>OY101449.1:29984511-32384511 GCA_956483635.1 Panzeria rudis | reverse complement strand
TAACGCCATACGCAAACATGAACACATGAGATATAATGCCATATATTTTATTTGTATCGCTGAGCACAGATCTGTGCATATCCCGCCTTTAGCCGGGTTTAAGGGGTTTCGCCTCTCGGTATATCGAACAGCGGCTTCGCTGGGTTAAAATATTTGTACAGCCGGCCTTGGGCCGGGCTTAAGAGCTTTCTCCTCTCAGTATATCAAAAAGCGGCTTCGCTGAGTTAAGTTTTCTGCATAGCCTACCTTCGGCCGGGCTTAAGCATTTTTTCCTCTGGCTATAATGAAAAGCGGCCTCACCGACTAAAGACTTTTGCAAATCAAGCTTTCGGGCGGATTTGAAGGTTTTTCTCCTATCGGTATATCCTATAGCGGTTTCGCTGAGTAAAGATGTTCTGCCTAGCCAGCCTTTTCTAGTGCACATGGATTTTCCTTGAAAGCCTTTGTTTGACAAACGCAGAGAAGGAAACCAATAAGACTACCCAAAGAGAAAATCTTAACTCTGTGAGGCCGCTTTTCGATATACTGAAAGAGGAAAACCGTTTAGACTCCAGCTTGGGCTTTTGCGGGGTGAGAATTTCGAACTGAAACATACTATTTTGCAAAACTTCTTTTACAAACTCAAGAGAAATTGAGTATATTTTACTCGTTTGGGGAGGGGATATTAAAAAACTGAAAACTGTGAGTATTGCTGGGTAGACAATTGGGACGAACGATGAATTTTTCGTTTCGAACTTTCGTCATCAAAAATAAAACACATTTGTGCATATGAAAATTAAAACAACACCGCCGTCGAACGAAATTAGTCGTGCGTGACGAACTCTGCGATAGAGTTATTTCTATTTCTTACGCTGACGAACGACGAACAAATTAGTACCAAGTGACCATGTTTGGTTTTAGTTTTCAAGTGTTTTAATAAATAAAGTTACTTTTTGCCTTAATTATTGTTTTATTTTTATTTTATATAATTTGAAATAAATATAGCTAATAATTAACTATAAAAATTGGAGTTAGTTTTGTTTTTGTTAATGTTTAATTTTTGAAATATGTATTATTTTTTGTAATATGGTCACACTTTGCGTTTCTCAAAAAATCATTTTAAATTATAAGTATCGGCAAACATTGCTGCAAAATCCTTCAAAACTAATTGAAAATAAAAACAATTTGCTCTCCTTACACCCACTGTTATTGAGTATCTTATAAACATACACAATTTATGCGCCATGCTCTTGTACATGTTGCCAAAGAAAATTGCTATTTTGTGAAGAAACAAAATATAATAAAAAACTCTTCTCATTTTTGTTAAGTTTCAATAACAAAACAACTGCAACAACTACAAGATTAACAATAATAAACGCAAAAAAGAGCAGAAACATTCATTTCTGGTGTAAGATTTGTTTAACGGATAAAAATAAAATTGTTCATTTAAAGTAGCTGCTGTTCGATTGGTGTTACTGCTTCTGTTGATAATGTTCAATACGAATTTTCTGCTCTTTGTTGCTGTTTTTGTTATTGCAACAATATTAACAGCAGCAACAATAACAAAAACATTTGAATTGCCCACCCCTTACTTACTTAACAGCAACATTATGATTATTTATGAGAGCAGTAGCGATGCAAAGTGTAGTGGGCATTTTTATATTTATTAATTTTTTCCCCCCAGTTAAAGTGACTAAAATTGGCTTGTAGCGTTTAATTAAAAAAAACAGTATTTTATTTGAGTGTGTCAATCACTGGTGTATATTGAAGAGTTCGTTGGAATCATCCAATAAATATGATTTGTGATTAATTATTGTTATAAAGTATAGTTGATCAGCAAGCACGACTTAAAAACCTAATGTGAAGCCTTTGTTATCCATAGTGCAATTATGTATATTTTTTATTATTTTAGAAATATGTACATTATTTATTCTAGGTCTGTAATCAAACACACTGGTATATTTTAAAAATCGATTTCGTTAGTTTCGCTTAAACAAACAATCGCTTTTTTAATTGCAAAAAAAAAGTTATACACATAAATAAACAAACATATACATACATATGTCCATACAGTTTTTTTAATTTGTTCATTTACATCATTTCGAATACTCAATACAAAGGAAGGAAAATATAAGATTTGTCCCTGGGAACCCCCGCAATTTCCAAAGAAATGCCAGAAAATGCAAAAAATGGGATTTTCAGTATTTTCGCTCTATTTTTCTGCCAGGCGCAAATCATTGTTTGGGAAAAATTTAATGGCACATTAGGCCCCAAGTTCACCCTTATTAATGACAGCTTAGCGATTTGAGGAAACGCTCCTTAAAAGTGATATTTACTATAAAAGTACCCAGTAAAAAAGTTCACGTTTTTTGCACTACTAAGGCAAAATTTTCAAATAAAGCACTTAATAATATGCTTTAAAATAAAAGCTTATTTCTTAACATTGAACGAAACTATAAAAACAAGCTATACACAAAGCTACAAGAAAAGCTATAGAAGCATGCTATACAAAAAGGCTGAGTTCATAGCGCTGATCCAATGCAGGTTTTTAAGCGCGAAAGAAGAGCAAGTTTATTTGCAACAGTGTTCCTGGCCGAATGGTTGCTGCGTTGGATTTCAAACTTAAAGGAACTTAGTTCGATACTAGTTGAAATTAAAATAGCAAACAGTGAGTAAAAATATAAAATTAATAAAAATTATTAAAGTTAACACGTTAACTGTCCACAGCCCATATATGGGCTATGAACAGAAAGCACCAGCAGTCCACTGCCCATATGTGGGCTGCTTTTCCATACAAATTTAAAAAGCTTTAAAATTGTGGACGTTGAGAGAACATTGTTTATTTGACTTGGACTTCACAGAACAGACCATAAAAACAAAATATGTGCGACATCTCTTTCAGCTGTGTACCAGCAACGCAATATTCCAATAAAACGATTATAAGACATTTGTATGTTGTGAATCAGCGGATGATAAAAATCGGATCTTTTTTTCAGTAATATTCTAATGTGGGGAATTTGATTATACCAGTTAGCAAATAAATGCCCAAAAACTCTTCCATGTCTTCCTTGCTTACTGGTTTCCAGTGACTCATACGACATCCTGGATTGTTAGTTATAAGTTGTTCAGCATATTATTAGTTTGTTTTATCATCAAGTCTAAGACATTGTCGTCAACTAAAATGCGAAATACCGTAAGTAAATCAGCATTTTCTAGAAAGTTTTCAGTGTGTATGGTGGGTCCTTCATCACTAAAAATTTGTCGATCTAAAGACTGAATTCCATATCATATTCTTTCATTTGGCTTTCAGCCATTGAGGAATTTTTTTGACCTAGTTCGACTGCATTTATTGCATTGTTATTATCGTCGTCGGAGTCGGAATCAGTTGGTGAAATTGGGTTTGGATCGCCAAATAAATTACGATGAGTGATTGGATGTTCAGGAAAAAATTCGGGATCTGTTATACTATCGTCACTATCAAAAGAGGACACATCACATTCTTTCAATTGGCTTTCTGTAGCTGGTCTTGAGGTCTTTCTTGGAGCTTGGTCGACAACATTTATTGCAATATTACTATCGACGTCGTAATCGGAACTAGTTGCGGAAATTGGTTGTGTATCGTCAGGCAGAAAATCAGGATCTGCCGTATTATCGTCACTATCAAAATCAGATACATCATATTCTTCTCTATCCGATGAACTTTACTCAATAGCTTCAAAATCATTCTCTTCTAATATTCTTCTCAATTCTTCGTCCGTATATTTTGCTTTTCGACTCATTATTGCTCAAAGTCTAATTAATAGTGTTTTATGTTGTCTTGATGAATAACGCTGCACAGTGGTTTGTGGCAAACAAAAAATGAAAATAATTCAGTATCTTCGTAACTCCTGAAGCTAGTGACATGAAATTTTACACGGTTATATCTGAGGTGTTGTCCGTCTTAAGTCTGAAGAGTTTGGGGTGATCTGGGTCTCTCTCCTTCGAAATAGGCTCCAGGGGTTCCCATAATTGGTAGCCTCGGGTATGTCAAACTTTAAAAAAATCACCAAAACTACAGTTCTTTTTCGATTTTCCCATTTTGGAATCTGCTATTAAAGGCCTACATTTTCTTTACTACAGGTTTGAATTTCTCTCTGATAGTTCAAAAGTTACAGGCCTTGCAAAAAAAAATTTTTTTTTCAAATTTGGCGATCTTATTCTGGTATTTTTGAAACTGTGAAGTTGTCTTAAGTCGCAAAATTATACCAAAAAATGAATAATAATTTGCACAATTCAACAAAAATTTTCCAATTTACGGAATCAATTTATTTTCATGGAGTGAGAAATGGTAGCAGTTTCAATTTTACACTTAAAAACAAATTGATTTTTTGTCAATTTGTTTGTCAAAAAGTTACTATCAGTATTTTGATTATAAAAAATAAGTTTCTTCAAAGATCTTAACCAAGCTAATATAATTTGAATAGAAGACAAAAAAGCGAAGCTAACAAGCTAAAAACCGAAGCTCTATCTATAATAGTTCGCCCACAGTAGCTCCTAGAACATGATCATTTTTAAACATATTTTTCATGTTTGCATAAGTGGTACAAAAATTGCAAGGCTGCGATCTTAACTTCTCAGCGGGAATTAGCAACTTTCTATATGTGGCGATAATGGGCCCCGCGACTAGAATAGTCAGGAGAGGAAAAATACCGAAAAAAGTCAGATTGTCATATGACTTTTAGTTATTACTAAAACAAACTTACTTCGAATTGTATTTGGTCTACGCTTCTTACTGTTTTTTGTTAGTAACTATACCATCATAAAACGCTAAAAATTCCATAGCGGTATCTCAAGTAGGTTTTAAGATATTGCGGGTCAAATATTAAAAAAACTAACGAAAAACCTTAAATTTTACTAAATTTTTGATATTTTTCCTTAAGTGACCACAAATTTTGCGAAACTCTAAAAAGAAATAAAAAAAATCTTAATCTACAGGTCTCTACCTTTAAAATTATATAAAATGTTCCAAACAAAAGACTAACACGTTGTTTATTATCACGCAAAGAAAATGAAGACCTCAAGACCAAATTCATATTTTTACATTATTTGCAATACCAAACTAACAAAATTTTATATGTTTAATATTTTTTCTTAACTGAATTAATATCAATCATACACCACGTTTAACAAACTCTAATTTTATATTTCTACTGGAAACCAGCACTTTATTAAATAAGTGTGTACATTGTACGCGCTATAACAGACAACGTATTAGACTTTTGTTTGGAACATTTTATATAATTTTAAAGGAAGAGACCTGTAGATTAAGATTTTTTTATTCGTTTTTAAATTTTCGTAAAATTTGTGGTCAATTAGGGCAAAATATCAAAATTATAGTAAAAGTTAAGGTTTTTCATTATTGTTTTTAATTTTTGACCCGCAATATCTTAAAAACTACTTGAGATACCGCTATGAAATTTTCAGCGTTTTAAGTTGGTATAGTTAGTAATAAAAAACATTAAGAAGGTTGAACCAAATACAATTCGAAGTAGTCGCGGGGCCCATTATCGCCACTTATGGAAAGTTGCTAACAAATATAGCTTTAAAGTTCCGTCTGAGAAGTTAAGATCGCTGCTTTGCAATTTTTGTACCACTCATGCAAACATGAAAAATATTTATTTGTTTTTTTTTCCTTTATCCAAGTCATGGTAATTTGGTTAAGGTGTTTAAAGAAGCTTCTTTTTTATAATAAAAATACTGATAGTAACTTTTGACCAAAAATTTACAAAAAATCAATTTTTTTTAAGTGTAAAATTTAAACTGCTGCCATTTCTCACTCCATTAAGATAAGTTGATTCGGTAAATTAGAAAATTTTTGTTGAATTGTGCAAATTATTATTCATTTTATAATAATTATTATAATAATAATTTAATTTTTAGCGTTTTATGATGGTATAGTTACTAACAAAAAACAGTAAGAAGCGTAGACCAAATACAATTCGAAGTAAGTTTGTTTTAGTAATAACTAAAAGTCATATGACAATCTGACTTTTTTCGGTATTTTTCCTCTCCTGACTATTCTAGTCGCGGGGCCCATTATCGCCACATATAGAAAGTTGCTATCAAATATAGCTTAAAAATTCCCGCTGAGAAGTTAAGATCCCAGCTTTGCAATTTTTGTACCACTTATGCAAACATGAAAAATATTTTTAAAAATGATCATGTTCTAGGAGCTACTGTGGGCGAACTATTATAGATAGAGCTTCGGTTTTTAGCTTGTTAGCTTCGCTTTGTCTTCTATCCAAATTATATTAGCTTGGTTAAGATCTTTGAAGAAACTTATTTTTTATAATCAAAATACTGATAGTAACTTTTTGACAAACAAATTGACAAAAAATCAACTTTTTTTTAAGTGTAAAATTGAAACTGCTACCATTTCTCACTCCATGAAAATAAATTGATTCCGTGAATTGGAAAATTTTTGTTGAATTGTGCAAATTATTATTCATTTTTTGGTATAATTTTGCAACTTAAGACAACTTCACAGTTTAAAAAATACCAGAATAAGATCGCCAAATTTGGAAAATTTTTTTTTTGCAAGGTCTGTAACTTTTGAACTATTGGAGAGAAATTATAACCCTAAGTGAGGCAAATGTACGCCTTTGATAGCAGATTCCAAAATAAGAAAGGGTGTGGAAATCGGACAAGAAATTAATTTTGGCGATTTTTTTAAAGTTTGACATACCCGAGTTTACCAGTTTTGGGAATCCCTGGAGCCTCTCTCAAAGGAGCCACCACCCTATGTTCTTCAAACTTAAGACAGACAACACCTCAGCTATAACCATGTATAATTTCATGTCACTAGCTTAAGCAGTTACGAAGATACTGAATAATTTCCATTTTTTTTTTGCCACAAACCACTGTGCGCTGTTTGTAAAAAAAGCAAACCCGCTAAGAAAATGTATTATAAAAGCTACAAATATTTGCAGCCCACATGTGGTCTGTGGTCTCTGAAGGCGATTTATACGAGATATTGTTTTGTTTCATGGAGTACACAGCCCATATGTGGGGTATTAACAAAAACACCCTTTTAGCTATTTATATACATTATAAAATATGTAGATATTTATATTTATTGGGGCATCTCCCAAAAGCACCGATTATGCAAAAAAATCGGACGTGTGAGGCACTACTAAGTTCTTACCTTGGATAGTTAACGTGTTAAGAAATATTAATAATTCAAAATAGTGTTAGCGCCGCCAATCCACATCGAACCATTTTTTCATATATTTTTAGTTTTAGTGCTGAAAACTTTGAGGATTTTTAGTGCTTAAAAAAGTGATTTTGTGAGCAAAAATGTCGTACTTCAAAGCGGGAACACACCATACAAAAAATAGCAGCGGTGTCAGCAGGTTTGTCAACGATACTATTACTATAATAGCAGAAACTTGCTTTATTTGAAGCAAGTTTTTACTGGTATTATTGCAAGAAATTTTTATAATTACGAAATAATTGACGACCTTTTTTTTGCAAAGAACGGAAAAAATAGACTTTCTGCCTGTTCGCCGATGTCGAAGGAGTTCTTTCTTTCGCACAATTACATTTAAGACAATAATAAAATTTTTGTATTTGTTTTTGCTTTACATGAAGTTTGTGCGAAAGAAAGAACTCCTTCGACATCGGCGAACAGGCAGTTTATTCAACATTTAAAATTAAACTGCATATAAACTTTTACTTCGTTGTGATTTTTAAACAAAGTTGTTCCAGAATATTAAAAATTCTGGTTTTTTTTGGCTACATCACATTTATCTCTAAATAAAAATATAGTTTAATGGAAAAATTAAATTAAACCCGAACTCAAGCAAAAATAATGAAATTTCTTTGGACCTTAACCCATACAGTTTGACTAAAATTAATAATTTCAACTCTAAAGGCGGGCGCACAATTTTGAGAACGGAAACACACTTAAAATAAGATTTTCAAGGTCACATAAGTATGAACATGCTTTGTTCAATGATTTTTCTCGTCGAACCATTTCTAAACATTAAATATTTTGTTACGTATAATATGCCGAATGATTTTTTATAAATTAAAAAAAAATTTAATTTACAAAAAAAAAATATTTGTTATTTTATCTTGCTCTGAATAAGTCCGGAACTTTTACTTATATAAAAAAATTATGTTAAAATACCTTAAAGGCAGCTAAAATTCAAATTATTTATATTAATTTATATTAAAATTGGACGACCCTTTCTCAACTTATAATAACATCTGTGGTGCATTTTCTTCCAAACTCAATTTTTGTAAGAATCAGTAAATTTTACTTTATTGTGTATAAAATCAACATTTATTTATCGACTTTCATGATTTAAAGCTTATTTTATTTGTAGTATATTTGGCATTATTTAAGTTTTTGCCACTTTCGATTTTTTATAAATTCTAACATTGTGATTTTTAGATGTGGTCTGAATAATCCGAAACCGTTGAGAATATGAGAAAACAGTACTAGAACGTTAGGTAATTATATTTCAAGTTCTTTAGTGTTTTTTTTTTGTAAAACAAATTCAGCGACCCCTTTCTAATTTCCCGACCACCAATTTAAAAATGTCCAAAATTTTAGAAAAACATTAAAAAAAACGTATCCATAGAATTTTATATTTCGACTGTTTTTGTACACTAAAAAAATTCCATGCAACATATGCACGAAAACGCTCGTACATATTACGAAATATTTCGTAATTTCGCATCACGAAATTCTGTCGTAAAATATACGAAATGTACGAAAATACTCAAAAAATAAAAGTAAAAAAAAGTAATCTTCATATATCAAGTCATGTACTCTATCCACTGAGCCACTTTCTACTCATTTTATAAGAGCTAAAAATTTCTTCTATTTACTTACATCTGAAAAATACGTCAATTTATAAAAAACTATTTTAATTTATTTTTTTATTTCAAATATATTTTTTAACAAGAAAAAATGTTTACGAAAGGAATTCGTTACTTTCGTAATTTCAAAAAAATATTGCCTAAATGTTTTTTCGTAATATATACGAAACTTTCGTATATTCTACGAAAAAAGTCACTGCGAAAGTTTTTTTCGTAAAATGTTGCATGGATTATTTTCAGTGTAAAGGACCATAACACTTTAAAACAATTTAGATGTTATCAAAGATCACGACAAAAGTATAATTTTTTTGCATAATGTATTAACATCGTACCACCGTTCGATTATTAATAATTACTTACCAACAAAAAACCTACAATAATAAAAATAACAATAATAATATTCATATCTGAGCGATGTGCTGATGATGGCTTTTTTGATAGAATCATATATTTGCTGCAATCATTTAAGTTTTCTAAAGCCATAAATCAATAACCTTATGATCGTCAGAGACATCTTTTGTGGATGAAATATCTAAAGAGAAACAATAAACAATTGTGATTTTTAAATATTCATATCATCATGATCTTTTGGATTTGTTTACAATGAACTGATACTATTTGTCTCCTTTAAATAACATTGAATGTACAACATCAACTATCAACTGATGCAACATGTCTAAAGGAATTATGCATATACATACATACTAGGTTATTCACTCGATTAATGTTTGCTGCTCGATTAATCGGAAAATTAAAGTCAAATAATGTTTGATCAAACAAAAATTTCTAGCTTCGAGTAAAAATTTGTTCGAGTAATTTAAGTCGATTAATCGAATAACTAGAGTTAAAAGTTTTATGTAAATTTTCTTTTTTTCGAATGATTTTTTTAAGATTTCTTAGCCAAAACTGGCAAAAATTTTAATTTGATAAAATTTGCCATTCAATTCAATCGCTATGGGATACTATTGGACCGCTTGATGTAGATATTAAGGAATTAAGTGAAATATACAGCCACAATAGGGGCGAAAGAACAATTTCTGTTACCTTGTAGAAAAGTTCGGAAATATTTCCATCGAGCAATAGTTACGTATTTGAAATCAAGAAAATATTGCGGTATTAAGTAATTGGTAGATAGTAAATTTAAATGCTATGGTTTTCGTTTTTTTCTTTATTATACCATTTTCAGTTTCTGTCCGATTTCGGATCATTATGACTTAAAATGTTTGATATCGAATGCGCTTTTCAATAAAATTATGAAACTATGGACTTTGTTATTATTAGTTATACAAAACAGCTTCTGACATGACAACAATTTTTAAAACTCATTCAAAGTTTCACTCAATTGTAACTTCGATCTACTGCAACTCAGTCACTTTTTATCCGATCGAAACAAGTAAGCAACAATTGGACGCGTAATTTAAAAGTTTTTAAAATAGGATATCATTTTATTCGAACAATTTTTTCACGCTGGATGGAGCTTTAAAGAGAAGCATACATCGAAAAACACAAATTTGCGGTTATATGGATAATGGCCGAAATGAAAAAAAAATAATAATAATAATTTTGCTCATGTTCAAGACATCCTAATACCTTAGAAAAATGTAATACAAACTTTAAACCTTACAAAAGTAAAAATTTGCAAAGCAGTGTTATTTAATGAATTACCCTGCATAAAGTGGTACGAAAATATGATCATAAAATTTTTCCCAAAGCAAAAACTTCTCAAAGTAACGCATTTAAATAGCTTATTATTTTATATGATCTACTGTTTTCATTAATAAAATATATAACACGGCAATAAAACTGGATTTTTAAAATTTTTCCGAATAAATATTAGAAAAAACCGAGTAAATTCAAAATAACTCGAACGAAATAATAGCTTTGTTCGAGTAATTTAAAAACCTCAATTTTTATTAATTGATTAATCGAAAAATCGGAAAGTCGATTTAATTGAATACCCTAATACATACATACTATATACACACAATGAAGCGCGAAAAGGACATCTTTTTACAAACAAGATAAATAAATGAAATTCGAAAACAATAGTACAATTTTTATTGTTCATTGTCATATATCACCACAGTTTCGTAACCAGTATACTCTCGTATGAATTTAAATGTGTGTGATAGTTTTAAGTTGATGACGTTTAACATAAAACCCCTTCTTATTATATGCTCCCTGTATGAAAATCTATGTCTGTCTGTCTATCTTTTAGTCTTGTTACGGGCATCTTAACAACTACCCATTGATCGTTATTGTCAACGCGACTACGGTTTTGTGTGAAAGATATTCGTATCTTTCGACTGACACAAAAGACAAGTATTGCACGATCTTTTCTCTTCTTTTTTTCTGCTTCGAATTGTTCGCATGGAGCTGTTTTAGATTGTTTGAAATATTTTGTATCCTTTTTTTCGGTAGGTTTTTGAGTGATTTATTTAGTTTGTTGCAATTCTTGAAATTATTTGCAAAACTTTGTATATATTTTGAGAATATTGGCTTTATCTTGGTATCTTTTTCTTATTTTGTTGGAATATTCATGTAGTTTTTGTATGTTTTTAAAAAAGTCAAGAAAATTTATTTCGTTATTGACATTGTTGTTTGCATATCTTAACACATTTTAAAATTCTTCGTAATTCCAACAAAAAGTAAGATTTCAAAGAATATTCCAAACACAAATTATTTGAGGATGGTGGTTTAGTTGTGCTGAGATTTATAGTAGAAGGCTTATTATGATAGCTTTTTAGAAATGTAGTAATAAAATCAATACCTTCATTCTCCTTTAAATTGACAAGTGATTTATCAGTATTTGAAAAAAGTTATAGTGCAAGGTTTATTTTCATCGGAAGTTCTTCTTACCACATTCACAAAACTATGAGTTTGTTCTATAGTACTGTGTTGTCTCTTGAAACCAAATTGATTATCCGGAAAATATCCGCTCTCATTAAGTATAGCAGTGAGCTTATGAATAAAGGCTGTTTCAGATTACAAAACAAGTATTAATACTTTTGACGAAAATGCCTCTCTGATTCAATTTCTGTATGAAATATTCGAAAAAACAATAACAATGGAGATTTTATTGAGAAAAGAGAACGCCAAAAATAGCTTATTAATTACATCATTTTTCAATTTCCCATTTAATTTTTAGTTTTCTTTTAAATATAAAATTATAGTGTTCTTTTTGGATGAAATTTATATTTTTGCAATAACGCTAAAGTCATCAAATTTGTTTTGCTAGTTAGGTACATATAAAAAAACAATAACTTTTTGGGGGTTTGCAAAAAATATTTGCTAAAAATCCTGTTTTAAAGATATCTTTTAGATATTTTCGCCAAAATAACTTAAATATATGTGCGATAAAATAAAGTATCAGCTTTGTATAAATACTGCAATAAAGATTTACCATAGAGCATTGAAAAACCTCCTTTTTTGTTGTTCGCAATTAAAAAATAACAATGTTATAATTGATTATAATAACTTCCATTTATTTTTGAAGCTATCATACGTGTCTAAAATATAATTTCAGCTAAAAATATGACTTTTTGTGTAGTCCAAAAAAACAAATTTTTACACTTTATACTTTTATCACTTATGAAGATATCTTGTAACTTTCTTAATATTCAGTAAAATATTCTCATTTTTTAGTGGGTGAATAAAAACACATGTAGTCCTAAATTATGGAAGATAAATATGTATTAGAGATTTAAGTGATTTATTAATGAAGCCTGAAATGTGACTTATTTTTTAAGTTGTAAAAACTACCAAATTTTGATCTAGTATATTTAAAAAAATATGTTAATCGAATTTAATTTGCTGTCCTTTGTTTTGAAGATTGGACCTTTATTTATATTATGAATTAATTTATGTAAAAGCTCATAGCTGGAATGAAAATAATTTGGAAAAAAATTATCATGTTCGATTCATAGCATTTATGAAAAAACTCCTTGGATATAAGTAATATTTTTATCTGTGAAATGAAAATTTTTATTTATTAAAAAACACAGGCAGTTAATTTCAATAAAAATAAAAAAGAAATTAAGAAAAAATTAAATTAAGAGCGAACTTATGCCAAAATAATTAAAAGTTCTTTGGATATATTATTTATTCAGATTTAGGTTGTTCGTTCAATTAAATTATTTTTATTGATTAGGGATTTTTAAATCATATTGTAATTAAAAAGACAAATTCTTCACTGTATGAGGGTCGAAAATTGTCGGTGTCTTTTAACTGTGTCCTTTGTCAGTCCTGCTGTTTGCTTCGTTTTTTCCTGCATATTTGTATATGTAGAAACCACTGGCCGTCTACCACGTCATGATTTCATTTATAATACTAAAATTATCAAGATCTGTCAGCAGCCAGGTACAACGTTTTCATGTACGATTCAATTTTTATTAGTTCACCACAAATTCAACCAATTCTGCATATTAAAAATTTTCTATTAACTATCATCCAAAACCACAGCTCTTAATATCTATTTCTATTTTCTTTCAATATGTTTTTTTTTTCAATCACGATTTTTCAATAATAAAATCAAAAAATTTTGCGCATTTCATTCGATCTTGCTTCCGTTTATGCCATAAACATTAAATATGTTTTTTTTCATGCGAGCCAAAATCGCGATATCAGGGTACTTAAACAAATTTATTGCATTGAATGAGCATGTGCAGCAAGCAGCAGCAACAACAACATCAACTGTATTAGCAATTCCAACAACATATCATTGAATATACACATAGATTATATGAATTTTTCGTGTTTTTGTCATTTTATCCATTATTACAACTAAATATAGTTCTATATGAATATTTTGTTGTACATATTGTTGTAGCTGCGCTTGCTTTACGTGTAAAAGCTGTTCATGTCTCTGTCTATTAACTTATTGCCAAGTAATATTATAAAAATTATTACTAATGTTGCCAACTTATGCGACCTAAGAAAAATTTAATAGCCAAAAAATACGAAAAATATCAAAAGGCGTTGACTTTAATTAAACATATTAGAATGCTATCTTTGGCTATGTCGAGTTTGTGACACTATATAGAGGGGGGAAAAAGAAAATGATATAATTGCCAAAGCGATTTAATCAAGCTAAAACAGTGATAACATTTGTTCTTCTCTTCAAAATTATACATAAATTAAATGCATAAATAGAGATTTCTATACTCTTACCTTCTAGCTCACAGTTGGGGATTTTGGAAAAAAATGGAAATAAATCTGCAGTTTCTAAACAAACCGTCCGATTGTTATAAAATTTTATATGGTATTTCAGGAGGTGCATTCAGAAAAATTTCAATGTAAAATCGTCGAAAACCAGGTAGTGATTTTGCTTCATAGGTCTTTCATGTTAAATCAATATGATTTACAATAATCTTGAAAGAATATTTATCCTTTTAAATTAACTATATTTCATGTTGATTTAATGCTCCAGTACAGTTAAATCAAAATTACGTTGATAATGAAATAATACGAAAAATCATGTTGAATTAAAGCTATTTCACGTTGAAACAACGTGAATTTGACATTGAAACAACACGAACAATCATGCTGAATTCAAGTTATATTAAGCAGAAACAACATGACTTTAATGTAACTATTCTATACATTATTTTACTTACGTGATGTTTATTAGCATAGGCATCAGAAAACTTTGTGTTTTAGCTGGCTGCCCCAGCCAAGATTTGAAATCGCGCCACCTGCATGATAGTCAACACGCTAACCACTGCAGTCACAGTTCGCAATTAGTACTCGGCATAGGAAATCTTGTAAGTCTTATGTTTAAGGTATAAGATATGTTGAAAATCTGTATGTAAAACACTACGAGAAACATTATTCAGGAACATTTTAATTCTCTAATCGATCGTTTTATGGGTCTCTTTTTACATTTTTTAAAAAAGGGACAAAAAACTCACCTTCAGCGGTGATATATGGGGCTGAAATGTTGCACAAAATTATTCGCCATAAAATTCTACAATAGATTTTTAGTAAATTCAAACTTTAGACTTAACTTGGACGTTAGAAATCGTTCAAAACTTAAATTGTGTTTAAGGGTTAATTTTGTACTTATTTACAACTCGTAATCGGCATGGAAAATCTTGTAAGCCTTACGTTTAAGTTGTAAAGTGTGCTCAGATTTTTTATGAGCAAGACCACGGGAACATTTTTGTACAAGATTTTTTTCCGCTATATCGCGGCTGAAGAGGCTTTTTTTGCTCCTTTTTAACAAATTGTACAAAAAAATTTTATAAACCGAAGACCTAGATTGTTGAAATGTTTTGGAAAATTTTTTTCCTTGGTGTTTTATGTAAAAGCGCTGAACACATCTTATACTTTTGACGTAAGACTTACAAGATTTCCAATTCCGTTCACCTGCAATTCACTTCATTAACCTTGCAATAATTTTACGGTTTCCACATAGTGAAAATTCAATCAAATACTGGGTTTGTTTGTACTTAAAGTGGTGCTTAATGCAAGGAAAGGTGTAGTTGATAAGTTAATTTGTTTTTTTTTATTGAATCTACGTGAATTAGTTTAAAAATAACATTTTAAGCGTTTTTAACGATATTTGTAGAATTTAATAAAATAAACAAAATGCATATGTGTACACTGTACAGGGAGATACCAACTCAAATCGAAAAAAATTAATGAATTTGTGGAACTACCCATCTGGGAGAATAATAAAATTTCGCACAGCTGTTTCTTTTTGTAATAACATGAAGGGTACAAAATTTTGTGTATCTATCTGATCTGATTGTAGAGAAATTACGTCATTATTTTTAAACTCAAAAAAGTAGAGTTAACTTACATAACGCATTTGTTTAACAATAGTTATTAACTCAAAATTAAAAGTAGCAACAAAAAACTATTTATATTATTATTTAAAGCAAATTTTGATAAAATAAATATGTATGCCATTATGAGAAAATAAAGCAATTTTTAATTTATATTAGTTTTCTTTCTTTTTTAATCGACTTCAGAGAAAACATGAAATTTTGATTTAAAAACTTAAAACTAAACAACACATTCGGAAAATTTGGCGAAACAATGACATTTTTAGCATGTCACAACTTTTGAAATAAACATATGTAACTTTTTTCTTTTGACATAAATTCGCCGTAGGATAAAAGAAAATATTTGACCAAATTTCATCAAAATCGAAAGGAGTCGTGTCTAACTGTAGGTCGATTTGACATGGAGCTGACCATATGTGACTAAACATCATAGAAACATTCTGCTTACACTAAAAGACACGCCTTGAAATTCTGTATCTATAAATACCGCTATTTTTAAAATTGTCTTAACTCAAATAAAGTGCTGTTGTCAAAAGTCGACAGAATTTATTTTACGAAAAAGATCAAAACTAGTTTTTTTGTGGTGAAGTATTAGTACTAGACAACACAAAATTTTTCTAGTTAATACATATGAATAAATAATGTCGATATTCGGTAAAAAGTGATCAAATGAACATTTTGAGTTAATACAGTATTGATAAACAAGTGCGATATATAATGAGCAATTCTGTAGAAGTTTCTTAGTTACGGAGCTCAACAGTATTTTCTGTGAAAGCTAAGAATGTATTCTGTATCTTAAAAATTTTTCAAATTGCATCTTAAACTTTTAATCAATGATGAAAGATATTCGAAATTTAAAATCTTGGGATATACCGATTATGAACTAAAAAAGGAGAAATTTTAAATCTAGGAAAATATTTGTTTTTTTTTAGCAATATAATATCTAAATATAGAGCCCATTTTCAGAGTGGTAAATTTCTTGCATTAAAAAATTCTAAAAATATGTAGTGAGTAGCAACATATCAGCATTTATTCGGGAGAAAGTGAAATTTTCGAAAAACTTGATCTAGTATAAAGAAGCCGAAAAGAAACTTGAAAAGCTCGATGTAGAATAGGGCAGCTGAACTTATGAGGTTTTCCAGGTCAAAATATTGGGACATCCAGTAACATATAATGGGTGTTTTTTATTGAGGTATAGAACTTTAAGTTGGCATCACTTTTTTAACTGGCGGCCATTTTGTCAGCTGTCAAGTGATTAATATTTAGTTTGGTTTGCCATTTCATCATGAACAGGTTGACAAAAGAACAACGCTTGCAAATCGTGCAAATTTATTTCGAAAATAATGGTTCAGTTCGCGAAGTTTACCGCAAGCTCCGTCCATTTTATGGTCGACATAATCGTCCATCAGAGCAATTAATTCGGTTAACCATGGATCGTTTTCGCACTACGTTTACTCTATGTGATAATACGCATCCGCAGAGACGTTGAACAGTGCGCACCGAAGAAACAATTGCCGCTGTAGAGCAAAGTGTTGAAGAGGACCCGAATGAATCGATTCGCCACCGTGCACAGCAATTGGAGCTTTGTCCATCAACTTTATGGAAGATTTTGCGCAAAGATCTTGGCTTGCGACCTTACAAGATCCAGCTTGTGCAAGAATTAAAGCCGCGAGACCATGCAATGCGTCGTGATTTTGGTGTATGGCCCGAAAATGAGATTGATCTCGATGCTGATTTTCATCGCAAAATTTTGTTCAGTGATGAGGCTCATTTTTGGTTGAATGGCTACGTCAACAAGCAAAATTGCCACATTTGGAGTGAAGAAAATCCACATGAGACCCTTGAGACGCCATTACATCCACAAAAACTGACTGTTTGGTGTGATCTATGGGCTGGTGGAGTCATTGGGCCATACTTCTTCCGAAATAATGCTGGAGAGTCAGTTACCGTTAATGGAGACCGGTATAGAGCCATGATAACCGACTATTTTGTTCCCGAATTGGATGGCATGAATGTGGATGAGTTGTGGTTCCAACAAGACGGCGCTAGATGCCACACAGCGCACGTCACAATCGATTTATTGAAGGAAACATTCGATGAGCGCATAATTTCGCGGAATGGACCTGTCAATTGGCCACCAAGATCGTGTGATTTGACACCATTGGATTATTTTCTTTGGGGATATGTGAAGTCGCTCGTCTACGCCAACAAACCAGAAACGTTAGGGGACTTGGAAGCCAACATTCGTGGCGTTATTGCCAACATACGGCCCCATATGCTCGAAAAAGTGGTTGAAAATTGGACCTGTAGAATTGGCTTTATTCGAGCCAGCCGCGGCGTCCACATGCCCGAAATCATATTTAAACATTAATGGCATAAAATTATCCTTCCAATAAAGCCAAATTGATGGACATTAAAACGATTTTCTTGTGTTTTATTTCAATTCGAAGTTCTATACCTCTAAAAAAACACCCGTTACATAAATTAATGAAAGGAAATTTTAGAGCCATTTTAAATGTGCAAGTTTCTTGAAAATCCAGGAAATATTTTTCATATCGTGTTACATGTTTGTGGTGAGGAATGTTGCATATAATTGTGTTATTATCTACTAAAAATAATTCCAGATGAACTTTTGCCAAGTTTTTCTAAATATAAAACAATTTTTGTTTCTTTGATGTATTAAATTTTTAATAATCTACAAAATTTTTCAATGAAGGACGAGGATTTTTTTAGTTTTATATCCACTAAAAAGTTCAAATGGTACAATTAATGTTGTAAAAACTGCAGAGTTACTTGCTCCATAAGCGAAAAAATCTATTTATAAGAACTGTGTCGGAGCTTTCATCAAAAACTTATGTTTTGATGGAGTATAAAATTCTAAGGTTGCGGACTTGTTTCCAAAATAATTAAGTCAGTTTTTTAGTTAAACATTTTCACTCGGTTTCCCCATTACATAATACTGCCTGTTCTGTAAATCGAGTCGATTTAAAACGACTCAATTTAAAAAAAATTAGATGCACTAATTGCAAATTTGTTTCAGTCTTCTTCGTAGTTTTCTTTTTTTAGAGCATAACATATCATGTCTGAAATTATATTATTATATATCAGTGAAATTTTTAAAAAAAAATGCGAAATTTACTCGTAAGTCTGTGACTATCGTGAGCGCAGATGATGAAAATTCACTCACGCACCTATCTCCATGAAGAATGAAGATACTTTGATAAAAATATTTAAAATAGCAAACATTGAGAGAACTGCAAAACAAAATGCACTCTAATATTGTTAAGTGAATGATTTGCAGAGATTTTATACTCTATGAAAAACTCAATTTCAAAGCTACTGCTCAGGAAAGTCACAACTTCTGGTCAATCAAATCTACAATATAGCCCAAGTTTTGAGCAGGTTTAAAAAATTTTTAAAGTTTAGAAAATAGAGATACTAGTGCTCGGCCAGGGGGGTCGTGACCACCATGACCCGCCCTCTGGATCAGCGCTTCAGTTGTTACATGACCTAAAAGATCTGAAACTTAAAAGAATATGGTTTAATGCTACCTTAAGCAGCATTTAAATGCACTTTTGCACAATTTCAAAACAAAGTAATTGACATATTTTTCAAAATCGACTTTTTTCTATTTTTAGACAAGCATAAAATTCGATTTATGTCATGAAAATTGATTTTTTTTTTCTACAATCAACATTAAAATTTTCATTGTCATTTCATTTGTCATTCCCTGAACAATTTTATTTTTTATACTGTGTTTTGAAATTATGCAGCAGTGCAGGCATAAAAACTAACTTAACACACAACAAATTAAAACTTTTTGAAATTAAACTGGACAAATATCTCAAATAGTAATTTTAATAACTATTTTAATATGCTTAGAAAATTTGGATTTTTTCAAAACTTTCCGAATATCTCCAAAACTATTAGCCGAGTTTATAACCATATAATAATATAACAATATAACAATATAACAATATAATAATATAATAATATAATTCAAAGATAATTTTATTCCCAATATTTGTATACCTATTTCACTTAAATAAATTGAACAACTAGTTCTCGATTTATGGCAAATTAAGTGCTGTAACCTACTTCATTTTTTATATAATCATGATCCAATAATACAGGTCTGTGCAGCAGTACAACAAAAACGCCATCCTGTTGTAGTTGTCAACATAACTCTATATATAAAAACTATTGTTTATGTATTTTTTATATGAAGTTTGACAAACACAGCATGAAAACAAACAATCAGCTGACAATCAGCTGATCTCAGCTAAAAAAACTAGTTTATAGGCACTGAATCTCATTACTACATGCAGGTATTTAAATTAAATAAGAAGCCCCATTCCGCAAAAATATTGTTTTGTCGACCTGTGTAATCGGCTACATATTTCCAATAATGTGTTTATTTTTCTTTCCAACTTAAATATTTAGTGCTTATTAAATGATTGCCATGGCCTCCATTTAATCCTTTAAGTCTGTTTTGATTTCCCGGCTACGCTTACATACTTCATCTTATTATCATACACTCTCTTCTGCTTAATCATCAGTCAGTTCGAAATACTCAAATTAAATTTGTGACCATTAACAAACAAAAATATGTATATAAAAAATATGTATGTATGTATGTGTATAAAAAATTCAACATATTTTTATGCGCTCAATGTTTAAATAAGGGATGTAAGGAATACCGATACCGATACCGATATATCGGCGATACGTCAGATTTTCCGATACATCGGTATCGGCGATATTTTACTGTCGATACGACGATACTTTTAAAATTTTTTTCAGAGTTTTTTTTAACAAATAATTTATTTTTGTTCAATTTTACCATGAATTAAATTCACTTCGTTATTTTTTAAATCTTATTAATATCAATTTTAAAAATTAATAACATTTTATGCTGTTATTTTGTAAAAAAATTATTTATTTTTTGTTAATTTTACCATGAATTCAAATTCAAGTCATTGTTTTTTAAATCTTATTCCAGCAAAAAAATACACTCCAAAGAAGTCATAAAAATGTAGAAGTCGCGATCCGGAAGTATTGCAAATTTGGATAACTTCTAATTAGTTTTAAATATCCTTGCCACTGCAAGAAGTTCCTTTTTTCGATTACCAATCACCGAATTGGAAGCGATGCTAGGACTAATTTCTTTTTCGGTGTTCTATAATGATTTTTCAAGGAAAAAGGATAAAAAATTACCCATTTGCACAATTTTTTTTATGCGAATTTGAACTCAAAACTCTATTTTAATGTAAATTTAAGTGAATAAATATAAACTTTTAACAATTAAGCTATTAACAATTAAGCTATTAAGTTATTTAGAAGAATATTAGCTGATAAATGTTCTTTAAAAAATCGATTTTTAAAAAAGCATGGCGAGTATTTTTTAAAATTATGAAGGAATTAAAAACTTTTTCTTGCTTTTCTACTAATTATCTGCATATTTTTAATATAGATTTTTTGGAAGCAAAGAAAATGTAGCTCCTTAAAAATTACCTTCAATTTTTTATACTGGGCTAAAATCAATTTTAAATATTCTCTCTTACAATGTAATTTTGTATAATAAAAAATTTCACTTGAGTTTTGTTGATCTAAACTTGAACTCAATTTCAATATTCGTATCGGTATCGGAATCGGCGATATTTATTTTTAAATATCGGTATCGGTATCGGATCGGCAAAACGGCGTATCGTTACATCCCTAGTTTAAATGACAAAGCTGTCAATTGAAATTTTTTGAAAGCAGATGCAGCATTAAGGAGAAGCAATAAGAAATCAACAATACCCAACACATTTTGGCAAAATTTTTAAACACATTTTAAATTAAATGGATAACAGATACAGCCACCATTGTAATTGAAAGGAAAGGGAAAAAGAGTATATACAAGTGAAAAGGAGATAAAAAAGAAGTTAAATAAAACTGACACAGGTTAAACCCTTTTTAGCACATTTTTCACATTGACCGAACGAACATAATGAACAACAACCATGACCATGATTGTTCAACCAAAACCGATCAAATTGATCATGAAAGATTTGTGTTGAATAAAACATGAAGAAACAACAACATAAGAAATTTAAAGAAAAAAAATGGTAGAATATCATGTTGTTGGTTAGTGATGTTAGTTGCAATCCCAACAACCACAAGCTCAAACGTTTCTTGTATAATATATTCTCAGAGACTCATTTAACGCCTCGAAGCTTTTTTAAAATTAACGAATGTGGTGCCTCGGCAATACTTATTAAATCGGGACTAAAACACTATTTATCTTTAAGTAACAAATATTTGCGCTGATAATTTTCATTTAAAAACTGGTGATTTCATCTATTTATTCTCCTCCAAAGTTTTTAAGTATAAAAAATAAATACGTTTTATTAATCATTAGGCAGGCCCACGCTTTCTGGCAGCTGGTGACTACAACACAAAGCATACATTCTAGGGATCTTGTCTCATAACACCACAGGGTCGTATTTTGCTTGAAACACTTTATGATTAATATTCCAAGGAACAGGGGTCATTTTTTTCCGATTTTTTAGTTTTGGCGTTTCTTTTTTGCTTTAACGTTTTTTCGCTTTTTCACGATATTTTTAATTTTAGCGATTTATTTTAGTTTTGGCGCTTTTTTCGTTTTGGTTACTCTCTTTTTTTTTGTGATATATTTTAGTTTAAGCGATTTTGTTTGTTTTTTTTGCGATTTTTTAGTGTTGGCGCTTTTTGGGTTTGGCGCTTTTTTTCGTTTTGGGTATTGTTTTCCATATTTGGCGATTTTTTCGTTTTTTGATGTTTTTTTAATTTTAGCTGTTTTAGTTTAGTGCTTTTTTCGTTTTGACGACTTATTTCGGTTTTTGGGGTTTTTAGTTTTTTTCACTATCTTTTTAGTTTTGTTGTTTTTTGCGTTTTAGCGATTTTTTTTTAATTTTGGTGCTTTTTTCCTTTAAGCGCTTTTTTCATTTTCGCGGTTTTTCGTTTTAACATTTTTAAAATTTTGGAATTTTTTAATTTTATCGTTTTTGAATATTTAAAGAGTTTACCTCTACGGTTTCCAAGATACAGCATATTATCTAAATTACATAGTAAAATAGCATTAACTGATAGAACAACCTTTACTATATATTTTTTAAATATCAGTGTTAATTGGTGTAGGTTATTCTAAAGACTACACCAATTAACACTAACTTTGAGAATTTAAAGAGTCTATA
The DNA here is from genome assembly GCA_956483635.1 of Panzeria rudis. Classification (NCBI taxonomy): domain Eukaryota; kingdom Metazoa; phylum Arthropoda; class Insecta; order Diptera; family Tachinidae; genus Panzeria; species Panzeria rudis. The sequence goes on along the minus strand of OY101449.1, from coordinate 32,361,659 downwards.
TGAGTAGTCCTCTTGCAAACACCGCTATGTTAATATATCGAAATTTGTAGAAAATCGATTAAAGCTTCAAACAGGAAATAAATTGGCGTCTTTTAGTGACTTTTTATTTTTTTCAACTTAGAGGTGTTTGCAAGTGGACTACTCAAATATAAGTGTCTGTATATTACATTTGTATTTCAACATGATTCGTTTCTCGCTTTAGAACACCCTTTAATTTTTCACCGTCATATATTTCTTGTTGTAGCGGCAAAATTTTTACATATTCTGTGAAAATTTCAGATCCATAGCTCTTACGGGCGTGAAACCATGAAGGATAAAAGTTAACGAACAACAATGTATACATATTACTTTTACATTGCGCAGGGAAATATGCTCACCTGTACAAATAAATAACCAAACGAAGTTAAATACTTGCAAAAATTTACCCAAATATATTTAAAAGTGGCTCAAATGAATTAGTTGATTGGAAGAAATTCTGCACTAAGCCTGGATTGTAAACTTCTGTTATACAACTCGATTATAAAACCAACAAGGTCCCAGTAAAAAAAAATTGCTTCAACAAAATCAGGGGCCAAATTACGGCATTCAATATCGATCGAAATTTCAATACAATTTAAATGTAAATTTCGATCGAATGCCGTAATTTGCCGCCAGGTTTTTACTATTATAGAGTAAAATTACACAGAAAAAATTATCACGAAAAAATTGTCAAACAAAAGTTTGTCTAAAAATAAATTTCATTTTCAGTAAATATTCTTTACATAATCAATGAATTGTTTGTTTGACTGTTATTTAGGACAACATGCACACAAATAACAGCAACAACAACCATGATAGCAAAAGGAGTGTGATTGTACCAAGTTTGTCTACTAAAGATTTTTTAGTGAATCAATTTGTTAATTTCGTTGCATTAATTCTCATACAGTTTTTAGAGTCTTTAGATGAGTTGTCCACTTGCAAACACCGCTATGCTATTATATCGAAATTTGTAGAAAATTGATTAAAATTTCAATCAACAAATAAAATGGCGGCTTTTAGTGATTTTTTATTTTTTCAACTTAGGTGTTAGCAAGTGGACTGAACATTCTCATTTGAACACATTTAATAAAGTGAAATTTCATAAATGCTTAATGGATGATGATGACCCAGACAAATATTTTTTATTTTTTTTTTTTACAAAATATCCAGTAAGTATATATATTTTTTTGATTAAGTAAACTATTTTGTTTAATATTTGTTAGTATTTTTAGACTAATTGTTTTATAAATTCATACAAAAATATTGTTTGATATATTTTCGTATACATTTACAAATTTTTTGTAGGTCCGTTCCTAGACAAAATTTTTACTATTTCATTGAAAATTAAATTTATTTTTTTCTGTGTAGTGCTTAAAAACGTGCCGATAACGCTGCTGATTGTTGTATGGCGAATTACCGGTTTTGAGTACTACATTTTTTATACTAAAAGAGCTTTTTGATGCACTGGAAATCATAAAAATTTTTAGCACTATAGCTGAAAATAAATAGAAAATATGGTTCGATGTGGATTGGAGAGGATAATGGATGAACGTGTTCCAAATTTGCTAACGTCATTTTAGATTAAAATTATTTCGTAATTTTATTTGTATTATTGATTTTATATTTTTACGCCTGATACGCCGATTAAGGAAATATCCAAACCAACCGGATTCCAAGCAAAAGGTTACAAAAGACCCCATTTTGTCTCTAGAAAAACCATGGTTGTAGTCGACCATGTCACAGTTTTTATAGAAAAATATATAAATCGTGAGTACACTTATTTAAACATTAATTCATTTGTCACAACTAAACATTATTACAGAAACCGTAATATGTTTGGTGCAACCATGCCATTACTTTTTTTTATTCTCTAATCTAGTATTCGCTGAACCTTAAATTAAAGGGCAAGAACAAACAGCAAATTTAGAATTTTACAAGACAGCTTGGATGTAAAAAATATATATCAGAAACGCACTATATAATACAATTCCAAGAGCAAAATCATGAAATTCTTAATAAAATATACCAAATTTAGTCTCTTGGTAAATATTAAGAGAATCTTTCAAATGATGAACGATTAAATGATTAATGAGACGTATAACAATATAAGAACATGCATATCTTCAGTAACGAGTATAAAGGTGCATGTTTTGAGCATATAAACCTCTAACAAAATTATATAAACATTTTTGCAGCCTGTTGCTGCTGTTTGCTACCTTTACGCCATTAATGTAAAGAAAAAGATAAAAATAAAATTATTATTATGGTGGACGACATGTTATGGGCAAAACAAAAGCTTATAGATTTTCCAGCAAGTCACGTTTTCTTTGACTATAACGCTATTTAAGCTAATGCTGGCTTAAAAACAAACTTAAGAGTATCACCATCATTATTTACAACGTGTTTTTTGTTTGTTTTTTTTCTGCTACTTGCCAATAAGTGTGTACGTTTTGTCGTAAGTACAAGTATTTTTATGAAAATGTTCAATGTTTCATATGAAATTGATGTTAAAATCATCATTTTAACCATCAACGTTGTTGTAGTCGTTAGTTGTGTTATTTTCATTATACAGACACTACTATTTACAATATTTTCTTTATTTTTTGTTTTTCTTTAATGTCTCCCTCTTCTAAGCCGTTTTTCTATAAACCCTTTTTTTAACTTGCAACAAGCTATTACACAATTGTCGGCAATTTATATGCAGCAACATATTACAAACGTCGACATTAATATAGCGTTAACAATAATAGCGACACACAAACCCATACGTCTTAGTAAGGGCTCATCAACAGGCTGAATTTTTATTTGCGAATATATATCGGGTGGTTGGTGCAAGAGGGTCATAGCTCGAAAATTTTATTTTTTCGTCAATAATACAGAAATAATGTTCATATTGTGTAAAAATTTCATTAAAACATCTGGTATACTCAACTCTTGACAGAAGAATAAAATTTTATTTTGCATTTAAGTTGTTTGTAAATTCAAAACTTTAAACCAGTTTTCTGTAAAAATCAGTTTTTTTTTAGTTATGACGTTCTTGCTACAAAGGCTTGATATGTATGCATGTATAACACTAAACGCTCATAAACTTATGCACACATGCTTTGGATTTGAAACTGTGATGAGCCATATTTATATTTCGGTACTAATTGGAATAACGTAAAAAGTACTTTTTTATTATAACAAAGGTTCTCAAATGTAGTCCGTGCGTATATAACAGCGGGTCCATGAATAGGTTTGGAAAACATTTTGTAGAAAATTATTATATATACATTTACTTTAAGATAACAATAACATATATCATATATATGTAGAAATATCAAAAAGCTTCTAAGGAACTAATTTAAGAATTGCTAGTATTTATAAATTATAATTTGCTATTAATCAGTTTCGATTTCGTTTTTTAATTAATTAAATTGCTTTATAAAGAAAGAAATTAATACAAAACATGTAACAGCTTCTTATGAAATTTTAAGAGGAATAAAATTCAACAGGTAAACAGGTAGAAATTTGAAGATAAGATGTGGGAATATGCTAAAAATTGCATGATGTTCCAGTTCTACTCGTGTTCGCTTCTTTCCTTCAACGTTTTTCTAAAAATTTATTATTAATATCGCGCAATGCTGTAATTTAACAAAAAAGTTATTACCGCTTTGAAACGATGTATTTATTTGTCTAACAATTTATATGTTTGTAAAGGAGAAGTCACGTTTTTAGCACCATGTCTTGTGAAATCTGTAACAATGTATTTAAAGTGAGCTCACAGTACAAATTAAAAAGATAAAAGTTTCTAGTTTTTTTTATATATACAAAACGATCTTCCCGAAATTCTAGTTTTTTTTACTAGCGGCCACAATTATAGACAGGACGTCTTAGCTTGATGCACCATAATATCCAACAACCTACTAAATAAAATGTTAATCATGGATTTTTGACACACCCTGTACAAAGCTTTTTACAAGCCCATGAACCCAAAAATTAATTTGAAAATTGAAGATTTTCGACCACTGCCAAAAGTAAGGAACATGTCCAAAATTTAAAAAAAATCCGCTAACAACATCCCTATAGTATGGCCTACCGTGTGAAAACATAAAATTAACATTTCTAACAAAATTTTTTACAACTTTAAAAATTACACTATGTAACAAGAAAAATGGCGGGGAGTATCATTATGTTTTTTTGATGTGTTATACTCGTAGTCTATGAATAATAAATTTTTTATTTTTTTTTAATTTAAGATTTTTGAAAAGGCTGCTTTACTGATTTTATCATAACTTTTAAAGGGGTTGTGCAATTTTATTACAAAATCCACTAAAAAACTTTAAATCATACATCTTCAACGTAAACCATGCGCGAAAAAGCTGCTGAAATTTAACTCCCCCCAAAATAAATCTCAGATGTAACTATTCAAAACGCCGATAAACGTTTGTATTATTTTGTTAACTTCTACGAGAATCACTTCTAAAAAACTTTGTTATTTAAAAAAACTTGATTTTGTTGTTCAGTATAAATATTCGAAATTTTTGTAAAAATTAAGTGCCCTCCATTTATTATGAATAAAACCAATATTTATCCATCTATTTTCATAAAATAAGTCTTATTTTATTTGTAATATAGAATTGGTCTTATGATCAGTGAAAAATTAGTAAGTTTTTGCCATTTTCGATTTCGGTATAACTTTTTTTAAAATAAAAATATTCCAATTTTGTATAAAAAATATATTTTTTATCATTGCGGTCTGAATAATTCAGAAACCATTTAGTATGTAAAATAATAAACTTAAAATGGCTTAAAGCTAATTTTATTCCAGTTTGTTTAGGAAATTTGATAGCCCGTTTCGAAGTTATGATAAAATTGGTGTATGAGACACTTGAAAAATTGCAAATTTTAGAAAAAAATTAAAAAAAAACCCATCTATAGAATTTTAAATTTCGACTCTTTTTGTAGTTAGGGGACCATAAAACATCAAGAAATATAGTGGTGATCAAAGTTGATGACAAAAGTTTCATTTTGCTGCATAGTGCTATTAAAACATTTTTCTGACACAATTAACGATTTTTCACTTAAATTTCAAAGTTTTGAGTTTATGCCTTTTTAAGACTTAGCGAAATAAGATATTTAAAGTTTTCTTCTGAATGTTTACTTAGAATTTTATCAACAATTGAATGGTGTTACTTAAATCATTGGTGGGCACAACTCAAGCTGTGGTTGTGATGATGCTTATTAGTATCAGTGAGCTGACAGAGCTACCAACCAAACACAAATCAAATGATTGAAATATGACGCTGCATTATATTTCCTCAGGTAATACTTTAAGCATTCGAAATAAAACAAAACATTTTTAAATTATTTAAATTTCCGAAATACATTCATTATTTGACTAAAGAAAAAGAATGTTGTAGTTTTTAAATGGTTTTGTTTAACTTACCCTGTTTAATTAAAAATTTACCCCCCTCCTGTTCACCGATAGCTCTGAAATTTTGTAAGCGCATTTAGGTTTGGTGACAATTTATATAGTGTGATTAGAGAGGTGGGCAACGTTAACACCACGTAACTGATTTTTACAACTTTTCAGTTGAAGATATTACATGATACATAGGTTAAAAGCGTTACTAGCAATGGAATAAGATAATTGCCGACTACATATTTAGAAAATAGTCTCAACTAATTTCAGTTTTTCGTATTTTGAGGATAGGAATGGTTTTTTTTTAGCGATTTATATAATGTTTCCGCGTTTTGAGAAAAAATGATGAAAAATCAGGGGCCGAGTTACTACATACGTGATGGAGTAAAATTGTTCGAAAATTTTCTTTTTGGGATTACGGCATAATATAATCGAGTACATGAAGCTTAAGTTCCACTCGTTAGCACTAGAGCGATCGAAAATTTTTCTTTTATTTGTATGTATTGCAAAAAGGCATGGACCAATAAACCAATAACCAATAAACCAATAACCAATAAACATTATTACAGTCGTCAAATCGAATTGGCTGTTAAGCAAGCTTAATGTATTACATATTTTTAGTCAATTCAACAACTCTTGTAATACAAGCTTGGTACACTTTTTAAAAATTTCAGTACGTTAGCTATCGAATGCGGTAATCCAACCATTCGGTACGTGATGAAATTTTGGTTCGATACGAAAGCCTACTCGATGACGAATGCGGTAAATCGGCCCCAGTTATGTGTTGTCAACGTATGATCATCGATTAATAAAAATACATATTTAATTGTTATTAGATAAGAAGGTTCTTCAAGTAGATTATGAAAAAAGAACAAAGGTACATAATTTTAAAAATGGTGGCTCACAGATTATGTTATGCAGTGCATATTTTGTTTCTCTAACTAAAAGGAGTATAAAAATAAATTTGGTACCTTTTATATAGAAAATTGTCCAGGGGCCGAATTACCGCATTCGTTATCGAGTAGGCTTTCGCATCGAATAAAATTTCGTCACGTATCGAATGGATGGATTACCGCATGCGACAGCTAACGTATCGGAGATGTTAAAGAGTGTACCAAATTTGTTTTACACCGGTTGTTGAATCGACTAAGAATTTGTAATACAAGTCGTTTTGACAACTGTAATAAGGTTTATTGGTAATGTTCCATGCTTTTTTGCAAAACAAACATAATAAAAGAAAAAATTGTTTTCGATCGCTCTAGTGCTAACGAGTGAAATTTAAGCAGCATGTACTCGATTATCGTATGCCGTAATCCCAAAAGGAAAAATTTCGAACAACACTACTCGATCAGGTATGCGGTAATTCGCCCCCAGGGGCCGTATTACCGCATACGTGATCGAGTAAAATTGTTCGAAAAAATTTTTTGGGACTACGGCATACGATAACGAGTATGTAGTCGAGTACCAGTTGCTTTAATTTCACTCGCTAGCACTACTGCAATCGAACACAATATTTTCTTTTATTATGGTTGTTTTGCAAAATAGCATTACCAAAAAACCGTATTACAGTTGTCATATCGACTTGGTTGTTGTACTAGCTAAAAGAAATACAAAATTAGGCTTTCGTCTGTTACAACAAACTCCTAGCCGATTGAACAACCGATGTAAAGCAAACTGGTACACTTTTTAAATATTTCGATACGTTAGCTATCGAATGCGGTGATAATCCATCCATTCGATTCGTGACGAAATTTTATTTGATACGAAAGCTTACTCGATAACGAATGCGGTAATTCGTCCCAAGTTTAAATATAAATGTTAAATTATTCCAATAGCTATAATTAAAATGTCTTAAAAATAAGAAAACTGGAAATAAATTTGTATAATGTCGAGAAAAAATTCAGCTCTTTTGGGGCTAAATCTAAAATGAAAAAAAGGCTAAAAAAGCCACAAAGCTAAAACGCAAATTTAGAGGCTAAAAGATAAAATAAAAGGTTAAATCTAGCCTCGAAAAGGCTAAACTGGCAACGCTGATACTGAACTACATACATCTGCATTGCAGTCTAAATTAGCTGGAATGTCTGTCTGTTACTAGTGTATCACAGGTATAATTCAGTTTCTTGATCGAATATTTCTACTGTCTCAAAAGAGCCATGCATTTTTTTTGTATCATATCTCACATATTTTACCTAAAAAGTACTATTTTATTGGTACAATTAGTATACTGGTAATATCTCTGATTAGGGCCAAGCATATATGTACATATATACGTACATTCACACTCTCTTATACAAACAAATTGCACATGATTCATAATATGAGCGACCTTACAAAAGCAAACACATGGTTGCCAGAACAACATTAATTTACGCTCCCTTTTCCCCACGCCAACCAGACAGTAAATCTGTCTGACTGTGGCCTCCCTACACAGCGCGCCAAATCAACATTTTCAAATTTAAACGTACAAAAAACACCCAAGTTTAGTTTTAGGGAACAGGTATTTTTCGCAATATATTTGTTTTTATTACAGTTGCTACTTCTTAAACTTATTTTACAGGTTTTACTTTTTTAATACGTGAATTTTTTTTATCATTTTTCTTACGCTTTACCGTCGGCAAATTGCATTCTTTTTAAGTTAAACAAAGACAACGCAAACAAGTTTGTATATGCTGCATTTTGTATTGCATTTTTTTTAACGTTTTCTTTAAAAATGATTAAAAAGTTTGCGCTAAAATATTTAGATTATTCAATTAAATTGATTAAAACTGAATTTTTCTTAAAATTAAATTCAACGATAAGACGAAAGACTAGTTTGTCGCTGCCATGAACAGGGGACTCACACAGCGTTTAATTGTTGATGGCAAGACAGAAAAGAAAATTTGTGTATAAAATTTGCCAAACATTAAAATTAATTGGTTGGACAAGACGAAAACTTGACAGAGTTTTAAAAGCAACTATTTTAAGCTGATATATGTACATATATTTGTGTACAAACAAAATAAAAAGGGCTTAAGAGTACGACGTGTTATCTCGTTAATATGAGGTTTAATGAGATGACAAACGTTACTACTTGAGCGTTAAGCGTAAGCAAATTTCAACTCAATCTCGATATTTGGTGAAATGACACGTTTATAGCTAAAATAGTACAACTATTTTTAGAATTCCTTCATAAGAATCGGATAAGTAGAAGTAGTTAAAAAGAATAATTACTTTTCATGGGCGTGGCACTGCCCACTTTTCTAAACATAATGTTGTATTGTAACGATAACTAAAGGTATATGCAAAGTTTCATAAGAATCGCTTTAGTAGAAGTTGTTAAAAAAGAATATTTACTTTGCATGGGCTTGGCACAGCCCACTTTTTTATCCTGATGTAGATTTAAACAGAAGCTTAATGTGTGTCTAAAGTTTCATAAGAATCGGTTGATTAGAAGTAGTTAAGAACGAAAGTGTATTTACTTTGTTTGGGCGTGACCTCGCCCATTTTTCTACGGGAAGTACATCCTATGGAATAGAGAAAAAATCAGAAATCAGTTCATAAATGGCAGAGTTTTGAGGGAACATACATAAAAAAAATAAATTGATAACCTTCTCCTTTTTAACCGACTTCAAAAAAAGGAGAAAGGTTATCAAGTCGTCATGTTACTTACAATCAAGTGAAATTACCTGATTTATGCAAAAAATTAAGTTTTGGAGACGTTGCTTCAGCGATTTTATCATAACTTACGCAAACACTAAAAAAAACTTGAACTAAAATTACCTTTAAGCCATTATAATATTATTTTTGTATATACTCAATGGTTTCGGAATTATTCATAAAGCAATGATGAAAAATATGTTCTTTTTAGGCAAAATTAGAAAATTTTAATTTTTTTTATATATGAAAACCCGAAAATGGCATAAACTTCGATGGATTTAATATTGATTTTATTCATAATAAAATGAAATCACCTGAATTTTGCAAAAATTTCAAATATTTACACTGTAAAACAAAATCTATTTTTTTAGTAACAAGGTCACCAAAAATACATACGTATCGGCGTTTTGAAAGTTTACATATGCGATCTATTTTATGGGGAGCTAAACATCTCTTATTTTGCGCATGGTAATACTGATTCGTCATTGTATATTTTGTAGGATTTACTTTTAACGTATAAGATGTGTTCCGCACTTCTTAGTAAAATAGCACGTTTTAGATTTTTGCAGAGGTGATATAGCAGGCTTAATTTTTCCAAACAAATATTCCCTGTGGTCTTTTACATTAAACGTAAGCGCTACAAGATATTCTATTTGGAGTCAGTATAACTATGCTCAAAAGGGGAGGGTCATGACAAAAGTTTCATTTTGTTCCGTTGCATAGTGTAATTAATTAATTAATGATACATAGTTACGAAAGAATCCATACGAATAAGATAAATACCTTTTTTCGTTTTAGCGATTTAGTTTTGTTTTTCGGAACCTTTTCGTTTTGAAGAATTTTATGTTGCTTTTTGACGATTTGTTAATATCGTTTTACTTGAGGTCTACACGTAACATAATATGTAAGATGAGATTGTCAAATTCAATCGCAGAGAGAATTATGTTACGTGCAGACTTCAAATTAGTGTTATCTCAATGTTATAAGAATTTTTATGTGAGCGTTGTTATGAGAATTCTTATAACAACAATCTTATGAGATGAACTGTCAAAAAACACATGTATATGAAAATAAAATAGTGTGCATGTGAGAGTGTTTATTAAAATAAATGAAAAGCGATGTTTTTTATAAAATTTCTGTGTTAAATAAATGAATAAATGTGTTTAGTTGATTTATAAATTTTAATTTGTGTGAAAAATTAAAAATAAAACAACTAATTATGCAAAAGTGGTACAGTGAAATTACATCTTCCCCTAGTATGAGATTAAGAGAAAATTCGACATTTTGTTTTTAGTATTCTGCCGACGTTTTCTCTCATGTTATCTCAAAGTTAATGTCTCGTGAAGACGCTGTGTTATCATCATAGTGCATTTGTTTTTGTGCTTTTTTCGTTTTGGCGATTTTTTAAATTTTGACTATTGGTTTTTTTGGTTTTTAAACTTTTCCGTTTAAGTGCTTTTTTCGTTTTAGCGCTTTATTTTTTTGCGATTTTTTATTTTATATAGAAACGGACCTACAAACAAATTTGTAAGCACAGACAAAAATGTCTCAACAATTAATTTCTTTTCAGTAAACAAATTGTTCAAATCTATGAAACAATTTGACTAAAACTATTTACAAATTCTAAACAAAATAATTTTCTGAATCAAACAAAAATATATACTGGATTTTCTGTAATATATCAAATAATATTTTTGTCTGCATTTATAAAACAATTACTCCAAAAATACCTGAAAATTCTAAAAAAAAATAAAGGTTAGAAACGAACAAAAATTTACATTTTATATTCTTAATAACTTAAAATCAATAACAACAAACATAAATTAATTACAGTAAATTGTTTCAGTTACTTCAAAGATACAAATAATTAAAAACTATTACAATTCGTTTTTAGATAAAACGAGTTTTCGAAATTTCGCTCTCAGGCCGACCCGCCATCAGATTTTGAACACCTACTCCATCAACTCTTTTGGCAATATGATTCCAACTTACATCCAATTTCCAACTTACATACAATTTTTTGTTCTTCTTAGCATTTGTTTAATTACTGCGCACAATGTGTCCATTGGGCGCAACTCAGAGCGTTTTAAGAAAATCGTGATTATATCAATTGAGTTTCTTCACTTACTTGCGAATAAAATCAAAACTTGACAATCGATTTTAATGAAATATGGCACGTTTTGCTTGGAACATATCAGTCCATCCATATACCTGTAAAAAATTACGGAAATTTAAAAACGAAATTTTTAATATTTTTTTTTGCACAAGTTCTACAATATCTCTGAAGCTACTGGGCAGATTCAGAAACATTATTTGCAAGGATTAAAGATGATATTGTTTTCGAGTTGCGGTGTTTTCTTAAATGAAAAAACCAAAATCTTCTCAAGTTACGTTAATATATGTAAATGAGAGCTATAGTTTTTTCTTCAAAAAGTGGCAAAATTTTTTTCTGTTTTTTTCGAATTTTACTGTTGCTTCCATGACTGATTAATTTAAACTGCGTATGAAATACGTTACACATTAACAGCTAACGGGATTTTTAAATAGGTGTATTATATAATGTCAAACATGTAAAATTTTTTTCGTTTCCAACCTTTATGTTGTACTTACCCTGCGGAAAATTTGGTGACAAATGATCCAAAAGTGCTCGTCCTATGGCTTGAGAAAATGAGACTGGTACCAAAAATAAGGAGTAGTGAATGGTGAAAAAATACCATTTAACCATTTTCAGTGAATTTAGTTGGTATTCCGGCTAGTATTGTAGTAAACGGCACTGAACAAATTCGATGCACCTGGACCTAAGGCCTATTACATAGTATCAATATAATATTAATTGTCTCCCTTCAATGAGACCACCATGCAACTCAGGAACTTGTTCTGTAACTATATTCAGATCCAGCTTAACTGATATTTATAACATTGAAATATAAGTTCCCCTATGGTCGAGTGGGTAGTGTACTAGCCTGTCATGCCGGAGGTTGTCGGTTCGAATCCTATCAAAAACACCGCTTAAAAATAAAATACAATTTCTACTTGGATTTGTAACAATAAAAAAATAAATTAATCTATAATTAAGGCTGAATTTTGGAATAATATTTATATATAATCTATATTATTCTACACCGATTAGGACTCCATAAGATAGTTCAGAGACAAGTTACAAGGTGCATACAAAGTATCAATACTAGTAGCTATAGCTCTATTTTAGCTTTATCGGAGTTAGTATAGACCGCTATTAGCTTTGAAGCATATAAGAATAAAATACAAGGAAGGACCTTTGCTTCAATAGGTTGTAATTAGTGGTTATTTAATTACAATTATTTGTAATTTTTAATTGACCCTTTTCATTGTAATTGTATTTGGGAATATGGTAAGCTACATGCATTACCATATTCCCAAATACAATTACAAGTAGTTATAATTGATTTTTATTTTCAATTACAATTACTTCTAATTGCAATTATTCAGAAATTTCATAACAATTTCTTTTAATTAAAAATACTTTATATGTAATCGAGATCGCCAAGTCTTATATTGGTCTAACCATAGAGAGACTTATTCGAAATGAAGGCGTGAAACAATTTTCTATTTAAAAGTATGTTACATCTTTTTAAAAAGAAAATCAATTTATATAACTTTTACGGAAGATTCTCTGTTGAACAAAAATTTAATATCTCTGTTTGATAAGGCAATTGGTAGCCCTGAAAAGGGCTGTATTTTTTTACTTTTTTTTTATTTTCAAATCCATAAAACTGTAGATTTGTATAGCATCCAATTTTATAGTGGCAAGATTGGTTACGTTCTTCGTATCGTATAACTGATTAATTTAGGCATCCAAATTTGTAGAAATTCAAAGGTAGAAATGGCATCCAAAGACACTAGCTGCTACGTTCGGTAAGCTAAAATGAAAGAATAAAAAAGCTGCTATTAGAATATGTTATTATAAAAGAATTATTCGTATTTGGATAAATAATTTTAATATTATTTGTGTATAAAGCAATTATAAATTCTTCTTAATAATTACCTCGTGTCTACTCTGCTCAAGGCTTAAGTGGGGTTAAGTCTTGTTGTGGGTGATTAAATTTTACTGTTGTCAAAATTTTGTGGCAACTCATAGCGGAAGTTTTTTTTTCAATAAACCATGAAGACGGTTTTTAATATCCAGTCTATTTTTATTTGCATTACAATCCGCTTTTCCTTTCTTTAGATTTCTTTAGTAAATCTCTCTTTTACACACTCGTCTGCTGCTTCCTAGCACTTTTACGAGTTTCTTTCCGTAGCCAAGGATCCTGCTATGCTTTGTGGCAGCAAAGGTTTGGATCGCACTTCCGCGTTAAACATTTCCAGTGGAAGTATTTTCACTCTCTCAAACTTTATCAACACTCTTTGATATAAAGCAAGCGAGCTTTACTTTTGAGATGTTTCTGAACTATTTTAAAATGACGGCGAGAATATATTTATTGGTTTGTGGTTAAAAATTCTTTTAAAAATCAAAAATCGATAAAGACATACGCTTGTCTCTTTTTAAACTGGCTTCTAAAGAGCGTTGTTTGTAATAAAACAGAAATAATAATTTCGCTGTTATATCTCCGTTCCGGTGACCGAAGATCTGCACCAACGAAATTATATAGCAAAAACAAAAAATATGTTTTCTCACTGTTTCCCATAATAGAAATGAAATAAAAAACGAAATAATATGTGAGCGTTTTTAAGCAGTTTTCTCTTTCTTAATGCAGAATTGACGTAAAGCAGCTAACGAATTGGATGTGGTTAGATTTTCGGGAGAATCGATTTTATTACTAAGGATAGCGGTGTTTTGAGGCTGAGGCCGATTGCTAATCGTAGAGGAATTTGTAGTGCTGCCCAACGAATCAAACATGGAGGAAAGTGCGTTAAGTGAATCACTGGGATATTTCTTTTCACCACCATCATATGACTTAATGCTAGAAGCTGGCGATTTAGGTGTCATTGAGCGGTGGCTGTCGGTGGGGCTACGGGGTGGCATAACACGTGGTTGAGGACTAAGCGTTTTTGGTGACTGAGCATTGCATTCTTTGGTGTTATTATTATTGTTATTCATGGAATAATCTGTGCCATTGGTGGTAACATCTCTTTCAGCACTGCGTCCTTGAGGATTATTGTGTTCATTTTCCTCCTGGTCATCTTCTATTTCAGATTTGATCTCCATTTTAATGTTTGCCATTTGTTCTTCACGCTGCTGTTGTCTCGGTGGTGAATGGTTTTTTTCCATTTCCGGTTCCCTCTTAATCTCAACATCATAATCCACTTTTTGTGCTCCTTCTTCCATGTCATTCTTCTCGGGGGTAGGATTTTCTAGTTTTCTGGAATCATTATGAATTTCAGCACTGCACTCACTGGCACTACGTTCGCTGCTTGTATAGCGATAGTGCTGATAGTAAGGATCATTGGTATCAATCAAGGGTTTATTGTAGTCTACATTTTCATCAATACCCAATCGCTTGAGTATGCTAGAAGCCACAGGCGAGGTATTTTTAGTGGACGAATTGGAAGGACTGGTGGCGGGCATAGTAGCATGCCTAGTGGGTGTATCGAAGCTAGTTGTGAACATTTGTTCTATGGCACTTAAGACTGATGAAGAGCCCTGACTTGTTTTTGTAGCACCATTTTTAGGCGACTCCATTAATTCTGGTGACTTAGTTTTGCTAAGTTGTGCTATAGCATTCATATTATTTTTGGCTGCTTCATCTGATTTGATGCCCGAAATGTATTGACGCATGCGTTCAGCAAATAAAGCAGCCTCAGTTTTATCGGAGCCAGGTCCTATGCCAGCACGTTGCTGCATTTTCAATTCCAATTCCGGTTCTGCCTGTTCTTGAGCTCCTTTCATCTCTAGCAGCTTTCGAACTGGCAACGATTTCTCCCGTTTCTTGGGTGCTGGTCTTTTACGATTACCGGCGGTACCCATGGACTGCATTAAGGGTTCTGCATAGTGATTATTTTTCGCCATATGATTGCTAAGATCTCCCAAAGAGTTGAAAGCCTTATCACATACCTTACAAGTCAGCACTGCACTTAAAGTACGGCTTTCTTCCGAACTTAAACTATTCTGACCTTCCTTATTGTCTCCTGTGTGTGAGGCTGATTTCATTGAGATCGTCTGTTCTTGGGACAATATGTTGGTATAATGTTGAGTCTCCTGCATATGTTTTGTCATTTCGTTTAGAGAACGGAAACTTTCACCACAACGCATACATTTTAGAATTTGCATGGCCTGTTCGACACCTTTACCCAGCCAAACATTTTGTCCTCTAACTAATTTGCGTGGCAAAGGAGTAGGCTGATCGCCACGGTACTGGAATGCATTTTTGGCAGCCTGAGAAGGACCAGAATTGTTAGATTTGTTGGATTGTTGTCTATGATGTTGTGGCCCTGTTGGCGCTTGGTTTTGTGGCACAGGAGGTCTTTCATTAGCAGTGGGCAAATTACCAAAAGGTGGCACATTGACACCGCAATGCTTACTGTCTTTCATGTGTGTAGTTAAAGCTTCTAAAGTGGAAAAACTTTGTTTACACCACACACAACGGAATACTGAACTGGCAACTCCTTTATTCTGCCAATGAGACTGCCAAATATTATGGCGTGTCTTGGTTATACCCTCATTCGATGCCGGCAGAGGATTGTTGACTGCTGCAGCTGGTAGTTGTTGATTAATAGGTTGTTGTAATGTTGACGTATTATGCTGTGGAGCCATTGATGTTCGTACCGATTTCTCCTTACGTGGTCCCTTAACAATATCAGACATTTTTTCTAAAGGATCTACCACCAAATCACTTTTGCCATTCCAATCGGGAAATTGGCCAGACCTAAAAATGTTTGCCGCAGCTACGGCAGCCAAATAAGGATTAACACCGGGCATTAATGGATTAGGAGGAACTTGTGTAGCGGTGTGCTGCTGAGCAGCCATAGGAGGACTTTCGGATTTGAAAATTTTCTTTACTTGTATTTGGCCTATACTGGAATCTGGCTCCGACTCATCATCTGCTGATCGCTTACGTGTGCCTACTGATAAATCCAAAGGATTATTCGCATCATTGGCCTCTTCTTCCTCTTCATCTTCATCGGAAGGTGGTGGTTCTACGGAGTTGGCGCGGGCAAACATATTAGTACGAAAATCTAAAGCCTCCGAATGATTACTAGAAGCTGTGGGTGAAGCTTGCGGCGGTAGTTTGAAAGAAGCAGCAGCTTCTGTGGGTAGCGGTAGGGGTAACCGAGGTCCAGCAGCAGCAGCTGCGGCAGCTGCACCTAAAGGAAACCCATATTGTTGAGCAGCAGCTGCAACCATGTGCAAATACGCCTCCATGGAAGGTGGTTGACCAGGCATGTTTGGAATGTTAGGAAATGCTGCGCCGGGCGAATTAGGTAAAGTCAAAATACCCGCTGGTGGTTGATTTATGCTATTTTCACGATTATCTTTGCCATTTTCTGATGAGTTTGATTCATGCGAAGGACATCGTTCACTGGAATTGGCCGATTCTGTAGATCGTGGCCGTGCTGTCGGTAAGGCCCTGCAAAAGAAAAGAAAGTAGAACATTAAAAATTATGATTTGGTATTTATAAAAAATATTGTAATAAATCTTAAGTTAAATTTACGATATACTACACGCTTAATAATTCACTCCTACTCTTTTGTTAATGCAATAAAAAAACTAGAAAAATAAAATGTGTAATAAAAAATTAAGCCCATTAAGTTTTGAAAAATGTTTTCTATCATCGCTAAATGATTTCAACTAATCTTAAAAATAGCTCACAATATGTCAACGTTTTTATTTGTTATGCAAATCAAGCGAAACGAAATGTTGAAAAAAAAAATAATAACAAAAACATTTTATTAATCTTCTTTTTCTTCTGTTTTTTTTTTTTTTGTAAAACAAAAAATAAGAATAAATAAATATTTATAATAAAAACGTGCGGTTGGCAAAAGATACAGTGGAACTTAAAATGTAAAATTCAAAGTTTACAATTTTAGTAGCTACTAGTATGATATCAACAAGTTGTTGTGTGCCAACATTTTTGTTTGCTTTCATGCCACTGTTGCAGGGGTAATTAAAAATTATTAAACAATAAAAATAAATTTATAAAAGATCAAGACAACAATCAATGAATATGGCACAAACAAATTCAAAATTTATTTGATCGAAATAAGCAAATTATTGTTTAACATTCAAAAGTGAAATAATAAAAAACAAATGCTTTTTAATAAAATATATTTCAATTTGTAAAGAATTGTTTTGTTGTGGCTTAGATACTTAAAATTTTTTATTACATATTAATAGTTAGTTTTATTTTATCAAACTAAAGTACCTTCACGGTCGTCTTTTTTCTATATGCGCCAATTTTGACTTTTTATAAAGGAAAGATAAATAATTTTTTTACAAATATTTTTCTTAGCCTTATTTGCGGCTTCAATTTTTAACAATTTGAATTGCGTAAACACGAAAATCAATGTTTCTCTGTGCAGATAAGGGATAAACTTATTAGGGGTTTCCTCGATGCCAAACGACTGTGTAAATAATCTTATGGCTACTGCCGGCCACTCATATAAGATTTGTATTGTTAACGCCGCACTCATCATCTGCGATCAGCAGCCGATAAGTCGGAGCCAGATTCCAGTATTGGCTAAATACAAGTAATGAAAATTCTAAAATCCGAAAATGATCCTATGACTGCTCAGCAGCACACCGCTATACAAGTTATTTGGTGGTAGATCTTTTGGGGGGGGGGGGATGTGTTAAAGGACCACATAAAGAGAAATGGGCAGGCCACCCCACGGATCTTGCTTTCAATTCACTGTTATATGCAATAACGTCCATAGATATAATGTCCATGGAACTTAATAAGTATTTGCCCTGGGTGTGTTAGATAGTGGATTTGATGAGTTACAATTTTCTGCATAGCCTACCCCCGACGTGGCTGACTGGTCTTCTCCTCGGCCTTTTGTAAGGATTTTCTTCAATAGAGGCCACCGACAAGCTAAGCAGAACACAGTGTGCAAACAAACAAAACTTTTCGCAGACGTTTCATACGAAGACACAAACTTTTAAAATATTTTTAATCGTTTCGTACATGAGCAAAACCAAAACAAATACTTTTGCAATGACAAAAAATGAAACAAACCAATTGGCTTTTCACTCATCTGCATGCTTTAATATCCCATTTCAATCGTACAATTGTCAATCAAACAAAATTGGGAAACGTTTGCAAATGTATTTTCCAAAAACTTTTCAATTTGGTATTGTTCTTTTTTTTCTAGCTGCGTACATTTAAGTTAATGTACATTTAGTGTACACAAGCACAAACAATACAAAACTAATTGGGACTATCATTCTCGTTGTTTTTGTTTTGTTTTTGTTTTACACATTGAAAAACACAAAACAAAACGAAACCAAACGTTTCGTTTAGTTTATTTTCCTACTCTTAAGCAGAATACCTTACTAAAGTCACTATTCGGTATATCCAGAGGAGCAATTCCTTAAGCCCGCCTGGAGGCCGGCAAGGCGAAAAATCTTTACGGATAGCAGCATCTATGTTTTATTAGAGTGGTCGTAAGAAATTAAAACTTTAATTTATTCAAATCAAGGTGTATTTAAAAAAGTACTCTAAAAAATTTTCAGGTCAGTCAGTTAAGACTTAGGTGTGTCGAATGCTCACTAAAGTTTGAGCAAATGCTCTTTTTCTATGCCGTATTTTGTATTTAAATACTAGCTGATGCTTTAAATAGCTTATATCTCATAACGGCTATAATTTCTTTAGTTTTTCCCAAAAGTTAATTTTAAAATAGGCAGGTATTATATTGCGATGTCTTTTACATTTTTATTTTCCACAATCACTTTTTTTTTATTTATTTTCTACATTTTAATTTAATTTATTTTAACGAAATTTTAATTATTTTAATTAAATTACATTTTTATTTAGAGATAAATGTGAAGCATGTAGTCAAAGAAAAATTTTACTGCGCGGAGGGTTGAACTGACGTTTCGATAGCTCCCGCTAATCGCATCAGAGTTGTTTATCGCTCAGACCACTCGACCAAAATCGGGTGTTTGCAGTCAAGAGCTGAATATCATCTACTTTTAATCAATTCATACTGTCACTCTTATAGCTGTATTTCATTTGATAGCTATTGATATTCATTCAGTTTTTTCTTTGTCTTGTGTTAAGCTTCTTTATATTATTTCTATATTCTAGTATGAATTATCATTGATAATTACAAGTACTAGTGTATGTGAATGTTTGTTTGTTCTGTTTCATTTGAACATGTACATACTTTTGCTAGGTGCCTTTAGAGTTTAACAATTAAGGTACGATTTTAGTCGAAATTTTAGTTATTTTGGCTTGAGTTCGATTTTAATTTAATTTTTCAATTAAATTATATTTTTATTTAGAGATAAATGTGAAGCATGTAGACTGTATATTTTCATATCTACCCACAGTAAAAAAATCATACATCAGTTTCTCTTCTCTTTCACAAAAGAAAAAACAGTTGTATCCCTTTTTGTGAAATAGTAGTAGATTAAAAAACGGTTGATGTTAATTTTTCCCTTGTTCCTTGGAATATTAATCAGGCCCAATTCTTTCTGAATATAACGTTACGAACATTAGCCTAATAATAAATTTGGATTCACAAAGCAAATACGTTCGGAATAATCATATTAATAAACAATTAGCTACTGGCTTGAGCTTTCCATATGTTTACATGTTCATAAATACTTGAGTATAAAATCAAACCAAAAAAGTTTGTCTTGAGTAGAACAAAAATCAGAACAATGGGAATGAAGACAAATAAACCGGTGACAACGCTGGGAAAGTGCACTTTAATATCAGCTTGAGAGTGATTTAATTCTCGTATTCAATTTTCACGAAAAAGTTGTATATATAAGAATTAAAATCACATTCAACAGAGCCACATGACAAGCGGTGATAAGCAAATACACGTGAGCACTGACGATGGAAGTGTAGCGATGGAAGGTGGCACTACTCTGTTCTGCTGTGTACGTTGAAAAATTAAGTTGATGTTAATTTTTCCCTTGTTCCTTGGAATATTAATCATGCCCAATTAAACGAACCTTACCCTAATAATCAATTTGGATTCAGTACTTTGCCTCTACTGAAAATGTTTAAATTTGAGTTGACGCTCTTTACAGGAACTAGTGCGATATGTATGTATGTTTCAGTATTGTGCAAATATAATTTGTTTGTTAAACATTTGTTTATGTGATTTATAGACACACACAGAAAAAAGGGAATGTAAAATCAACATGACACAATTTTGATTTGATATCATACTAAATTTACAAGAAATAATTTGTCGTTTAAGTGTGTTAGTGTTTATTTGCTTTGTTCATTGCTACTGTTTACTTTTGTGCTTACCCGGTTGGCCAAATCGTTGTTTCTGCAATGCAAAAAAGCACTGCTTGTCTAAAATTTATCTGAAAAGTACTCAGTTTTTTGAGTGATTTCCCTACAAATTTTTTGTTCAAGTCGATTGTTTGCATTGTGGAAACAGCACATAAGACAATCTAACAGACACCGTACCCAAAGAATGGTTAAAAGAAAAACTACTCAGTTAGACATGCCAACTAGCCAAATGAACTTCTTTTGGACATTGTCGCTCAGTCTGTCACCAGATTGAATCATTTCCATACATACCTGCTTGCTAAAATGGAGCGAAATTAAGCTGATGAGAAGTTGTGGTACAATGTCTATTCAAACTTCTTGTATTAAATACTCTCTGAGCTACAAATTCTTCAAATTGTTATTGTAGGACACGCGAACATGATTTTTCGTATTATTTCAGTATCAACTTAATTTTTATTTAACTGTACTGCAATATCAAATCAACATGAAATACAGTTAATTCAAAAGGATAAATGTTCCTTCAAGATTATTTTAAATCATGTTGAATTAACACGAAAGCCTATGAAGCAAAATCACTACCGGAAAAGTTTAAATTAATATGGTTTTCGACGATTTTACATTGAAATTTTTCTGTGTGTATATATTTGTTGCTATTCATTTACTTACTAGTTCTTTTTGGCTATAAAACTTTTAAAATAAATTTTTATTAAACTTTATTTTATTATTATTATTAAATTAATAAAATCGAAACAATTTATTGTTTTACTTTTTATTTGTCGACATCAGCAACACAAGTGACTAATTTTGACATTTGTTGTGGCTTGTATGAAAATTATTACTGGGGGTCTACATTAGCCATGAAGTTGGTATGAACATCATGTCGAACATCGCATATGGCTAATGTAGACGGCTCATGTCTATGTTTCGTCCGTGGTCTGGCGTCGATGCCCAAACATATGTCTGCGAATCAATGTTCGCCATCAGATTCGCCGGTAACAACCATTTTCAATAGAAAGAAAAGCGACAGAACAAAATTGGTAAATATTCCATCTCTATTGCACAACCACAAAATACTTTGATAAGGCAGAAGTTGATGTGTTTTTTACAGTTGCTCTGCCGGCGTCATTTTCATGTCATGTTCAAGTCGGTGGCTCGTGAAGACGTAGGGTTACGTTGTCGATCGACTTGTCGCGCTGAAAGCTTTTACTGGGCCGCAAATCAACTGTTTATCGTGGGTTAGGCTGTATATATTAATATATTTAAGCATATATTAATATATTTAAGCATAAAGGATACCTTGACACTTTAGAAGCAATTGTATCAGCAAGCTATGGTCTTTTTAATCAACACTTATTAAGAGCAGATTAAAACCTTTCGAATGACATTAAAATTGTTAATATCAGACGATCCGATTCAGTCTTCAATTTGAAGAAATTTTCCCAAAAATAGCCCAGATGCGAAAGCTTAGACGGCTATAAAATAGAAACCATAAGATGTATCAAAATATTTCTTTCGCTATGTGACGCGCACGCAAGAGTTGATTATATACATATGTAGAATTTCATTAAAATAGAAGACGATAAAAATCCAATCCCTTGTTTTTGTGTCGAAAATTTTTTTTAAATTACTCATAAGAAAACAACTCAATTTAACAAAATTGTTTTCAATTTAATTTTATCTCTTGTTATCCCTAATTATTATATATAGTATTTGCTAATTCATGATGAAAAATAAATTGACATTTTATAAGAATTCAATTAACAAAATATTTAATACAAAATTAAAGCAAAACATATGTTAATGAAAGCCAAGTGTATGTGTGTATGTGAATGTGCCTGTGTTTATTTTAAAAATAAAATCAAGTTCAAATATGTATTATAAATACTAACGAGTCCACTTTAGATTGCGTAAATTATGTGAAATCTGTTTTTTCTATCATCAATACGCATCTAAAACATTTAATAAATTTATGGCAAACAGAGATAATAAGTAATTCTGAAAAAAGCAAAAAAAAGCAATTTGTTTTCACATCTTTTAATAAAAATTATTAAACAAGTTTTAGTAGAACAATTAAATAAATTATTTACATATGTATGTATATTATACAAATTGGCTATACAATAAACTAGAAAATTATTAGAACAATATTTTATGGTGAGATACGATATTTATTTAAGGTAAAAATTAAAACTTAAAGATCTAAACCAATTTTATGGAATTTATGCCAATACTTTTCTTTAGTTTTAATAAAATTAATTTTAGTTTGTTACTGATTTTTATCTCCTATTTATTTGGCATATTATTTCTTTAATTAAGTTCCTATAAACTTCTATTTAAACTAATTTGTTGTTCAGTTTAGTCTTGTTACTTATTTTATTAATAAATCATTTAAAATATATGTATTTACTAAATTATATGTCTCGTTATTACTACTCGTTTGTATTAAAAATTTGTTAAAGCAAAATACAGCAAAATAAAAACACACCATTAAAAAATCATATTGGTTATAAGGTCAGACGAAAAATTATTATTATTTTATACATATCAAACTTACGTTGGAGCGAAAATTAAATTCCAATCTTAGATATTTATACGTCTGTGGATATAATACATAGTATTATTGATTTAATGGTTAATAAATTAAACAAATATATCATAAATTATAATTTGCAAAATAAAAAATAAATAGAAAGACTCATATATTAATGACTAAACTAAGTTTGTGCAACTAATTTTTCAAAAATTTTTTTAAAATTTTAACAAAACTTGTACAGACGATCCAATAACTGTTTACACTGTATTGGATTATTTTAGTTACATTCCTTCGGTCCGCAAACGCTACATTGGTTATTCCAAGCTGACTCGCAAAAAAGATTATATTTTATAGAGCTTTGAATAATTGTATATGACTCATACGCCTTGCATTTTATATTGCGTAGGGATGATAAATGAAAAACTTCATACCGTAGCAACGAGCTTCTAAAATGTATCTTTTTCGACCCAAATTTTACTAAAGTCTTCTTTTTGTTGAAATGCTATAACCACTTGATTGTATGTGCTCAAAGTTCTAGTCTTTTTAAAATAATAGTGGCAGGTACATATTTAAGGAAAATAACCCGAAAACCAACCAATTTATATTTCAATTTCTTACTTTATCTCAATAAGACGAAACTTTTGGCGTATAACAAGAAATCTGCTTACTAATTATATTACACTTATAAATTTGACGTTTGCTAAAAAATTTTTAAACGCTCTCACAATGGATAAACAAGCCATATATGTTATAGCAAGAAAAAAATTGTTCTATTAAAATTTGAAATGTATAAAATGAATAATACTATAAAATAAATAAGTGCGGCAGTGTAGTGTAGTGCTTATCTAACTGTAAAGCTTCGTAATAACCATTTCATAGCCCTACTTTGACCTTAGCATTGCGCGTATAATAACCCTGCGGAAAACGTGGTAACGAGTATTCCCAACGCACTCGTCCTATGACGGGAGTTCTACCAAAAGTAAGGAGTGGTGAATTGTGAAAAAATATATCGTGTAAATGGTTACATATTAACCATTTTCGTGATGTGTCATGTTAATCTTTAGTCTGTAAGGATTGATAATCTATAGACTTAATAAAAAGATAAATAAAAAGAAAAATCTTCTGGCAACTTCATTGGGACTAGGGTTAGTATTGAAGTAAAGGGCATTGAACAAGTTCGATGACGATGGATATCATAACTATCATATAATATCTAAATAATGTTAATTGACTCCCTCGAATGAGACCGCTATGTCTCGTGCACACTGTTTAACCCTAATCATACCAGCATGTGTCTGTAAGACACATTTTGATGTTCAATTCAATGTAACAACGGTAATACATAAGATATCGCTACAAAATTTCATTACTTTTATTTTACATGCGTTTTGCATGATTTTTTAAAGAAAAAGTTAACGTATATTGAACTATTCCCTTTGTTGTAAAACAAAACATAAAAAGTTTACTGAAATTTTAATAATTCGGCTTTTTAAAAAGCCGAAATAATAAAATTTCAGACTTATACCTATAAAGTTCAAAATAAAAAGTTAACGTTACGAACCTTAGCCTAATAATCCATTTGGATTAATAAGCAAATACGTTCGAAATAATCATATTAATAAAAAGTTAACATTAACTACGAACATGTGTCTCAGAGACACATATATGGAGAAAAGTTGAATGTTTTGCCCAATTTTCTGCGTTTCTATGAGCCGATATCGTCATAGCAAAAACTTTTGAGTGTAACTCCAACTGTGATATTAAAAACATTAAGTAAACTTTATTCTGTGATATTTTATTTATTTTTTGATTATTTTTGCAATTATTTTCAAATTATGTGTTTTATGTCGTATTTTGCCAAGTACCGTGAAACAAGATTGCTGAAATTTAAGTGCAAATCTTGTTGAAAGATAATATATATTAGAATAAAATTATTATCCCTGAAGATGTTGGAAAATCCCAACGAAACGTCGGATATAAACAAGATTAAGATTTGTTTCAACGTTTGCCCAAAATGGTAAGATATTTGCAGGCCGGAGTGCTATGGTGCGAAAAAGAATTGTAAGAGCACCGTATTCGTGCTGAAGTTCTAGCTGTCTCTTTGTATACTAACAGCTTTGGTCACTCGTTAAAATAGTAAAGTATAATGCCGACTCTTTTAAAGGATGATCAACGTTCACTAACCTGGTTGATAAACGTAACCTACTAGTAAATTATTTCCAAGTAATTCCGGAAAGCAATCTCAACAAATTACTATCGGTAATTGCAATTTTTGTCTCTATTTAACGGTACCAAAGCAGAGTTTGTGGACTACTGGTCTACACCAGCAGAAGAAAATATGTATTTTCTGTGCCGCAGCGCACTTTATCAGCATTTTGGTGTCTTGAGTTTCGTTGAAACCTAAATATGGCGGCCGCCTTGCTGGTGCAATTTGTAGAAGTTCAATTGGCAGGACCATTTGGATCATTTGGGAGAACCTAGCATCGTCAATTCTGAGGTTGTGGTTGTGGTGGTCGTGAAGGCTGGAAACCACATGTTCTGGTGGAAACGTATGTAGGTAACGGCCAGAACGGGCCTCAAAGGACCATGAACAAGTTGCAGGTGGTAATTGCAATTGCGGCCACTCTTTGGTAATACCAAAGCAGAGTTTGTAGACTATAGGTCTTCAGCAGAAAAATGCGGTACGTATTTGCTGTGCCGCATCGCACTTCTTCAGCAATCAGTTGTCTTGGGTTTAGTTGAAGCCCACACAGCGATCACCCAACTAAAAAATGTTTTTGAACTGGTAAGCGTGAGTTGAGTCACCTAAACAGGATGGATTTCTAGTGCTGGTCTAGCTAATGCATCCAATATCCAACCTTCTCCATACATTGTATTATGCTGTTTGGTATTTAGAAGGAGTTTGATGGTGCACTTCCATCGAAACATATTGTTTTTGGTTTCGATGGTGACTTTTACCGATTTATGCCGAGCTTTCTCATGAATCGCATTATACTGTCGAAGATTGTACAACATGAAGTATGCACTCAGACATCCAATGTACATATAGGTCTGGCCAAGGGTTGCCAGATTCAAATAGTGCACCAGCTTGACATTTGATTAAAATCAGCTCGATTTTCAGAAGAGAATTTGAGACACTAAAATGTGTAAAACAAACCGAAACAGGCCTACAACAAAATATTTTCTGAGGCAGAAGAACGTTTTCTTCTATGAAAACTAAAACCTAGATCCTTCTTAAGTGCTGCAAAACTTGTTTCTATGGCTAAAAGTGGCTTTAGTGTACTCAAAATAAAATGGTAGGTAAATCGAACCAATTTAAACAGTTAACCTACTGTTAATGTAAACTGTTATTGTAATTTTTATGATATAACAATTGTCAATGGTTAATGGTTATTCGATAATAAAGGAGTCCGGTTCATGAGAACATAAGTTCAAGACCGAAATATTATATTTTACTGAATTGTAAAATATAAATTTGGGAAAAACGACATTTGAATATTAAAACTATTTTTTGGTTAAAACTACTTATTTAATTTTTGACAATTTTTGTGGATAAAATGACCAATTTTTATGGTTAAAATTACCAATTTAAAATAATAACAGAGAAAATGGTTATTTTACAAAAATTACTGTATTTAAGTCAAGCAAGTGACCCCATGTTATGCTATCGTTATTTAACAAGATGACTTAGCTAAGATGGTAAAGGCGTTCGGTTTATAAACATGAGTAAACTTGTGAGAACTTAAGTTCAAGACCAAACAATTGGCAACAAGCAATAAAAATATTTTAATTTTTTTTTTAACAAACACACTTACTATTTAAGCCTTGGCAGGCATCGAACCTGCGACTTACCGAGTAGTTTTACACACTATCAACTAAACTAGAGCTTCATTGGTTGATTTTGATTGTATTTTATGGGTTGGCGCAATTCTACCCAATGAAATTGGTTTGATTGACTAATATTTTATTTTGAGTTTAAGAAAGCAAGCTCATCAATAATCCGGATAACGGATAGGTAATGATCCTAAACACGAGGCAAACAAAGTAAGACCATGGCTGCTACATAATATGCACCATTTTATGGTATTATCTCATTAAAAAATCCCAGGAGCACAGGGGTTCTCACAAATCTGAGCCAAGAGAAGTCATATTAGAAGAATGGAAAAAAATTCCAAATGGTTACTATCAAAAATTTGTCGCATCTATTCACAAGAGACTCCAAAAGGTTATGAAAAACAAGAGACTGCACACAAAATATTAATTTAACATTGTTCTAAGTTGTAAACAGTTTTGATACTTGTACACTGAGATAATTTTTTTTATAAATAAAAAATATATAAAGAAAATGTTCGAACTTATTTCTTTTTAGATATGTATAAGCACTATAAAATCAAAAATATCATTCCAGCTTGATAAATTATATTTGAGATTGTAACTTGAGAACACCTATAATATCTTGACAATCAGTCTCACTCAAGCCCGTCTGGCAAGCCTAGTCTGGTCAGATTAAATTGATTTTGAAATGGGTGTATTTTTTGTCTAATTGCTTATCGGCGGTACTGTATGACTTCCTAAAGTACACTGTGTCGAATATGTTTTCGATATGCTTATGAAGAAAATAATGCATTTGAAACCAGTTTCGTTAATCATACACATATCGGTCTGAGCAGACCGATATGTGTAATGTATAATTTGTATTACTGTTCGAAAAAAAAATTTATTTAAAAGTAGAGGCAGCTAGTACATACCCAGCGAAAACTTTGCTTACTGGTAGGCAAACAAGTATATGAGGATTTAGGTCGTAACTACTTACAATTTGACTCGATAACTATTTATTTTTGTTTGAGAAGTCCAAAAAATAGGACACTGAAGATGGCACATAGCCGAAACCGGTCTGTTTACAAACCAAATTTGACGTGGGATGACGGAAAATTGTTCCAAATTGTAACTACTTTCAGATAATGATAATGATAAGAACGTACAAAATTTATTAAGAAAAAGGTAGTAGTTCTAATTTAAAGCATATTAATAAGATAAATAAGTACCACTTATTACTTTGTAACCCATTAATAAAGTAAAACCCATTACAAAAATCACAATCGTTTTTGCTGGGTATTTGCTATAACGCGTACAAATTATCCTGAACTGCTCTATTTCAGAATTACATATTTAGTATAAGGAAGCTAACGTTTTATTTTGAAAAACTATTCGAGAAATATATGGAAGGTGCCATAACAGTTTTCACTGCCAACTTCTTTTTATCGTTTATTGTTTATGGACCGAAATTTAATGTTGTGGGCAGTGTAAGGAAAAAATAATACCTTCAGTCGTGGTGCATCAAGTTCTGATTTTACATATTTTCATACACCTATATACACTCTAAAACAGTTTTATTGAAAATTAGGTCGCTAATAGTATGCAACACTTTACTCATTGTTATCGACCTAAAATTAGACACGCATTCTTTTTGTTGATTTTTGAACAAAATATGTTTACTTAAACAAATAAAAAATTAGCGGCGAAGCGGTTGGCTGCCTGCAGCATTGAACCGCGACCTCTTGGCTGATAGTCTGGCTGATATAGCCTATCGGCCATAGGCACTTTATGCTTTCTCTGTCATTTTATCCACTTGAACTGAATATGTATGTTTAATTTGTGAAGTCAAATTAGACAAATTATGTTTTTTTTTATTGCAAATGCCCACAAAATCGATGCAATTTTAGACAACGAGAAATTTTCAACACAAATTTAGACAATATATGATACTAAATTTCAAGTAATGTTTTAGAGTTTACACACGCATACGAACACAATATCAAACATTCCAACACAATATCAAACATTTGCAACACCTGTGCTTACTTGTCTTGCCATACATGTCCTAAATATCCATGGGTCTCGTCAGACGATTTAAATGAATTTCTTAGGAAATAGCTCGTGAACGTATTCACGAAACCGGCACCTTTTTGCAAACAATACGTTCTTCGTTAAGAGCGCAGCCATTTGTGGTCGATGGGCAAGACGTTATTTATTATTTAGCCAAACAGTTCATATGTATAATAAACTAACTGCAGAGGTCTTTCTTATCACTTTCAGTTTTAGAAACTTCAAACTGAATGTGCACAAGTGCTACTCCCTCTGTTAAGTTGCAGTTCTTAAACTATAATAACAGACTGGACTAAGAGTAGGATCTGAAATATTTTATATAACTACATAACTTATACAGAAATCCTATTCAATGATAAATTACACTTTATTATTTTAACATAAATGAAACATTTTCTATAAATATGTTACTGTCAAACAAAACACACAAAAACAGATACAAAAAATACATTTTTCAAATTCCACCCTATATTTATTTCACATTATTTTCTGACAATATGGCGTACAGTTCATTCATTTTTTTTTGTATATTTTTTATTCTAACTTTGAAGCGAAGAAAACAAACTAAGTATATTTATAATGATGACCATGACTTTCTTGTTGATGGTGGTGGTTATAGATCAAAAATATTTGACATATTCTATATAATGATGACTGAAGCAATGGCTGCGGATGATGACGCTGATAATATATGTGGCCATAATAAAACTGTCACTTATTCAGCAAAAAATAATGATGGTTTATTATGAGGAACCATGTTCCCTATCTATATGATGTATAGCTAAATTGAAAAATTTTATAATAAATAACAAAAAATAAATAAAATTATGAATACATAAGTGTGTATATGTATATACACATAAGAATATGTGTTAGATTTTAATTAATGTTTATTAAAATAAATTAAATTTCCTAATCTGTGCTATAAGGCAAATGATGAGAATGTGTGGTAAAATAAATATTTGTATTAATATTAGAAAGTAAGAATTACCTCCATTATGTAAGTTGTTTTTAACGCCATAACATGTTAAGACCCTGCTCAGACATGCACATTAATTGCGCAATTAGGAAATTTACACAATTAAGGACTTAATTGAGCTGAATTTACCTCTTGTATAATAAATTGAGCAATTAATACTTAATTGTTTCATAAATTGAGTAGCCTCTAATACCCTGTTCAGACATACGCCTTAAATTCGCAATTTAGGAAATTTACGCAATTAAGGCCTTAATTGAGCTCAATTTACCTTACAAGGCTTCAATTAATAAATCGAGCAATTAGTACTTAATTGTTTCATAAATTGAATAAAATTAGATATGCAACACTTTGTGAGAAGTATGTTTACTACGAAGAATGTTCAGTAAGAAGCCAAAACTGTATACGGTGGCAAGCTCATAGTGTAATAAGTATACAGATGGCAGTATACACAGAAAAGATTATCATAGGTTTTTAGTTTAACACACATGTGTTTGAATTTGTTTTTAAATTTTATTTTTTTTTTGGTTTTTAAATATTCCAATACAAAATTTTGATAGAAAAAAATGCGATATGTTTCTTATTAAATATTTACGAATTTTAGTGTTTGATTTTACGAATTTTGTGATGGGTCCCATTTCCGCAATATAAATGTTTGAATTTATGAATTTAGTAATAGAATACGAATTATAGTTTTTTCTATGATAACGTCAGATGATAATTTTTTGCTCTGGTAATCTTGTGCATAATTTACGTCAAACACGTGTATTTTTCCGACAACCATTCCTATCTGTTCTGTAAAACATTTAAAAAATGTTGTAAATCATTGTTATCAAAAACGAAACTTATTTTTTTCTGTGTACGTTATGCTTATTAACATATACATCAGAAAACTTTGTGTTGTAGTTCACTGCCCCTGCCAAGATTTTAACTCGTGCCACTTGCATGATAGCCGCGCGCTAACCACTGGAGCCACAACAGCTTCAAACTTTACTTTAGCTATTCACTAAATATATACCCATCGTATGTAAAATGAATTTCTTTTTAATTCAACGTTATTTAAATTATTATTTAACATAAAAATTTAAGTTATAGTCATGAAATGTAACGTTTATAACAAAATTGATTTAACAGTGAAAAATGTTGTCAAAGAGATTTAAGGTTAGATTAATAATTTTTCATTTAAAATTAATATGAAACAATGGTAATTTTAAACAAGCAACAGTAAATTTTCGCTGGTAACTCGTTTTTTGTCGTCTACATAGCCGACACATGTAAGAGTAAACAACAGCAAGTCACACAACTAAGCACAACAGTGAACTGGTAATAGCGAAAATTCGCATATATAAGACAACAACAGTAATAGTCAGCTGTGCTAGTGATCCCACCTGTTATATATGCCTTAAAATGCTAATTGAGTAAGCTAAATTGCATATGTGTGAACACCAAAATTGATAACTCAATTTAAAACTTAATTGCCTCAATTAAGGCCCATGTCTGAACATAGTATAACAGTGCAAAATTATAATTTGTTTGGCGACTGTAGAGCGCATAATACATACCGCTCTTTACAAATTTTTATTTTCTTAAAGCATAACGCATCTAGTGCATTTCTTTAGGGTAACTAGGATATGCTAAATACGAGAAAGATAAAATAAAAATTTTCATTTTGGCCATTGTGCATATAATGATACATTTGTGTTTTTCGATTTATGCTTCCTGTTAAAGCGCTATCTATAGTCAAAGGGTTTTTTAATTAAAGCTGTCTTGTTTGAAAGTCTTTAAAATTACGCGTCGAATAGTAGATAATAGATCACTTTAATCGAACCAGCTTTTGACTCTGGAAAGTATACATCGAAAAAACTGAAATGTACCGTTATTCTTTAGCTTTCTCGTGTTAAACATATCCTAATCACCCTAAAAAATACATTAGAAACTTTATATATTCTGCTTGTAAAGCAGTGTAATGTAAAGCATCTAAAAAAACACCACTTAGTTCACTGCGTAAGGGAAATTGTCTCAAGTATCTCTTCATTTAGTAAAAAGTATCAAAAAAGGTGGTAAGAGATTTAAAATGTATCACATTTAGGTGTATTTTGTAAAAGTGGCAAAATAGTTTCCAAGCAGTTGAAAAAGTGGCAAACTGCTAATTTAGTAGTACCAACGGTAACGCTGGTTACCACCCTCCTTCTCTCATAGTATTTTTGGCAAAACCGGATCGTAATAAAAATGTGACCCCCTAATACTTAAACTAAATCTTATTATAAGTGCTGTCCGTGTTAGATCTTAAAACAGGCATATACATACATATTGTTATTCCAATAGCAGAAATTTACATTTGTCTTCTCTAAGAAAAATAATTATAAAATAATAATAAAATCTAACAACAAAAAATAATTATTACAATTACAAGTTTTAAAAATACGAGTATGTATGGTATACTATTTCTATTATGTATTAAATATTTACAATATATCAAATACTTTTAACATTTACTAATTTAATTGTTTTAATTATTTTTGCATGTTTTTTTTTCTTTTTCTTCGTCTGCCTTATTCGGCGGTGTGAAGAAATGCAATTAATATATTTTTCAAAAATTTGTCTTAGCGTGTGAATACTGGTATAACATACATAAAAATGGAGTAAAACAATAAATATATGTACATAATAATTTTATTCACTTAATAAATATTTATGAAAATAATAATATAACATACAAAAATACAAACTGTAATGACTCTTATGTGTGTTGAACATGAAAGTGAACAAAATGGTTTTTTATGGGCTCTGCCAAAAAATAAAAAATGGTAGATTAAAGAGCTCTTAGTATATTATAAAGAAGTTATTTAACTCTAAAAATCTTAAAAGCAATATGTACATATAAAAGTTTTCTCAAGTTTTTGAAAATGTTTTTTGACTTTACAAACATTTGTGTGCGTGTGTATATAATTCAGTTAAACTTATGTTAATATTAACAATAGTCATAATCAGGGCTCGGACTTTCATGCAAATGCATATTTTTTTGTGGTGATAGATAAAGAGGTATTGACTAATTATCTATACGAATCATTAAATTGTAAGTAGTTTGGCATCGATTTGTAACTATATATTTTTGCATATTTTGGTCGTAAGTGCATATTTTGGCAATAAATCCATATATTTGAAGTAATACAATTTTTTTAATGCATATTTCTCAATTTTCGAAAAAAAAATATTAGTAGGGCGATTATTGATGGCAAGTGAGCTCAGTTGGGTTGCCACTGATGACAAGTGGCAACTGAGAGCTGAGAGATTTCAGTTCCTATTTAGTGCCTTTTTGGCAGCCATTAATTTTCAGTTTGACTGGCAACACAACGAAAGTTCGGTTGCATTAAATAATAGACCCCATTGCGTTTGTTTTATGTTTTTTTTTTTCTCTAATAATAATAAAATATTGAAAAAAATTATTTTCATACTATTTTAGTTTTGGTACTTTGTTCGTAGGTAAATGCATATTTTTTCGCATATATTTCATTTTTATGTGCATTTGTTAAGCGCTTAAAATCGATTTTTAGTTGGATGAAAGTCCGAGCCCTGGTCATAATTTTCTCCTCAAATTTTTAGATCATTAAAAATCCGGCATTGAAATGTGTCCGTAGAAGTACAAACGAAAAGAATGGTTGTTTCAATAGTCTATGACTTAATTACTTTCCCAATAAAAAATAGAACTTACATGTTAGCAGCATTGTAAGGGAGAGAATCACCACGTGCGCTTACAAACCAGCTTGAAAAAGCATGCTTTTTACATGTAAAACTCTACTTGGAAGCACTAAACAAATAAGTTTATTGTTGCTGATGTGAAAGTCTTTGCAATACAACTTGCTTGTCTGTTCGTTTGTTGCCTGCTTCACAGAACATGTAAACTTTTTAATGGGCTTAATATTTAATGGCACATATTTAACTTAGTTTTAACTTAGGTCTGATCTATTTTTAGTTGCTGCTAAAGTTATTCATAGTCTGTTTAGTTTGGACTTATCTGTTTACGATGAATATTATGTACGACATGCATAGATTTGATAAGCATACTACATGGTACTTATACATAGCATACAGTACTTAGCTTTACTTAGATAGTTACAGCCCAACCTAAATTAGAGCGTTGAGCGTCGCGTAAGTAACAGGGTACGTATTTACAGTACATTTTAGCAGAAAATATTTACTTTGCATGTACTGTAAATACATACCCTGCTGCTTACGCGACGATTAACGCTCTGATTTCGGTTGTGCTGTTATGGCCACAAATAACTTACTTCTTTTTCTCACTATAACATAATGCGTGGTCCCTGAAGCTGTTGGCGATTACTTTGAATAGCTTGTTAGTTTTCTTAATATTGATAGACTTGAATATTACGAAATGTGCGATGTACAAATGGCAGCTACCATTGCAAGACTCTAACCAATGCACTCAGAACGCAAACATTCTAGCAAAAAAAAGTATAAAGCTGCTCCAAATGCATATGGTTTTTATTGCATCTCAAACAGTACAATTACAGGATTTAATATTCTAGGACTGTTGTCTTCAACATTTGGTCCAGACAAACATTCCTGACATCAATCATAATTATCTAGGTACCTCATTTCATTTACCACTGGGCGTCTACCTCCCTCTTCTCACTAAATCCAAGTAAAAGGTGCGAGTGTATTCTTTGAATTAACGTAAACAAATCCTGCACATTTCTGCGATCGCTGAACAAACTTATAAATATTCTGAAAGAGGTCACAAATATTCCTGTACAGGTTTGCAATACAATCTGTTGCATACATTTAGGCGCAAACTTTACAAATACTCCTTCAGCAGCCGTTTGTTACTTTTGCAAAGCAAAACTTTCCGAAATGAACGATTTGGCCCACGTTTCTCAAAACTACAAGTTAAAAATCTACAAGTAAAATACTCACAAAACAACAACACCTACATTTTACTTGTAGATATATTTGTAACTTGTAGTTATGAGAAACAGGCCCGTGGACACAATTTCAAATAAAAAGATTGAAAATTGGGCATGTCGTCATAACATGCTCTAATAAAATTGATGGAACGCATACTTCATGTAGCTTATAATATGTCTTTCGAAAAGTGATCTGCGGTTGATGCAAAAAATAAGATTTTAAAACAAGAAAACAAGCATTGGATTCAGACGGCATTAAAAGAACGAATGAGCTTACGAGTTGATTCTGTACAACAAGGACCTGGATCTTCAAGTGATGGCAATACCAAAAGACGTTTCCTGTCCAAGCCTACAATTATTGCCGATATAACATGCGATACGGCTGAGCTATTTGTTAAAAATATAACTGCTACTTCATGCCAGTCACTGTCTATAAAATACTAATACATGGAAAGGACATAATTGATGCAGCAGTACACCCTATTGGTATGCACTCCGAGGAGGCAAAAGAAGCACTTTATAAAGACTACAGGAAGTACAGACTGTTGTTTTCCAGAAAGTGCAATAGAACTTCAACAAATACTGATGTTTTGTAACGTTTGCTTGCATCATCTGATCCGTATATAAGTAGCATAATTTTGATTATTTTGGACTAATTTTGTTTATACTTATATATGGGTGGTGGGCGTGGTTGATGTAGATTTGCATGCATCTTTTGTTTATTTTAGAAAGTGTATGTAGCAAATTTGAAGATTTTTGTTTGGATGGCAACAATTTTATGCGATTGGATTGTATGGGAGATAAGCGATGGGAGTGGCTTACAGTGATAAAATTTGGCATGCATCTTTGGATTATTTTGAAAAGTATATGGATCGAATTTGAGGACTTTTGTGTGGATTGGAGCAATTTTATGCGAAAAAATTGATTTGAATCGTATGGGAGGTGGGTGCTGGGCATGGCTGACATTGAAGAAACTTGGCAGGCATCTTTTGTTTATACTACAAAGTGTATGTATAAAATGAAGGCTTTTGCTTAGATAGGAAAACTTTTATGAGAAAAAATATATTTGGATTGCATGGGCGGTAAGCGATGGGCGTGGTAAATTTTGATGAAATGAAATTTTTTTCTTAATCTATTCAATATAATGCTCGCTGCAAAATTTTCAATGATCTAGGACAACTGCTTCTATTTTTTTTGCAGAAAAATGTATGAAGATATCCCTCTGTGAGGCGTATTGCGAAATGGGTCATGCATGCGATGTGTACAATTTTAATTGCTTTGTGAAATTACGATTTTCAAATTCAATTCTCAGGATCTGGTAAAAGAATATAGCATGTGGAGAAAAAAAATTAGTTTTATAACTCTTCATCTATTCATTCATTCTCAACCTACCCAGCAAAAATGTACATGTCAAAGTAATAAGCTAAAATGCTTATAAACATACCATTCACTAATTGTATTTTGGCATTTTACCGAATTACATTAACATGGCAATGTCAGTGGTACAAGTACTTACCACCATGGATTACAAATAACAACTTAAAGATTTCAATATTTAAAACTCATTGAATACGCAAAACATAATAATAATTAAATGCCTTTGCTGAGCATTGAAATCGTGAGTTATTGAAATAGAGTTATACGTATTTATGTTTCATATCATGTGTTTTACTCACTTGCTGCTGCAGAACGATTTCTTAACGGGCTTAAAAGTTTTGTTTTACAAACATGCACACATTAAAAATCCACTTTGCTTCACCAGCTGTTGAACCGCTGATATACTAGTAATTAATTGTTTTAGCTACTGTAAAGTAATGCAGGCGGTATATATTTTGTGTTGAAAACTATGTAGTTTGGTAATTGAAACATATTACTAAGTTTTAGCCGGATATTTCTAGCTATTAATACTTATTGCTTGATAACTTGTATATAATACATATTTTGAGTTAGAACTAGACATATTTCTCTGAGAATGGATTGCACAGTGTATCAGAATAATCTGGCTACGGAATCTCTTTCTACCTAATATCAGTCTCTTTAGAATATGATTTGTAATTCGATTCGAAAAAACCGTTCTTTAACATTGACATTCGAAAACATTTTCTTCCTATGGGAATCATACCGTTACACCTGTCTGTGATATGTTCAATGAAATGGAAGCAGTCCCTTAACAACAAAGTTTACTTTTCAAATTGTTATGGCTCCCAAGTACTGAATATCTGAGCTTTTAGACTTTCTCTAATAACTCAAAATTTCAAATCTGCTTTTCAAATCTGTTTTTTTTTTACCTGAGTTCTTAAGATTGCCTAACTTTCTCATATTATGTGTTGCTCTCTTGTATTTATATTATTTTATA
Organism: Panzeria rudis; assembly: GCA_956483635.1. Lineage (NCBI taxonomy): Eukaryota > Metazoa > Arthropoda > Insecta > Diptera > Tachinidae > Panzeria > Panzeria rudis. Next base: position 32,324,528 of record OY101449.1, on the reverse strand, counting down.
AACTCTCTACTTCCGCAACAAATTTATACTATGAGCACCCTAAATACAAAATATTTTTTTACTTACCCAGCATTTAAGGCCTGACGATAAATTTCTAGCATTAAAGCTTCGTGCAACATTTTGAAATTTCTTTTCAGAATTTGTTGTTTTAGTTTCGGTTTTTTTTCACAAACACTAATACACAATTTATTTATTAATTTATATTATCTTTTTTTTCTATATTTTATGGAACTTTTTTTATATAAAAAAGAATAATGTTGTTTATTAATAATTTCTTACGGAAATTCTTAATAAAAATTATGACTTTATGTTTTGTTTTTTCAGCAAAAAACAAGATTTATAGGTAGTATTTTAAATTTTTTTTTTTGTAGAATTTTTTTCGTAGAATTTTTGAGTTATTTTAATTAGTTAATAAATATTTGTTTGCACTATGTACGCGTAGTATAACTTGGTAATTTAATAATGAATTTTATTGTTTTTTACGTAATTGTTAGTCGTATATCTGCGTTTGTTTTTTTATAATTAATTTAGAAAATATTTGCTTTTTTATGTATTAAAATTTTTTATATTTAAGATTTGTTGATTTTTAATAATAATTGCAATGATTCGTATACGTTAGGTTATATATTTTATATTTAAAGGTAGTGGGGAGTTATTTTTTTAACAATTTGTTGTTTTGTTTAATTATTAAAAATGAGCAATATTTTGTTTATTTTTTTCGTATTAGGTTAAAGTAGTTAAATTTTCATGGTATTTTTGCACTTTATTGTATTGAATTTTCTTCATTTAATAAATAGTTTTAATTTGTATGTTTTTTAATGTTTTTGTTGTTGTTTTACGTATACTTGGTTAACAATATTTTATTGTTTTTGTTGCTGCCGCTAAAATTGAGGTTGATCTTTTTGCTATATTATTTCCGTTTAAGCAGTTTTTAAGTTGTATCAGTCTTTTTCTGTTGATTTTTAAGTAAATTTCTCCATTTTCTTTGATTTGTTTTATTTACTGCCAAATTGATTTATTGTTTAAATATTTGACTAGATATGAATCCATTTTGTGATGATTGTTTTTTTTCTTTTAATAATTTGAAAATATTTAAGTATATTTTAATTAGATTTATCACATCAAAACTTTTTGTAAGCTTTTGTTCTCTCTATGGTTAGTTTGAATTAAAAGAATTTCTTTAGTTTTAAATAATTAATCAAAATAAAAACAATAAAAGAAATTTCTGTCTTTTTAATCCCGTTTTTATTGGAGGAATCTAAAATATTTCTTTCTTTTTCTTTTTTATTAAGTATGCCGTTATATTAAAGTAACCGTCGTTAACCGTTTGAGAGTCAAACAGCGAATGTCGTCACTTAATCACAGAAATTGTACAATGCTGTGCTGCCTGTTATTTTGCTGCTGACGTTGACGTCGTTATTGTTGGCTGTCTCTTCGTTGTCGTATTGAAATCTGTATGTGGTATGTGAATGATATCAAACTCAACTGTCATGTACTCAAGCAGCAGTACACACACACACATACAATCACCCAAACAAAAACCCCAAACAACTGATTCTTTTGGTTAGATGGATGGATGGATGAGTAAAAACACGGCCAAAAGCAGAATTATCACAAAAACAGCAACAACAACAATAACGTATCTACATACATATATACTGCTAAGAAATATAATAATAAGAAACGGCAGCAGCCACCAGTAGTTTGATAAGTATGATGCTCTGCTTTGTGTTACTCGTCAATTTTTTTATTTCCTTTTTTTATGTTTCCTTCAATGTCTTCGTTGTGTTTATCAAACTTTTGCTTATGCATGCATTATAGTTGTTGTTGTGTTTTTGTTTGACTGCTGTAAGAAATTTTGTCCTGTGTTTCTTTATTAGTTGTTGTTTTACTATATCTCCTCGTGTGATGATGACGAAGTGATGTCTCCCGTTTTTTCGTGTGTGCGAGTGTCTTATTTGAAAAGAGCATTAAGCACGCGTTTTTATAAAGAGCACTAATTTGTTTTTTTTATTCAATGGGTGGGGGAGGTGAGATTGCTATGTGTGTGTGTGTGTGTAGTAAATGCGTATTGAAGCTTACATATGTAGCATGTTTGCGTGTTAAATTTTATATTTCAACAAAGAGTCAATGTGTATGTATGTTATATCAATCATTCGTTAGACAAAAGCTATAAAAACTTAAGGTATCAATCAAAATTTAAGCAACTGCATATTAAAGAAACAGGAAATATGTAGTATGTTTACACATGCATATGTATGTAAAATGTATATAAGACTTGTTTCGGAATTTTAATTAATTGTAAAACAATTTTTTTAACAAAACAATTCTAAAATTTTTTAACAAATCAAATAAACAATTTTATTTATTTATAATTCGAATGTCTATAATTAAGACTTGTTTTAAAGTTTGTATTGAAAGTCTGAGAAATTATTAAGCATTAAATTTAAAATTTTTTTTTAAATTGAGAATGCAAAATTTTGTAAATTCTTTTGATTTTTTTTTTTTGTTATATTCATATTACTTTATTAATAATAAAAGTATTGGTTATAATTTAGCACATTTACTTTTTTATATGCACATACCTACATATGTACATATGTATGTTTATTTCACTTGATTATCTAATTCTATAAAAAATTACGCTATTTTCCGTTTGTATGTACTTATTTATTTTTCGTCTTTTTGTATTGAACTTGTTTTTATATTTTATCTGTGTATTTGCGTATTTTCATCACTTTTCATCCGTCTGGTTAAACGTACGCGTGATGTCTGGTTAATAGCACTTGTTATCGTAAAGCTTGTTGTGCCAAGTTAATGCACGTTTATCATATAGCACAAACAAAATTAAAACAGACCTTTAATGCGCTTACTCCAAAAAATAACAATAATTTTTACAGCAAACTCTATAAAATATAAGATTTTCAAAAAACATCTTTTAACCTATCATAATTATTTAACACTTTTCACTCTTTGTGTGAACTCTTCGAGTCATGCTCTTATCACAAAAAAGTTTTATCTAAATAGAGCTTTAAGGGATTAACAATCTGTTATTATATTTGAAAGACCTCCAAAAGTCAAACTAATGGCGGCATTTATTTAACTAACTTTAGAAACGACAAAACACTGATATACCGCTGGCCTAATATAAAATTCAAGCACATGATCGTACGTTCTAAAAGCGACACAGTAACTAAAGTATAAATCGAAAAATGCTCTTATATCTTAATAAGATAAATAAAACAGTAAAATTTGTCATTCCCCTTAAAAACTCTATAGCAAAAATATCCCTAGTACAGGCACAAGTTTGAGAAATCTTTTTCATTCTAATAAGATTTTAAATTACAGCAAATTTGCTCTCTTGAGTTCCCCTTTGCTAACAAAATTACTCAAATGAGAACAATGGTCTGCACAAATCTAAAAAACTAACAGGTAGTTAGCTCTCAAATTAAACAGCTTTGTTCTCTTGTTCGTAATAAATTTCCCTTGTAGCTTACCAAATATTTTGCTTTGCTCTCAGTAAAGTAAATTTTAATAGTTAATACTCTCTTCGTTTCATTCCGCAATTAAATGAGCTTCTATGTCAACGACTTTTTTCTGCTGCTTTTATAGCTTTGATATGAAATTGACGAACTGCTGTTGGAGTATTATATTGATGCTCATTTAAATGGATTAACTTTAAGATTTTCGTAAGACAAGGATGGATTACAGATATTAATATAACCGGCTCTTTTCAACATCAATCAATGTTAAGCAAAGCCCCTTTTTTCTAATGATAACTTAATAGCAAAAAAAAAACTAGACAAAATGACATTTAAAAAATTAATTTAAAAATATTGATTTTTTTAAAATATATTAATCAAATTATGATAACCAGTTCCTTTAGCTTAACATGTTTTTATCTTTAAGAACTATTTATGTTGATAAGCTCCTAATAGTTTTGATAGTTGTTTTAATTGTAGCCGTTTTATTTGTTAGTGTGTTTGCCCCATCATGAATTAAGATTTATGACAATAAGAAAAAAAGAAAACGTCAAAACAATTTTATAGCCCCAAATAAAAATAGCACTAGCAACAATAATAACGTTGAAAAATATATTGGCTTGCGCTCTTTAAATTTAATATAGTCATCTTTGTTGCTTCTGCAGTTATCTCTTTTCTTTGTTAACAAACTCCATATTGAAATGCTCTCCTTAATTGAAAACTCTCTTGTTTACCATGTTTTTATTTTACAAAACAAATGTCATTTGTTGTGTGCAAAAACAAACACTCACACTAATACAAAACAAGAATGTATAACAAACAAGATATTTTGTTGTTGTTTATTTATTTTATTTTTTCAACTCATCATTCTGTTGTTTTGTGCTCATCAAAAAACGCACAAGTGTTTGTTAGCTGCTGCTGCTAGAGTACTTATGTGTGGGTCTGTATATTTATATATTCCTGGATGTCAATTTAAATCCCGTCGGCTGTTTTTTTTTCAATCGCTTGTTGTTCGTTGTTGTCTTCATGCATGTCCTGTCACTTATTTGGTGTGAGCGTGTGTGTCGACTTGTTTCTTCTTGGTTTTTTATACGGCAAGGTGTGCTTTAAAATAATTTTTTTTTTTGTACATATTGTATTTATTTTGCACTGCTCAAAGTAAGGACACATTTCTCTCGGCTATATCAGGGGTTTGATGGGTTCTTGTTGAACTATGTACATTGTTACTAGACGTTGTCGTATTTTGTTGCTATTGTTATTTAAAGGTTTCATCTCCTTAAAATTATGTGTAAATAGAGAAATATGATAGTATCAATTACATGAGCGTAATTTTTTCCCCATTCAACGTCGCGTCGTTTAGAGGTGTGAAACCTCTTGTGATAAGAGCATTACACCCCAATTTGATATATAATTTTTTTGAATCCAAATTGATTATTAGGCTAAGGTTCGTAACGTTATATTCAGAAAGAATTCTGCATGATTAATATTCCAAGGAACAAGGGAAAAATTAACATTAACTGAATTTTTCAACGTACACAGCTGAACAGAGTAGTGCCACTTTCGGAAACCGCAACACTTCCATCGTCAGTGCTCACGTGTATTTGCTTATCACCACTTGTCAGGTGGCTCTGTTGAATGTGATTTTAATTCTTATATATTCAACTTTTTCGTGAAAATTGACCATCGGCTTATTTTTCTTCATTCCTATTTTCTGATTTTTGTTCTACTCAAGACAAACTTTTTTGGTTTGATTTTATACTTGAGTATATATGAACATGTAAATATGTGAAAAGCTCAAGCCAGTAGCTAATTGTTTATTAATATGATTATTTAGAACGTATTTGTTTTGTGAATCCAAATTGATTATTAGGCTAAGGTTCGTAACGTTATATTCAGAAAGAATTGGGCATGATTAATATTCCAAGGAGCAAACCCTTTCAAACAAAAAAGAATTTTGAAAATCGGTTCACAAGTGACAGAGTTATGGACAGGGTGGGCGGAGCACATTTCGGCCTCCGGGTTTCGACAAACAAATTTTGAGACCAATTTTTGTCAAACCCTTTTAAACAAAACAAGCATTTTGAAAATCGGTTCACAAATGAGAGAGTTATGGACAGGGTGGGCGGAGCACATTCCGCCCTCCGGGTTTCGACAAACAAATTTTTGGACCAATTTTTGTCAAACCCTTTCAAATAAAACAAGAATTTTGAAAATCGGTTTGCAAATGACAGAGTTATGATTGGGGGGTGGAGCAAATTTCCCCCCTCCAGTTTTCGGAAAAAATTATGGAACCAAACTGCATGCAAACCCTTTCCAACAAAAAACGAATTTTAAAAAACAAATTAATATCGACCAATTATTCCTAGACATTGAACTTATATTTCCTGCGAAATCTTGGCAAGGAATTCCTTTGAAACGTATAAATTACTAGGTCCAGATGGAATATTCCCAGCGCTAATGTAAAACCATAAGCAGAGGAAAATTCCGTGGCTATTAGGTACCTTCAAGGGTTGTCAAGACTAAATTATGTGCCAAAGTCATGGATGATAGCTATGGTTATATTCTTACCGAAAGCAGGCAAGAGCAATCACATGCATCCAAAGGATTTTAGGCCCATCAATGTGACATCCTTTCTCCTGAAAACACTAGAGAGAATCTTGGATGTACATATCAAGGAATTTGTATATTCGAATTTTCTGTCTTCTAACCAGAATGCACAAAAGGCAAATCGGTAGAGACAGCACTTCATACTGTCGTTGAACAGATCGAAAAATCGCTACACTACAAGCACTTTGCAATAGGGGTCTTCCTGGATATTGCAGGTGCCTTCAATAATGTGTCTACGGATGCAATTATGGAAGGCGTGGATAGTACGCGTGCTCACCAGTACGTCAATAGCTTTCTTAGCAGCCTTTTAAAATGGAGAATAGTATCTGTAGAATGGGGCACTGCTACCATAAATAAGGAAGCTCATAGAGAAACTCCCCAAGGAGAAGTTGTATCACCACTTCTTTAGACGCTGGTTGTGAACGGAACTCTCACTAAACTCGAGGTAAAAGCAGCCAAGATTACGGCATATGCAGACAACATAGCTATTATGATAACTGGTAAGTTCATCGACACAATTAGTTCCATTATGGAACAAAGATATCCTTTGATGGGCAATAGGGGTAGTGTGGAACGTAAACTTGGAATAATCGGATCTTGTTCTTTTCATCAATAGGAAAGTCAAGGAATGGAAAACACAACGATTAGATAGTATTTCCTGGGGGTACCTGGGAGTTATTTTGGATAGAAAACTGACCTGGAAACTCAATGTAGAAGATAAAGTTAAAAAGGCCACCAATGCTCCATATGCATGTAGAAAGATGCTGGGAAAGGCATGGGGTTTTTCGCCTAAGCTCATACATTGGACCTACACAGCGGTAGCTAGACAAATACTCCTCTACGGAATACTTGTATGGTGGAGGACAACTCAGACAAAGGCATGCGTGAAAATGGTAGAATGTATCCAAAGACTGGCAGAACTCTTAAAATAGTATACAAACGCTATAATTTCGTTTATAATTTTTTATAATATTCATTTCTGACACCACGAAATATATATACATATTCTGTTCCGTTATGGCCATGGGAGCCGATTTAACTATGTTAGCATATGCTTTTATCTGCTCATTTATAAAATGATATACACCAAGGCCCCAAATAATGTATGGGCCTAAATTTTACATACATCGCATATTTTCCATATTTTTTCTATATATCAGAAAAATCCCATATATATGTTAAAAACGCGATTATTTTCTTTGTGCTTTTTTTATATGAAATATAATATGTAAGGGGACAATCGCGAAAAAATATGGTATCGCCCCGAGAATACCCCAAAAAGTAATTAAAATTGTGAAATCTTTGAGCAAACTCGGAATAAATTAATGGAATAAAGAAAATTTTTTAAAAATTAGAGAGAAAATACATTAGAACACGTTTAGAATCGCGAAAGAAAAAACGTTTATATATGAAAATATTATTGAAAAGTTTTAAATATTTTTCGATTATAAAACAGATTTCGTTTTTTTGTATAAATATGCATATTAGCATTAAAAAAAGCTAAAATATGCAGAAAAAGAGCCAAATATTCTACAAAAACTAGAAAAATGTGGCTAAATCTGAAATATGAAAAAACAGGCTATAAAAGGTAAAATATGCAAAAAATGCACAAGAAATCAATGCCAAATTCCTTAACAAGTTCTGAAAAGTACAAGTATCAGGAAAAACATGAAATTGCATATTTGCGATTTCCCTGCTCGTAACCCTTGCACGACGTATACTACCCTACATGGAGAAGGATTTGCCTTATTTAATAAACAACAAAAAACTAATTCGACAACAAAATTATTAGCCGTGCAAGCATTGTTTCTAAATCTGCCCAATAGTTTCAGAGATACCAAAGAAGTTTTAGTTCAAAAACTCAAAAGTGCATTGAAAATATTTAATTTTTATTGTTTAAAATTCATAATATTTAAAAATACACCAACCACCTCTTCTCGTTGCATGTAGCTTAATATATTCCAAACGAAATGAGCTTTTTTTCATTTGATTTTATCCACTATTTATTAGAAGAACTTTTAAAATTTTTTATAAAATTTATAATTTTTAGGTACAAACTTTTACGATATCTCTGAAACTAGTGGGCAGATTTCGAAACAATGTTTGCTTGGCTTAAAGATAATTTTCTTTTGGAATTTGGCTTTTCTTTATTACTGAATATGGCAAACTTTTCTCCACTTATGCAAATATATGTATATGGTACAAGTGCATTCATTTTTTGTCATAACATGATAAAATATATTATATGGGTTTAAAGGTAATTGGACGTGGGTGGCCAACAGGTCGATGAAAATTGCCTGATGTTATTGATTGCGATATGCTTCAAGTAAAGTGTTCTTTGTATTTGTCCTCAGATAACTGCCCAACTATTATCACCGTATACACCAATGAAACTTCATCACCAGCTTGTGATTTAGCTGTGACATCTACACATATTAATTTGTTGAAATGCAGAAATTATCTGAGTGCCAATTGCACGGAAAACATGCAGCTAATATTGCCTGCTGACAATTATCTCTATTAGAAAGCTTGAAGAAAATCTTAAGCAAGCTACTCAATCTGCTACTTCTATCAGTCAGCGCGTTAGATGGTTAAATATAATAGAATTAATTCTGAAGATGTTGCTTTTGTCTAAAAAAAAGAGGAGTGCGATCAAAGTGGCAACGTTATAGATCCTTTGAGCTGAAAGATTTGGCAAAACAGATAAAATAACTATGACATCATTAAAAAACATAATCTCAAAAAAAAATTTCTTCAAGAATTTGACGCAACAACACGTTCATATTACTCGCTATGGTGAGCCCACAGAGTTCATAAAATACCGTTGGTATGTAGGAGGTCCCAATTAAAAAAATGTGAATGGAGATTGGACAAGAATTTATACACAACAATTGACTAATTTTGCCAATCACTTGAAAAAAGTATTCTCTTCAAACACAACTGATATGGTTAAGCTGCCGCCACCATATGTCGCCGAAGCAACCGTTCCCGTTATATATAATAGTCGTCAGATTGAAGATGCAATCGCAGGATTAAACTCAAAGAAAGACTCAGGTGTTGATACATGAAAAAAATCGGCAACAAGACGCTGTTGAAGCTTCTACGTACAACAAAAACATAACTATTTTCATTTTTCATTTCATTTTGCAATTAGAACAATATCTTGCTGATTGGAAGAATTCGTTAATTAGCATCTTATCGGCCTATAAGCCATGTATGTAACATATCAAAACTATTTGAACAATTATTTATTAGTAAGCTGACTCCCATACTAAATGAGAAGGGATGTCTTCCTGGTCATAAGTTTGGTTTCAGAAGTCGACACAGCACTTTCGAACAATCAGTTATACTTCTGAATATGGTTAGAATGAATATCTTTCGAATAAATGAAATATTATTCTGCGCTCTTCATTGATGCTTATATGGCTTTTGCCAAAGTATGGCATAAAGTTTTAATTCAAAAATTGACACAAAAGACTGTAAAGATATTCAACTTGACGAAATTCCGACTTTAAAGAAGAAGATTTAATAAATACAAATAAACAAAAAAATAAATAATTTTGTAAAAATAAAACTTTTGAATAAACTGAGAAAGTTTTCACACTAGAATTATATCGTGCATACGTGTTGTATTACTCATACGTACTATGGCCATATTACGCTAGGCAACAAAATGAAACTTTTGTAATGACCTTTTTAGTCCAGGAGCCAGGTAAACATTTGGTAAATTATTTCTTTTCGGGCAATAATTGGTGCGGGTTAAACTACATAAACAACCTAACCTCGAAAATAACGTAAATTACATAAATTTCGAAAACTACTTTTTGTTACAGAATTTTTCTAAGGCCTCAAACACGTCGTTTGGGAAAATATTGAATCGAAAATATTGATAGCAACAAAGATGGAAGCCTGTCAATTTTAACGCAAATGTTACCGCAAAAATAACGTATTTAAGTGACATAAAAAAAATGGGAGCCGCCGAAGAATTAAAATAAGCGAAATAAGCGAATGAATTAATTATACAGGTCAAGCAATATATATATATATATATATATATATATATATATATATATATATATATATATATATATATATATATATATATATATATATATATATATATATATATATATATATATATATATATATATATATATATATATATATATATCCCTGGTGTGCTGCAACGTCGTCATAGCTCAAAATTTGCCATTTTGAGCTAATAATGCACAATTATACGCCACATCTTTCTTCATATTGTGTAACAATTTCATATAAATCTTGTATATTCAACACTTGAGATGAGAATGTGCCCATTAAGTTGTTTAAATTGGGAAGTTCCCTGAAGAAAATTCCGATATTAAAACCGTACTGTTTCACTATTTACCTTATCCCAGTACTACTGACTAATTGTACCCCAGGCAATCTTCTGTTATATATACATTTAACATGTGCTTGTTATTAATATTCCACTAGTGACCACGGAACTATTCTGCCCTCCTTAAAAACGAAAGTCACATCTCCATTTTCGTAGTTTTGAGATATTTAGCTTTTACGTTTTTTATCTTTTGCGCCTTAAAATTAAATATTTTCCCAAAATTACAAACTGATTTAAAAATATATTATTTTATAAAATTTTACTATCGTAACAAAGAGATGAAACTTTGATAATAAAGTAGAAAAATGGACTTATGACTTTTTTTGCCTAGTAAAGGCACTTAAAAAAATCTTACGATAACCAAATTGTACAAATGAGTTCAAAAATTTTTTGCATTTGTTCACAATAAAAATAAAGTTAATTTTGTCCAAAATATTCAACTCGTACAAAACTGCTTTTCGCGCAAATATGCCGAAAATTCGCGAAAAATTGCAATATTAAAAACAAGCTCTAAAATTGATTACAAAGCGCTAAACCGTAAAACATGGCAAAATCTTGCAAAAATCTCGCTTATATAGCGAAAACTCGCAAAAACTTGCTAATATCGTGAATATACCGAAGCCTAATATTAAGTTATCACAGCTTAATTTGCAGTCTACACCTAACTTAACTTAACATTAACTTCAAGTTAATGTTAACTGTAGACCGCTCAAGTTAATGCTTTTTTCAGGTTATAACAAAATTGTTAGTGCAAATTTTTTAACAATGCAGTCATAACTTCAAGTTACAACAGCATTTCAAGTTAGTTGGAGACGTAGAGTAAACGGTGTAAAGCTCATAAATTTGCAAAAAAGCTTTTATCGCGAAAACAGCGAAAATTCGCGAAATTTCTAGTATCCAGTAAAAAACTGATAAAGATGTAAGGAATGCCGCAAACTTGTAAAAAATTGAGAAAATTGCAGATATAAAAAGTCTTAAAAGCCTACAATTTTGGTTAATTTGTCTCGACAATTATCTTTCGAGAGGAACTTTGTCAGTAAATTTGTCACCTCAAAGTTTTTTTGATGTGTTATGGTCCCCTAAATACAAAACAATCGAAATTAAAATTCTATTGTATTTTTCTAAAATTTTTCTATAAGAGCCTGGTCCACTGATTTCATCATAACTTAGGAAGGAATAGTCCAATTTTATTGCAGAAAACACTGAAACTCTTGAAATAAAATTAGCTGTAAATTGTTTTAACAATTTATATACTCAATGGTTTCGAAATTATTCAGACCGCAATGATGAAATATGCATATTTTTTAGGCAAAATTGGAAAATTCTAATTTTTTTTAAATTTATAAAAAAAATTTAAATGGCAAAAACTTACCACTTTTATTAACTGATCATATATACTACAAATCAAATAAGCTTTATCTTATGAAAACTATGGATATATACTGATTTTATTCATAATAAAGTTAAGTCGCCAAATTGTTTGCAAAAATTGCGTACATTTACACTATAACACAAATAATTTTTTTAATAGTAAGGGTCTAACAACTGATTCTGATAAAGGCCAACAAAAAGTTTACATTTGGAATCCATCTGAAATTTATTATGGAGGAGAGCAGTAGTCCAATTTTATTGCACAAAACACTGAAAACCTTGAAATAAAATTAGCTGTAAGTTGTTTTAACAATTTATATACTCAATGGTTTCGAAATTATTCAGACCGCAATGATGAAATATGTATATTTTTAAGGCAAAATTGGAAAATTCTAATTTTTTAAAATTTATAAAAAAATTTTAAATGGCGAAAACTTACCACTTTTATTAACTGATCATATATACTACAAATCAAATAAGCTTTATCTTATGAAAACTATGGATATATACTGATTTTACTCATTATAAAGTGAAGTCGCCAAATCTTTTGCAAAAATTGCATACATTTACACTATAACACAAATCATTTTTTTAATAGTAAGGGACTAACAACTGATTCTGATAGAGAGGCCAACAAAAAGTTTACATTTGGAATCCATCTGAAATTTATTATGGAGAGATTTTAATTTTAATTTAAAACTTCACATTTTATTATATATTAATAACTTGAATTTTGCACCACCCTTTATCACATTGTCATTTAAATTAAAAAATCTTACCTTTCAAATATCTGGCGACAAATATTTTTATAATTTATCACTAAAACTTTCCCCAACTTGATAAAAACTTGAATTATTTTTATTCCTTTTTTACGATGTGTATGCATCCATCCGTTGATGCTTTTTCTTTGAGCATGTGTATTTGTTAAAGTTTTATTAAATCAATTAACAAATACGAATAATTTAATGTGAAGTGATTTCCTCAAATATAACAAACTTTTAAGAAACACAAAATTAAAACAACCATAAAAATATTATACTCGAATAAAACAAAAATACATTTTAAATACTTGATACCAACAACAACAAGAGAAGCAGCTACAGCAAAAATTAAACATAAATACAAATATTGGCTCATAAATCTTTCACTTGTTGACTCAATATTTTTTTAATTGGATTTCATTTTGAAGCACAGCAACAACAAGATACAAATAATATTGAATTTGTTGCTTTGAAAAAAAAAAACAAACTTGAAAAAAAAACAAGAATATTTGCTTTAAATTCAAATAAAACAATAAAGAAAATTTAAACATCGAATTGATTCTTTAGCCAGTTGATGTATTTGTTTGTTGTGCATTTGGGGGATTAACTTGGTAAACACACTTAAACGCACACTTAGAAGTATAAACAATTTATTACTCATACATAGATAAAAAATATTTTAAATGGGAGAAAAGCACACGTATTTGCTACAAATCAAAACATCTGTCATTCAGCAACTCGAAAGCCTCTGTTGGAGCGAAGCAATAAAACAATGTTACACACAAATAACAAAATCTTTAAAATAAATAAATAAATTAATGCAAGTACATATTAATGACTGATATTTAACAGTGGGGCGGGCCACAAATAATGCAAATTGAAATGAGAAGTGAAAAAAAATTTTTGATAAAAAAATAATAATTAATTGATAGACGTTATACTGTAGTGCACAAAATTATTGATTATAAATATGTATCCTCTGAACAAATAGTCGTTCAAAACCGGCGTATTTCTGAAGCAGCCTGTTGGAATGGATACACAATGGACTACATGCTGTAAAGTGCAAACAGTTCAAGATTTAATAATCTTTAAGAACTCCCAAGCTTTACAAATTTATACCGATGATATCCCAAAAGATTTCTAATTATAGTTTGTCTAGTATAGGAAAATAATAAACGGCAAAATTTTGAAAAATGGCTGAAAAAAAGATTTAGTTTGGTGGATCAGCGTTTTTCTCAAACATTTCCCAAAAAAGGGAAATTTTCGTATTTATAACTAGATCTGGACGACTTGCATTACTTTTGCATTACTATTAAATTAAATAAAAAGTTGTTTAACGCATTATTTATTTTATTGCAATACTCTTACCCCCATATTCATAAATGGTTAGTAAGGTTAAGTGCTTTAAAACTGGGTCTCCCATACAAAATTCGTACAGCAAACCAGCATTAGCTTTCTTAAATTTTTATGACAATGGGGGTTAGTGTATTATTTATTTGCACTACATTAATTTCTTATCAAATTAGAGCATTAATATTTTTAATCACTAAAGTTTATGGTAAGTAATCCACTACTTTTGCATTATCATTAAAACACATCATAGAGTAAACATATTTGGTTAATTCACAAGACCTCTTGTATCCTTGTATGAATTGTATTATAATATTAAATATAATTGTGTAAAATTTGTTGTTGGTAATTTTCATATAAAAATGAAATACAATTTTACACTTTTATTTTATACTAGCTGTGCCCGCGGCGTTGCCCGCCCGCAATTAGTTTTTGATTAACTATAAGAGTAAAAGCAAAAATCAGCACATCCCCCCTCCAGGGCGTTATATATTTTGTAATCATATAAATTTCTATGTTTACAAGATGAAGAAGCAGACCTGATGTGCTACGGGGCACCTCCACTAGAGTGGAGCGTTGGTGTATGAAGGAAAAAAAGTCATCTAATAAATTTCGAATACCTCCGGAATGATGCATCTAGCTAAATTATATACAAAAAAAATTTTTTAAATTTGTTGCTACATATCTTTTAGCCCTCTACCACGACTGGAAGCTATATCAATTTTATATTAATTTGCTTCATTAATAAAGAAAATAGTTTTTAATAATTTTTTAAGGCTACACGTAAAAAACATTTTTGTGCCGAATGAAAAAAGTTTAAGATAGAGGAGATCTGACAAAATATAAGAAAGTTATAAGCCATAAGTGAAAAAAGTTGATTTTATTTTCCATACAAAATTATTTTCAATAAAAAAAATTTTTTTAATACAAACTGATTTTAATTAATTTTGTTTGAAGAATAACTAAAAAATAATATGGCTGTTTTCACTTAAGGGCTAATAACTTTTTTATTTTTTGTCAGAAATTAGCGATTGCATCCATATTATGATCGTCACAAAATTATCTTTGAAATACAGCCGGAAAAAATATACGTAGTATACTTTTTCATCTTAATGGATCAATTTAAAATGATAGTTTTTTGGGAAAGATCTAAAATATACTTTTTTAAACTTTTAAGGCCTGTAACTCTATAATTTTTTTATACTATAGGCACAATGAGTGTATTGAATGAAAGAATGGATGGATATCTATACAACCTCGTGCAATTTATTTTATTTTGATGAGCCGTGCTCGGAATTTCCGCCAATAAGCGAAAAACTAAAAAACCAATAAAAAAGACTTGTTTTTTTACAAATATCGGGAAAACTCGCATAAAGAAAAATAAACGAATATCACTTTCGTGTTCAGCGACCTCAAATTATCTTAGAAAATGTTTTTTTTTTGCAAGATATGACAAGGACTTAGGAGTTCGCAAATTTGCTTCATAATTTCATCTTAAGTTTGTCTCAAATCTGTCTGACCTTGTGTTTATAAGATAGTGGATATTTTGAGTGTAATGAGTCATAACAGCTATAAAGCATATATAATGTTGCATCATATGATGTTTCACAAATTGATCGATTTGATCTCATATTCAAAATCTGATGCTGCGGTAGAGGGCTAAAAGTAGATCCCAATATTTTTTTCATTATTTTTCCCATGTATCTAAAAATAAAATGCAACTTTTTTTGCTATTCGAAATTAAAATTCGCAAAAAAAAAAATTGACGCTCCACCCTAACCTTCACGGGTTGCGGATAGTGAAAGACCCCCTTGATATAACTGCGAATGAAATAAGCAGTGGCGAACAATTAAGCGGATTAGAGAAGAGGGTCTCAGAGAGGAGCACGCCTGGCAAACGCGTTTCTTTAACTTCTGAGGACCGATGATGCTCTAATTGAAGTGGCGGATAATGGCGCCATTTCATAACCATTGGCTTTTCTTTTTAAGGTCACTCGCCTTAAAGCAGGTTGAGCTTAGGCCTAATAACCCTTTCTCGTAAAAACCACATATTAATCAAACATCTACAACACATGAAACACAATCACCCCCAAACAACAATGATGACATATGGCTTTAAACAACAGATTATGATTGGAGCTTGGAACATACGAACTCTCTCCGAGCCATCGAGACTTGAGCAAGTCTGCAAAGAGATGGCAAATTATAAAATTGAGTTTCTGGAGTCGCTTGGTCCAATTGTTTCAAAAGGAAGTAGCTATAGGGGTTCGAATCTGACAAAGGCATACAAAATATAGAGTCGGTGTGCCCAATTGTTTCTTATGGAAGGCGCTATAGGTCGTAGAATCTTAAAGAGACATAGAAAATTTTCAATTTGAAATAATAAGGTGATAAAAAGGATACTTGTAAAAGACCTGTGCGGTAGGGCCACACACTCATAAAAAGCACTTAGGCAATATAATAATAAACTGGAGTCGGTTGTAGAGTTGGGTAGTGCATGAACGAACTAGTTCAATTGAACTACTCACACAATTGAAAGAAGTGAGCTGGTCATAGATTGAGCTGTTTTCAGCTCCCTAGTTCATATTTCTTTTACGCTCATATTAATTTTTTGTTCACGTTTCTTTTTAGTTCATATCTCTATTTCGCTCACTCTCACAATAATCAGATTATATTTTATAATCAAGGTTACCCGCAATCAGATCCATCATATTATAATCAGCAAACTTTTACTAGGTTACCTCCTAGTCGTAAAAACAAAGCGCGTTGAAGATGTGGGCACAGACCACCAGTTATTAGTTGGGGTATTCAAGCTTCGTCCAGCAGCAGTAGAAACATCTAAAAAGGCAAATCTCGGATTTAACATATATCTTCTTAGAAATCCCCAAGTGGCTGCACGATACAGCTCGGATATTTACGAACATTCGCACTCGAGAAAAGCTCAATCATGGGAAACCATTGCTAAAACGTGTGTCAGGAAGAAGGTTTCAACAGAAAAACTAAAACGCCTTCGATAAGTGAAGAGTAATGGATTGAAATGGTAAACCCTAAGCACCTACGTAACACAGACAAACGATCAAGGATACCTCAGGCAAAGAGTTTGGCAAGGGAAAACTATCGTGCGTCCTCTAAAAAAGTAAAGAATTTAGTACATGTAGACCGTGAAGGCTGCTTCAACTCGATTGCAGAGGAAGCGGAAAAAGCATCTAACATCGGGAACATGAGAGGAGTATATTCAGCCATTAAATAACTCGGAAGCACATGAAGAAGATCGACATCGGTGCCTAAGGATCAAAGCGGCAGAGAAATTACATCCCCGGAAGAAAAATTGAACCGATGGAAGGAATTCTTTAGCTCTGCCACAACTCAGGATATGCGAAGTGAAGTTGATAGCTCCACGTGTCCCTGGCTTGTTAGGCGCAGAAACCCACGCAGAGAAATATCAACGTCACCTACATCGTATAGAGTGGTTCTTTCGACATTGAATGCGTTAAAGGACAACAAAGTTATACAATCACTTTCTCGCAACTTGTAGGGCTGGAGTGATTGTCACAATTCCCAATACCCAATTTGGACAGTTTTGGAGATTCAGAAATTGCTCCCTGACACTCTTCTTGATCTTACTTCAGTAAAAAAATATATAGGCTATGTATCCTTTTGGACGCAGATCTATCTATATAGGCACGTTTCAATATTTCTCAAAATCGTTTTGTTTAGTTTCCGATAAGCAGAAATTATCCCCCAACCCTCTTGATCCTAATTTTGAAAAAATATATACCCTGTGATCCCTCTTACACGCAGAATAGTCTAATTTTAAAATTTAATAAAAATCTGCAAGATAAATTCGGAGATGCAGAAATTGTCCATCTTCATCCGTCGTGGCTCATGTTTAAAAACAAAAATACATATATCCTTTGTGTCCTTGTAGTCGGAGGTCTATTCTTTTTAAAATTTCATTACAAACGATTGTATAGTTTCGTAGATGAAGAAATTGCCGCTACCTATTTATGTTATGTTCATGTTTAAAATTTAATCAAAATCTCTTGGACGGTTTCGGATAGGCAGAAATTACCCCACTTAATTGATCTCAATTTAGAAAATATATAAAGTGTCCTTTTAGACGCAGATCTTTGTTTTAAATATCAGCAAAATCCGTAAGATAGTTTTGGAGAGGCAGAAATAGTCTCCTTCTCCCTTGATCTTAGTTTTGAAAAAAAATGCATAGCTTATGTGCTAGTATAAATAGGGAATTATCTAGATTTTAAATTGCATCGAACTTGCTTTGATAGTTTCGGACAGGCAGAAATTTCACCCTGCCACCACTTGGTAGCTTTAAATAATATATTTTAAATGAAATTTATTTGCTGGGTCTTATTTAGTTGCTCCAGCAAATAAATTTCATTTAAAATAAAATTATGACAATATGTCAAATGATAAATTTCTTAAAGGTTTAAATAATATATTGACTCTAAACTAAACTTTGATAATCATATTAATTCTTTATCATGTCAAATTTCTATGATCCTAAGAAGACTGTATTCCTTAAAAGCATATAAGCCTAAGCATGTCAGATATCGACTGGCTCATGCTTTACTTATGTCTAAGATAAACTACTATTTTGAGGTATATTCGGGTTCACTAGGAGGTAATATTGCAGTTCTTGAGAGAGTTGTTAGAAAAGTTATCAGATATATTTTCAGTGTCAGGGTACGTGATCATGATCGTGTTACAGCACTTGTACCTAATTTTCTTGGCTGTAAATTTCATGACAACCTTAAATTGCGCATACTTACTTACTTCTACAAAATTATTAAACTTGGACAGCCTATATTTCTTACAAATAATTTTTCGGTTATTAACTCTACACGTAATGTTCAGATTGAGATTCCACGTATATATCTCTCCATCTTTGTACGTTCATTTAAAATAAGAGTCTGTCGTATTTGGAATAGCTTACCATCACCTTTGAAATTATATTCATATTCCACTTTTAAATATAAAAATATGCTTTTAAAATGGTTAACTCAAGAATCTAGTATCATGACATAGATTGGCATATTATGTAGCTCATTAATTTAATGATATACATATCTGTGGCAATTTTTGGATCATTGTTCCTTTTATTTGGACTTTTTTCTCTCTTTTTTTTGTGTGGCTGGGGAGTCACTTAACTTAACTTGTACTTACACTTATACTTTTCATTAATTTTGTCATAGACAAATGATTGATTGGTTATGCTGACTTTAGACGACATGTTTTTTACATATGGCTTGTCAGGTATGTAAGACATATGTAACTTCGTATGTTTGTCAATTTACAGATGGTTTATAATATTTGCTTTCACACGAGATGTGCAATTACATCCGACATAACCTCTAAGTGTTCACAACAGCTGAGTTTTTGCACAATTTTCATAAATAATAAAGCACACTATGTTTTTTAATGTTTTTTCAGCCAAACCACACCTTTGTTAATTCAATACAGCTGATGTCATATGCCTTGTCAGATGAAAATAGAACACGCTCTAATTGAAAAATTTTCATATGACTTTGCCTCTGTAAATGTCATCTGACAATGCTTCATATGTTTCGCACGGCATGTAAAACTTTTGCAGTGGGTAATTTGACAAGTCAGATGTAAAATACATGTCGTCTAAAGTCAGCATTATTATAGTATATATTTTTAGCTTTAATGACAACTTGAATATTATCTGTAGATACATGTATAATTGGCCTTTGAGGCTTCCTATGTATTGAAAAGAAATACATAAATAATATATATAGCCTATGTGTTCTTTTGTACGCAGTAATATCTATGTTTAAAATTTCTTTAAAATCGTTTTAATAGTTTCGGGGAGGCAGAAATCACCCCTCTGGCCCCTCTTGCTCCTAGTTTTGAAAAATATATAGCCTACGTGTTCTTTTACACGCAGGTATATATTGAAAGGACTAGGCTCATTTTATGCAAGCCCGCGCCCTATATATCCTTAAAAGTGGTATTTATTTTCTCTTGCTTTTCTTTTTTGCGGCATATAGCAAACAAATATCTGCGACGATAAGGAATAAGTGCTTAAGTCGAGTTAAGCATATTTTGAGAAAATATAACCATTGTATTCTCCATATTCAAAAGTAGCTCTGGGCAAATTTTCATTTATTTCGTACGATTTTTCAGGAAGTTATAGTGTTATGATTTGCTACTTATGTTTTGTCAACTCATAGTCTCATATAGACTCATTGCCTAATTCAGTTTTTAATATAATCAATTTTAAATTAAATATCTTTATTATAGTAAAGAGAACCATATATTTCTAACTTAAAAGAATCGAAGAAGTCAACATTAAGTGCAACAGAAATTAATTTCTAAAAATTCACTTGAACCCTTAAAAGTGTTTTCCTACAAAACGATAAAATATGACTTAAGCACTTTTTCCCTATTGCCACAGACATAACGTCATTGTGTAAAAATATAAATCGAGCTTTTAGGAAATATTACGGCTAAGGTTGTGTTTTATTGTTATTGCTTACACATTTTTCGTAGCGATTATCGGCTTATAATAAAGAAACTACTGTAACTTTTTAATCTGTTTTAATATCATCTTGAAAATTGCAGTTGGGTATATTATGTAAAAAAACAATAATGTACCATTTTTCAGGATATTTAATGGTCAAGAATACTTCGACATTTTAGAGGCATTTGCAGCAGTAAGCTATGTTTTTTTAATCCACATTTATTAAGATGAGACTAAAGCGTTCGAATGGCATCAAAGTTATTAAAACAGGATGACGCGCTCTAAGGATTCAACCTTCAATATGACAAACTTTTCTCAAAAATGGCCGATATGTGAGAGCTTAGAAGGCTACAAAATAGAAGCCATAAGAGGTATCGAACCAAAATCGCTATGTGATGCCCACACAACAGCAGAGCATATATGTTAAATTTCATTACGATCGGAGAGGATAAAAATCCAGACCGTGTCGAAAGTTTTTGAGTTTACTCGATGAACAAAGTATTTCTTTATGGTTTACTAGTATTTTTTTTTTAAATAATTTTTGATAGCAGATTCATAAATTCACTTTCTTCAATCACTATACTCAAATGAACATGAATTTGCGTTCAAACTATAGGTTAGGCTAGGTTAGGAAGAGTAGTGATATATCGCACATCCACTCGGAGAACCAATTGGATCCAATTGTGATTCCCTTATATTTATACCCGTTATGAAAAACTCCTCCGGTACCCAGAAAACTACCCTGATATCTGCCATTAAGCCACCTTATTCCCGTGAAGAAGCCCCTGATATCTTCAAATTTGCACTTCGCGATATCACTAATGCTCTCATGAAAACGTCTGCCGAGCCACCTAAACCTGTGTTGTTGCAGCCTCGGGCAATGGCAGACAACATGCTCAATAGTTTCTGGTTCCTCCTCATCCCCGCACATCCTACAAAAATCTGGAGTGCCAATCTCCCAAATGCAATGACCACTGAATGCGCCTATTAAGACCCCTATCACCTTCCTATTCATACCCAGTAGTAGTTCGGATCTACTTAAATCAAGTTTTGGCCATATGGCCCTCGAGACTCTACAATCCTCCCTACTCCCTGAGTTCAAACTTTAGTATCAACCACTTTTCAGGGCTTGGAAAAGCATTAACAAATAACGTTTGATATCACACGACAAAAAAAATACTTTTGAAGCGTTTGATCTTGTTTTTGTGGGGTATTTCTACACATACACATTTTCACATATATACATATCTACACGCAAAGAAAAAATATGGTTGTGGCATGGTTGCGTCAACAACGTCAGATATCCCGATACAGCTTATGGTTGTAGCAACTAAGTTATTATAATTAGTTTACGACAATAAACTCATGCTTATATTTAATAATAACATTATTAGCACTCATATTAATGGCAACATGGTTAAATTTAACAATATTATTATTAAAAAAAATTCGAACTACAGTCATGGTATATTTAAAAATTCAACAACAGTATGGTTCTATAACAATAAAATTTGGTTCATGGCCATACTATTTTAAAACAGTGTACTTTCAACCAAGCTTTGGTTACAAAAGAGACATGGCTCTTTGCTTCCTAAAAAGTTTTGTTTGGTTTTTTCCCTAGGTTGATATATATATATATATATATATATATATATATATATATATATATATATATATATATATATATATATATATATATATATATATATATATATATATATATATATATATATATATATATATATATATATATATATATATATATATATATATATATATATATATATATATATATATATATATATATATATATATATATATATATATATATATATATATATATATATATATATATATATATATATATATATATATATATATATATATATATATATGCATAAGTACATGTGTACCTGCTTGTTTTTAATATATTTTGTCTCTTGTAATTGTTGTTTCTTTAATGTTTTTTTAAAAATACGCTAAAGCCCTGAAGATGATATTCAATGAATATCGAAATATAGGCGAATAATTTGAATTGACGACTTAGGATAGAAGAATTAGACCTCGAGCTTAAAGCAATTAGGCAACGTATTATTTAAATTGTATTTTCTCCCCTAATAACTACTAACATATTAATTTCACAAAAAATTTCGTAAGAAGAAAATGTTGCTTGTGAAATTTGCAACATTTTATGACATTGCAAATTTTCCCAAAATCTCATAGTTAACAAAATAATTATAAAATTTACAATCATCCGTTGTTTATTTCAATGCTTCTTCGTTCGTCATCCCAGTTAATGACTTTTGTATGAAAACCGTAACTGTTATTAATTGACCTCACTCATTTAATTGTCAATAAAATCGAAAGTTGTAGATCGACTTTAATGAAATATAGCATGCTTTGTTTGAAATACTTTTACCTATACGCCAATAAAAGAATAAGGGATATTTTCTTATTTTTTATGAATGTTTCTAAACAAAATTAAAAAAAAAATGTTGGCAATAGTTTCACGACATCCTGGAAACTACTAAGCAGATTAAAATATATTGTTAGTGCAACCTAATGATATTGTTGTTATAGATTTTTTAATTTTTATTTATTTGTAATTGAATAGGTCAAACCGCTCTCTAATTATGTTAATATTCGTCGTGAAACTGCTTAAAATTTTAAATAAATGTATATCTCGAAATCGAGAACCAAAAACAGAAAATTAAATTGACTGCAGATGCGGACTCAGCATCCCACATTACATAAGAAACAGTTTTCAGTTACTGCGGTCCAAGCCCTTGTAAGCTTATGTTTTTAGTTGTCGTGAGCTGGGCGAACAAAAAAAGCACTGATATAAACAACTGATATTTGTAAATTTTATATTAATTTTGTTAACTATGAGATTTAAAGAAAAGTTGTTAGGGTATAAAATGTTGTAAACTTCATAAGCAATAATTTCGTCTTTCAATTTTTTTTCGGAAATTAATATTTTTGAGGTTAAAGAAAGAAAATTAAATTATATGATATTTTCCAATTTGAGCGGGCCGTGCCGCCAGTACGTCTGATCCCAAACGATTGATCTGGAAATATAACAGCATAACTTTTCTAACAAACTAGGTGGTATGTACATAGAAATGTATATATATATTTCTTATTTGCTTTTAAAGTTTGTAAAGATATAAAACAATTTTATTAAATTTGTAATCACACAGTGCATGTTTGTAAACTTAAGAATAAAAGTGTAAGATTTTTAAGTATTCAAGGTAAAAAAATAATAAAAAAATTAGCTCAGTTGTGATTGGATGAATTGATTTGTTGTACTTATGTCTTTCTAATGTGTTTGCTTATGTACATACATATGTAAATTTTTTGAAACATCAATCTTACTGGAAAGCAATCCCAAACAATTTGGGAATAATTTCTGTCTGTTTTTGGTTTTGTTTTTATTGTACTATACATTTGATTGTTTTTTTTTTCTTGTTGGGGCACCTTGGTGAGAAATTTTAGTTTAAAATATAAAATTGACAGATTTATCAGGTATTAGCCGACATATGTATGTATTTGTGTTTATATATTTGTTAACACCTACCACCAATTGATCTAACCAAATATTTGGAAAATGCTCAATTCTTTTATTATATTTTATGTTTGTACTTTTACAAGTTGTTTGAGTGAAATTTATTTCCACGAGAACAGGCTTAAAAGTTTATTAGATAAAAAGAGGGGGGAAAATCAAATGAAAAATACTTCAAATTAAGTTTTATTTAGTTTAGTTTAAAGCAGTTGAGCCAACAGGACAGCTCTTAGTGTGGTAATGTGTACTAGGCCGGCTCTATATTTTTAAAAGAGCTCAGATTATAATTTTATTCCCTCGAAATATTTGGGTAGTCTTAAAACTAATGTGTACCAACTCTTAAGCCGATTGAAAAATGTTTAGAGGTGGTTCAAATCCACTGAAAGCTTGATAAATATAGATTTTTATTACATATTTTAGTTTTTCTCAACCATATGAAACTAATTATATCCGTAATTTGCTAAAACTTTTGCCGCAATATTTTATCATTCCAAAATGCAAAAAATTACAAAAATCCAACCACCAATAATAAAGTTATGACATAAAATATCAGCCACTTAATTAAATTTTTATGGTTATATTAGCAGCTTTGCTCCTGAGTGCATTTTCCATTTTTAAATCCTCATACATATTTTGAGTTCTACTTATTGATCGTCCCAAAATTTCGGATATTTCTCTAAAATTGTGTTTTCTATAATGATATGTATGAAGAAAAATATTTGCTTTTAGTTGTTAAACTAAATTTTTTGTTCGATTTTTTCCCTTATATTTACAAACAGCATACCTAAGGTTGTTTTTAATATCAAATCGAAATATTTGAAGTTGCTCTTATTATATTATGTTAAAATTCTAGGAATATCTTGGTAAACGTGTTTTCTTTAACTTATAAAGTACACTATTCTATAGCAATTGCCAAAATGTCAAGTTGCTGCAATAATTACAACTCAAAATATATTGATTTGAATCTGAAAAACATTCTCAGGCATGCTGCCTGTAGACATAAGGGGATAATCACAATCACCCCAAACATATTTGATTTAAAATAAATATATAGAAGACACTTTTCTTAAGCTATTCCTTCAATTTTAAGATTTTTTTTCTTTGGAAAAAATCGAAAAAACCACAACAAATTTGGTTTAACAAATAAAAGTAGCATTTTTTTCGACGTTATTATAGAAAAAAATTTTGAGAAAGTTTCAAAATTTTGCGACAATTTTATAAGTAAAACTTGAAATATCAGGATTTGAAAATGAAAAACGCACTCAGGTGCAAGGCTGCTACTACAACCATAAAAGTGTCATTAAGTGGCTGATTGATATTTGATGTCATAACTTTATTAATGGTGATTCGATTTTTGTAATTTTTTAGCAATTTCGAAAGATAAAACTCCGCGTAAAAAAAAAAAAAAAAAAAAAAAACGAACACACATATTGCTTAAGCCTTTTTCGGCTTTTCTGCAGAAACGCCCAGGGTCTTGGCAGGAATCGAACCTGCGACCCCCGGCTAATAGTATAGCACACTATCCACTACACTACGGGAGTACCCGCGTAATGTTAGACATTTTTTTTAAAGAAATTAAGGATTAAACTAGTTACATAGGGTTGAACAAAATGAAAAAAATAGTAATAAAAATCTCTATTTTTAAGATTTCAGTCGCTTTGAGCCACCTCTAAACAACTTTCAATCGGTGTAAAAATTGGTGCACATCAGTTTTAAGACTACTCAAACATTTCTAGGTGGTAAGAATTAGAATCGGAGCACTTTTAAAAATATAGGGCCACCCTAGTGTCTGCTTCACAAAAATTGGAAGTTATTTGTTAATTATTATGCTCGGCTGTTTAAGTTAGAATAGGTATGATTTGCAATTATATTGTGAGCATTTAAAGATAAATATGGCAGACAATCTATTTAGAATAGCCTACATTTTCCAAATATTTTAAAGCACTTCTAAAATATCCCTCCTTTATATTTAATACTTTGTCAGTTTGAATCTTATAATTTACATATGTAGGTATGTGTACAAATTTGTTAGATTATATATTGCTGCTGTAGCTTTTTGGGACGATTACAAATTACGCGAGTAGCAATTAATTTATACCAAATTGTTTTTTTAGTGAATTTTTTTCTTCTAATGGTATAAAAAGCCCTATATAGCGCACATAGTTGCGCGTACTTGTACAAATGTAGCCTGTTCAATAAAACTGCGATTTTAATTTATGATTCCAAAATAAATAAATAATTCATTTAATTGAATAATGCCTCACAGATTGTTTGGAAGCAAACGATTTGAAAAAAAAAATCAATTTACGAGCGAATTGTGCACTTAAATTGAAATAAAATCAAAATTTTATAGCAATTGATTGATACATAAAACTTGTCAGAATTGATATACACACACGGTGGTTTGAGCACTAAAAGCAATGCTAAATGAAAAGTGATAATACTTCATGTTATATGTACACTGAACAAATTATTTTACATAATTTTAATGAATGAGATTCATTGACCTCGATTCACAAATTTTTTGGAAAATACATTGATTCAATGTGCACATACTTTGTTTCAATGAAAATATTCTTTGAAGCTCCAAACAAAACGGTCCATTGACAGCATTCGTTGTGGTTATTCTTTAACAAAATAAAGACAAAAGAATTTTAACAAAATTTACTAACAATTACTATTTTTTGTTTCATTTTATGTATTTTTCTACATTTTATATATATTTTTTTCACGTATTCCCATAATATTCACATCAATTTGGCGAATACATTCAGAAAAATTTCAATGTAAAATCAGCTTAATTTATCATCTTTCGATAGTGATTTTGCTTCACAGGTGTTTCATATTAATTCAACATTATTTACAATAATCGTCAAAGATCATTTTTTTTTTGAAATAACTATATTTCATGTAGATTTAATATGTCAGTACACAGAAAAAATTATCACCAAACAATTTTCAAACAAAAGTTTGTCTAAAAATACATTTCATTTTCAGTAAATGTTCTTTACATAATCAATGAATTGTTAGTTTGCCTCTTATTTGGGACTCAAACTCCAAAAACAAAAAGAAAAACTGTGTTGTAAACAGACAACTCCCTTCACAACATACATACAAATAACAACAACAACCATGATAGCAAAAAGAATGCGATTGTACCAAGTTTGTTTACTGAAGATTTTTGAGTGAATCAATTCATTAATTTCGTTGCAACAATTCTCATTCATTTTTTAGAGTATTCAGATAAACATTCAGACTTGAACACATATAACAAAGATCATTTTTCATAAATACTTAATGCATCATGATAACCTACACAAATATTTTGTTTGATATATTACAAAAAATCCAGTAAATATTTTTGTTTAATACTTGTCAGTATTTTTCGACTAATTGTTTTATAAATTCATACCAAAATATTGTTTCAGAAGTAGTAAATTGTTTTGTTTACAATTTGTAAATATTTTTATACAAATTGTTTTATAGATTTAAACAATTCGTTCACTGAAAAAAACACGTTTTTTCAATGAAATTGTTGAGATATTTTTGTCTATATTTACAAATTTGTTTGTAGGTCCATTCTTAGACAAAATATATACTATTTCATTGAATTCCTTTACAGAAAATGATATTAAGTTTTTTCTGTGTACAGTTAAATCAAAATGAAGTTTATACTGACATAATACGAAGAATCATGTTGAATCGAAGTTACTTCGGGTTGAAACAACGTGAATTTGATATTGGAACAACACGAAGAATCATGTTGAATCAAAGGTCGTTCAAGTTGAAACAACATGACTTTAATGTACCTATTTTATTAATAATTTTACTTACGTGATGTTTGTAAGCATAGACATCAGAAAACTTTGTGTTTTAGTTGGCTGCAACAACATTGGCGTAGTTAGGTACCTTCTGCGGGGTGACAGTGCCCCCTAGATTTGATTTTAAAAACTCCTTTATGTGTGAAAAGACGTTCATATTATTATTCAAATCCCCTAAATAAAGTATGTATATGTATTCCATCTACTAACAGAAATCACCAGAATATTTACAAAATTTTATTTCCAATAATTGCCAAATATTTGTGTATTAAGTAGAAACTTTTAATGAAAACGTAAATATATACGGCCGTCTTTTTTTCATTTTGATGATATATCTCTGTATTTTCTTTAACAAAAAATAAAACACAGTCAGCCCGAGAGTCAGTCAGAGAACCGTATAATGCTAGGTACAATTGTGCATAAATTGCCCCATCACTAACATAATAATTAGATGATTTAGACCTTTAAAAAGCTATTCAAGACATTATATCGACCCTAAGCCACAAGTACAAAGATCAAAATCAAAATCAACATCAAAATAAGGACCAAGTTCTTGATAGGTACAATACCTTCTCATTTCTTGGCAACCTTATAGCTTGGCAATAATTTTTTGCCTTTCTAATATGTGAAAGAGTTATGGGAAAAATGTTGGCAAGCTTACTTATTGCCTAGAATTAAGATGGTATTGTACCTATCAAGAACTTGGTCCTTATTTTGGTCTCAGTACTTTTTACGGCCGAAATTTTTTGGATATTAATTTGGCCTTATTTTCACATTTATGTTTTTGTGCGGATTCTTTGTTACCTTAAACTATACAGCGTCAATCCCTACATTCATAAATTCAGAACTAAGCTGCAAAAGTAGATTTAAATGTTTTTGAATGTATTGGCAGAAACAAATGCCAAGTAAGCTTTAAAAAATAATACGCATACATAAAATTCTTGCTGCTTTATTTCTTATAGTTACCAATATACTATATAATTAATTAGAAGCAAATATTTTTACAACTGAAAGAAATATAGTTGCTCATTCTCCCTTCCCTTTTTTTATCTTCTTACAAGTTTAATCGCCGCCAAATCTTATTAATTAACTTGTCAAAGTCTGTGGAACAGACAAATGTCATCAAAACATTTAGTTGGAATTATCAACAAAGATCGTCATTGTACGCGCTATGTTGGTTACTTCACGAATACGTGTTCTATCAATCAAAATATAATTGAAATCACACACGCACATACTCACAATACATACTGAATTCATTATATGTAAGTTTAGAAATAAATATTACGAATGAATATCTAAGATATGAGTTAAACAAATTAATCTAACCAAAAATTAACTGACTGACAAACTAAATTAAATGATTTCTATATGTTTTCGTTCATTTGACTTTAAAAAAAAATATACACAACTAGAAATAAAAATCATATAAAACTGATTGATTGATTGGGTGAGTGAGTGATTGATCGATCGTGGCAACATAAATAAAAATACAATATTACGCTTTATGTATTTTTCAGATACACACAAGTGTATGAATATTTTAAATTAAGCTTCGTCATTACACTAGCGCGCTAAAAACAACAAGAGCAACAGCTTTTATATTTGCTCGTTACTTTATGATTGATGGATGTGTCTACTCTTCTAATCAACTGCCAAAGAAATGGTCAGATAATTAAAGGAATGTTTTAAAGTGAACTAAATAATATGTAAGATTTATTATGTATCAAGAAACATGTTGGACTCCGAGCAGCTGGAACTGAACTGAAATAGAGTAGCGCTGATGATACTTTAGATAGCAATGTGCACGGAACTTTACTGCTGTCGTGTAATTCGGTTCAATCATTTCCAATTTATTGATTGTTCGGTTCAATGTTACATTCAATGAACATTGCAAAAATTCGCGAGAAGTTGCAAAATTGGAAACAAGCCTTAAGTAAAATTGATTAGAAGTCGCCAAAGATGTTAGAAATAAAATAAATTCGAAAAGTACGCAAGTTTGCGAAAACAAATTTCTAAATATATTGAAGAAATCACTAACAATGCAAAGAATAACAAAATCTCAGAAAATTCGATAAATCCCAAATATAGCGAAAATTCGCAAAAAATTGCTAACATCGCGGAAATTGCCAGTCTAGTAAACGTTTTTGTTTAATTCTGACGTAATATAATCGCATGACTACAATGGACATTTTTGATACTTTCGAATTAAAAACAAAAAATTCAAATAGACGGAAGATATAGAAATAAACATATCCCAAGTTCGCTACGCACGGGAACTTTCGTCCAACGTGCTGATTGTGTGTATTTTCATATACACAAATGTGTTTTATTTCCTTCGACAAATATTCGTAACGAAAAATTCGTCGTTCGTCCCAGTTATGTTTATAGCATTATGGGCGGCGAAAGTGTTGCCGTTTTTGATTTTTATTTAACTTATTGTTTCGAACTCTCAAAAAATAAAACAAGCAACAAAATTAAAATAAGTGATTATATTAGGAAATCGTCTGATCTTTAAAAATATATTCAATTATAAAAATTTCAAAAGGATGTACTTCCAGATTGGTCCCGTTGAAAAGTGGACGGGTCACGCCCATGCAAAGTAAATACACATTCATTGTCAACAACTTCTACTCAACCGATTCGTATGAAACTTTACACACACATTAAGCTTATGTTTAAATACTACATCAGGATCAAAAAAGTGGGCTTTGCCAGGCGCATGCAAAAAATATTATTTTTCAACAACTTCTAGTAAGCCGATGCTTATGAAACTTTACATACAGCTTTAGTTATCATTATAATACAATATTATGTTTAGAAAAGTGGGCAGTGCCGCGCCCATGAAAAGTAAATTAGCATTTTAACTAATTCTACTTAGCCGATTCTAATCAAACTTTGCATATACATTTAGTTATTGTTAAAATACAGCATTGCGGTTAGAGAAGTGGGCAGTGCCACGCTCATGAAAAGTAAATATTCATTTTAACTACTTTTATCTATCCCATGCTTACGAAACTTCGCACACACAATTAGTTCTCGTAAAAGTACATGATGATAAAATATGCGGGAGGTGCCACGCTTATTTTGTAGGCGGTTTTTTTTGCAAGAATTATTCATTATACATAATGCTGATAAAAATCCATATTCCTCTTTTCCAGTTCGAACTGGAACTTACGTCCATGGACAATTTTTCCTTAGATATTACTGCATGTCACATTGTAATACCTGAAGTGCAACCATTTTGTAATTATTATAATTAAATGTTCGGATTCTTTATAATATATTAATAACAATTTTAGTTATTCTTCATGATGACCAAAAACTACTATATTATTTAAAGTCTTAAAGAATTCATTCTTTAAAATTTCTTTGCATTTAGTCACTAGTCGCTTTTTATGAATCACATAATTTATTTTTAACATTTCTTTACGTGCCTACGTTTTAAGAAGTTTTACCAATTGTAACGACAATGGCAAAAAGTAGGTCGTTTAATAAAAAAAATTATTAATTTATTTGAATAAGTTTATAAAATGTGATTGATTTCTTTCCAAACACCACTTAAATATTTTTATAATCGATCGTCGAAAAAAACAAGCAAATTACGACTTCCTATTTTTTTTTGAAATTCCGAATGAAAATTTATATTTTTTTAGTTTAAAACAGCAAACATTAATTAAAATTCAAAAATAATTAAATTTGTTTTTAAAATTTTGTAGCTGGTATAATTGAGATTGATTTGTGTTAAGAAAAACATTAAATAAATCAATCAATATTGGAAATATGCAGTAAGGTTAGAGTAGCTAAATGTACAAAAAAAAATAATGAAGCGACATTACGCTATTTTTGAAATAGAAAAATACACAGAATAATTTAATAGAAGAATTAATTTTATAATGGAATCAATTACAATATCCAGTTAAAAAAGTATGTAGTATTTGAACCATATATTAACAAACACACATACTGCTTAAGCCTTTTTTGGGCTTTTCTGCAGAAACACCCTGGGTCTTGGCAGGAGTCGAACCTGCGACCCTCGGTTAATCGTCTAGCATACTATAATACGAGAGTACCCAACTGGCACACAAATATGAATATATGTATGAATTTATATATGGAAATATATATCATCATACATAAATAAACTTCTTATATATCAGGTATATAAACCGATATATGAAATGTTTAATAATATATGGGAGTTCAAATGAGAAATTAGTAAAATATGCTATCAGATATGAAAACACATGGTAATATGTGAAGCCATATATTTCAAAATGTATATATGAGCCCAACTTAAGAAAAATCCTGTACATAAATAAGAACGTATGTTGAATATTTCAAAATTCATATATATAGGTATATATATGTATCTTAAATGGAATGGGGTTTCGTATATTGAACTCATTCATGAAAGTTTAATAAAGAACTCAAAGAAGAATCCATATAAGCAAATACAGATCATGTACAGACTCTTATATACAAATGGGGCATTATTTGTGAAGCGGACAGGCTAGACAATTTTTGTCTCCGATTTTTAGTTTCTGGCTATATTATACCTATTAGGGATAAGCAAACAATATCGATATATCGATACTTTCTTAAAATATATCGATATATATCGTCGATATTTTTTCCAAATATATCGACAGTATCAAATTCGATTTTTTTCAAAGCTTGGGTTTTGTTTTTCGTGAAATTTTTAAAAACATTTTGGCACAGTCTTCATCAAATAGAATAGTACTAGCAAAATCTTTTGTTTTATTTATAATATTTTGTCTATTCGCAAAATTATCATTCTTTGAGAGTAATTTTCTTGATGTATGTCCCATGAAATATTGGTGGAACAGTAAGGATCTTGGAAATTAACTCTTTCCAGCTTAATTATTTATAAGAAAGGTACTTTTTTTGTTTTATTAAAAAAATGTGGGTCAAAACGAACAAAAAATCAAAGGGGTACAAGTGCAAAAACTATAAAAATCTAGTTATATGCAGGAATCAACACTTAATAACAATTACTATTACTCCAAAAAATTTTGACCTGTACCATGACCTCAAAAGGACGGTATGCACTAGAAACCAAAAATATTATCAATGAAGTGCATGGAAACAAAAAACTTTGAAGCTTAATTACTGAGAATTTTCTTTTTTGCACTTGTACCGTTTGCTTTTAAGCCCCTCAACTATAAAAAATAAGTAAGTGAAATCCGTTTATTATTTAGTTTAAAGATATCTTTAATTTGGTATATATGTTAAGGATTTACGCGATCTTTTCTTTTTTGTTATTATTTATCTGAACCTGGCTTAGAAGAAATACTTTCGCTTATCGTAGATGTTGGAGAAATCGATAGCAATTCGTAATAGAGAATATCCAATTCCTGAGTCGTTTTTGTGCTTTACTCTAAACATATAAACTCTTAGAGACCTGTGTTGTTTTTTTAAGGTCTTAGCTTTTGTAATAGTAACGTTTGGTACTGTTAGAAGATTTTTTGCACTCACAGAAAAAAGTAGATATGAATTTAATAAATTAATGTTGTTGAATAAAAAACTAATTTCAATAACATTTTTCATTAACGTAATACAATATATATCGATACCGCTCATATTAAAAATCACTCAATAAAACGTGTTTGATAAATAAGGTATTGAAAAATTGCAAATATTTAATAGAAATAGCCGTTCAAATACACATGTACTTAAGTCGATGTATAAATTGACATTCTTTCTAAGGCTAAGTACCTTAAAACAAGTTTTATCTCATTAGAAAATACCTGGGATATGGCTCAGCTGTAGAGAGTATGCTTTACGTCCGAAGAACGGGTTCTTATCTCAGTCATATCAAATTTTTTTTTTATTTGTACATATATATTTTTTTAAGTAAACCTTAAGTAAATTTTTTATCAAAATTCTTCCAAGTTGTCATAAATTACTTACTAAAATTTTTAAATAAGGTTTATTGAAAAAATTATAAGTTATTAATAAAATGTTTTAATGATTCAAATATTTCGATTATTAATTAATATGTTGATAAGTTTTTTTACAATTTATGTTATGAATAAGGAAATTTGAAAAAAAAAATAATTGAATACCGGGATTTTTGTTATCAAAAAGGAAACTCATTTTTTTCTTGTCTTGAACGTACTTGTCCTATGAGTGGTGAAAATGAGAACGTTACAAAATGTTCCTTAGTCTTTACCGGTAAAAAGAGAACATATCACAAAAATAGAACAAAAATGTTAGCAAAATACCCTCATTGTACGAAAAGATTATTTTCTAAATTCTTTTATAACTAAAATTTTTAAAATTGTTACCTTTAAATTCTTTAACCTTGCTGTTAGGTTTGGACTATTTTGGTAAATTTTTTTCTTTTCGCTTTGACTTCGGAACGGTTCAACATATTAACTTAAAACGTTTAGGATCATTTTTTCCACCCATATAAAAATATATAGAACATGTGTAAACATCAATAAATTGTCTCAATACAGGATGAGAAAATTATTATTCGTTGAAATTTGCTTTCATATATGATGACTCTGATGTACTTATTATCTCGTAAGGCATTTTCTACAACAATAGATGAGATTTTTGGTATACCGCTTGTAGATGCTATACAACTAGAAAAAGATGTTCTAACTTCAGGCAGAAAAATAAAATTAAAAACTGTTTAGTAAGAAAAAGGAGATATGAAACGAAACTCCATTTGTTTGCAGATTATTATAAAAAGTCGGAAAACACGTTTTAGTGCAATTATTTGAATACAAAAAATGGTATGGAGCAAAATAATCCTATATCTAGGATTCGTAGTTTTTTTTTTGCCCAACAGCAGGGCTAATTATCTTTTCTTTTCTATCTACCTGTTTTTCGTCAAATTTATCACTGCTTTTATAATCTTTCACACAAAAGGCAATAATTATAAATTAAATTGTGATAATAATATACATTATTATGCGAGTATTTATTTTCATAAACATTTTTCTTCTCACCAAGCATTAACCACAACATGTACATTATACAATGAACTACAATGTTTTTCAACGGCAATAAATTTTTTGTATTAAACGGTTGAAAATAATTTCAATAAAAAACATCAAATTATGAGATCCACTAAACACACAACATCAACAAAAAAATATGTTTATTGTTGTTATTTTCGTCGTCATATTTTAACAAGTAATGGCTGAAGAGTGGTTCAAACCGAAAACAAAGCCGTGTAATATATGTACAGTAAAAGGTTTTATTGCACCCTACACAAGAGAGTGGGAAATAATAGATTTTAGTAATAGTTCTTAAGAGAATATCTTAAATGTTCTATTTTCAAAAGTAGCACTTTGTTGGAAAGTGCACTTTTGTTTAGAAATTTTGGAACTGCCTATCTGACTATCGGAAAATTCAAATAGGCTTATTTATTTATTTTTTTCGTAATTGGGGACATAGTACCCCTTACAAAGATATTTTTAATATACCTATATCTGTATAGGAATCTCAAAGCATAACTCGTGTCGCTCTTTCCCATTTCCAGCAAAAGCCTATGGGTTCGCTTAAAGGAAAATTTTCGTGCCAGCTATGAATTTGTTTATTGGATTAATTAATTTTGTCTTTATTGACGAGCTAACGTAAGATTTCATTGTATTAATGAAGAATATTTCATAAAGTTTCATATAAAACACTTCATTGATTTCGTGAAACTCTTTCATTCAACAAATGAAATAATTTCATTATACATATGAACTTATGTCACTGATTGCACCTTTTTGAAATGTTGTTAAGTAAGCAAATTAACTGAAACTGTCTAATGACATTTTAAAAATTATTTTACCTCGATTACGAACTAACGCTACCACATTCACAACCGCTCACAGTATCGAACTCGGATTCTTCATTTTCATCATCAGACACCACTTATTCTAAAACACCACTTATTCTACCACAGTTTTTTGCGGAATTCCATTAACGCATAAAAAACAAATAAATACATTATTTGTTTTTTATGCGTTTGTATATAACCCTTCTTGAATGGCTTAGTGCCTTTTCACACTATGCTTTTTTAGCCTGCCTTTTTTGACAATTTTCTTTTAAGTCCCTTACGAAAAGTCCCACACATTTACATTACAGACTCTTTCTCCATGCCTTTTTTTACGATTATACACATGCTTAGTGCTGAGAGTACGAAAATTACAAAGAAAAATATCAAAAAACCCCCAAAATTTTAATTCGTACGAAAATGACAAAGAGAAATATTAAAAAACTCCTAAAATTTCAATTCGTGCCTTCTTTCTTACCCCGTTACCTTCTCCACACCTCTATCTGTCAAACTAAAAAAGGCTGCCTTTTAAGTCACTGTCAACATGATACTGAACTTTCACAATTGGCAATTTGTCGAATGGCACCTGGAGGGCTTGAACTAAGGACTTTTATTTCCTGACTTAATTAAAAGTCAAAGCGTTTGCCGTTGTGAACACCACAAGAAATGCAATGAATAAAAAATTCATGAAATCATGAATAAAAAATTCTTACAATTATAAGCCGATATAATATATAAATTAGATATTATCCGGACGTGAGCCGCCTTGCAAGCTTAGGGGCCTGTCGTTTTTAAGCTCCTTCTTCACTGGGATGTAATGCGTAAAATCCTAGCGACAATTATTATCAACCAAATGGGGTTTAAAAAACAAAAAATTTTGCACTGTTCGTGAAATTATGATTATAACAAAACATGCATTTGTTGAAGCCATCATCATCACCATCAAGAGCAGAAGGAGGAGAGTATCATTCAGTTGTTTTGTGATGCACACATGCATATTGACCATTAAGTAGCCTTTTGTCGTAGATAGTTTTTTTTCACGAGTAAAATAAAGTATGAGTCACTTTTGAATTACATGCAAGTGAAGAGGGATATTTATGACAACGCGAATAAAATCCATAAAATAAAAAAGCGTTAGAGAATATTGGGCTTTATCACTATTATATACACTCAAATTAAAATATATAGATACTCTGTGTAGTACATACTATCATATTACTCATACGTATAAAATTTTGCCCTAACAAATTGGAAATTCTCATTTCGTTCACATGTTTTTTTAATTAAAAATTCATGCAAAATGCCGGTAAACTATGTCACTAAAATTTATTAAACAAAGAAGGATCGCTATGTTTTTTTAATAAATAGTAAATAAATAAATTTAAAAATATTAAGTTTAGTACTATATTCATGCAGGAAAATAAAATGCTTCTGAAAATTTTACTATTTTTAGAAAGTCTGATCTCCTGGCCACATTTTTGAGTGGGCGGGTAATAATTAAAAGCTAGGTTCATTATAATAAATTTATCTAATATAATTTGTTAAGAAATTAAAAAAACTTGATGGTCGTGCTCTTTTTATTTACGCGATTAATTGAGAATTTTGTAGAAAAATTCACTATATGCTGGATGTAGCATGCATGCTTTAATCGATTTAAAATTTCAATTGCAGTAATATTTGAAGCCTATTCTTTTCAGATGTGGGAACAAATATTTTTATTTCTAAAAAAATTTTTAAGAAAAACGTCCAACAAAAACTTATATTTTTGTCAAAAATTGGTCATATTTCACTCTCAGTTCATAATCTTGACTTTAATTTCTTTTTCACGGCTACATGGATTGAGATAGCTTAAAAAATTCTTCTGCATATTATCAAGGATTTTTTTAGAAAATCCCAAAATATTTTTTGGAAAATTTTGGCTATGCTATTACCGGAGATATTTATGAAGTCGGGAACAAAGTCGATGCAAAAAACAAAAATTTTAAAATTCAAAGACAAATATGTCTGAAAATTTAAAAAATATCTTAATAAAATGAAATGATTTGTTTATTGTAAGCTTTTCAACAAGTTTAAATTCATTAAAATTATATTATGTTTGTAAAAGTTATGAAGTCAACAAGGTTTTTCATTCCCGATGTAGTCAATTTTGACACCCTGTAGCTCACCGTGTGCTTAAACAAGGTGGTCCAAGTTTCTGTATTCTTACAGCTTTGGGCCTCCTCTATGATTTTTGTATACATTATTTTGTAATCGGACCGCAAGTTCCAAATATACAGATTTATTATCCTTTTTTCTAATTGGAGCCATTGTGCGGCGGCCAATTATTAGATTTGACGTCAGCAAGACACAAGCAATTTAAACTAAATATTAATTTTTCTAGTTACAAAATTGTAAAATAATCAAAAGTAAAGGCGCTTACCACCATACGGTTTATGAAAAAGTACCTCCGAAAAACGTGAATTTTAAGATTGCTCGTATATTATCCAAAACTCCGCCGATATTTTTTAAAGTGAGTACTTTTCTTATCGATGCCAATATAAAACTGTGTACCAAAGTTCATAACTCTAGGATAACTCCTCTAATCTATCCACTCATTATATGGGAATGAATCATTCTGCGGTGACACAAATATTACAACCATATGTAAAATTCATTGATGTGTCATTAGAAGTAGAACTACTTTGAGCTGAGTTTATCAATGATGGTACTAATAATTTTTATGTTACTTTTTTGGTGGTGTATTTCATAAAAAAGTTTCATGGTGCGTTCCAGCGAAATAGTTTGTAACTACTGTGTGCGAAAGGTTTCGTGGATATGTTGCAAACATTTTTTGTTCAGTGTAGAGGTTTGCATAAGTATTGCCTGATTTTATTCTTAGTTTATGTTTGCGACCAACTATAACAGCAACCGACGAACATCAACTATAGAAATTATAAAACAAAATATTTTATATGGCCCACAGACAAAAAAAAAATAATAATGTACAACAATCAACAGCAGTAGCATCATCATCATCAACAACATCAAATAAATGTGTGCAAGTGAGCAACTACAACAAAATATCTATTATATTTTAAAATTAAGCCACCCTCTACTGTTTGTTTCTCTCCTCGCACACTTTAGTTACCAAAAACTATAACTTTATTAACCACAAACTGCCAAACAAAATTATAGGCGTCAACCATTTAAGCTCTACGGATCAACATAGAAAAACAATCCAAATTATGATTACGAAATTGTTGAAGATAAAATAAAAGCACACGAAAAAATATTTAAAACTTGGCCGCGTAAATTATGCGCAGGGATTTTAGGTTTTAAAAATAATGAGTGCAATTGATTTTTTTTTTGTTGCATTTGTAGTTGCTGCTGATGTTGATGATTATGTTGCTGCTGCTGTTGTTGGTTGGTTATTTTCATGTTTGTATTTTTAAATGATTTTTATAGTTTTTGCTGGTTTTGCTGTTGTCATAAGTTTTTGTTATTTAGCTTTTAGAAAAAAAAATTTAATGGACATGTTTTCTTTTATTCCCAAGCACTTATTATTCGTTTTAACTGGACATACTCATTGTAGGTAGTAATTTGAGATTTAGTTTACAATAATTTTCAAAAAATCTATTTATTGAATTTATAGCTAATTTGTTTAGCTGAAGGTATGTTCATTATGGAGGATCGATTTATATGGCAAAAAATAGCAATAGTTATGGAACATCATATCCAGTAAAAAAACTGTTTAAAAAAATAAGTTTTTACTATTATAGAGTAAAAGTAGCGCTTACAAATCTGCTGATATCGGTGCTGATCTTTATATGGTGACTTGACTTTTGTTAATACTACATTTTTGACATAAAAACGGTTTTTGAAGCGCTAGAAATAAAAAAAACGTGCAGCACTAAAGCTGAAAATATATGGAAAAATGATTTGATGTGGATTGGAAATGATGATAGACGAAAATGTTCCCAATGGGTTAACAACATGTTAAAGTCTTATTATCTCGTAACTTTAATTACAAGCTGTCACAGTGAAAATACTCGTGAAAAAACGACTTGTTGAAGCTCTTAGTCCTAGTTTAGTAGATCATTTTGCTATGTTAAAAATTGCAACACACCCTCAAAATCGGAGTTTATCGATAAAAAAAACAATTTCTTGACACTTCACGGACAAAAAAAAATTTTCACTGCTTTTTTCAGCATCGATTTTCAATTTTTAAACGGTGTCGAATAGAGGAGGACTTAAGTTTTTCATTTATTTTAAAAGATTTTATTTCCACTTATATTTCATAGAAAAATCATCGAAAGAAAAATTTAATTTTTTTATTTTTTCAGATTTTTTTAAATTTTGCGTATTGTTTTTGCAACACTTTGCTTTAGAGCCTACCAATTTTCTTATTATCTTAAAAAGTGTATCTTATGACGATTACATTAAGTCCTAAATTAATAAAATCGGTTGAGAATTGGCAAAGTTATAATTAAAAAAACAAAATTAATGTAAAATTATACATGAAACACACACCCGGTGCATTTTTGAGCTGCTTACAAAATAAATGCTAAAAATATGTATAGCTGCTGTTTAGATTTATTTGAAATTTGGCAAATTAATAGATTAGGGGCTATACTTGCACAATTTAGTTTGCGAAAATTTGGAGAATATGTACTAAGTAAGGACTCTACAGTGGGCTAAAACTACACGCATCGCACGTGGAAAACTTTAAAGTCTTGTAACTTTCGCAAACCTCAACCGCTTTTTAAAGTTTTTATACAGTTTAGCTTTGGAAAAAAGGATAATATACTGAAATAATATTATCAGAGCGCGAAAAAATTAAATTTTTGCACTCAAATATCTCTTATATTCTAAAATGTAGCAAAATATGTTGAAGCTTTTTCTTCGTATTTTTTGAGCTGAGCAAATATATATAAAAAGTTTTAAAATCAGTTGCGATTTGCGAAAGTTAAAAGACTTCCAATGTTTTTCATATGCGATGCATTTTGTTTTATCCCACTGTAGAGCCATTAGTTCATATCCTGCAAATTTTTGGAAACTATAGTGTGCAAATATAGCCCCTTATCTATTGATATGTCATCTTTCAAATAACTCTGACCAGTAGCTTAGCAGTTATATATTTTTACCTTTTTTGATATGTATTAATAAAAAAGCAGACAACCACTATTTTTAGTCAACTTTAAGCGACAAAAACTAATTTTTGTCGCTTAAAGTTATAAGTCAATAATAGCTTAATGGGTTATGTACTTGTCTTGAAATCTGAACGAGCACAAGTTCGCATCCAAGCTGGGTTAAAAAAATTAAAAAATATATATAAAATAATAATAAAATAATGTGTATAAAATACTTTTTTGCTTTAATTTGTTTATTTGACTACTTATTTTTTAGCTTCAAGTAAGCCAAATAGTAATTAGTTAACTGCTGTGAAAATGTAAATACATTTGTAAGGGGCGCCCCTTATTTTTGGACTTCTCAAACAAAAATAAGTAGTTATCGAGGCAAATTGTAAATAGTTACGACTTAAATCTGCATATACTTTTTTGCCTACCTGTAAGCAAAGCTTGGTGGGAATGTGTTGCATTAAAATTTTATTAAACAAAAACTTCGTTTTTCCAATTCTCAACCGATTTGAATAATTTTGGGCTTATTGTAATCGTTATAAGATACACTTTTTATGAAAATAAAAATTTGGTATATTTTTAAGCAAAGTGTTGCAAAAACATACCCAAAATTTTAAAAAGGATTAAAATAAAAAATTTATTTTTCTTTTAATGATATTTCTATTAAATAGAAGTCAAAATAAAATCTTTTAAATATACACGGAATGCTATAGGAGGACTCTATTCGACACCATTTAAAAATTGTAAATCGGTGCAAAAACAGCGCAGTAAAAAAAGTATTTGTTGGTAAAGCCCCAAAAAATCGTTTTTGATCGATAACTTCCGATTTTGAGGGTGTATTGCAATTTATTAAAATAGCAAAATGATCTACTCAACTAAACCTAAAAGCCTAAGACGTTTTTCACGACTAAAATACATGCTATTTTGTAGCGCCGAGTTATTATTCATTTATTAAATTTATTATTTGGGATATTTTCACAATTTTATTTTCGAAAGTATGGTTGAAGTCTACTGATGATGATGTAAAGCATCAATGGAATGCATGCTTATAGATATACTTAAACCGCAACAAAAAAAGTTTTTAATTATTAATTTTACAATTTTTCTCACTGTTTGTTATTTTAATTACAAATAGTATCGAACTAAGCTTTTTCAGGTCTGAAATCCAGCGCGCAAACCACTCAGCCGAAAACAATGGCTAGGAGTCAGCAGCTCGAAACTAACATAAACTTACTCTTACATATACATATCGTCAGCTGAAATGCAAACACCCTAACTAAAATTTTCATAGTCTTACTGGAGAAGCAATAATTATGTTAAAACTATGTACACAGAAAAATCTAAATATCATTTTCTGTAAAGGAATTCAATGAAATAGTAAATATTTTGGCTAGAAACGGACCTACAAACAAAATTGCAAATATGACAAAAATATCTCAAAATTTCATTGAAAAAAAACGTGTTGTTTCAGTGAATAAATTGCTAAAGTCTACAAAACAATTTGTCTAAAAATATTTACAAATTGTAAACAAAACAGTTTACTAAATCCAACAAAAAGATTTACTGGATATTCTGAAAAATATCAAACAATATTTTAGTCGCAATTTACAAAACAATTAATCTAAAAATATTAACAGATATTGAACAAAATATTTTACTTAATCAAAAAAATATATTTACTGGATTTTTTGTAATATATCAAACAAAATTGTTGTCCCTGTCATCATCATCATCCATTAAGCATTTATAGACTTTCACTTTGTTAAAAGTGGTCAAGTCTGAATGTTTATCTAAAGACTACACAAAAATGAATGAGAATTAACGCAGCGACATTAACGAATTGATTCACCCAAAAATCTTTATTAAACAAACTTGGTGCAGTCGCATTCCTTTTGCTATTATTGTTGTTGTTATTTGTGTGTATGTCGTCATCGGAGTTGTTTTTTTACGACACAGAAAACGACTTTTTTGTTGTTTGTGGTGTTTGCGTCGTAAATAAGTCAAACAAAAAATGCATTGATTCAGTAGAGAACATTTACTGAAAATAAAATTTATTTTTACACAAACTTTTGTTTGAAAAATTTTTGGTGATAATTTTTTCTGTGCAATCGACCAGGCAATTTTCTTTTTAGATTTTCTTAATTATATCGCTATTTTTGTCCGCGAAAGTCTTATTTTTATAGTAGTTATGTGTGTAGGTAAAATACATCGGAATTTGTTAAAGAGCCGAATAGAATTGTTTTTAGTTAATGCATTTCGAGTTTTATTTGACGATATGTATGATTAAATGCTTTGCTAGAATAGCTCGTTGACATTCGCTGTCATTACCGAGATATCATCCCAGTTGGCCAGACTGCCTTGCACGACATTGTCATCTACGATTTTGGCACGAATTGCACTCTGTCGATTAGGTTTCCTAATCGACAAATTAAGCGAATCGTCGTTCACAACAATCTGAGTAGCAAATTCTTGCACGCTGTTAAACACTTTTGACGGCAATATGAGCGACAATGTCTTTCGTTTTGTCCTAAATTCAACTCTGCTGAGGACAATATGAGCGACAATGTCTTTTAATTTGTATAAATTGTTGTCGAATTTTGGTTTTTTCTTTTATTTGAATAGGATAACCCGTTCTCCAGTTTTATTAACAATTCTTGTAACTTTAATTAATTAATATTTTTTGTTCGCTTCTAATATTCTGCATATTTAATTGTGAATAAAATCAAAAATTGTGGACCGATTTTGATGAAATAGGGATTGTTTTGTTTGATTTATAGTTTTCTATGTGCTGTAGAAAAATATCGTTTTTTTTAATTTTTTATTAATGTTTTAAAAACAAAAATTTTCACAAAAAAAATTTTTTTCGATAAGTCCACGATAGCCCTAAGACTAATGAGCAGATTAAAAACAATATACATGTGACTTAAAGATAATATTGTTGTCGAATTTGATTTTTTTTTTTAAATTAATAGGGCAACCCGTTATCCAGTTATATTAATTTTTGCTGTGCAACTGCTTTGTTTTTGAAAAAAGCGTATATCTCGAAAACTAGAACCAAAAATAAAAAATAGACTGAATGCAGATTCGGTTTCAGCGGTTGATATTACATAAGAAACCATTTTCGTTTGCCACATTCCAAAACCTTGTAAATTTTTGTTTTAGTTGTCAGGATCTGGGAGGACGAATGAAGTATTAAAATAAGCTAATGATTCTTGAAATTTTTTTATTTCTTTTGTTAACTGTTAGATCTACAGAAAAGTAGTCAGTAAATAAAATGTTGCAAACTTCACAAGCAACATTTTCCTTTTATAAAATTTTTTTGTGAAAATAATATTTTGGGACAAGATAATATGGGACAAGAAAATGAAATTTTATGGTTTTTCCCAAATTGGATCGCGCTGGCCCCTCGCCTTACACCCAACCGATTGACCCGAAAATTTGGCGGGATCTTTTTTTTACCAATTTTCACCAAACTGGGATATGAGACTGGGAGAAATCGATCTTTTTATATTAGGGTCATTCTAGTGACTATACGTCCAATTTTTTCCAATTTGAACCACTGTTCGTCGTAAGTTGGCTGCGCCCTATCCCTCGTTTCTGTAACTAATGTGAGAGTTCCTCGCATCAAAAAAGTCATTATTATTCTGTGAAAAACAGGACGAGTGAGAAAAAATTGATATTGTTTTATTTTTATTTCGTGTGCACGGTGGGTGATTCATATAATAATTCAACTAATATCCTATGAATCGTTCTACAAAAGATCGGGTGACAAGAATAATTATTAATTTTTTCTCGATGTGAGAACTTATCACAAGTTACAGAAACGAGGCTCTGCTCTAATTCATTTTAAATGTGTACATTAGGGTAGCATTCGAATCTATGGAGGAAGTTAAATTTTAGATTTTCATAAAAGTTAATATCCACTATTGTGAGGAGAAAGCTCGATACTTTTGCGCTTCTTCTTCTAAAAATTGGTGAGTGTGCTATTTTGAATATGCTAAACTATATCCAAATGTTTTTTGTTGGAAAAATAAACCCTTTACTTTCATGTTGGCCAAATCTGCAATTATTTTTAACCATCCTTTCAAAATATTTTTTTTCCAGTATTTAGAAAATCTTTGCAAAGGACCTTGAAAAAATACTTAATGAACGAAGTGGCGCAATAAAT
The DNA here is from genome assembly GCA_956483635.1 of Panzeria rudis. Classification (NCBI taxonomy): domain Eukaryota; kingdom Metazoa; phylum Arthropoda; class Insecta; order Diptera; family Tachinidae; genus Panzeria; species Panzeria rudis. The sequence goes on along the minus strand of OY101449.1, from coordinate 32,279,603 downwards.
AATTGTGAGCTTAAAATTTTGCAAAAAGTTTTTGATTGCGTTATTTTTGTGACAAGTATGAAAATAATAGAGCATAAATATGTGTTTTTGTTACTAACTGACGAAAGCCTATCCTGTAAGCTGCCACTGGTAAAGAGGATTTAATCATGATCTGAACAGTTGTTAGACTAATTAAGGCCCCAATCTCCTAGGTCTGACATATCTTCATAACTTTACTAGAGAGAAGACACGCCAACCTCTGGACCTTGCAAAGTTTGGTAATTGCTAAGATCTGCCAAGACTTTGCCCACCATCAAATCAGGCTGTACGTAATAGTCGATCTGATTATAATTTTATAGAACCATATGATCATTTTAGGGCTCATGCCTGGGGGCATCCATAACAACGTTTTATCACCCAAATCGTCTTAGTGGGTTTCTGTGTAAGAAACTCTACGTGGTGATTCCAAGTCAGCCTTGGCTCCATGGAAAGGCATTTAGGAAGACATTTACAATACCCTAGGAAAAAATTGTCTTCCAATATATGTGGGTATACGCTAAGTGCTTAGGAAACACTAGGTGCTTATATGTCAACAAAAATTAATTTTTTGAATTCTCACTTGGATTAATGCGATCATCAGTTGTCAAAAGAATCCGATGAATATGGTAAATAAATTCAAGAATTGAACCTCAAAAAACGAAGTTTTTTAAGCTAATTTCGGGTTGCTGAATACGCCCAGCAAAAACTTTTGTAATTTTTGTAATCGGTAGTACTTCATTAATGGGTTACAAAGTAATGAATGGTACTTATATGTCTTATTACTATGCTTCAAGAACTACTACCTAGTTTTTAATAAAATTAAATAAAATAAGTAGACAACCACTTCTTAAGTCAACATGTGTTTGTATATGAAAACTAATTTTGGTCGCTTAAACTTATAAGTCAACAATAGCTCTGTGGATTGGTCCGAGCCTGTGTTAAAAATTTCAGCTCGAAAGCTATTATATATCCGAAGATCATGCGTTACTAAGATAGATAATGTGTATACATTTTTTTTAATTTTAATTTGTTTATTTGATTACTTATTTTTTAGCTTCAAGTGAGCCAAATAGTAACTAGTTAATTGATGTGAAAATGTAAATACATTTGTAAAGGGAACCCAAATAAGTAGTTATCGGGTCAAATTGTAAGTAGTTACGAATTGAGTCCTCATATACTTTTTTGCCTACCAGCAAGCAGAGTTTTTGCTGGGCGAATATGACATTCATTTATTTTTCTTAAGGCCCGTTTTCGAGATATTCAGCTATTTCCAAAAATCTTGAAAACTCTTTATTTGAATTTCTTAATCTCAGGTCAAGTGGGAAATAATGCTGATAATGTTAAACAATAAAGAAATTTATCACTTTTCCATCTAAAAGAAAACTCATCGATTATTTGCTTAACCCGTTTCAAACTGAATAACGGTCTATATTTTCATAGTAATAAAAATGATGTGTTTATTGTTTAAAATTCAACTTTTTATTTTATTTTATTTTTTAATAAATGACTGAAAATGAAAAGACATGAAAATTTATCAACAACTTAAGCATTTGTTAATCCCTTAGTGTCAACATTTAAACGGCCCAACGAGTGTGAGACTGAGTGTGTTTTCTTTCCTCTAAATGAACAACTAAAAAACGCAAAAATAAATAACAATTAATTATTCAGAAAAATATGTGTCGGCATTGTTTTCTTTGTAAACAAACTTTGATTTTCTGTTCTTTATTTAACAAATAATCAATTTGTTAAGATTCTCAATTAATTTAAAAAAGCAAATCAGTTTTTATAAGAATTTATTAGTTTGAAATACGTAAAGTTTCTAAAGAGTTTTTCAAAAATACTCAAATAGCTGCACATGTATGTATGTACATAACCATAAATTTTCAATAACAATCGAAGGGACAGCAAAAATTTTGGAATTTTAATCCAAATAAATAATGACATAGAATTTTGTGTGTATGATTGAAAACATAAATTTATTTAATTTAAAAAAACACCTGTACGCCTTTACTTCTATGAAAGAAATTAGCTAAATACATTTTTTACTTCAAATAATAAGAAATATAAAAACAATTTTAGTTGAGTATTTGGTTTCGCAAAAAAATTTTGCTGTTAATGTTAACTGAGAAAAGCGGAGAGCTGCCGCATGTACAACGCACAGTGGTATTTTGGTGGCAAAGAAGCAATTTTTCTACTATTACTTTTGAAAAATCTAATAATGCAGTTCTGCAGAAGTTTTTCACGAACAAAAATCAATAATTGGTTTTTGTAAAAAGCTACATTTTGTGATCGAAAAAAAATCTAGCGCAATTCAGTAGGTTATGCATGTAAGTTATTTTTACCGCTAACATTTTAGTAGCGCTTTTATTGAAATACATTATTTTATTTGTAATATAAAAAAATTATTTGAATTACATATCTGGTTTACCTAATAGATATGAGTGAATCAAAATAAGTTTATCAAGTTTGGCATTTCCAGTTTTCTTTGGTAAAAAAAGAAGTTAGAATTATTTCTGCCGTTTAATATTAATATGGATGAAATAATGTAAAGATTTTGTACCACCATATATTCTCTTATGGAGTTGTGTATCCCGAAGCCATCATTGCCAGTCTATCGGACCTCCTTGGCACAAGAAATATTTGTGAACAATTAAGTAACAAAAATAAGATGTAAAGAAATTAAAAAAAAATCATATGTGACAGCTTGTGCCGAATACAATGCACTAAACCAAACTTATTATACAAATTATCTGCGCAAAATGAGGAATAACATTAAAAATAATCCAAGATCATTTTATAGTTTTTTTTATTATAAAAGAAGGTCTACTGTATATCCTACCGTAATGACGTTTCGTGAGTGTGAGTCCTGAGATAATCTTAAAATAAGTAATATGCTGACTTCGTTTCTACCACTTATTCCAATTCTGATTTTAGTGGTCCTATAACTAATTCTTGTTTTCAATCAGCCAGCTATATTATTTATATACAATTTTTTTTGACATTTCTACGATTTTAAATAACTTAAAAAAACTTAAATTTGTTTTATATAAGTGGTCCAGATAATATTCCCAGTTGTATCTTGATATATTGTGTTGAAGTTCTGGCTGCACCATTAACTGCACCATTAACACGCTTCTGTACCATGTAACTCCATTCGTCACCTTGTCTTGATACGGAGGTTTATGGTTGCAAGGACCCAACAGGCCATGCTGGCGGGGAATTTCTCCCTGAAAGTTTCAACCATGCCAGACAAGACAATTTCCCCTAATTGCGCAACTCTCTGATGTGATGAATAAAGTGTATGACTTTGACAAGAGGTTTTACAAGAGGTCAACAGAAGGGAATGGTGGGATATGACACCCCGATATTCCTTTGGAACTGGCACCATCAGGTGGTACAGTGATGGTGCCAGATCCAAAGATGGAATCGTAGGACCAAGGGATAACTACTACGAGTCATTGGAAAAGTTCCTACCACTTTTCAATAGGAAGTTTATGCCATTGAGAGATGCGCACAATTTAATCTTGACAGAGGGTAACGAGAGAGAGAAATAGCCATTTACTCGTATACAGGCTGCCATCAAAGCACTCAGCTCATATGAGTTTACCTCTAAATTACCTTTTGAATGCCACATTAAGCTACATGAGCTAAGCAGCATGAATAAGGTCACACACTGCTGGGTTCCTGGACACGTCGACGTGGTAGGACAAAATGGTAGACAAAATGGCTAGAAGGGAGCTAGTACACCAATGGCCGGACCAGAACCATTTTGCGGACTCGGATTGGATAAAATCCGGGTAGATATATCGACGCATATCAAGAGTACCAGGGAATACCTCTGGTTCAATATCCCTAGGTTTATGCATGTAAAGCTAATGATTGGAACGTAAAACCAAAAGCTTTTCACAGCTCTCATGTCTCTGAGTAAAAACAATCTAAGAATGCTTAAAGTTTTTTTTCACAGGCCATTCAAGCAGCATTGTGCCGGCACCAGGTTAGTGTTTCCTGGTGCCGGCACAACGTTTGCAATCTTCGGAATAGCATTGGTGCCATTTTAATGTATCCAACAGGCATATAGGTCGGCTTAAAGTAGCCAGTGCCATAAACGCTTAGGCTGTAGTTTAGGTTACAACCACAATCTGGAAGGAAAATTATTATATAAGATGTAATTATAAAAAAAAACATGTTCCCTCTCTATGGCGGAACCACAGTTAAGGTCGTGAGCCGCAAACTATTAACAGAGCAAAATAAATTTTTCGCGTACCTAGAACGATTTCGCATTTTCGCACGTCAAATTTGATCGATAATCGGACCGGTTTCAGTTATGTGCCATCTTCAGTATTCCCTTAAATACTTAATAGAACATTGAAGATGGTACATAAACGAAACCTGTGGGATAACGAAAAATCGTTCCAAATTCGAGCAAACCCCGTCGAAAGAAAAATACAACAAATAACCGGAAACTGTTATACTTATTCTTCAAGTATCATTTCCCTAAATACGAAAGTACTAAAATTATTTTTAGCAGTATTTAATTTAAAAGCATTTCCCAAATGCACAAGTAAGTGAATGCCACTAACAGTCAGCCTTAGATTACCAGAAACAAATGTAAACATTCGCATCAAAATAATGTACGCTACCATCCATCATTTAGTGGTTTAGGCCAAATTGAAAATTAATCCGTCAACGGCATATGTCGATCATGGCAAATGAATGAGTGAACGAATGTATGCGAACGATTAGTAAGTCAAATAGAAACCAGCAGTGCTTTTACTTTTCCACTTTAAAATAAATCGATAATTCATAATTTATTTTTATACAACAAGTGTGATTGCTAAATGCACCAGCAATAGTTACAAAAAAAAAACAAACTGAAAAGTATGTGTATATCAATCAAATGTGTCTTAATGTGGCTAAAATAGAAAAATGATGGAATGTTTGTAGTTACTATAAAAGTTTAATGTAAAATTCCGCAAACTTAAATGTGATTTAAAACCGCTTGATTGATAGCACCGTTAAATAAGTTTTTTTTTTGTATTTCTAAAAATCGATATGAATAAAAACTCGTTGAAGGCTTACTACATAAATGGGAGCTTTACATATTCGGCAATATTTTTTCGCTTTGAAGAAACCTCTTTAATGGCTCTCAGTCGGTTTAGTTCAAAAGTGACCTGCCATACTAAATATTTTTGATTCAATTAAATAATTGGTTTGTTTTCTTTGTTTTTTTTTTTATCTTTTATTCAGTCCCTTTCATTTTTTCAGTTACAATTATAAATATTTTTATTACATTAAATACTGTTGCGTGAAATATTTTATTGTCTTTTAAAAATTTAATTTCTGTTTTGTTTTTTTTTTACCGTGTCTTTGTTAACTTATTTTATTGCTCGTAAATAATGTGTTAATAAATTTGAGTTTTTTTTTGCTTTTTAAAACCGAAACCAAAAAAGAAGTGATAAAATTTAAAACCCATACTCAATTCATTTTTATTGCATCTATCCATTCAGTCGGCCGACTGGCCAGTTAACAAGCCATTCATTCATCCAGCTATTTAGTAATTTAGTATTTCAAGCATCTCTAGTGTATTAATTGGAATGTGATTTTAGTTGTTATTTGTTCGTCGTTTTTTGGCCATGCAACCATGTTATCAATTGTCTTTTTTTAATTTTGTCGTTTTGGTTTTATGGTTCATCATGTTTTTGTGGCATGGTAGATGCATTTTCAATGCCGAGAAAATATTTTATTGCTTTCATAGATTTTGCTATAAAGTTTTGTTTAATTTAGTGTTATTTTATTGTAAAAGTAATTATAATTCCATTTTTTTTAGTGCAAGTTAATTGTGACAGAGTGGTCCCAAATGAAAAATAATAGGAACTCCCAGATTGGTAGCCTTATGTAAATCATATGTTAATCATATATCACATAATTGCAGTGCACCGATTGTGTGCACCGATTGTGTTTTCGATTGTGTTAAGTTTTACCCAAACAATCGATTTGATATCCAAACCATTGATCCCAACGATTTTTAAAATAAAACATGTTTCACACATATTTCCACTGTGATGATGTTCCGAATCGGAACTTCATTGTAATATTGGATCCAACGTTCTTACCGAACTATTTAGTTACAGACGACCCTCTATTTTTTTCATCCAAAAATTACATTTTGCATTCACTAATGAGTTGGCTAGATTTCCTTGCACAACATTGCCGTCGATGATTCTTACACGACTTATCATCTGTCGATTGCGATTTCTAATCGACTATTTAAAGGAAATCGTCGTTCATGACTATCTGAGCGACAAATTCTTGTATGTTGTCCTCCATTAAACAAATTGACGACAAGCTGAGCGACAATGTCTTACGTTTTGTCCTCAGTAAAATTTGTGGAGGACAAGATGAGCAACAATATCTTATATTTTATCCTCTATCCAACTTTGTTGCGGACAATATGAGCGACAATGTCTTACGTTTTGTCTTTAGTTGCATTGTGGAGGAGAATAGGAGCGACAATGTCTTACATTTTGTCCTTAATCTAACTTTGTTTAGGACAATATGAGCGACAATCATTTTGTCCTCAATCCAACTTTGTTGAGGACAATTTGAGCGACAATTTCTTAAGTTTTGTTTTCAGTAACATTGTGGGGAATAAGATGATCGACAATGTCTTATATTTTGTTCTCAATCAAACTTTGTTAAGGACAAGAAGAGCGATAATATTCTACATTTTATCCTCAATCCAACTTTGTTGAGGACAATATGAGCGACAATATCTTATATTTAGTCCTCGATCTAACTTATATATGTCCTCAATCCAACTTTTTTGATGACAATATGAGCGACAGTTTCTTACGTTTTGCCTTGAGTAACATTATGAAGGATAAGATGACTGACAATGTCTTATATTTTGTCCTCAATCCAACTTTGTTAAGGACAATATGAGCGACAGTTTCTGACATTTTGTTCTCAGTCTTACATTATTTCCTCAATTCAACTTTGTTGAGGACAATATGAGTGAAAATGTCTTAGGTTTTATCTTCAGTAACATTGTGTAGTACAATATGAGCGAGAATGTCTTAGATTTTTTCTTCAATCTAACTTTGTTGAGGACAATATGAGCGATAATCATTTTGTTCTCTATCCAACTTTGCTGAGGACAATACGAGCGACAGTTTCTTACTTTTTGTCTTTTGTAACATTGTGAGGGATAAGATGATCGACAATGTTTTATATTTTGTCCTCAATTCAACTTTGTTAAGGACAAAATTAGCGACAATGTCTTACATTTCTTCTTAAATTATACTTTGTTGAGGACAATATGACCGACAGCTACCTACGTTTTGTCTTCAGTATCATTGTGGAGGATATGAGCGAAAATGGCTTATATTTTGTCCTCAATCCAATTTTGTTAAGGACAAGATGAGCGACAAAGTCTACGTATAGTCTTCAATCTATCAAATGAATATGTTGACCTCTTGCTATCAATGTTGTAGATGCTGCTGTAGCAAGGTGGCATGTGCGAAAAATAGGCATACAGCCTCGGTTTGAATGCCAGCTAAGCTAGTCAATAATTTAAATGAAACGGAAATGAAACGGATTTGAAACGTATATTAATTAAAGTCCGTGCCATGATAAAGTTGGTGACATTGCCGATGTGTAATCGTTGACGACCAGATAAACGACATTGTAGAGTACATAGTCATTTACGACAAAATAGGGGGCTTTGTCGTTTTTTTAAACATTAACGACAAGATAGTCGATATTGTCGCTTATATGACCATTAAAGACAAAATAGGCGACAATGTAGCTAATTTAATCAAGACATGCGACATTTTCACTTATATGATCATTGCCGACAAATTAGGAAAATGTCCCCCACGTATGCACAATAATATTATGTAAACGACAATCTGAGCGACTTGTTGGAAAACGTCCATGATGATTTGTTCCGTCTCTCCAACATATGTCGTAAAGGATTTGATATTGTCGTTCATCCATCATTGATGATGTCTTAAAGATGTGGCAAACTGGGTAGTGATAACACCTCTACAATCCAATAGGCGTCTGTAGTGGTCTCAATACAAACAGACAAAGAGGTAAGTGAATCGTACGACTGAGTTAAATCAGAGTTCAGTGATCAGAGTCTATTCACTTTAAGGTCTCGTCTTGTAGCCCAACAAATTATATGTACATGTCTGATAATGACAAAGTTATTAATGCTCCTTAGAACTAGAAAAGAGTTCTCCTCCTCCATTAGCAAATAAAAATTTTATTTACAAAAAAAATATTTAAGTCGGGCGATATTTTGTACTAAACTTCGATAAGTTTTCTAAGAGCTCAAATTCTTATATAAATTATTTTTAAAAAGTCGTACATAATAATTTTTATTTTGGTAAAAAAGATTTCTTCTGAAAGGCATAAAAAATTTATGATTCACCCATGATGATGAATGCCCTATAATTGGGTTAATGACAATAAAGTTTTTTTTTATTACAGAATTAAAATATAAATAAAAATACAAATCATTTCAAGCAGTTTAACATTTAATATGGAATGATATTACTTCTTAAGGCAGCAATGGTACGTGATACCCTACACCATAGTGTGTCACTAGAAGAGAAACATCGTTTTTATCATTTGCATGTTATGTCATGTTTATGAATTCATTGTGTGTTTAATTTTTGAAACAAAATAAGTCTTAAAATGGTATCCCAACACGATCAATAATCAAAACATTCTCGCCTCTTGCAAACTTTACATTTGTAACTTAATTGTGCCTAAAGACAATTGTTAACAAATATTAAAACACGATAAACATATGAATGTACTATGCACACATAGTACACTAAAACCCAACAAAATGTTTTGCGACAATTTGATGAGTTATAAAATAATTTAAAATATTAAAATGTTGGGTACTAGAGCATTAAAATTAATATCATTGAAAGAGTTGTACTCGTCAGTTCTGTGATATTTCAATACATAGGATACAATTACACTTTAAGAAGCAGATCTTAATTCTTCAGTACCACAATAGATGTGATAAATCGAGTATTTTTGATTTTTAAGGCAGACCCCTAGAGGGAAAGAACCAGTCACTAGACAGGCCATGACGTTGTCATTGGAGGTTGTCAATTGTCAATTGTCATAACGCACTTGTCTCATGACTGGCGAGAATGGGAATGTTACAAAATTTTCCTGAGTCGTAACCGCTGAAGAGCGAACATACAACAAAACTAGAACAAGCATTTTGGCAAAATATCCCCCACTGTACCAGTCGATTTTTTTACAACTCAAAAACATTTGTTGAAATTACAGTGATATTTCACTAGTATTAAAGAAACCAAAACAGGACAAAATACATTAAGTTTTGAAATAGAATATATGTTCTAGGTAGTACATTTAAGTCAATTGGTACAACATATTCCGCATCGACGTTATAGATTCAGAGCAAGTTTTCTACACTGCAGTTCAGAAGCATCTTATAAAACTTTTGTTGGGTATTCATTCCCGCTCCAAGCATTTTCATGAGTGCAAGATATCTGTATGCTTGGACCGTTAACACGTAATTCCTAAAACATGCATATTTAACTATCTATTCGTATGTTTGTATCTTTGTATATAAGCATACATACATATGTATGTATTTAACTTTGTTTATCATTGAACTCATACATTAAGAATAAAGTGTTTTATGATGAAGTTTAGGTGTCAGTTCATCAAATAAAATTTATAAATTCTTAAATAAAGTGTCGTAACTGCCACACAACTACAATAGTAACTAAACGTAAAACATAAATTTGTGTGCAAACGAGTACTAAAGTACGTCCAAATGGCTGCAAGATTCAATGAGTTTTATGACACTTTTAACTCGAAACAACTTCAAGGTTTTAAGTTTTTCTGTTTTATTTCATTTTTTTTTTTTACTCATGACATTTATAGGCAAGTTTTCTTGCTTAAGAGCTTGAAAACTAGTGTTAAGTAATAAGATGATTTGTGGGTTATTTAAACGATATATACATTAATTTTCGATATTTTACAGGAGAAGGATAAACTAAATAAAAATTAAAGCATTTACAAAAAACAAATTTTTAAATCCGTTATTTTTAACTGTGAATTACTTACTTAAGGAGGATATAATTAAATGTTGGCTGCCCGAAAAAAGACGTCTCTCAATATTTTTCGAAATACGTTTTTTTAGGGTTCCGCTACGTTGTCCATCTGTCTGTGTGTCCGTCAGAGGCAGTTTTTATATTAACGAGGGTCTACATTAGCAATGAACTTGGTATGAACATCATGTCGGACATCGCATATGGCTAATGTGGACCGCTCATATCCATGTTTCATCCATGCTCTGACATCGATGCCTGAACATATGGCTGAGCATCAATTTTCGCCATGAGATTCGACGTCAACAACCATTTTAAGTAGATAGAAAAGCGACAGAACAAAATTTGTTAAATAATCCATCCCTAGTGCACTACCACAAAATACTTTGACAAGGCAGAACATGGACATCGCACGTATTCACCACACAAAGAAGTTGAAAAATTTTTTACAGTTGCTCTGCTGACGCCATGTTCTTGTCATGTTCAAGTCGATGGCTCGTGAAGACGTAGGTTAAGCCATCGATATACATAGGGCATTTGAGCTTTCGTAACAAATTTAAATTTGGATTTCTTCAAGTCTCATGCCCCGAATCGACGGGTATTTATAAAAAAATAAAAAATAAATTTCAGGTCAGTAAGACGTATGAGCAAATGTTCTTTTTATGTGTTTTATGTTTCATAACTTAGTAAATATATATTGAATTTACAGAAAGATTTTATTCTAAAAATTGTTGTCTGCGAAGTTTCCAACAACTTTTTACTTACCGGCTTTCTTTTCAATCGTATTTATAACAAAATAAACAGCAGCAATATCGAAAAAAGGTCACAACCATTAAAATTTCAAAATATTACACTACTTTACAAATTTCGGTAAACTTTTTCGTTCGCTAGAACTAAAAGCTGTTCCTTTAGTTACTTGAGCTGATGAACGTGAATCTGCACTCAAAATTGAGGGCAGTTGCACAACATATATTATCATAACCGGAGAAGAGTTTTCCCGATGCAGTAAAAAAGAAAAAAATATATTAAGTAAAGTGCGACTTTAGCTCGCAAACGAAGGGTTCCGTCTGTTTTTACCCTTATTTCATTATGGCAATTTTTTCATTTTGCTTTTTCGTTTAATTTTAGTTTTTTTATTTTTTAAGTTTTTTTTTGTTGATTTAGCGGTTTTTTTTTGGTTTTGGCTCCTTTTTATTTTTGGTGTTTTTTTTGTTGCGATTTTTCGTTTTTACAATTTCTTTTTGTTTTTTTGAAAATTTTTTTAGTTTTGGTGATTTATTCGCTTTGGCGTATTTTTTGTTTTAACTTTTTTTCGAATTTTGACGATTTATTTTAGTTTTGGCGCTTTTTGTCAGTTTTGACGCTTTTTTCAGTTTTTGGTGATTTTTTAAGTTTTTATTTTATCGTTTTTGCAATATTTTCCGTTTTTGCGACTTTTTTAGTTTTGGCGCTTTGTTTTTGTTTTGACGGTTTTTTTCGTTTCGGTGATTTTTTCACATTTTGGGAAAATTTTTGCATTTTTGACGATATATTTGGTTTTAGCGATTTTTTTGGGTTTTAGTGCTTATTTTCGTTTAGCGACTTTTTTCGTTTTTTTGCATTTTTTTAGTTGTTTGGCGACGTTTTTAGTTTTGGTGATTTTTTGCGTTTAGCGATTTTTTTAATTTTGGTGCTTATTTTTTTTAGCGCTTTTTCCATTTTAATGGTTTTTCGTTTTGACATTTTTTTTAGTTTTGGAATTTTTTAGTTTTAGTGTTTTTTAAAATTTGAAGATTTTACCTCTTACGGTTTCAAAGATACAGCAAATTGTCTAGATTACATAGCCAAATTACTTTAACTTATAGAACACCCTTTAATTTTTATTGTTTTAAATATCGGTGATAATTGGTGTAGTCTATTCTACAGACTACACTAATTAACACTAACTTTGAAAATTTTAAGTGTCTATATATGTATAAGTGTCTGTATATTACATTGGTATTTCAATATTTTTCGTTGCTCGCTTTAGAAGAGCCTTTAAGTTTTAACTGTCATATATTTGTTGTTGTAGCGGCCAAAGTTTAACATATTCTGTGAAAATTTTAGGTCCGTAGATCTTACACTTTTGGTGTACGGAACCCTAAAAACCAAATTCGAGAACAAGATTATATTTAAGCCAAGCGAACATTGTTTCTAAGTCTGCCCATTAGTTTCAGAGATATCGTAAAAGTTTGAGCTGAAAAATTAAAAATCTTAAAGTCGAGTTTATAAAAGTCTGCAGTCCATATCTAAGTTAGAGTTTGAAAAAGCAGTCAATTTATCACTGTCAATCTTAACCATAGAATGAAAAGCTGCTGCCGAGTATTGCTTTAGATCAAAAAACATGCGTAAATTTGTTTAAATTAATACATTTACGCATTTATTTTGAAATCTTAATTTACAATCTTAATTAAGATCTTGAAAATATTTTATAGTTTAGTTTATTTTATTCATTGTTACTTTCTCCTCAATTAAAATATAACGATTTATATTTTAAAGTTTAAACCCCGTTTTAAATAATATATTTTATATTTCGAAAAAAAAAACATAAAAAATATCCCGTTGTGTCAGTTTTTTTTCGTCAACGTGAATTTACGATATAATTTTTAATTTTCATGTTTTAAATGAAATTTCTCAATGTCACTCTACAACTTGGCATTAAATTAATATTATTGAGTTTTTGTTTTATTATTAACATTTGGTATGGGTTTTTGTTGGTTAATGAATTTGATCAATATTTTATATATAAGCATTCAATTTATTGACAAGCTTTATAAATCATTGGAGGAGGGACAGTGGTTTGAGAATGCTTGATAAATACTCGTACTTTTCAATGTATGCACTAAAAATATATATAGTTAAATAAAACGCCAAAAAGCCCTATCTAACAAAAAATTCTAATCGTATTTATAGTAAATTCCAATGTATTAAACCATTATACATACACTGAAAGAGTGTCGCTTCATAAAGCCAATGAAACAATTTCGTTAGATTTTTTTGGTCACAAATCTAATGAAATATTTCACAATTCTAATAAAATTTTACGAATATTGTGGAAGAATTTCATTGGAATTGTTTCATTGACTTTCATACTTTCTTTAAAAACTTTTATTGGATTTATAGTAACCTCATTTTGTCATTTTATGGAAACCCCTTTAAGTTTGAACAAAGTAATTTAATCCATACTTAAAATTCTTGATATATATACTTTAAAAAATTAAAAATAATAAAACGGTTTGTCCTTGAATGTCATAAATTCAATGAAATGTATTTCATTATTTTGATAAAAAGTTTCATTGCATTTATGAAATAAATAAATCACATATATATTTTATTTTTTAAAAAACATGCCCTTATGAATTTGAACAGCTGGCAAGAAAAAGCGGACAACAAAAATACATTTATATGTTTTTGTTATTGTAGTGTTTCTTGTTATTATACACTCCTTGAGACATTTTCTTGGCATTGCTGTTGGCCTATAAAGCATATGATGAGACTCTAGCGTTTAATACTGTGAGTGGTCACCAACATTACAAATTTTTCTGATGTGTTTTGGCGTCTATAGTACGTATTTCAACCATGGAGTTGTCAATAAATGAAAATATTTAATAAAAAAAGATAAGCTAAGGACTGTAATAATTTCATTAAAACAATGAAACAATTTCATTAACTTAATGACAGAATAGAATTAAAACAACAACAGAATTTCATTAAAATAATGAAATAATTTCGTTAAAATCATGACACAGTGTCACTAACACTATGAAATAATTTCACCAATGTAATGAAATATGTTAATTAGCTTAGTGAAATTATTACATTGGAGCAATGAAACTATTTCATATATTTAATATTATTTTCATGAAAATAATGTAACGAAACTTGTTTCATTAATCCAACAAAGCGTGACGTTGGTTAAGTTCTAATAAAATTTTCATTGGATTAATGTAAAAGTTCACAGAATTTATTAACAAAATACTTTCAGTTTAGTTACCATAAAAATTAGACGTACCTGAACAAAAATAGCGATAATATTAAGAAAATCTAAAGGAAAAAGAAGTGGCCAATTAAATAATTTAGCATATTTATTGCTTTTCCTATAAAATGACGAAATTGTCAGTTAGGGCACTTTGCGCTTCAGTTGACGACATGTATCTACATTAGAACGACTAATGGTAAACATTTTTTTATTGTGCTCCTCAAATTTTATACCGGTTTGATTTATAAGATTTGTAAGAACATTTTTGGGGTCCAGCGTTGATCGTTCGTGAGCTAGACCGTGCATAAAAAAAGTATTTATTTTTTTGTTGTTTATGTTTTCCTAATTTTACCCACAGCAACATATAGAAAACTGAACACCATTTCAAAGCACTAGTGTAGCTGAATATGACGAGACACAAAATTGTTCCACCCTATCATCAGTATTGTGGTATTCCACAAATACCCCTATTTACTTTAACTTTTTTACCAAATATCCTATTGCTGATGACCTTAATTCCGCTAAAGCCTCTTCAAACATTATACGAATAGCTAAGTTTGTTGTTGCACCTTTGGAAAAAATATTTTAAATACTGTGATATTTTTTTTTATTTTATCTTTGTTGACAATTCGAAAATATCCACAAAACTAAAAATATACACCATTTCTAGAGACAGCCTAGATAAAGATCGAATATGGCTAAACCTTTATTAATGGGTTACAAAGTAATGAGTGGTACTTCTTTATCTTATTACTATATTTCAAATTAGTTCAAAAAAAATTAATACGTATATTTCTCATTACCTGAAAATATGTAAATATAATTTGTTGTTATGTATTAATAAAGTAAGTAGACAACCACTTTTTAAGTCAAGATGTGACTGTATATGTAAACTAATTTTTGTAGCTTAAACTTATACGTCAATAAGAGCTGAGTGAGTAAAGTACTTGTATTCACATCTATACGAGCACTGGTTCGTATCCCAGCTGGGTCAGAAAAAATAAGAATAAAGTCTGAAAAAATACAAATAAAATATGTGTACGCACTTTTTTTAATTTCAATTTGTGTTTTTAACTACTTATTTTTTATCTTCAAGTAAGCCTAATAATAACTAGTTAATTCCTGTGACAATGTAAATACATTTGTAAGGGGTACCGCTTATTTTTTGGTCTTTTCAAACAAAAATAAGTAGTTATCGAGTCAAATTGTAAATAGTTGTGACTTAAATCCTCATATAACATATAATTACAGTACATTGTGCTCCGGAAAAATTTTATCACGCTTTGGGAAAGTAATTAAAATTAATATTGAGCGCCGTAATTTTCAGGGTACTTTTTTGTCGTCATATCCAACCTAATTTTAAGTGGGGACTGCAAAAATAAAAAATAATTGCAAAACAAAACCACCCAATTACTTACTACATACATACATACATTATTTACCTAATAACTTAGAACTACAAAACACTGGGGCATATTCATAGTCACGTTATGAAAAGACCACCATATATCCAGGAAGGAACGCAAAACAAATATTATCTCTTATCGTTCGTAAGGCAAGGAAATACCATTGAATTTGGAACGATTTTTCTACTGCATAGGACACTGGAGATGGTACATATCCGAAACCGGTCTATTTATCAATCAAATTTGACGTGGGATGACGAAAAATTGTTACAAATTCAAACAAACAAACAAACACAACACTCAAATACTACTATTAACTTAAACATTAACTAGTGTTTCTAATGTTTTGAATAATACTTATAGCGGACTAAATGCCCTGTAGTCTTTGTAGGCTCATTAGCATAGTTTGGGCAATGACATAGATACTTTAATATGGTAAAAAATTATCAAAGTTTCGACATGTCTCCAAAAGATATCTTCAGCTATTGATTACTTAAAATTCAAAAATTATTTGCTAAAACTTTACTTTGAAAAGTTTAATTGGTCAACATATAAAAAATTCAATTGTTCTTAAAAAAATTTTTTTTCTCACGTATAATACGACGTCACCACTGTGCTTGGTAAATTAATACAATTTCTTAAAACCACTTTAAATGTATAACCAAACAAAAGAATGATTAAATTAATTAATAATACTATTCGTATTGGACTATAAAATTAATTAGTTATTTATTGCTGTTGTTTAAAAATTTGCCATAATTTCATTAATATATTGAATTAATCATATAATTTTATATATAAAACTGTTTTCTGTATCTCTATTATACGTTTTCCATTATGTTTGAATCTTCAAAAGCACGTTTTCTTAAAAGATTTTGTTTATTGAAAAAAGCTAAAGACACAATTTTACAATTTATTTAATAAATATTTTTAACCAGATGAGAGACAATAATCCATACGACTAATCCCTCTTATCTCATAAATTTTTTTCGTTTCAAAAATTAAGAAGGCAAAATAAATTATTTTTGAGGGATTAAAAATGGATTTAAATCATAATTTTGATATTTTCGTGCGTTTTCATACAATCAGTTTTCACCCTTGAAATGTTTCAATGGAAATTTACGATTCTTTGTTGAGAAACTGAAATTTTTTTATTTGAGGAAAACGTCAAACTCTTAAGTAAAATATATATGCATGCATGCATAAGTATGTATAAAGATAATTTCAAAGCAAAAAAGCTTTAATATCAAATGAATTGTTCTTAAGGTAATACAAAGAAAATGTAATTTTTGGCAAAGTAAAAAAAGTATCTGCTTATGTATAAGATACGCGTCGTTACGATAAGGTTAGGTTGCTATATTGCTACGCCTAAAATTAAATATTGGTAAACCTAACCAATTTATTGATTAGAATCGCACCAATCCATAAAAAGCAGTAAAATAAATCAATGGAATTGTAGTGTAGGGGATAGTGGGCTAAATTATTAACCGGAAGGTCGTAGGTTCAATCCCTGGCGAGGCTTAAGCAGTTAGTGTGTTTGTTTTAAAAAAATATTAATTTATTTTTACTTATAGTTGTTTGTTCTTAAGTTTAGGTTCTTACAATTCTTCGAATATTTATAAGCCAATTCCCATTCCAGCCAATTTGTTTAAAAAAATAACATTAAGGCTATCAGCTAGTGCCAAAACTCTGGGAATAATCCTGGACAGTAAACTGTCATGGAAACCCAATATAGTAACCAGAATCAGGAGAGCTTTAGACGAGTTTTACATTTGCAATAAAGCTATAGGTGCGTAGTGGGATATTAGACCTCGCAACGTGTGCTGCCCATTTGGCACAGTCATGAAGCCATTCCTCTTCTACGGTGCTGTGGTCTGGTCGAAGGCCATGGACATAGCATCCAATCGCTGTAGTATCGAGAAAGTTTGCTCATAATGGAAATCTTAATTGCAGGTGCATTACGCTCCACGCCTAACAAGGCTATTTTCACTATGATAAATTGGGGAGCGGTGGATCTACTGACCAAAAAGTTTGCCTTGCATAAAGCAGTGCAACTGCACGCTTCCAATGTATCACACACAATCGGTGGGATAATCTGCCCGAGGTCATTGACTACACAACCCCTAGACCATAATTCTATAGAGACTTCATTTTCTCTATATAGGAGGAACTGAGATCTACTGAAGGGTCTTCTACACTCATGGAACAATTTGATGTTTACACAGATGGTTCCTAGAAAGGGGACAGGGTTGGAGGCGTTGTTTACGTTGAACATTTGGAAGTTGGTATATCCTTCAGACGGCCAGTAAGGCCGAGATAGCGGCAACCTACTTTCGGCATCACAGGATATTTGATAGGAATATCCGAATCTTCATCAACAGCAAAGCCGTGTCCCTAAACTGGTTGGCGGGATATTCAAATATCACACTTATAAGGGTACATGGACAGTCAATTGCACACGCGGCAAGCGCAGGCAATTGTATCGCTGACGGTCTAGCAAAAATTGAAGAACATTACCGGAGTGGGACATTGATGCCTTTTGCGGTATTCCCCTTCACGCCAGCAAGTAGCAAACTGAAAATTACTTCCATAACCTGACACAGACCAGCTTTTTAATGGACCTACTTGTAGAACTTTCAGGGTGATCTGGTCCATACCGGGAAGCTCTTTAGGCTCCAGAAGATGCACCTAGGAGACATTGTCGCAACGATCATAGGGCACTAATGGGACTGGCGTCTCATGATTTCTGCAGAAGCTATCAAAATGAATAGAAGGAGGAGACGGTCTTCCAACTTCTGTGCCTCTGTACTTCTCTGGAGAAACAACGGCTAACACAAATTGGCCAGCAGTTCTTCGTTATCCTTCCTGAGCTAGAAACGGTAAATATAACAGACTCAACTCATTCATCGGAAGCAGTGGATGGTTCCAACCCTGAACTATAAATTTTCGCCATGTGATAGCCATATCTCTTCTTCTCTTTTCTACTTCACTATCTTTTCTATATATTTTATACTTTACATTTTAACTTTCCCCCCTGCCTTCTCTTCTTATTGCTTTACAGGTAACACAAATAGACCAGCCCTGGACCCAAGTTAGCGGAAGCTGCCTCTCTAACCTAACCTAATCTAGCCATGAAATCAGCCAGAAACAGATGTTTGGAATAAAGAAGACTTTTGATTTTGATTGGAGTGACATGCACAAGTGATCAGTTAAGCTTAAATACAAGTGATCAATTTTATGATGCCGCAGTGTTTGGCTTTTCTTCATTACAGACCATTATGCTAGAGCTCTTTAGATTAGTATGGGCTTTATTACCATGTTTAAAAGCCACTAAGCTTTCTTTAGACTTATCCCACAAGTATAGCTTTACATTTTATGCATTGTATTTATTTTATCGTGTACTATTTAACGAAATTGTTCCTTACTTTTTCAGTAATGCATTGACCTTTAAGAGAATCACTTCTGTTTTTAATGATCTATCAAGCTATTTGTTCAAATGTTCAAATTAAATTAAGTTTTGTTATAACTTTTAATACCAGAGTTTTTTGTTTGTTTTCAAATTCATTAAAATATTTATTGCATGTCTACTAACATTAAACATTTATTTTAGATTGACACTAAAAATTAACGACTGCCGTTTTATTTAACACAACAATACATAAAATGGCAAAAGAAGCTTATAAGTTAAATAACACAAAAAAAAGTGATGAAACACTTTGCATTTAAACAATTCATTCTATCAATTATTTATTCTTTCATACATTCATCCCTACAGGAGTCATTACACATGTTGCCAGTATGAAATAAAATTTTATTCATTTCTCATTTTCTCAAAAGTGGAGAAAAATAACTCTAAATTTATATTACATGCCCGTGCCAAATGCACGCACTGCTGCCAACTCGGCAACTCATAAAAAACAATGACTTATATGGGCTTCTGTTGAAAGAAATGAAGTATTCTTTCCGGCAAAAATGGCCACAGTAAGTACACATCAATGTATAATTTTGAAGGGTAACAACGTAAAAGTTCTATTTTATTCTTACTTATTTTTTTATGTCTTAACGGTGTACGGTGGGACTGAGGAAATAAAATGCTGTTCACACATTGCTATTTGATCTGCAATTGTCTTATGATACAAAATGTTCAATATGGGAGAGTAAATAACTTTCGATATAACTAAATAGCAATGTACCTTTAAAGGTCATTCTCCCACCAATTACATATATATCGTAGATTGCCATTATTTAAAACATGACTGTCCCTGTGTATAACCGACTCCCGGTGTATAAGTGCCCGTATAATGGGTAGTTAGGTCAAGCATAGTGTTAGAATTGAAACAACGTTTTATCCTCATTTCACCACTAGTTTTGCCACACCTTCTGGTCTTATAAAATTGTCAAGAGTTGACAGATGTACTCTGTTGTCCACCAGTTAAATGATCCATACGTGAAAACGGACTTCATTAATGCAGATTGCATCTAACGTACAATGTGGTGCTAAGGGAACTGACCAGATTTTGAGTTGTGGAACTCTTTCGGTTAAAGTTTAATATTACAGATTCTTCCGAATTTGCAAAGACGAAGATTAGAGCAAGCGTTGCAGCCAATTTAAATGTCAGGCTGGCGATCACCATGGGATCTTTATCTTTGACAAGCTATCTATTCTTGCAGTGTCATACAGCTTTGAGTAGGAGGGCTTCATGTTGAGATCGGGCTAGTTCTTCATAATTGACCAATAGGTCTAAGCCAATAGTCTAAGCCAATGCGATATTAATAAATAAGCATACAAATAGTTTTAGCCATGTACATCTCATTTTTTATTTAATTGAAATATATCTGAACTTATATCTTTCACAGCTCCACTATAACATGAAAACACTCCTGTTTGACATGCTTAGCAACAGTAGCTCTGTAGATGAACAACAAAATGTCAGTTTTCAGGCACTAATGAAATGAAGAAATGTGCTTAGAATTTTGATTTTTTTCATCACTTTTGTTCGTGTTATTGTATACTTTACGGTTATAAGTGTTCCTTATTTCAGCTCAATGACTGACTGACTCCATAAACTCAAACACGATTTCTTTAAGAGTAGATTCATACATCTTCTGAAATGGCAGACATCCAATAAAGAAAAATCCCCACAAGTAGCAATAACACACATACATACATACTTAACGATAACACACTTATACATAGACACCATCATATATAATATAAGAGAAAAATATACTTTTTAAACGTCAGTCATGTCTAAAGTTAGCAAATCAATTTAATGTCAGTCACAAACGTAGCATTTGCTTAACTGAGATGAAGCACAAGTAAAATGAATATTTTCCATGCTTTTTTTCACAAATTTCATCATCATCAACTAAAGAAGAAAAAAATAATAATAAAATCTGCTTCTCCATAGTGTTTGATGTAGACAGAAAGGAATGTTCCTCTACCAACCGAATAATAGCAACCATGCCATTGCAAGATGAAATCAACATATGCCTTTGGGGGATGATTGTTGGTTGAATGCTTTGACTTTGCTGATGAGGTGGTGGGGTATAATTCTCTATTTATTTATATACTTTTTTATGTACATATGTACATGTTTGAGTTTGTATTTGGGTAATGATAGACTTTGTTGTCTAGCAAAATGAAATTGGCTGCATCAAAAACACGTCCTATAAACATGAATTCAAAGTAGATTTGAGTAGAGTTTATTCTACATTTGAATAAGCACAAAAAAGAAAAAAAATAAATAAATTCAAAGAACACTTTGAAGCATTGCATGTACCACAAGGTGTATTGGGAAGTAGCATGTGTGTGTGTACTGGTTGGCACAATATGTTTTCGTAAATGTGTACATTTCGAATAATTTTTCTTTTGATATTTTGTATTGTATCATTATGTTTGTAAGTTTTTTTATTTATATATGTAGCTAATTTTTTTAACTTTTCTTTTATTTCGTTATGTTTTGCAATATTTTGAAAATTCTTGAACGCAGAAAAAACGCATTACAATAAAATTTTATGTTATTACGGTTGAAGAATATACATAGATATATGTACTCATATACATACATATTGATCTCTATAAATGCGTGTTTACATGCATATAAGCTACATTTCTTTTCGTTAAAAGGATATGAGTGGCAAACATGTCAAAGTTATAACATAACATCAAACTACGGAAAAATGCTTTTGCCATCAATTCTCTTAGAAATAAAAAAAGAACGCACCGTGTTAAGAAACACCGAGTTGGAACAAAGTTCCTGCGTAGGCCATCTTATTACTCATACGTAACACAGAAAAAAAAAGATTTGTAAATGCTATTAATTTGTTTGTAAATGCAATTAAATTTTTTTTAAAATGGGACCTACGGCGATTTTTCTAAATACAAACACGGCATTTGTGACATTAGAAAATAAAATCAACTCGATTATGTCCAATTAAAATTATTCTGTTATTCGCAATTGAGGTGTTAACAAACAAATATTTTTAATAAACTGGTTTCTCAAAAAACCTTATGTTTTACAAAAAATATTTTCAATTAAATATATCAACAAATAATTTGTTAACTCCCGTAGTGTACTGGCTAGTGTACCAGGCTATTACCCGGAAGGTTACAGGTTCGATTCCTGCCAAGTGCATTTCTGCAAAAAAGCCAAGAAAGAATGCTTTTTTTAACTTTCAGCCGACTTCCAAAACGGAGAAGATTATCAAAAAGACTGAACAAGTCCACCTAGTTCATATCGCTGAACTTTTCACTTGAACAAGTTCGTTCATGAACAACACAATTCTAGCAAAGACCATTTATTACGAAAATACGTCATTTGATTCTGAAAGGACCCATGTTTGGCTATTAAATTCTATAAAAGAAATACCCTTAGATGGGTCCTGTCATAATCTAATGACGTAAATTGAACGAAATAAGCCCTGAATAATAACTGCCAGTTTTTGTAAAATAAAACGAAAATTTTGTGTGAGAAATTATTTTGCCAACAAAAACAAATTCTCGTATATTATTGTTGTTTTCAACATAAATTCTCACAAGAAATTTTCGTTTTGTTTTACAAAAACTGGCAGTAAATAAGAAGAATTTTTTATGTAAAAAAGATTAAAATTTTGTTTCTTAAACGTAAAATGTCACTAATACATTGATATACTTACTTTATTTCATGTAATGTTTTTACTAAAGGAACGAAGCTACATTTATCATTAATAAAATGACTAGTATAAAAAAATTAAAGGATTTAGCTCTACACACAGAAAAATTGCTATGTAAAATTATCGAAAATCAGTTTAGTTAAATATATTTCGGTAGTGATTTTGCTTCACACACACAGAAAAACTTCAATGTAAAATTGTTCAAAACCAGGTTAATTTAACATTTGTAGGTAGTGATACAATAAACTTGAAGAAACATCTATCCTTTTGAATTAACTATATTTCATGTTGATTTAATATTGCAGTACATTTAAGTCAAAATGCAGTTGATACTGAAATAATACGAAAAATCATATTAAATCAAAGTTATTTCGAGTTGAAACAACGTGGATTATATAATGGAATAACACGAACAATCATGTTAAATCAAAGTTATTTCAAGTTGAAACAACGTGAATTTGATAATGAAACAACACTTAGAATCATGTTGAATTATACTTGTATCAAGGTGAAACAACATGTTAATTTATAAATAATTTTACTTATGTTATGGTTATTAGCATAGACATCAGCAAACTTTGTGCTGTAGTTGGTTGCCTCAGCCAAGATTTGAGCTCGTGCCAAATGCATAATAGCCCACGCGCTAACCACTGCAGTCACAACAGCTTCAAACTTTACTTTAGCTATACACTTAATAAACACCCATCGTGTGTAAAATGAATTCCATTTTAATTCAACATGATTTAATTGATTATTTAACATAAAACTTATTTGAAAATAAAGTTATAGTCATGATGTTTTAAAATGAAACGTAACGTTTATAATAAAGTTGTTCTAACAGTGAAAATTTTCAAATCGAAGAGATTAATAATAATTTTTCATTTAAAATTAATATGAAACAATGGTAATTTTAAACCATCAGCAGCAAATTTTCTCTGGTAATTAGTTTTTGTCGTCTACATTCCCAACTAAGCTTGCCAGACGGGCTTGAATGAGCTTGATTGTCAAGATATTTTAGGTGTTGCCAAGTTACAAGTGCAAATGTAATTTGTCAAGCTGAAGTGATATTTTTGACAGATAAAAAGAAATAATTTAAAAAATTTTATGAAAACATATTTCATAAATTGTTAGTCAAGTATACAATTACCAAAACTGTTTACAACTTAAGACAATATTCTTCTCAGTCATCGCTCATAAATTGCTCAAATGTATTTTTATTCACAGTCCTAATAATTGTTTGCGGGAACAATAGTTGGATACTGTTTTTTCTACTGATTTTATAAAAAATAATTTAGCAAAATAGTGTGTCAGTTAAAAGTTCCCCGCCAAAAGCTTAAGCCTGTAAATGGTTAAGTAAGAAAATAAAAACGTGATTGACTATGGAGCTAATGCTTTGACTTTCATATTATTTTAAATTTCTATGAGATTTTTGGGTAGAAGTTCCCTAATGTTCCGCATTAGCCCCAGCGAAATGCGTATAGGCACTTGTTAATAATCCCTCAATCCTTTACCATGCGGTATATATTGCATCAATCGTTTTGAACGTTGAAAATGGGAATGGTACAAAATGTTCTTGAGTGGTGAGCGGTGAAGAGATACCATATCACAAATCTAGATCAAAAATATTAGCAAAATACGTAAACTGTGCAAGAAAATCTTTTCCAAGCCAAAAATATTTGTTTAAAGTAGAACCTGTTACTGAGTGTCTTAATTATGTCAATTGACCTCCTCCAATGACAACGCAATGTAAAAGATACCGGTAACTTTCATATAAAGTTCCGGAACTCGAACTGGTTGTTAGTCACTCGACCTGTCTTTTGATAGGTTCTTATATTATTTATGTTATGTTTGTAATACTCTTTATTTAGACTTTTAAGTCAACTTCACATTACATAAATATTTTACCTTTCGAAAATCAAGCTGATTTTAATCGAATGTCAAGCTACAACACACGTAAGAACAAAAAACAACAAATCACACAACTTAAGCCCAGATCCCACTATCGTCGCACATGGCACAATTTGTAACAATTTTTGTCGTCCTATATCGGCACACAATTCAAAACATTGCACAATTTATTTTTGAGTGATCCCATTATCGTCGCATATTGTTACAATATTTTTCGGTTCATATCGGGCAAAACAAAATTGGTTCATTTCGATCACACTATCGTTCTTTATTGGGCAAATTTGTTCTTTTGTTTATTTTGTTGTTGGCAAATGGATTACTCTCAAATACAGAAAACTGCTATGTCCGTATAGATAAATATATTATGGCGGTAGAAGCTTAAAAACGGAACAATTAAAATATGTAATAACCCTACGGTAAATGAAACTGACACAAAACAAGTCACGTAACCGGTCCCCAGGTGGTAGCGACCAGTCCGAGTTCTAACACTTCCTATGAAGTGGACCAGCCACTTTTGAATGCGGATGGCCTAGGATGGGTTAATTGATACTTTGTATGCACCTTGTAACTTGTCTCTGAACTATCTTATGGAGTTCTAGTCGGTGTATAATAATATAGATTATATATAAATACTATTCCAAATACAGCTGTGATTCGATTAATTTATTCGATTAATTTATTTTTTTATTGTTACAAATCCAAGTAGAAATTGTATTTTATTTTTAAGCGGTGTCTTTGATAGGATTCGAACCGATAACCTCCGGCATGACAAGTTAGTACACTACCCACTCGACCACAGGGGAACTTATATTTCAATGTTATAAATACCAGTTAAACTGGAGTTAATATCTGAATATAGTTACGGAACAGGTTCCTGAGTGGCATGGCAGTCTCATTGAAGTGATGCAATTAATATTATATAGACACTATGTGACAGGCCTTAGATCCAGGTGCATCGAATTTGTTCAGTGCCGTTTACTAAAATACTAGTCAGAGTACCAACTAAATTGACTGATAATTGTTAATATGTGACTATCTACATAATATGTTTTTTTTCACCATTCACTACCCCTTATTTTTGGTACCAGTCTCATTTTCTCAAGTCATAGGACGAGTACTTTTGGATCATTTGTCACCAAATTTTCCGCTGAGAATAACATACCGCACCTTCCTTTTTATTCTTTTTGTTTCGTAAACAAATGTTTTCTGAGCAGGGGTGGCTAAGTTTGTTTAGTTATAATTTCGTTTGTTCAGTTGCAGTTTCTTTTGTTCAACAGTAGAAATAAAGATAAATTTGCTTTTCATTTATATGAATAATAGATAAAAAATTTTATTCTCAGTAATATTAAGTTGAAAAAATAAAACTTTATTGGTCCGATTGTGCTATTTCAAAATACCTTTTACCATGCCTGGGTATCTGCGCTGATTGTCGACTTTGATCCGCGCACAAGTGGCCGATGAAAATCGGTGCATAATTTACAATTTGATTGCTCCTCATTGTGTATAAGGGTGTTCACATTATCGGCGCATCAATCCTGATTTTGATTGCTTATTGTTAAAATAATGTGCGTTCACATTATCGGTACATGAATTGGGATGAAAATCGGTACATTAGCTTTACACGCAATTTACATTGTGCCTTTTTCGCCTGGCTTAATAGGCAGGCTTTTTTAGCTTGAGAAAGATAGGTCGTGAGAGGCTAGCGGGGTAAGAAAAAAAGCACAAATTGAAATTTGAGGCGGTTTTGTTATTTCCCTTTGTCATTTTCGTACTCTCAGCATTAAGCATGTATATATATTTTATTTTTTAAGAACAAACACAACCCGCGAAGCGATCAGCTTGTCTGCGGAAAAACACCCACGGTCTATGGTGGCAATCGAGCCCACGACCTCTGGACTGACAGGCTAATGTCGCTACCACTCCGCCACAGGGGCATGGATAAAAAGTCTGTAATGTAAATGTGTGTGACTTTTCGTAGGGGATTTAAAAGAAAATAAGCGAAGTAAATAAACAATAACACACTTAAACGACAATTTATATCTTGTAAATTTAATATGTTTTCAAATCACAATTGCGCCATGTTGATTTTACATTCCTCTTTTTTTCTGTACACCCACTATAGCCTCCTTTATTGAAAGCTTTTCGTTGAAATCTTTACAGATAAGATAACATATTAGTATTTAAAATCATGCACGAACTCAATGACATCAAAAGCAAAACTCATGATTAATTTAAAAGACTATTCAATAACAAATTTGTTTGCAATACAAACATTCTTCTTAAGACTGTAATGAATTGCGTTTGTATTTCATTTTGCGAATTCAATCACTTAAGTGGTGACAAGAAAGTTAACATCAAAAGTATTAAAAAAAAGCTTAGTAAGAACAATATAAGAAAATTTACTAAAATGTTGTGACTTTGTCGCCATTGCCATCAGCATCATCATCATAGTCAGCAACTTTAGACGCGAGCCTCCATCAAAAGTCCTTCATTGTTTTCTTTTATTAAGAATAAATAAGTGTTTGATGTTACTGTATTCGATTTCTTATTGAGTTCTGTTGATTTGAGTTATTTATGTGACGTTATTATATAAAATTTACCATTTTATTGCTGGCTCTTCCAAAAATGTTTAAGAATAAATTTCCACTACAATAAAGTTGTTATTTTATATTGACACATTTAAAGCAGCAATCGCTCGTCAACACAAAGAAACAAAATATTTTGAAAAAACGTAAAAAACGTTAACTTGAAATAAAAACAAAATCGACGAAATGTATAGTTTGTAACAATATAAATGGCTTAGAAATAATAATATATTTTCTACATTTCACAGTTGTGTACAATAAAACAAAAACGGTAATATGTACTTCTGACTGCTGTATGGATTTGTCTGAAGATTAAAATGCTTTTAATACTATGTCTTGTAAAGTCTATAGCTGTAACGAGGGCGCACTGAGCGATTTGTAAAATTTTAAACTCGTGATCTTAAATTTAAGTATACCATTCAATTGCGGATAAAATTTTAAGTAAGCACACATAATAAAACTTTCAAATATCCTAATCCGTTAAGTCGTAAACTCAAAAAATTAAAATTTAACTAAAAAATCGCTAATTTTCCGAAAAAGTGCTTTTTCATAGTTTTTAAACTGTAACAATACTATTAGAAATGTTAGTTTTATGTTTTTACGCGGTGAAAGGCCATGCTTTAAATATGTATTAAGTGGACTTTTTTTTTAATTTTGCACATGTACTCTAAATTTGGCAGTGGTTGAAAATCATATATTTTGTAAATAGTTTTTGGGTTTATGGGCCTGTAAAAAACTTGCTCTGCTAATCAAACACACAGCCCATTTTTTTATATTTAGTGTCTTCTCTGTCTTCTCTGCTAATTACACTACAACTTCAATATCTGGAAATCTGTAAACTGTACACTCTAAAACACTTTTGTTATTATCGATCTAAAATTAGACACGCATTCTTTTAGTTGATTTTTGAACAAAATATGTTTATTTGAACAAACAAAAAATTAGCGGCGAAGCGGTTGGCTGCCTGCAGCATCGAACCGCGACCTCTTGGCTGATAGTCTGGCATATCTACCTATAAAGGTGGAGGTACATACCACGCGTTATGCGGCAACGCTTTTCTTACTTTTCGAACTTTTAACGCTTTAAGAATGGCAAGTTACACACCACGCTTTTGATGCTCTTCTGCTTATACAATTTCAAGTCTTTGCCGGCTATATTTTGTCTTGCCTTTAAGTTTTATTTTTCTTTATATATTTAATGCAGTTTTCATCAATTTTTTAATAAAAAAAATTTATTTCTAATAATTTATTTCCATTAAACAAACATTTTAGCATATGAATCTGGCAGCACTACCTGTCATTTTGTATACGACGCGTGAAAGTTGCAGAATGTTCAACTTTTTGCGAGTTACGCGCGTCGCAAACTTCGCTTTGTATCTTGCTTTATGGAGACAAACTATTTCAACTTTTCTGACAGAAGTCTGTAACGCATTAGTGTATTTAACGCATGCTATGTACCTTCACCTTTAGCCTTAGTCATATTATACTTTTTCTGCCATTTTATTCACTTGAACTAAATATGTATGCTTAATTTGTGAAGTCAAATTAGAGAAATTATATTTGTATTGCAAATACCTACAAAATCGATGCAATATTAGACAGCGAGAAATTTTCAACACAAATTTAGACAATATATGATCCTAAATTTTGAGTAATGTTTTAGAGTGTACATCAATAATTTTTTAACACATATACTATAGTTAAATAATGTATTTAGAGCTCATAGTAAACATTTTAGAAAATATAAATAAAAATGTTCAGATATTTATTTTTGGTGTTGTAATATACAAAAAAGGATGTATTAATGTGATGCACCACCAACACTAAAAATCTTCTAAATAAAATATATTTCATGGATTTTAGATGTACACAGTGCAAAGTTTTTTCCAGGTCCGTAAACCCAAAAAATATTTAAAAAATTTATGATTTTCGAAAACTGCCATATGTAGGGTACATGCCTTTCTCCGTGTAAAAAATAAAATTAAAAACATTTATTTTTACGTAGTTTTATTATTTTTGGACTAAATTTGGTCTGAAAATTATTATTTCGGCTTTTAGTTCAATTTTTGAATTAATATTAATTCAAATTATATATTAAGAGTGGAGTGTTCAAATATTCAAATTAGATTATCAGTAGTACTGATTTCGACAGGCGCTACACCGTCTCATTAGCGTTCTTGTTCCCATTTACCACTTATGAAGGTGGATGCTTTTTATTAGGAAACATCAGCTATTTAACTAATTTTTGTCACGAAATAGAATACAAGACTTTTCTTGAAAATTCTTGCACTTTAATATCATAGATGCGGTCTCATCAAACGAGTTCAAGATTAGTTCAGGAGTACCGCAAGGCTTCGGTCTTTCACATAACCTGTTGCTTATTTTTCTTAATGACTGACCTTCTCTGCCAAACTTCCAATCCTATCTACTCTGTAGCACATGACAGTAGCATCTGTCATGCATATTCATTCAGGAATAGTCCAAGCCTGCGGAAAAATATGAATGATACACTTAATGACGATCTTATAACAAACTCTGAATGAGGTCGTGCGAATAGCGTCGATTTTAATGCTAGTAAGATCCAACGCTGTATGCTTACGCATAGGCGTAAGTATGGATGGTGTTAATGTAGGGGAATCAGAAGTTCTTGATGTGCTTAGCATGAAGATCCAGTGCGACGTTCGATGGACTGACCACATTTTTCAAGTCTCAAAAGAAGCATTCAAGTACCTTGGTCTCTTAAGACGGTGTAACAGATGCTTCACTCCATCTGATCTCCTTAGCATTTACACCACCTATATCCGTCCGAACATGGAATAGCGCTCTCATATATGGGCTGGCGCTTCAAAGTCTATTGTGAAATTATTCTACCGCGTACAGGAGAGGGCGAAGGAGCTCATAGGGAATTCTGTTGACTCGCTGGAGCGTCGACGCGATGTGGGATGTGTTTTACTGTTTTATCGTTACTACAATGGATTGTGTTCTGATGACATCAGGCAACTTGTACCCGAAACCCGCTCCTTTTTGCGAACAGCACGTTCTTTAGTAAGAGCACATCCATTTATGGTGGATACGCCAGCTAATCGCACTACGCATTACGGCGGCTATGGAAGTCCTCATTGAATTCACACCTCTAACGATTGTGATAGAGGCTGCTGCCAGGCAAAAAGTAATCTGCATCGCGGGAAAAAATCACAGGTAAGGACTGTCTAATTAGCCAATGGGAGCAATCATCCCTGGGAAGACGATCTCCGCTACTTGCGCAACTCTCTGATGTGATAAATAAAGTGTATGACTTCGACAAGAGGATTGAAACTGTTCTGGCCAATAGAAGGGAATGGGGGGGAATGGAACCACGATATTCCTTTGGAACTGGGACCATCAGGTGGAACATTGATGGCTCCAGAACGCCGGCAGGCTCTGGTGTGGGAGTTGTAGGACCAAGGACTAACTACCACGATTCCTTGGGAAAAGCTCCTACCATTTTTCAATCGGAAGCTTATGCCATTTAGAGATGAACAAAATTTAACCTTAACCGGAGGAGAGAAATAGCCATCTGCTCAGATAGTCAGGCTGCCATCAAAGCACTGAGCTCATATGAGTTTACCTCTAAGTTAGCTTGGGAGTGTCGCATTAAGCTAAATCAGCTAAGCAGCATGGTAGGAAACGAAAATGCAGACAAAATAGCCAGAAGGGGGGGCTAGTGCACCCATGGTCGGACCAGAACCGTTTTGCGGACTTGTATTGGACAAAATCTGTGAAGATATATCGCCGAATATGAAGAGTACTAGGGAGCACCTCTGGTTCAATCTCCCAGGATTAAGGCATGCAAAGCTAATGATTGGAACGTATAACCAAAACTGTTTCATAGCTATCATGTCCCTGAGTAAAAACATTATAAGAATCCTCAGAGGTTTCCTCACAGGCCATTGCAGACTGAAAAAACACCTCAACAGACTTGGGATTGAGAGTAACAGCCTGTACAGATTCTGTGATTATGACGATGAAATTCCAAAGCATATTCTGAAGGACTGTGAATCGTTATCCCATGGAAAATAAAGCCATTTGGGCAAGCAGCTATTGGAGGTTTGGGAAGTGCCAACACTAGACCCACTGGCAATCTTGAGATTCCTCAGGAGAGTTGGTCTAGATGAGGTGCTCTAGCACCTGGCAAGGGATACAATAGATCTACTTCGATCACAGTGTCCTGTGCTTCCCCTTTAGTTTAGTTCATTCATTCATTTATCTAAAATTTAACTCTCAATTTAAAACACCATTAAGTACAAAGCTCCAACTGTGTCCAAATAATTAAAAAACGGAACAAAATATATTTCGATCGAGCTTACCATATTGACGCAATATCCATAAAACTACATGGACTGTAATTTGAGGCGTAGCAGAAATTTAGCTTTTGCAGTTTTAAAATCGTAATTGAAATATTTTAGAACATAATAGGTGATGGCCACAGCCTTTGCTATGTATGGGCGTCGACCCGGTTTAATGTACAGAATTAAGCTAAAATATTTTTTTTTTGTTGTTAGTCATACTGGTGACTTGTTTGTTGTGTCTGCGGCTGTAACATGTCAATCAAGCATTTTATTAAGGTGTCAATTCGAAAACAAAACTTCAAATAAAATCATCTTTGAAACAAATATGACAAATAAAGGAGATATTTATATTAAGAATACATTAATGTCAATTTTTTTTTTCTTTTGCTTTCTGAAAGGTCCAAAATGAGGTTAGTTTAATTTCTGGGATATAAATTTAGTTTTTTTACTTAGTGAGACAAAGTAATGCAGAGTTTTAAGCATTTGTACAAAATTAAGTTGACATTTTTTATTCAAGTCATCAAAAAATGCTGAATGCATATGTATATGCATACCTATGTCGCTTTTTATTTTAATGAGAAGCTGGGATTAAAAATTATTGGAAAAAAAGGAAATCATCATCAGCAGATTGTCATAAAAGTTAAATAAACTACTTAAATATAAATTTTTGGCTGTTTTAATTTAAATACACCAAAAATAACAATGATCACTAAACGAAGCGCCCAATGATTGTCATAAGTTAAGATTTTATGACTTGTTAAAGCAAAAAAAAAGAAAAAAAAAACGATAATGAAACGGGAAAAGAAGCATAAAAAAGAGACATTAATAAAAATTATATTTAAACCAGTTGACGCTGTCACCTTTTTTAAAAGCCAACAGAAAATAAACATACACATTTACATAAATATGTTTGAATGTATGTCCATCTACTATATACAATCTTACCACTATCACCCTCTTAAAAATAACTACGCCTTCATAACTTTCATAAGCGATGTGCTTAACATCATCAGCAGCAACATCGTTCACAATCAACGTCTTGATTTTGTCTCATTTCATATTAATAATTTTGTGGTGATCGCTTAAACTTGTACTAATAAATTCATTTTGATAAATGTTAATTTTTTTCCATAAATCAATCAAATAAATTACAATTAAAAATTCGAAAACAACCTCATTGTCATAAGCAGCACAATCATTATATTGTTCAGTATTATCATCTTTGAGATCACTTTTTTTTAATAATAACTTTTAATTCAAATAAAATATAATAAGAAATAAAACAAAACAACAAATCAACACTTTTAAGCAATCAAATCTATCGTTAGCAACAACAACACTTTTAAAAAGAGTCTTAAATTATACAAATATACATATTTGTTTTTTTTAATAAAAATAAACAATAAATTACCATAAAATTTCTATAAAAAGCGAATTCATCTAATTGATCATAATACATTCACGTTTCATCTACAAACTAAATTCTCTAATATAAAGCGTCTCAGCGTTTTTTAAGATAAAGAAGAATGAAAAAATAAATGTCAATCTAGTACTAATTTCACTACGTAACCAGTGATTTAAAAGAACTATATAAAATTATTATTTTTTAACCAGTATATAGAAAAAAAACATGACTTTTTCATACCTGCACCATCATGTAGCGGAACACCCCTGCATATTCAAGACATTGCGGTGCATCCAATATAACATGTTATAGGAATTAATATACGTTCAATTGTGCCTTCCTCTACTGAAAGTTATAGCGAAGACTTTGTGGTAATCCCACGGACTTGGTAATAATATTCATTGAAGCTTCTGACAAAATATAAAATATATAAAATTAATTTTAAGTACGATTTTGTGATGAAATCGTTGGCATTCTGCTTATCACGATCTAATTTCACTGCTATGAATTCTTGTTTATTATGTACATTTTTTGGAAGTACGTATTAAATTTAGAAATATTCCTAAAGATGTCAATAACAATAATGATGGACCTGAAGCTTTTAAATACTAAAAGCTTAAAGATTTATAGATAATAATTAATGTTATTGCTTTTAACTTTTACGTCGGCACTTTTTACGGATTACTGGTATAGCAACATTTTTAAACATGAAATATTTTTGACTTTTTATTTTTGATTTCTAATTAAATATTCATAAATGTACAATATTAAATAGTAGTTTATGTGACTGATTAAAATATGTTAAGTGACAAACAGATGTAGCAGTAGCACAAAAGGTTGTACGAAATTATAGATCAAACAATTTAGCAGATGCTAAGATTTTAGGAAATTTCCCAGATCCTCAAAAATAAATAGGTGTAAATGTTTATTGAATTAACTATTCAGTTTTGAATATCTTTAAGTATGCATATATTAGCATTGATCCCATTGTGTGCTGCCAACAGTTCACTTTAACGTCTTTACAAGCAAAAAAATATCAAGCCATTCGTATTCAAATTATTCCCAAGCGATGTTAAAAGTACGCTATTCCCGGATTTCCTGAAATCACATACAGAATGATTGCTTCAAGTATGGAATATCAAGTGCGAAATGCTTATTTTTAGCCGTATTCTGCTTTATTCATGTAAAAATTTTTTATTTTAAGTACGACTATGTTTATAAAATTTATACACAGTCGTACTCGTACTGTGTTGGTGTTTGTTTTGATGATAGCCACAATTCGCTGCTGTGTTCTTGTTGTTGTTTTGCTGTTGATTATTATCATTTCTCGGGCATAGCCGACAAGTAGCAACAAACGACGTATTATATCCTTGATTCAAGCCCGCTGCGTACTTGAATTAATCCCGCCGCATATTTGAATTAATCCTACTGCGTACTTTAATCAATCCCGCCGCGTACTTGAATCGATCCCGAATCAGGCTTATTTTTACTTATTTAATCCTAGACCAGACTTGAGAAATTATATTTTTAATACTTAGCTAAATGTCATTTTTTATTAATTTAATTAATTAAATTAATTTAATTTAATTTAAAATAATATTTTTTCATTCCTGGTATTGAACATAACTCATAGTGTTTGTAAGCCAACGCCTTCGACAACTTAGCTAAATGGGTACATGAAAGAACGATAGCTAAAATCCAGTATACACCAGCAGCACGCAATACGACGTGCCAAACTTTCCAAAAAAATATTTTATGAATTTAATTAAGGTTTTTTCATTAGGTTTGCAGTCCCGGGAATTCCCGGGAAAATCGCTTATTTTCGTTACGCGCTCAATATTCCCCGGATTAAAAATCTATTTATGTACATAAAAAAGTATGTACTGATTTTTTACCCCAAACGTTTTTTCTTTAAATTATTGTTGTTCATCACGAATTAATATCTATGTAAGAGGAAAGAAACCAAAGAGTATATTAAATTATTTTGGGTTGAAGAACGAAGAGGAAAAAAGTAGTCTTTTTAATTAATTATTTAAAAGAATGAAATTTTTTTAGTAAAAGAAAGTGCAATATTTTTCAGTATGCACCAAAATACACGGTAATAATATATCGTTGCGTTTCTTCTTAAGCCACCAGAGTTGCGCTTTTCAGTTCTTTTGAGTGATCGTGTTTTTCAGCTCAGCTCACTTTACTGAACTAGGACGATCTCTTAGTTCAGTTAGTTCAAGAGTTCAGTTGCTCATATAATTATATCCAATCACATCCAGCAATAGCAACTAAAATTGACTCATCTCAGTTGCCAGTGCAATCAGTAGTATCAATTTCAGCAATTGGCAACCAAACTGAGGCTCGATTGACATCGATAATTGGCCTATAATTATCGATATTATAATATACGAAAGGGCAGTTAATATCAACTTGAGAGTGATTTAATTCTCGTATTCAATTTCCACGAAAAAGTTGTATATGTAAAAATTAAAATCACATTCAACAGAGCCACCTGACAAGTGGTGATAAGCAAAATGCACGTGAGCACTGACGATGGAAGTGTAGCGTTTTTTTGTATTTTTGGTACACATTAAAAACAAAATAAAAATGGGAAAGTTTTTGAATCTTTAGCTTAAATTATTAAAATACATTTTTCTCTCAAAAAAAAAAACTGGTTGTTCTAAAATCCAAATATAGATTTAAGATGATTTTGTCAAAACGGAATCCAATTGGCTCTACTTAAATTCTTGTGCGTAACAGACAGCCACGTATACCAATAGATTTAAAAAGCTGATTTGATGAACTATGGACCTGATAATTTTATTTATTTATTTTTTGTAACTTCTTAAAACTATAAACACTTGAAGTAGCGCGTAACTTCCCTTAAGTCCAATTTACAAAGTCCTATCCCGTTAAAGAGATTAAAATGTTTTTTCTGAACCGATGGTTTTGATTTGCGTCGCTTTTTAAAATGTGCGTCAATCCGCTGTGCGTGAGTTTTATTCCGATTTGCGTTACTAAAAACAATTGGATTTTTTCACTGATATCACAATCACTTGTGAAGATTTTTAACAGTTATACATATATTACGTCATAACACTTACGGAAGCTCATTTTATATGCTAAAGCCCGTTAAAATAATTTGTATTTAAATAAATACTCATGCTCACATCATCCAGAAACATGTGTATACGATTTCAATTGACCATTCAATAATTCAATGGATTTTGTTTTAAAAATTGTTCGGTTAATGCAACAAAAAATAAAAACAATTTATTGAAAATTTATCCAATAAACGATCCGTACACTCATTTGGTCATTTAAATCGAGGAAATTTCATACGTAGTTACATAAATACATAAATACGTAGAGCTTAACATATTTAAGTAAAGATATGACGACGATGATGATGATTTCATTTTTTCAATGTATATTTGTTGTTTTTATTGTTCACATATTTTTTTGCAAATGGACGCCAATTCAGCCGCAACTAATAGCTGTTGTTTTGGCACCCTTTCATTTAGGAAATAAAATTAGATTCTAACAAACCATACACACCTTTTTGCATGAGTTTGCATATACATTTATATGCATATATACATACATGGATATACAGGCACATATACATATGTATACATATGCACTCTAATGTTATTTTTGTATATATTCTATGGTCAAATGTTCCAACAGATGACGGAAGCTAAATCTGGGACATAAGAACCGAAAAACTATTCAACAACGTCAATTTATTTAACAGCAGTAGCAACAACAACAATAACGGAGTGTATGAGAAAAAGGGTGCGAAAATTGTATTTTATTATTTGTTTTTATTATTTTAAAAAACAATATGATACAAACCGGACAGATATTTAAATATATTTATTTATTTGATATTTTACATGGTGGTCCATAGGGCTGATGCTAGCATAAAGTTGCGCATTTTGGAAAATAAAAGGTAATAACAGAGAACTTAGAAATTTTTTCTGGATATAATCAATGATATTGCTGAAAATCATTATATATTTTTTTTTTTGAAAATTTTAGCTATGCTATTACCGAAAAAATTTACGAAATCTGGAACAAAGTCATTGCCAAAAACCAAAATTTTAAATTGAAAGCCAAATAAATATATCTGAAAATATAAAAGTTATCTTAATGAATGTATTTTTGGTATATTTTTAAGCTTTAAAACAAGTTTAAATTCATCAAAATCGGATAATATTTGTAAAAGTTATGAGGCGAACAAGGTTTTTCATGCCCGAAGTAGTCAACTTTGACACCTTGTATCTCACCGTGCGTTTCAATGGGGTAGTTCAAATTACAATATTCTTAAAGCTTAGGTTCTTCTCTATAATCGGAGCTCCAGATTGAACGATACAGATAACAGATACCACTGTATGTTGTCTCCTAAAACCGAAAGCTAAAAGTAAAATTATATAAGCGAATTTGTCTAATTATATTTATTGGGTTACAAATGAAATGTATTCTGTGTTCGATTACCTACTACAAGTTACTGCATTTACCATATTTTACCACTTTTACTCCAAAAGCGTTCGAGTACACATAAAAACAGTAGAAGTAGTAACGAATTTAAGAGAAAATTATATTTCTTTTACTGCAAATTTACTACAATGTGCTGGAAAAACTTTTGTAGGCATATACAAAAATTATGTCAAATTGAAAAATATGACAAAACACAAAAAATTTTTCAATCAATATACAAAAACGATTAAAGTTATAGATGCGAAAAAAATATTTTTTTTCCTTTTTTAGAAAAAAATTATTATGTTCACTCAAAATAACGCTCAAAATGATTATTATATTTTAAATGTTGTAGTCCCTTCGAATACATGAAATAGAGACTGCAGCAATATATGTTTAAGCTATTTTTGATGCCTTCTCGGTATCCTGTGATATCTGAATTTATGATCTAAAGCCACTGCGATATCCTTTGCTTCATTATCTTGCTGGAAATCCCACTAGGACCGTGAAATGAACGTGAGACGTGTCCGGGGTCTCATCATGGTTTGGAACTCTTTTTATGCTTACTTTGTTATTAAATGCTTGAAGAATTGATGAAACGACTAGAAAAAGTAATTTAAAATATGGGTGAGGCAGTATTGTATTCTTCAGAACTTTAGTTTACAGAATTTTGAAATTTGATTCAATTGCCTTCTGTTTAAGCGCACTTTTGACTTAACTACACAAAATTATTAATATGTGTTACTAATGTTTAAAGTCCCATACGAATTCATTTTATAAGTGCACCTGCACTTTTAAGATAAACGCCTAAAATTTTTGGCATTTTAAAATTATTTTCATACAAAATATCAATGTTAGCTGCACTTTCATTTAACTGCACAAAATATTGTTTTTCTGTATTTATTCTTCAAAATTCTTTTTAAGTGCACTTTGTATACCCGCACATTTACCATATTTTTTGGACGTTTTAAATTAATTTTCATATAAAAAGTCAAAGCTAGCTGCACACATTAAAAATATGTGGTGGCCACTTTTTTAAATATCCAACTTAAGACATTTTGTGATAATAAAAATGAATTTTTTTGCCGTCATGTGCGACGTCAGACAAATTTTAAACTTTGCCAGACAATCAAGCAAGTTGTCTAGAGTTTCCTTAAAACATTTGGCAGAATAGTTGGTAATTTTCTGGTACGACGTTTGTGCACATTTTTTGAAATATTATCCGATTAATATCAAAGTAGTCTGCACATTATCGGAAGGTAATTTAATTTCCTTTAAGACATTTAACGGAATAGTCTGCATATCACCTGGCCTACGAGTTTTCATCCGTGACTTCTACATATTGTCCGATATCGTAATATTTCTCATTTATCTCAGAAAAGCTTATGCTTGTGCTGACATCGAACCGAATTCGGAAAAAATATTCGTAAATGTACTTAATAATTAAAACTTTGTTTTAGCCGCGCTTTTAGGCAGGAAGCCACACATTAAGGCAGATAAGTACATTTAAGATAACAGCATTTTTGACTTATCTGCGCAAAAAACGTTGGTTGTGCAGCTAAGTTAAAATTACTTTCAACAGAATTTCCGTTGTTATACAATAACATATATTATTTTGAGCAATACTTCTAACAACAATTTTACTACATTTGCACATTTTCTGTTTTTTATATTTTAATCATTACTGTATCATGAGTACACCATTTTAAAATCTGTAGCACTTTTGCAATAGTATGACCAATATTTAATACTTAATATTAATTATACGCCCTGTTGTCCATTATCTCTCAGGCTAGTGGTCTGAAAATATCGATGGTACTATCGATACTATCGATGGTTTCTGACTATCGAAACGCTATCGATAGTTTTCAATACTATCGATAGTTTATGATAGTTTTTGTTTTTTGAATTTTGGCGTATCTTTTGGGTAAAACTTGTTCAAATGAAAGTAAGCAAGAATTAATCCCACTAAACACAAAAAATGTTTAAAAGTACGGGAATGGCAAAAACAACTTTCAGTTTTAGGGAACGACGAAATTTACCGAAACTTGTAATTTAGCGTATGCATTGTGAACTTTTAATTGTTATGTGTTTTTATTGCTGTTTATGTTGTTATATATGCGATTTAAAAAAGTGGGTAAGGTAAAAGCTGTTGGAAACTTCACAGACAACAACTTCTTAGAAATATATTTTTTGTAAATCCTGTTTATTGAAGTAAAATACATTAAGGCGAAAAATTCCCGGGATTTCCCGCATTAGTTTCCCAGGAAGTGGGATTGAAAATTTAGCGGAATTACCGGGGATTCCCGTGAAACTCTAGTACCATGTACTATGTCCGCTCCCCGATCCCCGTTCATTTTTAGTTGATTGGCGGGTAAAAATTACGAAAAAAACAAAGAACTAGCTACTGAAGTCTAAGACCAGTCCGTTTGCTTTGGGCAAATTGTGGTTTTAAGACTATCAAAAACTATCGATAGTTATCGATGGTTTTTGAAAAACTATTGCATGCTATCGATAGTGTAGACTATCGATAGTTTCAGAGCACTATCTCAGGCCATGTAAAGTTTTTTCAGTACGGGTTTTACTTCTCAAAATTTTACAAAATTATGTGTAGTTTTCAATAATGTATTGAGATTATTTTTTTAAGCTTTTTCACTACTTTTTGTGAAAAATATTGTTATGTGGTGTCTGTTGCATATTAATTTTTTCTTGATGCTATAAAATCGTTGACTGCTGATTTTTTCGAATGAAACTTTGCAGTTATATAGGAATTCATGTAGTAAATAAATGCAGGGAAAGAAAATAATAATAAAGTTTTTCTTCTGAGAATTTCAGAATTCTTGAGAAAGTTCCAAGAAATCCAAAAAATGAAATTCTAAACAATTTTGCCCATAGCGTTCACACTTGATCCAAGGCCCACTTAACACTTTTATACATAAGACTTTTCAGAAATGCAATGGTTTTGGAATCCCAGCTTTGGGATTTTAGAGCATGTGGACTAAATTCAAAATTTTTATCTAAAATAGGCCGTATTAGGAACTGGCCACGTCCCACTATATTAGGAAATTCAATTATTTATTATTCGGTGGTTCACGGCAGTACGTATACCTATCAGACAAGTATACATTTGGTATAAGTTCCATAACAATTTTTTATATATATGGGGCATTCCTTGAAAAATGGGCCAGTTTGTGACCCGACCCCCTTCGATTTCCTTAATTTTCGAATATGTTTTGGCACGTATTAAACGCAATGTCCATTTTCAGTATTTTACTCCCACCTGTAATAGATTTTTAAAATATTTGACCAAAAACATTTTATTTATTTATAGATCAATAATAAAAATTAATATGTTAAAAAAGTAGGGTATCATTTTATTAATCTTTAAATGCTCTTTCAGAAAATAGCAAAAGAAAATTTTTTTATGTAATTATCACTTGGGTATTAACGTTTAAAAATGAAAAAAAAACAATTTCAAAAAGATCGACCCACTCGAGTTTTTTTTATTTCCAAAAATGCTACTTTTTATTACGCAACTTTTAGAAAAATTTCAAGAGATCAAAAAATAAAATGTTTTCTTATTTCAAAGTATATAACCCGCTAGATTTTAGTCCCATCAAAACATTTTAATCACTGGCTGAAAGAATAGAAATTTGTCTATAGAGCTGTGTGTAAGTTTTATGCTTTAGATGCACTTTTTTCGTTATATCTGTCAATAACTTAAAAACCCGAAAATTACAGTTTTTTATTGCAAATATCTGCAAAACTTTTTTTTTAAGTATTAATATAATATTCGTATTCAGTGAACTCAAGTTACTTCAAAAAATATATTTTATAAACTTCGTTATCAGAAGAAAAAGAAGTGTTATAGATAAATTAAAAAGAATATAAGAATTCGAAAAATATAGAAAAAGTTGAGATCACATCTAGAAATTTTCCGAAAATTTGCACCATTTTTGGAAGTTAAAATCGAAGTGGTCGAACTTTTTGAAAATGTCGATTTTCATTTTCAAACATAAATAGCTAAGGCAGTATTTAGACTATTATACAAGTTGTTCTTTCCAAGTTTAAAACTTTCCATAAACTCATTAGATCAGGGTTGCATTTTCTACAGAGGTCGAACGGCTTGTCAGATAGTGTAAAACATGCATAAATGAAAATTACACCGGAATTTTTTTCTGAAAGATCATTTAAAAATGAATAAAATGATACCTTACTTTTTTAATATATTGATCCATAATTAAATAAATTTGTTTTGATGAAAATTTTGAAAAATCTATTACTCTATGCCTGGTAAGAGTAAAATGGTAAAAACTGGTATGGACATTGCGTTTAATGCGTGCCAAAGCAT
Source organism: Panzeria rudis (assembly GCA_956483635.1). NCBI lineage: Eukaryota > Metazoa > Arthropoda > Insecta > Diptera > Tachinidae > Panzeria > Panzeria rudis. Next base: position 32,237,872 of record OY101449.1, on the reverse strand, counting down.
ATCCGAAAACTAACGATATCGAAGAGGTTTTCTTTACAAACTGACGATTTAGCATGGAATGTCCCATATGTAAAAGAGTAATGGTTTTTTTTAGCAAAAATTGCCGAAAATTTAACATATTTTCAAATTTCAATTTGAAAATATAAAATTGTTCAACTCAGACTGCAGAATTTCTTGACGTTTTTGTTAAACTCTTTAAAAGTTTTTTGTTTAACTAATAAAGAAAAACTTTTATAAATCGGATGATATTTAGATATAATATCTGGAAAATACTAGACCAAAGTTTTGAAAAATTGAGAAATTTTAAATTTCAAATGAATATAACTCACTAAGTGTACAACCAAACATGTGTCTTTTATATCTTATTAAGGGCTATAATACAGCAAAAAAGTTTTGAAATTGGATGAGGACAAAAAAATGACAAGTAGTAAAACATTTTAGATGGCGGTAATACCCTAATTTAAGACTTCATAGCTCCGCTTCTGAGCAAGTACAACAGCTGATGAACAGCAATGCTCCTCTGCTATGTCCATGAGAAATTTTATTTCGATAGAGCTATCTGTTTAGAAAAGCCTGATTTATGTTTTATATATTTTCTTTCTGCCCCACTGTGGACTGTGTATTTGGTATTAGCTTACATGTAAAACAGTGAATATATAGACAGCAAGTTCCCATAGAATACAGTTTGTTACAAACAGAAGACTAACTGAACTCAACTAGAGAAGTTGACGAGCTTTATTTATTACATAATGAACACTCACAATCTTATTACTCTAACGGAATGTAGTTTATTCAAGAAGTATTCCGTGCAGTCATTTTTAAATGAATAAACATTTAAAATTCTAAGCAATCTCATTTTTAACTGATTCCAACATTAAATAAAACATACCAAGTACACATTAATACGGAATTTTGGTTGGTTTCAATATTGTCCGTTGTTTATGTTACAATGAAGCTTCGATATAACGAAAAACTCAATATAACGAATTTTTTTTTTATCCCCGGAAAAATACTCTTTATTGCAAAGTTTTTCATACAAAACTGTACTGTAGCTCTAACGAAGAAATTCTGAGCTATAAAGCTTCTATTTAGCGAAGTATTCATTCAAAAGCTTGCATTCAACGAAGTCAGAATAAAGCACAATGGTAAAGAAAGTCCCGTTATAAAAACAACGAATTCTAAGTTTGTTTGCAAGTGCGTATGTAAGGCCTCTATCCCAGCAAAAATAAATTTGGTACAAGGAAGCATTAATTAGAAGTGCTTCGGAGATGCGGAAAAGCACACAGTGCATCCCCTCTGCCTTACGAAGATGCATAACGTAAGCGATCGAAGAAACTTACCACACATACGCTGAATTTGGTCATGTGTTTTAAACACGAAGTTTTTTTATTCAACTCAAATTTTTTTGAATTGCATAATCTCCCGCTTACCTGCGTACAAATATGGATGCGAGTGTGAGTTTTGTTTCGTAATTTGATTTTTTTTATTCTTCCATTGAATTGTGTATGAAAATAAATGTGCCTCGATAGCTTAGTGGTTAGTGTTCTAGTCTACCATGCGGAGATCGATTCCTTATTCAATACGCGAACAAAAAGCATTTAATACATAAATAAATATAAACACAACATAAATAATGGCAAATAATAAATTAATCGAAGTGTCTTAAAATTGTGATATAAGGAGCAAAACATTTTTTAATTATATACATATAAAAAAGACATCTAGGATGTGCAGAAAGAAGCTCATACCTCCAGACCTACCAAGTGGGACATCCCATACAAAAATCATGTAATACCGAAGCAGGTTGGTAAGGGAGAGTACCGAAAGCTCTCCCTTACATCATGGTTTCAGTCCCTGATTTAGAATATATAAATATTAATTTTAAATCAGTACTGTAGTGGATAGTGTGCTAGACTATTAACCGGGAGGTCATATGTTCAATTTCGCCCAAAACCATGCCTGTGTTTTTTTTTTTAATTTTTCATGTTAAATGCATAAAAATTAATAAGTTTTTTGTTAACTTCGTGCTGCTGGCTTGCATACTATGCTTTAGCCGAGTGGTTGGTGCATTGGATTTCAAACCTGAAGGAACTTTGCTCGACTCCCAGTGGAAATTAAAACAACAAACAGTGAGTAAAAATATAAAATTAATAATTATAATCATTAAGGATACGAAATAATCAGCCTTTAACATTTAAAAATAAAGCAAAAATAATTTATTTTTATGGAACAGTAATAGCAGAAACAAGGGAAACATCTTTTATTTTTACGGAAGTTGCGATTAGTTCTTGTGGCAAGTAAGTTGATCCAAACAAAGAAAGAATCATACATTTTTTATTGTTCTAATGAATCTTTTGTTAAATTTAAATAAAAAAATAAGTAGACCGGTTTTTTATTGAATTTTAACTTATTTTATATTACAATTTCTGTTAATTTTACGTACAGAATTTTTTTAGTGTATTGCTAATTTTAAGAATATATTTTTAGCAATTGGTCGGAAGAGCCTGTTTACATAATGTAAAGCCACAGTTTCTAACCGCCCTCCGCCCTATGCATACTAAATATGTAAATTGAAAGCATTCTTAAAGGTATCTGAATTAAATTAATAGTATGAATGAATGGCCCACTAAACATCAACACTAACCATTCAAATTGCTACATATACGAGTGAATAAATGTGTAAGTTGGCTACATATGTTTGTGTGCAAAAATTTTAGATTTTGTTATTTTTCTAACAACAATTCTGACACTACCATTCTAAAAAACTCATTCATATGGACATTTGAGCATTCATCCATGTACTCCCTCTCCATATAATATTTTATTAAGCGAAAAATGATTTTTCTAATTTTTTTTTGTTCGAACGTGAAAACCCAACTATAGCAAAGTACAAAGAGAAAGAAGTGGAAAAGGGTTGGCTTTTGTTGGTTTTTACAAAAATGATTTTGCTAAAATTGAATCAATTTTTCTAAAACCATATTTGCTGTTATTTTTGTTTTCATTTCTTTATAAAAATTATTGTGTGCAAATTCATTACAGTTCGAGATTCAAATGTTTCCTTTTTTATTTTGACTCTAAAAAACTAAAACTTAAGTACATGAAACATATCGTAATTTACGAGTATTTGTTTGTAAAAACTAAAGGAGGTTATTTTCCATTAAAATGTTTAAATCGAATCAAACATTTTCCTGCCTATAATCGTAAAAATTAATGTTATTTTATTATATATAATTTCATACGATTTTATAGAACAAATCGACCCTTGAGAATAATGCTTCAATGCACTTCTCACATGGATTTTACATTTATCCTTTTTTTTTCTTTGGTATGGAAATTTTTCATTAAAAAACCTCATTGATTTCCAATGCATTAATAAGAATTGTGAAGGAAAAGTGTTCAGAAGAAGTTAGAAATTTATCATTAAATGCTACTATTTAGGTAAGATTTTTTTCTTTCAAGCCTTTTTTACATTACAAGTTTTGTTAAATTGAATATTTCTATATAACAAAGAGTCGTCAATAAACGGTGATTAAAAGCTTCATTTAATTTTATTATATTACATGTTGTGAATAATGATCTTCAGACTTTAATTTTTGTCGAAACGAGGGTAAGTATTTTTAATGCTGTGAGCTTCGGCAACTGCGGAACTTGTTAGGTGCCAGATGTTACTTTCAAAATAAGGTTTCGTTTATCAAATTGTAAACTTCTTTGTCATTTAGGGGTCATACATATATATATATATATATATATATATATATATATATATAATTTTTTTAATGATATGCAAGATAAGAGTTAGATGAATATTTGCGAGTTATGTTATATTGCAATTTTCGATGTGAATTATAAAGAAAATATTGCGTAAATAAATTGAGTTCAGCTTCTTAATGAATGTTGTTATAAGGAACTCAACCGCTTCAGGTCTAATTTATCCATAACTTTTTTTTAACTTCACCATGTTTGTAGGCGTTTGAAGCTCAAAATATTTTGCTAGTGTTATAAATTTAAAATCTGTTGCAATGAGAGCAATGTCTCTGAACCAACTTTTCCATTTTTAGCCAAACCCTTTCTTGAGTTATTCGTACACAGATTTTCTTTTACTGACAAAACGTTTCTTTGAATATTTTAAGTGTTGTAAATGATTATCATAATTCAGTAAATGTTTTGTTTTGAATTCTTTGTCTACGAGATAAACAAAGACCTGTTTTTCCAATAAAAGGAGTTGTATGAATTAGTAAATTTCTGCAATTTTTTTATTTGTATTTTCGTATTTGTATTTTGTATATAACTTCCCGCAGTCAAAGGTAGGAAGTTACAGATTTCACCCCGATTTTCGAAAATTTGGTGTTGATAAGATCTTGACGTTTTGGGAAACTATTCTGACTATTTTTACGATGATCTCCGTATGGATGTATTTATGTGTATGTGTGTGTGTGAGTAGCTGTGTGTGTGTTTCACTTTTGCGAAAAAAAACCTTTATAATTTACATATTCATGGGATCTTTTTCTTGAAATAAGTTGCTACCAAATAATTTAATTAGACAGGCCGACAGTGAAGTACCTTTTTGGAACAAAACTAAATACTAAGGCAGTGTACTGTGCTAAAATTTTTTTTAATCAGCATGTCTAATATTTCGATCAAAAAAACACTAAAAGATCCATGGCGCAATTATCTGCAAACTATTCCAATGTAGTTTTATGATTTGATCAGCTCTTTCCTTTTTCTTTCTAGAAACTCATAAACAAAATTTAAAACTGCAAACACTTTACTTGTTAATTATTGTTCTTCAGGACAGGTCTCTTACGAACAAAATCAATAATATATCAGGAAAATCGACAGCCAATTGTTGATTTTTTTAGCAATTAACTGAATACACCTACACACTTAAAAGGTACCTTACGTTTCCAATTTTTTCAAGCAACAAATAAATTTATACAAGTCTGTCTGAAAATGGTATGACCGATTTGGATAATTCTTTTTTGTTGTTGTATTCAATGCTACTCATGAGGTCCAATTTTGGGCTTTCGATAAATGCTATTTTTTTTAAGAGAAGTAACACAATCAGGCAATTAATGCCAACCAGTTAATTAATTAATGTGTTACCTTCTTTGGGAAATGGATAGTGTAGAGAGAACAGGTGGTGAAATGGGAGAGAGATAGAAAGCTTAATTCGTTTACAGCCCTGCTGTTGCGCATTTTGTAGAGCAGGGGCCTAATCGTCGCTTTCGATATCGAGTCATTATCGTGTCGAATAAAATTTCGACACATATCGAGCGGATGAATTACGGCATTCGATACCTATCCAATCGAAATGTTTAAAAAGTGTACCAAGTTTATTTTATACCGCTTGTTTAATCGACTAAAAATTTGTAATACATTAAAGAAAAATTGTGTGTTTCTAGCAGCTAGTACAACAACCAAGTCGATTGGCCAACTGTAATAAGGTTTATAGGAAATGTTCCATGCTTTTTTACAAAGCAAACACAATAAAAGAAAATATTGTGTTCGATCGCTCTAGTGCTATCGAGTGGAATTTAAACAGCAGCTACTCGATTATCGTATGCCGTAGTCCCAAAAGGAAAAATTTCGACCGATTCTGCTCGATATCGAATGCGGCGATTCGGCCCCAGTGTTGCAAGCCCCTCTGTTGTCAAGTACAGGCCTTGAGTTGTTTAAGTTGTTTAGCCATTTTTATTCGTTCTTTTACTTCGCCGACGGTTTTGCTACAATACCGACGAAGGAGGGTGCTGTGAAGTGCATTAGGACATGTTAGCATTAATCGCCGGTACTGCCAAGGTGAGCAGTGATATGCCTTCAGCACTTTAACAGTCCAACAACAACCAACACAATAGCACACCAATACACATAAGAAAAATGCATGATGTTGTTGGCTTACCTGAAGGTAGTCTTGAACTTAAGACCTCAGGGTTTATAGTTAGACGTGCTAACTACTCAGCCAACAGCACGTTTGATGGACTGAACACATTTTTCAAGTCTCAAAAGAAATATTATTAAGACGGTGTAAAAGATATTTCACTCCATCTGATCTCCTTAATATTTATACCCCCTATAACCGATCGAAAATGGAATACAACTCTCATGTATGGGCCTGTGCTTCGAAATCTGTTTTGAAGTTACTCGACCGCGTACAGGAGAGGCCAAAGAAGCTCACCAGCGATAGTTGAGTAGCCAGCTCTATTTATTCGCTGGAGCATTGACGCAATGTGGGTGTATTTCGTTGTTTTATCGTTACTGTTTACAATGGAATTTGTGATCTTTTCTGTGAACAACGCTTCCTTTATTAAGAGCATATCCCTTCATGGTCGATACGCGAATTGAAACTACGCATTACAGAGCAAATTCGTTCTTTGGCCGAACAGTACGTATGTGGAATAAGCTTCCTGCAGAGGCGTTTCCTGTTACTTTCAATGTTAGAAAGTTCAAATCGAATGTCCATAAATACTACTTCCTCTATCATCCTTCCCATAACTAATTTTCCTAATTCTGGCACAATGCATTGCATGAGTAGGGGGCATCTCCTGAGTGCTGGTCTTATATAAAAAAAGTAGACCAGGCAACCACCTACACTATTCGATTTCGCTCAAACTGAAACACCAAAAATCAAATTCGACTCGAAGAACTGACTGAGCGAAACCAGGCCGAGCAGCTGAATTTCATAAATGAGGTGGTAAATTTCAATGCGTTATCAATAGCAATAAAAGTTTTTGTTTTAAAGCAAATAAGCAATTGCTTCAACAACTAAAATTGATTAAGATTTTAATTACTTTTAATATGTGAGAGACGATGACGAAATTTCAACCGGCTTTTTTGCATATTTTTTAATTAAAATTGAGGTAGAATAAACGTTAAGAAAATGGAAAAATACCTATATACAATACCTAAATATATAAGTATACAATTTTTTTTATTGTCATCAAAGTCTAGAAAATTATTTTCCATGAAAAAAAACGGGTTAATCAACACATAAAAATCAGCATGCCAAATTATTAAAAAAAATTATTCGAAACCTGTTTATTTTCAGAAAGGCAAAAAACGGTTAACCGGTTTTCGGTTCCGGTTTCGGTTTTTGCATACCCTACTCCCAATCCAATAAATATATATTAAAAAAGAGAAACTGTGACAATTACAAGCCTATTTTAAAACTACTACCCCATATGAAAAAAAAATAAAGTGTGTATGAAATATACGGTAAAACCGGTTTTTCTATGGAAATTTTGTTTTGACATACATTTCAAACACACTTTATTTTTTTTTGCATATGGGGGTTAGTCATTATTCTGATTTTAGAAACTATCTGATCATAAGTTTAATATCTGATTAATAGGTTTGAAATTTATTTTCTGGGTAATTTATGAACATTTTTTATTTATACAAGTTAATGGTAGTTTTACGTATCAATTAGAATTTTGGCAATGATCTTAACTCAAAACTCTAAGAAATATTAGTTATCTTTTCAAACGATGAATGATTGTAAGCTTAAATAGCAAAAAGAAAATAATATCAACTTAAATGAAACAAAAATCTCTAAAGAAATTTTTTTCATCTGTGTCCATATTTAAAACTTCCATATTATCCAATTAACCTAAATTCTATCTGTATCTTATATACAAACGGACTTAAATTTCGCTACGACAATCATAAATAATTCAAAATAATGCGCCCTTGTTCCGTCTTGTCACATTGACCCCGAACAAAAAGCTGTAGTAAGAAAACAAAAATGATTTGTGGAGACATTTCTTACACTAAATGATTTGGAAGAAAAAGGAAATTTAAAAACACCGAAATATTTGCAAACATTTACTTAATATGGATATTTTTTAACAAAAATACTTTCTTCATTGTTTTCTGCCCTTTTCGGAGCAACTACGAAAGCAGTGCTAAATGTGTCCAACCAAAAAGTTGAGCATAAACTATTGTAGTTTTAAAAGAAGAATACAAAACATTTGTCTTTCTATTTTTTATTTTTATGACAGCCAAACGAAATACAGGGAAGGAGTAAAATAATAAGAAAAATAGATGAATTATTTTTCCAGCAAGATTTTCGAATCGCCTTTTAAGTGAAGCTGTAAATCAAATTTTAAAATGAATTGCAATTCAAATATTTGTTACTTGGCCAGCTGTAAAAAATAACAAAAGATTTAAGCAATCTTTCTAAAGCGTACATACATAGTTTAAGGTTCTTAAATAGAATTCTTTGTATATAATAGCAACAAAGTTTGCCTTGAAAACTTTCAAGCACGTTTTTTTTTAATAAACTTGTAAAAAATCAATTTTTCGGAAGATATATTTGAATTAAATTCCTTTGAAACACTTAAACATTTACTTGCTTGCACCTGTTTAAACAAAATTAATCAGACTTCATCTGGATTTAAATTCTGAAACACCATTCCAAGTTATACTTTTCATTTGGAAACATTTTTAAATATACATATATTCAAACAGTAAAGGGAAAAATCAAATGCAAGCAAGAGAAAATGATGATTCACAAAATATGTACCAATAAACGAACACACGTATGAGAGAAGAATGCTATAAAACATTGTTGAGTATATAGATTTCTGAATTGTATTTTAAGCACTACTACTAGTACTCCACTGTAAATTTTTAATTTTTGTTTGTAAAAATTTAAATGCTTTCATGAAACAGTTCCTTCTAATCTTTATCTTAAGTAATCTTTAAAACAAAAGCGGTGTGTTTTAACATATTCCAACTAGTTTCGAACTAGATTATATTTTCGTGTGAATGATCAATAAATAGCCTACTTGTATTCTTTTAGGCTCCTCTATGGAAAAGTTTTATTAGAGGCATGTATGTATATTAAAAACCCTCAATGCAGTTCTAACTAGAAGATCCATCAGATGGTGGACCTTTTGAGAGTAGACTTGAAATTAGGCAATTGGCTCACTTGCCTAAGAAAATATTTACCCAATTTGTATTTTATGGCATTTTATTGGGACGTCAAGTTGTTGCTCTTTATTGGTGGACGTATTATGTTTGTTAGATGAGGCCGTCAAGGCGACTGACTGCTTAAACATTATCGTGTCTGCTTTCGACAACAGATGTAAAGTGTTCTGGCACACACATAAAAATCGGAAGTCCAAGGAGAACTGTTGTTGTATTATTTGTTTTAGCCCATAAAAACATTTATGTCGATTTGCGCGGGCTAGGAATTAATTTTCGATCTATGGTTCCTTCGCGAAAATTTCCTAGAATTGTCCGTAGGTTATGCTTCTGCTGTACGATATTTTGCAAAATAAATCGACCCACTCTAATGCCCACGCTTATACTTGATAGCCGTAAGATAAGTAATTCTTGCGCCATGTGATGCGCATGTACGAGTAGAACATACATATATGTATGTAGAATTTCATTATAATCGGACGGCGTAAAAATCCGGATCTTGTCGGAAATTTTTTAAATTACTCAATATAAGAATTTATTTAAATAAAATGAAAAATAAATTTCAGTATTTTTTTTCAAATGCAACTCGTCATTTTAATTCTTTCAGTGCTTTTTGAAATTGAAAAGTTGACAACGCTGAACAAAACGAATTTCTTTTACTTTGGCAAAAAGAAAAACAAAACATGCTACTCCTTCTCTTATCGCTTCTCATAGAAGCAAATGTGGAATGTGTATCTTATCTTTTATACGGAAGAGCCTTCTTTGAGGCATTCTTTAGCAGTTAGACAAGAAAGTTAATTGAATTAAAATCTGTCTAAGCAGGCCTTTAATAAGGGCTGAATTAAGAAGGTTTTCTGAGTTTTCTCGCTGGGCTGTAGCAATGAACAAAGCAAATAAACACTAACACACTTAAACGACAAATTATATCTTATAAATTTAATATGATTTCAAATCGTAATTGCGTCATGTTGATTTTACATTCCTCTTTTTTTCTGTGTGTCTAAATCAAAAAATAACTTTACTAAAAATGCTTTAGGAAAATGTGCAATTATTCCTAACGTTTTCTACAAAATTCTTGTGCAAAAATTACTTCAATAAAGGCGCTTGACTCTAAAAAAAATATCGCAAGACTACCATATAAATCGAATTTCTCGCTCTCTTGAAAACACAGTAAAAAAACACATAGCTGATTTTGTCAGAGCAACGACGATATGCACTATCGATAAAAAAGCTTAAATTGTTAACAAAAAAAAAATCTAAATATTTTGAGCTTAAAATTAACCTTTCGAGCTTACAACTTTATAGTGCTGTCGATTCATTAGCTGTAACCCAGAGGTTTTAACACTAGCTTTTCCAAATTAGCGTTTTTTGCAAATAAAAATAGCCAACATTGACAGTAAACAACAACAAAATAATAAACAAAAATATATATTTCGTGTATTCTTTTCTTTCTCATATTCCTATTTCACATGGGAAAAAGCAAGTGTCATAAGGGTTTTAGTGACCAGTGCTATGCCTTCATCACTTAAATACTCCAACAACAAATAGCACAATACCATACTAATGTACATCTGAAAAAAAAAATTATGATATTGATGACTTGCCTAGCAGAGGAATCGAACCCAGCATCATTCGCTTTGTAGTCATCGTTCGAAATACTTCAACCACCTATTTTGCAGTAGAACTTTGAGTTACGCATATATCTTCTAAAATCCAAAAGCTTGGACTTAAAACCAAATACCACTTGTAGAAGCTCTTATGTGCAACTATTTATTTGCCAAAGCATTTTATTGTCATGAAATTTGTGTACATAAATTTTATCCAATGTGCGATGTGCTCATGTTTTCTATATTCTTTTCAAAAAAATTCGCAAAATCGCATACATAGTTTAAATATGCATAAAACGCGTCTATTCTGTCCTTGTTGTTTTTCTATTGCTGCAACAATCTCCAAAGAATTGGTATTGCTCACAGAATTGCAAATTGCTAGACATGTGAATACATTGGGAATAAATCCATGGAATGAGGAAAATTTTTAAGAAAATAAGGAAAAATAAATTGGATTTAGTTTAAAATTGCTACAGAAAATATTATGAGATTTCGAAAAATCGGTGAAAACTTTTCAAATATTTTTTCATAAAAAACGGATTCTTTGTACTTTTTTTTTGCATATATGAATATTTAAATTAAAAAAAGCCAAAATATGCACTAAAAGAACCAAATATGATACAAAAACAGAAAAAATTTCATCAAAATGCGATTAAGTCTGACATATGCAAAAATGTGCTGTAAAAGGAAAAATATGCAGATATATGCACTAACAAGTCCATGACAAAAATCTTAAAAAGTTCTTAAACGTATAAATACCTTACTTGTGTAGACATACATCCCGCAGGAAAAAACATGCAATTGTATGTTTGGAGTGCCTGGTTATGATACACAAATAATAAAAATGAGCTTAATACAATACAAAAGAAAAAAAATGAATACCAATAACTATCAAATGAAATACAGCTCTAAGACTGACAGTATGAATTAATTGAAGTTAGATGGTATTCAACTCTTCACTGCAAACCACCGACTTAGCTATAAGCGGTAAAGAAGTCTGATGAGATTAGCGTTAGCTATCGAAATGTCAGTTCAGCCCTCCGCACAGTCAAAATTTTATTTGTCTGCATGCTTCACATTTATCTCTAAATAAAAATATAATTTAATTTAAAAATTAAATTGAAACCGAGCTCAAGCCAAAAATAATTATTTATTTATTTGAAATCTATTTTACAATAATAATCAAATTCGTTAAGTGTAGGAAATACCATGTCTTATTAATTTCCATTGATAAACAATAATTTAAGACATATATGGAAGAAATACATACATATTTATATATAGTTAAAATAAATAGTATAAATAATGACCGAATATTTACATGTTTTACGGCCCTTTTCACAATGTATGATTAAAAGCTAACGTCGACTTTAACGGCAAGTTTTGTATGCCGAACTTCCCGTTAAAGTCCACGCTAACTCATGATATTAATTGTGAAAAGGGTCATTAATGTGTTATTAAATTTTTTACATTAAGACATAGCTAACAATACTCTCGATAAAGTCCAGCCGTTTGGTCTATACTTGGACTCTTGCAGACACACAGATACAAACAAAGACACACACTGCAAAATTATAACACCCCTTTCTTTGGTCGGGGGTCAAAAAGAGAACGGGTTGCAGTGCAGAAAATTAAAAGTCTAATATTTTTATAGGCTTGCAGCTGCAAGGATCAGCGTTGCTAACAAGCTTCGTGGGAGACGCCATAGATCACAGCATAACAAATCTTAAAGATTTAAAACATTTTGCGCATACTTCCTTTTGTCATTTTCAGCTGTGGATGATGATGTCTGATGTGCTGTTGCATTATTGTTTCTGCATCAGTTACTGTTGTTGCTTCTTCTACTTTTTTTGAACTTATTTAAAAAAATCTGTGCGTACAGTGTATGTCCAAAGTGGAGAATTGGTTTTAATTAAAATGTATTGAGTTGAGCTTTCTGTGTAGAAACATACATTTACACAGCTTTCGTTTATGTTTCATTTCAACCTTTTTCCCATTTATTCAACTATATTTTTATTTGCCTTTTGTAATATCAAGTTAAATGAAGAAAGAGTCCTTTTAGAGAGTTAAAATTTTCATTTTGCAAAAAAGTTTATATTCTTTTTATTGTATCTGTTGGAATGCATTACGTAGATTCACAGACTCACAACTGACTTGATTGAAACTTTAAATAGCAGTCATGATGTCTGTCTTGTAAAGTTTTTTTGTTATTTAGTTTTTATTTCAGAGTGAATCAAAGAATAAATAAAAGTGCAGTGAAACCAAAAGAAAGAAATAAATAAAGTCCATTACAAACACTGTAAGTGATGAATAAATTTGGCGTGGGGTTCATGAAATTATAAGAGGTGTTACCATCTTTTAGGGCCTTTTGCAAAAACAACATTCATAAAAAATAGCATGTATTAATATTACCGTTTTATAAAATATTACTTCGGTATAAAAAGTACATTTTATGAAAAGTTCCTTTAATGAAAAAAAACTTTTTTATTTTATTTTATGAAAATTGGTGTTTACATAGCGTCTTCAACTGCGATTAACTCTGATATAACATGAGACAGAACGTCGGTAGAATAACAAAACTAAAATGTCGATATTTCTCTTCATGTCATACAACAGGAACACGTATTTTTACTTTTGTTATGAGATTTCATTTAATACGAATGTTCATCGAGTTAACATGCACTATTTTCCACAATTAGCTATTTTGTTTTGTTATTTTTCTTAAAAATTTTAACTAAAAAATCAATTAAAGAAATTTACAAAAATTTCATTAAAAAAATATTGATTTTTACATATTTCAATTACCACATACTCACATATTTATTTATATTAATATTTTTGACATTTCATATCGTAAGATTGTTGTGATAATATTTATTATAACAACGCTCTCATAACAATTATTATAACATCTAACTTGAAGTCTACACATAACATAATTCTCTCTGCGATTGAATTTGACGCTTGCTAACAGAAAAATATTTGATATTATGTCTCGTGTAGACGCTATGTTACTTAAGCTAGCTTTTATGAAATTTTCCCTTAGTAAAAGAACCTTTTATGAATAATACTTTTAATAAAAATTGTGTTTTTAAAATAGAATTTTGTTATGAAAAGTATCTTGCATGAAAAGTACACAGAAAAAACTAGATTTCATTTTTGGTAAAGGAATTCACTAAAATAGTAGAACGGACCTACAAACAAATTTGAAAATGTAGACAAAAATATCTCAAAAATTTCATTAAAAAACGTGTTTTTTAGTGAACAAATTGCTTAAATCTATAAAGCAATTTGTCTAAAATATTTGCAAATTGTAAACAAAACAATTTACTAAATCAAACAAAAAGATTTACTAGATTTTCTGAAAAATATCAAACAATATTTTTGTCTGAATTTTTAAAACAATTAGTCTAAAAATCTAACAAATATATAAACTAAATAGTTTACTTAATCAAGAAAAAAATATGTGCTGAATTTTTTGTAATATATCAAACAAAAGTTTTGTCTTGCTCATGATTATCATCATCATCATTTAAGTATTTTTTGAAATTTCACTTTGTTAAATGTGTTTAAGTCTGAATATTTATCTAAAGACTCTAAAAAATGAATGAGAATTAATGTAACGACATTAACGAATTGATTCACTCAACAATCTTCAGTAAACAAACTTAGTACAATCGCATTCATTTTGCTATCATTGCTGTTGTTGTTATTTGTGTATATGTCGTCATCGGGGTTGTTTTTTACAACACAGTTGTTCTTGTTCTTTTTGGTGTTTGCGTCTTAAATAATACTCAAACAAACAATTCATTGATTATGTGAAGAACATTTACTGAAAATTAAATTTATTTCTAGACAGACTTTTGTTTGAAAATTGTTTGAAAAATAGCTTCTCCAAAATTGGATGTGTCTCGCCATCATATCATTAAGGTCTCACGAAAATAGGGATTTCAAAAATAAAACAAAAATAAGTACAGCAAATAAAGTTCAAAGTATATTTGATATTTACTTTTCAATTCTATGAATACAATTTAACGCCATTTAAAAAGCGACTAACATGTAAAATTCTTGGGAAGTCAATCTGAAAAAATAATATTAAATATATAAATATGCAATAACCTAGATGAATCTTGCTTCAAATTGCCACTTTGAATTTCTTCATCATAAGTGTTTCCAAACGCATGGAATAAGCAATAATGAGTGTATACTTGCATCTGAATCATAACCCAGATTCATTATAAATTTCAGTTTGCTGAGAAGTTGAATGCAACATAAGTATTTCTGGAATTTCTGGCTTTTTAAGAAGTCCAATAGATTCTCGAGGAAGCGGTATTTTTTAGAATTACCCATTCGTTCACTCAAACACAAACTTGAAATGAAAGGATCTGAAGTGTCCATAGCTCTACACAGAAAGAAAAACGCCGTACTAAATTCAAGTATTTTCTACTTAGTTTGAGTATTCTTAAATTGTGTACAAAAATTATTATTTTATGTACTGCTATTAGTATAAAATTGTTACATACTCGTAGTGTGTTACTATTTGTTTGCTTGTTGATAGCTTCATTCTCATGTTGTGCTTATGTTGTTGTCTTGCTGTTGGTTATTCTGTCTGTGCATTCAGTGCCGACTAGTAGCCTACAAACGTCGTATTACATGCTGCTGAATTATACTGGGTTTTAGCTTTCGTTCTTTCTATAATGAGTTAACTAAGTGGTCTAAGGCGTTGGTTTACAAACATGATGAGCTAAGTTCTTTACTACGAATGAACAAAAATAAATTTTAAATTAAAACAAGTAAGTAAAAATATTAAATTTATATAAGTAGTAAAAATATAAATTCTCAAGTCTGTTCTGTTCCAGGATTAACGCTGTTAGGATTGTCAAGTACGTGGCGGATTGATTCAAGTATACAGCGGGCTTGAATCTCCATGCAATACGACGTTTGTCAGCTACTTGTCGGTTATGCCCGAGCAATGAAAATAAACAACAACAAGAGCACAACAGTGATTTGTGGCTATCATCAAGCAATGAAACATCAACACAGTACGAGTACGACTATGTATAAAGTTTATAAATATATTCGTACTTAAAATGAATAAAGGCTAATTAGGCTAAAATTAAGTATTTTGCAGTTGAGTATTACGAGTGATTAAAATTACATGTAAATTCTTCAAAAAAATTATATGTATGCCTGTTATTGAAGCCATTTAAACTTTACGCACAAATTGCTTATTTTTTGCGAATTGTTTTTTAATACTATCGGAAATGTCACTTGAAATCATTCTTTCAACATAGCTTCATATACCTTCTTCGCCAATTTTAAGCTTCAATATTTCTAGAAAAAAGAAAATTATTTGCTCAGCAGCAAGCGGTAGCAAAAAGTTTTATAATCACATGAAGCCTGAGCTTCCAACAAATAACTGCATACATATCATTCCTTGAAGCAATGCGAATAACGTAAGTTCTATACCACAGAAGACAAAAACTTTTTCGCAAGTTCACAAAAAACATGAACTAATAAAAACACGAAATTTTACACATAATACCAAAATTTAGTAAAATCTCTGTCTTTTTTTTTAAGGGGACACCTCTAGTATTGTAATCCATTTTGGTAAAATTATAATTATAACACATTTTTGGAAAAAAATCACTTTTTTCTTACTGCAATTTTTTACCACTCAACAGTTTGAAAACTTAATTTTAGAAAAATTTAAGCTTTAACAGCTTTTTATATTTAAGATGAGTTGCAAACTGGCACAAATTTTTGGTATTTATGTCGTCGAAGTGTTAGAAAGTCGAAAAGTTAAAAATTAGGATTTTTGCCGCCAAAACTGAAATTGGACACACATTGCGTTGTTCTTATAAAAAAAAACTATGTATACTGAAATGAAAAATCAATCCCTCCGTTCTTAAATTAATCTCATGCGATGCCAAAATTACGGTAATCCCGATTTTTCTGAAATCAAGTACAGAAAGATTGATTCAATCAGAATATTCAAGTGCAAAATAGTTAATTTTAGCCTGATTAGGTTTATTCATGTAAAAAAATTCTTATTTTAAGTACGAATATGTTTATAAACTTTATGCATAGTCTTACTCGTACGGTGTTGCTGTTTGTTTGCTTGATGATAGCCACAAATCACTGTTGTGCTCTTGTTGTTGTTTATGCTCATTGCTCGGGCATAGCCGACAAGTAGCTGACTAACGTCGTATTACATGTAGATTCAAGTCCGCAGTATAGTTAAATCAATCCCGCAGCGAACTTGTATGAATCCTAGCTGCGTACTTTATAATCATTCCCGCCGCGTACTTGAATCAAACCTGAATCAGGCAGAACAGAACAGACTTTAGAATTTATATTTTTACTACTTATATAAATTTAATTTATAAATTTAATAAATTTAACGGGTTACTGTCTATATAACATTTTTTGTAGGAAATTAAGTCACCAAAAATTTTTTTTAACATAGTTTCTTACAGTTGATTATTTCGGAGGCAACAGCAAAAAATGAGAATTTTAGGTAAGAATCAATTTCAGTGACCCTAGTGGCCATAACAAGATTTTAAGGCTGCTTTGTTTCAAGTAAATCGATACGAAGTACAATGCAATAGCTTAAAATATGGCTGAGTTATAGAACTTTCAAAAAAACATTATTTCTACGTAAATGGTAAATCTTTCCAAGCTTTAGGAAAGTACTTAAAATTACCATTGAGGGCCGTAATTATCAGAATACTTTTTTTCAACATATCCAACAGAATTTGAGTTAGGGGACTGCAAAAAAAAAATACTTGTAAAAAATAGAATCATCCTAGTATGTATTTATTGAAAAAAAATTAGACAATAAGTTTACCTTATTATTGCTAATTGAGTAGATTACTTGATTTGAAATATGAAGAATCTGAATTCGTATCCTGGTTAAGACAAACATAAAATTTTATATTTTTTTTATTATTTTTGAACTTTAAATATATTTTATGAAAGATTTTCGCTGTGCGATATTACGAAATATTTCATAATATGTATGAATGGATTTCATGCAGGTATTGCATTGATTTTTTCAGTGTATTTTACTTTTGTCTCATTTATTTACTATTTATTGAATCTTCAATTGTAAATTAAATTGGCAATAAGAACCCAAATCTTAAGTTTTTAATAATGAGTCCAACCAAAGCTAGACCAAATATTAGGTTCAAAGGTTTTTTTCTTTGGTTATTTACGTCTCTCGTCTTCGGCTGAGAACAAGAGTGTGTCTCTTTCTAAGCCGAGTGTGGCATCTAATGTTAAAGATATTGCGGGCTAACTACTACTTTTACAAATAACATTTGCTATAAAATTTATTTTTAAAAAGTACCTTTTACAATAAGTAACATATATGGTATGGCCCATTTAAGGTGGAGCCCTTTTGTGTGAAACAGTCCCTTTGATCATAGAGCAAAGCACATAATTACATGTCGAGTACAGGGTATTGCACCATTCACAAGCTCATCTCCCCAAACCCTACAGCCAACTACCAACAACAACTCACCAAGCCAAGTAAGTTAATGTGGTCAACCAGTTGATAAATGTTTGGTTAGCTTGCGGACATGTTGAGGACATTTGAAAAAAGGCAAGTAAACAAACAAATCCAATGCGAATGTGCAATGTGCATAATTGATTTGGAAAAGACAAAAAGGAAAATTAAATCTTGACGGATGATAAATGATGGTGTATAGTATGTCCTTAAAAAGCAAGAAAGAGAAATATTTATTTATGTATGTTTTGTTTTAGTATTTATGAGAAACATAAAAAGATACGCCTTCTTGCTTTGGTAAGTAAAAACCAGGTTACATGTCACTCCCTTTTGGAAAACATTCATCATTGAATTAAAATGTCTAACAACCCCAAATGGGAACAGAATTAGAAGAAAAGAAAAAGCTTGTAACATGCAGCATTCAACATACAACATGTGCTGCAAATGTCATTTTCTATAAAGTTTTATGATTTTCTGTTATTTTTTTCTTTCTTTCTTACAATTTTCTGTAAAGAATGCCAGACCATGTTTTAGTTAAACTTCTAGCAATTGTCATAAATGCGCTAAATTTTTTTCCTGTTTCTTAATTTTTTGTCTTTAGTTTTTGGATTGTTGTCTTGCGATACTTCTTAAACTTTGTTAGTTCTTTTTTTGGGGGGGTATAAGAAGTGCTATGTTGTGTAGTAGTAACCCATACCAGAAATATGTTGTAGCCCGCATCATCGTCATCATCAGCATCATTTGTTCTAAGTTTCAACTTTGCCCTATTCCACCATGCATTTGATGCAATAGCAACAGCAACATCCGTGCAACATCAAATAACCAGAAGGCATGTACCGAAAAAAGTAGTACTTTTTCCTTTTAGCTTTTTAGGAGATGTTGTAATTTCTACCACCTCATCATCATCATCTACTACTGCTACTTGTAGTCTGGGTGTTGCAGCTCCAACTTCTATCATTTTCTGCATTTTAGCTACCAATGACTGTTAACTGCAGTAGCAGCAGTACAATTCTTTTTTTTTTTGTGTTTTTCTACCAGTCTTTAGGAAAACATTTCAGTTTTGTCGCGATGATTTATTTCCGACAGCTAGCAGTGTTGAGAAAGCAAGCAGGCAGGCAAGCAGGCAAACATTCAGGCAGTTTCAGTCATACCAAGCAACAACATTTAGCCAAACAGCAATAACAAAAACAACAAAACGATTTCACTTCTTTGTTCTTATTTTTAGGAACAACTAAGGATGTATAGAGAGTATATGAATTCTATATCTTAAATTTCATACCATCAGAAATATATTTTATTCTATTTATTTAGTTTTTTTTTCTTTCTCATTTATGTATGTCTCTTTGCCTGCAATAGTCGTTATCCTTTTTTTTAATTTCTGGGTGAAATTATGAGTATTTTGTTGAAAGTGCTGCTGTTGTTGCAGTTGCCGCACTAACATTAACGGTAAGTTATGTTTTGCAACTGACATTTCTATAAAATATCTCAAAACATTATGAAATGATGGCAACAGAAGAAGTTCTATGTATAAGTTTTAACATCTATTTAAATCAGTGGTGGCCATTCTCTCTATTTCCTATGCTCGCGAGCATAGGCTGTTTTTTACCATTAACACACGTACACTGTGTGTGAGACTCACTGCCTATATATTTAGCCGCCCTGCAGGAAATGATAGTAAAATTTTACTGATTCACTATTGACTTTGTAACAAGTACTACTGACTAATTGTACAACAGGCAATGTTCTGTGCTATAGATATTTAACATGTGCTTGTAATTGAGATTCCACTACTGACATCGGAGCTATTGACTTACTACACCTAGTCTATCACTCAAAATAAAATATAAGTAAATCTAACCAATTTCATAGGTTAGAATTGAGCCAACCCATAAAATACAGTAAAAATCAACCAATGGAATTGTAGTTTAGTTGATAGAGTGTAAAACTACTAACCAGAACGTCGCAGGTTCGATACCTGCCAAGTATTAAGCAGTAAGTGTGTTTGTTTAAAAAAATTGTTTGTTTGTTTGTAATTTTTTTAACTTGAACTTAGGTTCTCATTTTTATAAACCGGACGCCTTTATCATCTCAGCTAAGTCACCCTGCTAAGTAAGGATAGCACAAAGTATACATAGACATGTGGTGACTTTCTTGACTTAAATACAGTAAGTTTAGTTAAATAACTATTTTCGCTGTTATTATTTTAAATTGGTAATTTTAACCATTAAAATTGGTAATTTTAGCCACAAATATTGTTAAAAATTAAATAACTAATTTTAACCATCAAAAATAATTTTATTTTTAAAACGTCGTTTTTCCCAGATTTATATTTTAAAATTTAGTAAAATGTAATATTTCGGTCTTGAACTTAGGTTGTCATGCTTATGAACCGGTCGCCTTTACCATTTCAGCTAAGTCATCTTGTTGTATAATGATTGCACAAAGTAACCATACACCGAAAAAAGTTTGAACATAAATAGTATGAAAAAAGTTCATAATCTATTATTCATATATTTTATTAATTTAAAAATAAAAAAACAGGAGTTATTTCATACGCAGTATGAATTTAGTTTTTAATAAATAAATTTATGAAATCAAAGTTGCTTTGAAAAAAATTTTTTACTTTTTTGTCTACAAATTCTAAAATGCTTTTCTATTTATATAAAGTAAAAATACAATTAATTTCAAATAGTCTGTTTGGCAGAAAGGAAAGGCTTGTGCATAGTACAACAGACTATACAAGCTCAATACTGAATTTTTAAAAACCCTTTTTAAAAGAAATATGAACTAATTTATGTAAAAGTTCATAGCTGGAATGAAAATAATTTGGAAAAAAATTATCATGTTCGATTCATAGCATTTATGAAAAAATTCCTTAAATATAAGTACTTTTTATTTGCTGTGCAGACATGAAATGACTTACAACTTTAAAAATTTATTTCAACCAATGAAAATTGTTATTTCATAAAACTTGCAACAGCAATTTACATAAACAGTAGGTTAACTATATATATTGGTTAGATTTACCTATCATTTTATTTTGAGTGATGGTACTTCTTATGGGACCATATGGAGACATTGCTAGCAGAGATTCACTAGTGCATTTTAATGGTTCTAGTACACACATATGAAACTTTGTACTAGGTAAGGCAATTAAATTGGATTTTTTTATGAAATTTTTTATTTTTGCGTGCAGCCGCATTTATTTTTAACACAACAAAATGAGACAATAAAAAATCATTTTCTAGCTGTCAAAAACTTCTCTTCACATTAAAGACTAAATAGAAAGTGCAGACGATTCGTTAGCAATGTCACCAAAAAGTCACCAACCTTGTCGACAAAAGTGGTGACTTGGAGACACTTGTCCCCTGGCATACTACAGGACGTGAAGCACATACACAAACAAAGAAGAAGATAGTGTATGTTTGGTCAACACTGATTTAAATGATTTTTCAGATGGCTGTGAGAAAATGTGTTAAATTCCATCCACAAATGAAAAAATTGTTGTGTCAAAAATTTAGCTTTTCGCAATTTCTTATTCTATTGAACTCACTTGAAAATAAAATATCTTAATTGAATTATGTGCCAATTTTAAGAGAAAATTGCAGACAAAATACTCCCTATTAGAAATCTTAAATTGTCTAATCATTGAAATTCTGTCCAATTTTTGTAAAGAAAAAAAGTGATAAATTTATGGACGTCAGAGCTGCTAGAATTAATTTAATTAATTTTTCATAAGAAATATCATTTTCTGTTGCCCACTCCATACAAATGGCAAGGGCTTTAATGACATCATCTACTTTAAATTTTTGTGCTTTTTCAATTTGTACATTCTCTGCAGTTTCTTTGTCTGAAAGATCTATAGCTTCGCTTTCATCTGTATAGTCCTCTCTGATCCATGGAGACGGCAAAAACTTCGTCCCATGTGTTCGGCAAAAGAGTAACTGCCATACGAATATTCAGATCTTTTAGCTTTTTTCCCAAGTCTGTGCCCTTTGTGCCAATTAAATGGGTTAAAAGATTTTTTTACAATAGATTTTTGTCAAATTTATTGCAATTTGATGTAGCGGGTGAAGTAAGGCTGTGCAATTTGGAGGCAGGCTCATTATGACAAAGTTTCCATCATCACTTTTGTGCGAAGGAATTCAGTTAGGTTAGGTTAGGTTGAACAGGCTGCCGGTTTCTAACAACCGGCCCACTTGGGTCCTCTGGTCCCTTTGTGATGCCTGGGATGGATAGTAGGGAAGTTCAGAGAGGTGTCCCTCCTATCCCAGAGGTTAGGTCGGTGTTAAACCAACCCGAGTATCTTGCGAAGTTATACTGGGGCCAGATGGATCTGGAAACCTCACAAGTGATTTCATTAGTCCATCTGGTTTGCGCTTCTCTAAATAGTTGGTGCTGAATTTGTATTTTACAGCTTTTTAGTGGGACACCTACTAACCAGTCGATGTCATTTTCATGTGGGCGGGCACCGGCCTTGGATAGACCGTCCGCGATAATATTACCGGGTACCCCCGCGTGGCCCGGTACCCAGAAGAGCCCTAGCTTCGCATGTCTCGCCATCTCATTCAGAGATGCCCGGCATTCTTTAACCAATTCCGATGTTGTGTAAACACCAGATAGAGCATGTAGTGCCGCCTTACTGTCGGTACAAATTCGGATGTCCTGATCGTATATCCTGTAGTACCTTAACCAGTTGGCTGCCCTTTTGATTGCCGATATTTCAGCCTGAGTGATGCTACATTGGTTTGGTAGCCTAAAGTTTATCCTACGTTGCATTTGTGGGATGTGGAAAGCCACGCACCAAAATAAACCCCTATTTCGAATATACATAAATGATTAAGGCCCTAATTGTGTAAATCACGTCACCAAGTGAAATTTGTATAAAGAACAAAAACAAAATTTGAAATATTTTATAAATTTGTTTTATTTTCATACAAATTTTAAAATATTTGAAAGGTAAAGCAACGCTTCAATTTGTATACGTTCATTTGGTGAAGAATTTTTATGAAAAACAAAAACAAATTTTTAAAATTTGGTCAAATTTCACTTCGGTGATGTGATTTACACAATTAGGGCCTAAAATACAAACCTCAGGCACAAAACTGTTTTTAAGCCAATCTTCGAAAATGACGTAACTTATGGATGCGCTTTTGTTTCCTTTGTAATAGACTAGTCTGTTATTAAAGTTCTTAGACACGCGTGGGTTCTCTGATTTCCCAAAAACAAATAATTTTAGTTTATATGATCCACTTGCATTCATACATGGCAAAAATGTTACGCTTTCTTTAAAAACTTTACGTCCTGGTACTGACTTTTCATTTAAACTTACTAGAGTTGTAATTGGTAGAAGTGTAAAAAATAGCCCGGACTCGTCTTAGCTGTAAATCGGATCAGAAACTTATGCTAGTTCATTGATCTTAGCGGTGAACTCTTCTAAAAAAAGGATCTACGTTTTCCTCCTTATTTGATAGCTTTTCTCTGCATTTTTATAGTTCTTCACCCATCCAAGGCTAGCAGTAAAAGTTCCAGGTTTTTCTTTTAAAGTAATGGAGATAGAAATTAAATTTAAAATGCATTCTTCTATCCTTACGAAGCCCTCAAACATGTTTTGGTACTTTTTTGTAATTCGAATATATAAAGCGTAAAATTGGTTGCTCTTTTTGTACTTTTTTCCATACAACTATTTTTTATGCAAATTGATATACATAGTAAATGAATATGTTTTTATATTTTCACTAATAAAGGATTTTTGAAAATGTTAATTCTAAGGGGACTAAAAGGGGTAAAAACGGGTAAAATCGGTAACCTTATATCTTCGAATCTAAGTAAGGTAGACATAAAATTCTAAAAGCATCATAATAAGATAGAAAAGTGAGCGGACAGATGTCTGAAACTTTCTTCAAATCTGTATATTTAGGGGCCGAAACAGGGTGAAAATATAATTTGGGTACTTTTTTTGTTAACAGTTTATTTCCTAAAGTAATAAAGTTAGAAACTAAAGTTGAAATTCATTCTTCTCTCCTTAAAAATCCCTCAAAAACAGTTTTGTATTTTTTCAAATTTGAATATATAATGGGTAAAATTGGTAGCCGTTTTTGGTACTCTTTTCCATACAAATATTTATTATGCACATTGATACACATACTGAATGCATATGTTTCTATATATTCTCTAAGAACGAATTTTTGAAAACTTAAATTCTAACGGGATTAAAAGGGGTAAAAACGGGTAAACTCGGTGTTCTTATATCTCCGAATCTAAGTAAGCTAAGTAAGGTACACATAAAATTCCAAAAGCATCATAATAAGATAGAAAAATGAGCGGATATGTGTTTTATACTTTTTTGAAATTTGTACATTTGCCGAAAAAGGGTAAAAATATAATTTTGATACTTGTTTGTTAACCGTTTATATTTTAAAGTAAAGGTATTTTTTCGAAAACCTACTTTTTTGAAAATGTGATTTTAAGAAATGGTACTTTTTGAAAAATGTTTTTTGGAAAGGGTACTTTTTAAATGGTACTCTTTTGAAAATAGTTACTTTTTGAAAAGTTACTTTTTAGAAAATGTTCTTTTTAGGGCTCTGTACACCAAAAGTGTAAATTAATCTTATTATTTTCGATACGCTGTCCGTCAGTCCGCCTGTCTTTCTCTCTGTCACAGGCTGTTTTCTCGATAGCCGTCAGGACTACGGGCTAAAGATTAAAGGGTGCTCTAAAGCGAGCAACGAAACATGTTGAAATACCAATGTAATATACAGACATTTTTATATAGACTCTCGAAATTTTAAAAGTTAGTGTTAATTGGTGCAGTCTGTAGAATATTTAACACAACAAAAATTAAAGGGTGTTTTGAAAGTTAATGTAATTTTAACTATGTAGTTTAAACAGTTTGCCGTATCTTGGAAACTGTAAGAGGCAAACTCTAGAGTTTTTAAAAAACTTAAAAACTAAAAAATTCCAGAATTAAAAAATCAAAACGAAAAATCGCCAAAATTAAAAAATCGCTAAAACGCAAAAATTCACCAAAACTAAAAAGATCGCCAAAAAAACTAGGCAATTGTAAGGTTATTTTTAAATGAGTTAATTAATTTTTTTATATATGCACAACAATGGTGTAGCGAAGCACGCCGGGTATAGCTAGTATTATATATAGTTATTTCTTTGCAAAAATTTAATTATTAATATTAGCTCTAATTTTTAAAGTATTTCACGACAAAAATATAACTTTGAATTTTAATTTTATGAATTTTAATTTTATTTATTATGTATCATTATTTGAACAAAACCAATAAAAATAAATATAATACAATAGCTTTACTTGGTCAATATGATAAACAACTGTATGGCATACTTTATTAATATTTGCATACATGAATTACGGCGGGTAATGGGTTAAGCTAATATAATCTATAGTTATATTCTTGCACTGGCGAACACGAACATGTTAATTCTCTCCTTAAAATCTTAATTATCTTCACAATATCTTTAAAAAGATATTTCTCAAGTAAAATAATAATAAAATGCATAAGATGACTTAAAGCAAAATTAAAATTAAAAAGAAAATAATAATAAATAAAAAATGCTTAAGCATCATTCAGATAAATGGTCTCCTGTAAGAGAATCATATTTAATATATCTATGATTTATAGGGTCAAAAGTGTCATCAACGAACGAACGTATGACCAAATGAATGGACCAAACTCCAACATCAACAACCAAGCAAGAACAAAACCAACACTGACAATAACAATAACCAGCAGAATTGAAAGGAAAAGAGGAATACAAGGACTGAAATGATGCCTGAAACAACGAAAATGAGATGAAATTTCCAATAATTTACGACGAATTTATAAACGAGTGTGAATTATGACAATAATGAACGACACAAAATGCATAAAGTGTAAAAATGAAGTGAATGTTGAATACGACAAAAAAAAACTAAAAGGACATTGCATGGAAAACTGAAAGGACAATCACAACGTTAAAATTATGGGCACAAATGCATGAGTGTGTGTGTATGTGGTGTGTGTGTGTGCGTGTGCAAGTGTATTGCTGTTGTATGCAACACTACTAAAAATGTACATGCATCAAAATGCATTTATGACATAAATTTTCACTACAAAAAAAAAGTATAAATGCATCATGCAGCTTTATTTTGTGGACGAAAAAAAGTCGAAAAAAATTAACATTTTAAATGAAAACAACAAAAATAAATGCAATTGGAAATGTGCAGAAAATGCGACAGCCATTACGAGGGCTTTATTTCATTATCGAAATTTTGCACAATTTGCAATATTTCCGATGATTGTTGTTTCATTTCATGTTTTTATTGTTGCTGCATGTTCAGTTTTTTTTCCTTGTCTTTTTTTGAGTCATATGAAAAACAATAAATTTGTTGTTTTTATTGTGGCATTTGGTGAGCCATTTTATCCAGTCGTAACCAGAGATTCAGATTCATTTTACTGATGATGCACTTCATTTTTACGCACAATTCTTAATAGTAGTAGTCAGTATTCATTCGCTTCAGCACCAAATAAGAGGGACATTGAAGGGTATTAACAGTCATTATTCAATGATATCGCATTCAAACAGATAGAGGTAATACATATATATTATCTAATAATAGATTGTACACTGTGAAAAAATTTCGCTAGAAATTATTCTTAAAAAATATTAATTTTTTTATCGGATTTATCCCAAGCTCAACAGTTGAGTTCTGGTTTATCAATTCACATGAAATATGCTATTGAAAAACTATAATTGTTTCTCTACTTAATGTAAAACATTTAAAATCACTGCGATTTTACATTTAAAATCTCTGCAGAGTGTTGCCGTGATATAGACTATATTTTATTTTATTAGCGATGTCTCAAAATAGGATTTTGAGACATACGAAAAATAAAAAGAGTTATTTCCGCTAATAATTTTTTTTTTCTTTAAGTGTATAAATTGCACAAAATTTTCAAACTGAACATCATCATTATTTGAAAATAAAATTGATTGTTGCCTCCATACATATCCGCGCAGATGGCAAACAATCACTACGTGGACAAAAAAAATATGTATAGAGATAGATATTTATTAAAATTCTATAAAATTAAGTGGAAATCGGTGGGTGTGTCTGTAATTGATGCAACTCAATTGTCCATATACTCGTATTTACTACAATGGTATATCGTAATGATGCAGCAGCTGAAGCTACAAATACAGTTACAATAACTTGTATTGACAGATTACATAAGGAATGCAATCATTATAATTCCCGTTGCAATTTTGAATTTTTTCTTTAATATAGGTAAGTCAATTCGTTACACTCATACATCTATTTTATTTAAAATGCTTTAATACTGCTAAGATTGGCACAATTTTTTTTAAATTTTGTCTAGAAATATTTCACCGAAAATAAAAATAAAGTATAAAAAAATATCACTCATACGTACCGTGTCTATATGATTGTAGCTAAACCCTATGAAGGTGGAGAGCAGCGTTATTCTCAAGAATTTATGTTTAAGAAATATATATATATATATATATATATATATATATATATATATATATATATATATATATATATATATATATATATATATATATATATATATATATATATATATATATATATATATATATATATATATATATATATATATATATATATATATATATATATATATATATATATATATATATATATATATATATATATATATATATATATATATATATATATATATATATATATATATATATATATATATATATATATATATATATATATATATATATATATATATATATATATATATATATATATATATATATATATATATATATATATATATATATATATATATATATATATATATATATATATATATATATATATATATATATATATTTCTTGTGGGCTAGTTAATCTGTATACCTTCATTTTGTTTCGTGCTAATGTCAAATCATTAGTAAATATTTAACCATGTTTGAAAAGTTTTTAAACTCGTATATAGACTTGCATATAGACAGACTCACAAACAAGAAATGAGAATCACTAATACAAAAACATAATAGTTTTAAAAAATTACACAAACAATTTTATTCAATATTTCTAATCTATTTGTTTGAAAACTTTTAAAACATGGTTAAGGACCTGCTGATGAGTTGGCATTAGCAGCCAACGAAATTCTGGCACATAGATTAGCTAACCCACAACAAATGGATATATTTTTGAAGCATAAATTTTACTAGAAACTATTATGACGAAATGTGAAAAAGTAAGAAAATGACAGATGAGGCTAAGCAGCTGAACGTAATTTATTTCAGCTTTATGTAAATACCAGTGTTTCTGCTAGAAACGGCTAAATGACATAAAAATAAAATCTAAAAAAGTCAAAATATTTTGTATTGAAAGCTCAATGTTTTCTTTATTATTTTATATTATTCAGTGCGGAAATTTTTATGACGAAAGATCCAAACGTATTCGTTCTATGACTTGAGAAAATTGGTGACGTACCAAGAGTAAGGAATGGTGAAAAGAACATATCGTGCAAAGGTTACTCGTGATGAGTGGTCTTAATTTTCAGTGAACATAATTTGGACTCGGGCTAGTATTGTAGTAAATGAACAATTTCGATATGGCTGGATCCAAAACTTATCATATAATATCTAAACAAAGCTAATTATCTCCCTCCAATGAGCTTGAAAATAATATATTGTATACAATCAGTGTGAAACAAAGCTTTTCGCTGTGTCGATAAGGAAATTTTAAGGGTTTCCATCGGAATGTTTGAAATTTTTCACAACAGAACATACGTGTCAGTGATCAGAAGTATTCTCTTCGTGAGAGTACGTGATAAAAGCTTTAAGCGATATTAAGAGGAAGCCTTCTAAAGCCAAGTGTCTCCAAGCCACCACTTTTGTCGACAAGTTTGGTGCTTCTTGGTGACATTGTCAACGAATCATCTACACTTTTTATTTGACCTTTAATGGAAAGAGAAGTTTTTAATAGCTAAAAAACGATTTTTTATTGTCTCAAAACTAATGTAATTGTTTTATGAAACACATTATGGAACCACATAAGGACATTAGAACTAGAAATAATGATTCAAGTTAACAGATCGTCACTACCATGTCAAACTATCCAATATGCAAAATTACTTTTTCTAGATTCGTTATCTTGGTAGCACTCCAATTTATAGGATACACTTCGTTTAAAAATTCTCATAGAGGATTGATAACTCAATAGGAAATATTTTAAGCTTGTCACTGTTAGGAATACGCCGACTTTAAGGGCCTGGCCCACGATGTCGAAAAGTCGATATCGGTCTCTTATTTTTATTGAAAACAATAATAAACAACTTAAATATGTTCTTGTTTTCATTATAAATAAGAGAACGACATCGACTTGTCGACATCGTGGGACAGTTTGGAACTTCAGGCTAGACGAGTTTTTCCATACAAATTGACAGTAATCATACGCCGTAAAAATCAGTCATCATTTTAAGAACGTTTTTTCTCATGCTCTCAGTTTTAGCCACTTATTCACTCAACAATGTTGCCGTTTTTTAATAAAATTTCATACATTTTTCGTACGAAATATAAAAACATAACACAATAAAAAATAATATAAGAGGATTTTGAAGCTACTGTCGTCGATTTAATTTTTGGCCTGTTCATTTTTGCAGCGTTTTCATCATTGATGGGTCTTGGCGTCCTCTGAAAAGTATAAATGTTCATATTGGATAGTTTGGCATGGTAGGAACGATGTGTTGACTAAAATCGTTAAAATGCACTAGTGAATTTCTAGTACCAATATGGTCCCATAAGAACAACCTACTACATAGTTAGTCAATAGTTCCGATGTCGCTAGTAGAATCTCAATGAAAAGCACATGCTAAATGTCTATAGTACAGAACATTGCCCGTGGTATAATTAGGCAGTAGTACTGGTGACAAAGTCATTAGTGAGTCAGTACAGTTTAACTACCAACATTTCGTTCAGATAAGAACTGCACTAGTGTTGCCAGCGCAGATTATTAAAATTTTATGCAATGAAATGCAAACTATTAGAAATTTCCAATCGAACTACAACATTCAAAACTATTAAATTAAAAAAAGCGAGCAATAGGAAATAAGAAAAAGATTTCTTAAGAGCGGCAAATTATGGTGTGTGTGGTCTTGCTATTTTGATTTTGATGAATCTATTTTTTATATGGAGTTTGGTAACACAAATTGGAAAAAATTTCAAAAAAGGTATGGATATTACAAAATATTTTGTTTGAAATCTACTAGATTTCGCGCTGTTGTAAATGCAATATAACATAAAAACGTTAATTATAAAAAATTTATTTGAAAACTTTGACGGAACAGCTTAGTTTTGCTTCAAATGTAGGTCTTTAATGATATAATAAAATATCGCGGAAAATCAGAGTTTCAGAATACGTTAAACTAAGTTTAAATTTAAACGACATCTCAAAACTTGTCCTTAGGATTCTGACACTCTGCTTAAGAATATTTGCGCTTCTATATACCTTTAGTGTATAAAAGCAAGTAACCAGAAGAAAATTAAATTTAAGGTATGGAAAATATTAAATCAACTCTCTTACAGGATTGAAAAGGAATATATAAAAGCCGCCTAATGACACTTAATAGTCCGAAGAATCGTATTGATATTCCCTTCGATCCAATTAGAACAATAGTGCCTCAACAAACTTATTCCATTTAGATCTGTCAGCCGCAATATTCTTTACATCGCTCTACGCTTCATGCATCTCCTGAGTTTCAATGCCAATTTTCCTTGGTCATGTATGTGCTAACCGACCTATTCAGTGACTAACCTCAGGAATGCATTCCTGGCTATATCGGCCGGTGATCTACGGAGTGTATGGCCAATTCAGTTCCAGTTAATTTTCTGAGTTTCAGCATGTATTGCAACTTGATGTGTTTACTTCAAATAATGTTACTGCAAATGGTGCCTGCCAAGAAGACTCGTAGAATTCTCAGAAGGCATTTATACATTAGAGTTAAAGCTGCAAAAAAGATTACGTGACTTTTTTATTCTGCTAGCAATATCCGCACTAGACCTAACTACCACTTCCTTTAATAATTGCGCCGAGATAGCAGAATGTTTCAACTTTTTCTGATGTTTTCCGTTATGTATATAAAAAGGATTTCTTAATAACTCCAAAACAGTTTAAAATATGAAAAATTATATATAGATGATTTAAAGGTAATTTTATTTTGTATCTTTTGGTGGCCTACTTCATTCCCGAGTTGTGGTAAAATATACTAATCTACCTAGTGGATATATTAGCCAATCCGATTAAAAAAATGTGTACGTGGTACAAAAAAAATTAAAACGGATTTGAGTTTAGCACATTAAACTTTGTTTATTTCACATAGTTTTATTTAAAGGTGATTTTTTCTGCATACCAATGTAGATAATTACTTATAAATACTTCATATATTACTTATACGCACTTTATTCAATAGAAAACTTCCCGTAACTCTTCAATTGATCTGTTATATCAAAGCTCACGGTTTCTAATTACAAAACCTGACCTCTATCTGTTGCCACCATTCTCGTCAGGGGATAGAAATACAATTTGTGTTTAAGGGCATTTGAAACTATTTTTACTTTCTTATAAATGCAAAGGAAATGAATGCATTATATAAAGACCCGGTTTCTGAAGCTACGTACACTTGTATGTGTGTATGTATGTATGTATGTATATGTGGCATAATGTCATACTGAAATAATGATGCTGGTGTTGTTTAACTTCTTTTTTTTCAGTAGTTATACGTTTATATCCTTAATTATGATTATTGTTATTTTTCGCTCGAAATGTCGCATTTACTGTCGTTGCTGCTGATGTGAATGTTACTGCTGCTGTTGTTGTTGATAGTGTTGTTGCATCAACCCATTTACTATAGAACCAACTTCAGCGACACCATCATATACATCTCATTCTCTCTGTACATGATATTGACTGCAGCTCGTTATGTTGCCATAAATTTTACAGTTTGACGTCGCATTAAAATGTTGTTGGAATTGATGTTGCTGCTGTCGTTGTTCCCTTTTTTTGTGTTGTACATTCGTTGGCGACCATTCACTTATATAACATATATACACATACACACATATCATTATATTGTTTTCTTGTTCGTTCATTTTGTAGATGTTACGTGCAAAATATTACCGCCGTATTGCATTGCTGTGCATTATTTTATTATTATTTTGTAGCTGTTGTTTTTGTATTATTTTACTCGCTGTTATGACACTTAAATGTCGCTATCATTTGATGTCCTCCATTTCTGTTTTGTTTTTATGCACTGCATACATCTGGGCGTTCATCCATTGCCATCATCCTTGTCATTGTCGTCCACGTCATCATCTCCGTGCAGAGAATGGATGTGTAATTGTTTATCATTTGTTCAATTTTTTGCACTGGTTTGTAATTTTTTGTTTTGCGAAATTTCGATATTTACAACTCACTTCACACTCATGCGTTGCTCAATTATCTGCAGCTTCATAAATCGTTTTGAAATCCATTCACTGGTAATTCTTTTTTCGATGTTCACATTAAATTAAATACTTTTATAGTCCTTTTGGTGTATTGTAGTAGTTTTTTTTTCAAAATGATAGACTGTATGTACCTTGAGCTGGATTCTTCGGTGGTAGCTTTTGATAGAGATTATAATACTTGCAAAAATTTTGTTGTTTTTTCTAACAGAACTTGACTAGAAAGACAAACGGTTTTCCCATAATGCTTAGCTTATAGGCGTATACACGCAACGTCAAAAATCCTCAGTGAAACTATATAATGGCGTCAAATAAAATAGCCAGTTGGTCTATTCGTAAAATATTTATTTCAGTAAATTATATTATAGCGCGCTGTATATCCCACACCCATTTCTTCATGCTACAGTAATTAAAAAAACAAACACACATACTTCTTAAGATTTTTTTGCATTTCTGCAGAAACACCCAGGGTCTTGGTAGGAATTGAAACTGCGACTCCCGGTTAAAAGTTTAGCACACTATCCGCTGCACTACGGGGATACCCCGTAGACAAAGATATTTATTTACTGAATATGTCGTGCGGTCTAAGCGGTAAAAAAACTCTGATGAATAAATCGGGTGTGCTCGAAACATCTAAGTTCAACCTTCCGTGCAGCCAAACATTTTTCTTTGTCTATATACATAAAAATTTTATCCTGCTAGAATATAAATATTTACGGTATAATTCATAAAAAAGTATTATTTCATTCATAAAGTACACAATAATTATTGAACAGATTAACGCTAACAAACGTTTATTACATTAGGCTGTTTTGTAATATATGGAATTTTAGATTTCGATACTGGCAACACCACCGTATTCGATACTGGCAACACCACCATATTCAACAAGCTACAATACAAAGAATATGATTTTATACGGATATTCGAGTCTGCACGCAAAGAAAAAACATGGTTGAGGCAACCACAACCTAAGAGCACCATACTATGATTGAATTATATGGTTGGAGTCAAATCATACTATTATGAAAATAAATCTGTTCTAAATATAATATTGTTGTCTTATATAACACTAATATGATTCATACAACCTAATGTTTAATTGAATCAAAATATACAACTATTTAAACTAATCATATTATATTTGTATATAAAGATAGCATGGTTCTAAATTACCATATAAAGGTTGTTTTCTTAATCATATTTTGATTAAAAATTGACAGCAGCTAAAAGCATATGTATACATTTTTGAAATTAAATATAAAATAAAACGTTTTGAAGCTGAAATGAAAAGTGTTATATATTTTCACATACATACATGCATACATACTTGTTGACACATGCTCTGAAAATCATTTCGCTTTGAAATCGGGAACTTTCAAAATAGAATTCAACCTAAACGCTCACTTATTGCAGTTTTTCAGTTAGTTTTTATGTCTCAGATATTTCAGATAATTTACTTAAACTAAGCTACGAATGCACTAAATTGTCCGATTAAAAGAACACTGTTTTTCGTTTTTGAAATTTTGCAATTTCAAAAAGAAATGGTTTTCAGAACATGGCCGAATACTATTTGCTAGCTTTTATTCGTTTTTGATATTTTTATTTTATTTTTTCTTATTTTTTATTTTTTTAAATGACTCACAAAAAACCAACCAACACTCTCAAGTAAAACAAAAAACATAAAAAATCATTCAACCAAAGGATAGAACAAAAACTTTTTCAGAAGCAAAGAGACATGTCTCTTTTGTAACCATAGCTTGATTGCAAACAAACCGCTTTAAAATGGTATGGACAAGAACCATATTTTATTGTTATAGAACCATAATCTTATTTAATTTTTAAATATACCGTGATTGTAGCTAGATTTTTTTTAACAATAAATGCAACCACGTTGCAATCAATATGAATGCTAATAATGTCATTATTAAATGTAAGCATGTCTTTTGTCATAAACTAATTAAGGTTCACAATTACTTAAAACAATAATAACTTATTTGCCAGAACCATAAGCTATATCTGGAAATATGACATTGTTGATGCAACCATGCCACAACCATATCTTTTCTTTACGTGTGTGAACAACATTTTGAAATTTCTTCTTAAAATTGTTTATACGAAGTAAAAACAAAAATGTGAGTTAATTGAAAAAAAATTAATACGTATTGTTGGCTACTTACAAAAAATGTATTCGAATAACACTACTCTTTTTATTTGTTATGGTTGTATCTACATCACTAACAATTTTATTTGTTTTTTGATTTGTTCTAATTCTGCTTCTTACTTCATACAAATTTTTGTTTAAATTGTATAATTTAGTGGTATTGTCCATCAACGGAAAAAAACATATTTCGCCACTGACAGCGAAGACTTCATGCTTTATATTAAAGTATGTATACCATGTACTCCTATCTGCTACATTTTTAAAGATATTTTAAGTTTTTATGAATAAGACCGTTAAAATATATGCATACGTTAATATAATGTCTAAATAACCAATATTTATAAAAATTCAGCAAATGGTAAGTAAATATATGGATTATAAGTTATCAATTCCAAATAATGACAAATACATAATTCATGTAAAAATTCCAGTATGCTGTTTTTCATTTCTTCCTCCACATGTATGCATGAGAGTTTTGTCAATAAGAACAGGAAGCACAATAAAAAGTAAATGTCAAATTGTAGTAAAGTTAAAAGAAATAATAAGAAAAAAGTATCTACATACATACATTTCTAAAGTTATTACTACGATTTTACTGACAAATACATTTTTAACATGTAAAATGCCTTGTGTACCAAATTTTCTATTTAAAATCACATTCATAAATACATTTTGCTTTTTAAACGAGCAAGCATCACATGTAATAGACACACATACTTAAGTGGATACTCTTCTATACATACCATAGATTTTGAATTGAATTTATTTTATGATTAACAATAAATCGTCTCTTACTCAAACACAAATGTTGTTCTTCTTCCAATTCTTATTATTATTTTTTTCAATCTCTGAGGTTATCAAAAAGGATGCTGCTACTAAAGTGGACAGAAGAGCAACAAAAATATTTAGAAAAAAGAAATTTGGATTTAGCTATAGATTTCTGGTAGATAAAATATTAAAAAAAATATATCTTTAAAAAATATTTTATAACATAACAAGCATTTCAGAAACATATTATGACCAAAAAATATGAGTTAAAAAAAATCTACAAAATAGATATCAATATAACAATAATAACTAGAAAGCAATGTCGCTTTTGACCATCTTTGATAACTCACGACAAAGCATTCGAATAAATTTAGGTAAGGTACTTTATACTACAACATCAGCAGAAGAATTTAAAAGAGAAGTAACAAGATACATGTACAAAACATAATAATGACTAAAAATAAAAATGAATACAAAATAAATACAATCACATATCGAAAATGACTACTCCAAAATGTAATTGTTCCTAAGCACAGCAAAAAAACTTTTAAGGCAAAAAAAAAGAAGGATTGAAGCATTAAAAATATATGTATATGCACAACTTCAAACCAAAATCGTAAAAAGCCCCGTACTAAAATCACTAGTCCATCTAAAATTAACTTGTGACCATGTAGTATGAGTTTAAATTTTTGTTCAAATAAACCAAAAAGGCGTTGAATACAATTGGGGATAGTTGTATTTAAATTCTCTTTTAGATCGTAGAGGAGGATCATTGATCATCAGTAAGGGCAACAATCTAAATGAGAATGCAATTATAATTGCTCAAGCAGAAGCAAACATAATTGTTGGGTTTTAGATAATAAAAGAAAAGGGTTAGATTCTTTTATCTTGATTTGAAATTTCTGTGTATTTGCTCACCTTTGATAGCGACATCATAATGAAGTAATTAGGCAAGTTGTGTTTTTTTTTCAGCTATACAATTCAATTTAAATTTTATTGGGGTTTGAGTAATTATAAGTATAGTTTTAAGTTTTAGACATAAGTATTTGAATTGCTTAACTTAAGTTTTCCTTACGACTATTCTTCAAGATAGATAATAAGTATTTGACTTAGAATAAAGTAAGTATAATTTAGGTTGTAAGAAAGCAAAGTGAACTTCATTTGAAATTTCTGTGTATTTGCTCACCTTTGATAGCGACATCATAATGAAGTAATTAGGCAAGTTGTGTTTTTTTTTCAGCTATACAATTCAATTTAAATTTTATTGGGGTTTGAGTAATTATAAGTATAGTTTTAAGTTTTAGACATAAGTATTTGAATTGCTTAACTTAAGTTTTCCTTACGACTATTCTTCAAGATAGATAATAAGTATTTGACTTAGAATAAAGTAAGTATAATTTAGGTTGTAAGAAAGCAAAGTGAACTTCACGATGGTGGACTAGTACGTGAACTTGGTAATAATTTTAAGATCGTAAGTATACTTCAGTTTGAACGAAACCCGATTAGCAGAAAAGTACCTTTAACTCTTATTTTTTAAGTTTAGTGCTGGCAAGTTATTATTTGATTTACGATATTATTTTACACTAAAAGAACTTATATTAATTATGGTAGAATTAATATAAAAATTTTGATTTATGTTAGTATTATAATTTAAATGTCCAAAGTCAGTTTGGACAGGCGTAGTGAAACGAAGTATCGTTTCACTCAATTTAAGCTTTATTTAAAATTTAATCATTTCCACTCAGATAGTTAAATGTTTAATACGACTATCTGATAATAAATAACCCAGCAGTGAGTTTAATAGCATCGCTATCATAAGGTTTTTTTTTTGCTTCGAGAATATTTGGCGCAATTAGAAAATCAAAACTTGTCTGAAGAGTTGTCTTTATTAGTAAATAGTTCTGCAAAAAACCCCGACTTCAATGCAAAGATCTTATTAAGCAGATAACAAAACGGGCGCAAACGGATGCCCCACAGATTTTTGCAAAAATCATGAGACCAAACTGCAAGTAAGCCCTTTCAAAAAAAAAAAACAATTTTGAAAATCCGTTTACAAATGACACAATTATGCGTGAGGGAGCTAGTTTCCCCCTCCGATTTTCCAAAAAAAAAATTATGGGACTAAACTGCAGGAAAGAAAGCCCTTTCAAAAAAACATTTTTTTCTTTCAAAAAATTTTTTTTTTGAAAATTGGTTCATAAATCACAGAGTTATTCATGAGGAAGCAAATAATTACGGAACAGTCAGCAGAGTTACAATCTCTTATCTACATAGTCTTTGTAGACTTCGAAAAGTGTCGAGCTTTGCACGACAACGCGCTGACTAACAGCTTCGATATTTTAACTGGTGCCCGGCAGGGATGCATCCCTTCCCCTCTTCTATTAAACATGGTTTTTGATATCATAATACGTAACGCTACTCAAGCCAACAGAGGTATAAGATTGGTGCTCAACCAACAACTCGAGAGTCTGAATTATGTAGACGATATCTGCCTCTTATCGCATAATCACCGACATATGTGAGCTAAGCTCAAAGCCTTCGAGACCGAAGCTGGTCTGAAAATAAGCATATGCAATTCAACATTATAAATATCAAATTCAAAATA
This sequence comes from Panzeria rudis, assembly GCA_956483635.1. Taxonomy (NCBI): domain Eukaryota; kingdom Metazoa; phylum Arthropoda; class Insecta; order Diptera; family Tachinidae; genus Panzeria; species Panzeria rudis. The sequence continues at coordinate 32,199,779 of OY101449.1, read as the reverse complement.
CAGGGTATTGAATTAGAAGAAGTAAACTCATTTAGCTATGTTGGTAGTATTGATGTAGATCGCTGTGCAGGGAAGTCTTCTGATATTTCGAAGCGAACTAAGATCAGCATATTCAACTCTGAATCTTGGAACACAACACCACGCTATATAAACGCCATCCAAGTGCATACTCGTTAATCGCTGCCTACGAATGATCCTAAAGATTGTTTTACCAAGCATCATATGCAACATGCAACTCTGGCATCCAACCGATCAACAACCAACCCGCATCGAAATATTTCAGCGCAAATGGTCACACGCTGCAGAGATCTTATCCACAGAAACAAATAAAGAATTAGCCGCCCGTCGCACACTTGGCGACGTCAACTTGATAATGTAGTCAACAAAAGTGGTCTAAGCTTGAGAAAAATAAAACATCTCTCATCAAACCGAATCGAATGGTGAGAGAGTTCCTAATAGGAGCCACAGGACACAATGCTACTAATAGGAACCACAGAACACATTATACATATATTGAATATATTTTAAATGAATTTTATTTGCTGGTGTTTAAGCATTGTCTATATGCATTTAATTGGTGCTTTACCATATCGTCAGCAGACTTCGGCATACATTACATTGAAACCGAACTAACGCAATAACCTGTTCTTATTTCTGCTACACAGAGAAAAAATTTTGTCGCCAATCGAATTTTGTTGGTTACATGCACCATATCTTATAATTCAGTTGTGTACCAGGAACGACTTCGGTTCGAAGAATTGAATCTACAAGAAAGACAATTGAAATAAAATACTATTGTGAATAAAATGCTGATTTTTATTTATGTTCGCTCAGACGCAAACCAATGTGTAATATATTAAAGCCAACAGATAAATTCATATGAATTTAAAACACATTTATCCAATACGATGTTAAAAAGTGAAATTTAATAACAAGCTATAACGGATTTTGTCAGGTCTAACTCAATACTGATGTGTTATAGTTGTAGAAACTTGTATGCTCACATCAACGGGTGCGCACGTTTCAATTGCTTTCTTAGTACTAACGTACACATGATTACGTAATAAGAAGGTACTGAAAACACCAGAATCGATATTTGTATAATTATGACGTAAAATAATGTTTTCTGTTTACTGGTGTCTGCTAGACTACGACGTCAGTCGCAGAGGGTTAAGCCACGTATGTGTATTGGAATTTTTCATTATAACCTGCAATTTAAATAACTTTGATTCAACATAATTTTTCATTTTATTTCAGTATCAACTTCATTTTGATATAACTGTAGTGCAATATTAAATCAACATGAAATATAGTTAATTCAAAAGGATAAATGTTCCTTAAAGATTATTCTAAATCATGTTGAATTAACATGAAACACCTACGAAGCAAAATCACTGCCGAAAAATATTAAATTAGCCTGGTTTTTACATTGAAAGTTTTCTGTGTGTGCAGTCTATAGCAGAGTCGCAAGCCGAGCGACGGCTAGCCGCTGCCGCTTCTGATTTACTATTTCAATTTTAAACAAATGTTGTTAGTAGAATAATATACTTTTTAACTGAAAATATATATTTTTAAAATTTTTGAATTTTAAATTAAATTTTTCAATTTCAACGGGAATTTTGAATTGCAAATAGGATTTTTTAATTTCAATTAATAAGTTTTGAATTTCAATTGATATTTTTTTAAACTAAATTAATATTGTTTTTTAACTGAATTGATATTTTTTAATTTCGAATGAACATTTTTTAATTTCAATTGATATGTTTTAAGCTACAATCGAAAAAGGTACCTAAATTTCAAAAATATTTCTGTCTAAATAATTTAAAAATAATTTACTTAATTTTTAATAAAAAATAATATCAAAAAAATAGATGTGTTTAATTGTATTGCCCCAACCCTTATAAAATTGTAGACGCTGGACTCTAAAATGTACTAGTGAATCTTTGGTTTAATTGTCTCCATATGGTTGTAAAAGAAGTACCTCGTTAATAGTGCTACAGTCTATTGGTAGATTTTCAATGACAAGCCTATGTTATATGTCAGCAGGAGATTACATTGGTTTGGGTACACCTGGTCAGTAGTAGTATTGACAATGTCACTAGTAAATCACTACAACTTCACTATCGGCTTCGAGCGAGAAAATATCAATATTGTAGACTAGAGTCCCTAAAATTTACTAGTGAATCTTTGGTGCTAATGTCTCTAAAGAACTATTTAGTCAGTATTGCTTTAGTCTACTGGTGGATTTTGAATGACAAGCTAATGTTAAATGTCAATAGATGATTACATTGGCTGGGGTACACCTGGTCAGTAGTACTAATTACAATGTCACTAGTAAATCACTACAATGTCACTAGTAAATCACTACATATCCTGCAGGGATGTAAGTAAAATTAGAAATAGACTTTCTGATGATTCCATCAACGCTTTGTCGGTTTTAAAAACTTACTTTCAAAACAACGTAATGTAATGTTAATTAATTATAATATGTACATATTTTAGTTCATAAGGGGTTTTCTGTGTTTTAATGGAAACTGAATTTATTTCTATGTTTTATGTTTGAATGTTTTTCTTTTCTTCTTAATAAAACTCGTATATGTAATTAATTTTATAATAAAAACGAATTTTTAAATCAAAATACATATATGTATTCTTACTTATTTGTTAGGAGCGGGAATTCCCGGGATCCCGGGAAATTTCATTTCATTTCCCGATTTCCTGGGAAATGAAAAAGTCCGGGAAAAGAAAAACTCTAGTTAACATGTAAAATCTCTTTTCCACAATAGTGGTGATGAAACCAATTATTGGCACAATTTCTGAGAAAGCACAATATTACTACTCACTATACTCAGAAAATCACCTACTAATCACATATTGATAGAACATACCTTTCAATAATGAAGAGAACCGACACCGGTGAAAATTTACTTTAATTGGTTATTTTCTAATATTAATTATTTTTTATATGACATTTAATTTTACCACTTTATTCATTGCCTTAAATTATTATTCGATTCGAAACAGCAAATCAGTATCTTGGAATTTACAACCGAATTTTTATAATTAAGATTTATTGTTATAACTAAACATATATCTTAGGTATATTATTTCAGATATAAGAACAGAAATAAAATTAAATTTAATAAAATTCATCAATTGTAATTGAATATTAGTTAAGATAGTGAAATTTTAATAGTTGTAATTGTTTTCCAACTAATCTGCGTTCTCTATATACATAAAATTCTATCAGCATATTACCTTTATTTCACTCATATTCATCAACCTAATTCTTGTGCTAACCATAGTGCATAAAACATTTAATATTGCTGCACTTAATATATATGCCAAGAGCAGCAATATTTCGAAATAGGTAACGCATTAACAGGGCATCAATACATTTAAAAAATATTTATATAAAAATAGATGTTTATTTGACAACAAAAAGAACAAACACGAAGTAATCGATTTAATAAACTGTCACCGACATGCATTTTCTCACACATGCCAACACACACTTGCAACATGTAGCCAATCAAATAATCCTTTCATTATTGTGGCTCAAAGAACCAAATCGGAAAAAATGTATACGATTTAACTCGTTTGTGAAGTATTTCAGTTTATCGTTCAATTTCTATACGATCTTTTTTATCTTTTACTTGTTTTTTGTTAATCAATTCTATGCTCAAATATGAAATGAAATTTATAATTCTTCTTGTATTTTTTATTGTCCATCTATATAAAATTCTAACTATTTATACAATCAAATACCCAGTTGACCTGATATTCGAAAACTAAAGAATTTCACCAAAACGATGAAGTTTTGAAAAAAAGGGGTTGGCGAAAATTCGAAAAATTTAGGAATATTAACAGCGTCAAAAAATTTTTCGATTCCAAACATTCTCAAGAATTTTGTAAAATTTTAAAGTTCGCAATAACGATTACCGTTCGCCTTTTGTAGTTTTTCGCTTCATTTGAGATTCGAAAATAACCTAATGTTTGCTAAGGCGAAATTTTTGAAAAGAAAATTTAGAAAAAACATTATTTTTAAATTACAGAAATTAGTAGAGATGTATAGAGACTAACATGCACATCGCGGTGGTTCACAGGTCTCCGAAGTTACTCGCTAAGTGTGCATATCCATTTAAGCCAACGCTTCAGAATATTAGAATTCGGGAAATTTTTTAAAAATAATTACATTTTAATCGAAACAGTCATGAACAACTAATTCATATATTTTGAAATCGAAAGATCGAGGAGTTCGTTCCCGCACTATCTTTTCTGAGAAAACTTTCAAAAAATTGTAAGCACGATAATTTTGTGGTTAAGTGGGGGTTTTCAATCGTTTAGTCGAATGTATCCATGTATATGTCTGTATCTGTTTGTGCATCTGTTTGTTTATTTATTATTCCAATAAGTTCAAGTCACGATGATTGCAACCTGAAGAGTTAGTTTTAGTTTACTGTAAATTATTTTGATATCTTTTTTTCAAACATATTTATGTACATTAGGGTGTCCCTTAATATGAAAAGTTAGACTTCTCGCAGTCCCACCATCTATATATTATGATCAACATTAATAAAAAGTTAAATACATACATATACGAGGGCGGATCAATAAGTCCGTGACGTTTCGAACTTCCCTCGATCCCATCAAGTATCACCTGTTAATAGACAACTGTCACATTTTGAGCAAGTGTCATCGTTTACTTTGCGTTTAACAGCTGTTCAAAACATACAACCTCGTGTATTTTTCTAAAAATGGAAAAAAGTGAATTTCAAGTGCTCATTAAACGTTATTTGTTGCGAAAAAAACCGTCAGTCAAAGGAAAAGCTCGATAAATACTATGGGGACTTTGCACCATCAATTTCAATGGTAAAAAATTGGTTTACTGACTTTCGTTGTGGTCTCACAAGTAAAAATGACGCTGAACGTTCTGGACGACCAATTGAGGTCAGTACACCCGAATATGTCAAAAAATCCACGATATGGAGTTAGCCGATCGAAGAGTAAAAGTGCGTGATATTATTGATGCCAAAGGCATTTCATATGGCAGTGCGGTTTCGATTTTAAATGATCAGCTGGGTTTAAGAAAGTTGTCTGTTCTCAATTGAACATAAAGGTAAACGTAAAACATATGCAGTATCAATGGCAAAACTCTATGAATTGGGCTACGAATCGGTACTCCATCCACCATATTCTCCGGATTTAGCCCCTAGTGACTACTTCCTATTTCCAAACCTAAAGAAAAGGCTCGGTGGAAAGAGATTTAGCTCCAACGATGGAATTATTGACCAAACAAAGGCCTATTTTAGCTTGTATGCGGAAAAACACCCAGGGTCTATGGATAGCAACGCTAACAATCAGCCAGAGCGGAATCCGTCCTATTGAATTAAAACAAAACACCAAATTTGACAAAAATATTATCTTTAAGTCGTACTAACAGCGTTTTTTCAGAGATATCGTAAGACTTGTGCCAAAAAATTTTTATAAAAATGTTTGTTTTTAAAACATGAAAAAAATGGATATAAAAAAAATCATTTGCATATAAATATATAAAGATATTTTAAATAAAATAAGCTATATCATATTAAAATCGACCCACAACTTTTGGTTTTATTCACAATTATTTGAGTGAACTCAATTGATAAAAATCACTATTATCATACAACAGTCATAAGATGGGACGACGAAGGAAGCGTTGAAATAAACAATTGATGTTTCTAAATTTTATGTTTATTTTGTTAACTACACTCATAGAAAAATGTATCATCGCATTAATGACGCCCTATCAGTAGAATTCTGACATCAATGCTATGACAAATGTTGTCAATAAAACGAAAACAGACATCGATCTGATGTGAAACGTCATCATAGAACTTTGTCATGGTTTAATTTTCATCAATGCTATAACTGGAATGATGCTACTTTTTACAGGTTATTAAAGTGCAAAATATGTATAAAAGAAATAAGTAAACATTAATGTTTATGTTGACTTTGTGCTGCTGATGTTTGGGATGGTGACAAACCTGAAATGCTAGAGGCGTTAGTTTGTAAATGTGCGATGAGTTGAGGAGCCTGGAATCAAGACCAACATTAGAAGAAAAAAATTATATAACAAAAAGTAAAACTAAAATAGAAACAACTGAAACTAAGAAAATATAAGCATGTATAATTATTTCAATCATTCCATTGATGATAGCTGATGTAAAGGTTGACATCACATAGATGAAAAATGTTATTGGATCAAAAACGAAGACATTTGACATAGCAGTGACGGCTTTTCTATCAACGACATAATATTGATAACATTTTGTCATTAAATTAAAGTCAATTAGTTATTTTGCTGATGTCCATGTGTCATAGCATTGATGAAAATATTGTCAACATTTTGACCTCTTAGAATAGCAAGGTTCCATGTAAAATAAAGTAAAACAAATTTCTAATTGCCAAATAGAACATTTTTAAATCAATAGATTAACCAAATCGCAGAGTTAGAATCAATTTTAGCTTCCACTTTCATTTCAAGATAGCATACTGAACTGCTTATTCGCAAAAGTTGTGATACAACGTAGTTAGAACCATTTTTAGCTAAAAACGGTATTTTGGCCAAAATGGTAGTTGCAACCCTTTTATTCTAATGGCTCGATTTGGCATTGATGACCAGCTGATGTAAGGTTGACATCACAATGATGAAAATTGTCATGGGGTCAAAAACGAAGACACTTAACTTAGCATTGATGTCAAATTACATGAGCGTTATGACGGTTTTTCTATCAGTGTATGAGATTTTAGCGAAAAGTTGCTCAGACGTAAAATGTTGTAAACATCACATGCAACATATTCTTTTTACGAAATTTTTTGTTAAATCAATATTTTTGAAGTTATGAGGCCAGAAAATGAAATTTTATGGTTTTTACTAAATTTGAGCAGGCTGGGCACGTCTTCTCCTGATCTGCAAAATTAACCAAGATAACTTTTTATCAATATTCACCAAACCGGGAGGTGAGAGAAAAAGAAAGTTGACAAAAAAATCTACATATATCTAAAGGTCGCCCTAATGCACATATATAGTACACATTTATAGCAAACGAGTAAGGAGAAATTTATGCAAAAAGTCCTTCTTATTGTATTAGTAGCCTCATCGTCAAGCAAACAAAAATGATTTCAACTTGTGCATTATATGTAAAAATACATATGAAAGCATTAAAATGTGGGGGGTTGCTCCAATTATTGGTGCTACTTTTCCTAATTCGACGATTACCGACTGCTGTTGGTGATGTTACGTATCATAACAAATCTGTGGTTTTCTTGAATAAGCGCGGATATCCATTTTTGTCGATTTTGAGTTATTGATGCCAAAGTATATTATTTTATATGCTCTTTTACATGGATCAAAATTTTCGCTAATAATATGGACACATTCCGAACTTTTTTTTAAAACAACGTAACTTCTTAATTCATTCAAATATTTTTCACCTCTAATAATTTAAATCGACTTATAATTACGTGCTGGCAATTCATTGCCGTTGAAAAAAACATGTAGCCACGTGCGTTGTTACTTTTGAACACATTTCCGAAATATTTTCTGGTTATTGTTCAGTTAATAAAAACTCATAGCGACTTGTGCGCAAGCATTTGTCAGGTAAAAAAATCTTGTGTGCATGAATTAGTTCAATGTAAACAACTGTTATCGACATACGCTTTTTTACTGCACACACTTTTAGTCGCCTTGGCAAATTGTTTTTCTAATTATTCTCTGCGATATTACCCTTAGGGAATTTTGGCCTGAAATTTCTATAAAACTTCTTACCACACGTGTTTACATTACTGTCCAAAAAAAAGTTGATAAAAATCACAAAGAGTCAATAATATTAAAAATAAAGTATTAGCCATACGCGCTTGTTCAATATGGACAATATAAAGAAACCTGTGTGCATATGAACTGCTATTGATATCAAATTAAATAAATATTGCATACGGATGTATGCATAACAGAAACTTGGTATGAACTTGGCATAATTGACGAAATTGAACTGAACGTAACAATCTTTGCCATACAATTTGCGGAGCATCCTGCCAGGAAATATCTAAGGCACAACTGTGCAGGATCATAGTCTGTTTTATTAAAAAAAACCAGTATTAGTTACTGTTTGAGAGCCCCCTTGCAAATCATGTATGGTCCAGTTACGAAAATTTGTCGTTCGCAAACTTCCCAATACCTAATCAGAGGATAGACTTAAATGGCGAAAACGGCACTTAACATTCGGCTTATACCAATAAAGCACTAATTTTTATTTGAGGTCTTTTCCACTACTGAACACACAATTGTGGAATCAATTTTATCTGCAGCAATCATACCATGATACGAAAATTTTGTTAAGCAAAATGAAACGATATATGGAGATGAAAAAAAAGTTTACCAATCATGAACAGAATTTTCTTATAAAACGTAACAACTCTTCGTACTCATTTATTGAATAGCTATAGAATATTTTTCCATCAGAAAATCCTTTATGTTGATTGTGTTACATGGGAGTTTATTTTATTAACAATATTTGTAAAAAAAAAATAACTTAAAATGAGAAAATCCTGTGTGTATTATTGCAATTGCAGCAGCATATGGCTCTTTGTAGCAATATTATTAAAAAAATAAAGTGTTTCTTTAAAACTTGAATGAAAATTGAAATACTTTTTGAACATTGTACCCAAAAATTATGTCAGTTGCAAATGAATATGTTGCATTTAAATATATTTATTTTATAAAACTTAACATACTTTGGTAAATTTGATATTACGAAACTGTATAGAAAACGCAACTGTATAAAACAAAGTAAAATACATACAAAGAAATCTTCCAACAAATATTATTAGTTCTGTACAAATGCATCACTACTTTTAAATTGCTATTATGAGAATTACTCTTAGAAGTAATAACATTTAATTAAACTCCATTAGATATGAAAAAATTTATTATTAAAATGTTTTCCAAAAGCACATAGCTGCTATAATAAATAACATTCTTCACAACTAAAAGATCAAATCGAATATAAAAACCCTCATAATTTTGAAACAAAATGACAAGGCATTAAATTAAATTAAAAACTCCAAAATGAAAAACAAATAAATAAAATACGGTCTACCCAAACAACAAAGATACTAAGAACACAAAATAAATAACAGAAAAAAACCCATCAATTGACAGTAAATCACTCAAGACGACAGGCCAATTGATTGTTAGAGAACGATAAGGAAAAATGGTTGACTACATTTCGCACTTTAAATGATGAAACTCTCAAACGTTCTAAATCCTCCAAATGATGCAATGCTATGGGTGCTGGAAAGGGAGGAAGGAAACAAAATAAAAGTTCTTAAGAAATTGGCAATAATGATGAGGCTGAAGAAGAAATAAAGATTCGGATATAAATAAAAGAATTGACAGAAACGAGACAATAAACAAATGTGTTTAATGCTTGCAGAGCGCCAACGCACAGTGGGATCGATTGTTTCGAAACTAGTCTAACCACTGACAAATTTTATTTCAGACTTAAAAAGAGAGAACGGGATGGGCTTCCGCGATATTGACTACGAAAATACTTAGTGAGCAAAAGTGGATTTGTACTGGTCCCGGCTGGGCCGATTTTGACGGGACCTTCACTAACGAAAAATGATGTTATAGGACGTAGCTTAGTAGTATGTAGTTATTAATTAGTAGTAGTAGTTATTAATTATTCTACATCTAGAAACTGCAATGATCAGAGTCTTAAAAATTTTGAAATGGTTACTTTCAAAATAATGTACACAGTAATGCAGAAAACTGTTGGGATAGGAGCGGGAAGAAGGGTAGCCCTCTTATAAAAAAAACGCACGGTGTCATGGGACACCGGGTAGAAAGAAAGTTCCTGTTGTCTTCGGCCTACCCCCTATAGGGTTCTGCCTGCCGTCTTCGGCCTGCTACTTCGGTCGTTATGCCAACGGCCTGCTACTTTCGGCATTATGCTATCGGCAGGCCACCTTCAACCGGCAACCATCGGCTGGACACTTTTGGTCGCCATGTCAGACGCCTCCTCATTTTTATCTTTGGCGCTCTCCGCCCAGTCACCGGAACCGGCGCCATGACCCCCACAAAAAATAAAAAATATAATTTAAAAGCAAAAATGTTACCTATCTTAATGACACAAAATAAATTGCGATAGTAGTTTCAACCTCTAGATGAAATAAAAAAGAAAAATGGTCAACAAAAAACCACTATCGCCCAGAAGGTACTTAGGCGCTACTTCTCAAGAATTTAGACGAGACACCTGGGGTTTAAGCGACACACCATCATTTTACAATGACACCAACCTAGCGAACACACATATCCGGTCCAAGGATTTCCAAAAACTGAGACAAAAATCTCGCCAAAATCCTAGAAGTTCCCTGGAACTTTCCCGGGAAACAGCTACAACTCCGAAAACCACAAAATACTAAAACGGCAATACTGATTATTTAAAGAAATTAACCCGGAATTTCATCTTGAAATCTGAGACAACCAGTTTCGTCCTGCCTCATTAACCGATCCCTCTTAGGCCAGCCAACTTCGACCAATTATCTTCGGCCAGCCGCCTCTTGCCTTCGACCGGGTACCCACCTTCTATCTGTCGGCTTTGGCCGGCCGCCCTCGGTTAAGGATCTTCATACGGCCATCTTCGATGCGCCACTTTCAGCCTGCCGCCTTTGGCCTGTTTCCTCCGTTTTGCTTTTTCGTTACACGTATTTTTTATATTAAAATTTTTTACCTCCAGCATAGAAAACATTAATATGCACAACGTGCCATAGGGTTCTTCGTTCCAAAACATTCTTAGCTATCGTATATCTGGAGAGCAGCAATAGCGAGAGTCCTCAAAATTGGTGTATGTTACTTTGGAAATAATGTGCGACCAACAGATAACTGAAGGTATAGGAAGGGGAATAAAGCCCATATGACACTAGACTTTTTCTTAATTTTTTAAGTTTTGGAGAAGAGTGCAAATACAATATGATAGCAAATTTTACCATGTGCAAAGAGTTCAGCTATATTAAGATAAATACCAAATTGACAAAGCTTTTACTAATGTTATCGATAAAAAATGAGGGCAAGTCAAAAAAAATTTTTAAATTTTTAATTTAAAATTGACGTTTTAAGCTTGAAGCATTAAAGTGTTACCAAGTTAGCGGTTTATTCAAGAATTCAGCAATTTAGCTCGTCTTTTTTTAACTTTTTTGTTTGTTCTGTTGGCGTTTTATTATAAATAAAAAGTATGCAGCACTTAAAGAAATCATTACGCTTTGCTTACATTTTGTATAGTTGTTTCTTTCTATCATTTGCTGTTTCTTTCTTTCCATCCTATAGCAAAACAATGCAAGAAAAATAAGGGCTTAAGGGTACTCTTCTTTAATTTTTTACATTTTTTTTTTTGTTATTCCATATCTGGACAGTCTTGAAGGACTAAGGAGAATTGTACCTACCCCTAACAAAAAAAAACTATATCTGGAGAACGTGGAGGACATGATAAGAATTTCTAGGAACAATGGAAAAACATAAATTTAATTGTTCATCGTACACAGCAGAACAGAAGAACGTTGTTTTCGGAAGCCACCATACTTCCATCGTCAGTGATCATGCCTACCTGCACTTATTACCACTGCTTAGGTTGGTTGTTTCAAATTACGAGGGCAGTTTGACGTTTTGGATGAAATAAATTATTTTCGGTTAAAAAGTGTTTTATTTCTCCACAAAGTCTCCTTTGAGTACGACACATTTGGTCCAGCATTTTTCTACTGTTTTTATTCCCTCCTGTTTGTTTCAATGATGATCTCTTCATGTGACCCAAATGTAATACCATCCAGTTATTACTTCGAATTTGGAAGCATGCTGGATGGAATAGCACCTCATAGCGCAACTTATGAATTTCTGTTATGGCGACTACACCGGGCATTCTCTTGATGGATCAGCACTTTTTTCTTTGCTATTTTATTTCGTTTTTTTGCTTTAAAAAAATATTGAATCTATCAAAAAGTTCTGAATAATTTTCGCTGGTATTCGATTTAGGCTTTTTAAGGTAATGGATGTGAAAGATAGCAGTTGCACCGAAAAAAATTATGGACGATAGATCTACCTTAGCCTTCTTTGGTTTACGTTCACCTGAAGCAGCCCACTATCTTAATTGTTCTTTAGAATATTCAGTGTTCTGATGGACCCTTGTTTCATTCATAGTTACAAAGCTGCGCAAAAATTCATTCGGATTGTACCTGTACCCGCTCAGGTGAAATGCCCACAGCCTCAATCATGGCACGGACTCTCATTATTCAAGCTTTAAGTCGCATTCCATAGATTTGATCGCTTATTTCTGGAGTCACGAACGCTCTTGGGTGAAGTGAAATAATGTTCTTCATTGTGAACTTTTTACCTCTGCTGTATTTCGATTCTCTGCACAGCCGACCTTCGGCCGACCTCACAAATTTTCGCATCTGCTGTATATCAACCATCAGCATTCCTTAGAGTGAGGAACCATTTCCAATAATTTATAAAATGATTACAAACAGAAGATTGGCCTGTACGGAAAACCGCATAAGTGAAAATCGTCAAAAACACTAAAATGGATATACAGTATAAGCGTACGTTTCTTCCATGGCGCTTATGATCAGACACATGGCATAGTGTTCGCTTATTATAAGCACCAAGTTCGCCAAGGAATCTACAAACAAACAAACTTTTGGGTCTACCCTTTACGATATTAAGGTTTGTTTGTTGACTAGCTAGCTGACAGATAAGTTATAATAACCCTTACTTTTTTTCTTAAACATTCCCGAATATCTGACACTTACCAAAAGTGATATATCGGTAAAATATTTGAGATCTGTAAGATATATGAAGTCTTTGAAAAGGACAACCCAACTGCGGACAGACTGTCAATTGACGCCACCGTCCAGGAGTGGTGATGGATTTTGTACAAATTACCCTTTCCAAAGGTGGTGATGAACCAACAGCTCAACCTAAATCAGAGCGTTGAGCGTCGCGTAAGCAACAGGATACGTATTTACAGTACATTTTACCACAAAATATTTGCTTTGAATGTATTGTGAAAGCGTACCCTGCTGCTTACGCGACGCTTAACGCTCTGATTTAGGTTATGCAGTAAGATCAGCTGAGCTTTTTACAGATTACGTATTTCTGACGTCACGAAAATAATTTTGTACTTGCTTATTTTTAACAAAGCCGAAATTAAAAGAGATACACATACATACATATGAATGACACAAAGTGAAGGCAACATATTGTGACAATCAGCTCAGTATTCTTTGAATGTTTAAGAAGTAGTAGATAATATTTCAACCCCTCTTCAAGTTATTACTTTGTATCTTTTTTTGATGTGAAACTTTAAAATACAACTTTAGGAAAAGATAAGTATATAGAAAAAGAAAAACAAAAGAAACAACGATTGCGCCATAAAATTGAATGAATGTCTTTGTTTTGTTCTCTTCTTTTGTTAAACGAATGAATTAGTGAGTGAATGAGTGATTTATTGCCAAAGTATTGAAACTGATTGTAAAAGACAACTCTCAGCATTCTTTAGAATTTGTTTGTGTGAAAAAGTCTCATACCAAGTCGTACATTCTTGCAACGTTTTGTACTGCTGTTACCCAGTTGACCAAGTATTTAAGACATATTTAAAGACGGGTTGAAGAGCACAGTAATTCGTAGAAGACATATTGGGAACAGCTCAAACAAATCGTTGACGAAAGACATTGTCGGTCATCTTGTCTTTCCCAAACTTTCACTAACTTGAATGTTAGACATTGTCGCTCATATATGGTTTGAAGATAAAACATTGTCGCTAATATTGTCCTTAGCAGAGTTGTATTGAGGATAAAATGTAAGACATTGTCGCTCATCTTGTCGTTACCAGAGTTGGATTCAAGCCAAAGTGTCGCTTATCTTTTCCTTAACTAAGTAGAATTAAAGACAAAATGTATGACATTCTTGATCATCTTTTCGTCAAAAGAGTTTAATAGAAGAAATGGTTCGACATAAATGCGGAAAATGATTTTTATTTAAGATAGCATTTAAATTAATGTCGGTGGAAGTTTTTGACAGTAGAGAATATTGATGAAATATTGACCAAATTAAATATATATAAGGAATTCACAACAACGTTCTAAAATGTGTCTTAATATAACGATAATCTTAGTCTTTTATTATGGGTTGGCAAGTTTTTTGTTTTTGTTTTGTGTGTAAATGAAATTTGCCACTAGATGACAAGTTTAAAATTCCAAGAAGCATGTTTTTTTCAATCTTTGCTCACAATGAAATTTTAAGGTGTAACGATATTGCTATTTCCAAATTTTAAGATACACATTGTGAATTCCCTAATAGTTGCCAATGTTGTCGCAAAAATTGTTTAGACAGAACAATATGCCAGACTTCGCCATTTATATTGTTGTAAACGACTCTTACTTTGAATCGTCACTTACACAGGGGACAAACCGTAAATGAAGACTATTTCGTATACGATTTGACCAAATGGGATTGTTTGGTTGGGTAAAACCCAAGTTTTTTGTTTTGCACATGAATAGCAAGCAGTAGTAGATTTAGTGTGTGGCATGAATTTGATGTTGATGTTTACTTGGTGGTTGGCACAAAGAATACAACAAACTTGAAAAGCTGATGTGTCAGTAATGACACAGTCAACAACTTTTCAAAAAAAAAAAAAAAAAGACAGCAAACCTTACCACAATTTATTTTCAATGAACTCATATGAAATATAAAAACTGAATAAGATTGAAAAACAACAAAACTGTTTGTTGGTTGGTTGATTTTGTAGTTTCCTAATGAATGTGGTATATGTTTTATTTTACATTTCAGGGAAGGGTTTTCTGCCCCTGTCAGCAATGACGAACGTCTTCCGATAACATATTTCACTTTTATTATATAAATGTACACACAGCAAAATTTTTATATACATATGCACACAGTCATGTGTACATTCAAACATATATACCCTGTAGTCCCAGTTGATACCGACGACATTTTCAGCGATGTTGTCTGCAAGACTATCAATGATTTGTCGCCTATAAAAGACATTTAGTGATAAGTATGGCGACAAAGTGGTACACGTTGTCGTGTATAAAGAATTTTTTCTGATTAGATTATGATAATTTGTGCTACAAAGCCTTATTGACGACAAGATGAAGAACAACTGCAGGAAATATGACGTTTATACAGTTGCTTGCCGACAACAAGATAACAACTGCATCGAAGTTGTCATATGTACAGTTTCATTGCCGACAACAAGAGTAAGCTGCATTGAAGTTACTGTGGTTCCATTTATTAAAGAGTTTAATTTACCCACAAAATGTGTTTTTGTATTAAGTTTTTTGAGTACCTTGGTAGGCTAATGGGTAGCCTGCTAGCATATCAGTTCGAAAGTTGTGCGTGCGATTCGATTATTACATTTCTAAATTTTATTATTATTCAATGACTATGACCTTAGTAGCATGTTACCAACTTTGTCAGCAACGACTTTTGGGCCCTTTGCTCAAAAATGTCGTGAATACTTGGTATGGACTGTCGTCAATTCGTCGCCGGTGAGAGATAATTGTTTCTCACATGCATCGATGATGTCTCGAAGACTTTGGCTACGAGGTATGTATTTAACTAAATTTTTATGTGCGTTTATAATAGATTTTAATGTTAGTTTGTATCTGTGGTATTGTGTTTTAGCACATATGCGGTGAAATGTTACAAACATTTGAGTGTGTGTTCTATATAACATATATAGTTATACTCGTACGATGAGTATATATATATTTTGTATCTTTGAAGTATTATTGTCTTTTTGAATTGCACACTCTTGTATTTTAGAAATAATACTGCCATGAATATTGCCGGCGCTATATATCACACGCAACTTTTAATCAAATATATCAATGTACGTACATTCATCGAAGTGATATTTGTTTTTATATTAGGTATGAACATAATATATTTTTTTTTGAATATCACTCCTAAAATACACTCCAAGAAAAAAACAGTGATATTGGGAAGGAAACTTTTTACTTTCTTACTAGCTCCGAAAAGTGAACAAAATTGGACAGCTTTAAAAATCTTGTATGTAATATACATAAGTACAATGTACATATATTACATCCAAGATTTGTAAAGCATTGTACTTATATTATAAATTCTGTCAAAGATATTTTTCTATTCTTTCAGACCATATACATTAGCATATCTATTAAGTTACAGGTATTGCAGCTTAAAATAAATTAAATTATCAACGTATTTTTCTACAAAATTAACAATATTCTAACTAACTTTTACTTAGTTGCTTTCAAGCCCTGTAACTCAATAACTCCATTTTGAATTTATCAACACAGTCGACCAACATATTTCCTGAAACAATATTAATATTTTTGGGAATATAACATGTTATTCGCGAATATCTCGAAAATCGTCCTGAGATTAGATGTACAATAAATAAAAACTATGTATAAAATGCAATTTCTTTCAGTGTTTATAATTTACTAAATTAAATTAAGATAAGACAAACAAAAATAATATAAAAGATTTTACTTTGCTGATGAAATGTGTTGTTAGATGTCGTTTTGACAATTTACTGGCAGCAAGGAGAACAATAACTTAATATAATACTTATGCATACACAAAAGGAAAGCAGAAATGTGAGCACATTAACGCTTTTATGTCTTACAAAAATAAATCGAAAAGGATTTCGACAAACAACTAATAAGTGTAGCCAGATGAGGGCATTTTTCCACAAATTGGGGATTTGAAATCGTATATGAGGACAGGTTTTCTTTGGAGATTTTTAGTATATTTCAATATTTTCTTTAGAAGAAAACTTAAACCACGAATTTTTTTATATAAATTAACTTTATCTCAAAAATAACCGAAATGAAAGAAAATTTATGAAAATCTCCTTTTTCGTTTATTTGTATTTATTCTGTCTTCAATTAAATTGAACTAAGTATAACATTTTAAATTAAAGTCTAGCCAATGCTAAATAAAAAAGCTTTCTTTCTACGCTTGCTTCTGAAAAGGTTTTTTACACCTCTGATGTGCAGCTGAGAGCAAGAGTGTCCCTACTTCTCAGCCGAGTATGCCCTCTATAATTTAGAATGTTGCGGGCTAGTGTGTTAGGGTGCAACTCAAAATTCATGGTATACGTTGTCATGTGCTTTAAAAACAAAGTCTGTACCATCGGGACATCGAGATCTATGTGAATACACTAATATCTATGATACTAGGGAGCGGCTGTAATAGTATCGAGGATTTAATTTTGTTACCTTTGAATTTTCTTTATATTTGATTCTAAGGCTGTACCTGAAAACTGAATTCCATAGTAATATATTAGCTTTAAAATCGAGCTTTATAGTAAAAATTTACAATCCAGGTTTAGTACAGAATTTTTCCCAATAAGCCAATTATGTTCAACTGATTTCAACTTCATTTGGATCACATTTGCTTTGTAAGTGGCTACTCCATATTGGGCAACCAAAGTATTTAACCTCGAGATGCTGTGGTATATTCTGGTTAAAAATTTTGAGCAGGTTTCCCTGCGAAATGTAAATATGTCTATATACATTATTTTTCATTAACTTTTATTGTCTATTGTTTCAAAAATTTTTCTAAATGCGATATTTATTCTTGTTATTTTCAAGATGTCTCTTGAGGGTTTTCATTGACCGTTGGAAAAGCTGTATCATCTGCAAATGTTGATGTACTAAGAATACAACTAGTTATTGGCATATCGGAAGCACATATCAAATATAGTAACGGATCTAAAATACTGCCTTGAGGAGCTCCGGCGTCAGTCGGATCTGGTGAGCTCGGAAAATAACCTTTTTAAATATAGAATTTTGTTCCAGTCAAATATCTTGCCAATAGCTTGTGAGTGTTCGCTGGTAAGTTTTGCTTCAATTTATGAATTAATGATGAAACAGAACAAGTCTGCAACTTCAGGCAAAAACGCTGAAAAAATAAACTGGCCCAAAACTAAATCGACGACAATAGCTTCAAAATTCTCTCATATTATTGTTTATTTTGTTTTGTTCTTATATTTCGTACGAAAAATGTATGAAATTTTATTAAGTTTTATTAAAATTTTATTATTTTATTAGAATCTAAACGTATATTTTTTTGTTTTCCAATGTAACTAAATGAAATATGAGAAGATAGGATTTTTAGTATAGTTTTCGCCTCATTCAATGGATCTTGAAAAAAATTATATTTTGCGATTTATTTAAATTTTTCTGTATTGAGCGTTACATTTGCTTTCGCGGTTGTTCTGGGGATGATTTTTGCAAAATAGTACATCACAAAAAATGAGTATAGGGCTTGCAAGCACTATACATCCACTCACTAAAAACAAAAAAAAAATTATAATAATCGCAGGACGAAATTAAAATGTATAGCTACTTTTTTAATTTTGACTTAGGTTCACATGGAAAAATAAAAAAAAATTTCTTTTAAAATATTTCTTTACAAACATTTATGCATGAGCAAAAATTAAAGCTAACTCTTTTTTCATATAAGACTAAGCTTAATAAAATCGACCAACAATGTCAAAAGTTATGTCAATTTCAAATAATTATTCACAGCAAAATACGACCTAAAATATATCAACCCATAGTGCGTTAGAAGCAACATTTTAGCAAAGAAAATCAAGAAGTTGTAAACAGATAATGTTCTTTATATCGTTTCTACTCTTCAGCTGCTGTTAACTTTTTTATGACGTCCTAAAATTTATAGATAAATTATGTTTAAAAAAATTTTTTACGTAACGCATTTTTATACGAATTCAATATTTTTTTCAAAAAACACAATGTTTTGAATTCAATGCAATTCGGATATATAATCTTCGATGTATTTTAACATAAGCTCCTTAGTTATTCACTAAAAAATTTCAATTAAATTAAAAAAATATCGATAAAACTCAATACATTTTTTGGAAAGAAACGATTATTGATTGATGAAACGTTTTGCAATATAACACTATTTAACAAAGTTCACAAAACTTTTAAGTATTTTGAAATACAAGCCTACGTTGTTATTTTAGTGTATGTTTTTAGTCCAATTTTTATCATTAAACTGAGTAATAAAGCGTACTAAAAAGCGTAACGCTCAATACACAAGACAGCGGACAACAACAATAAAAAAAATATGTATAATTTTTAATAGTTTTCATAAATTTGATGCGTCAAATAAGAGAACCAAATGCAAATATTCTAAAGCCGCTATAAATTTAATCTCGTTTTTGAAAAAGTTCATAGTTTCTTAATGTGGAAAATCTGCACCATGCATTATGGACACCCCATTTTGTGTGAAGAGAGTATAAACAGTATCTTCGTTTTTAGCACATAATGGACAGTCTAACACAAAAAGAGCTTATCTACATTTATTTATAATCTATTAAATCATGCTAAAGCATGATTAAAGAGAATCAGCCATATACAAATTTTTTATTGAAATATATCAAAAAATATTTTGGGTACAAAATAATATAATTTTCTTTTTGAAATAAGAGATTTCGTTCTTTAAATTGCGGCAAAATTTTTCTGGCAAAACCACAATTGTAATACAGCCAAACGACCAAAGCAAAAGAGCGGGTAATGATTCAATAAGATTATTATATACACGCTATGTTTTTCCGATATTTTTCACAAGAAAAAATCGTGTACATTCATACAAACCTGTGTCTGTATTCACATTAGAATATTCTTGACTAACATGTATCTACGTATATGTATACACTTATATGTACACTCAGCCGCATAAGTCAGCGTACAAAACTAATAATCGTAAGTAAACGTTATTTTTCTTTCACATAATAATAAAGAATAACCTTTTGCACTTTTTTTTTAAAAGGCTGATGCAGTTACGACTAGGGATGTGCGATTAATTGATTAATCAAATTTTTTGGTTGATCAAAATTCTGATTAATCAATTAATTGATTAATCAAGAATCCTGATTAATCAAAATGCTGATTAATCAAATAATCTAAATTTTGATTAGTCAAATTTGAATAATTTTATTTAACATAAAACAAAAATATTTCAAACAAAATTGTTCAATTCACAAGCTCGTATTAACGTCGTATGTGTTATGTAATCGTCTAATTATACAGTATTATATTTTTGTTGTTGGCAATTTTCATAGAAAAGTGCGTTATAATTATAAGATTGAATTTTATATGTTTTCCAAATAGTAGTATTGTCTGGGAATATTCTATTTGCTAGATTAATTTGTAAACAAATATAAGGTATAGAATGTGAACCAGCTATAACAGCTTGTAGAAGAGTTGTTCAAAAATTATGATTATTGCAAAATCAAAAGTGAATAAAGGCAAACATCGATATCAATGCTTGAAATAGATTGAAAGTGACTCGAGCCCTAAAAATGCCAAAAAACTTGGAGTAAATCAAGCATACCGCGAAAATGTCGAAAATTCACGAAAAATTGCAATATTGGAAACTATCCCCAAAATTGTAAGGAAAGTCAAACACTCCGGAAAAACGCAAACATTATAAAAATTTGCAAAAACATGCCAAAATTTTAAAGATTACAAAGCGCAATATTGATTAAAACACCCTAAAAATGTAAGAAAGGCAAAAGCTTGCAAAAATTACGCCTGTCGCGAAAAAAAGCGAAAATATTTCGAAAATATTTTTCTTCCTTTTTTTCCATTATTAATAAACTGTTGCATTTCAAAGCCAAAAAAAACTATGAAACTCTTGAGTGATGTTGTCTACAGCTTCAAAGCACCGACTACATTCAATAAGTACGAAGAATAATTATAAAGTACATTTTCTTCCCGTGTACGCAGACTATTGCACAGTCTTAATATTACATATTTTTACTTTTTGTATTCCCCTTAATTTCTTTAGCTTTAATAAAAAAAAAATTACAAAGTTATTACCTTTTATATTTGTATAAAAAAATAAGGTCTACTTACAGCAATTACTTTTGTACGCAGATTTATGCAGCTGAGTGTATTTATTTTTACTATTTCTAAAGCTCAGCAGCTTTTTTGGTTGAGAGTTATAGGATGTTACACCATTACTTAAGAAATATGCAACAACACAAACAATTATTTCAGCTTAAATAGTATATTTAGTGATGTATGTAAGTATAAGAACGCGTGGCACATGAATAATATTTATGAGGATGAAAAGCTCCCAATAGTGACATAAATATGTCCACACCAAGAGGGTGTATACACCTCTATCGTATGCACACATATATATATGTATGTAGTGCAGTAGTGGCCATTCTCTCAATTTCCTATACTCGCTATTATAGGCTGTTTTTTTTTACCATCTACACACGTACACAGTGTATGAGACACACAGCCTATCTATTTAGCCGCGAAGCACATACACACACAAAGAATAAGATAGTGTATGTATGGCCACCACTGATGTAGTTATGTGCGGAATTATTTCTTTTTAGAAAATTTTTTTTATGAAAAACATTTTCTCGAATTATTCAAGTTGTAAAATAAGACCTTCAGTGCTTACGAATAAATAGTACATACATATGTACAAAGTTAACGAGCAAAAGTCATTACTTAAAGTTAAGACTCAGGAACAATGACGAAAGTACAGTAAAGCACAGTGGAAGAAAATGCGAACATTTCTTCCGGTGTACTCTTTCAATAACCTTGAGTACAATTTGCACCCAAGATATGTGGGCTTAGAACCCATTTTATCATCTTATAGCTGAACATGTCCCACCCTACTAGACGGTATATTCCCATGGATATACATAGCTTAATAACTTCCCTGTCCAATGAGTCATATACGACTCTCGAGAGCATTTTAGGATTAGTTCATAAGTCATATGTGACTCATTTCTTTATACAACTTTGATCAGATTTGTGTCATAAACGTGACGTGGTATTTTGTGAATGATACGTGTATGTATAGCAAAAAACCAAAAAGATCAGTGGATGTGTGGCGCCTTCACAAAATGTGCTGTATGGGTACAGGAAAGTCATTAAGAATATTTGTTTTTGAAACAATTTAATCTAACTGACAAATTGTGCAATGAAAGGCGGTTGTCCATCAACTAGCCAAAGAAAACCATCTAACTGTTACCGACGAAAAAAAATAGTCTCACGAAACTAACCTTAAATGGTTCAATTATCAGGCTGTATAGCAAAGTTAAATACCGTGGCATCATTCTTGATAAGTCATTCTCTTGGAACCTACATGTTTCCTATTGGGCCATTGCTTATATACCTTTATATCTTTGAGCCCGGTTACCATGGTAGGAAATAAAGTCTATCGGCCCTGATCTGTAAAACGAGTCCGAGTAAATTTCTCGTTTTCAAATCGAGGAAACAAACCAGCTCGAAAGTAAATCGAATGCCGTTTTTCTTTAAGAACTCCTCTGCAGATGGCAAAAAAAAAACACTTCCTACATAAAATTCAATGTATTTTTTTATTTACACAGAAAAAAATAAGTTTCGTTTTTGATAACAAAAATCCCGGTATTCAATAATTTTTTTTTCAAATTTCCTGTGATAAAGAATTCCCCTATATTGATAACAAAATTATTTCAAAATAAAAATATATATATAAAATAAAAAAAATGTTGACATGGCTGGAATACGAACCCGGGCTTTCCGGACGTAAAGCATACACTCTCTAGCTGAGCCATATCCCATTTATTTTTTTATGGGATACAACTTGTTTTAAGTACTTATGTATAAAAAGAAAAGAAATAACCGGCATGGAAAAGAAATACTTACAACGAAATATTTTATTATGTTAAAGATAAATGTTATTGAAATTCATATTTTTTTTAATAACATGGTTTTATTGAATATAATTCTTGTCTATTTTTTTCTGTGTATTTGGACTAAAAGTTATTTCTTTTTATAAAAATTTCTTCTAAAAATACAATTTTAAAAAATACTATAAATATGTTTCATATGAACTGCAAACATGATCAAAAATATATTGGATGAAATAAAAGAATATTTTCTTTATTATTTATATTTGCTGGTTATTTAGCTCCTGTATCTGCATATGACATGCTTAATGATGTATTTTTAGATATTTTTAACACACAAAATTTTTATTTGTACTCAGCTTCTACTCAAGTAAATGGAACAATTTACAGAACACCAAATTAAAAGTTATTCGGTTTTGAAAAATAACTAATTTTAAAATCGACTCGATTTACAGAACAAAGCGGTATCATTGACGTCAACAAAAATTTTCAACCAGCGCCAACAATGCTTAAAGTGAGTGAGTGCGGCATTGAGTCGGGCACATGGATTCCTTCCTCTTGGTATATCGCTCAGTAAAGATTTTTTCATAGTTGGCCTTCGGCCGCGCTTAAGGATTTTCTCCCCTAAGTATATCGACGGCCGGCTTCGCTGAGTAAAGATTTTTGCATAGCTGGCCTTTGGCAAGGCTTAAAAATTTTGCCTGTCTAAGCAGAAAATTTCAGATCAGCAAAGCAGCTATTCGATATACCAAGAGAGAAAATGTTTAAGCCCGGCCGAAGGCCGACTATGCAAAGATATTGGATAAAAAGATGGATGGATAAAAAGGTACAGTCACTACTGCAGAAGTATTTGAATAAGAAATCATCAAGGAGTTCCTGATGAAAAAAGATGTATTGCAAAAGGGATCTTGGGCTGCGTATGCAATATATTAATATTTAAACTACGTTTATCTTCTCCAAATGTTATAAATATACTTCTCAGCTCCTATGGCTCACCTTCAATCTATAAATCAAACCCAATCTCTGCATGAAAACTTCTTTAAGTTCTATTTGCTATTAGTGAAATTTTTCTAAATCTTAAAATAAACATAAATTCTTCTCTACCCTCATCCGAAATAAGAAAAATATCGTGATAAAATTTTATTGGCGAGCTTTTCCTTACTTCCAATACTATTCGTTTTTATAGAGCCACACGCCACATCTATACATACACACATGTACGCAGAAATAAAGAAAGTCGTCAAATGTACATCAATGCCAATAAATTGTGTAACTGCCATACGTTATCTAATGTCCTGGCAATTCTCTATATTCAGCCCTCATGCTCATTTTATTTGATTTAAACTAATTTATGTCCTTAACTACAACTAACCTAAAGTACGACGTTCGTATACCATTTCAGCTATAAAACTATCATGTTTTAGTTTGTTCAAATATACGAGTGGTGCTTTGCAGGAGTATAAATAAATGTTTCTTGATGATATTCGTCGTACTTGTCTTATACTTTCTATCTGTTATTTTATTATTATTTTCTACAATTTTTTTTTGCTTTTTATATGTTCGCTTGCGTCTTCTTCTTCTTTGTCCGACTGCTATTTGGTAAGAACATAAGTTTCCTTTTTGTAGTCCTTTAGCTTTATGTTCTCTGGTCGTAGTCATCGTTTTCGTAGTACTTTAGTAGTAGTTGTAGCGCAGAGTTTGACTAGCAATAATGTCCTTTGATGGCTGCTGATTGTGTTTGTGTAATATTTCACACAGGGCTTCATGTTAGTCGTAAGAATGTATTGTTTGTAAACGAGGGTAGCTCAAATTATTATAATGCAATATTATTATTATATTAGAATGAAAATCCTTAAGCAAATCGAAAATGATAAATATAACAAATTTAAATCTATACATATTCGCCGTAGTAGAAATTTTGATTTATTTATATTTTTTTAAGAGTTCGTAACACATAACCTAGATATGGATAGAAAGAAATGAAGGAAATGCTTGTCTTTTTATCTAAACCTATATTTTTTAGACAAGGGCAAGCAGAGAGTATTGAACTGACTACTCTCCTTGGTCATTCAAACAGCTCCTCCAGTATCCACTGCATTGTGTACCTATAAATTCTGTCCCCATAGTACCTTATAAATAATGACGTTACTAGAAGTTCTAATCGCTCGATATATAAGCATGTATATTTTTCTTTTTGTTACTGTTGCTGTATGAGATTAAAGAGTCCTGTATATTCCATAAGTTTTATGATTATAGCACAGACTGGTTCACTCAAACGTCATGAGAAATTCTGAATTACTCCTAGGATGTGATCCTTCCTAGGGTGTGCGATTATGTGGTCTCATCATAGCCTGTATTTGAAATGCCACTTTATATTAAACGAAATGTGTGCTTTCTAATTCAACGGCTGCTTACGAACTTCTTTCGACAATTAGCTTAGGAAAATGTAACCCTGGTGCTTAGCTAAGTCTAAATCATTGCCCAACCCAAATTGTCTCCACACAACGTGACTCCGACTTTTGGTGTATTTAAGTTTGAGGTCTAGTCTTTTCTTTATTTCGGATGTTTTAATGAATCATTTGGAATATTGGAGAATTTTTTACAGTTCGATTTTCCACAGATCGCAGGCAACTTGGGGCCATGTGATCTTTAAATTGGGAAACGGTATATACAGATGTGTCTGAGATTAATGCCAGCAACTGTCATTACGGCCTAACCTGACATGAAGTTGAGTTTGTAATACCACTAACGAGTTTCCGCGAAGATACACTTTCTTGTGTATGGCCGCCCACCACGTACAAACATCTTGTTAAAGTGATTGAGCTATCTAAACTCTTACTACATCACAGCTAACGCGATGCAGCCGACATCAGCCAAAGAATAACCAGCAAACTTGCAGTCTACCACAATTAAGATGACAGCCGCCAGTATATTCATTCCCTTAGGAACAGAATACTTTTCACAAACGCTCTACAGGCAGTTCATCCGTGGGTCTACCGGAACCCGTGGCACCAGTGCAAGGTTACTCATCAAGCCTTATAAGAAAACCCCTAAAGACTTTCTATCGACTTTCGCAAGACCTCACGTGCCTTCCATACTTGCATAGTTTACCCTACTTCCTTTAAATATTTATATGCACGCACGCTGCTTTGTTATTTTAGAGATTGAGTAGTGACGCATACGTATTATGGGTGATTGGACAAAGGTATTGTGTGGAAAACCCAATTGCCCTTTTTCCCTGGACGCACAGCATCAAGGTATTGATATTCACCAAGATGCAGAGCCGTGCTTCCCGGGGAACTACATACTACAGGGTGCACAAGATGTCTTGCAGGTTTTTAAAGACATTTGCTTTGATTCAAACACTTTCGCAATAATAATGTTGCGAGCAACATGTACTAAATAGCGCAATTGGAATGCAATTTTTTGAACTTGTACAATGTATGGAAACCATATTCGCACCCTACAAGTACATTAAAAACTATTTTGTAAAACATGTTCGTCACAACATCACAATTGTGAAAGTATTTGAAAGAAAACAAATGTTTTAAATACACCTTTAAGACATCTTTTTCAAACTTCTACTAGATATACAGGTGAAAAAATTACGTTTTCATCTTTCTTTTTAATATGCAGTGTTTATAAATAGATTCTCCAATTTTAACTCACTTTAAGCTAACTATTTTGGTGGTGATGTCTGGATTTCTTTTCATTGCGCCAACTGACTATTTTAGCATTGCGATGTGCTAGGATATATTCAATTGTTGGACTATCCATTACTAATCTAACGTTTACTTTATTTAAGTCAACTGGTGGTTAGTATACAAAAACATGCTGCTGGGGCTTGAACCATATATCACACGTTTATTAGTCAACGTGCTGGGTCGTCAGCTAAGCTACCATTTAATGAGGGTGCTGTTAGCTGAGTACTTAGTGTGTTTGACTACAAACCCTGAAGTCTTAAATTCAAGACTACTTTTAGGCAAACCAACAACATCATGCATTTTTCTCATGTGCATTGGTGTGTTATTGTATTGGTTGCTGTTGGGCTGTTGGAGTGATGAAGGCATAGCACTGATCACTTTGGCAATAACGGCAACGATTACTACTAACATATCCTAATGCACTTCAGAGCACCCTCCTTCGTCAGTATTGTAGCAGAACCGTCGGCGAAGTAAAAGAACTAATAAAATGGCTACACAGCTTGAACAAATTAATGCCTCTACTTGAGACCAGAGCGTCTGCAACACTGCTCTACAAAAAACGCGTAATAGCAGAGTTGTAAATGAATTTAGCTTCCTATGTATCTCTGTCACTTCACCACCTGTTCTCTCTACATTATTCTTTTCCCAAAGTAGGTAACATATGTATTTATTAATTAACTAGTTGGCTTTAATTGCCTGATTGTGTTACTTCTATTTTCAAAAAAAATTAATGCCTCTACTTGACACCAGAGAGGCTTGCAACATTGTTCTACAAAAAACGCGCAATAGCAGGGTTGTAAATGAATTAAGCTTTTTATTTCTCCCCCACTTCTCCATCTGTTCTCTCTATTCTATCCCTTTCCCAAAGAAGGTAACACACTAATTAATTGACTGGTAGGCATTAATTGCCAGATTGTGTTACTTCTCTTAAAAAAATAATAATAATATGCCATTTAAAATAATGACAACAAAAAGTTAATATAACCCGAAAATGAGCTTCAAAGTAGCTGAGAGAGTAAAGGTTTTGGCTCTCACCAAATCCGATTATGTGCACAACTAAAGAATTGATTTTAATTCAGTTCTGCATTACACTGTAGTTAGCTTTTAGATAGTATAAAAAGAATTAACTTTAAGTTAATTATTTTTGTAGTCGACTACTTATTTGATGGCAGGGATTATTCCGGTTACCCTCGCATGTGTCAGTGAAAGAGTGAATAAGT
The DNA here is from genome assembly GCA_956483635.1 of Panzeria rudis. NCBI lineage: Eukaryota > Metazoa > Arthropoda > Insecta > Diptera > Tachinidae > Panzeria > Panzeria rudis. The sequence goes on along the minus strand of OY101449.1, from coordinate 32,172,080 downwards.
ATGTCTACGTGAATTCGTTTGAGCGTTTGCTTGTATGTGTTTGGTTGCATTTGGTGTGTGGTATCAGTAATATTTTATTGCATTAAATTACATTGACTTAAAAGAATGGCAGACGGCAACCACTATTTTCATAAATTTATTACCATTTTCGTTGGTTTTATTTCTTTTTTGGGCAACTTAGAAGAAGAGACGAAAAGCAGAAAAAAATTAAATTGTACATATAAAAGATATTTGAACATGTCATTAAGAGAAAATAATTATGGTTCATTGTGAGTCCTGTAATTGTGCAAAACGAGTACCACCAAGAAAGATTGGTATGATGATGATGATGGTGAATGAAACATGTCGTTTTGGAAAACGACAAGTATTTTTAATGTTTTTATTCGGCGTTCTATAATTTATGAGTTTCAAAGAATGCTTCTATTTCATAAATTCACTAAAAAACTAATTTTGAAAAAAAAAATTAAGTTTTAAAAACTTTTTAATAGGAGAAGGAAGAACAATGACGACTACTACCATTACATTTCATATGTACTATGTATTTCTCCGGAATGCAGAACACTCGTGACTATGCACACTGTAACTTTTTGCACTTTTAGCTGGCCAAAAGTAAAAAAAAAATTCCCCGATCTTGTTAATTTGTAACCGACTTCCAAAAAGGAGAAGCTTATCAATTCGTGTGTATGTTCTTTTTTACTTTTTTATGTTTGTACACGAATAACTCTGTCATTATTTTTTTGTTGGAAGGGGTTTGCGTGGAGTTTGGTCCCATATTTTTTTTTCGAAAATCGGAGGGGGAAATTTGATCCCCAATGCATAACTCTGTCATTTGTGAACCGATTTTCAAAATTCTTGTTTTGCTTGAAGGCGTTTGACAAAAATTGGTTAAAAAAAATTTTTGTCGAAAATCGGAGGGGGAAATCTTCTCCACCCATGATGCATAACTCTGTCATTTGTGAACCAATTTTCAAAATTTTTGTTTTGTCTAAAAGGATTTTCCGGAAGTTGGTTTCACAATTTTTTTTTCTGTATTCGGAAGGGAAAGTTCTGAAACCCCCCTTCGCAACCAAATTATATAACTCTGTCATTTATGAACCGATTTTCAAAACTCTTTTTTGTTTGAAAGGGTTTGCTAGCAGTTTGGCCCAATAATTATTTTCGAAAATAGAAGCGGAAAATATTGGTGGAACAGTAAGGATCTTGGAAATTAAATCTTGCCACCTTAATTATTTATAAGAAATGTGCTTTTTTTGTTTTATTTAAAAAAATATTTGGGGACTACGTATGAATTATCATTGTTCAAAAAATATCGATATGTCGTTATATCGATATTTTTATTCGAAATATATCGATGCCGATAGATATCTAAAAATATATCGATATCGATATACAGGGAGTCCCATTAATCAACGTCATGCCGAAAGCAGATGGTAGGGCAAGTAGTGACTACTCCAAAAAAAGGTAGAAAAAAAATCTATGTCACTTATTTTAAAAGGTGTTGCCAGTTTTAAAAAATCACCCTGTAATCAGTGGTGTTAAACGTGGTGTTAAACGTGATGATTTTTCATCATTTTGACGATTTTTTAGATCAAATTTACCAAAATGACGATTGACGATTTTTTATTCAGTACCCCATATACTTTGACGATTTGTTGAGTTCACTACTTGTTTCTTAATATATCATATAAAACGCTAGATCTGGTAAAAATATATACATATTATTTGGGTTTGATATACATACATACATACATACATACATTGTACATACATATATAAGAAGTGTACCGACTTCCAAAAGTGACGCTTCTCTGTTCTGCTGTGTACGTTTAGTTGATGTTAATTTTTCCCTTGTTCCTTGGAATATCGTGCTCAATTCTTTATGAATTAAACGTTACGAAGCTTAGCCTAATAATCAATTTGGGTTCACAAGCAAATACGTTCGAAATAATGATATTAATAAACAATTAGCTACTGGCTTGAGCTTTTCACATGTTTATATGTTCATATATAATTAAGTATAAAATCAAACCAAAAAAGTTTGTCTTAAGTAGAACAAAATATTAGAAAAATGGGAATAAAGAAAAATAAAACAATGGCAACACTGGAAAAGTGCAGCTTAACATCAACTTGAAAGTGATTTAATTCTCGTACTCAAATTGTATACATATGTGAAAAATGTAAGCACATTCTATAAACTTCTATCAAAATCTGAAGATTATACAAAAATAAAACAATAAAATTTGAAAACAAAGGCCCTAATTGTGTAGATCACATCGCCGAAGTAAAATTTATATTAAAGCAAAAACAAATTTGAAAAATTTGTACAAATTTGTTTTTGGTTTTCATACAAATTCTTCATCAAACAAACGCATAGAACTTCAAGCGTTGCTTTGTTACTTTCTATAGAAATTATTGTTTTGTTTTTTATAAAACACTGTTGGTTTTTTATAAAACAGTGGATTTTTAGTGTGACGATTTTTTGACGAAATTTTTCGAATATCATGACGATTTGGCGATTTTATTTCCCAAATTTTATGATTTTTGGTGAAAAATTCCTAACAGCACTGCCTGTAATGATCTTTCTATTGCTGTGACTACAAATATTCTCTTTTCTTATTTTTTTCTCCTATATCATTGCCATATATCCTTCTGTAAATGTCAGTTAAAAATTCACACTGCAGTGGCCTGATTTTCAAAGAAAACCTTACATTTTGCCAAACGACGTACTTAAATTTATTACTACTCCCAACTTTAACCGGCCATGTTGAAAAAAATGTACTAGGTACTTTTGGCAAGTGACATCAAAAGTTAGCGCGTTTAGCACGAATTCCAAAATGGTATAGTACTTGGTCGATTTGTTTTTAGAACTGCGGAAAAAAAGTTTTTTCCCAAAAAAAACCTATTTTTTAGCCGTTGTTCGAACGGGGTTTCAATTTAAATAAGAAAACGATTGAATAACGACTAGAAGGCTATCCTGAGAAGGCAGAAAATCATTAATTTTGGATCATATATGAGATCTTTGAAGGTCTCGTAAGTTTTACCGCTGGGTATGTATACTTTGAGTTCTAAATACATATCTATATATATATATGTACAAATATAAAAAGAGTAGCTTAAAAAACACACAAGAATAAAACAATTGCATATGTATCAATGTTCATCATTTCAAAAACTTCAGAATCGAAATCTTCTCAATAATCAGTTAATACAATTTTGTTGTACATGTTATTTGCATTAAAAAGTTTTAGCGTTTGAGAAGAAACCTGAACTGTCTTTAGAGTGTTTTCGGAGCAATTTTTGTGTTTTACTGATTCACTATGCCTCTTTAAAGAGGTCTAGTAAGCCACACACCAGACCATAGTTGGTGGGTGACCGGTATCTTGAAATGATTTTGGTGCATAAGAAAAAGATTTCAAATCACCAAAAATCCCCAGCGAAAAAAGTAGTGTTCCCCCAAAAAAAATTCCCTGAGGATTTTCACAATATTTTTATCCCCAATCCCAAAAATCGCCTATTTGGGGACAAATCCCCAAAACTCGGAACGCTGCTGATAGATGAATAAACATTAAAAAACTATTTGAAAAATATATTAAACACCAGCAAAGGACAACAAGTGGCAACAAATGCGACAGTGACGAGCAAAGGCAAAATAGAACATGTACAGCAACAGTAAATAAAAACGGCAGCAGCACCCAAATAACAAAGTAACAGAATAAAAAATGCTACTATAGAGAAGAAATCAAAGGAATATGTCAATGTAGAGATACAAATCTGAATGTTTAATCGTTTGAGTTGTATGGAATTCATTGCAGAGTTAAGCGAATGAGAAAACGTAATTTTCGCAACAAAAAAATTTTTTTTAATGTCCTAAAATTAATAGCTCAGTTTTCTCTCACTTCATTCGGTAGTGGTTTACTTGTTAAATTTGTAAAATTCCCCATGCATTTTGTTATTGAAAATTATACAACTAAATTTTACAGCAACAAGATGTATGGGAAATTTTACCAATTTAACAAGTAAACAATTACCGAATTGCGTGTGAACTGAGCTAACATTCCACTAATATTCTTAAAATAAATAACGAAAAATATTTATAATTTATCATTCATTTGCTCAAACAACGTCATAACTAATTTTACACAAAACGTGGTTAAAGTTTTCAATTTATGTAATTTTTTCTACCTATACATATGTATATGATATTATACTGCTTCATCCAAAACCTCAATATGGATAAAATATTAGGCGAAAAATATCGAAGAAAATACATTAAAATTATTACTCAGCAATGAACTAGTATACTCAGTGCGACCTTGCAAATTATTATCCCAAATCATAATATTAGTTTTCTGACCATTAACTCAATCCACAGTTCGTATAAACAGCGCCGCAAAGATAGATAATTTCTGGTGCTCAACCCGCGGCCTTCTAGGTCACAAGCATGTTATTTAAATGAACATACTCTTATGTCTTTTTTTCAGGGCTCTAGAAAGAAATCAAACTTACAATTTATTTTGTAGCAGCTTATGGAAAACTCTGTTCAATAATATATAGAAACAATATTATTTTTAATAAATCTCGTTTAAACAAATTACATAAAAGAAAATATAACAATATATATATGTATGTGTATATATTAGGATGGTCGTTAGAAACAAAAATTCTTCAAGTCTCATACCCCAAATCGATGGGTGTTTATAAAATCTACCTAATGTTAAGTCAAACAGTTACGATTAAGGCGTGTCGCTCCCCAACCAAAATTCGAAACAAAATTATCCTTAGTCCCAGCAAAAATTGTTTCTAAATCTGCTAATTAGTTTCAGAGATGTCTAGCATTTGGGAATCGGGAATTCCCAATAAAAGACTGGCTAATATTCCCGGAAAATTTTTGTGATTTTCCCGGGCAAAGGGGAAATTATAATTCCCCATTTTTCAATCATATATGGACTTTATATGACATATTTATAAAATTTCGTAAGTGAGAGCGAAATTTTTTTTTGATTTATATAAAAAATTTTTATTATAGTCCTGTTTTTCCTTAATATCAATAACATTATCAATGTTTATTTAAAATATTACAAAAGTACAACTAAATTTACACGATAACATTGTTTAAGTTCTCTTTTAAAATCGCTACGTATTTCATAGTCTGTTCATGCACTAAAATTTCCTTCATTTTTTTTTTAATTTTTACGAAATACAAATATGAACGGTTTAAACTTGTACTGAAATTTAATAAAAATTCCACGAAATTGAAGTCATTCCATTTTTCCTAACCCTTCTACGAAAAAATTATTGCTTGATTCGAAAACTACATGCAAGATGAATTTAGTAGAGAGTGTCGTTTAATCAATATATCAGAACTTTGTAAGGGGTGGGCGAATTTGAGATTAGGAAATAAATAGGCTATCAAATTATTAAATGTCAAGAATTGAGCTGTCAGCCTTTGGCATTTATTTAGTGAAGACTTGGGAAATTTTAACCATGGCACGCTACACTCTTGAACAACAAATTTTAATTGTGAAAATTGACTATCTAAATGATGAAAATTTTACTGTATCACTTTGAATGAGCCTGGCACATAAAATCGTCGACGTTTGCAACAACTGCATTTTACCAGAGGCACTTTGGGCAAAATTTTGAATAAAGATCTTCATCTTCGCGCTTATAAAGTTCACCTCATCCAATAACTAAAGGAGTCTGATTAAGAGGAAAAGCTGGTCGAATTTGACGAAGTGATACAGTAAAATTTTCACCATTTTGATAGTTAATTTTTATAATTAAAATTCGTTGCTCAATAGTGTAGCGTTCCATGGTTAAAGTTTCCCAAGTTTTCTCTAAATAAACGCCAAAGGATGACAGCTCATTTATTGACATTTCATCATATGACGGCCTATTTACTTCCTAACCTCAAATTTGCCCATCCTTTATAAATATCAATAACAGTAGTGCTCTAATCATTTTCTAAAGTAAATAATTCCAACTTAAACGAACTTTCAGTGATTTTCCGAAGAATTGATGAAAACATTTTGGAAAGCTTAGTGGAAATTTTAAGCCCATAGAAACTGTAAAAACTTTCAGTTGTCACGAGTTAAATTTATTATAAGTCGACGCTATTATTGAAGAATATGTTTTAAGAGAAATAAAATAACAGCCAAAGATATTTACACAGACTGTGGCTCAGGGTATATAAAATTTGGCGCATTTGAGTATAGTACTGTAACTTGCTTGTAATTAACGATAAGAGTCATTTCAGAAATATAGCAAGAAAAATAAAAGAAATTACGGCAACTTACCTACAAAATGATTTGGAGTCCTTAAAATTAAATTTCTAACTAAATAATTACGGTAATAGTCCTCAATTAGTCTTTATACGATCTCTTACTGTATAATAACTATAAACTCTATTTTTGTCAATTCGCTTAAAGTTTGTTTTTGAACTGTTCTATATTAATTTGTATTTAAGAAGAATGTTTACATTAATAAAACAATGAACATTTCGCCAATTTTCATATGATAAATCTACTTAATTTAGCAAATCAACTGTTCTCGGGAATCCCGAGAATTCCCGGGATCGCTATTTTTCTATTTCCGTTTCCCGCCATATGAAAAAGTACGGGAAATGCCAAACCCTAGAGATATCGTAAGAAACTAAGCCTAAATATTAAAAATATCATAAAAAATTTTAAAAGTTTTCCCACAAAATTCGTTGGTGTATTTCTACTTTTGTATGAATTTTTAAAAAACAAAAATATTTGAAATATTTGAAAAAAATATTTGAATTTTTTATAAAATTTTAAATTTTTACCCCTTTATTTATATTACTTAAAAAAGTTTATGAAAGGTTTATGAAAAAAATATTGTATGAAAATCTGTTTCATAAACCTTTTATTAACGTTTCATAATTGATTATGAAGATTGCTGTTAGTTACCCCCAGTTTTTTACTTAATAATTAAATGGTTTTCAAACTTAATTTCTATTCAAATAGAAAATTCATTTTTATAGATCATATTTATATATAACTTATATCTCTAATCTTGTACATTTAAATTCGATTAAGTTTTATAAATTACCATATGATTTTGACTGCTTGTTGTTCTTGTGGAAACAAAAAAATTGTGGCCGCTGATAATTCAAGTTTTGTTGCCGAGCAATTTGGGCTTTCTTTTTCTATATTTGTCTTTTTGTGATATTGTAAGCTGTTTTTATTCCTTTAAAACATTGCAGAAACTCTCCATTATTCTTATTTCCTGTATAAAGAAAAATGAATTTTTTTGGAATTTTTCTTTGTTTATGTTCAACAGCTGCTTTTTTTGGGAAATTTATGGGAAATTTGTGGTATTTTATGGTGCTACCATATTTTTGTCACAATTAAATAAGAACAACTAAATACGACTGAAAAACAGAAGTTGTATTTAATTACAATTTAAATTTATATGAAAATTAACTTAATAAATATTTAATTACTAAGTCAAAAACTGGAGGTTAGGGCCTAACTTTTACGATATCTCTGAAACTAATGGACAGATTAAGAAACAATAATGGCTCAGCTACAAGATAATTTTGTTGGCGAGCTTAGGTTTTTCTTTTTTCTCCAGTTATGCTAATATACATATGTGGTGCAAGTACCATAATTTTTGATGTGAGGTGATAAAAAAATAGGAATGTAGATTGGCATTCAGCGGACCAATACTAAATAAACAACATCAAGTTCTATGAAACGAAAATGTTCATGTTTTTGTTATTTTCGATATTCTGCGATTTAGATAAAAGTCAGTAACACAAAAGCTGTTGAAAACTTCACAGACAACTACTTTTTAGAAGAAATTGTTGTTATTAATTCTATAATTATTAAGTTACGAGAGATAAAAACAGAAAAATATCATGTTCTCAAACTTTGGTGGGCGTGCGACACACTTGATTGTTAACTGAATGACCTGAAATTTTTTAAGGTAGTTTTTTATAAGTACCCATATATTTGGGATATGAGACTTGAAGAGATACAAATTTTAATTTTTTACGACCACTCTAATATAGTATGTATGCATACAAAAATCACTTGGCAAACATCAAGTGACACATTTGCTCCAATTTGCTGCGCCAAAAGTACAACAACATCCCAACGGAGCTTAAGTCACTCAGATGGTTGCAGAGAGTGGCAGACTGGATGAGAAACCGATTCGTAAACAAAAAGTGCAATAGCTACATTATCAACAATAAATACAACAACAACGAATTAAGTTAAAATACGACAACAAGACATATTTACTGTAACATAAATACTACATACGCAAAGTATGCGACACAAATCAACAGCAAAGTTTTATTCAGAAATTGCGCGGTTTCAGCAACAACGTACTCACACAAGCTCCCATCCAATATTAAGAGCAACAACAGCAGGCAGCAGCAATCTGCTTTAGCAATAATAGCAGCAGCCAACAATGTTTGCTGACAAAAAATTTGAAACGATTGAATGATTTATTTTTGACAGGTTTTTAACTTAAAATTAAAACTGTAAATCAAATTTTGACAGAAGAGGCTGCAGTAGTTTAAAAACACACATACATATGTACATACAGTGTACATACCAGAGGTGTGAAAGACTGCAATTAATTTGATTGCAATCACATGATTTCATGTTAATGATTGCTAGTTTTTGACTGCAATCAAAATCGTAAATATGATTTCATGATTTCAATTTGAAATCATGAAATCACTTAAATAAAAATTATTGCAATAAATTTTTTGAAATTAATTTCTATATTAATTGATTACAATCAAATCCAGTGATTGCAATCAAAATGAAATCACATCACTCATTTTTCTAGAAATAAAGCTTACTCTGATAATTAAAGAAAAAAAAAACTGCATGAAATGGCTAACGTTTTTTATACAATTTGGTTGAACTTACACTATAGTAGTGATTTCAGAGAAACTGATTGAAAACAAATGATTTCAACAAAATTTGATTGCAATCAAATTGATTGCAATCAATGATTTAAAAAAAAATGATTTCAAAATGATTGCAATCACAAAAGATTGCAATCTTAACCTGATTTCAGTTTGATATCTGAAATCATTTTGAAATCAAAGATTGAAATCAATTTGATTGAAATCATTTTGATTGCAATCAAAATTGATTGCAATTTTTTACAGCTCTGGTACACACATGCCTCAATTCTTTATCGTACCAGAAACAATAATAATAACAACAACATCATAAGGAAATTGTTTTACTTAAGTGGTGTCAGAAATTTATTTAATACCAGAGATCAACTCGTCTTTGTCCCTCAGTGGGAATGAGTATGCGTCGAACTTGTTAACAGACATTACAAAAAAGTATTTAGAAACCTAAATAGAGCTTTGAAATGAGTCTAACGCCAAGGATACAAGAGAAAAAATTTACTACTTTTAACGAATTAAAACTGAAAATGACAATTTACGCACTTACAACGGTGCGTTAAAATCTTAGATACCAATGGGATTGAAAGATAGTTGCAACTGAAACCATAAGCACTAGATATATAAAACATATTTATTTAGTTTTTTATTCACAAATCGGCGTCTGGTTGAGTTAACAGCTCATGTAAGTAAGTCAATGAATGAGAGAATGAACGAATGAATGCATGTTCAGAGTGGTGTTGCAACAACGTTGGTGGTGATACTGACAGCAAATAAATGTGAATTGTATAAATGGATGATTCTCATTTCAAATGGTTTTTTCGTGTCCGTTGAAAGTATAGCAAAATATATCACAAAATAAAGGCATAAATTTTAAAATGAAAATTGCTTTAGCATGATTTAATATATTATAAGTAAATGTGCATAAGACTGTCCATTATGTGTTAAAAACGAATAACAAAAATACTGTTTCTACTCTCTTCATACAAAATAGCATCTCCATAAAGCAGGAACCGGCAAACACATACTAGTACATTTTGCTTGTATGGGTTTTATTTTGCAACTCTCTTTCTTACAAAGTTTTTGTTAGTGTATATCAAGCCATAGCAAGAAACAAGCGATAACACAACCTGTTTGTTTGAATGTTCATGACAAACTGATTGATTTTATTTACTTTTAGTTAATAGGTGTGAGGGCAGACGTGAGAGTTTAAAAGAGTAAAAAACCCATGTGATATGTATTGCCGGCTCCTGCCATAAAGCATGCTGTTGATTCTCCACATTAGGAAACTATGAATTTTTCCAAAAATGAAATTAAATCTCTAACGGTTTTAAAATATTAACACTTGCTTCTCGTATTTTACACATCAAATTTTTTAAAAATATTAGAAATAAATTTTTTTTAATTGTTGCTGTCCGCAGTCTTGCGTATTGAGCGTTAAGCTTTTTAGTACGCTTCATTACTCAGTTTAATTATTAAAATTGCAATAACAACATACACTTAAATAACAGCGTTGTTTTGTAAACTTTATTAAATATTATTTTATTGCAAAACGTCTCATCAATCAATCATGGCTTGTATCCAAAAAAAAAAAATGTATTGAATGTTATCCATATTTTTTTAATATAATAAAGGAGGTTATGCTAAAGCCCTTTTCAGACTATAATCCAAGTATTAGTACTTTAGATGAAAATGAGACTCTGACATGATGAGTTGTTACTATTTTTTTTACATTTTTCAAACAGAAATTAAATCAGGGAGGCATTTTCTTTAAAAGTGTTAATACTTGTATTATATGTGTTATCTTCTTTGGAAACGGCATAGTATAGTGATAACAGGTGGTGAGGTTGGAGAGAGGTAGAAAGCCTAGTTCATTTCTAGCTCTGCTATTGCGCGATTTTTAGAGCAGTGTTGCAGCCCCCTAGTGTCAAGTAGAGGCGTTAATTGGTTTAGCTGCGTAGCCATTTATTAGTATTTTTACTTCGCCGACGGTTCTGCTACAATACCGACTGTGCCCTCCCGCGCTGTGAGGTGCATTAATATATTTTAGTATTACTCGCTGCCGGTACTGCCAAAATAATCAGTGCTATGCCTTTATCACTCTAACAGTCCAACAATAACCAACACAATAACACACCAATACTCATCAGAAAAATTCATGATGTTGTTGGTTTGCCTGAAACTGGTCTTGAACTCAAGACCTCAGGGTATGTAGTCAAACGCGGTAACCATTCAGCCAACAGCACCCTCAAATATTTATTTAGTGTTAAGTAAAAAATTTTTGTTTATGCAAGGTGTCCCATAAATCAACGTCAAGCCGAAAGCGGGTAATAGGGCAAGTAGTAAGTGCTCCGAAAATAGTTAGAAAAAAATCTATATTTGTACGTAATTATTATTCGAACTGAAATAGGTTTAAGTCGGAAGTTATCATTTAAGCTTTTGGTAATATATATAAATGTTTGTAAAGAACTATTTTAAAACATAAAAATTTTTATTTTTCAAAAAAAAAATTCTTTCTGCGATTATTTATTATAGCTTTTTGTTTTTAGAGAGTAGATGTATAGTGATTTCAAGCCCTATACTCCTTTTTAGTGGTATATTTTTTTTTCGCAAAAATCATTCCTGGAATAACCGCGAAAGCAAATGTAACGCTAAAGACACAACAATGTTAAAAAATAAAAACATATAATTTTCATGATCCATTGAATGAGGCGAAAACTATAATATTAATCCCATCTTCTTATATATTATAGTTATATTGAAAAAAAAAAAAAGACAAAATATATGTCTAGAATGAGAATCAGCCAACTACTTGTTTTATAATAACGAGGGTTATACGTGCGTAAGAAGATAGAAAAACTAAATATAGCTGCATTTGGCTTATACCCCGAAAGAGCAGAGGGATACACACTTTACCGGTACATAAAAATCGGCATATATTGTAATACTAGATCGGAACTAATCGATAATATACACTGCAACAATGCAATATATTTATACGATGTTTGGACGAAATTTAAGATACCAAAAATCTTGAACAAAGTCCCAAAGTTTTATTGATTCCTAGCCTAGTCCAATCTGGTTCCGAGGAATCAGGGATTCTCACCGCTTCTTGTCTCGCGGAGCATTTATGAACTTTTCTAGTTGTACGCGGACCCGTTGTTATTTTGATATCCAGAAATATTTTTATTTTTTAGAGCTTGTTTTGTTTGAGTTCTTTAGTTTAGTTAAACATACATATATAGAGTTCAGTCTTAATGTGGAATATTTATTTTGCCTTGAAGAATTTGCTAACAAGAGCTCGAAAAAAATTAGTGAATTAAGCAAATTAATCCCGAAATGTTCTTACATGTTTCTAAATAACATCAACCAAGTGGTATGAAATGAAATTTCAAATGGTTTTTGCTAGATTTATTTACCCCATTTGCGAGTAACAACTCCAAAGGATATTGCATAAAAAATATATATCTTTTGCATTTGGTATACCGCTAAACGCCCTTTCATCCCGTTTCATAAACTTTAAAAAAGTTTAGCTAAACAATCTTCGTGTAAGTCCCATATTAAAAAATTCTTTAAAAATTAAAAACAAATACAGTTCGAAAAAACACCACGAATCTTAATCGTAAAACAATAATGGCACAAGTGACGAAATTAAACTGGGTCTTAACGAGATTTTTATAAAATTTTATATTAAAAGCCACAGTAGATTTCAGTCGTAACTCAGGACTGCATTCTTCGATATTGTTTAATTAAAGAAATCTTTAAGATCGACTAAAATTGCGCCACTTATACTAACTAAATTTTGTTATGTATTTGTTCCTAAATTATACAGCGGAACAGACTTTTTGGTGCCCTAGATTTGACGTCCGTTTTCTTCGTGTTGTTGAATCCTCATTACTCTGTTATACTAGTTTTTTTCCAGTCTGCTTCCGTTTGCGAAATATCGCGGTTTTTTAATTTACATTATATACCCTATTTTTGGGGATTTTTCATCTAAATTTTGAGTGTTATACCTTAAAATGAGAAAAATTTTTGGCAAGAAATTAGTCTACGCAAACATATGCTTCTTTTGAGTATAATAGTTCCGGTGGTTACTTCGGGATATTCTTCTAATTTTTCAAGGATGTTGAAATCTAGCTGTATAAAAAAATGTGTAACACAAAAATTCCCAACAAAAAATTTACACACAATACACAAAGTGTTGCAGGGAACAAAGTTTTTAATTAAAATAAGAAATTAGTTCCAAATGCACCGAAATATTTAGAGATTAACTCGAAATATTAGTTTATTTTCCACCTAACTAATTTTAACTACATAGTTATATTATTCTTCTTATTTTTTAATATTCATTGGTATTGAGAGTTCAAATACAGAAAAAAGAAAATTCCCTCATCTGCAGTTTTTCAAATATCGCGAATTTTATATCAACCTGATATACTCAATTTTTTGGAGTAACAATCTTTATTTCGAATGTTTTTTTAATAAATTACTAATCTGTATTTTTGATTGGAATATAATAACGCAGGTGCTTTTAGCATTAGACTTTCGTGGTATTTTATTCTTATTTCAGGTCATTTTAAATATTTTTGAAATTTTTCATAAAAAAGTGTTTTTTGTAAAAAATATTTTAAAATGTTAATCAAATATAAGTTTTATAAGGATAATACTGAAAATGGTTAACATTCAATATCCTTGCAGTTTCAACAAAATATCCTGGAACGTACATCAACAAAATTATATTTAAAAGAAAGATAATTTTGAGTTTGGAAAACTTGGGCGAAGAAGTAAAAAAGAGATAGAATGACTAAAAAATTAAAACCACAATATTTTAAAAAGTAGAGCTGACAAAACAAATTTAAGGTATGTAAAACATATATGGGACATATATGTCCCATATATGTTTTAACAATTATAATTTTCGCTGCACCAAACCAAAATGTCCATTTTCTTCCCCTGGGTTATCAAAGAATAAAATCTCATTTTTCGTAAAATAAAATGTTTATGTAATAATTTTCTAAAGAATGTTTTTCGGCCCTCTTCGCGGATGCCCTGGAGTGGACGCCATTTGAAAACCCTTCCTCTATACCATGGGTGGATTTACAGAAAGGCGGTAGGCGCTAAGTAGGCAAACATCAATATTACACATAACAGAAAAAACCTAGCTATAGGCCCCTTTACAGGAAGGTATTTTTAAAATTAGTTTACAATCAAAAAATTACTATAAAGATTTTATGTCTTACTTAATCCACTAGTTCCAAGATATGCAGGAAATATCTAGTAGTCATTGAAACATTTTCTAAACGCAAATATTAAAAAAAAACTAACCAACAAATAATACTTTTGAGAAAAATAAAATTTTATGTAAATTTACAATACAACCCTCGAATAATGCTGTCTGCAGATAGAGCCGTGTTTATTTATACTTCAATTACTTTAAACACTTTTTTAATTTATCAATTCGTATTCTCAATAAATCTAAAAGACTTAAATCATCATTATAATTATTATTTGCATCATGATTAAGAAAATGGCTAGGGCGACCAGATTTTAAAAACAATGAAAATTTTCCAGAGGTTTCGGCGAATTAAGAATTTCAATAAAATTAAATTATAACGAAATGGAACTTTTGGATTTATAAGACTAAATTTTTAGATTCTTATTGAACTTTGATGTATAATCAGGGACGCAAAATGAGATTTTACAAATTGTACCAATTTTCCAGAAAATTTTTACCTTTTTCAGTCTGATTCTAACTGGTATAATTTTTAATAACATCAAGTTTTTTAATTAAAATAGACGAAACCCTTGAGAAACTCAACAAAGAATTGACGAAACTTTGGGTAAATATGTAATTAAATTATTATCATAAACTGCGTTAAGCCTTATTAGCTGCACATTATTTAAACAACAGGGCTCATTTTCAGCAACAAGCAACCCAACTGAGGCTCGGTTGCCATCATTAATTGGCCTATAATTATTTTTTGAAATTGAGAAATATGCATTAAACATATTTTTTAACTCCAAAAAATACATTTATTGCCATAATATGCAAAAATATTCACTTACCACCAAAATATGCAAAAATATACAACTACAAATCGCTGCCAAACTACTTAAAATTTGATTATTCGCATAGATAGCACACACAGACCAACAAAATGAGAGTTTTTATGTAAGGTTTAAGGTTTCATTGTCAATTTGTATACACTTGGTACTGAGCATCAACGCCTATAAATTACTTTTTTTGAATTGACTCTATATCTCGAGATTTTCCGTTGTATAGAAAAAAAGAGGATACTGCATCACATAATTTGCCTTTACTCGAAAACTAGTTCTTCGATTAAATTAAAAAAAACACAAAAGTATCGAAAAAAAATAACCTTTAAATTACGTCGGTATTAATTTGTTAACAGTCTTGCAGTTTCGGAGATATTCAGAAAGTTTTATGCATTTGCTATGAGGGAGTCAAGGTTTCTTTCTCCCTAAATAAAGAGGTTGGGAAAAATCTCTTTTTAAGTAATTTCTGCGGTCAACTTAAGAACAATTCCACTTGTGAAGTGGAGGAACATGCCTAAGCAGCGATACCAAGCATAATCTCAAAATCGTATAACAGCTATTTTGGTTCTACTGAAAATTCTTGCTGGGAGGATAATACCGCTCTTCATCAGGATCATTATATACGTAGATAAAGTTAGCAATAAAAATTAATGTTTAATTTTAAAAGGCACACAAAGATATATTGAAAAGGGGAAAGATCTGGTCCAAAGACCGGCACTGCGATACCTAGTGGATCTTTTGTGCCATAGATCTATAAATTAAATCAAGCTCTGCATGACTCTCCTTATGAAAGTCAGCAAAGGGTTTGGAGAAGCCTTTTTAATATCATCCGAACACAGAAACTCATAATGAAAAGCACGCCTTCTACTGTTACATGAGACGATACACTCACAGAGAATGTGTGCTGTTGTCTCATCCTCTTCCAAGCATAAACGGCACAAGGGTGAACGAACTTGGTTACTTTTCCACAGAGGATAGTTCAGTCCAATGTGACCAGAGAGAGAAAACCAGTAAAAAGTCATAAATCATCCCTGTTGAAATACAGGATGCCACTATATGAAAATCGCTGCATCAATGCCTTGGCTTGTCTTAAACCAAAGGAAGCCAGATACACTTCATTTGCGGTCGATATGTCATTTCCTTTAATTAGGGACTTGACAGTCGAAGGGCTCACAAAAGACTAAAAGTTGTTGAGATTTGAATATACAATAATTATTTAGGATATACTTTTTTCTAACAAACTCTTAGTCATTTCTGAACTGTAGCAGCACGAATTAGATGACTCCAACAAATCCTTTGTTCGGACTAGATTGGAAACAATCGAAACAAAGATTGTACCATTCTTTGGTTTTCATTATATTTTCATATCCTTGCTATATATACAGATGAATGTGGAATGGATAATATTTATCTGACAATTCTTGAAATATCAGTAAATATCAGTTATTTAGCTCACTTTCCAGTTATACCTTAGACCAAAAGGGGCACATGTTGTCGTTTTTTAAAGACTTAGTAAAATGGAACGATTTTCTTTCCTGAATATTCAAGAGAACACTGAAAATGGCACATATCCGAAACCAATCTGTTTATCAACCCAATTTGACGTGGGATGGCGGAAAATCGTTCCAGAGTAAAACAAACCCAGTCACTCACAAAACTTTTAAATAATGCTAAAAGCCTATTCACATATTACGTAACGCTATTTTCGGAGGTTTTATACCACCCTTCGTAACGCTTTTTACAAAATTTTCAGTATAAAGTATCTAAACCCCCCCCCCCCCCTGGAGGGCTACGTAATATGTAAATTAGTCATTTTGGGCTGCTATAGTACCTTTGACTTACAAATAGTGATTCAAAAAAAGTACAGTTTTACCATCTTCTGCATCCCTGCTATACATATTATTAAAAACTTCTAAAGTAGATATGGTCATCTTTTACACATCAATTTATTTAAAGCAACTGATCTATATACATACGTATTTTATATGAATCTATCGTTAAGAAACGTATTTAATTGCATAATTTTAACAACTTCCACTACATATGAAAACGTATAAATACTTTTTTTTGTCTCTACACAATTTAATCATCTGTCTCTGTTTTAGCTATATTCACTCAAAACAAAGTCATAAATTGCTTGCCAGTATTTTGTACTTAATACTTTCTGTCAGATGAACTGCAATAAATTAATATAAATTTCTTGTCATCTCGGGGTACAGCAAATAAATAAAATATATTGTCGTATCGCAAATGAAACCTCAACATTTGAACATTACAATTTTCTGGGCGAATATTGTATGAGTCTGAATACATGCTCTTAATATACGCATGCATATTAATATACGACTTTTTTTAATATGATATGAGTAGCATTTATAGCTGACAGATATGTGAGGCATATTCACCAAAAAAGCAGCAGCAAGAACAACCAACTGACATTTACTTGGTATGAAAATTATAAAACTAAAAAAAGTTAATATGTAGTCCTCCTCATCATTTAAATCAAATTGAGATCATATTTAACGTGGGTTGTTTTTTATAATAACAGCAGTAATTCAGAGCACTTGTATTGAATAGTAGTCAGCGGCAGAATTAAATATTCGAAGTTTGTGTCTTCATTTAAAGATTTTTAAAGATTTTTAAAAGATTAATTTCAGGAAAACCGCCAATATGCAAATATATACATATTATTCCTGTTAATCTTAGTTAGACAAATTTAGGTTTTGGGTAATTGCAGTTAGAAAAGTTACAACTACTGAAATAATTTTTACACGCAAGTTTGTCATTTTTAAAATTTTACAGTACGATATTTTGTATTTGATCTTTCGCAAAACCATTCACACCAAAAACTGAATATTGTACAAAACTCCAAGACTTCTATCAATAATTAGCTTCATTGAAATCGGTGAAGTAGTGCAGAAGTTACAGCTTTATTAACATGATCTTTCTTTCACACCATTGCAATGTGTGTACAATAGTGCTTACTATGCACTTTTCATATTATCACGTTAGAATAAAAACATACTCAAACTTTAGCTTTGTAATTGCTCGTGGTTTTCTAATTTTTCTCGTGTGACCTTAGTCTTAAGCTGTGATGGAAAATTTAGTATTGGTGCACTATTTTCAGTACATATTAATTTTTAAAATACCGCAGTATCCCCACGACATAAAAAGTACTTTTTCCAATCGGGAAAGCTAAAAATTATAGACCAAAATTATGATGAAATGACATACTTTTACAGAAACTACAAAATTTGGTGTGGCTTATTAATTTTCAATCCATTCTTTTCAAAAGTACATATATATGTATGTTCAAAAATTGTTGACTTCTTTATTAAAAAAAAAATCACTTCAAATCTGTAAACATAGAGAATCTATTAGAGAACTATTTCTCTGTACAAAAGACACTACTATAGGGGACTATTTAAGTTGTGTTCTGCCGATTGAACCTAAACATAATTGAAATCAGTTCAAAAAACTTATTGGTAAGATTCTGAAGGGAAACTTATACTTTCGTAAAACCGAATGAAAAAAAATAAGCCAATGCCAACACTAGGAAAGTGCAGTTTAACATCAACTTGAAGTGATTTAATTCTCGTATTCAGTTTAACGATAAAGTTATATATATATAGAGTAATTCTGAGTGAATTCAACAAATAGGTGTGCCGCATTGCTTTTAATTTTAATTAAAAAAATTTAGGAAATTGTTGTAGGTACTAGAAACACATAACCGCCATCTTTTTTATTTATTATTGCATAGCTTCTGATTAGTGGTCAGGCGAAGTAAAAATTTTTACCAATTTCATACATTTTTATAATTGCTGTAGCTTTTTAAGTAGAAAAGATATTGAAACAATTCATGATTTGTTTTCTAGGGCAGTAAGGATCATTTAATATTGCTATGTAAAACTGAACTGGAATAATTAAATGGCCGAAAAGTGGCCACTTGAAAATTACACAGTTTTTTCTCATTTTATCGATTTTCAACTGAAGCCTGTGTGAGCCCTGTTGAGCATAAAGCATTGATTTTTTTTTGGTAGTGAAAATGGAACTCCTATGATACCATGACATAAGTTTCATTGTGCTAAAATATTATCTTCTGCAAAAATAAAGGTACGAGACTTTATAAGTTTTAGAAAATGCTCAACTTTGAACTTCAAAAAAGCCATGTGGGATACAGATAAAAATCTAATATTTTCAGATATTATAGGCCAGCACTTCATCATTATGTGTACTTGGTGCCGCTTTGATGTTTGCACTCTATTACGAGATATGATTTTTTTAAAAGTGAAATTTTTATAAAAAACAATGGGCCCAAAAACCGATGTGGAGATACAGATAAATATCTCAAATTGTTAGAATATATAGCCTATACTTTGTTCATTATGTGCACTAAGTGACAATCTGTTATTTCCATTTGTTTACGAGATACGATTTTTTTAAGTGCTACTCTTAGAAAAATTAGAAGGTAAAATATGAGGCAAATAAAAAGGGCTCAAAAATACATATTTTGTATTTTATTTTCAATTAAAAAACTCATATCTCTTGAACAAATGAAAATAACAGATTGTCACTTAGTGCACATAATGAACAAAGTATAGGCTATATATTCTAAAAGTTTCAGATTTTTATCTCTCTCCCCACATCGGTTTTTGGGCCCATTATTTTTGATGAAAATTTCACTTAAAAAATAATCATATCTCGTAATAGAGTGAAGATATCAAAACGGCACTAAGTACACATAATGATTAAATTAACAAATTAAAAAAATTGCTGAAACGAAAATATCACTTATACCAAAAAAATTCCAAAATTAATAAAATCGGCTGAATGAAAAAGCGGAGCGAAAAAAAGGATCAAAACAAAAAAAATTACGAAAGCTAAAAAATCGCAAAAAAAGAACCTAAACAGAAAAAAAGACACCGAAATTAAAAAGTTCTCAAAAACAAGCAAAAATCGCCAAAACGTAAAAAGAAATATACAAACATATCGTCGTGCAGAAGTTATCTTCACGTATATCACAAAAACGTTTTTTTGGGAAATTGAACTAACTTAAAGTTTCAACATTTTATAAAAAAAAATTTATGTGAAAAAACGGCTCCAATATTTTTGTCTGATATTATGCTTCACCGATTCTTTATCGATTTATGTAAAAACATCCAAGTCATGGAGAAAAATTTTCAAGTTATAGCCATTTTCACATCCGAAAAAATTTTACATTTTGTTGTACACGCCACTTTTTGCAAAATATTGTTTAGTTTGTTGGATATACGTGAAAATAAGGTGATAAAACTTGCATTCATATATGACACAAAAATAAAAAGCTCGACTGTACAGTTGACCAGACCTACATATCTATATATATTTTGACGCGCTGAATATGAATCTGAGGTCCGTTTCGTTCGTACACCTTCAACATTTCGAGTAAATTTCGAAAAACTATTTTTAACGGTTTTTCGCAATTTACTCTAAACTTTGAGGGTGTATTAGTCAAACGACCAACAGATTCGAATTCAGAGCGTCAAAATACATATAGGAAGTTGGGTGTGGTCAAATGTACAGACCAATTTTTTGCCCATGCACGGGGGCTACAAATAAAAGTACATTTTATCAATAACAGATCACGTATGCTTAGAAACTGTATGTATCCAATTTCATTTCGATATCTGCTCCGGAACGAGAGTTAGTACTGTTGGCCACCTAAAATTGCGAAAAGTCACACTGTGAGTATGCAGATCGATGGACTGAACAAATTTACACCAAAAACAGATTTTATCTAATTTTTTTATGACATACATTAAGATAACTTTGGCACATCAAAATAGTTTTTGTTCACATACGTGAAGATAACGCGAGATTTATTAATTGTCAACTTTCATATACTTTTTATTGTATATCCACAGTTATATTACATACGGTATTATAACGCATTAAATTTTACTCAAAAGTGGATATACAATAAAATGGCTTCTCACCTGGGGATTGGGCAGCTCAATAGATCTGTTAAATTTACCATAGAAACATAGAAAACGGTCTTATCTCACATTTATTTATATCATACTTATTGCATGTATAAATCTACTTGCTGCCAATGTTTCCTGTTTGTAACTTTTTTATTACGGTATTTATCTGTAAAAATGTTAACGATATATAAATAAACGCCTGACTAAAAGCAAGTTCTTTAGACTTTAAACTGCTCTCCCAATATATGTTTTATGATTTAAGCGGTTGAGTTTTCTGACCACAGATATTAAAATTGTTAGATAAATTTAGGCATTTCCCAAACAGTCACCCCTAAAACATTACAACAACGCCATTTTTAAAACATATTTATGCTGTGCTGAGAGGAAGCTAAATAATTGATTGATTGATTGCTGTCAAACAACACAGCTAATCATTATACGAGTTTAAGGAAACACCCCTAAAATGATGAATCAATACTCACTTTAAAAAATAAAATTTTCAACGAGTGAGCAAGAATGATAGAATAAATTCTATCATTCTTGATGAGGGAGGAGAATGAGAGCCATACATACATAAATTCATGTCGAACTCAGCATCTTTTAGAAACATGAAAAAACCCCTAAAATGATTGATTGATAAGTAGCTGTCAGTTTTGAGGGGCAAATGAGAGCAGAAGACAGAGAGATAGAGTGAGAGAGAGAATGAAGGTGGCAGGAAGATGAAATGAGGAAAAACAGATCAAATACTAATAAGTGCACACCTTTTTGTTAACGGAAAATGTGTGCATTTTATTTTCTAATTCAATTAATTGATTCCAATTAATTTTTTAATTGGCTTTAACGTGCATTGCTGTCGTTGTCTTTTTGCATTTATCGTTTAGTAATACAGGTTTGCCTAAGCGAGTTTTAATACTTACACAAATCTGTTAACAGTTTATTTGTTCTAGTAAACCAAGTTTTTTATCTTTAATCATTTTGGATTTTTTTCTCTTGTTTGCAATTATTCATTTTTATTTGTTTACTTGATAAGTTTAATTGATACTCATTAATTAATCACGATTAATAGATGGAAAAAAATTATATAAAAAGTAACCAAATAAAACCCAACCTTTTAACTAATTATTTTTTGTTATTGTTATACTCTGTAAGGCAATATTCACAATATTAGCTACAATGGAACGTTATCAATAGCCATTCATCTATAGTGAAGGTCAACTGACTTCATCACATTTTTCATAGTCAATCAACACCATGTTTGCTGGTGTCGTGTCACAGTGACAGTTTGTAAATAAATGCAGCATTTTTTTAACTCTTTCCCCTTCCTTGCACTTTGTATTATTTCAAAGACATTGAAGCTTAAGAAACTGCTCAGAAAAATATATACAAACTGAACTGACTAATTTTTTAATTGAAATGTCAATCAAATCGTTTTTTTTATTATTGCATTCAAATGTACGAGGGCGGTTTCAGAACTCAGGATCTCCTCTTACATCTATATATTATTTCAAATCATATTTTTTAGATGTGTTAAAATATATAAAACGAGCCAACCAGGACGGTTACTCTGTAATTCGAATCGAAAGAAAATGCTTTCGAATTGTAATGTAATAACATACAACTTCGACCAGTTTTCGTTTTGGCCAGTAAGTTGGCTGCCCACTTGATATAACATTCAAACGCATTTTAGAAATTGTGTCAATCAAAACGCGACCCTTTGGTGTGATGAGGCGAGATCCCGAGAACGTGTGCTTAGCATTGTAGTCACCGGCGGCCAAAAAGCGTGGACCTAGTGAATTAAAAAATCTACTATATTGATTTTCTGTAATCGTGTACCTGCTAGAAAGCAATTTAATGATCAGCAGACTTGAAGCTTACTGTACAATGTGTAACCTAGAAGTCAATTCAAGCAAGTCGGAGATGTTGATATTTCCTAAAGGTGGCAAAATTTCTGCGAAAGAGCAGTTTTGGTACAACGGTAATCCGATTAAAAATTCATCGGAATACACCTACTTGGGAGTGACACTTATTTATTTTTATGGTATTGTTGGTATAAATATGTATATCGTCATATGATTTCAAAAAAGTCCTAAGTTACAAAAATTCAAAACCGACTTTTTGATTGATTATGATGCACTGTATCAAAATAAATGTTATTACGACTCTCTTCTTAATGTTTACTCCTCTATTCGTCGATGTAAAATTAGCAGTATTGATGGCCTGTTCATTAGTTAATTTTTCATATTAAAAGTTTTTTGTTCTTCTCCTGTAAAATTATTTCAATGTAACCTCCCAATAAAAAATTTTCATGTTTTTTGAAGCACTAAAAAAATAAAGCACTTCATAATTCGCTTTAAAATATGAGCTTGTTCAGAAGCTGATTTCATAGCATCACAATAATGCAGGTTTTGAAGCGAGAAAAATATTTGCTTTTTACTTATAGAAAAGCTTCGTACACAAGCTATACAAAAAAGCTGATTTTATAGTGCTGATCCAAAGCAGGTTCTTAAGCGAGAATGAAGAGTAAGTTTATTTGAGTTTCTTGGTGCCGTTTTGCAACAGTGTTTTTGGTCGAGTGCTTGGTACGTTGAACTTCAAACCTGAAGGTTCTTAGTTCGATACTAGTTGAAGTTAAAATGACAAACATTGAGTAAAAATATGAAATTAATAAAAATAATTAAAGAAAAGAAATAAGGAAAATTAGATATGGCGTCAATGACGCCAGTTCACATCAAACCATTTTTTTTCATATATTTTCAGCTCTAGTGCTGAAAATGATGATTTTGAGCGCTTCAAAAGCCCTTTTGTGAGCAAAAATGTAGTACTCCAATCCGGGAACTCGCCATACAAAAATCAGCAGCGATATCAGCAGGTTTGTCAGCGCTACTTTTATTCCATAATAGTAGAAACCTGCTTTATTGGAAACAACTTTTTACTGGGTTAGGGCTTTTATGGATTTATATGACGATATGTAACAACAATTCTTTATTAATTAATTTCGCATGGAATACAAAACAGGGGTATAATCACGGCATTTAAGGTATCGTATCGGAAAATATTTCGATACGTGTCGAGTAAGCAAATATCTCCGCATACGATAAAAATCGAATCGTAATTTTATTCCAAATTGTAATAGATTTCCAAATGTAAACAAAAAAGAAGCTACTTAAACGGAAATTGAGTGCGCAAATATTCATCCCTATCGTGAATACTTTTTCCATCGAAATGTTTTCCCTTACCCTTCTTTTGCCATCATATGATTTGAAAATTTCCCCTTAACATGAATGATTTTTTTCACGTGGATTTTTTCCCTTTTCCCCTGTTTTTGATCACATTATTTTAGCAGGCGAACTGGATAAATACATCATGTAATTGCTATTTTATCCTTCCAATTATTTATTAAAACTTGTAAATATTTATTTTTAGTACAAAATCACTAAATAGTTTATCTAAATACTCTAAAAAATGAATGAGAATTAACGCAACGACATTAACTAATCGATTCACTCAAAAATCTTTTGTAAACAAACTTGGTACAATCGCATTCCTCTTGCTATGATTGTTGTTGTTATTTGTGTGTATGTCGTCATCGGGGTGGTTTTTTACGACAAGGTTCTTATTGTTGTTTTTGGTGTTTACGTTCTAAATAAAACTCAAACAAACAATTCATAGATTATGGACAGAACATTTACTGAAAATTAAATTTATTTTTAGACAAACTTTTGTTTGAAAAATTTTGGCGATAATTTTTTCTGTGTTGAGAAAGTTAATTTAACACCAAAGATTATTTGATTGAATTTGGCTGCTTGAAATTTTTCGGGTACTCCAAGGGATTGTATGCATCTAGCAAACCCGGACGACCAATTCGATTTTATTCAGATTCTTCATGGAATGAAAAGATAAATCCAATTCGTAGCACTGTATTTTTTTAATTAAAAAAAAATTCTTTTATTTTTAATTTATTTTATTGATCTTCTTTCCTTTTTTACATTCACTGAGAACTGATATCGGGGGAAAATGTTCACGGGAACTTCACGATATCAATTTTCCCTCGAAGGGAAATGAAAATTTCATGGTAACATAAATTTCACTTGTTATTCGCGGTAGGGATGATTGTGTTTGCCTTCATCAGCCGTACTTTTTTACCATTATGTTTTGTTTTAAGATTTTAAATAAGATTTAGAATAATAAAGGCAGCTTTCAGTTGTAGTTTTTGCCAGCTAAATTTAAAAAACAGAATTTGGTAAAATAATTTCGGGCAACTTTGGATGCCGGTTCATAAATTCGGCCATTAGCTCCTTTCGCATTGTATTGTAGGAATAATATTTATTATTCTTTTTATTTTCCAATTTTTATAAAAATAAACTTGCAGGTTAGAATATTTTGCTCAGGAACATTTTATACCATTCCCGTTTTCACGTTATTAGACAGGTACGTTCAAAACAATTGGTATAACAGTTTGGATTAAAAAGTAAATTAGTTCGAAATAATTATATGCAATTTGTGAAGCCTAAATACGATAGTTTAGTTACTAACTTTTGCCGCATCCAGTTTATTCTTCAGGTTTAGCTACCAGCAACTCTTCACTGCTTGTACAAGAAATTGCTCTGCGGAACAATCTACGAGTTGCATGAGGGTTAGTCTGTACAACAGAAGCCTGTTTAAACTGCCATAATAACTCTTTAGCTTAAAAAAATAGAAAAATCGTTGGATGAAGTGTGTCATACTATAAGGAGACTAAACATATAATTATTAAGCTTTATAAGGCTGATACTTCTCATGATTCTAATTCGGTTTTATAAAAATAAAAAACTAAAGCTGCCCTCGTACATTATTTATCAGGAAATTGCTCTGCGGAACAATATACGAGTTGCATGAGGGTTAGTCTGTACAACAGAAGCCTGTTTAAACTGCCATAATAACTCTTTAGCTTAAAAAAATAGAAAAATCGTTGGATGAAGTGTGTCATACTATAAGGAGACTAAACATATAATTATTAAGCTTATACTTCTCATGATTCTAATTCGGTTTTATAAAAATAAAAAACTAAAGCTGCCCTCGTACATTATTTATCAGGCACCACAATAAAATATTTGTTTTCAAATCTGGTTGATATGTGGTGTATAAATGAATTTAATAAATAAAACAAATGTCACAGTCAGGGAAGATGAAGATTCAAGTGCTGAAGTAAAGTAGAAAAAGGAACTGAGATCCACATTTGACATTTAAATATTTCATTGTTATTACTATAATAAGCGACGAAGGATTGGTAAACAAGTCAATATAAAGTTAACAAAACAAAATAAGTAAAATAATTTTAATTCAAACGTTTTTATTTTCATTCGAGGAATGTAGGCTAAAACTAAAAAAAAAATTAAATAATAGATGTTCTGAATATTGCCAAGAAGTCGAGCACTACTGGCAACTCTATTTTCTCATTGTGAATGGCAAAGGGCAGCTTGTGTAGCGATGTCACCGAACTGAGCAATATCGGGGCTTCTTATCCGCCAAAATTTAAAACTTTATTCAGGAAAATAATATATTGCATGTATTAGCGTGATTAGAAATTCGACTTTTCAAAAGGTCCTGATCATCGTAAGTATTAAAAACTTTGCCTACAGTTTCATGTATTAGTATTTTTTTCACCAAGACCTTGAAAAATATTACAGTGTTAAGTGCACAGAAGTTCTTTGTTCCATTTCTTCAAATTTTTACAATCAAACACTTAACACATGCAATTCTTCCGAAGAGAAATAAAAATGTATTCTTTTTTTTGTACAAAAGCAGCTTAAATTGACAGCTTTGCGTGTTGGCGACAATTTGATGCTTTTAACAATTTTATTTTGCAGCTGTTTAAAGCCACATAAATTGTACATAGCTATATAAGCGATCTGTTGGGTTATATTTGAACAATATGGGTCACAAAAAAGACATACATATACTACTAAAGTGTCATACATATATACATAAATAATTGTTTTATAACATATCGACGTTGTTGCGCAAAAAGGGCCAATCTGTTGTGCAAAATGGTATGAGATTGGCCGTTTTTACTCAACAGCATCTATATAATATCATTAACAAACATATAATAATATATAATGACATTTTACCTCTTAAATGCTCTTCATTTACCCAAACAGCATCATAACTCAAACAAAAATATATTTTAGAAGTTTTCAATTTGCATCAGGGATGGCAAAGTTGGCACAATTCGGATTTTAAAAGTACAATGGTACACCAATGGCTTATTTAGTACAATTAATAATTTTTCTATTTTTTTTTTGTAAACGCCCCTTATTGCAGTACTTTTCTTGCTATAAAATATTTTATCCTTTTCGTTCTCTCATACATATGCCACTTTTATTTGAATTAAATTTAAATTTTGCGAAGTATTGAAAACAAAGTTTGGCTTAAAAACTTGTCAAGCAAGGTTAGCTTACAAAACGTCTCTATAATTTCAAGTTCTTAATGATCGTCATACATATTAGAGTCTGGAAAAAATAATTTTTTATAAATTTATTTGCATTGCAGTAAAGGTAAATTTTTCGGAACTTGATTGAAACTATGTACTCGTATGTATGTCGTTCTACCTTCCAATAGCTAGTATGTGAGCTATTTTAGATTAGAAATTGCTATAGCTAAACCAGACTTAAGCACAATTTCCCTTTTGTCACAAATATATGTACAGAGAAGTATTTTCTGTACTTAAAAAATTATTCTGGTTTCACAAATCTGTTTTGGTACAATTGTATTCAAAAAAGTACAATTTTAGATTAGAATTGGTACAATTTTAAAATCTAATTTGCCATCTCGGATTTGCATACAATTTAATGGAAAGTTAATATTATATTCTTCTCTTAAGACTGTATACTACAGTGCAATTGTACGAAATTTTTAAATATTTCTGCATTATTAATTTAAAATAACAAGTCTTTTAGTTATGACGTTGTTTCAGAAAATAAGCGATATATATAATTTTTGTATGAAATCATCTGTCATGCATTCATTGCATTTCACCGTGTTTAAGGAAATAGCTATTGGAGAGTGAGTGCATTGCGGGCGTAGTGTTTTTAGGGTTCCATACTCGTACACCAAAAGTGTAAAGGAATCCTATTGTTATCGCTACGCTGTCCGTCTGTCTGTCAAAGGTTGATTTCTCGGGAACCATAAGAGCTACGGACCTGAAATTTTCACATAATATGTAAAACTTTTGCTGCTACAACAACAAATATATGACTGATGAAAATTAAAGGGTGATCTAAAGCGAGCAAAGAAACAGGGTGCTCTATCAGCTAATGTAATTTTACTGTGTAATTTAGACAATATGCTGTATCTTGGAAACCGTAAAAAGTAAACTCTTGAAATTTTCAAACACGCTAAAACTAGAAAGCTCAAAAATTAAAAAAAATGTGAAAACGAAAAATCACAAAAATGAAAAAAGGGCATAAAGGAAAAACACCACAATTAAACAAAAAAAATCGCTAAAACGCAAAATATCACCAAAACTAAAAATATCCCCAAAAAACTAAGAAAACGCCAAAAACAAAAAAACCCCAAAACTAAGAAGTCGCCAAAAACCCAAAAAATTGCCAATACGGAAAATAGTGTCAAAACAAAAAAAAAACCGAAAAAAGCGCCAAAATTAATATAAATCGCTAAAAGTGGAAAAAGCGAAGAAAAATTTTTAAAAACGCCAAAACCAAAAATCGTCAAAAAACGAAAAAGTCGTCAGAACGAAAAAAATGTCATAACCAAAAAAATCGCTAAAACTAAAAAATAACCAAAAACTGAAAAAAATCCTTAAAACCGAAAAAACTGCCAAAACAGAAAAAAATGCCAACAATTAAAATATATCGCTAAAGCTAAAAATATCGCTTAAACTAAAAGTATCGTCAAAAAGTGAAGAAAAAAACTTTAAAAAATGCCAAAACCAAAAAAGCAAAAAAATTGCAAAAAATCGTCAGAAAAAAACGAAAAATATCACGAAAATTAAAAAAGTGCCAAAACAAAAAAAAAATCGATAAAAACAACGAAAAATACTTAAAAAATAAAAATAAATAAAATTTAACAAAAAAGCACAACGAAAAAACTGCCAAAATGAAAAAAGGGGTAAAATATAGCCTATCGTAGAAACATTCTGGTAGCGCTCTAATATCGGGGAGGTCTTACAAAACAATCTTAAAAAAATAAAATAAAAAGTAGTAAATGTCTTGACTATCATTTTTAAGATCCCAGCAAATAATTTTTTCCTTTTTTAGTCGGAAGTACTTTTTCTCTTTTTTTCTTTTTAAGTCAACATGTGTTTGTATATGAAAACTAAGTTTTGTCCCTTAACCCTTCGTCTGACGCATGTTTTGATTTTCACATTCGTAAGGCATGAGTTTAGCCAGACCCAGTCAGTTTTTCAATATAATATATAATTAATTGGAAAAAAACAGTTAATTTACATATGGAAAAATCGTACGTTCGCGAACCGTACGTTCGCCACCGGTATTTTATTGTATAAATCCTGGATAGAGACTTACATTAATACACTTTTAAAATAAATTATTCGCTTTTGAATATTCCGTTCCATTTCGCAGATTTTTACATTTCACTACTGTCAGTCAAATTAGACTTCTATTTTGCGTACGTTCGAGACCACATGTCTATAACTATCATTATGAAAACTTAAACTTGATGAAATCCATCTTTTGCACCAAAGATAGAGCTACCAAAATGCTACCGAATCGCAAAAAAAAGATAGGAAAAGTTTTGTTTTCTATATTATTTGTACATCAAAAACGTACGAACGAACGTTCGTGACCGCGGGAGATGCCCATATATCGAATTTCAATAGAAACGGAGAAGATAAAAATCCAGGCCGTATCGCAAATTTTTTTTACCCTAAAAGTAGTTTACAGTAGTAGTTGGCAAGATTTCGAATATTCGTATAATTTTTATTCGAATGACAACGCTAGTTTCAATTTAATCTTTCGATTAAATTATGTTATCTAGAAAGACCGTAAGTGTTTGCGTAGACCGGAAGTAGCTCTACAATTAGTGAAAGACAAGAAAATATCATAGCACATGTTTCTGAAATGCAAGTTTAATTGCTCTGTGACGCTACGTGACAAAAAATTTATATTTCTGTGGAAATGTCCATACGTATTTATATGTACCTATATACGAAATTTTGTAAGCTCGTATTATTACTTTATTGATAAATTATCTTATTTTCAAGTTACTAAAATTTAGAACTAGAAAAAATATTGAGCCAATAGCTTGTGCTGAAATTAGTTATGCCAGAGGAATAATTCGTACATTATTATATCAATAGTGGAAGGAATAAGGAAAACTATTTTTTATCCCATTTCAACACAACAATTTTTGGTGTTATTTGGTGCACCATTTATCAATATTTTATTAAAATCTGTTAGGAGCTATAAGCGTTTAAAGTTGCTACTAATACATTCGCACATAGTACACACGAATGTACCCACCCAGTTGACTACGTCTTTACAACATCATCAATGACGGGTGCACTACAATGTTTAATCATCGACGGACAGCAGGAACAAATCATCACTGAAGTTTTCGAACAAGTGCCGTGAAAATCGTGTACGATTCAAAGTCACTCAGATTATATAAGTGAAAATTTCGCCTGTCTTGTCGTCAATGATTAAAAAAGTGACAATGTCGGCTATTATGTCGTCAATGACTTTGTAAGCTACAATGTCGTTTATCTTGTCGCCAACGATAAAATAGCGACAATATTATAACTAGAACGGTTTTTAATTAATATCTTTAGCACACATATCAAACTTTTTGCTTACCTGTTTGTTGACTGACTGAAGCTGCATGTTTATAAGTTACTGAAGACAAACTGTAAGATATTGTTGCTCATTTTGTCCTCAACAAAATTGGATTGAGGACAAAACGAAAGACATTGTCACTCATACTGACGTCAAAAAGGTTTAATAGAGGACAACATGCAGGAATATATCGCTCAGATTGCCGTGAACGACGATTCATTTAAATTGTCGATTAGAAAACCTAATCGACAGAAGCCAATTCATACAAAAATCGTAGATGACAATGTCGTGCTAGGCAGTCTGGCCAACTGCCCAGTGACAATGTATTACAGTTTGTCTTCAGTAACATTGTGGAGGACAATATGATCGACAATGTCTTAATTGTTGTCCTCAATCCAACTTTGTTGGGGACAATATGAGCAACAATGTCTTAAATTTTGTCTTTAAGCAAGCAAATGAATATGTTGGCCTATTATTGTCGATGTTGTAGGTTGAAATATTAATTGTTGGTAGCTAGTACGCTTTACTAGTTTTTTTTTATTTAGTTTTGTAACTCTTAAAAAAAGTTTGGCTCAACCGTGGTAGGAACACACATTCATATTTCAAGGCAAGTACTCTACCCACTGAGCAACGTTCTACTTATTTTCTTAAGAGTTAAAAATATGTTTTATGTATAAGTCGTATACCTAAAATTTTTGACTAGTGTCATTGCTAGTGTCGATACAACTAGTAACATGATTGTTCTTTTTTAACTGGTATCGCCAATAGTCTCGTTACAACTAGTAATATAACTGTCGCAAAGTATATCTAGTTATAAATTTAGCTGCTGTGTAACAAGAATACAACATTTTTTTTTTGTGTTGTTGTAGGAGTAGTCTAAGTCGTATACCATTCATAAGAAAAACAATTTGCTGGGTTACGTATTTTCATCAATTTTTCTTTTTATTTAGTTTTTGCAGCAGCAGTAGTAATAAACTGTTGCAGTGCTAATGTGCACATCAATTAATTAACCTGTCGTTTGGCTGCATTAATATGTGTAAATTTGTCGCCAACGCAGGCATTTCTTAACGCTGATTATGTGTGCAAGTCTGTAAATGTCGCAAAAGTTTAAAATGAGCCCAACATATCGTTTCGAAGGTAAAAAAGTAGTTAGAAATTGAAAACTAGAATCAATCGAACAGCAGACAAAACAAAAATAAGCTCTTAGAGAATTAATATTGGATGAAATCGTTGAAAAATTTTTTGGAGTGTCAAATGACTGGTATTTATTAAATTTCAAAAATGCACATATGAATATTCCAGCCTATTAAAAACTTAAACGTTTTTAAAATAATTTTTGAGAAACATTAATATGGAACAATTATTCCGTAAGGAATCCTTACTAAGGACGCATTTTTCTGTGGCCACTAATTTACATGGTATAAGATTTTGAGGCTTAGAATACCTCAAAGCATATTTGTTTAAATTTAAATCACATCTAATGTAGTACGAATTAGAGTGCTCACTTTCCCGGCTTAGCAACAAGATGTCATTAGGAACAATGTGCCACGACAGCCTACTCTTACGGTCTTACAAGAAGCCATTGCCTAGTGCGTCCAACAACACTCAACGGGACCAATATTGTGCACTTCTATTGTATGACCGCAACAGGAATATCTTATTCTAACAAACTATCCAGTTCTGGCATCCGGCGGCAGAATTATCGAGTTCACGTACCCCTCAAAGAAATCTATCTCACAAAGTCTCAACCATTGCTTAAAATTATTCAGCCGTTCTACGATATGGTCTAATAGGCTTTGAGGTATATTCTGTTTTTCAGCACAGAACATCCTGATGATTTTTATAATTTTTTTCATATTTAGAATAATCATATTTTTTTCTTCTTTATATTGAACTTATTAGTTCATATGAATACGCTAAATACCTGCTCTGCTAATGTCTACTTTATGCTTACTTTTTATACAATAAAGTTTATAATCAAATATGATCGATCATTTTCCTAAAGTAGTAGTTCAGAATTATTAATCAAGACGGAATTGAACTTGATTTTTGTGTGCTAAAGAAAAAAATTAAATAAATTACAGCAGAAAAATTCCATACCTGTTCTCACGATCAATCTTCAGCTTAAAGTAAAATTGATGGACAAGTATGTTAAAACATTGTTTTTTTAGTTTTCTTGCCAGGATCAAGTTCATTTATTCCATCACTCATCCATCCATCCGGCTGACAGACAGAAGCTTATGAGATGATTTTCTTTTTCATAATTTTGCAAACTTTGTTTTTTTTTGCAAATCACACAAATTAATCATTCAAAAAGTAGAGATAAGCCACACTAATGTATCATGGTCGACTACCAGATACTCTTAATATCTTACCAACGTTAAGTATGGAAGAATATGACACTTAAGCTACGTTTGATTTTTAATAGCCATAGTACGATCCACAAACTTACTTGAATTATTAATTTCTTTAATCTACAAAGTTACTTGAGCTATTAATTTCTTTAATTTTTTTTTTTCATTTAATATCTCATTTCTCATATCTCATTTAATTTCTAAAGAGAACTCTTAAAAACTTTTAAGAGAACTCTTTAAAAACTGTGTTAGGGGATGATTGTTAGTGACAACTACTTTCGATTAATATATTCTATCAAGTATTCCATGATCAAGTGGAAAATGGGGGGTCCACTTGACGTGATCTTACTCAGTTTTCAAAATCTCCGATTTATCTGAACTAATATTCTTCTTCTCTGACCTATTCCAACTGTAGCATGCTTAAAACCCACATGGCTTAAAAATTTCTCAAGCTAAATACACATGCACTTGATTAAAATTTACACGACATCATGTCGTTCAATATGATCAATGTTTCTTGTTCTCTCTATTTCGCTTTCCGCAGAGACGTTTTATTCGCTGTTGCTTCAGTTTGCAACATTTCAACTTTATTTCACATGACTGACCATGTATGTCAATCAACTTTCTGCCTTTCAATCCAGCCGTCTGTCCATCAGTTTCATTTGTTTGTATGTATGAACGTCGGTTTCCTTCTCTCTGTATGCAAATTGTCCACTTGTTTTAGGTATGTCACCTGTATTGTGCCTGTCATAATCAATCACGTTGCTCTTATCGCAAATCAATTATAGACAATTTTATATACAAAATTTTTCTTGTTGTTGTACTTTAATTTAAATTTTTTCACTAATGTTGTTTTTATTTATTTTTTTCCTCCTCAACTTTGTGTTAAAGATCATGAGAACAAACGTGAACTAAATTTAAGTGCTGATCGTAAATTTAAAATGTTTATTTTTTTGTTATTTTATGTTGTTATGCGTCGTTTTTAAGCTGGTTTCTGTTCAAGTCATTTGACAGTTTTAAAATTAGTGCGTTGACATTCTCAGGTTAAAATAAGTGCAGTTTTGTTTTTTTTTTTTTTGATATGTTAAGATTTGTGTCATGTTGCAATTGATTTCCTTAAGACAAATTGCGTTTTCAGGTGTGTGACAGTTTTCAATAAAAATTTATAAATCAAATCGTGTATGTTAAAAGTATCACATGAAAGACATTATATAAGTGGTAAATGATGACGGGAGAAACTAAAAAAAGAAAATAATATAAGAAGTATCTGTTTAGGTCTGAACAATTACACTGTAATACACTGAAATTATTCAGGAGTTCTCATGTACCAATTCTCTTTCTTTGGAATCCATAGAGAACGAACATACCTTTCTAGGTCACTTTGTAAAGTGATTTTATAACTGTATCACTCTAGCGGTTTTCTCACAGTTCGAAATTTTTTGTTTCAAAACTACTTTCTATATTCGTTTTTATATTTGCAAGATATGATTCGTATATTTCAAATAAGGCCCGATTTTTAAAAATCCGTTTTGAAACAAAGAAATTGTGTGTGTTTAAATTTAAAACTCTATGAAACCCGTTTCCTCACTACATTTACCGCCTTAAAATCACTTCGTAAACCTAGAAAAAGAAAAGGTACATATTTTCTTTCACTGTGGGCTCCAACAAAACAGAATTGCTACATGAGAACCCCTGAATAATATTTTCTAAAATTTTTTTACAATAGTGTTATTATTGTGTATTCCTGTTGTTGCCAATCCTGGATCTGATGTCTGAGAAGAGTTTGGATCGTTAGTATCTTCTTCTCGTTCTTTATAATAACTTTTTTTCTTCCAGAACATTTTTAAGTTTAAACCTGATGTTATAAATTAATATTTTAAAGGCATTTTTTATTTGCAAGTAGCTGATTCAAAGGTAACAAATCAGATTCTAACCGTGAAGTAGTGAGGTGCATATTCTTCAATGGACATTAGGGATACCAAACGAGACTGGTTGTTGTGTATCCCTAAATTCGGGATTTCAGAATTTCAAATCGCGGGACTTTTCGGGACCCAGGGATTTTTTGGGATCCCAGGATTTATCGGGATTTCGGGGTTTTTCGGGAATCGGCATTTTTCTTTTTTAATAAAACACTCAATTTAAAAAGTAAACTGTTTTCATTGTATGTATTCATAATAAAAACTGTAAGAAATTAGCAAAGAAGAGCTAATTTTAATGTATTTAATACAAATTTTATTATTTTATTGAATAGTAAAATATAAATTGTAGAGAAGAGAAAACACGTTACAAATTTCAAATTAATTAGAAAAGTTAATTCACTAGAATTTTAAAAATTATTTCCGCTTATTACTGTGTACGCCGTTGACCAAATGACGCCACAAAAATGCTCTGAGCTCATTAAGGAGAGTAGCAGCAGCCCGTTTGTATGTTCCCTATGGGAAGGTATTCAATAATTAAAAAGTTTGTTGCCTATTTATAGCTTTTGTAGTTAGTGAAAGTACTCTAGCACAAGCTCGGAACATAATTTCCATCGTAGGAGAGATTTCAGAGCAGCTGGGATAATATAAAAGGTAGCTTTATGCGAGCACTAAGGAATCTTATTTAAAATAATGGCGCCACATGTTGCAATTTTCTCCATTTCCGCCGAAAATACCGTAGGCCATTTGGCAATGGAAACAGATAATTATCATTTGGTCAGCAACCTCATCATCGGTTTTAGATCTATGTATAAGCCACCGTAAATTCCTTGAGTCCATAAGATGACCAACATCCTCACACATAGTCCTGAGCGGAAAGGTGACATAATCTTTTGACGAGCTATAGGTCATTCGGTATACCTTATGACATAATGAGCAGAGTTTCCAAGGCCCATCCTATAAGCAGCCACTGCTGCAGAGGATCTTTTGAAGATCGGAATAGGCATTGGACTAATTAAGTCCTGAATGGTCAAGGCTGTGCATATCCTAATTACACCGGTAGCAAGAATATATGCCAACATCTGGGCCTTACATAGTTTGGTAGTCTCTACAACCTGCCAAGTTCTCGGCCATCACACAATCGCCCCGTATGTGATAATCGATATAATTATAATTTTATAAATTCACATGATAATTTTAGAGCTAATTCACCAAGTACATTCAGCACAACTCTAGAGGTTTCCTGTTATAAGAATTCTTCATAGGGACTCGAAGTCAGCCTTCTTTTCAAGAAAATCACATAAATACTTGACACTCATAGAATAATAAATATTGTATCCATTTAATCAGTTTTTATACTATTCTAAAAGCTGTTCGACTTCTCTAGAAAATAAAACTTTGATATAATGTGTTGTTATTGTTTTTTTTTTAATATCCATGAACCCAGATAAGGCTTTCATTTTCTCCAGAAGTCGTGTAAAAGAGCTATACCAATAGTATACTAAAATCAAGTTTTCTCCTAAAGCATGGTATTCTGTTCATCATTTCGTGCGAAGTGCTGTCAAAAGTCTACATAAAAAAAATTTACACGAATTGCTCACGAAAAATTGTAGCAGAAGTAGTACTCTGTCTATTTTGTGAAAAACATATGAAATGTATCTAAAACATTTTGAGTATTCATCAGCGATGCCAATTTAGCCATTATCTGGCTAAATTTAGCCATTTTTCGTCCGATTTAGCCAGTAGAAAAGTTAATTTAGCCATTAGTTACTTTTTAGCCACTTTTACTTTAATATAGCCATTGTTTAGCCATTTTTTCATACATGAAATTTTTACCAATTTTTCATAAAAAAAATAATACTCGCAACAAAGGAACACTTATTTACTACCAAAAAATACAAAAGAGCAATATATTATTATTTTCGCACGTATGAGAAGAAAACAAACTTCGGTAAGACCTCAACCCATTTTTCAGAGATGAAAACAAAGTATTTTGTTTTGTTTACATTCATATTTGTTCATCCATTCAGAAGTTATATACATCAAAATTTTTAAAAATTGTTGACCGCAATAATATCTAAAGGCAATCGATAGGAGGCAAAAATAGGTTGAAACTTTCTGAAATACTTGCATTCAGAAGTTATAAACAGTAAGCTTTTTAAAAATGTTAAACAATCCGTGAGCGCAATAAGAGCTAATGGCAATCGAATAATAGCTAATGGCAATTGACATCGGGCAAAAATACAATTGAGAAACGGTTTTTATCGCTTTCTGAAATAACTCCATTCAAAAGTTATACCAGCAAACTTTTCAAAATTGGCAAACATCACCGAAAAGTGTTTCGTTTATAAAATGAAAATCATCGGTGAGCGCAATAATGCCTAATGGCAATCGATAGGCGGCAAAAATACAATTCAGAAGCAGGTTATAATAAGCTATACCCAACAAACTTTTTAAGACTGACAAAAATAGTTGAAAAATATTTTGCTAATAAAAAGAAAAAACTTCGGTAAGCGCAATAATAGCAATCTATAGGGTTCTATTTACTTAAAACAAAATCTTTCCAATTTGATGTAAATATAATATATGAATTACTTTCTTACTTTTGCTTAATACTCATGATTTTTGCCATTTTTTGGCTAGTTTTTAGCCATTTTTAGCCATTTTTACCCGACTGCGCGATGCAAAGAAGGGTATTGTGTTTATCAGCCTATGTATGTATGTGTTCCTTTGCGGCACTATATAAGCCGAACGCGTGGACCGATTTTGACGATTCTTACGTCAATCGATTCGTCTTAATTCGAGGAGTGTCACTAAAGATATGACAGTAGTCAAAATTCAATATGGCGGCCAACAGACGCCATTTTGTTTATACGAAAAAAAAGTCCGCGAACTATATCAAAATGGGTATCAATCGAGAGGTATTTAAAAATCATCTTTAGGTTTCTCTTATGATTTTTAATTTCGAATGACCATTTAGGATCTGTGACAGTTTAAAGTTGTTTTCTTTTTTCACGCAGTCGGGTTTTCTTGATTCTTTAAATTTATGTCTTGTTTTGTCTACATTTAGCCATTATTGGTGAAGGAGTTCTGGCATCCCGGGTCTTCATGCGAAATAATATGAGCATCACTTTTTTCGTGTGGAATTTGCAACAAACACATTGGGTTTTTTTAAAACGTACACAATTGCAGCATACTTTCAAGGGCTAGTACTGATTGATTACTTGTCATATTTTTCGTATGATCAACATTTTTCGCAAATTCCATTCCATTCGGATTGAGAATGTTCGTAATTGTCTTAGCATTGTTGTTATAAATATTAATTTTTAATAACAATTTCGTTCCGAATGGAATACAGAACAGACCAGAATGTTTTTAATTAGATTTTTAACAAAAGTTTTATACCAAAGCATTTATATTTTTCGCCACATGTGGAGACAGTTTTAAAATAAAGCCGTAGACTTTCCTATACTACGCATTTCAGTCATACAAATCAAGAATTTTAAGAAAATAAATAAAGCTAATAGAAATGACACTCAATTATATCGTGTCCACACATCGTGAGATTAGCACAATTCATAAAACCAACTTAAATTGTTTATGCCACAAAATACCACAACAAAAAAACTCGTAAACACTTTTGGTGCTTGCAACATCTCATTAGTTTTTCCCATGACTTTAAGTTTTTATGATCTATTATCCAGTCTAGCTGAAATCTAAATCATGACAAAATAAAAAAACATTTGAAAAAAATCTCAGTGGTGCTAAATGCGTCACAAAATATGTATTATTGCATTTGGTGGAGTAGAAATATTTTATGGAAATAAATTCACATCTAAAGCAATTAGATTAATTTACCACAAAAACCTTTCAAATGCATATTAAAATTTCAGAATCGAGGGTCGTTAGTTAATTTTTTGAGAGCACTTTAACAAATTTATAGAAACGAAAGTGTAGCAGGTGGAACGAAAGCAAGCTGTCGTGAGACAATGTAGACGTCAAATATTCTTCCTTGGAGCAAAAATTTACGTTTGATAGAGCCATTGCATTGGCAATCCTTTCCAAATTTTCATAAGATTAGTCCTTATTTGTGAGCAGCCCTCGTTTTAATTTACACAACTGGGCAAACTATTGCTCTAACAAAAGTCATTGATTTATAAAGTTTTTGTTTAAACTTTAACACTTTTTTCATTTTCTTAAGAATTGTTTCTGCTGTTTTCAACAAAGCGAATTAAACAACATCAAAATTATTATAAAAATCAATTGTAATTAATGATAATCTGAGAACTTACAATATTTGCAAATAAAAAAGAAATCGTAAAAATATATCTAGCAAACAATGACAGAGACACAATCTAAATATGAATACCAGCGTGGATTTCAAAAAATCCAAATTCACTGCGCAGAAAAATAATAATACAAAAAAAAAGTAAAAATAAAAACCCCGGCCCACGTTTTTGCCACAAAAGTAGAATGCACAACATTTAAATTGATTTGAATTTTCAGCGCGCCAACACCTGAATGTATTCCATCGAAAGCAAAGACTCCCATAAAGTGCTTGTGTCTTACGAGCTTTGTTGCTACAAGAGGCAGGAAAATTTTTGCATTATTAAACTTGTTGCTTTGACTTGACTTTATCAATTGCAAGTGGTTCGTTGTCATTTCCTTTCTTTTGTGCATTCATTTGATGCTGTTGGTTAGTTGTTGGTAATACATACAATCCGGCCATAAATGTGTCCAACAATCCATAAATGTCATTTAGATGACACAAATTTATTGATGGATTATAATGATTTTTTCCAATTTTATTTTGCACTTTTGCAAATGAAAAATCAAGTATATGCTTTGCAGCAGAGATTCGCAAACTTTTTCAATGCGTCTCTTCAATCAGTCGCAATTCTGAACCCTTGCAAGATATATCCTTCTGTTTGGTTTTCATTCCTTCATATGAAAATGTTTTTCCAACCTTTTCTTTTGGCTGGCGATCCGTTGTCGTATATTCTCCCGCCCCGCCATTTGTTGTCGATCTTGGAATTTTTTACTTGCCTGAATAGGGCATACACACAAAAAAAGGAATGTAAAATCAACATGATGCAATTGTGGTTTAGGATCATATTAACTTTACAAAAAATAATTTACTGTTTAAGTGGGTAAGTGCTTATTTGCTTTGTTCATTGCTACAGTTCACTGATGTGATTAGTTGAGTGACTTGTTTTTGTTTATTATTACTTGTATAGGCTATGTAGACGACAAGAAACGAATTACCGGCGAATGTTTACTGCTGCTGGTTTAAAATTATCATTGTTTCATATTAATTTTAAATAAAAAAATATTAATCTAACCTTAAATAACTTTGATTTAAAATTTTCAATGTTAAAACAACTTTGTTATAAATGCTAAATTTCATTTTAAATCAACATGACTATAACTTTAATTTGAAATAAGTTTTATGTTAAATAATTATTTAAGTCATGTTGAATTAAAATGAAATTCATTTTACATAAGATGGGTATTTATTTAGTGTGTAGCTAAAGTAAAGTTTGAAGCTATTGTGGCTGCAGTGGTTAGCGCATGGGGCAACCAACTGGGGCAACCAACTACAACACAAAGTTTTTTGATGCCTATACTAATTACCATCACGTAAGTAAAGTAATTAATAAAATAGATTCATTAAAGTCATGTTGTTTCAGCTTGATATAACTATAATTCAACATTATTCTTAATGTTGTTTCAATATCACATTAACGTTGTTTCAACTTGAAATAACTTTGATTCAA
Source organism: Panzeria rudis (assembly GCA_956483635.1). Lineage (NCBI taxonomy): Eukaryota > Metazoa > Arthropoda > Insecta > Diptera > Tachinidae > Panzeria > Panzeria rudis. Next base: position 32,131,317 of record OY101449.1, on the reverse strand, counting down.
AATGATTCTAAGTGTTTCCCAAACATCAATTTCACGTTGTTTCAACTCGAAATAGCTTGGACTCCACATAATTTTTTGTATTATTTTAGTATCAGCTTTATTTTGATTTAACTGTACTGGAATTTCAACATGAAATATAGTTAATTCAAAAGGATATATGTTCTTTCAAGATTATTGTAAATAATGTTGAATTAACATGAAACGCCTATGAAGCAAAAACACCACCGAAAAATATTAAATTAACCTGGTTTTCGACGATTTTGCATTAAAATTTTTCTCTGTGTACACTAAGGAAAAACGGCAATTCAAAAGAAATACTTTATTGAAATACACTTAATCAATAATTTTCTACTTTTAATACATATGTTTCAATATTGTAATAAATATTTTCAACATGACTAGAATTTCGTTCATGTTTCTTATTAAATCAATGTGGTTTTTATTGTTTTTTACTTTGGTTGTATATCTACACAACTACATCAGTGAGACTCTCTAAATATTATGCGGGTCTTGCTTAGAATAAAGTGCAAAATCCAAGAAAATCTTGGCGATATAGGCGGGCAAGGATGGGTATCAACCCCCATATGAAGTAATTCTTAATTTTCTTATATCTGCAGAGCTACAATGGTAAAGCTCTCTAAATTTGATGTGGATAACTCTTAAAGTAAACAAAAAATTTCAACAAAATCTTGGGGGTATAAGATGGGGGAGGCGGGTACCCACCCATACAAAGTAATTATTAATTTTAATATATCTGCAGAACTACAATAGTGAGGCTCTTTAAATTTAATGTAGGTAGCTCTTGGAATAAAATGAAATTTTCTGGAAAATATTGCAGTGCTGCGCTAACCCATTGTTGTGAAGTTATAGCAAAATTAGTACATAAATTGTTTTTACTCCCGTGCTCTCTTTCCTATCCCACCAGAATTTTGTTTAAAAGCGCTCTTTGTTCTCAGACTAATCTAAATCAAATTAATAGAGTCTCGCCGTGGTGGCTCTGTCAGTGTTTTCATTAGTTACTACATTGAGTAGAAGAGTAGATGGGTGTAGCGAAGCACGCCGCACGTTGGGAAAAACATTGTAAAAACGCTCGCATCGCCTATTTTACTTGATATCGCCTTTGTTGTAAGCGATAGGTTCATAGATTTTGGGTATGTTTAATATAACTATTCAGAGAATTGTATGATATAAAAATTGTTTATTTAATAGCAATGGACGTAAGTACCATACACTCGGAAGTCAAGACTTTTAAACAATTGCACCACATGAAAAATATAGATATATTAGACATTTTTGCAATTGATTCTCCAAAAAAATAGAAAATAAAGATACACGTGTATCACCGATTTTTTAAATTTTAGATTTGAATCATTTTTTTGGTGCAATGAGCAAGAAAACGCTCATATGCCATTTTCGTTCTATGTAAATGTACTAAAAGTTCTATTAATTAAAACTTTTGTCACTCGCAACATAGTTGCTAAGAAAGTAATCTGATGCATAAATTTTTTTTAAATTTTGTGTGCCCTACAGTGATACCTTACAAGTGGTAGGAAAGATGTTTTTAAAGTTATAGTACTAATATGGGGACTTTGCTCAAAATGTAAGTGGTAGGAAAGATGTTTTTAAATTTATAGTACTAATATGGGGACTTTGCTCAAAATGTAATAAATTGTTTCTATTACGGATTTGAAATGAATTATACTAGCATAGCATAGATATGAATTGTATGCGTGTAAACTATTTATTATTGGATCAGATGCTACGAGAAATCTGTTAAAAATATTTACATAATGCCTTGAAATCCTTATTGCAATGCTCCTGCGCTCTTCTGTTTGAAGTAAGTGACTGACTTTTAGACACAGACTGTGGTCTGAAATAACAATAAAAGTTTTTGATGCTATATAAGGCAAAATTGCATATCTTATCATGTCAGCGCAGTTTGTGCTAGTTGGCGACATTTAGCACCATCCATATTTTTCAGTAAGAGTCCCCGCGATTCGCTTACCGAATTGATCAAATGTTGTGGTGTCTATATCCCGGGATATAGTTACATATTTGCCTCATTATAAGTGAAGGAAATTTATTTTTTGCTCCTATTTTTACTTATTTAGAAAAGGAATTTAACAAAATTCTTAAGAAGTATTAAACTTATTAAAGCTTACATATGTCTGTACAAAATTTCATTTACAATTATTTTTCTCTCCACTATGGCAATTTTTTTATTTCAGGATATATATGAGACGGACACGAATCCTTGCAAAACTAATTTTGGGTGTGATTTATATTAAATATTTTTTTTATACTCTTTTGATAAAGGACATGTTTGAGGTAGGCATATCGTTGCACTAAAATCCTTGCATAAAAATCGCATGATCTCAACAAAAGTTTGATTGCAATAATATTGATTGCAATTAAATTGATTGCATTCAAGGATTTCTAAAAAAAATGATTTCAAAATTCCAATTTTTACAAGATTTAATTTTGAAATCAAAGAATGAAATCAATTTGGTTGAAATCACTTTGATTGCAATCACAATTGATTGCAATTTTTACAGCTCTGCCCTATATTCACTTTTTGTAGTAAATTTTTTTCGTAAAAATCATTTCGAGAACAACCGAGAAAGCAAATGTAACGCTCAATACACAAAAATGTACAAAAATCGAATACAAAATATCATTTTTTTCAGGATCCATTCAATGAGGAGAAAGCTGTAATATAAATCTTACCTTCTCATATTTTTAATAGTGAAATTGGTAAAGTTAAAAAAACAAGAACTGAGAATGATCCATATATAAAACATTGGTTGGCTACAGCTGATTTTAGCTTTTAGTTTTAACTAAACAGAATATTAATTGTATTGAAAGGTTGTAAATGAGATAGCATTATTATTGATTTTCATTTCATGCAATTGAAAGAATATCAATCATCGTGTAATATGTTGTAATTGCATTCCAAGTAAATGTCAGATAAAGTCCATACAGCAGCATTCATAAGTATGACTACATGATAGATTTATACTTGAAACTTTTAAATTCTTTAGTAATAATATTGATTATTATATTCTAGCTTTAATACCTCAATGCTAGCAATAAACTGACAGAGATAAACTGCATTTTATCAAGTGATATTGTATAGCAAGTAGAGGAAATTTTCAATAAATACGAGTTAATTAGTACACAGGTGTTTTTTTTTATCAAAGAATATATCATTTTTATGTGTCTGATAGAAATAATAAACCTGTCTGATGGATATGACAAACTTTAAATTTCGATATAAAACTAGATTATCTAATATTTTTTGGAAACTGATTTCTGCCAATATTCCTTGCAAGTTCGTTTAGCCGCCCGTCTGATTGATGGAAATGAATAGTTTTAAATGTGTAAAATTTATTTTTTATGAGAAAATAAATTTAGTTATTTTTGCCTGAGACAGAAAAACACTCCCGACTTCTTGCCAGGCATGTATGTACCTATTCAGTTGCGGAGGAAGGGAAGGCGCAATATAATTTTGCCCTCCACATTATCCGCGCCTGTTCCTCTACACCTTCTTAGTCATTTTTAATTTGAAGCTAAATAAAATAAAACCACTAAAAAGTGGGGAAAAAATCAAGATCATTTTACACAACATTGTCACGATAAGTTCTTTTTTTATCACACACGAAACGTGATTTTATCATTGTCAAAATAATTTTAGCACAAATAAGAACACAGCATGATATAATAAAATTTTCCCAAAGGGGAAAATGAAACTTTGTTTTCACTCTCCTGTAACGTTGGGTTAAATGAAAATAAATCAAAATTGATTTATTACCAGCAAATATTGATGAAGAGTAAATCTTAAAGAAGTAAGACAAAATACAAATCCAAAAAACAAAAATTAACAAAGGCAGAAAACCACATGTTGTTAATTGTGAAAAATAAAACTCGTAAAAAGAGAAAAAGTTCCTTATAAAACACGTGACATACGTTTTATTCATTCTTCGTTTTCTTTTTGATTCATTTAAAAATTGTTACTGTTGTCAATGGTATAAAACAAAAAATAAAAGACAGCATTTTGCAACAGAAAACGGCACCATTTATTGAATGCATGTTTACAATATTTAACGAAAAGAAAATTTCATTGTCCCCTTCTCGAAATAAAATCAAAAATACTTAAATAAAATAAAAATACTCGTAACGTTGAGTAAATGGTTACAATATTTCAGTAACATGCAACAATGCGACGAGACATGTTGGTGACACTGCGGTTAGTGTTGCTGACATAAACAACATACGAATTGATGGCAAAACGATTATGTTGCAAAATAGTCGTCGGTCGTTGTTAATATAGACTCAAATTGAAGGGAGCATATCGTACACTCAGCGAAATATTTGTGGATGAAAAACTGTTAGTTCGATTTAGATAAATAAAACACCAAACGATGTGAAATAATATTTCCTTTAAGTCACTTTTAAATAGTTTTTTTTTTTAATCATTAAAAACATTTTTACATGTGAAAATATTTATTATTTTTCATGAGATAAAACTTATTTTAAGTACTTATGTATGAAAAGAAAAGTAATAACCGGCATGGGAAAGAAACACATATAACGAAATATTGTTCTGGCAGCTGTGGCTGTAAGAAAAATAAACAAATTCTTATCGAATAAAAATTGTTTGTGGCTTAGCAGTTATAAAAAAATGTGGAACCAATTTTTGTTTAAACATCTATTGATGAGTTGGCATTAGCAATCAACGAAATGGCGGCATATAGATTAGCTAACCACAGCAAATCAATTAAATTTTTTTTTGCACATAAATTCTTGGGAATATCTTGTCTTAAAATTTTTAGATAAATTCTATATAAAAAATTTTTTAACTTAACGCTCAATACATTTTTATACGAATTAACTGCCTGTCCCACAGCGTCGACAAGTCGATTTCGATCTCATAGTGTTGCTGACATAAAACAAATTTAAATTTTTTATTATTGTTTTCAATATAAATATCAGAACGAAATCGACTTGTCGACATCGTGGGACAGGCAGTAAATTTTTTTCACAATACACACTTCATTTTGAATTCAGTGCAATTCAGATGTATAATCTTTAATGTATTTTAACATAAACTCTTTAGTTATTCACAAAAAAGTTTTAGCTATATTAAAAAACTATGGATAACACTCAATACATTTTTTTATACAAACCATGATTGATTGATGAAACGTTTTGCAATATATTACTATTTAACAAAGTTCACAAAACTTTTAAATATTTAGAAGTACAAACCTACGCTGCACAGTGGTTTGTGGCAAAAAAATGGAAATAATTCAGTATCTTCGTAACTGCTGAAGCCAGTGACATGAAATTTTACATGGTTATAGCTGAGATGTTGTCCGTCTTAAGATTGAAAAGTTTGGGGTGCTGGCCCCTTCGAGAGAGGCTCCAGGGGTTCCAAAAATTGGTAACCTCGGGTATGTCAAACTTTAAACAAATCGCCAAAATTACATTTCTTGTCCGATTTCCCATTTTGGAATCTGCTATCAAAGGCCTATATTTGCTTCACTTACGGTTTGAATTTCTCTCCGATAGTTTAAAAGTTACAGGCTTTGCAAAAAAACTTTTTGCAAATTTGGCGATCTTATTCTGGTAAATTTTAAACTGAGAAGTTGTCTTAAGTCGCAAAATTATACCAAATATATTAGACTTTTGCTTGGAACATTTTTTATAAGTTTAAAGGTAGAGAGCTGTAGATTAAGATTTTTTTATTTGTTTGTAGAGTTTCGCAAAATTTGTGGTCACTTAAGGAAAAATATTAAAAATGTAGTAAAATTTAAGGTTTTTCGTTAATTTTTTAAATTTTTGAGCCGCAATATCTTAAAAACTACTTGAGATATCGCTATGAAATTTTCAGCGTTTTAAGATGGTGTAGTTACTAATAAAAAACAGTCAGAAGCTTGGACCAAATACGAATCGAAGTAAGTTTGTTTTAGTAATAACAAAAAGTCATACGAAAATCTGACTTTTTTCCGGTATTTTTCCCCTCCTGACTATACGCGGGGCCCATTATCGCCACATATGGAAAGTTGCTATCAAATATAGCTTTAATATTCCGGCTGAGAAGTTAAGATCGCAGCTTTGCAATTTTTGTATCACTCATGCAAACATGAAAAATATTTTTAAAAATGATCATATTCTAGGGTTTACTGTGGGCGAACTATTAAAGACAGAGCTTAGCTTTTCAGCTTGTTAGCTTGGTTTTTTTGTCCTCTATCCAAATCATGTTAACTTGGTTAAGGTCTTCGAAGAAACTTATTTTTTATAATCAAAATACTGAAAGTAACTTTTTGACAAAAAATTTACAGAAAATCAACTTTTTTTAAGTGTAAAATTTAAACTGCTGCCATTTCTCTCTCCATTAAGATAAATTGATTCGATAAATTGGAAAATTTTTGTTGAATAATGCAGATTATTATTCAATTTCTTGTATAATTTTGCGACTTAAGAAAACTTCACAATTTAAAATATACCAGAATAAGATCGCCAAATTTGCAAAATTTTTTTTTTCAAGGCCTGTAACTTTTGAACTATCGGAGAGAAATTCAAACCGTAAGTAAGCAAATGTAGGCCTTTGATAGCAAACTCCAAAATGGGAAAGGGTTTGGAAATCGGACAAGAAATGCAATTTTGGTGATTTTTTAAAGTTTGACATACCCGAGGTTATTAATTTTGGGATCCCCTGGAGCCTCTCTCGAAAGAGCCAGCACCCCAAACTCTTCAAACCTAAGACGGTCAACACGTCAGCTATAACCATATAAAATTTTATGTCACTGGCTTCAGCAGTTACGAAGATACTGAATTATTTCCATTTTTTTTGCCACAAACCACTGTGCGCTGTTAGTATAGTGTACGTTGTTAATGCAATTTTAATAATTAAACTGAGTAATGAAGCGTACTAAAAGAAAATGTAACGCTCAATACACAAGACTGTGGACTCAACAATTTTAAAAAAATATGCAATTTCTAATAATTTTCAAAATTTGTATGTGTAAAATAAGAGAAGCAAATGCAAATGTTCTAAAGTGGTTATAAATTTAATCTCGTTTTTTGAAAAGTTCAATTCAATTCAAAGTAAAAACAATATTTTCGTTCTTCGTTTTTAACACATAATGGACACTCTTACCCAAAAAACGTATGTACATTTGTTTATAATATATTAAATCATGCTAAAGCAGCTTTCATTTTAAAATGTATGCGTTTATTTTATGACATATTTTACTATACTTTTAACGGACACGAAAAAAAAACATTTGAGATGAGAATCAGCCATAAATAAAAAAGCAAGCATCAAACCTACGACCTTCCGCTTAATAGCTTAGCACACTGTAGACTAAACTACAATTCCATTGCTTGACTTTTTTTTATGGGTTGGTGCAATTCTAACCTATGAAATTGGTTAGATTTACCAATATTAAAAGTTTTCTGTTGTATGGAAATTGTGATTTTTATCAATTGAGCTCCTTCACTTAATTATGAACAAAATCGACATTTGGCTATCGATTTTAATGGGTTATGGCTAATTTTATTCCTAGTATACCTTGCTTTCTGATGAATGATAAAACTGAAAAATGTGTGTCCTATTAATTTTTCTATAGGTTTTTGAAAACGAAAAAAAAGTTTAGTTTTGCATGAAAAAATATATATTTTTCGACGCTAATTTTGGAATAATTCAGACAAAGTTCAAAAAGTTATATAAAAATCGTGAATGTAACATCATTTTACATCTTTTCATGTTCAATTATGTGGTAAACATAGCTCTTCGAAGGTGACTCCCAAAGGTCTAGTGTAATATTTAAGTCAGCCATGTCGTTAAACAATCAACCAATACCAAGTACATCAAAACAACACGCAATCGACCAAAAAAAGCGCCGTTGATCTTACATGTATGTACGAGAATCTAGGTACAAGAACTACTACAGACTTTCACAAATTTTAAATTTGGAGAATTTTGTGTATTGACTTAGGCCTGCAACCATACAAGCCTGCACAGAAAAAATTATTTTATATAGATTATTTTATATATTTTCTGTTAATTGCATTAATTGACTTACAATCATTAATTTTTTGCAAAAATACGTTGATTCAATGTATGCATACGTTGTTTCAATGAAAATATTCATTGAAAAGCAAATAAAAAATGTTCATTGAGGTTCATTGAAAGCATTCGTTGTTGGTGTTCGTTAAAAAAATTAATGAACTAGTTCTAGTATTATTATATTAGGTAAGAATTATTGAACAATTCGTTGAAACATTGAACTTTTTCCTTGAATTTATGTACCTTTTTGTTTCAGTGTATTCTGCACATAACACCCTCTGTAATTAATTATGCAAAAGGAAGCCGACAGACAGAATACCACTAAGAGTTCAGGGAATTTTCGAAATCAAATCTATAAATCTTGTGGGTCACTTGAAAACACGCCTTTTCCATTTGTGTACCAGACTATGTATAACGAGCTCTGTTGTTGTACATTCCTGACAAGGACCGATGGATTAATGAGGCTTGTTGGCATGGAGAGGCTGACATGGTTTGGCTCACTGGTGGCTCCAAACATAAAAATTGGAAGACTAGAGCTAGTGCTCTCTGCTCGAATTTTCAAAGTGTGTATGAAGAAAAGTATACGCTATTCTCATTTGTGCTCGGTAATGTTTAAAGAAAAGGACAATGGGTATAAATATATCTGATGTTGGATAGCCAGACTGCTCTAAGCCCCTTAATGTTTTCAAAGATAATGTCAGAGCTAATCATGGACTGTGTGACATCTCTGAGTGACCTTGGAAGCCTTAGCAAGATGACATTGTGCCGGGTACGTGGTCTGAATAATCATACTGATAACAAAAGCGCTGGGTAACACATGCAACCTTTTTTTTGGCATGGCCAGTGGACATGTAAAAGCCAAGAAAGTTTTTCTTTCATTAGAATCTCTGATGGAGGTCTTACAATTAATGAGTTTTATTACGCTATCTCGGTGTATATCCCAAATGTTGATTTCACATAACTACATCGGCCAAAGACTGCTTACGGGATGATTTACTGGACGATGCGGTCTTACACACAAAAAAATTTCAATGTAAAATCGTCGAAAACCATTTAACATTTTTCGGTAGTGGTTTTGCTTCATAGGTGTTTTATGTTAATTCAACATGATTTACATTAATCTTGAAAGAAAAATTATCCTTTATATGGAAATCTTGTCGGTTACTTGAAAATACGCCCTTTACATTTGTGTACCAGATTATGTACAACGAGCTCTGTTGTTGTAAATTTCATATTGATTTAATATTCCAGTGCACTTAAATCAAAATGATCTTGATACTGAAATAATACGAAAAATCATGTTAAATGAAAGTTATTTCGAGTTGAAACAAAGTGAATTTGATATTGAAATAGCACGAGGAATCATGTTGAATTAAAGTTATATCAAGCTGAAACAACATGACTTTAATGTAGCTATTTTATTAATTATTTTACTTACGTGATGTGTATTAGCATAGGCATCAGAAAAGTTTTTGTTGTAGTTGAGTGCCCCAGCCAAGATTTGAACTCATACCACTTGCCTGATAGTCCACGCACTAACCACTGCAGCCACAACAGCTTCAAACTATACTTTATCTATACACTAAATAAACACCATTGTATGTAAAATGAATTTAATTTTAATTCAACATGATTTAAATGATTATTTAACATAAAAATTTATTGATATTATAGTTATAGTAATGTTGATTTAAAATGAAATGTTACTTTCATAACCTAGTTGTTTTAACAGTAAACATTTTTAAATCAAACCGATTTAAAGTTAGATTAATAATTTTCCGTTTGAAATGAATATGAAACGACAAATAATTTCTTGTAAATTTAATATTTCCAATAAAAATTGCGTCATGTTGATTTTACATTCCTTTTTTTCTGTGTGTAGATATCATCATAATTAGAAATGCTGCGATCAAACAATGTAAATTTGGTGTGTACATTGTGAATGTCGTATCCTGCGGTCCGCACTCTAAAGCATTATTTCAAATTTAGGATCATATATTGTCTAAATTTGTAATGAAATTTCTCCTTGTCTAAAATCACATCGATTTTGTAGTTATTTTTTAAAGAAAACCCCCTTTCAAATTAAACATATTTAGTCCAAGTGGAAAAAATTTAACATAAAGTATAATACGGCGATGGCTGAATGGTAGATATGGCTGCACGCAGCCAGTCGCTTTTTTTAGTAAAAACATTTTGTTCAAAAATAATGCGTGTCTAATTTTAGGTCGATAATACTCGGTAAAGTGCTGCCGACTGTTATCTACCTAATTTTCAACAAAAGTGTTTTAGAGTGTGGTAAGGGAAATTTCCTTGAACAGGGTTATTGGCTTCATTTGTATCCCAGTGCTGGAAATGTGAAAATAAAGGCTGCACAAAACATCCCACTTTTTGATTCGGATACGGGACAATTGTCTCGTACTCTTTTGAAAAAGACGTTGATGACGCCATCATAGACAATGCTGAGCACGACAGATTAATGGTAACCAAACGCCTTTGGATTAAATGTAATGATACAGAAGTGGATGGCATGTAATGTCAGCAGGATGGGCGCTACATGTGAACGCCACAATTAGTAATTTGCGTAAAAGATTTGAGGGTACAAGTATCTCTCATGCAGTTGACTTGAATAGGAAACCAAGATCGAGTAAGTAATTCGGCTTAGCTATATTTCTATATGTGTTCAGCGAACCCAAATTAGCTAGAAAACATCTCTAATTGACAAAAATTGTTTGCTAACTAGTGATATTACTGATTACTTTAACTTACTAATATTTTCACACATTTGTTAAATTTTCCATACGAACTCAACACTTTGAGTGTAAAGATATAAACATATTTAAAGCTTTAGAAAACTGCACATGCTATTTTTTGAGGCCGTCTGTCTCTTTGGGGGAAAATTGTGATTGCATGGATTTCATTTTTTGAAGTTTTGCTTTAGCCGTTGCTATTTTTGTTGTTTTAAGTGTTTGTTGTGCAAATACATTTATTGTCAAATCATGAGGTTTCCTGCTGCTGCTGCTGTTGTTGCAAACAAACTTTGAAGCAAAAAGAGATAAACGTAACTAACTGAGCCGTAATGAAATGTAAGCTGTGATTTGCTGCCATAGTAAACAAGTGGTAACGTAAATCTTTTGTTGGCTTTTTCCCATGCACTTATGGCCAGCAAATAAACGGCAATAGCATAAACTTCTCCCTTTTTTCAGGAAAATACGTTAGATATTTTCAATGTTGCTGCATAAATTCTTCGATAAATATGTATGTATTACTCGAAGTGTGTGTAAATTTATGTGTATATGAGCCTTTAGCTCGACAAAGCAAAAATATCGTAAAATAAAATGACACTTTTTTTGCTATTTGTGCTATTGTTGTTGCAAGCATGTTGTTGCAACTCAATCACCTAAACACAAAAACCAATTGTGTCGTTTTCTCTATAGACCATCGTAATTATTTTGTGAAGCTATTTTTATGCCCCTCTAAAACGTTGCCATTTCAACTTGTATTTTATATTGATGTCCATCGGTTTTTGCACATGCAAATGCCACAAAGTGTTGCGCTTCAATGCTTATGAAAGCCAGTCACCCAGTCATTCAGTTTAAAGCTAGCTAATCAAGCCTCTGAGGGAAAAAAATTAGAAAACAGTAACAAATAAAAATACACACCAGCCATTTATGGAGAGAAAATATGGTCGTTTTGAATGCAATACGCAGCTGATGCCTAAAAACTCGTAAATATTCTCAAGCATACAATATACGCACTCAAACATACACATACGAGTTAGGATTAAGTTTATATTCAAATATTGACTACAATCTATATTTGGGAATCGTAATACTACAAGAAAGTTCAATGTGGTTGAATTTTAAGTTTTAATATTATTATCTAGTTAATATTACGTCATACGTTAAAATATCACTGCAACTCAATAAGCGTATTCTAGGGCTCTCAATTCGCCAATCGGCAATTCCAAATATTTCGAAATTTGCATGGATCATATCCATTCTTAAACCCCACAAACCCGCTGCCTAAGTAGACTCCTATCGTCAAAATTTACCTTCTATTACCCGTAGCAAATGTATCAGGGAAGCCCATATCACGACGACGACTTAATTTAATAGCTACCCCGATTGATAATGTCTTTATTGACCTTAAACCGTGTCAAAGCACAATTGTGATGTGACTGGACTATCCAAGGTATTCGGTGCGGTTGATCACTCGTATCGTACTGTATCATCCGGTGTAAACATCCCTGGCATAAAATAAACAATTGCTTGGGCACCATTACGGACTTCCCGAAAAAAATAACTTGAAGCTATTATATTCAAATTCTACGGTTTCACTTTTCATTCCTTGTACTGAGATATTAAAGATGCAATTTGACATCCCTGTATAAAGCAGGCGTATACCTAAGACCAGAAACCCTAAAATAATAGGTATAGTCTTTGACAGTGTCCTTCACTTCGCATCGCATAATCCAAAAAAATGAAAACCCGGACCAAGGTTCTGAAAGCTCTCTTTTAGGCACCCCCTTGGGCGTGAACGATTGAGTCATAGTAACGACATACAACGTGAGTGGTCGGTCCCTCCAAAATTTCGCTGCCCGAATATGGATCTCGTTCCTTAGTGACACCAAATGGCTGGCATTTTAAATGAAAGAAAATGATGTTCTCCGAATCGCAAGAGGATATGTAAAAATTACCAATATTAACCACCTACATGAGGAGACATTAATGCTACACGTGCACTTAAAATAATAGTGTAGCTAAATATAAACAATCCAAATTGTTAAGTTCTGTTAATGTAAGTTTTTGTTGCAATTTTTATAAATAAAAAAATTTTTTAGATAACATAAACTTTTGAAGTTGTAAGTCATTTCATATCTATGTTTAGAGTTTGCTATCGCTATTTAACAAAATGACTTGGCTAAGATGGTAAACGTGTCGGTTTTTAAGCATACGAAGAACTAGAAGAACCTAAGTTTAAGACCTAAGAAATTACAGTTTACAGAATTGTAAAATATAAATTTTGGAAAACCCACGTTTCAAAACTGAAGTTTTCTAAAGCTAAAATTATTAATTGATTTTTGATGTTGAAACTAAAAATTTTGAGGGTTAAAATACCAATTTAAAATAAGAACTACGAAAATAGTTATTTTACAAAAATTACGGCATTTAAAACAAGCAAGTAACCACATATCTACGTTTACTTTGTGCTATCATTATTTAAAAAGATGACTTGTCTGAGATGATAAAGGCGTTAGTTTATTAACATGTGACGAATTGTGAGAGCCTAAATTCCAGGCCAAAAAATTGTAAACAAAAAAAAATATATCTCTTTGTGTCTTTTTTTTTTGCAAACACACTTCTCGGTTAAAAGTTTTGCATACTATCCATTATACTTCAATTTGCTACATACTACATTTGCGACGATTTTGTATCTTATGGGTTGGAGCAATTCGAACCAATAAAATTGTATAGATCTACCAATATTTTTTTTTTAGTGTGAGGCACAAAGCAGTTCCTAATGACCTGTCAATTTCCAAACTCCTCTAATATCAAATTCTGATGCAGAATTCTCTCTCAATATATGTATATTCGTTAAGATTTACGGTGCTACTGAAAGGATATTACAAACTTCATTCTACCGAACGCTGACCTCATGCCTATAGCGAACGCCATGAAAATGAATTTATAAGTAGTTATAGATGTAACAAACTCCTCAATACTAGACCGCCCGCGATTTCACACTACCCACACAATCTCGCTTATTCCTTGAAAAGAGTAGAGGCAGATGAATTAGTATTGTAAGCTTCTACCAGTGACGAAAAGTTCCTGCTGCCTTAAACAAGTTCCCAGATTGTCTCCAAATCCCTGAGGATACTGTGCATCTGTTTTCCTGCCTACGATTGTGCCAAGGTTTCTCCAACTTCAACCTCCACTTTCTTAAAGCTAAAAATAAATCTTTAATACTTTCAGGAAATAACTCCCGACAACAGCAGGTATGTTGCAACAACTAGAATATATCGAATTACTAACCTGTGAAATTTTTGCAAATATATCTTCTTAAAGAATGATGGTATCTAAAAGTACCCTGCGGAAAATTTGGTGACAAATAGTCCAAAAGTACTCGTCCTATGACTTGAGAATATGATACTGGTACCAAAAATAAGGAGTAGTGAATGGTGAAAAAAGACATATTGTGCAAATGGTCACATATTAACCATTTTCAGTCAATTTAGTTGGTACTCCGGGTAGCATTGTAGTAAACGGCACTGAACAAATTCGATACGCCTGGATCTAAGGCCTATCATATAGTATCTATATAATATTAATTGACTCCCTTCAATGAAACTGCCATGCCACTCAGAAACCTGTTCCGTAACTATATTCAGATATCAACTCCAGCTTGACTGGTATTTATAACATTGAAATCTAGGTTCCCCTGTGGTCGAGTGGGTAGTGTACTAGCCTGTCATGCCGTGGTTGTCGGTTCGAGTCCTATCAAAGACACCTCTTAAAAATAAAATATAATTTCTACTTGGACTTGTAACAATAAAAAATTCAATTAATCGATAATTACAGCTGAATTTTAGAATAATATTTATATATAATCAGAGACAAGTTACAAGGTGCATACAAAGTATCAATTAACACCATCCTAGGCCAAACCCATGTTAAAGTGGTTGGTCCGCTTCATAGGAAGTGTTAGAGCTCGGACTGGTCCCGACCATCTGGGGACCGGTCACGTGACTTGTCTTGTGTCAGTTCCAGGAATAGATAATGAAGTCCTGTTCTCCTGTTTGTGGTTTCATACGAATGCTGTTTAAAGCCCAAATATTTATATGTTTTACAGTGCAAGCATTCCTGCAAGACATCGACTTCCGGTTTCTCTAGTCCACAAAATTGATATCATTGGCACGCCCTTGAAGGACATTCAAATATCTGATGAAATACAAGCATATTTTATACACAAACTTAGAACCAATTTTTTTACATTTCATTCTAAAATTCTTCTTAGTTCACCGATCTAGGTTCACACGACAAATGCTTTGAAACCACACAGCTCTTCCACAAATATGCTTTACCTAGTAAACGTTCAGTGTAAAGTACCTTAGTACATGTTTATACATTCGTTCTCCAAATCAAGATTGGTTTAGTGTGTTTGTATTTATACTGATTTCTCCAAAGTGTTGCAGTGATGTAATAAAAGGTTTTAAAATAAAGGACGGTCGATGTTGAAATGGTATAAAACAATCTGTATATGCGGTGTTAACGAGAGGCATGAAATATATCGTTTAATTAGCTAAATTATATCGTTTAATTAGCTTTCGCCGATTCATACAGCTGACCTCATCCTAGGCGTCCAATTTGTAATGACTCTGCTGCCTATATACACCATAATTTGAGCTTTGACCTGGGCTATGCTGACTTTGAATCCATCGATCGATTATGGATTATTGTAATGCACCTTTATTTTAAGAAAACCTCACAAGATAGTGTCCCGCTTTTAACGTTCAACTCGTGTCAAAAGAAATTACCCATTGACAGCGATGCCAGTTTTTTGAAGAATTTCATTAATTTTTAGTAGTGCGAAATGCGTTTGCACTAACAAATAATCATACTGAAAACATATAATTATGGTTGTGAAGCTCAATAGTGTAAGTTTTCATGGTAATTCGAGAGACTCCGTCGAAACATCATAGTCGCCACAGACTATTAACATCGACGCGCCCTAATTGGAAACCACTTTACTACACAATTTTGCACTCTTTGGTAAATCTCTGTACTCATTCACTAACTCACTTATTCATTCATTCATTCAAATACCAAATTGGTTGGTTAAAGTTCATGAAAATGCAATTTTTATTTGTCCTGACTTGTCCTGTCCTAACCAAACCCGGCATATTAACAAACGCACTTTTCACAATAAATTTTATGAGTATTACTAGATTTTTAGACATAAAATACGTTTGTTACCAATGAAGCAAAGTCAGACCTATAAATACTAAACTGTGGCAAATTATGAGGCGAAAGATGTTTTGCTTTGCAGCTTATAGTTGTGGCAATTTCAAAAGGGAGTGTTTATGTTACTGGAACAAACATTTTGCATGTTGATATAATTTACAAACTCCTTCTTATGAATTGTTTGACTTTGGCTTTTCTTTTATTATCATTACCACAGAAAAAAATTTCATATGCAAAGAATGTGTTACCTAACATATGCATCACTGTGTTGCATTTATTTTCGAATTTAATTAATAAAAGTATTTGCTCAATTCACTACCTGTCGCAGGAGTACAACCTATTAAAGTTGTCTGTAATTTCCACATAAGCATTTTTCTATTTTCTACGCTATTTCGCAACATTACAAGAATTTTTTTTACAAAAAAGTAATACGAATAAAAAAATATTATATACAAATTGGCCCCTTTGTATTGTATTTTTTAATAATTGCACTAAATTTTCTGACAGCAGCTTCTTAAACAAACTATAACTAAATAGTTACTTTATGGCCGCAAGACAAACAAAATTTGTCTATTGCTTTGTAAAAATTGCTAACAAAATAAGATTGTATTATGTTGCGTATTTATTTTTTATTTATTTAAAAAATAATAATAAAAAGATAGAGGAGACTCTCTTTGTTATTGCGGAAATTTATTTCTTGCGGTAACAGGCTACTGAAAAATAATACACAAAAGCTGTGTACAAAAAATTAGCTTAAATTCTAAAAGGAGCACAAACAAAAGAAAAACAAACAAACAAATACAACTACTAGTGCAAAGCAATTTATGCAAATGATGTCCTTAATACCACATTGTACGTAAGACATACTGAGACAACATTTAATATTTGTATTAAACAACAAAGTTACAAAATATTTTTTATGAAATTTCGGTGTATTAATAAGTTGTTATTGAGTTAATAATGCAACAAATAAAGAGTAATATTCTATTAAACAAGCAAAATTAAACATATTACAAATGAAACCGCAATTGCGTTTTTGTAGATAAGGAGAGAATTGAAAAAAAATGATTTTGTACAAAGACGACATGGGAAATGTTGAAAAATTAATCATTTTATTTCAGCTATGCTGTTAATTGACTGCTTAAGCCACATGTAATTACGAAAAATTATTTATTTAATCCAATGTTTTGATAACGCAAGTTGTACTCTCACAACTAACATCTGCAAGATCTCCAAAGTAGATGTTTCGATGTAAGAACCCAAAACAATAACTGAAACAGCGAAATCAGAAATCGTGGGGCATTGTTGACTATAGACAACGGAAATTCGACGCACACTGCGGTTTTATTTTAAAGCGATCAATGCCCTATGTTGGTGAGGAGAGTGAAGTGGTAGCTAGTACCTGGTACTAAGTAATTATTTATTAGCTTCTAGCTTATTATCTGCATCACTATTATGTTTAATTACAATAAAAACATTAAACTTGAAAATTTTATACTTATTTTATTTTTAAGCTTTTTATTTTTTTACTTTATGTACTATCTAAACTCTATGATCTGGGATTTTGTTTCGGACTACACCTTAGATTTTGACTTTTGTTCGTGATGTACTGCATTCTAGCGCTTTCATTTAATATCCATATTAAGGGAGCTGACAATATATATACATGAACATAGTCTCCCATTTTGTACTGGCCGCCATTTTGAATTGGAAATTTATTCATTGTGTATTGTATTCTACTAGTCAAACCATTTTATTTAATATATATATTGAGGTATTTGTAAACAAATAAATAATTCACCATTTTGTGGCGGCGGCCATCTGTGAATTACAATAATACTTAATACACATAATCGTAACGTCATCAGATCAATCGGTCATGAGAATTTCAGATCAACCGGAAGGTGTTAAATTTAAATGCTACTTAGTATAGGAGTGGCGCCGACCTTTTTTTTTAAATAAATTGTATTGCAACGAAAGGTAAAGCTGTTTACCAAATTTCAGATCAATCGGTCAAGAAGAAGGGGCTAACACTCAATATTACTTTTTATGGGTATCGAAGCCCACTTTTCTAATATAAAATTGTAAAGTAATCAAGAGTAAAGGTGTGTACCAAATTTTCTAATATCAAATTGTAAAGTAATCAGGAGTAAAGGTGTGTACCAAATTTTGGATCAATCGGCTAAAATTACCCCAAAACTAAGTATGTACTACTTTTTATAGGAGTGGCGTCGCCCTTTTTTTTCATTGCAAAATTATGTAGTCATCGTACTTAAAGGTGTTCACCAAATCTAAGATCAATCGGTTGGCAGGAAGGGGTTAAAAGTAAATAACACTTTTTATGGGCGTGGCGGCCATATTAAACTGTCACCAAAATTAAAGGCGCTCACAAAATTTCAGATCAATCGGTCAACAGGAAGGGGGTAAATTTTCAATTTTTAGATTTGAACCAAACTCAACCAACGCATAAACTCTACTAACAGGGTAAGTTAAATAAAACCATTTAAAAATATTTAGATTGCACATGTAGTTTAGTAGATAATACCATATTAAGAGCGAATTAAAATGGCCTTATGAAATTCTGCGTTTGCAGTTGTCTTTGGAAAAAAAGAAATTAGCTCCGGCGCTACCTTCCGTATTATTCTTCAGATAATAAAATGTAGCCACAAAATTTATACAGTAAAGTTTCAAAAATTTGTGTGAGATACGGCTGAGCTATTTGTTAAAAGAGTTATACGTATAACTGGTACTTCATGCTCATGTTGTTGTTCATAAAATACTAATACATAGAAAGGACATAATTTATGCACCAGTACTTCCTTTTATTATGCTCTCCGAGGAAGCAGAAGAAGCACATAATAAAGATTACAAGAAGTATGTATAGATAACTGTTTTCCAGAAAGTGCAATAGAACTTCAACAAATACTGATGTTTTGCATCGTTTGTATGCACCATCTGATCCGTATGATAACTGATGAATAAAATATTTCATTATTTCGGAATCATTTTGTTTATACTTATATATGGGCGGTGGGCGTGGCTGATGCTGATATTTTTATTCTAGAAACTGTATGTACCGAACTTGAAAACTTATGCTTCGGTAGGAAATATTTTATGCGAAAAAATTGATTTGGATTGTACGGGATATTGATGAAGCTCGGCATGCATCTTTTGGTTATTCTCTAAAGTATATGTAACAAATTTTAAGACTTTTGCTTCTATAGGAAATAAAAATATACTAAAAAATTTATTTGGATTGTATGGGAGGTGGGTGTTGGGAGCGGCTGATATTATTGAAGCATGTCATGCATCTTTTGGTTATTCTAGAAAGTATGTGTACCAAATTTGATGACTCTTGCTGGCATAGGAAAAATTTTATGTGAAAAAATGATTTGGATTGTATGGGCGGTAGCCGATGGGCGTGGCCGATTTCAATGAAGTATATTTTTTGTCTTATAATGCTTGGTGCCAACTTTCAATGATCTATGAACACCCCTTATATATTTTGCACAAAAATATATGAAACCATCCCCCTGTGTAGCACCCCTTTATTCGACATACACAGAGGAGAAAATAGACGAGCCAAAAGCCTGCTATATAGAAAGTTTTTAATAAGCGAAGCCATTATTCGACATACCGGCCGATGATCTTCTATACAAAGGGTATTAAAGCACTAATTAATACATATTTCGTACCGCCTTAACAGAAATAGATAAAACAGATTAATGATTTTGTGAAATTTGCGTTCTGCACAAATTTTTTGCCACGCCGCTGGATACCGCCTTTTTGATTTTTTGTACGCTGCGTCGCCATTTGTAGTCCGATCATAACATAATGCATATTGTTGTTCATGGCTTGACTACAGCAATATTTTTGCTTTAGTATATTTTTAGTCCTACATCAAATTCAAGAAAGCTCTCCTAAAACTTAGTATGTATATTATATATTATTCTCACTTTTATGCCACGTCAAATAAAATAAAAAATTAAATCGTAGAATGAACTGTACAGTAGAGTGGAGCGTTGGTATATGAAGGGAAAAAATGGCATCCAATAAATTTCGAACATACAAAATTATTTTCAATCGAACAAACTGATTTAAATTAATTTTGTATGAAAAATAACTAAAAAATAATATAGTTATTTTCGCTTAAGGGCTAATAACTTTCTTATTTTTATCAGAATCTAGCGATTGCATCCATCATATGATCGTCACAAAATTATCATTGAAATACAGCCCGAAAAAAAATATATTTAGTATATTTTTTCATCTTAATGGAGCAATTTAAAATTATAGTTTTTGGGAGAAGATCTCAAAATATCGCCACAATCAGTACATTGAATGAAAGAATAGAGAGATATTTATTTAAAGTCCGACTATATCATGTCTCACATCATTCTGTATTTTGGAGGTGGCAAAAAAAAATTTTTACAGTTCTAGAAATGTTATTGATATAGCTTTCATTCTAAGGAGTGACTGGTGCAAATTTTTTTTCTTTTATATATTGATCGACATGGCTTAAATGCAATATATATGTGAAACTAAAAAAAGGCTTACTACTGGGGCGTGGCATAAAATTGGGTGTCTTAAAACTAGGTATACTGACTTTTAGAAGGGCTTTCTTGCCACCTACAAAGAAGTGGCCATAAGAGAGAAGTATCCGAGATCGCATAAGTGGCGCTAAGAACATTATATCGGGTTAAAAAGTCATCACAGGCAAAAGCGAAGCCATAGTCAAGCCATGAATAACGATATGCATTATGTTATGATTGGACCATAAATGGCAACGCAGTGTACAAAAAACTAAAGGGACGTGGCAAAAAATAAAAAATTAATATTTCTGAAATTTTTTTCAACTAATCTTTGATCCTAGGGGGTGACTGGCCCAATTTTTTGATTTTGTATGGGAGCCATTTATAGTAAAGGTTTTAATAATTTTTATCCAATACTATTGGAGAAATATTATTAAAAACTGATGAGACAAAAAATTTCAATTTGTCGTGAATTTAACACATAATCCTCTTCTGATTTTTGTCTATCTAAATTCACTTTAATTTTTTTTTTATATAAATACATTAAAGAACTTAAGCATATTTAATACGGGAAATGTCACGCCCACTCGAAAATTAAAATAGTAAATACACATAATATTGCTTCCAAACACATTCGTGGCAGCAGACTGCAAAATTTTCAGGAAAATCGCCTGGCTGACAATCTACAGATTTACCTACATTTCTGCAGGTCTAGCGAAAAATTTATTTAATTTTTTTGATATCAAAATCGAATTAAAAAAATTCGCTTTTAAATCTGAATGTTAATCTTTGTTTGCTTAAATCATGTTTAAAATAATTTTGAAAGACAAACTAAAACTTGCAAGCAACATTGCATGTTGAAAATATAAATGGTTTTGTTCTCGTCATTTTTGTTGTAAGAAAGCTTTTTTACTTTTTATTTGACAATAAACATTAACCACAGCAACAATAGGGACAAAAGACACTATAGCAAACAAAAACTTTTTAATGTAAAATTAACATCATCTGCCTCCAAATAACAACAAGTTGTTTGTTTTCTTAAAATTTTTTTTTTGTACCTCCGATGATTCGTAAAGTCCGGCTGGATGCGCTTCATTTAATTGTTTGCAGTTTCCTCATCGTCAACATGCAGATGAGCGTAGTGCAACTAACTCAAAGAAAAAAAAACAAAGCCCACGTTAAGTTTATTAAATGTGCCTCAATTGCTAAATTTAACAGATTTTTTGACAGTGATTTCTTAATTTAAATCTCCTTCAGTAACGGACGTTTAAACAGGGACACAAACAAAAAGGCGCCACATTGTTGCTCGAGTGGTTAAAATCATTTTTATTTTATATTTTATGGTTTCTTGCAACAACATGCTGCAGTTAATATTGTGAAAAGCTAACAAAAAATATTGGGGAAAATTTTGTTTTGCATAAAATTGTTTTCGAATATAATTTTTATTAAGGCTTTTAATGGATGTTGATAAAACCACCTCCTCTTTCATCATAATCATCATCAACAACAGCAGCCACTAACATCATCGACTTTGGAACCCATTAAAATTTGCTGTGGAAGGTAGTCATTGCAGTCTCATTTAAAATCACTTTAGACCTCGTGTTATGAATAAATAATCGCTAAAAGTCATGGCAAAGCATACTGTCAGTCATTTGGCAAAAATCAACAACCAAAAAGAAGAAAAGCCAACAAACTGATTCAAGTTCCAACTTCAGACTGGCGAATGAATGAATAGGCGAACCTGGAACTTTCGTTTCTTGCCTTTAGAATCCTGGATGGTTTATGGTTTTTTAATCTTATTCACAAATACACGTACATATGTACATATATACCAACCTCATACATTTATTGCATTTTGAGAAGCTGAACGTTGTCGAACGAATGAACATCTCTTTCGCATCTTGTTGATTGATGGCAGCTGTTTTATGGCTTTTTGCATGCAAGCTATCATCGTCATCATCAACGACATCACTCTTTGCCATCTTAATCATCACCAGCATCGTAATCAACAGCTTTTATGGTTTAGCAATCAACTTAAACGAGACTCTTATTTACTCTCCGCCACGTCCAAATCCAAAGTGAGGTCACTTTATGCCCTCAAGTTATGATGTGTTAATAATGGCGCTTTGTGGTTTATTGTAGGCGTTCCAGTTAGGTGCTTTTGTTACTGTTTTCTCTTTTTATATTCTACTCTCCTTTTGAGGAATAGTGTTAGATTGATAGGCATTAATTTTAAAACTGGCAATCTAACTAAAGTTCATCGTTTATTTGGGTTAGATTAAAACTTATGAAAATGTAATATTTTTTTTTTTGTATTTTTAAGGAAGAAAATGTAGAATAAACTTTTAAGACGAATTTTTAGTTTAGATTTTTCGTTAATTTAAACCAGTGATGGGCATTCTCTCAATTTTCAATGCACTCGTGCTGCTTTTTAACATCAACACACGTATAGTGTGTATGAGACTCACAGCTGTCTCCCAGCAGCTAAATTTACAACTAGATACACTTTGGGAGAATCATATACTAGTTGTAATGATACTAGTCAAAATAAGATAGTCATATTACTAGTTGTAACAAAACTAGTAACGATACTAGTAAAAAAGGGCAATTATATTACTAGTTGTATCGAGACTAGTAACGATACTAGAAAAGGACACCATTTTAAGTTATACGACTTATACATAAAACATATTTTTAGCTCTTAACAAAATAAGTAGAAAGTGGCTCAGTGGGTGGAGTACTTGCCTTGATATATGTTCGTACCCCGGCTGAGTCAAAGTTTTTTTTTAAGAAATACAAAACGATAAATAAAAAAACTAGTAACAGCACTACTTTACAACAACTGGTATTCCAACTGGGGTATAACTGTTTACAAATGAACTAGTTGTGCTCCTATGACAACCTAATATTAAAATCGATAGTTCGATATAGCAAATAGTCTGAGTTAAAAAGCAGCTAGTATATTTCTAAACACATACTAGTCATTTTATCTGCAGGGCTATTTAGCCACGAACCACATACACAAACACAGAATAAGATAGTGTAAGCTTAGACACCACTGACTCAAAATCACCCAAACACAATTGCAATAAGTAAATAATTTTAATATCTACATCAGAAAAATTTTTGACAGAAGTAGGATTCGAACCCACGCCCTCAGAGAGGATCAGAATGCTTTACCTTTTCTTTCCATGCACAAAAACTTTATAGTTTTATTTAATTTTTATTCACTGGTTTGAACAAATTCTATGTTTATTTTTATTATAATTATTTTTCAAATAATTTTTTAATATATTTTTTTGAGCTCAGATTAATACATCTGCATTATAAATTCATATTTTCATTACTTAATGCTACAATAATTGTACAAACTTTTGAAAATTCGTGGATAAAAAATATAAATTATTTAGAATACATTTTATTGCAACCAAGCGCGGTTTTAGTGCTGTAGGGAAATTTTTTTATTTTAAACGAATACTGATACAAAATGTTCTACTAATACATTCTTAGGCTGAGGCCACACTGGCGTTTTTAAAACGCGGCGTTTCTGCTTTTTATATTAAATTTGAAGTTTTGAAAAATTGAGAACTTTCAAATTTAATATAAAAAGCAGAAACGCCGCGTTTTAAAAACGCCCGTGTGGCCTAAGCCTTAGACTTAGGTTTTTGACATCTGGCTTTCACCAAAGAAGGCCAGGGTTCGATTCCCGGTATGGGAAGATTTTTTAAAAGAAATTAATGTTGAGACTTATGAAGGATATATTAAGGGATTTACTATATTTAAAAAGAAAATTCGATTATACCCCCAAGATCGAAAGTTATCGGTAATATACGATTTTTTGGGACTTTTTGGACAAAACAATTTTTCTGCACTGATATTCAATTTTTAAACGGCATCGAACAAGGGAGGATAAAACCTTTGCGTGTATATTTAAAATATTTTATTTTGCCTAATATTTCGTGGAAATATTATCAACAGAAATTTATTTTTTTTTGTTTTTATATTTATAATCGCACTATTTCCCAAAATTAATGTTTTACTTATTCAAAACACATTGGAATTGATAGCCGAGGGGTATCAGCTAGTTACTAGGGCTAAATGCAGATCGTAAGTTTTAAGAAAAAAAATTTATATTTTACTGAATAAGTAAAATATTGATTTTGGGAAATAGTGCGATTATAAATTTAAAAACTTAAATTTCAGCAATTCCCAATAAAATCACTTAATTATTATTTTTTTTTTATCTTTAAAGATTGGCGTCTTTTTTGGAACACTTTGCTTGAATCACTACTCAGTTTTTATTTTCTTACGAAGTGTATCTTATACCGATTAAAATAAACTCAAAATTATAAAAATCGGTTGGGAATTGTCCAAGTTACAATATTTATAACAACATTTCAATATATAATAGTTTATGCGAAATATTCCCAGTGCATTGTGGAGCTGCTCATAATGTATGTTAATGGTAACTAATACATAACTTCTAAACTAATAATCAGATTTATTTGATACTTGACTTATCAATACATAAGGAGCTATACTTACACAATTTTGCTTGCAAAGACGGATGTGGAAAACTTTAGAAGTCTTATAACTGTCGCAAATATTTCGATAACTTTTAAATTTTTAAAAATGCTAAAAGTATCTACTCAAATATGCCTACAACCTATACTAGGTCTTTTCAAAAGTAGCTCCCATTTTTTCGATTTTGTCACATAATGATATTAACATGAATTCGCATCTGCTCAAATAATTCCGAAAATGCTGTTGCCCATTTTTAATGCTTATAAAAAACAAACTTCAAAAATTTCCGCAAAAGTCAAACATTTAACAAATGGAGTTACCTTCGAACACAAAATATACACGCAAAGAAAAGATATGGTTGTGGCATGCTTGCGTCAGCAATGTCATGTTTCCCAATATAGTTTATGGTTGTGGTAAATAAGTTATTATTGTTTTAAATAATTGTGAACCTTAATTAGTTTACAAGAAATAAGCTCATGTATACATCCAATCATCACATTATAGAAATTGCAACATGGTTGCATTTAACAATGTAGATTGTTAAAAAAGTGTTGACTACAATCATGGTTTATTTAAAAATGCAACATTAGTATGATTCTACAAAACTAAAATATAACAAGAGCCATACTATCTTAAGTCAGTTTATTTTAAATGAAACTATGGTTATAAAGCAGACACGGCTGTTTGTTTTTAAAAAAGTTTTTGTTCTTAACTTTGGTCGTATACTTTTCTATCAGTTCAGTATTTAAATTTTAAGCGGTCGGTTAATTTGTGTTAGCTTTTTGTAAAAAAAAACAGATATAGAAATTTAATAAATAAAATAAAATAAAATAAAATGGTAAGTTCCATATAATTAAAGTGTTATATTTGAAAATTTTCTTTGGGGAATTTAATGATTTTGTCCACACATAATATACATAATCATGTATAATATACATAATCATGTATGATTGTACTTCCAGATTCCGTACAGGCAAACGGGGAAGGAAACTGGCATTACTTCAGTTTCATGAACTTTTTCTATACATTTCATTGTTTAATAGAACCATACGTATGGTTAACGTAACCATATGCATAATTAAATGGAACCATATGTACGGTTAATGGAACCATATGTATGGCTAACTGGAACCATACGTATTGTTAAATGTAACCATATGTATGGTTAATTGATTAATATGTATGGTTAATGTAACCATATCCGTGGTTAATTGGAACCGTATGTGTGCTTTATTGGAACCATACGTATGGTTAATGGAACCATATGTATGATTAATGGAACCAAATGTATAGTTAATAGATTAATATGTATGCTTAATGGAGCCATATGTATGGTTAAATGGAACCATATGCATGGTTTAATGGAACCATATATATGGTTAAATGGAACCATTTGTATGGTTAAATGGAATTATATGTATGTTTAAAGAAACAATATGTATGGTTAACTATATGCATGATTAAATGGAGCCATATGTGTGGTTAATGAAACCATATGTATGGTTAATGGAACCATATGTGTGGTTAAGTTCAACCATATGCATGGTTATATAACAATCTTATTGTTAACTTAGACAACATTATTATGTTTTAAGCAAATTTAGTTTCAAAATAGTGTGGTTTGACTGCAGCCATATATTCAATCATAGTATGTTCGTTAAGGTTGCCTCAAACAATGTTTTTTCTTTGCGTGTAGAAATATAGTTAAATACAATATTAAAAATAAATTAACAGACTTTAAATAATAAAAAAAACTCCGTTATATTGGCAACTTCCCTTGATTTAACTGGGATCCCCTTAGTCTATGTCCATACGAGTCAACTTTTGGTTCTGCAACTTTCTTAAATATTCGTTTAAAGTTGTATTCGTGTCCATATAATGAAATTCTTGTTTCGCAGATTTTGTTTTTTTTACATAGAATTTGTTTTTGCTTAAGATTACGAAGAAGAAAACAAAAGAGAGTTGCATGTACATAAAGCAGTGTACCCCTTCCCAATCTACTCACCTCTCTCTCCCATAAACTCAAAAGTTTACTCGTATGGACATAGACTTACTAATTCCTTACTTGTGGCAATGGGACCACCTCAAAATCGGTCCATAGCGAACGGTACAATCGGTGAATGTAGAACCTCTTGAATTGCAATCAATTAAAACAATATTTCTCCTGAGTACTTAGTGCTTGAATCACAGCATTTTTGTAAATTTGGTTAATACATATTTTTGTACAAAGAAATGCGTGTAATTTGTGTATAAGTTTTTCCAATCAAAATATTTTTAGCCTAAAAAAAGATAAAAATCTTCCTGCTACTGCAATAGCCCATTAAAAATTTAGCATAAATATGAAATATATTTTCTAAATAACAAGAAGCAAAAAAATAGCCTTTGGCTATTTTGGAGAGGCGAAGGAAGATTAGAGGTATTCGACTCACTATCAAATATGATAACACCCATACGGGTATAAATCACATGTCAACATGACAGAAAATACATTTATTAATACTTCAATTTCTACTACAAACACTTGTGTATTAATAAATATAGATTCTATAAAACGAAAAACAGAAAAAAGTGGTTAAACCTCCTTTTGGCCAATGGAATTTAATATACAAGAATACTTAACTAAAGATATAAACAAACCTGTGACGGGCTTGAACTTAGATTTATGACGATAATAATTATAAATTTCGTTAATTGATTTATTGTATGAATATAAACACCTTCCATATACTTCCCAGCAAACACAGAAATATACCATATGTGGTGCCAAACGTATTGCCTGTATGAAAAACATTATTGCGGCAATAATCGATTTCGTATTGCGGAAAATACTTCCTTCGGGAAGAAACGTGTCTCGATGGCAATACTCCTGAGCAATACGATAGCGATTCTTCTGGATGATAAGCTAGCAATTTCGCCAGATAACCACTTATAAGATAATTGGAGGATATCGCCAAAATATCATTAGGAAGATAAAAAGAAGATTTTGCATTTTTTAAATAATTTTTCTTTGAGATTACGTCCATTTTCAACCACCGACCAAAAAAGGTGTGTTATAAGTTTGTAGTGTATATATGTGTGTGTCTGTGTAGCTGTTTGTCCTCGTCGAGCCTAAACGGCTAGACTGATCTTGATTTAGTTATATGCTTTTGAAAGGTAACTTGGTCGATAACGGTATCCTCTTGAATATATGTGTCTGTGGGTCCATAGCTCCCAAATGGGTAGATCGATTTTAATGTAGTTTCTTTTGTTTGAAAAGTGACTTGATCTAAAAACTTCTAATCTATATTTGAAAAACAAAACATCGGTTCATCCATTTTGAAGTTATCATCCATTTTCTTCGGGGATTTTTAAAATTCGCAAATTAATATTATAAGTCGGAAGTTGCGTACAAATAGTAAATTAATATTATTATATATTTTTTGAATAACAATTTATTAATTTAAATATTTTTTCGGTTTATATTTTCTCAGAAATTATACAAGAAAGAAAATAAAAATATTACTTTGATTATTTTCTTCTAGATGATAACATGGTGATATTGCTTAACTAATGCCTTAGGGGATATCTTCCATTTGTTTTTTGGGTTATGAATTATACATATGTACATTAGGGTGGTCGAGATATGAGTTTATTATTGAGAATATCTCTACTTTATGAAAAAATCAACCGATACATTTTTTCCAAAAAAAATTGCTTTTATGACTTTTCCTCGAATTCGTCTATTTTAGGAGATACATATTTTGAAAAAAACTATGATATGAAAAAATATGATCAGCTTGCGGCAGTGTTCTTTTTTTAATAAAAATAAATAAAAAAAATTATGTGCATAATCTTTTTATCGAAACGAAAGTGTTTTGGAAACATCTGAAAAAATTAAATTTTTAACGACCACTCTAATGTACAAACATTGTATACAGCAGACGTAAGTATTCAAAAAGTGTATATAAGAAACAAACATTAATTAACCGATAAAAGTATTAAAAACTTAAGGCAAAACGGTTCTTATTTACCAACCAAAATTAAAATATTTGTTGCTCAACACAAAGAACGATTTCTCGGTTCAGCCAGTTCTTAACGACTTAACGGATTGAATCCTGACTTTACGGAAGAAATAAATGTATATATTGATTTCCGTATAATTAGAGACGCAACGACATTATTGTTTCATTCATTTAAGCGGTATGGTATCATGGACCTAAATGTTGGATATTACTTTATTAAACTCATTATACTATACAAATTAAAAAGTTGAAAGTAATAATTTTTCATCTTG
The DNA here is from genome assembly GCA_956483635.1 of Panzeria rudis. Taxonomy (NCBI): domain Eukaryota; kingdom Metazoa; phylum Arthropoda; class Insecta; order Diptera; family Tachinidae; genus Panzeria; species Panzeria rudis. The sequence continues at coordinate 32,101,953 of OY101449.1, read as the reverse complement.
AAGTAATTTAGAGATCTGTTGACCAGGAATTCAATGAGTTTGATTGGTTTTATTCAAAAACTAAAAAAATTAACAAGAAAATATAAAAATGTTTATGCGAGACCTCTGACAACCATTAAAGATGGCATAAATAAAAGAACTTGTAAAAAGATGATGATCATAACCGTCGTCTTGACGATTAGCAACATGCTAAAGAAAAGGACAACAAAATAGTTAAGTTTATTAAAGTTTAACGTATTTACAAACATGTATTCGAATTTATAATAAAAATGATAAACTGATGTCCTCCTGGCTACACTCGTACATAAACAGCGAGTTTCAAAAACAACGTCAACCTCTACAATCTTTTTTATTTTATTTATATATTTATTTATTTATAAGCACTTCGAATGAAGTGAGTTTATTAATCGTTAGTATGTATGTACATTTGCGATCATAAGTGTTTGTGTGGAAGTCTAAAATGAATCCAACATACACAATTTAAAGCCGAGACGTAAATTAATTATTAATCAACGAAAATAAAAGCCAATGAATGACTTAAGCCAAAACAACAAAGCAGAGAAATAAATAACAGAGACTGCCAACTATAAGAGGGCCATTAGGATATACTATAATATACAAGGAAAAGGTAAATGGCAAATTTTTTTTCGTCTGAAAGGTTTGTCATAAACAGCATATATTGGGCATTCACATATTATATAACGCTATTTACGGGGTTTTTATACCTCCCCTCTCTCGTAACGCATTTTATAAAATACTCTGTATAATTATCTAATCCGTAACAAATCTTCAACCAGCAATTTTCAAAACTATATCCTTGCATGCTCTGTAGCAAAACTCGCTAGTTCACTATTTTAACCTTTCTTTTCTGCAATTGCTGTCCAGGCCAAAATAAATATATGACTGTTTTAGAAAAGTTGTGCAAGTCTTCGTCTCAATTGCAAATAAAGTTGAAAAAAACTACTAAACTTTATCCTGTAGTTGAACACTCATTCATTCCTCCCGATTGGGTATGCAGGAAGAATAAACAAGATTAAAAAAAGACACGATAATAAAGCCAAGCAAATACTGGAATTTTATTTACTGAATTCTTTTCAACGCAGGAAGTTTCAGGATAGTTTTCTATATTCCTATGATAAGGAAACTGCTGTAGCTCCTGTGGTGATAGTACCAGTTCAATTACATTTTAAATTTAAAACTTCAAAGCGAATGATCATAGAAAAATCAAGGAAAGGAATGTTGACTCTGCCATAGAGATTATCTACAGGATCAAACTTTGAAAGTAGGAAAATAAACTCAAGACACTATTCCCGGTCTACTTCCCATCAATGTGAAGGTTAGACCCGAAAAGCAAAAATATATTGGAATTATTCTATACAAATTCTTTTGGGGAAAATTGGAGAGATAACAAAGACTTCCAATTTTTTATTTATTGTTTTTGATAATTACTTCGATATAATCAAGAAGAGCGGCATATTGAAGAGTGCCTAGGGCGGGAGCAGCTTTAAATCCGCCACTGGATACGAGACGATATTCAAAGGATCACGGTAGAATATAATAACGTTGTCTTCCGAAGGTACAAATCTCTCTCTTAAGTATTATTTTTGTTTATCACTTTAAAAAAAATGTTTCACTTATATACTCAGATTTATTTAATTATTAGCTTAGTGTAATTGATATTTCTTTCCTATTACCATTTTAACCGTAGTTCCCATAGCAGTAATATGTATAAGGAGTTTTTGTAGAAGGAGGTTTTTGTGAGAATTCGAAAAAACACCACATCATTTGCAAGTGTAAAGGAGTACCTATGGTTGCACCTTAAAGTATTGCATATTTTAGCGCAACATACACACAAGCACAAGATAGGCAGGCTGAGTCGAGCAACATCATTGATTTATGTACAAATCTTGCAACCAAATAAATAAGAAACGAAATCAAGTATTAGCTTCTACTTCGCAGATCAATGCTTACTAAAAAAAAATCTAAACGGAGGAAAAAAGTAGTGACGAACCACCAAAAGCAAGTTGAATGTTTACATCAAAATGCAAGGCCAACACAGCAAAAGGATGAACAAAAATAAATGAAATAACCAAACAACGCCATGTTAAAGTAATCAAATTTATGCACATGCGCGCCCTGAGTTCGATTCAGCACAGCCAACACTCACTCAGACAAGTGAACAGATCCTCAATAGGGAAGCGGCTGCAGGGCTCATAAATTGAAGAACGGCATTTTGTATAAAATGAAATATCACAAAAAACAAAGAAAAAAAGAAGATGTAGTTCTATAAGAGAAACCTCCCAAATGCGTAAAAAACTAAACGAAAAACACAAAATGATCATGAAAAACTGTTGAACATGCAACCATATTCATGATTAACTTGGCCTTTATGCCAACAAAACAGTCAACAGAATGTGTCTGACAGATTGACGTACCATAAGCTAAACAAGTATCAGAGAGGAAGAGAAGCCTAATAAAATTGTATTGAGCGACTGAACAAAATGATGGTGCCAACTTTAAGCACCCGCAGCCATTTGAAATTTTTAACTTATATTTAACACAACTTACTACTATATACAACTCATACAACTGCAACTGATCATCGTCGTCATCCTAAGCAATAGCAGCAGCAAAAACAGCCTCGTCTTCATCAACCAACTGAAGTATAACAACATCATGGTGATCATACATTTAAATGCAATCAAAAAAGATCAGCATGCGATTCCTCATTTATGTTTTTTTTGCAAACTATTGCCAGGATGATCATATGATGTGTCTATATGTCTCTTGTATGCATATAAATCGTTTTGAAATGCCAGTTTTGAAATCGGATTTTAAATCATATACATTTCGTTTCATTCCATAATAACCAATCGTCTGTCCAGCCATTTGTCTGTCTCCCTAAGGCTACAAATACTGCTTGAAAAGTTAGCTGAGTACAAGGAAACGACGTTACCGTAATGGTTTGCGTTTAAACAAATGTTTATAATCCTTAGAAGTTAAGAATTTAGTTGGGAAAAAAATTTGTTTTTTTAACAAAATGTTTTTTTTATCTATTCTAATACACCCGAATAAAATATATGATAGCAGACAAACTGCTGGACCGATCTTTTTTTCAAACATAGGTTAAAAGATCTTACATCAAATCACCTTTCGAACAAAGCAAAAATTAAATTAAAAGCGATCAAACCAGTTAGGAGCTACGGTGCCACAGGTAGACAAATTCAAGAGCATACAGATAGAAAAGAGGAGATAACTTCTAGACGGCTTGACCGATTTTCTTTAAGCTAAGGATACTCAAGTCAACTTTCAAACAAAAAAAAACTGAATCAAAATCGTTCCAGCCGTTTTCCCTTACACCGTAAGCTCAAGTTTGAATTTTCGAGGTCGGAGGTGGTCGGGAACGCCCCCTATCTTGAAAATAATGGAGTGACTATTTTTTAGATTATCTCGTAAACTATAAGGAGAGTGAAAATGTGAAAAAAGCAACAAATAGCTGTTAGAAAATTATGTTTTATGCCACTCGAAAGTACAATTAAATCCAACTTAACACTAGGCATAAGTTGAAGGTATCTCTTTTGAAATACCAAAAAAATTTATATTTTAATCTGAAAACGCGTCGACTGTACCGTTCGTCACGCAGGATTTGCCCATATACACAATGCAAACCAATAACTCCCCTCTTTTGTGGCCGTGGGTTAAAAACAAACACCACATATTAAAAATTTACGGCAAGTATGTACAACTTTTTCTTTCATTTTTTTCTTCTTGTTTGATATACGTTGTCTTTTATTTCTGCGATTATACGAGTACACATCAAATCCTTTTAATAATATTTAAAAGATTTTCTAATATGTTTTTAAAAATCTGAGCTTCCTTCAGGGTAGGTAAAATTTTTTCATCAAAAATTCTAAGAAAAATAGCCCAAGGAACCAATTGTCTAATATAAGTTCCTGTCCTGCGCCAATCGACAAAGATTTTCTACTCACAAGCTTCTAAAAACTTTATTAGTATAGAGTTTTTCTAAGTGAAATATATAAATCGAAAAGGTGGCATACCTCAGATTTCGCTTAAGCTTTCCACATATGTTCCTTAAGCGGCCCATTCATTATACAATATTATTGAATATGTTATTGTACATATTATTGCCGTTTTGACCTATAATATCCAGTAAATATCATAACACTTTCAAATAATATATGACACAATTTTTCTCACAGTAAAAAGGTAAATATGACAGCCCAATATATAATGGACCTTGCATATAAGCAGCTTTGTAAGGAAGAGAAGCAATACTTATGCTTACAAACCTGTTTACAAGAGGCATGGTTTTAATACGGAGAATTCCTACTTGGAAGCACTATAACTCGACAAATAAATATTTTGCGTTCCAAAGTCTTTGCAATATTTCGTGCTTCCCTGTAAGCAATAGGGGTGCACTAAAATCAAGAAAGGTCTTACACAAGCGCTTTCGTTCATTACATGCTTCAAAAAACCTAACAATTTTATATTGGGATTGAAAATTATTGCCAACACATTACACACTTTTCTTGAATGTGATACTCAAGTCACCTTTCAAACCAAAAAAAACTGAATCAAAATCGTTCCAGTCGTTTTCCCTTACACCGTAAGCTTAAGTTTGAGTTTTCGAGGTCGGAGGTGGTCGGGAACGCCCCCTATCTTGAAAATAATGGAGTGACTATTTTTTTAGATCATCTCGTAAACTATAAGGAGAGTGAAAATGTGAAAAAAGCAACAAATAGCTGTTAGAAAATTATGTTTTATGCCACTCGAAAGTACAATTAAATCCAACTTAACACTAGGCATAAGTTGAAGGTGTCTCTTTTGAAATACCAAAAAAAATTATATTTTAATCTGAAAACGCGTCGACTGTACCGTTCGTCGCGCAGGATTTGCCCATATACACAATACAAACCAATAACTCCCCTCTTTTTTGGCCGTGGGTTAAAAACAAATACCAAATATTAAAAATTTACGGCAAGTATGTACAACTTTTTCTTTAATTTTTTTCTTCTTGTTTGATATACGTTGTCTTTTATTTCTGCGATTATACGAGTACACATGAAATCCTTTTAATAATATTTAAAAGATTTTCTAATATGTTTTTAAAAATCTGAGCTTCCTTCAGGGTGGGTAAAATTTTTTCATCAAAAATCGTATAGCAAAATCGTAATTTACGGCAAATTCTAAGAAAAATAGCCCAAGAAACCAATTGTTTAATATAAGTTCCTGTCCTGCGCCAATCGACAAAGATTTTCTACTCACAAGCTTCTAAAAACTTTATTAGTATAGAGTTTTTCTAAGTGAAATATATAAATCGAAAAGGTGGCATAAATCAGATTTCGCTTAAGCTTTCCACATATGTTCCTTAAGCGGTCCATTCATTATACAATATTATTGAATATGTTATTGTACATATTATTGCCGTTTTGACTTATAAATAAATAAATAAAATAAATAGCACAACACTTTCAAATAATATATGACACAATTTTTCTCACAGTAAAAAGGTAAATATGACAGCCCAATATAAAATGGACCTTGCATATAAGCAGCTTTGTAAGGAAGAGAAGCAATACTTATGCTTACAAACCTGTTTACAAGAGGCATGATTTTTATACGGAGAATTTCTACTTGGAGGCACTATAACTCGACAAATAAATATTTTGTTAGTGGCTGTTTAGCGTTCCAAAGCCTTTGCAATATTTCGTGCTTCCCTGTAAGAAATAGGGGTGCACTAAAATCAAGAAAGGTCTTACACAAGCGCTTTCGTTCATTACATGCTTCAAAAAACCTAACAATTTTATACTGGGATTGAAGAATATTGCCAACACATTACACACTTTTCTTGAATGTGATATAAAAATCAAAAGCCTTTTGATTTTTGCTAACATATTGTGCCACCTTCTAATATGACATACACATTGACAATATTATTGCACAATATGAAAAATTTCACAATTATGCTGCAGGTGTGTGGGCAGCTTTAGCGTTCCAAAGACGCATACCTATAGTGTCTTAATTTTTTTCCCGGTCGCCGCGAAATACAGAGATAAAAAGTCGAATTTTTGAGATTTGCGGCTTTAGCTGTACAATATTTTTTATTACTTTGATGACATATTAAAGATTAAAATTATGTATTTCTGTGTAAGAAATAAAAATCCGCTTATTTTATGACATGATTTTCAAAATGCGTAATTTAGGGTAAATTTTCGCGATTTTCAACTTCCTTCCGCACCGGTGCCATCAAATGTAATCGGTTGATTGTTTTGAAATATCAAATGCACATATTAAAATTTAAATCCATAATAAAAAATTTAAATCATCTCGTTTCACCTACTGGACCAGAAAAAATCGTGATTTGAAGACTTCGCTGGTCCAATGACCGCCGCTGCGACAACTAGTGGATCTTTTGTGCCATAGATCTATAAATTAAATCATGCTCTGCATGACTCTCCTTATGAATGTTAGCATAGAGGTTGGAGAAGCTCTCCTAATATCATTAGAACACAAAAACTAAGAATAGAAAACACGCCTTCTACTATAACATAAGACAATACATTGACAGAGAATGTGTTCCGTTGTCTCATCTTCTTCCAAGAATAAACGACACAAGGGTGACCGAACTTGGCTACTTTTCCATAGAGGATAGCCAGCCACACTTCCTTTGTAGTCGATATGTAATTTTCCTTGATTAAGGACTTGACACTCGGCCAGCTTACACCACAAAAGGTCTATGGACAGCAGAGATCCTTCTGGTTAATTCGTCCGCTTCATTGTTACCCGGATGACCACTATGGCCAGGTACCTAGTAATTGGACACTTTGTTCTGTATCGATAGCTCCTGTGGTGCGTCAAAGCACTCTAAAACAAGCTTAGAACGGAATTCCCAACAAAGGAGCGACTTAAGAGCTTCCTGACTATCGGTGAAGATATCTATATGCGCGTCCTTAATGCCCCTACTTAAATTAATATGAACACACTTGGTGATCGCCAGTATTTCCGCTTGAAATACCGTAGGCCATTTGGCCTTGGGCACAGAGATTTTTACGTTGGGTCCACAGACTCCAGCGCCAACTCTATCTTCCGTATACCAGCATAAACTTGTGGAATCCACAGTGGGACCGTTTTCTTCCCACGTTGCCCTGAGCGGAATTGCGACATTGAATCTCCTGTCGAACCTAAGTTCACAGTTTATCCTGTCACTAGGCATTCCTAGCAGAGTTTAATTGTCACCGGAACCGTTGTGTCTTCTGCCACCATACAATGGCACCGTACAATCATTGTATAGATCCACATGATCATTTTTGGGTTCCTGCCCCAGGTGCATCCTGCACAACTCCCTAGTGGCTTTCTGTGTTATGTATTCAACATGACCGTTCCAAGTCAACCTACTGTCAAGAGTAACCCCCAAATATTTGACGTCGGACGAATAAGGAATATTGCACCCATTCAACGAATCTGTCCCCAGACCAAGTTTTCTCTTGAGAGAGAAAGGTAGCAGAATAGTATTGTCAGAGTTGACCGACAGGCCGTGTCTCCCACATCATGTCATAACAGTGCATAAAGCATCGTTCATGACATCTGAGATAACGCGAATTTGCCAGTTGCCATCACAACCAGGTCATCGGCGTACCCTATAACGTCGTGCCCTTGTTCACTAAGAATGAGGAGAATTTCATTAATCACCACTGACCAAAGTAGTGGTGATAAAACACCACCTTTGGGACACCCATTGACTGCATTAATAGTGACCCATTGAAGCAGTTATGTCCCTGCTCTTAAGCATAGACCTAATCCATCTCACAGAAGCGTGGGCAAGACCTTTTTGCCTAAGAGAGCCGTCTATTGAATCATAATTTGTATTATCAAATGCGCTATCAATGTCTAAAAAGGCACACAACGCGATTTCCCCCGAACCATGAACCCTCTTAATATTTGCAACAAGATAATGAAAAGCATGCTCAGTCGATTTAACCTTAGCGTATGCATATTGATTTACATGCAAGGGGCGGTATTCAAAACCGTCGATCTAATGCGCAGATCAATTAGTTTCTCCATCGTTTTCAGCAAAAAAAGATGTTAATCTAATTGGTATGTATGATTTGGACAAGTTTTCTGGCCTGTTGCCTGTTTTAGGTTTAAATACAACGTTAACTTTCCTCCACAGTAGGGGGATGTATCCGAAGACAAAGATGGCCCTAAATAGGGCAGCGAGGGACCAGTGCCGTGTATCAATGTACCTTTGCAAGAGTGCTGGAAAAATACCATCCCCGCCAGGAGCCTTAAAAAGCTGAAAAGAGGCAATAGCCCATTTTATTTTATCCGGCTTGAAAATGACTTTTGATTTCGTATATTTGAGGCCTTGATTTGGTCATGCTTAATTCTGACTGTAACATTTAAAACGGTGAAATAATTGGAATGACATTTGTTCCTACCGCGTAAATATCAGAAAGTAGTTATCCGTCCACCAGGAAAGTAGAAAGCATGTTGAATATAAATTGTTTGTTGGCTTTTGTATAAATTTCTAAGCCTACTAGGCTTATTCTATTGTGATTTTTAAAAAATTATGTGGAAATTCTCAAAACGTTTTTGAAAGTTTGTCTGTCCATACGATAAGTGGTTTGAAACTTTTCAAAAGTATAAAATAAATCTTTATTTTAAATAAAATTAGGAGACTATGTCAAATAATAAACTTTATAAATGCTTTAATTTGGATTTTATTTTTCATTTTGCCTTATAAATACTTTAATTGTGACCCAATGGGCGACTAATTGTATAAATGTGTAGAAAATTAAAATAGATTCATATCGAATAAATAGCTTGAAATAAAATTGAATCTTGAGTCTTGAATCTTGTCAAAAGTATGGCTAAAGTCTACTGATGATTTGGTAAAGCACAAATGAAATACATATATATTAACCCTCAACAAATAAATCTTTATTTTGTATATAAAATTTATTTAAAAAAAAAATTTATGGAACAAATTAAAAATAAAAGTTTAACGATTATCGTACAAAAAAATGATTATCTCTCTCACATCAAAACTTATGTTATATTACAGAAATCCAAAGCACTTTCAAAGTTTTAAGGTCGCCATAGCTGTGAAAATTAAAATAAATAAAACTTAATTCTCTCTTTTGCATACCCTCACCCACCCACTTGCCAAATTTGAGTCTCATCGGTGACCATGTGGTAATTTTTGCAATTTTCTGCTTTAAACCCAGAATTTATTCAACAAATTTTCTAGAATACAAAGCTATGGTACCTGACAGGAGAATGAGCACATAAAACCATTGGCGTATCTAGGTCCTTGGGGGTGCTAAGCCACCCCCAGAAACGCTCTGCCCCCCCCCTTGAAATTCAAAATATTACAATAATTTTGATCATTTAAGCCACATTTGGGGTCATATATAGGGGCTTTATCCCCCAGAAAATTTTCCAGCTACGCCAATGCATAAAACCAATTTTAGATTATATGTAGCTTACCGAGCTATTGCACAAATCCCTTCAAAAAGAGCAAACAATGCAATATTTTTGTTTGTAGAAAAGAAAACGCCATTAGTTTTCCTGCTCTGCCGACGTTGTACGTACGTATTTCAACTTCTTTTGATAGTGTTCCAATGTTCTTTTTCCAAAAAAAACATTTAAATTTCTCCGTAATGGCAACACAGAACTTTAATTGCATCTTGCAAACAAACAAAAAATCCTTTTATTAAAATTATTCACATTTACAATCATGTCTAAAAAATCTCATATAACAAATCGTATAATTTTAAAGCAGTTCGCATTCGTCCATCATTTATCGTAAACTCTGTACTCTTTCAATATATCAGCTTTGCTTCTTTTATTTTTTTCTACTTTCATTTCGTTTATTTCGATTTTAATTTTCACAGCTTTTTATAGTTCAATGTGGCATTGTGGCTGCTTGCTGTTCGCAGTTCTTCGCATTCCCATTTCGATATGTGTATTAAATCAAAGAAGGCAATAGAGAGGAAGGAAGAAGCTGAAAAAATTATTGTTTTGTCTGATATGAAATATTTACCACTAAATGTAGTTTATTATACAAAATATTTCAGATTGAATCATATAAATCAAAAAAAAAAAATTTGTGCAATGCTTCTTATTGCTTGAATTTCATCAAGGTGCAATGTTAAATAATCTCACTTTGTGCTGGATGGAGTATGGATTGGAAAAATGTACAATTATTATTATAAATTACATGCAATGAAGGAAGTGTTTTGAGGTGATTAAGAGACTTTATTGGATCGACTAATGAGATATATTTAATTTGTTGGGATAGAACTACATACATTAATGGCATTTATGTAGGGATATAACTTCACAGAAAAAATCGATTTCGTTTTTGATAACAAAAATCCCGGTATTCAATTTTTTTTTGCAAATTTCCTGTAATAAAGAATTCCGCTATATTGAGAACAAAATTATTTCAAAAGAAAAAAATATATAAATTAAAAAAATGTTGACATGTCTAGGATACGAGCCCGGGCTTCCCGGACATAAAGCATACTCTCTACAGCCGAGCCATATCCCAATTATTTTTTATGAAATAAAACTTGTTTATGTCTGAAAAGAAAATAAATAACCGGCATGAGAAAGAAATACATACAAAGAAATATTGTATAAAGTTTATGACAAATGTTATTGAAATTCATATTTTTTCAATAACATGGTGTCCTTGTACATATTTCTTGTTTATTGTTTTCTGTGTTTGATATTTTTTTATATAACAAAGATATAAAACATAAAAAAAAATTTAATATAAAAATGTAATTTAAAAATTGAAACAGCTTCATCCGTTATCACTTTGAGTTTGGTATTCCTTATGATAAATTACAATATTATATTTATATAATATAGTTTATTTTTATTTTTCAGTTATTTAAAGAACATATCGTGGGCTTATATTCAAATATTGCTATCTGTACTTTTCTCGAAAATGCGGTTATTATAGCAACGTGTTCTCTGATTGAATTGTCATCTATCATTTATTTGAAAAAAATTAAAAAATATTTTTGAAAGGTGTTTTCATAACATTTTTATTGTGCAATCTAACAACCCGTTGTTTTGTTAGTAAACAAAATGTGCTATCTGCAGAAAAATATTCGTGTATAGACAAAATAATAAAATTTGTTGTTATCAAATATATGTAAAGAAGTAAATAAATAAATAAATAAAACAAATGGTGGTTTAATAAAATTGTTAAATTTGGCCCCTGCAGCGCCTAGGATGCCCTTAGAAAAATCAAATGTATGACTAGGCCCACTTAATTTTTCTTTCCCAACATTTTTTTCTAACTTACCTAATAAATATCTCCATTCCTTAAGGAGGCTCCCATACAAAATGTACATTTTTTGTATGGGAGTCACGTAAGGGATGTAGATCAGGCACAAGTATCTTTTGAGAAAATGGTAAAAAAAACCAATGGAGGTCAGTCATACATTTAGCACCCGTTGGTTTCACCCCTAGTCAGTTATGTATTGTAAATTTTTTTATGGGAGCACCCTTAAGATATGAATGTACGGGGAAGTTGTGTTCAAAAAAAATATTGACGCTAGAAAACTTATGGGGGTGGGTCATACATTTGACTCGTCTAGGGCCATCCTAGACGCTGATATGGGACCAAATTCAATAATTTCAATAAACCACATTATTGGGGAGTATGGGAGTAGCCCCCTAACAAGTGGTGATAGGGGGCAAGTATGTTTAAAGAAAATGTTGGGAACAAAAACTAGTGGAGGTCGGTCATACATTTAACCCCCCTATTGGGACCCCTAGCCAGTTATGGAATTTTCTTTTCTATTGTAAATTTTATATGGGAGCCCATTTATGAAATGATGTTAGGGGTTAGGTATGTTTAGAAAAAATATTGGGAACGAAAAATTATTTGGGATCGGTCCTACATTTTATCCCCCTAGGAGTAACTGTGTGGCAGTTATGAAGTTTTTTAACCTGTTCAAATAGTGCTATCTGCTTATTTCAATGCTCGAATCGATGAAAATTCAGGGCTGTATGCATAACGAAAACTTGGCTTGAAGATTTTGAACTGGTTCTTAACCACTTCTACTGAACTATTTGACATAAAAAATCAGTGTACAATATAGTGATGAGTGCGGACTAGAAGATGCAGTGGTTTTTAATATCCAATGGTATGGGCAAACTCTTTACGACCCAATTAAAGTTCGTCAATTACGCTGAGTTCCTGCCATGTTTTGGTTATGCATACGGCTGTCAATTTGTAAAAAGTGCTATCAAATATAAATAAGCGCGAATATGAGGAATTGATGAAACATTAATATACAAAGGATTTAGACGTCGTTTATAAATAAAATTGTTAAATAAAGTTTAGTTATTACTATTAGAGTAAACGAAAAAACAGTATTTTCTGTCTTCTCTAAAGTTGTGATTTTGCAGATAGAACTATTTAAATATAAGACCTCGATATAAAAAATAAACAAGTCTTTACAAGCGCATATTTGCTCTGAATTGAACGAAAGTTAGACGAGGCTTTAAAATGATTTTAACTAATGTATCTACAAAATTTCATTAAGTTATCATCATTTTTATTTCAATTGAAATATATGGGAAGAACACGAAACCTTGAAATTTAAAGGACCAAACTTTAGGTGTTATTATATTTTACCTATTAAGGCCCTACACACAGAGGAAAAATAGGCCAATCTAGCGGCGCAAAAATAAAAAAGATATTGAATTTAAAAAAAAAACATTAAATGCAACATCAAAGCGGACAAATCAGTGTATTTAAAAATAAAATTTATTTATCACTAAGTTATTTGGTTCAGAAAATATGGCCTTTTACACATTGAGAACAATTGGGTTGCAATTCTTTATTGATTTTTATATAAATTTTGTTGGCGTATTGAATAGGTAACGATGGATGTTTTCGGACAATATATTTTTATTTGATAAAGTGTTAGTAGAGCTATTTTAAACGGCTTTTCTTTATATACTTGCTATTTCAGTTAAGGTTTAGCAGCGTAAATACTAGGGTATTCATTCGGTTAACCGTTAATAGGTTAACCAGTAAATTATTACCTGATTAACTGATCGGTTAATTTAAAATTGGCTATTTTAATTTTTTGTAGTACTTAGAAACTATTTTTCATGCAAACAAAGAAGTGTGTTCAGTTGAGTAAAATTTTAAACCTTAAGACGTGGCTATAAAAGAGCTTAGTAAAGACTCTGCTACTCTAATTGAATTTGAGGGAACTATTAAATTTTTGTTTAATAGTATAATAAAAGTCAATACATAATACTATAGCCAACGATTTAATTAAAAATCTAAGGATTAGATTTATTAAGAGACGAATTCAATCAGTTTATAGCTTCACTCAAGAATATTTCCTTCTAGCAACAGTGTTTTAAAATACAGTACAAAAACGGAAACTATGGAATTCGGAAATAAACTTTTTTGCAGAATGTTCGGTGCTGAGCTCTGCCAGTATGAGTCAGATGATCACCTGACAACAGAAAAAACTATCGGTAGTAATACAAGAATTCTTTTAAGAAAATTTGCCGAAGCAATTAGAAGTGGTAAAAATTTTTTAAAATTAAAACAGGACATAATGAAAGATTTTATACGTTTAGAGAAATCCAGGAAAAGGACTGAGAAAGTAGATATTCTTTATTATGAACTGCATTCGATTTCTTCAACATCTACGATTAGTGAAAGGATTTTTCCAAGTTAAGTTTTATCATAATTTAAAAAAATAATCGCTTAAATTTTAAACATTTAAACCAAACTATTTTTCTGAAAGATTGTCTTAGAAGATCTCCTTAAACTATTGAAATAATTAATAAAATTATGTCACAAACTTGGTAATATTTTAATAAATACGTATTTATGATTAATTTTTTGCTTGATTTAGTTCAAGAATTGTTATGGTTGTTATGTTCTTGTTTTTTTACTAATAATACTCAAAATAATAAATAATTTATGAATTTTTGTTTGTTGAAATTACTTGATTTATGAAAAAACTTTATTAATCGGTATTAACCGATTATTAACCGATTAAGTCAAAACCTTGATTACTTAATCGAGCGATTAACCGACTAAAACAAAAGCCTGATTAAATGAATTCGCTAGTAAATACAGACAAATCTAGTGTTGAAAACTTTTCTAAATCATTATAGAGATACCAAAAATTTATACCCAAATATACCTGAAATTTTTGTGGGATCTTAATGTAGACATAGTAATATTGTTCCAAAAACTAGCTGCGAAGACTTGCGGATGCGACTTTTACATTAGGTTTTCTAACTATACACCTTTTTCAGACTTTCCTACTTATGTCTTTCTATATGATTTTGTTGTAATTTGCTTGTTGTTAAATTAATAAACCAATGAAGTTCATTTTCAATGTTTTGAAATACAAGATTAATTTTTGTTTGTTTGTTGATTTTAAGTTACTCCAGTCGCCGAAATCACCACTGAAGATTTATTTGGCCGCGTGAATACATAAAGCCATAACTAATTCTGGTCCTCTGGACCCAAGGACCCTCCTCCAAGAAAATCTCGGCGACCTATACCGTTGTATAGGAATTCCTCTCCTGTTTCAATTCAATAGAGTTTTATTTGGTCCTCCACCATATATCAAAATATGCTTTATAAAAAGCTAGTTTACAAAAAGTTTTTGCATGCGATTAACAACCGAACGACGCGAAACTGTAACTCGGTACCGTTAACCGACGCCGACCACTAATCACATGCGAGAGAGTGAGACGCAAAACTCTCTAAGGAAAATAAACGAACAGTGGCCTGGTTGCACTTAAAAAATAATTGCCAACGACGCTTGATGTTTACTCGCCCAGAGCTGCTTTACGACTGAAGATTAATTTTTAATGCATTTTTAAATTTTAATGAACTTTTAATATTTTTTAAGGCATTTTTGAATTTTTAATATTGGTCGTATATAACAACATATAGTGCCCACTGCGTTAAAAAGGGCTGCCTAATTTTTTACAGACCCTATATACATATATAATCCATGCACAGAGAAAACAGATTCATTGAAACAACTGAAGTTGTTGCCATTCGAATTTTGGCAGTTGCATTACCTATCATAAAATTCTCATTGAAAAAGATGTTATTTTACAATAACAAATAATTGCTAATGCGAACCGTTGAATCGGTTAGGTGTATCAATTTTAATAAAATTGACCACTAGTTAGTTGCAACAACCGATATAAAGTAAAGTAAATTTAGAAAAAAATTGTTGGTGGATAATGCCAATAATGGGTGCTAAAATTGAATTCATAACCTTTCATTCTGTAGTGCTCATCATATTCGTTAGTTAGTCATGACAATTACTTAGTCGGCCAATTTAAGAATTGTCAGAATCACATCTTTATCACAATTATATAAATCAAACTTTTATGGGTTTTCCCAAATTTGAGCGGGCTGGCGCCTCGCCTCACCTTACGCCCAACCGATTGACCTGAAAATTTGGCAGGATCAGTTTTTTACCAATTCTCAGCATACTGGGAGGTCACTCTACTGTACATGCATATGATAGATATAAGAAAGTATTTTTTTAACAAAGCAATTTTTACACCAACGAAAAGAAGTAAAATTTGAACTACATGCTTTGGTTGCTTTAACGCTTAACTCATCTGCATTTAGCATAAAATTAATATTTCCATTTACTTGCGGAAATGCCGACAAATTTTATAGATATTTTTTTAAATATCCAGTTCTCTTAATCTTCAATAGTAATTATGATATGATCACTGCAGCCGTAAATTTTATGTCATGTGATCTTCCTTGTTATCCAAACAAAATTCCACTAAATAAATTCTTCACATCATGCAATCAAGTATCGAACATTACCTGTCTTTAACACAGGAAACATTTCTCCATTATATCATATCTCCAATTCAGTATTGACAGATGTTTCAAGAATTATTTATATTTATGTATGTAAATGTATTAGAACAAGGGAACTCGTATCTTCTCAGCTAATGCTGTTATTAAACACAATTACTCTAAATTTATCTTAAAACACTAGTTTATGAAGACTACCACTCATTTGTTGGCAGAGCCTTTAGATTTGCAAAAACTTTTACCATCCTGCAATTTGAACACACCAATCATTTCAAGATCATTATCAAATATTAAACACTACAAAGAAGCTTAACAACTGCAACACACAAAAAACAACAACAAAAACTGCATTGGAGATCTATACAATATACAACTGCCACTAATGGCAGATTTATGATTTGCAACATGATGTACGTCCGTTAAACGTCCTGGGTAACTACAACAAACTAAACCATACGCATAAGTGTATCCATTCAGCAAAAGTAGATGGAATAACTCAACTTCTTTTTCTTCATTTCCAGCTTACGGTCATGTCAGATGGTTGTTTGGTTGGCCAAAACTTAAAATGCCATACAATTGTGGCTTTTAATTTATCCAGGTTTCACATAGTAGATGGAATATGAATGCCATGTTATTTATTTTCATATATTTTTTTTTATTTATGTTTTACTGTCTTCTTTGCATTACATACACACTTGGCTGACTTTTTGATGCATTTCATGGGGCGTTCCAACAGAAAAGAAGAAACTGAAAAAATCATTATATTTGAAAGATGGCTGCACCGTCAGACATGGTACATGTTTCTTGGATCAAGAAAAGAATGTCAGTGAAAAAACTTGAAGAAGTGATAGGAATAAAATGAATTATTAATTTATGGCAGTTGTATTAATGCACCAAGAAAAACAACCATAGGGGGGAGAGAAAGAGTGTATGGCAGATGTAAACAAAAAACTAATTAAAAGCCCACTATGTTGGTAGGCAGGCAACTTGCTTGGAGATTATTAAGTGGAATTTAACCGTCGTTTTGTATGGATAATTTAATATAAACATTATACTAATTGCTTTAAGATTATTTATTCAGGAAGTTTAGTTGAACCACTCACTGTATATTCGTAGAGGACTTTTGTATTTCAACTACTAGGGTATAAAGTTTCACGCGTTTTCAAATGATTGCTGGAGTCCTGCCGAACGCACTTTTTCTGACCGACCCCGAACTTTGGTAGATTTTTCAGACCAAACCTGAAAATGAGCACGAAAACGATCTCTTTGTATTGAATTTAAATAACTTTAGCTTATATGATTTACTTAATAAAAACAAAATTAACAAATTCATACCTCATTATACTTTTTATACTTTTGAATTTTTTTATATCTTTGATTATATGTATACCATTCCCACAAGTGTGAAAATGGTTTTGACATCGTAGTGAAGCCCATACTAATGTATGTAGGAAATTTTACCACTTTTTGTGACCGTAAATAATTAAATTTTTTAACCGTGCATTAAAGAAATTTTTGTTTTAAACAATATTTTATAAAAAAAAATGATTTTTAGTTTCTTCCCCATACAGTAAATATTTCTGATTGCAGTATGTTGAGTTACATAGAAAAATGTAAACGAAATTGCAAATACTTGCAGCTGAAATAAAATATGTAATGAAAATTAAACCTTTGTAATGACCTTTGAACACCACTATATTTTTTTGATATATTGGATAGGTTTTTCTTAGTCATGTTTTGTCTAAAATTTTGGATTTTTCAAGAGGCTGCTACTCCAATTTCATCATAACTTGAAAAGGAGTTATCCAATTTCCTTCCAAAAAATATTATAAAGTTGGAATACCTTTAAGCGGTTCCAACATTATTTATTTACATACTCAATGGGCAAGGAATTATTCAGACCGCAATGAAGCAAAATATATTTTTTATGCAAAATTAGAAAATTTCTATTTATAAAACTATATAAAAAATCGATAATGGCCAAACCTTGACATTTTTATTCACTGATCATAAGGTCAAATATATCTGTGGTTTTCTTCACTAAAAACCAATTTTTTCAGGAGAGGCACAATACTTTATTTTCAATACTACGGACTCCTTATGATTTTTATCAAACTTTTTTAGACAGTCATGTAAACATATGTTGTAAGAAGCTTGTGTAAAATTATCAGGCAAAAATTCCCTATGGGTAAGATCCTAGAGAATAATTAAAAAAACAATTTGCCAAGGACACTAAAAGTGTGTGCTGAAAAAAGTTTATGTCTATATCAGTTATTTACAATGAACTAATCCAATCACAGAAGATATTTTTACCTGAAAAATGCATGCGCGCAAGTCACTATACGTTTTTATTAACTGAACAATAACCAAAAAATATTTCGGGAATGTGTTCAGAAGTAATAACGCATGTGGCTATGTGTTTTTTTCAACGGAAATAAATTGCCAGCACGCAATTATAGTAAGTCGACTTAGCTCATTAGAAATGAAAAATATTTGAATAAATTAAGAAGTTAAATTGTTTTTAGAAAAAAAATTTCGCAATTGGTCCATGTTATTAGCGATATTTTTGGTTCATGCAAAAGAGCATATAGAATAATGCTATTTGGCATCAATAACTCAAAATCGACAAAAATAGACATTCGCGCTTATTCATGAACAGATATTGCAAATAAAATAAGCTTTATTTCATGAAAATGTATGTGTAAATATTGATTTTATTCATAGTAAATTAAAGTCACCCAATTTTTGCAAAAGTTGCGAATATATAAAATGTACAACAAAATCACATTTTTCTAAATACAAGGTTTTTGCAAGAGATTCTGTTAGAAGTCACAAACAAACAAAAAAATACATACATATCGGCGTTTTGAAAGATCACATCTAGGATTTATTTTAGGGGGAGTTAAATTTTGCCCCGCTTTTGCACATAGTTATATTGAATCGGCATAGAATTTCTTGTAGGGCTTACGTTTAAGGTGTAGGATGTGTTCAACTGTTTTATGTAAAACACACCGAGGAACATTTTTGTCGAATAATTAACCCCACTACATCGCCTCTGAAGGAGAGTTTTTGCCCTCCTATTTATTTATTGGCAAAAAATACCCATACTTCGATTTTCATGAAATAATGCTTATTTTATTTGTGATATAAGTGTCTTTAAGATGTGTTAATAAAAATGGCAAGTTTTTGCCATTTTCGAATTTTCATATACCTATTTATGTTTACAAAATTAAAATTTTCTAATTTATTTATTTTTGTGCTTTCCGTAAAAGTCTACACCATATTTATTTATTTTTCTGTGTGGGATCTCGTCTTATCACGCCAAACAAGTGGTGATAAGTACACTACACGTAAGCACTGCCGATGGAGGTGTAGCGGCTTCCAAAAGTGGCGCCACTCTGTTCTGCTGAGGGTGCTCCCAGTTCCTTTTTTCGCAAAAAATCCACTGTTAAAAGGGAAAAATCCAAGAAAATCCTCATGAAAAAAACGTATTTTAAGTTATGAGTTTAGTCGAATTATATGGGTTTATATCCAAAGAAATTTTAATTATTTTGGCTTGAGCTCGGTTTTAATTTAATTTTTCAATTAAATTATATTTTTATTTAGAGATAAAATATGAAGCATGTAGACAAAGAAAATTTTGACTGCGCGGAGGGTTGAACTGACGTTTCGATAGCTCCCGCTAATCTCATCAGAGTTCTTTACCGCTTAGACCACTCGACCAAAGTCGGGTGTTTGCAGTCAAGAGCTGAATATCATATACTTTAAATCAATTCATACTGTCACTCTTAGTGCTGTATTTCATTTGATAGTTATTGATATTCAGTTTTTTCTTTGTCTTGTGTTAAGCTTCTTAATTTATTTCTCTATTCTATTCTATGAATTATCATTGATAATTACAAGTACTAGTGTGTGTGAATGTTTGTTTATTCAGTTTTATTTGAACAAATATGTACATCCTTTTGCTAGGTGCCTTTAGAGTTTAATAATTAAGTTATAAGTTGTACTCAGCATAAGCCTACTACGATTATCTTATTCTTTTGTGATTTCCGAAAATATTATCATTGGTAAATTCTCAAATGGTTTTTGAAAGTCTGTGCATAAGATAAGACGTTTGTAACTTTTCGAAATTGTGGTTGAAGTCTACTGACGATTTGGTAAAGCGCCAATGAAATGCATATACACAATGCTTAACTATCACCTTCATTTAAAATAAAATTATGGCAATATGTCAAATAATAAATTTCTTAAAGGAAAATTTTTAACTTTCTGATAAAATTTAAGTTCATCCAAAGAGAGTTAGTAAACTTTTAAATAAAATTGATATGACTGAACTTTGTGTTAAGGGAGATTAGTCCTTTACTTGGGGCCAAATCTCTCAATATATGTATGCATGTTAAAAATATTTTACAAGAAGTATTTTTAATTATAGATCAAATGAAAAAAACTTTTAAGGAATTTTTCCAAAAAACCGCAATGTATATTTTAAATAGCCCCAATGAAAACCCCAAACCCCAGATGAAACTTTTCGTCGTTTTTTGTGATGACAATTCCCCTAATTTGGGGTCGGAGCCCCTAAACTGGCAGCCCTGGTTCTGCTGTTTACGTTGAAAAATTAAGTTGATGCTATTTTATAAACGTTACGAACATTAGCCTAATAATCAAATTGGCTTCACAAGCACATACGTTCGAAATAATATTATTAATAAACAGGGCTCGGACCTTCATGCAAATTCATGTTTTTTGTGGTGATAGATAAAGAGGTATTGGCTAATTATCTTTGCGAATAACCAAATTTTAAGTAGTTTGGCATCGATTATAACATATTTTGGTGGTAACATCATATTTTGGCATATTTTGGCAATAAATGCATATTATGGAGTTATAAAAATTTTCTTTAATGCATATTTCTCATTTTTTGAAAAAAAAAATATTAATAGACCGATTATGGATATCAATCGAGCCTCAGTTGGGTTGCCAGTTGCTAAAAATTATACTACTGATAGCAAGTGGCAACTGAGGGCTGTCTATTTCACTTGCTATGTAGTGCCTTTCTGACAACCAATAATATTCAGTTGCCGACTGACAACGCAACTAAAGATTAAATAAATAAATAATAATAATATTTTAAATGACATTTATTTGCTGGTATTTAAGCATTGTCTATATGCAGCATTTCATTGGTGCTTTACCAAGTCGTCAGTAGACTTCAAACACAATTTTGCAAAGTTACAAATCCTTTATTTATTAATTGCGCTTGCGCCGCGAAAATATTTTCGCGCTGCGCATAAAAGGAGCAAGCGCAAAAAGCTTTTAGAGTTTTAGAGCATGACGCATTTACAGTAGTAAACAAATTTTAAAAAGAAATGCTCTTTATTTCCATGGATGTTATTACATGCCACCGTAGTTTTTTTAAATCACCGTATGGCACTTCCGATTTAGGGACTGTACCGGAACTTGGGCTGTAGTGCGGTTCATGTTTCCGGTTCCTGTGTGGGCCGGAAGTTGGGTCAGTAGTTCAGTTCGTACTTTCGGTTTAAGGACTGGACCGGAAATTGGATCGGTAGTGCGGTTCATGTATCCGGTTCAGGTATGGACCAGAAGTTGGGTCGGTGGTGCGGTTCATATTTCAGGCTCCGGTTTGAACCGGATGCTTGGTCGATAGTGCAGGGCTGGATCTGAAGTTGGGTCGGTAATGTGGTTCATATATCCAGTTCCGGTATGGAAGTTGCAATAAAAAAGTAAAGAAGAATGATATAATGCTACAAATCGAAATGTCTTAAAATTACGTCACTACGAACGATGTATTTTGCCCGCACTGAATAAACTTAAACTAAACACAGTTGATATAAAAAGAGCATGCGCAATGGGCAATGCGCAGCGCAAAGCGCTAGACAAAACAATTAAATGCGCTTGCGGTGCGCTAACCAATTGCTCCTTTTTTCGCTTCACTCCTTGCGCTTTTGCGCTTTTTTAATACGCTTGTAAGAAATGCACAATGCGTAATGAGCGAAAGGAAAGAAAATCCGAGCTCTGATAATAACACATAAGTTTTATGGGTAATTGGGTAAGGGTAATGTCTAGGAAATCCATTACCCTTTTCCCCAGAAAGAACAACACCAAGTTTGGTTGGTCACCAAGATGCAGAACCGTGTTCCCTGAGGGAGATTTGTTTACAGCATTGAAACTGTTAACTCTGTTTGGTGGCATCAATGTTGAGTTTGTAAACTGAAAACAACTAGAAAATAAAACTTATTTTCATCGTCAGGACTCTCACACTTACTTGTGTTTTTTAGCTGCCCCGAAGAAAGCCAGGGGCCAAGTGTCTCCAAGTCACCACTTTTGTCGACAAGTGTGGTGACTTTTTGGTGACATTGCCAACGAATCGTCTACACTTTTTATATTACCTTTAATGAGAAGAGAAGTTTTTAACAGCTAGAAAACGATTTTTTGTGGCCTCATTTTGATGTGTTGAAAATATATGCGGCTGAACGGAAAACTAAAAATTTTCATAAGAAATCTAATTTATTTGTCTTATAGCTGGTAAAAAGTTTCATATGTGTTGACTAGAATCATTAAAATGCACTAGTGAATCTCTGGTACCATTGTCTCCATATGGTCCCATAAGAACCACCTAGTCTATAGTAAGTCAACAGTTCCGAGGTCAGTAGTGGAATCGCAATGACAAGCACATGCTAAATGTCTGTAGCACAGAACATTGCCTGGGTACAATAAGTCAGTAGTACTGCTGACAAAGTCAATAGTGAATCAGTACAATTTTACTATCGACATTTCCTGCAGGGTGTATACTCGTTTAACCTATTGCAGTTCTCCTGAAGTTGCAATGCAATCATGACAGCATTTCGTCTATTTTTTTAGAGCATCTTGCACGGTTGGATCATCATATAATTTTCTAAAAACTTTCTCAAAAAGCATTTTTATCAATCCAAAAAAATATGAATATTTAATACTAAGCCATTGGATGGATAATCGAGTTTAAAGATTTGTGGCATTAAAGATTTCTTTAAAAATATAAGAACACTCCAAATATAATAGAATATATCAAAAAAAAGGAAAAACTACAATAATGAAATTCATAAAATCCTGTCCACCCCAATGATAATATATTGATGCTGCTGTCATTTCAATACACCTTGTGATATATGTAGATATATCTCGACTTTTATTTTTTTTTTTCTGCATCTAGTATTGGAAAATAAAACGCACATTTGGAAACACTTGATCTTTTTGACTTAAGACAAGACTTTGTGCAGTTATAAACAGAGATTAGTAATACTGAAGGAAATCATAGTTTTACACTCAAACTAAAATTTCAAAGTTTCTTGATTTAATTGTTAGCTCGAGGATAATCATGTGTAAATGTTAAGGCTGCTTCTTTTCCCTTACTATTTCCCTCCCTCCCTAAACATCAGATATATTATGGTTAATTGCATGGCTTAGTGAGTAAGTAGTCGTTTGTATGTGTAGTTTTTGTCATGTCAATGCTCGGCGGTTATAAATCAATATATTTTTTATGTATTCCAGAACAACCCACTGTTTAGTTTGCTTTTTTAAGATTTGTAGTGTTTTTTTTTTGTTACAAAAGAGGAAGAGTCGTGGAAGTGGAGGCAACTGCTGCACACATACAATCTTATCACTGCTTAAATATCTAAGCTTGGAGATTTTTTGTTGTCTGGTATTTATTCAATACATCGGCTTAAGACACAGTCATCTCATCTATTTTATTTTGGCATGTGGAAGAAAGACAAAAAAGTACAAAATAATAAGATACAAAACTGTAGAGGCTTTAACAACTGAAATCCAAGAAATTCTTTTAGTTGTTAGTGTTTATAACTGACTGACCTGTTATTAAATCAACATCGAACAAATGTGTGTATTGTAATTTATCTCGAAATTATCACTTTGTTTAGGTCTTTTTTACCTTTATTTAGCCAATGACCAAGTATGTATTGTGCTAGTAGTTGAAACTAAATATAAGCAAAACATTGTTTTAACAAATGTTCCTTTATTGCCTTCAGGTATTTCTGTTAGTTTTACTTTATATGTACTTGCCTGCGCCTCTCCCTCCAGCCGTCTCTTTTTAGTTTAAGTTGTGCAAGATTTCTTTGTAAAGATACATATTATTAACAAAATCATTCACGCGATGTTAAATGTTTTTTTTAAATCAACTTGAGTATTTAACAATTTTTTAACCTAAGCCTAAGAAAACCAGGATGGTTTACTTAAATAAAATGTATATGAAAATCGAATCGCTGTCCCATTGTAAAAAAAGCTTTAGCGTAAATTCATTTCAGTATTCCATCCAATGCCATTCTAGCTACTTTATATTATAGTTTAACTCTGTACATATTGTGGGCTTTACTCTTCTCTTCCGTCATCACTTCTTCAGGCAAATTGTAAAATATATATTTAAAAAAATCGCAAGAATTGTGCAAAAGCACCAAGATTTGTTACAAAATTAAGAGATTGTTAAAGTTTATCTTTGTTTTTTCTTTTTAGATTTCTAGCATATTTTAATATGAATATAAAAAGAAAATTAAGCTGTAAACTGTTTTGGTGTAAAAATGTTGTAATGTGTTCATTACATGCTATAAAATATTTTATGATTAAATTATACAATGAGCAAAATGCTAATGATAATCTTTAAAATGAAAATTAATATTATGAACTATATATTTTATTTTGAGATCTTCAAATGGGATAACTTTGAGATAGCCAGCTTTGGGTAAGAGGTGGTGAAAAGGGGATATTTTTCCTTCAGAAATGA
Source organism: Panzeria rudis (assembly GCA_956483635.1). NCBI lineage: Eukaryota > Metazoa > Arthropoda > Insecta > Diptera > Tachinidae > Panzeria > Panzeria rudis. Next base: position 32,077,279 of record OY101449.1, on the reverse strand, counting down.
ATAAAATATACATTATTTGTATTTTGTTTTAATAAATAAATTTTACATAATTTAAAAGTTCCCCTCCCAAAAACCTTAAACTAGATCCCGACCGATTTGGATGGTTCTTTTTTGTTGTTGTTGTATTCAGGACCTCAGGACGAAGCTTGTATGAAAGAAACATTTTTGAAATTATACTAATATTCGTTTGAAATTTATTAGAATTTAAACTACTGGAAGCGATATAACATTTTCAGTTGATATTAATTGTCCATAAAGTGGAGCACGCAATAAACTTTTTGATATGTAAGGTGGGACGACTCGGTAAACCATCGGCACTATTTGTTTTCTCCCCCAAACGGAAGTACCAAAAATAGCATTTATCGTCAAACGTTGCGATAAAAGCAATAAAATCAATTTCGACTCGAAGAACTGATTTTTTCATAAATAAGGCGGTAAATTTTAATGCGTTATCAATATTAATTAAAGTGCTTGTTGTAAAGCAAATAAGTAATTGATTTAAAAAATAAAATTGAATAGCTTTTAGCGAAATAACTTCAAGTATTAATTCAAATTTTTTTTGTATGTACAGTCGCCTCTCGATAACTTGAAATTCAAGGGACCGGAGAAAAAGTTCAAATAATCGGGAGTTCATATTAACGAGAGCTTAAATTCTCAAAAACGAAATTAAAAAAAAAATCGAAATTAACAAAACTTTTATTAATATTAAAAAATAAAATAAAAACAGAATGTATTCATGTTACCAGCTCAAATTATAAAGGTTAGAAAAGCAAAACTTCAAATTATATAACGTCGGCGAGCAAGATTAGATTCCAATGTATAAAGCAATGCACATAAACTTAAACTAATTTAATCCTTTATAAAACGTAGCACATTAAAATAATTCAAATAGGGCCGATTAAATTCAAATTATAGCGCGTTGGCGATCAAGATGCCATTTAAATAATTTCAAATTGGTAACAAATAATAAGGTCAATGGAAATAAGGTCAATTGACATTATTTACCACCATGGTGGGGAATAATCCATGACCTTATTGCGTTTTTAAAAGTAAAATAAAGTCAACAAAAATTTGGTAATAAAGTAATTGACTTTATTTCTCTATTCGAATGGAAATAACGTTAAGAATGCCTAAAGTATGTCGGGCTTAAGGCTTTTTCCTATCAGTATATCGAAAAGCAGCTTCGCTGAGTAAAGATTTTTGCATAGCCGCCCTTTAGCCAGACTTTAGAGTTTTTTCTCCCAGTATACCGAAATGCAGCTTCGCTGAGTAGAGATTTTTGCATAGCGGGTTGTATGATTTTTTCCTGTCTGTGTATCGAAAAGCGGCTTCACTGAGTAAAGTTTTTAAATATAATATAAATATAAAATTTTCAAATAAAACTGAACAATTAAACATTCACGAACACTAGTACTTGTAATTATCAATGATAATTCATAATAGAATAGTGAAATAATAAAAAGAAGCTTAGTGCAAGACAAAGAAAAAACTGAATATCAATAACTATCAAATGAAATACAGCTCTAAGAGTGACAGTATGAATTGATTAAAAGTAGATGATATTCAGCTCTTGACTGCAAACACCAGACTTAGGTCGAGTGGTCTAAGCGGTAAAGAACTCTGATGAGATTAGCGGGAGCTATCGAAAGGTCAGTTCAACCCTCTGCGCAGTCAAAATTTTCGTTGTCTACATGCTTCACATTTATCTCTAAATAAAAATATAATTTAATTGAAAAATAAATTAATATCGAACTCAAGCCAAAATAAGTAAAATTTCTTTGGAGATATACCCATACAGTTAGACTAAACTCATAGCTTAATTGTTTTTAAATATCTCCCACTCGTGAAGCCTGGCTAGACACAAGATCTTAGCTCAGCGAAGCCGCTTTTCGATATGCTGAGAGGAAAACCCCTTAAGCCCGTCTGAAGGCCGGCTTCGAAAAAATCTTTAGTAATAAAAGTTAAATTTGTCAAAATTTTTAATTAGAATGAAAAAAAGCTAATAAAATTGACTTGCTACATTCAGATTATTATTCATTGCGAAGTATCGCGATGCTATGCAAATTAAATGTTTAAAAGTGCAATAAAATCAATTGACTGTATTTTCTTTTCGAAAACGCAATAAAGTCAATTGACTTTATTTCCCTTTTTCGTGGGAAATAGTCATTTGACATTATTTCCATTGACCTTATTACCTGTCACCTTCAAATTACCGATGGGACCAAATTACATGGTTTTTCCAATTTATTTAATGTTTTTCAAGGGACCTGGGAATGAGTTGAAACTATCGAGCAATTCAAATTAACGAGTTTCAAAATATCAAGAATCGACTGTATTTGGTTTGATACGAGTAAGTTTAAAAAGGTCTAAACATGTTTTTAAATAAAATTTCAGCCGAGTTCTTTCCATATTTTTAATTAAACTTGCGGTAGAATAAGAGCCGCTAAAATAAAATTTAAAAATGGAAAAATACCATTTGGGGTATATTGAAAACAATTCTGGCAAACAAGCCAACTTCAGTACAAAGCGCCATATGATGTAAAAAATTTTCAAAATTGGTCCATAAATGGCAGAGTTATGCGATAATCAATATTTGGAGGAGGGGGGGGGTTGTCAAACCACCCCACACATTTTCAAAAACAAATAATGGGACCAAACTGCAAGAAAACTTTTTGAAACAAAAAAATAATTTAAAAAATCGGTTCATTAATGGAGGAGTTATACGATATACGGGCGCTACGGCCCATCCGATTTTCGAAAAAATATGGTACCAAACTACAGGCAAAGCCTTTCGAACAAAAAAAGAATTTTGAAAATCGGTCATAAATGGAGGAGTTGTGCGATAATCAATATTTTGAGGGGAGGGCGGAATTTCCCCCCGAGTTTCGAAAAAAATTTATGGGACTAATCTGCAAGCAAGCCCTTTCAAACAAAAAAAAAGAGTTTTTAAAATCGGTTAAAAAATGACAGAGTTATGCGTGTACAAACATAAAAAAGTGATAAAACATGCACACGAATTATTAACCTCCTTCTATTTTGAAGTCAGTTAAAAAAACTTGTTAATCGACACATAAAACCGGCATGCCGAATTGTTCGAAAGCATATTATTAGAAACCGGTATATTTTCAGAAAACCAAAAAACCGGTTAACCGGTTTTCGGTTCCGGTTTTTGCATACTCTAATTAAATTGATAGGTTTAACCAAAAAAATGTGTCATTTTAAATAGAAAAATTTTTACAAATTAAATTGTTAGTAATAACTAGGGATGTAACGATACGCCGTTTTGCCGATCCGATACCGATACAATATATTTAAAAATAAATATCGCCGATACCGATTCCGATACCGATACGAATATTGAAATTAAGTTCAAGTTTAGATTAACAAAACTCAAGCGCAATTTTTTTATTATACAAAACTACATTATAAGAGAGACTATTAAAAATTGATAAAACATTGGAAGTAATTTTTAAGGAGCTACATTTTCTTTGCTTCCAAAAAATCTATTTTAAAAATATGCAGATAATTAGTACAAAAGCAAGTAAACATTTTTAATTCCTTTATAATTTTAAAAAATACCGGCCATGCTTTTTAAAAAATCGATTTTTTAAAGGACATTTATCAACTAATATTCTTCTAAATACCTGAATAGCTTAATTATTAAAAGACTTCTAAGTTTATATTTATTCCCTTAAATTTACATGAAAATACAGTTCTGAGTTTAAATTCGCATAAAAAAATTGTGAAAATGGGTGATTTTGTATCCTTTTTCTTTGAGGAAAAATCATTGTAGAATACCGAAAAAGAAATTTGTCCTAGCATCGCTTCCAATTCGGTGATTGGTAATCGAAAAACAGAACTTCTTGCAATGGCAAGGATATGTAAAACTAATTAGAAATTATCCAAATTTGCAATACTTTCAGATCGCGAATTCTACATTTTCATGACTTCTATGGAGTATCTTTTTATTTTGCTGGAATAAGATTTAAAAAACAACGACTTGAATTTGAATTCATGGTAAAATTAACAAAAAATAAATATTTTCTTTACAAAATAACAGCATAAAATATTATTAATTTTTAAAATTGATATTAATAAGATTTAAAAAATAACGAAGTGAATTTAATTCGTAAAATGGAACAAAAATAAATTATTTCTTAAAAAAAACTCTGAAAATTTTTTTAAAAGTATCGGTGTATCGACAGTAAAATATCGTCGATACCGATGTATCGGAAAATCTGAAGTATCGCCGATATATCGGTATCGGTATTCGTTACATCCCTAGTAATAACCATCAAAATTGTTAATATTTGTATTACAAATATATTTAGTTATGTTACGTGTTTTTTTCCAAAATTACATTTTACAATTCAGTATTAATATTAAAAGATATATTAAAATACATTGGCGCATATTCATAGTCCTGAGTAAAGTATACTTTAAGAATTTAAAGCCAGTATTGCCATACAAAATACTGGTTTTAAACTCCTAAAGTATCCCTGCGGAAAATTTGGTGACAAATGATCCAAAAGTACTCGTCCTATCACTTGAGAAAATGAGACTGGTACCAAATATAAGGAGTAGTGAATGGTGAAAAAAGCCATATTGTGTAAATGGTCACATATTAATCATTTTCATTCAATTTAGTTGGTACTCCGGTTCGTAGTAAACGGCACTAAACAAATTCGATGCACCTGGATCTAAGGCCTATCACATAGTATCTATATAATATTAATTGTCTCCCTTCAATGATACTTCCATGACACTCAGGAACGTGTTCCGTAACTATAATCAGATATTAACTCCAGCTTAACTGGTATTTATAACATTGAAATATAAGTTCCCGGTGGTCGAGTGGGTAGTGTACTAGCCTGTCATGCTGGAGGTTGTCGGCTCGAATCCTATCACGACACCGCTTAAAAATAAAATACACTTTCTACTTGGATTTGTAACAATAAAAAAAATTAATTGATAATTACAACTGAATTTTGGAATAATATTTATATATAATTTGTATTATTCTACACTGATTATGACTCCATAAGATAGTTCAGAGACAAGTTACAAGGTGCATACAAAGTGTCATTTAACCCCATCCTAGGCCATCCCCATGTAAAAGTAGCTGGTCCGCTTCATAGGAAGTGTTAGAATTCGGACTGGTCCCTACCACCTGGGGACCGGTCACGTGACTTCTTTTGTGTCAGTTCCATTTACCGTAGGGATACTTTGTTTTCACTATGATTATGGGCCATTGAAATTGATGCATTTTACATTTTACATTAGGTTCAGTTACAGTAATGTTTATTAAATAACTATTTTAAATAAATACTGTGTTTTATAAAAATTGGAACAATAATTTACATTAACAGTAAATTAACAATTTAAATTGGTTAGATTTACCTATTTAGCAGTTCTGTTACAACTTTAAAAGAATATTTTAACCAATAAAAATTCTGTGCCAACAAGGAATAACAGCTAAAGTCGAGTTATGGCAAAATAGGGTTATTACCACCACTTCTTGCATTCAAATGCACCTCCTCTCAAAATTTTATCATTGCAGTTAAAAAAATTAATATTTTATTCCTAAAAAATAATCAACCAAAGTCGATATTCCTCTTTTACGATTTTGGAATAACAGCCTATCTCAAGTTTGTTAAAAAAATTTTGTTTAATAGTCGCTCAAGTAAAATTAGGATTTTATTTCAAACCGTGTTGTGCGTGTATTCATACGTGAAAATTCTGCCCAACTCGAGTTTAGCCATTATTTCGTTTGATAAATTGATATTTTTTAAAAGGGTTTGGTTGCTAAGCTTGAGTTTAGTCATTACTGTGTTCTTTTTAAAGTAAAATTCAATTCATTAAGTTTAAAATAACAGCTAAAATAATTAGTTTTGGCAACGATTTCAAATTTAAAAATGCTCTCCTGAAAATTTGCCGAAATCGACGTTAGCGATGTGTTCGCACGATTGTGAGATGTCTAACAATTTTTTGTCAGCAGGTAGTATTACAATCAACTGACAATGCTTTTTCTGACAACGTTGTCATACAAAAATGTTCGGTTAACACGATTTTAAGAACATTTTAGAACATTTTACTTAGTAAGATCTGACAATACATAGCTTAGTCTGCTTTTACACACATCAATTTTTCTTGAAGCAACTTTTATTGTCTTGTGAGAAAGAGCGAGAGAGGAATATATTTCATGTATTGCTCTCTCGCTCTTTCTCGCTAGAAAATAAAAGCTGCTTCAAGAAAAACTGATGTGTGTAAAAGCAGACTTAAGGATAAATCAAGCGGGATTTATTTTATTAAAAAAATCGCAAAAAATGTGATAAAATCATCATTCTGGCAACGCTTACACAGACCTGAATTTGATTTGAAATCAGTGGTGCCAGAAGTTGCGGGAGAAAAATTTTCATTCTTCGAATAAAACAGCTTTCTTTTTGAAAAAAAATCGTAATTTTTTTTTTTCATTATTATTACTGTAGTAAAAAATTAATTCATGTTGTTTGAAGTCTAAATTTTATCAATAATTGAAGGTTTCAGATATTTTAAGGTATGTATTAGAAAAAATTTGTATATTATATGCCGAACATTTGATAACTAATACGGGACTTATGCCCGAAATTTTAACAAATAGATATCTAAGCCGTAGATTAACTATTAGATAACTTAACCTAGGCGGTAAATTAACATTTGCTTATAATCCTTACCTATTAGTTAAAATAATCAAATATTTTAACTATGCATGGAGAGATATCTATTTGAAAAAATTATGGGCATTAGACGAAGAGTTTTAGCTTGATTTGTTAGAGTTGATGGTTGAACGGGATTGAAATACGTTTAAGCGAGTAACCAGTCCAAAAGATATTGCCAAAGAAAGTAAATTTCTTTGGAGTTGGTATCCCGCTAAACGCCTTTATACCCCGTTTGACCTTAAACTTTAAGCAAATTAAGCTAAAAAGCCTTCGTATAAATTGTGTATAGCAAATAATGTGGTGTTGTGTAATCTGTGTCTATATTTCGGTTTATCTAAATATACTTTTGAAAATATCCGTTCTACGTTTGCAGACGAACTAAATCGTTTGTTTATGAAAGGCCTTTTGTCATTTTTTTAGCAAAGACCTTTTATTATGAAAATCTGTAGATCATATGGTAATACGTGATCTGATTATCAAAGATGTATTATCATATACATATATTATTATCATTATTATTGTTATTATCATTATTATTATTATAATTATTATTATTATCATGACGTATTATCATATGACTTACCAAAAAGGCCTTTCATAAGCAAACGATTCAACTAGTTAGACATATTAAATGTAATGCAAATTTTGACAACGAAGCACTAACAGCCCAACCTAAATCAGAACGTTGAGCGTTGCGTACGCAACAGGGTTCGTATTTACAGTACATACCCGACGCTCAACGCTCTGATTTTGGTTGGTGTGTTACTCACTACCTGCTCTAGTAATTTTTGAGATTGTGTGCCAAAAGTCTTCCACAGTAACGTTTTCTAAACTTATTATTATGTTTCGAAGCTCTCTAAGTTCGTCATGTAAATTTTTAACATCACTGTCATCAATTAAATTTGGAAAACGTTTTATATGGATAACATAGATAGCAAGGTCTCGTACTGTCAATAAAATAATGACAACTCGCTTAACACATGTGAGTACTGTGAATTCAACTTACGTGAGGGAGAATATTTTTCTCATTTCAGCACACTTAAAAGAGCATACATTTTGTACTTGAATATCCTTTAATTTGCACTTTTTTACACGCACAATCACTTTTTAGTTTTAATTATTTTGTTTACACTTTTAATCAAATTTTGTTGTTCTTTTTAAAATTTTATTTAATTTTTTTGACATTTGTATGTTGAAATTTATTGATGTTTTGAACCACTTTTTTTCATTCAGCAGTATTGCATTTATGTACGTACATAGATCAAACCATGGTAGAATAATACAGGTAGTGGTGAAGCGTTAACGAACTTTTTTTTGGGTTCGACTCTGTCAAAAGTTGTTTATGTTATACCAACACACACCCACACTACTGAAAACAACATGGCGAACATATAAATTTTTTTCAAATTTTCTTTTGTGCTTTTTGACAACCTCGAACATAAACAGCAATAAAAAGCCGTGTTGTTTTTGCTGTTGTTGGGTTGTTGTAGCTTCGCTACTACCTGTAGTATAATTCTACCATGGATCAAACCAAGGTTGTTTTTGAGGTACTGTTTTTGGACTAAAAAGCGCCATGTTACATATTTTTGTAAGCATCTTTTATAAATTATCAAATGGTAAATACATTTAAGCAACGCGTGTGAGAACAATAAGTATTAAGCAACTAAATATCAAAAAATCTTCATTTTGGGAAAAATATCTTCAAATCTTATTTTGACTAAAAAATCTTCAAAATAAAGGTAAAATCTTCATTCTGGCATCGCTGTTTGAAATTAATTTAAAGAGAAAATATAAAATCTAAGAGCAAAAATGTACAATAAAAAACCACTATTTTCTCTTCAAGAATAAAGCACTCATTTTAAAAGAAACACATTTATTAAAACAGCTGTCAACAGAAGCAAAGAACAGCCATTTATTAGTGGGTAACAATTACGGTCGTTAAAGAAAAGTGTGCTTAAGAAATTATATTAATTAAATAAAAGATTTAAGTAAAACTGTTAAAAATTGTTAAATAAATATTTATAATAACATAATCATACAAATATAACGCAATAATGTATGTTATTTTTTTAACCAAAGAATTAAATGTGTGCATGAAATAAAAGCTAGCAGAGTGCCGGCTAGTGGTGGTGAGTTTATATTTTACCTTTTCAACGAGAGATAATAAAAGTGCTACATAAACATTTGCTGTACATGTTATTATAATTAACACACATTGTTTTATATATTAAGCAATTATTGCTTCTTTATTTTAAAATGTTTGCAATTATTAAAACTAATAGTCTCCTAGAAAATTTTGCAATTGTAAATTTGAAGAACAGCTGTGTTATTGGCAAAAAAATTAAGCAACAAATGTCTAAGTGCTGCCAACTAATGAAAACTTTTAAATGATTTTTAACGCTTAAAGTATATCAAAATATGTAAGTTATGTATTAGGGATTGGCAAGTGAAAAGAAATATATCGATATATAGCGATATCGATATATTTTTAAATATAGATCGGCATCGATATATATCGAATAAAAATATCGACATTTCGATATATTTTCAAGCATGGTTTTCATTACGTATTGGCAAAAATATCGATATTTGCTTTAAAAATATATCGATATATATCGTCGATATTTTTAATTTCGATATATCGATATTTGCTTTCAAATATATCGACAGTGGCTTTGTGTTTGTTTTTCGTGCAATTTTTAAAAACACTTCGGCACAGTCTTCATCAGATAGAATAATAAAATCTTTTGTTTGACTACTAATATTTGGTCTATTCGAAAAATTATCATTCTTTAAGTGTAATTTTGTTGATGTATGATTTATGAAATATTGGTGAAACAGTAAGGATCTTGGAAATTAATTATTTACAGCTTAAGAAAGAAAGGTACTTTTTATATAAAAAAATTTGCGGACTACATATGAATTATCATAGCTAAAAAATATCAATATTTCTCTATATCGATATTTTTATTCGATATATATCTATGCCGATCGATATTTAAAAATATATCGATGTATATCGATATTTTCTCCCTTGCCCATCCCTAGTTTTCATACTTTTCATAGATAGTCCCAATTTTTTTTTAAATAAAGGAAAGCTGTTTTTCTTATAGCTAATTAAGCTAAAAAGAGTTAATTTCCAACATATTTACTGATTCACCAAAATTTCGTGGGACGTATTATCAAAGAAAGAAAAGTTTTTGAATGCAAATAATTTTATAAATAAAACAAAAGGCTTTGCTAGAAATATTTTATTGGAGGAAAATTGTTTTGATGAAGATTTTTGAAAAATATCGATTTATTGCAATTAAAAATATCTACGATATATATCGATAAATTTTTAAGGAAATATCGATATATCGATATTTTTGTCTATCCCTAATACACACACATATAGGTTCATATAAAAAGTTTAGTGTGATTGGAAAATATAGAAATGTAATAGAAAAAATATAAAATTGTAAAATACAAACAGAACCAGTGAATCAGTGTTAAAATTCTTTCAAAAGCGTTTTTCATAATTTTTCATTTAAAACATAGAAATTATATGGTACATTTTCAATCAAATCCAAATACGCCACATAAAATGTGGTGATAAACAGTGATACACATGAGCATTAACGATGGTAGCATGGCGGAAATATGGTTGTATGTTTTGGTTTCTTCGTCGAAAAATAAATTGATGTTGATTTATTCCTCGTTCCTTGAATAATCATGTCTTATTTTTGCAGACGACAACGTTATTAACCTAATGCCGTATAATCGGGTATGTTCGGCGTTTCGTACAAAATAAAATTTCGTAGATTCTAATGGCATTGCCGTTTTAAGAAAATATTTATAACAACAACGCCATGCGAATTTACAAAATATTTTTGTTGTGAGACACAGAACATACCCGAAACAAATAAGTTCGAAACATTTATGTATGTGAATTAAAATATATCATATATAGTTATTGTAGTTAATTAAATTATTTAAATAAAACATAACTAAGAATTGATAAAACAGATAATTTTTTTAATATTATGTATTTTTTAATTTTAAATAAGGGTTATTTCAACAATATTGTTTAATATGTGTGAAAATATATGTTAACAATAACATATTCTTTTCATCAAAAATTAAGCGCTTAAAACTTGTATTAACCACTGAAAAGCAGCACTGTGTTCGGGAGAGTATGAAATATTTAAGAGCGTGCGAGTCAATGCTGCCACCAGGGTTATAAGATGTGGCGATTTCTCGCCAAACGCGGCGATTCTAAAACTTGTTTGGCTTCTTAATTTTCGATTTGGCGACATGGCGATTTATAAAGTAGTAGGCGATTTTGTTGGCTATTTTTGATGAACCATGATTTTTTTGAAACTTAAAAATCAGTATGAAAAAATAACATTATATTTACTATAATAATTTTATGTATGAACTTTTCTACATTCATATGAATGTATGCGAACAAAATGTATTGAAAGAATATTTTCAACACATTAAAACTCAACTGCGAAATAGAATACAATTTGAACTTGAAGTGTTATTACAAGTTGTAAAAGGTATGAATGTAAATAACACTTTGTTGCACTTCTTCTGTACCTACTCAAGAATGGCTGAACCAATTTAATTGCCCTACTCTTGACGATGAAGTGTATATTGCGTGAGATATGTAATAAAACTGTAATGATATCAACATTTTTTGGAGTTAACTCCTTAAGAATACACTTTATATTTGAAGTAAAATCATCAATCATAAAATTAAAAAAGGTGATCAAAATTCTAATAAATTTTTTCATAAAGCCCTAGAAAACTCAAATTTGATATATAAGCTTTCCTATATAAACTTTCCTCCTAACCGACTGAAATGTGGTTTATAGTCTACAAATTGCATATTAGACATAAAAAGGATGAATATCTGTAAAACTTTTATATAAAATGCGTACTTCCTAGTCTTACATGACTGAAATTCAGTATGTAGAATAGAAATTGCACACTGAATACGTGAATATTAAGAAATCGCACCGCTCCAATACTCCTATAAGGTGGTGCAAATTATCGCGAATTTCTCTCCTTAAATATCTGTCCTCCGATATCGGAATTTCCCCACCAATCCTCCAAAAGGCGTGTAAATCTATCTACCTATACCTGCAGTTTTTTATTGCTTTAAGTAAGCTATAAGCTAGTTTATAGTAAATATTGTACATTTTTTGTGTTCCCTAATCATTTTTGCATAAAAATTAAAAAATATATACATTTTGGCGACTTTTTTCTATTTTTGGCTTATTTTATCCATTGGGACTAAATTCAAAGAGTGGCAAGGGGAAAGAAACGGGTACACAACCTCATGTTCTCATGAAATTCGTTTTACTCTTTCATTCGTAATGTAAGAAACGCACACATTCATTCACATTGTGTATACATTCATACAAAAGAAAGAAACAGTTAAGCGATAAGACTTTCAACGTCTGAACACCAAAGAAAGTTCAAAGAAAAAAAAGTAAGAAGTGGAACAATAAGACTTGCATTGTCTGAACGTTGACTAAAGAAATATATGAAAAAAATCTCGAAAATAGATATCTAGTCTTTTTTTCTGCCCCGCTTCTCTAACCCGCTCAATATCAAATAAAATAAGACGTGACATAAAGACAAGTGAAAAAATTACTATACCTGTTTAAAGTCACAGAAAAAAGACTTTTAGATGCACATTAAATCGGTCAAATACATAAATAGCTTCGAATCGTATGTATAAAAAATACTTAAAAAATAGTTTATTTTTCTTCTCAAACGCTAAAACTTTGTAATACAAACGACATGTGCAAAAATATTCTCCTAACTGATTATAAAGCAGAATTTGATTCTGAAGTTATTGAAATGATAAACATTGATACATATGCAATTGTTTTATTATCGTGTGCTTTTTACGTTACTCTCTTTACATACATACAAATGTATGTATGTAAATATTTAGAAGTCGGAATATGTAGAAACAAAATTAGCTTTAAAAATATTCAATACAAATAGATTTAATTAAATAAATGAGTGTAGGAATATTTTTCCTTTGAAATAATATGATTTTATATAAGATAATTTGGAAATCTTTGGAATGGTAAAATAACTATTTTTGGGGATTTTAGGGGATGCAAATTTAGAATTGGAGATAAGGTTTGAAATAAAACTGGGAGCCCTGTATATAATCGCAAGAGAAAAATGTAATCGAAATACATATATTTTTTAATTAAATATACTAGTATCACTGAAAAAATATTAATTTGTTAAATATTAAAAAAAAACAATACGTTTTACTATGCTAAATATACAATACTATTAACATATAGAGTAGTTTTGATTTAACTGCCTTTTGCTTAAGCGCACTTTTGACTTAACTGCACAAAATTATAAATTTGTGTCCCTATTCTTTAAAATCCCATACTAGTTCATTTTCTAAGTGCACTTTTTATACCTGCACTTTTAAGATAAGTGTCTTAATTTTTTGGTATTTCAAAACTATTTCCATACAAAAAATCAATCTTAGCTGCATTTTAACTTAAATGCACAAAATATTTGTTTACTGTGATTATTCTTCAAACTACTTTTTTAAATGCACTTTGTATACCTGCTCTTTTAACTTTTTTTGTGCAGTTTTAAATTATTTTCATATATCAAATCAAAGATAACTGCACACACTAAATAATTATGCTTACATGCACATTAAGGCAGGTAATTGCATCAAAGCTAACAGAATTTTTGACTTATCTGCATTAAAAACCGTGAAAAGTTGATTGTGCAGCTAAGTCAAAATTACTGTACTTACATATTTCTGTGTCGTTTTATGTTATCTTAAGTCGAGCTAAGTAAAAATCGAGTTAAGGTCATATTCTGGCTCGTCTTGTTAAAATCCCCCACATGTGGATACAATACTAAATCTTTCGAAAAAATTTATACGGTTTATTAATTAAATTTCTACAACACTAGCAACAGGGATTTTACATTAAATCGTTAATATATCCAAACACGATTTTAAGACTTAAGCTGTTATGATAAAACGACACAGATATGTACATACATACAGATATGTACATACATATACATATTTATTGCAATGTAGTGATATCTCAAAAAACCAAAATATTTATAATATATATAATTTATATATAATTTATTCTGTGTTTTGTTCTTTTATTATTTATAGCGCTTTTTGCGCTGTTTATTAGCGATACGCCATTTTTGTAAGATAGTTCAATATAATGTTTCGCAGTTTTTTCTCGTAAGAGCAATTTTCGAATTTGTTTCTTCCTTTATAAAATTATTTGCGCTTTATTTTAATTTTTTACTGTTTTAGAATTACATATTATTATTAGATACCAGTAAAACAAATATTTCAACATGTTATAACCAAAATAGTGTACACATTAAAAAATGTTCACATCTACACACTGGAGAAAAAACGAACCAATTTTGTTTGAAAATAATTAAAAGCGGCAACGCTGGTAAGAATTTCAAAGAGAGGAATGCGCTAACAGACAGTGCTGGCACAAATTATTCAGAGAAATCGTTAAATTGGGGAAATAAAATCGTTGATATAAATAACCACATCCTCTACCTAAAAATCAACTGTTGTATAAAATTAAATTAATCTTTTATCTAATAGCACTTCGGCATTATTCGTAATTCGCTCTCCCATTCGCAATTAAAACCCCAAATACGTCTAAAATTACGCACCTCCCAGCGGGAAATAGAAGGAGTACGGATGCCTTTTAGAATGCCTCTATACTCCTTCTTTTGGATGTACAAGACATGCTCGCTTCATTCCATACTCATTTCTTTTTCTTACAGTCGTTGTCATTGCGGTGAAGGTGTTCTGTTTGCTAGTTCTGGAATGCCTGAGAAGAGACCTTCTAAAAAGGGTAATTTTGAAGGGTTTCCAAGAAAGGTCTGTCAAAAAGTAAATGGAGGTACATTTTTTAATCTCAGTATGCTTATAGCGGTTTCTTTATTTTTGATTAATGTGATTTTTAACCGACTTCAATTCGTGTGTATTTTTTTACTTATTTTATGTTTGATACGCAAACTCTGTCATTTTTTCTTTTGCAGTTTGGCCCCATAATTTTTTTATCGCTGGGGAACTTTGCTCCATTCATGTAACTGAAATGTTCTTTTGATATGAACAAGGCATATTCATTACAGGTACCACCATAACTAAAACAAATACAACACCAAAAAACACATGTATATTGTTGGTAGAAATACCCCAGAAATATGTCAAATCCATTAACTGTGAGTCGCACACATTCATAAGCTCTCTCAAATTTACTAACACATGCCCGTTGTTGATAGAAATCTCCCAGCATGTGTCAAAATCTATTGTCTGTGTGACGAACACATTCTCAAATTTACTAAAACAGCTGTTCTTGTAGTGGTACCTGTTCATATACCTTGGATATGAACAATATTTTTATGATCATATGTAGCTTGCATTTCACGAATTTTTCTTTGGCTCTACCAAACACAGTAATCCAGCCCAGTACATTGCCGATGACTCTAGAGATAAACAAATTTGTTGATTTTTTATATTGACTGTGATCTAATTTTTACCCATTTTTAATTTAATTTATTTTAACTAGCAGGCACTCCTGCATACCAATTTGTTAACTACTCTAAACATATATTCGGCTCGAAACACCAAATGAGTATCATAATACCAAACGAAAATTCATTCGACCAGCTTTTTCGATCACAGTCGAAGATCGAATATTGCTCATAATAGGCACCAAAGCATTGTTGTTGCAAACTAATATTTATAACAACAATGCGTTGATAATTCCGCACATTTTAATTCCACATGAAATACAGAACATGCCCGAGAGTATAGTTTTCAGTTATAAGCAAGGAATTGTAATTGAATTTATTATATTTCAGTATTTATAGCAAAATATTTGTTCAGTTAGTTGAATTTTCGTAATTGTAACTGTTTTCCAATCAATCTGTTTTCTCTGTACATATCGCACCTGTTCATCAAAAGTAACACAACTCAAAATTTACAAGTTTTCAGTAGAGGCAAAAAACTAATTGCGCCAATATAATGGAATTATTGTTATAAACAAATATACCGTTATAAAGGAAACTCAATAATATTTCAATAAAATAATACAATACCAAAATTTTTATAGTGGTTAGATATGGTAATCATACACTGTTTCCTTCAAAAAAGTGGAAAATAGAATTTTTTGAGTTGTGTTACTTTTGATGAACAGGTGCGATATGTACAGCACATGCTACTACATCAACGTTACGGTCGGCTAAATGAGCCTTAAGTCTCATAAAATTTCATTCCAGTTTCTTTGCTTACCTTACAATGTAATATACACATTGAGTCATTACTGTAATAGAGTCATATGTCAATAAACTTGATTTTTTTATATCGGTCATCATAATGTGTGAAAGTTGCAAACAAATATCTTGTGTATGTACTCAACTCTTGGAGAAAGAAAATAAGTTTTCTTTTAACATTAAATTGTTGATAGTAAATTCAAAACCTTAAACTTGGTTTCTGCAAAACAAGTATTCCTTAATTATTTTTCTGCAACGTTCTACGAGCCTCTTTTAGGAGTAAAACTTATTAACGTGAAACACCAAGGTAAATAACTAAAATTCATAAAAAATAATTAAAAGAAAAATCTTTTTGTGTATTTTGTTAAAAAAAAGTTTAAATTTTTATTAAATTTTTTGTAGTTTTGGCAATATTGATCAACAAAGAGACATTTTAAAATGAATAACGATATATCGTAAAAGTTTGATCCAACAAAATAAAATTTTTTAACGTTTTTGTTTTTAAAACTCCATAAAACAATAAAAATACAACGAAGCAGTTTTTTGTCCAGCAGCATGTAGCCAAATATATTACTAAAGAAATGAGCCCAATTTTTATTTCAAGTCGATGCACAACCTTTGATTTTATTCACAATTTAGTGAGAGAATTGATTGATAAAAATGAAGTTTTCATACAATAGCAAGCTTTGACTTTGTGTTCGTGTTGCTACTGTTGTATAGAATTTTAAATTTTTATCAATTCAGGTCGCTCACTAAATTCTCAATAAAATCAAAAGTTGTGCACCAATTTCAATGAAAATGGGCTTAGTTGATTTGAAATATATTTAGCTTCATGCTACTGGACAAAAAACTGGCTAGTTGTTGTATTTTTATTTTTATGACGTCTTAAAAACAAAGATGCCAAAAATTTTTATAAATTTTAGTTATTTTTTCTCAAACATTCACGATATCTCTGAAACTACTTTGCAAATTTAGAAAGAATATTTGCACGACTTATAGGTAATGTGTTTGTTGAATTTTAAATTTTTTTATTTTATTGAATAGGGCAAACGCTTCTCAAGTTATGCTAATATATGTCGTGCAAATACCTTAATTTTTGACATAACGGTATATCGTCAAAACTAGAGCTGATAAAAAATTATAATTATATATTAATATTCTGCGTCACATATTCCGGAACGCGATGTAATGTATTCATGTGTTATCTTTATAATGGACCTATGGATTCTCTCCACTTTTGGATTGAATATGCACTGAAAAAAGTATGACCTGAGTCTTTCTTTGGCTTTCATCAGCATGAGTCAACTTCAAAGTAATTATAATTAATAGGCGTTATTAGCCTTTTGTTTCAGAGTACATTTTCTTTATTTTTTTCTTAGTTATTTTCTTTGAACACACGACAGAAAAAAAATACCGGAAATATTTAGGCCCTAATTATGTAAATCACATCACCGAAGTCAAATTTATGTTAAAGCAAAAACAAATTAGAAATTTGTTTTTCTTTTTCATACAAATTCTTCACCAAACAAACGTATAGAAATTCAAGCGTTGCTTTACCTTTCAAAATTTTAAAAATTTTAATGAAAAATAAAACAAATTTATAAAATACTAGATGTGCCCGCCCGCTTAAAGTTCGCTTTTACAAGTGTCTGTAAAATATAATAATATAACGTCGGAATAAAAACAGAACACTTAATATACCGTTCTTTACATATTGCTTAAAGTTCCCGTTATGCAAAATAAGCAGTGCTACCAACGTTAAAAAAAAAACATCTCTCTAATTTCCAACAACATTTCGATTATGTAGTAAAATAGGGTATATTTTCATTTTTTCTATTTTAACTTCGATATGAGATATTTTATCGTGGTAAAAACTACCCTAAGTTTGAATCAGGACTGTAAGGTACCTCCATACCAAATTTCATGAAAATCCATTCAGTGGTTTTTCCGTGAAGCGTATTCGGACAGACAGACAAAAAATTCAAAATATGGTGATTTGTTCTCTACATCGATTACTGTTTATACCACCATATCATTTTTCAAAAAAATATTTTATGTACAGACACACCCCTTTTATAGTTTTATTATATGTATAGATTTCAAAATTTGTTTTTGATCTCTATATAAATTTCACTTTCGTGACGTGATTAACACAGTTAGGGTACCCCCGTAGTCTAGTGGGTAGTATGCTTGACTATTAGCCGGCGGTCGCAGTTTCGATTCCTGCCAAGACCCTGGGTGTTTCTGCAGAAAAGCCGAAGAAGGCTTAAGCAGTATGTGTGTTCGTTGAAAAAGAAATTGCAAAAGAAAAACTTTTATATTTTGTCATAACATAAAAAAAATTATATGGAAACCACTAGACAGCTATAAAAAAATTATTAATTTATTACAAAAATAGAATATATAATTTTGTGACGTACGATAAAATCCATACTGCATATATGCGAACATATAAGGTTTGATAAGAAATTGAGAACACCATTAGCAGGCGCGGTTACAAGGGGGAGTAAAATTGCTGCAACATAAAAGGAGAAATCACTCTTCGTAGGAAACTGCTATTGCAAACCTTCCAGCTCCTGCAAGTCTAGAATGTATGTTACAATATGCAACACAACAAGAAAAACATATAAGAAAGTTACATTTTCTACACAGTAGCAGATATGCAAAACTAAAAACTGTAGGAAACTTGTCCAGCATCACTATTGCCAATTCAGCTATTTTCTCGTCAAATCTAGCGATTTTCAAAAGCTTGTTGTGGGAAAAAATATGATTTAGCTATTGGCGGGAAAATTTGCGATTTTTACCTTATAGATCTTTAATTTTTCAAAGCATTTTTTATGAAGAATTTGCATACATACATACCTATTTCTGTCGCGACTATTTATGTTTTTTTACTTTGCAATTTTTATTTACATATGTTAGTTGATTACCCCAAATAATTCTAAATCACTTCTGACAGCTTAAAATAGGATAAATTAAGTACTACAATTTCGAACTTATCAAAGAAGTGTATTCGTAGTATGTAGATGTACATTATCGTGTCCCGAAAAAATAAGTTTTTGGTTTTTCATAACGCAAGACCTCTCAAAATTACGAAAATAGCGTTTAAAATAAAATAAACCACCGTCTTAATACTTGAGGCCTACACGTAACATAATATGTAAGATGATATTGTCAAATTCAATCGCAGAGAGAATTATGTTACGTGTAGACTTCAAATTAGTGTTATCTCAATGTTATAAAAAAATTTATGAGAGCGTTGTTATAAGAATTCGTATAACAACAATCTTATGAGATGAACTGTCAAAAAACACATGTACATGAAAATAAAATAGTGTGTATGTGTGAGTGTTTATTCAAATAAATGAAAAGCGATGTTTTTGATAAAATTTCTGTGTTAAATAAATGAATAAATGTGTGTAATTGATTTATAAATTAAAATTTGTGTGAAAAATTTAAAATAAAATAACTAATTATGTAAAAGTAGTGCATGTTAACTCGATTAGCAGTTGCATAAAATGAAATCTTATAGGAAAAGGAAAATTACGTCTTCCCCTAGTGAAAATTGAATACGAGAATTAAATCACTCTCAAGCTGATATTAAAGTGCACTTTCCCAGCGTTGTCATCGGTTTATTTTTCTTCAATCCCATTTTTCTGATTTTTGTTCTACTCAAGACAAACATTTTTGGGGTGTTTAACAAAGTTTGTTACAAAACTGTAAATAATGAAGATATTTTTTTTAAGCGGGGTTTTCAGGTCAATTCAAAAATTTTTATGTTTTACCATTTTCTGTCTGAAATAAAGCAGCTTTACTTATAATTTTATCAAGAATCTAATGCTACCTTTCAAATTAAAATCGAAGTATAAACTAGACAGTTATAAGCAAAAAATTAGAAAAAGGCAAGACAACCTATTTTCTTAAATCTAATATCTAAACTATGAGCGATATGAAAACAAGTGTACGGACATTTTGTCTTTTAATTTAATAGCAAAACTAAAAGCTCTTAAAGTTTTTCAAATCGGCTAAAACTTAAGAAACTTATAAGTCTCCGGAATTTTTTTATGGAAGGTGGTCAACTTTGGCCTACTGTAGCTCCTTTCCTGCTTATGCCGCACTGAGATACGGCTTACAAAGCCTGGCTCCTTCTCTAAAAATATCATATGTTTTAGACAAATGCAATCAGCCGTTTAGAGGTTGTAGATTTATTAACATTTATTATGCGAACGTACCCACTGTGCCAGGGCAGACTGTGTAGGTCTAAGGCCCAGGCCACGCATTGAGCGGTAAAGCGGCGAGCAGCAAAAACTTAAAACATATGAATTGCCATCGGAACGCCAGAAATCATACAAAACTTAAACTGTGTTTAAGGGTTAATTTCGTACTTAGTACTCGGCACAGGAACTCATGTAAGTCTTATATTTAAGATATAGGATGTGCTCGGCATTTTCATGTAAAATTCACGAGGAACATTTTTGTATAAAATTTTCGCCTACTCTAAAAGAATGCAGAAAGGTGACGACAGTCACAAAATTTATTTTATATAAAAAGAAAAATTTGCATATATCTTACCCTTGTATGGAAATATAAACTATTTCCAATTGAGTTCCCCCACTTAATTGTGAATAAAATGAAAACTTGTTAATCGATTTTATTTAAATATAGCTCGTTTTGTTTGGAATGTATTTACCTATATGTTAATAAACTTTACCTATATGCTATCTCCGAAACTCGTACACACAGAAAAATATCCATGTAAAATTGTCGAAAACCAAGTTAATTTAACATTTTTCGGTAATTTTGCTTCATATGCGTTTTATGTTAGTTCAACATGATTTAAAATAATCTTGAAGGAATATTTATCCTTTTGAATTTCATCTTGATTTAATATTGCAGTACAGTTAAATCAAAATGAAGTTGATACTGAAATAATACGAAAAATGATGTTGACTCAAAGTTATTTCAAGTTGAAACAAACGAATTTTATATTGAAACAACACTAAGCATCATGTTGAATTATAGTTATATCAAGCTGAAACAACATGACTAATGTAGCTATTTTATTAATTATTTTACTTACGTCATGGTTATTAGCATAGACATCAGAAAACTTTGTGTTATAGTTTGGCTGCCCCAACTAAGATTTGAACTCGTGCCGCTTGCATGATAGTTCACGCGCTAACCACTGCAGCCACAACAGCTTAAAACTTTACTTTAGCTATACACTAAATAAGTACCCATCGTATGTAAAATGAATCTCATTTTAGTTCAACACGATTTCAATGATTATTTAACATAAAACTTATTTGAAATAAAGTTATAGTCATGTTGATTTAAAATGATATGTAACGTTTATAACAAAGTTGGTTAAACAGTGAACATTTTTAAATCAAAGAAAGACTGCAGCCAAATTAAGTTTTTCTTGATTTCGGCCGAAATCAACTTGAAATGAAGTAATTTCTTATACACTTTTTATATCCCAAATTAAGGTTTTTTTTCTTAATTTCGGCGATATTAACTTGAAATTATAATTCACAGCCCTGTTTTTGTTTAAAAGTTCCTATTTTGGAACAAAACATATACAACTGTGTGGAGTAAAAAAATATAAGTTGACATTTGTTGCATTAAAAAATTAATATTTATTGTATATATCTATAAAAAGACTTTAAATGTAATAAAAATAAAGTGTTTTGCCCAAATAAGTGTGTATTTCTTACAAAATGTATCAAATAGGAGAATTACCAAGTGCAAGTTGTCAACCGAAATCAAGTCAAATGCCACTTTGAAACAGTATGAACGTTTTTAATTTCGCAACTAATTTCGGCTTGAAATTAAGTAATTTTGTTGCAGTCTGAATGGACTATTAGATTAATAATTTTTCGTTTAAAATTAATATGAAGCAATGGTTATCTTAAACCAGCAGCAGTAAATTTTCGCTGGTAATTCGTTTTTTGTCGTCTACATAACCGACACATGTAAAAATAAACAACAACAAGCCACACAAGTTGTGCTTAGTTGTGTGACACAACTAAGCACAACAGTGAACTGTAGCAAAGAACAAAGCAAATAAACACTAATACACTTAAACGAAAATTTTTTTCTTGTAAATTTAATAAGATTTCAAATCATAATTGCGTGATGTTGATTTTCCATTCTCTTTTTTCTGTATGTAATCAATTGAAAAACACTGTTGCCACGGCTTCAAGATAATACCATTGTCGAGTTTTGGATTTTTAGTTAACTGAATAGGACAAATCGTTCTCCAGTTATGTTAATATATCCTAGTAAAAAAAGACACCCCAAAGAAGTCATGAAAATGTAGAGTTTGCGATCCGGAAGTAGTGCAAATTTGGATCATATCTAATGATTTTTACATAGGGTTGTCATTGCAAGAAGTTCTCTTTTTCGATTCCTAATCACCAAATTGGAAGCGAAGTCAAGAAATATTTCCTATTTGGCGTTCTAGATTAATATTTTTCTCTAGAAAAAAGAGTACAAAGTTACACATTTTCGCAACTTGTTTCTTTTTATACGAATTTAAACGCAAAACGGTGTTTTTATGTAAATGTCGGTAAATAAATGTAAATTTTTAGACGAAAACTAGTTCATAAATTTCTTTAAAAAATCGGATTTTTAAAAAGTATGGTGGGAATTTTTTAAAACTATAAAGAAATTACAAATTTGTGTGTGACTAAAATAAATTTTGATCTGCTTTTCTACTAATTATCTGCATTTTTGAATATCGATTCTTTGGAAGCAATGAAAATGTAATTCCTCAAAAAGGACTTCCAATTTTTTTTACTGGCATGTCGTGCAAGTATTTAATTTTTTAAATAAATGTATATGTCGAACGCTAGAACCAAAAAAAAAAAAACAAAAACTACCGACTGCAGATCAGAATTCAGCACCTCAAATTACATAAGAAATAACTTTCAGCAGCTCCAGTCCAAGGCCTTGTAAGCTGGTTGTTATTAACAGCGAAGGCACCAGTGAATAAATTATCATCAGAGATGGGGACTTCGTACTAACCAAAATGTATTTAACTTGTAAATGAATATAAGAAGTTACACTACCTACCACTCGTATAATATTTCATTAAATAACTTGGCTAAACATTTAATATTCCTATTCACTATTATCCACCTTAACAAGTGGTATGAACTTAAATCTTTTTAATTAATATAAAATTTTTTAATTGAAAATATCAAGAAATATTTTTTGTGAATTCTTCTGAGTTAATATACATAACTAATTTTGTAATTGGTCTAAAACAAAGTCAAATTTTAATTTAATCTACAACTTTCGTAATTAAATCTTATATATATTTTCATTTTCTCTGTCTTATATCCTCAAATATTTGCTTAGTCTGACGAAATCCTAAACAAGTTTATAAATGTACCAAGCACTTCGTCATGATAAAATGTACAACAAAAATCATTTTTCTGTACATTAAATCAATTCAGAGCTACAGTTGAACTCTTCATTCACATAAGATTGAATATTTTTTTTTAAATATCCCTTTATATTCTTTTTCATTCGAAATGTTTTACTCATTTATTCCCCTTTTGCAGCACACAAAATAAACCCCTCCATTGTTTATTCATCTTTTTTTGGTTTCAACCAAAGAATAAAAAAAACAATCTGTCAATCAATCACCTGTCAACTTGGCCACACTCACAATATGGGAGATACAGCTACAACCAACCATCCATCCAACATACATCCATCGTCATGGTTTGTTGTAGCTCGTCTCTAGTGGTTTTAACAGAAACGGCGCCAGCAACAGTAGTGATAAAAAACTTGGTTGTACCGTCCATTGTTTTGTCTCATTTTCTATTCAGTATTCGAACTAGTATGAACGAGTTTTGTTTTAAATACAGAAACCGTACAAATATTTAAAAGTATTCGTAAGACGAAAGGTTTTGCTATTGAGTTTTGTAGTATTTGGGTGCTACAATTCGCTCTTTTTAATATGCGCATATGCCAAATGTTTTTGATGGACATTGATTTGTAGGTTCTCGTTTCTGGGGGTTTAAAAAACTGGTATTGGGCATTATATACTTATGCAGGTGGCACCATATTTAAAGTTTCACTTAATAGAAAGTTTGAGTTTTTAAATATAAGCCTTTGAGAATTTTTAGCTTTTTGCTGCTTGTTATGGGCAAAATTGTTCAGAATTGCATTTTTGCATTTTGGAATTATGAGGCTCTCAGCAGAAAAACTTTATTGTTTTTCTTTTTTCCCGGTATTTAATACATAGATAGATTCCTATATAACTGTAACATTTCATTCGAAAATATCAACAATCAACGATTTTATAGCATTAACAAAAACTTAATACATCTGAAAAATCTATTAAGATCTATAACACTTTTGCTCCAGTATGACCTATATATAATACTAAATATTAATTATACGCCACGTTGTCGATTATCTTACAGGGCATGTAAAGATTTTTAGTACATACTGGCTTTTGTTGTTATATGGTGTCTTGTGCATATTAATTTTTTCTTAATGCTATAAAATCGTTCACTGTTGATATTTTCGAATGAAATTTTGCAGTTATATAGGAATTTATGTAATAAATACCAGGAAAGAAAAAAAATAGAAAATGTTTTTTTTCTGATAATCTCAGAATTCTTACGAAAGTTCCAAGAAATCCAAAAAATGCAATTATGAATAATTTGGCCTATAGTGTCCGCATTTGATTCAAGGCCCATTTAATTAGCACTTTGGCAAATAAGTGGACTAAATTCAAAATTTCGATTTAAAATAGGTCTTACTAGGAAGTGGCCAGGTCCCACTATATTAAGAAATTCAATTATTTGTTTACTTTCGATTCACGCTTGTACAGATACCTTTCAGATAAGTATACATTTGCTATATGTTCCAAAAGAACTCTTTTTTATATACACAGAAAAAAATAGACAAGAATTATATTCAATAAGACCATGTTATTAAAAAAATATGAATTTCAATAACATTTATCTTTAACATAATAAAATATTTCGTTGTAAGTATTTCTTTTCCATGCCGGTTATTTCTTTTCTTTTTATACATAAGTACTTAAAACAAGTTGTATCCCATAAAAAAATAAATGGGATATGGCTCAGCTAGAAAGTGTATGCTTTACGTCCGAAATGCCCGGGTTCGTATTCCAGCCATGTCAACATTTTTTTAATTTATATATATTTTTATTTTGAAATAATTTTGTTATCAATATAGGGGAATTCTTTATCACAGGAAATTTGAAAAAAAAATTATTGAATACCGGGATTTTTGTTATCAAAAACGAAACTTATTTTTTTTTGTGTATGTAAAAGAGTGATTGTGCTTTTTTTTAGCAAAAATGATCGAAAATTCAAAATGATTTTAAATTTCAAATTAAAAATTTTATATTTTTCAACTCAGATGGCAGAATTCATGAAATTTTTGGTAAACTCTTTGATTTTGTTTTCTTTAAATGACGAAAATTTTATGAATCGGATGATATTTGGATCCGATATCTGGAAAATACTGGACCAAAATTTTTAAAAATTTAGAAATTTAAATATTCACTAACTATAAGAGATAAGTATACAACCAAACATGTATCTTTTAGATCTTATTACGGGCTATAATACAGCAAAAAAGTATTGAAATTGTATGAAACAAAAAAAAAATGGCAGTCAGTAAAAATTGTACATAGCCGAAGTGCCCTAATTTGAGACTTCATTCATGAGCAGGCTCCTGCGCTATGTCCATGTGAAATTTTATTTCTGCTGAACTAAGGGGCTAGAAAAACCTGATTTATGTTCCAAATATTTTGATTTTGTCGCACTATGCATCATTCTATTCTTTATAATTACTAATAGTAAATAAGCCTTTTTGAAACAACATGTTATTTAAACTTTTAATTCTGTATGGGCGCAGCATCGCCCACTTTTCCAATTACAATTTTGTATTGTTACGGGAAGTCAATTGCTTAATTCACAAATCCTCTTGTATAATTGTAACGAGTGTATTATAGTATTGAATACAATAGTGTAAAATTTGTTGATGGTAGTTTTCATATAAATATGAAATACACTTTTACACCTTGATTTCATTTGTTTTGAAAAAGTCGTATTTAATACGATACTCAGAGAGAATTGGTTTGTACTCTCAGAGAGTATTTGTATGCATATTTTTGCCTTCAATACAAGATACCAAGGCATACTAATCACAGGTACAACCAAGGTATATTAATCACAGGTACTACTATTACTCCAACAAATACAACACCAAAAAACACATGCATTTTGTTGGTAGAAACACACCAGAAATATGTCAAATTTATTGTCTGTGTGTCGCATACATTCATATGCTCTGTCAAATTTACTAACACTTGCACGTTATTGATAGAAACACACCACCCAGTTGGCCACGTCTTTAAGACATCATCAATGACGGGTGCACGCCAATGTTAAATCCTCGACGACAAATGTCGGACAGCCGGAACAAATCATCGATGAACTTTTCGAACAAGTGTCGCGAAAATCGTGCACGATTTAATAAGCGACAATGTCGCTCACATTGTCGTTCACATAACACAAGATAATTCCGTGGGCGACATTGCTATGTTGTCGTCAATGATTATATAAACAAAAAAGTCGGCTACTATGTAATTAATGATTGCATAGGCTACAATGTCGCTTACCTTGTCATTAACGATTATATAGCGACAATGTCAACTACTTAATTATTGAATATTTTTGCTTATCTGTTTTTTCGTTTCATTTAAATCATTGACTGAACTAGCTGAGATTCGAACTGAGGCTGCATGTTTATAAGTTTTCGCGCTTACCACCCTGCTGCTGCACCACTTAAAACATAGACAACAAGAGGCCAACATATTCATTTGCTTGATTGAAGACAAAATGTAAGACATTGTCGCTCTTATTGTCCTCAACAAAGTTGGATTAAGGACAACAATTAAGACATTGTCACTCATCTTGTCCTCCACAATGTTAATGAACACAAAATGTAAGACATTGTCGCTCATATTGTCCTCAACAAAGTTGGTTTGAGGACAACAGTTAAGATATTGTCGCTCATCTTGTCCTCCACAATGTTAATGGGGACAAAATGTAAAACATTGTCACTCATATTGTCCTCCACAAAGTTTGATTGAGGACAAAACGAAAGACATTGTCGCTCATATTGTCGTCAAAAGTGTTTACTAGAGGACAACTTGCAGGAATTTGTCGCTCAGATTGTCGTGAGCGACGATTTCCTTTACAATGTCGAGTAGAAAACCAATCGACAGAAGACAGTTCGTGCAAGAATCGTAGATGACAATGTCGTGCAAGGCAATCTGGCCAACTGGGCAGAGACGTGTCAAAATCTACTGTCTGTGTGACGCACACATTCTCAAATTTGCTAAGGCAGCTGATCTTATGTTGGTACCTGTTTAATCTACCTTGCAAAATACAAGTCGATACAATATACACTGGATGTTCACAAACAAATAAGCAAATAGCGTTGTGTGTACAAAGTTTTAAAAGAATCGGCTAAGTATAAGAAGATGACGGTATATCATTGTGTGTAAAAAGTTTCACAAAATCGCCTAAATATAAATAACTGAAAAAGAAGATTTGCTTTGTATGGCCGTGCCCCTACCCACTTTTCCAATCCTAATATTGTATTGTCACGGAAACCCAATGTGTGTGCAAAGTGTCATAAGAATTGGTATAGTGAAACTTATAGAAAAAGCTGTCGTAGGATTTGCCATTAACAAACAAATATTAGTTTGTTTGTTAATGGCAAATTGTTAAAGTCTAATAAAATGTTTTAAAAAAGCTTTCTTCAGGAACATATAAAATGATCTTAGATGTATTTAAAAGGTACCTTCATAGATATGATTTACAAACATTTTGTCGAATTTGCCCTTGTTATTGGCCCTGTACCCTTCCGAATTCAACCTATTTTAATGGAAAGTTTTGATTTTAGCCCATATCTTCTAAAATCCCAAAGCTTGGATTAAGAAACAAATATCACTTTTAGAAAATCCATTTATTTGAAAAAGTATTTTATGGACCAAATATGGGCTTTATGGTCAAAACCATAGAAAATTAATTTTTTGGATTTCTCGGAACTTTTTGAGGAACTCTGGAATCCTCAGAAGTAAGCATATGTATATTTAAAAATCTGAAACTTAAGAGTAATAAAGATCTAAAAGAGAAACGATTAAAAACTAAAATTTTGGTTACCGGATTTTCTTACGATTTTTTAAAGCTTAAATGAACATTTTATAGGGAAATTTACGACTTTTCGCACATTAATTGGGCATCTATGATAACAAAGCTTTAGATACCAGAATATAAGATGTTAAAAATAAAATATTAAAAAGTACGATGCATTATAATCCATTATGAGGGATTAGAAACCAACTCTTGTAATAACTCGAAAAATAATAGGAGTTATGTATAATACAAAATACATGATTTAGTTCGTTAGATCAGACTCTCTAAAGCTATGAATTTTTTTTAATACAGCTAGCTACCTTCATTCTTTGCGAAATATTCAAGGGTTGCAACGTTAAACCACATTATTTTATAATGTTGTGAAATAAAGTAATAATTTAAACCACTTAATTTGTTTTCTTGGGTAAATATTACAACAAAAAAAGACATTTTGCCAATATAATAAGTAAACGAATGAATGAAAATTATCAAAACCCCTCATGCTACATGGACTTACTTTGTACGTACATACTTTTCTCTTATATTTCAGTTGTCGCTTTTTTCTTCGTTTCTTAATTTTCACTTGTAGTATTAAAACATGATATCATTGTCATTAATTTTAGTTTACGATCTATATTGTTAATGTGATATGCTGCTTATTTCTTTTATTTCTTATGGAAAATTAAAATAATACCAACTGATTTATCGGCATTTTGGCATAATGTGCTTATATAACTTACGAGCAACATGCCTCACTCACTACCCCAGTTAGTTGCAGCGGCAGTAGAAAAAAAAGAACGTAGTTCTAACAAAATATTAGTCAAGTCCAAACTACAGCAACTACGAAAGCAACATCGAACACCATCAACCCACCCCCAGAGTTGTCATAAATCTATCACTTTTAATGGCCGCCCTGCACATAATTTTATGCGTTTTATGCAGCCCAAGTATACACTAACACAAACAAATATTGAAGGAAAGCAAAAAAAAAGTCTAGTAATATCAGTAAATTCAGCCCTTACCATCAAGATTTAACAGGAACAAAAGCAACCACCATTAAAGTTTTGCAAAGGCAACAAACATCTCGGAAGACTCACAAATTTCATAAAGTGGCAATTCAATCAATCAATTTTGACATTTTCTTACATTTTAGTTCGCTTGTGTGTACATTCATTCATTTATTCAGTCAGTCATTCCACCCTTAAGCTTTGGCATCACTTGGTATTTTCTTGTTGTTGATGTGTTGGTGCTGTATCCATATCAAATGATGCTGGATCCTTGTAATTCTGTTCTCTTGTGTGTGTGATTGAGTATGTGTTGATACCGTTGTTGGTGTTTTGACTGGATGGGCGTCGTTTGTATTGAGTTGAGTTATCATCTTTTATGAACAAAAACGTTAACATTTACCGTTATACTCACGTACACAATCACAATTTTTCTTCTACGTTTTTCTTCATTTATTCATTCATTCTATGTGATTTCTTTTACTTGTGATGAAAATCAAAAATAGAAAGTAAGAAATGTTGTGCAAATGCTAAAAAAAATATATAGAAAAAGTCGATTGGATGTGGTATTTACAGTACTCTACTCCGATCTAGTTTACTCTGATCTATTTTGCTCTACTATACTCTACGTTTTTCTACCGTATTTTTCTCTACCGTACCGACGCACAGTGGCGCCCGTAGAGCAAACGAGGTTGCAAAAATCAAAATTTTCATGTGCGCCTGCGAAATTTTAAATGAATCCATCTTATAGTAAACTTTTCAACGATCTCAAATATGCTACTCTTAACAATATCAGATTTTTAGTTTAGAAGACATAACTGTTCAAAGTTAACCAATTTTCGGATTTAAAAAAACACACAATTTTTAGGTAGTTTGATCCGATTTCAGGTGTAATATCACGAAAACTAGGCAACGAATAGTATTTTTTTTTGTTTTTAGTGATTGATGTGCTTATTAAATGTATAACAATAAAAAAAATTGTGCTGTTTGCTTTGTGTTTCTCTAGGTAAATCAGTATTTAAAAACTATCCATTTTTTCACTATTCTTCAACTTTGACGGAAAATAAAAAAAATTTACCTTTTTTTACCTCCGCCATATTTTCAAAATATGTTCTTTAACTAGTCTTTTACATAACTCAAAAGGTTTTATCTGCCTTTACGTGCCTATTTGGCTTCTACAGGTAAAAAACGTTAAAAAGACATTGTTGCAGAAATTGTATGGCGGGCATCCCTTACATGCCTTGACTGACAGTTACTTTGATGTAATAGTTTGAAAATTGCATTTTGAGTCAGTTGTCTACCTGAGAGCCTCTGGCGAAAAATTTGGTCCTAATATTCCGTTACAGACACAAGATGCACAAAAAACTACTCATTGAAATAAGCAGGTACGCACCTCACTTAAAAATTATTTTTGGCGTACATATGGTGAAGAACAATACTGACTTATGGTACAGGTAGGCACAAATCTCATTTGGCTACGTGCATAATATCAAAACTGTATAATTCAGCCCAAATGCATATGTATGCATGTAACAGGTACATTTGTAGACATGGTAGCATAGGCCTATATATTGCAAAACAAGCTTAATGCCTGCATTAGTCTACGACTGAAAGTTGGCGAAACAAGTATTGAAAACATGGCGTTGAACAATTTAAAATTATTTGAACTGTTTAGAAAGTCAATTACACCAACGTGTTTCGCGGAAGCTGCTTTAGAAGAACTCGATAGCTTATACGGAAATATTGAGAGAAGCAAAAGTATAAAAAATAATCTTTGTATGATACATGCCAAAATTAAGACAAAATGGGTGAAATGCAATCGAACCATTAACATCTTCAACTCCAAATACGAGGACTGGCTTAATGAAGACACCATCCTGGATATATTGGCAGTAGATAAACCCTCCACATCAACCAGAGGAGAAAAAGGAAGGCCAAAAAAAAGTATGGAGGAGTGTTCAATTTTCACAAGAAAGAGGAAACTTGCCGATGCCACCAATGACTTGACCACGAAGGATTTATCGGATGCGCTGTCTATTAAATACATAAAGGATAGTGAACGAGTTAGGTCGCAGATTACAAAATCTGTTGCTGATGCAAGCCCACTGCGACTAAAAAGGATTAAGGAAAGCATTCCCACTCCCACAAACGCACATATTAAAAAGTATAGTTCCGAAGAAGCCTTGGCTCTGTTTTTGGACTTAGAACTTTCCAAAGAGAAATATGAGATACTACGGGCATCTTTAATGCGACACGGGGCTGACCTTTTCCCCGGATACAAGCATATTACGCAAGCCAAAATAAATTCACGACCATTGCGTACGGAGTTTACGGAAGTCTCTGCGAAAGCCAATCTGCAGGATCTTATGGACCATACAGCAAAACGGTTGTTGGAAAGTCTTCCTGAAAATGAGGTGGAAATTCTTCCTCAGAAACTAACATTGATCAGCAAATGGGGCTGCGATGGATCATCCGGACAAAGCGTTTATAAGCAAAGGATATCTTCCGATGACACTACAATATCTGACGGAAATATGTTTATGGCATCTGTTGTTCCATTGCGGCTAAAATCTGATGTTTCCCTACACTGGAAAAATCATCGACCGTCATCAGTGCATTATTGCCGACCAATAATGTTTCAGTTTGCAAAGGAATCGGCAGAACTCATAAGGACCACGGTGAAGGACATTGAAGAACAAATAAGCAAGATTAAGCATACAAAATTGCAAATTGGAGAAGGAAAATATATTGAATGTAGTTACGAGTTCCACCTGACCATGGTTGACGGAAAAGTCGTAAACGAACTGACAGGAACAACCTCAACATTGACATGCCCGATTTGCAAAAAGAGTCAGAAGAACTTCGGTAATTTAAACGATTCTACAAACGAGGAGAATTACGAATATGGAATGTCACCATTGCACGCAAGGATAAGGTGTATGGAGTTCTTGCTAAAACTGGCGTATACCCTACCACAACAAGATGAAAACATCGATGAAAATACATCAATTAAGGATAAGGAAAAGATCAGAAAGAAGCAAATACAGAATGCTTTTTGGAAACAACTTGGACTAAAAGTAGACTGCCCCAAGTGTGGATACGGTAACTCAAACGATGGAAACACTTCAAGGAGATTTTTTGCAAATGATGAGGCAGTAAGTAGAATCACTGGAATTGACAATGAAATCGTCAAAAGATTGGGAACGATCTTGAATGTTTTAAACTGCCAAGAAAGTGTTAATTCTACAAAATTTGGAGAATATGCATCGGAAACTGCATCTCTTTTAGCAAAAATTTATCCACAGAAGAAGTTGACCCCGACCGTCCATAAAATATTGGCGCATGGCAAAGATATAATTGAGTACCAGTCTTTGCCAATTGGAGAGCTTTCTGAAGAAGCGCAGGAGTCTCTTAACAAATTTTACAAAAAATATAGATTGCAGAACACGTTCAAAGCATCAAGGGTGAGGCAAAATGAGGACCTCTTCAACATGTTAGCAGCATCTTCCGATCCACTTATTTCTTCCCTGCGGCATGTGAAGTCACGAAAAGAACTACAATGGAATTATACTTTAGAAATGATTAGTCTTTTAGATATACCTTCTGTTACGAATTGTGATGAATATTTTACAGAAAATTCAAAAAATTAATTGAAAAAAAATTTGTTTAATTTGTTGGCTAATAACTTTAAAACAGAAAAAGCTTTCAAAAGAACTAAGAAATATAAGATTGGTAAAAATAATTTGATTTTGTTACCATAAAATAGATGAGTTAGAAAAAAATTAGAGTTTAGAAATGATTTGTATTTTAGACATACTTTGTCTTACCAAGAAAATGAATATTTTACAGAAAATTGAAAAAATCATTTAAAAAAAAAATCTTTTGTTGTAATTTTTTAGGTAATATCTTAAAACATGAAAAGCTTACAAAAGAACTACAAAAAAATATAAAATTCTTAAAAAAAATTTTTTTGTTACCAAAACTTGGATTTTTTCACAAATTTTAACTTTGAAAACCCATAAGTAAGCACCTATAAGGTGTAGCGTCCACTCCAACCGCTCATTTTATAGGTTGAACAATTATCTATGACATGCAATTTAAATTATTCGATTATCTTGTTCGGTTCAAAAGATATGATTTTTGCAACGAAAAAAGTCAAATGGCGCCACTGTGCGACGGCTGTGGTTTCTTCTTAATGACTTTTGGTTGAGGCTGC
Source organism: Panzeria rudis (assembly GCA_956483635.1). NCBI lineage: Eukaryota > Metazoa > Arthropoda > Insecta > Diptera > Tachinidae > Panzeria > Panzeria rudis. The sequence continues at coordinate 32,043,846 of OY101449.1, read as the reverse complement.
TTTAAAAAAATCTGCCAATTAGATTGAAACGAATAAGGATGGAGCTGCTTTTAAAGACTCCTCTCTCTACATAGAAAAGACTAAAGTATGATTTAAGTTACGAAAACTGCAGGTTCAAATAGTTTTGTTGAAGTTCAACTTAAAACAAAAATTGTATAACACTAAAATTAAAATTTTCAATTACTTAAAATTTTTAAAAATTGCTAGAAAATCTTAGTTTTGATCACATGAGTAATTGATTCAATTACGAGATTAATTGAAACTTTTTTTAAATTTTGATTAAGTGTATTAATTGAAGATAATTCTTTCTGTGTAAGCACTAAGATTTGCCAGATTTTACAATTTGGCATATTTAACATCTCGACATACTGCCAAACTGGCAACGTCTCATTGTCAAGTCGATATTAAAAAATTTACAAAACATTGCAAAAACTTAAAGTTTTCCAAAAAGATAAAGAGAGGTTCCTAAAGATTTGACACCATGCGTTTTTAAAGCACTTATATTACACAGACAAAACAAAATTTAATTTTCAGTAAAGAAATTCAATGAAATAGTAAATATATTGTCAGTTCGACCTTCCGTACCAATTTTTTCTTTGAATGTTTAATTGATACATGTCTTAGAATATCTTTCTAAAATAAAAATAATTTAATTAAAAGATTAAATTGAAAACGGACTTAAGCCAAACTAATTAAACAGCTTTGGTTAAAAACTATACAGCTCGACTAAATTCATAACCGAATTATTTACTAGATCTTTTGTAATATATCAAAGAACCTTTTCATCTGAGTCAGCAAAAACCTTTTTTCTGAAAATATTTTTAAGTTTTAAATGATAACATCGTCATAAATTAAATATTTATGAAATTTCACTTTGCTAAATGTGTTTAACTCTGTTTGTTTATCTAAAGACTCGAAAGAAATGAATGAGAATTAATGCAACAACATTAACTCAGATATCTTAAGTAAACAAACTTGTTACAATCGCATTCCTTTTGCTATCATTGTGCTATAGTTATTTATGCGTATGTAGTCATCGGGGTTGTTTATTTACGACACAGAAAACGGTTTTTTGTTGCTGTTTTTGGTGTTTGCGCACTAAATTAAAGCGAAACAAAAAATTCACTGATTCAGTGAAGAAATTTTACAGAAAATAAAATTTTATTTGAGACAAACTTTTGTTTGAACATTTTTTGGTGATAATTGTTCCTATGTACTTTTCAAATTGTACATTAAGCAATCGATTTCTTGCTCGGTAGTGGTATGATCTGCTGAAAGTAGTACTATTTATTCTCAGATAATTTTCACCATATGTATCAAAATGTTTTGTGGCTCAAAAAAATATAAAAGATATATATTGGTCAAAGTAAACCACTTATGCAAACTGAAGCCTATTCTAAAGTACTTGACTGACTGTAGCGTCCTTTTGCCTTACAAATTGCAAAGCATACAAAATATATAAATTTTACTTAGAACTTATCTCCCACCCCTCATTTAAACAATTCCCACATCAAAAAATGACTAAGAAGTATTGGTGCGGAAAGTATACACAACAAAAGATTTAAAAAACGAAGAAAACGGAAACCGTCATTTATGCCAAAACTTTAAGCAATTCCATCATTCATTCTTATTTCTACCCCCATTTACTTGAAATATTTCTCATTTGCTCCAACTGCTGTTGGTATTGCTTTTTGAAGTTGGCTGTTTAAATATATTTTAATTGCCCTCCCTCTCTACAATTCATTAAAAACAGTTGGTTTCATTACCGTCAGTCATTCATTCATTACAAGCAATTTACCCCTTTAAAAACGTCTTTGCATCATGATGGTACTTTGCTTCGTTTATGGTCCTTCCTTCTCTCAAGTCATCTAACCAGCCAGGCAGCTTTTAGACATTATTTTTATTTATTTCATTTTTGTTTGTTGTAGAATTTAACATTTTATTCATCCTTTATTGTGTGAGTGTGTTTTTTTTTATCCTCGAAACATTTTCTTTCAATTTTATACGTACTTTTTCTCATTATCGTTTGTTATGCTGCCAATTTTCAATAAATTAAAAAAATTAATACGCCATCTTAGCTTGAAGTGCACCTCTTCCTTTTGTTTTGCCTTTTTCCAGTTGTTTTGCAAACGAGCGTTTTGAAAGTTAGAAGGAAAAAGTTTTCCTAACAAAGCATCATTTTCTTGATGTTTTGTGATTCCTTTGGGAATTCATTTAGATTTTATTTGCTTATTTTTTCTTTTTTAGTTTTGTTGTTGATTCAAGAATTGTTTTGATAAAGGATTTAAATAATGAGAACAAAAGGTACAAAAATACAATTGAAGTTGCTGACTTTTGTTTGAGCAGAAACAAAACAGTACTTACGTAATTTTATTTTTACTTTTTTCAATTTAAAAAATTATATTTTCATTTATGTTAAATATGAGATACATAAATGATAAGAAAATGGCAGTATAGCTTGAAAATTGTATAGCTCAAGTTCTATTACCGTCTCGGGAATTCCCGGGAAAATCGGCTATTTTCGTTTCCAGCTTTCCCCAGAATTTTATGAAGGAATTCCCGTAATTCATCATGCTCGATATCAGAGCCGTAAAAAATTGCAATCAATTTTGATTGCAATCAAAATGATTTCAAACAAATTGATTTCAATCTTTGATTTCAAAATGATTTCAGATTTCAAAATGAAATCATGTCAAGATTGCAATCTTTTGTGATTGCAATCATTTTGAAATAATTTTTTTTTTGAAATCATTGATTGCAATCAATTTGATTGCAATCAAATTTTCTTGAAATCATTTGACTTCAATCTATTTCCCTGAAATCACTACAATAGTGTAAGGCCAACAAAATTGTATAAAAAACTTACCAAAACGTAGGTTAGTGAGCCATTTCATGTAGTTTTTTTTTAATTATCAGAGTAAGCTTTATTTGTACAAAAATGAGTAACATTTGAAGAGAACGATGATTTTTGATTCTGAATTCATTTTGATTGCAATCAATTAATATAGAAATTAATTTCAAAAAATTGATTGCAATCATTTTTATTGAAATGATTTCATGATTTCAAATTGAAATCATGAAATCAAATTTACGATTTTAATTGCAATCAAAAACTAGCAATAATTAACATGAAATCATGTGATTTTATTATTTCGTTTTTTTTATTTCAATATTTCAATTAATGTAACTTCAAATTATTTTATTAAGAGTGAAGTGTTCGAATGAATATTCAAATCAGATAAGCAGAACGGATCAGTCTGGAACTAAATGCAGATAAATAAATGAGACAGTTTAAGCAAGTATAAAAAACAAAAAAAAAACAGCTTTGATTGTAGGTATTGATACAAACACATCAAAGCGAAAGACCAAAAACTACTAAAAGCTTTTGTGAGTGTTTGATTAAATCAAATAGAGGAGATTTCGGCTAACTAAAATTGAGTTTAAAATAAAATAAATCCAAGAGTTTATATGAAGAAAGTCTTGTATTCTATTTCGTGACAAAAATTAGTTAAATAGTTGATGTTTCCTTATAAAATGTATCCACCTTAAGTGGATAAGTGGTAAAAGTGAACAAGAACGGTGATGAGACGGTGTATTGGCCTGTCGAAATCAGGAGTACTGATCTGTTCTGCTTATGTGATTTGAATATTCGAACACTCCACTTTTAATAAAATAATTTAAATTTACATTAATTCAAATATTGAACCAAAAAGCTGAAAAATTAAAATTTCGGACTTATACCTTACTTACTATACTTATTCAGTTCAAAAATAAAATTACGTCAAAATAATTTAAAAAAAATTTTTTTTAAATAAACATACTAAGGGCCATTATTATAACTTGCCAATAGCTAAAAGCAGACTTTTGTCGGACGAATAAACAGTTTATTTACAAATTTACTTTAACCTACCAGGTAGGATGCACCTGAATTTAACTTATCGCTCACTTTCATTTAAAGTGAAATTTTAATAAAGGTAAACCTTTTATTCGTCCGACAAAATCCTGCCTTTAACTATTGCCTAGTTGTAATAATGGCCCTAAAAAACAGAAATCAAGCAAAATACCAAGTTTGATTAATATTCACTTTTATTCCATGTAAATAGCTATTCTAATAACATTTATACGCTTATTTTCAACAAACAGTAGGAAATTTCATTTTAACAGTTATAGCACGTATTGTAAATTTTGCATACGGCCAAATCACCCCAGAGTGATTGATTTATTTTAAATTATGTCAAAATACTATTTTTGGAACTGCGTTCCTTTTAAAATTACAAACTCCATATCTGGGTCATCACTTACCCCTATACCTGATATAGGGAAAACAGCTAACATTAAACAAATTATTTTTATATGAAGTTTGACATTTGTCATGAAAAAAATATATCAGGTATAGACGTGGGGTTAATAGTGATTGAAAATTTCGAAAGAAAATTTCATTAAGGAATATTTAATTAAACTTAAGTAGGTTTAAATATATACATAATTTTGTAAAGTCGGTATATTGCGTCATGTTGATTTTACATTCCATTTTTTCTGTGTGTAGATGCAACTTTCTGCAAGTATTCGAAATCGATTGGATGACTTTTTTGCCTTCATACATCGACTCTCCACGTCCATTCTTGCTGAGTCTAGGTGTAGAAGTATATATAAATGATACCTGGGTTTGGGGTGTGAAGTTGATAACATCGAGCTAATACTTTGTATATTTAGTAGACTAGTCAACCATATCATATGTACTGTATGTATGTATTAACTTTATTTTAAAACTTATATTATAGCCCAAGACAATGCAACGAGAACTTGGATCCGGATACCAACAGATTGTCATTGACGAGCGCAGTAGCTTTTAAGAATGGAATCATTGGATTCCGCTTGAGTACTTCCGCGCACGAGTCAATCACGTCCCAAAGGCCTACTATACCTCCGTAATTTCTGTCTACTTAAGCTTGATTTGAATTTTTCTTTTAAGCATACATTTCCTTTAAATTTTCTTTCTGATTAAAAATAATCAATTGATATTGATTTAATTTAAATATCTACGAAATAGAAGCCACCAAGAATTACGTAAAAACCTCCTGGCTCCAACAAAATCATTCTTCTCTCTCTTTAATGCAAGAAATCTTTTATAAACACAAAAAAAAACAAACAAAAATTTGAAATCTACAAAATAAAGTTTCGTATAAATTCCCATTATTTATGGCAATTGCTGTTTGTGATACTTTATTTGTATTACAGACCCTCGGCATTTTTTTTCGCCTGTTTGAATTGTAGGGAAATTATAACAAGACAAAAACGACAAAAAATATAACTAAACGAACTAAATGAATGAAAGCTAAATTTTATTTATTTATACGATTAAAATACATCGACTCTAAATAACAAAAACAGAAAATAAGTTGATCCTGTTTGTTAAATTTCATTTGTTCTTCTCAATTTTTGTCATTGAATTAATTGCTTTGAAACAAAACAGCCAACCAACCAACCAACCAACAACTGGCATAAGGAATGTTTTAATTAATATTAATTGAATGAAAAGTAATTGAAAGGATTCTATTTTATTTCATTTATGTGTCCCTTCGCATAAAATCCATTCATAATGTATGCAAATGATTTATGAGATAAATTTCTTAGCAAAAATAGAAAAGCACAATAAAAAGTGTAAAAAAATTTCAAGTTTATTTATTTGAGGGTTTTTGTTAAAAGTAATCAAACGGAAAATTAAGAAAAATTTTTTCGATCAATGAAACGGGGATTATTTAATACTTATAAATAACTTCAAATCCATGTCAAAAGAAAATGAACAAAAATAAGAATGAAAAAAAAACTCAAAAAAAAATTATTATAAAAACTTTTTATAAATTTAATACGTGCCCATCAAAGTGACATTTTTTATACAGCCCACTAAAATAACTTATAATATACCTTATTTATATTAAGGTTTAGGTATAATATACATACATATATAAATGTTCTATTCTTTTCTTTCAATCTAAGCAGGGACGAAACGAAGGAGAAGGTTGAGTAAGTAGTTTTATGGGCAATCTCGTAGCGCTAGACATATCAAATAACTGGCACTAAAAGCTATAGTTAAAAAAAATACATACACACAAAATATTTTTCAAAATTCTTTTCAGACAATCTTTTGTTTGAAATTCGCTTTAAATTCAATAAATAGTTTATCTAATTCACGGCCCACAGTGGTGTAACATAAAAAGGTGGTTCTAAGTATGACACTTCTATGGATTTGTCTGAGAAGTCTGTAGCCGTATCAAGGGCGGAGCCACAGGTGGTCAAATTTGGCTACCACGGGTGTGAACAACTTTTTTCGGCTTGTAGCTTTCTTAAAAACTGACCGTTTTGTAAGTTTTTAAGAACGTTATATTTTACTAGGCAAGACAAAAAAATGTGCTTGCAATTGCTTTTGCATCTTTTATAGTTTAAAACATATTTCACTTCGAAATGCGAAACAAATTCCAAATACAATATTAGCTTTTAATGCATTTTATTTGCAGAAAGAATACTGTCACCCATATTGTTCCATCAGTAACACGAATTGACAAAAATATTTTAAAAATTTGGGAGCCATTCTAAGAACTATGGCTTGCGGTTGGTTATGTTGTTGATACAGAAAAACTCAGAAAACTGACTAGTTGCACAACTCAGCTATAGTTTCATTTATATCATGCCTTAAAGGCTACATAGAATTTATTTCATGGTGCTGAATAAAAACATCTGTGGCTTTGCCTATGGAATGTTTTCAAAGGAAGCAATGGAATCAATACGTAATGACTTCAGAAATTGTAGGAAGTTTCACGTATACATTACACAGAAAAAAAATCAATTTTATTTGCATTAAAGAAATTCAATCAAGTCCATTTTCGCAATGTATGATTAAAATTTAACGTGGACTTTAACGGCAAGTTCGGTATACAAAACTTGCCGTTAATGTCCATGTTAACTTTTAATCGTACATCGTGAAATGGGCCGTAATTAGTAAATATTTTATCTAGAAACATAGAATCAGTATACACTCTGAAGTTGAAGTCTTTTTCTATGTTACCTCCCTTCCACTCCCGTCTGGATCGAATAAGGATTTTGGCAGTACTATCAAAGTTCAGATGAGGTACCATGTAATTGGAGGGTTTCCTCAGTGTCGGTGGTAATTGACATAAAATTCTGGCATGGTCATAAAATCTTGACCTCCATCTCTCAGATTCTGCTAGTCTTGCCGTACTGTTCGTCAAAATAACAGAACAAAATCAAAAAGTAAAAAGGCCTAACTAGGCCTGTTTCAAAATATGACCTATGACTCTATTCCAAAACATTTGATTGAAAGTTAAACAGAAAAAGAAAAGTAAAAAACATCAAAATAAAATCCCCCAAGAAATTTTAATGCTCCATACACTGCGCAATATCACGTACTCGATAGAAAGCAAAATATTTCCGTTTTTCCCATAAACATCTACAGCAGCAACAACAACTTTAAGAATGAGGTGTTGGTTGTGTTGTATATTTTTTCATTCATTTCGAAACAATATCGTTGTGTTACTATTATCCTGAAATATTTTCTTTTTTTTATCATATTGTTATTGGTTCGTCCTCGTCACTCGTTAAGCCATAAATCACTCAAGCTCCTTGGCAGTTTCCAATTCCTTCGTATTTTAATTTTTTTTTTTGCATTTTATTTTCACATTCTTTAAAAAGTTGTACATTTTCTGTTGTTCTATTATTCTTCTTAGTTTATTTTGTTGCTGTCGTTTTGTTCTACGTTGCGTATCATTCAGCTTCAGAATTTTCAATGTTTCAAGGGATTTTTTCCTTAACGCTCACTCGCTTGTTGGCTGTATTGTGTATTTGTTTTTGTTGTTGTGTGCTGCTTTCAAATGCCATTCACCCTGCAGTGACATTTCTGGGGTGTCTGTCACAAGACGTGTCCTTCTTCTATTTTTATATTATTGTTGTTGTTTTTGTTTATCCCTCTGTTGAAGAAATTTTAAATACTTTTGTAGTTGTTTTAGTATTTATATTGTCACACAATCGTGTGCAAAATGTTGCTATTTATTCAGTATATCGTTACACGGTGGCTCATTTGGGTAAGTAGTGGTCAAAATTGTTTTTGTTTGTGAAACCTCCGGTTTTCATATTTCATAAAATTTAAAATTTTTTCTGGTTGAAGTCTACTGACATTTGGTAAAGCGCCAATGAAATGCATATAGACAATGCTTAACTATCAGCAAATATACTTCATTTAAAATAAAATTATGAGAATATGTCAAATAATAAATTTCTTAAAGATACAATTTTAATGAAATAAAACTAAGTTTAAAAAACTAAAACCTGACTACTAAAAAACTGCACTCTGAAAAGTAGAAAATAAGAAATACCGTGGTTGTATGTCACATTATCCTAAATATTGTTTATACTGGAACACATTTCAAACCACTCTATGTTTTTGCTGTCACCGATTTAATTGAATATTTCAAATTAAACAAATTCACTAAAATTCCATAAATCGTAACCATAGAACTTACCGCAAATCAAATGTTTAATTGACGAAAAAGTAAATGTCTGGGAAGATTCGGAAAACTTCGAATATTCATATGTATGTCTGTCCAGGCGGAAAAGAAAAGAATTTCCTGGGAAAGCCTTATAAGAAAATCTCGATAATTCATTAGAAACTGGCGCTATCGTCAAAAACAAATCGTGTTAAATCGTAAATATCTTATATAGTTCGGTCCCCTAGATTGTTGGTAGGTTGGTATATGTTGCTGCCTGCTACACGCAAGCATTCAAGTAGAATCAATAAGATTTCGTTTTGAAAGACAACTCTACTCCTCAGTGTTAACCAATGTAGGTTCGAACCCAGACCTCCGATCCGGTAGTAGGTACTAGATCCAACCCGTCGCGTTGCGATACCTGACTAGGTCACGTAGACCAATCTCCGATAGGTCGTCTGATATGTTCCTACCCAAGAATTTGTGTCTTGACAAGTGCGAGCCCGGGCACTCACAAAGAAAGTGAATAACTGTTTCTTCTTTACTTTTATTCCGGCAACTGCGGCTGAACGCATGGTGGGAAAGGCCTATCCTGATAGCATGTCTGCCAATCAGCGACGAGCCTCGAGATATTCCTACGGTTTCTGTTAGTTACTTGTGTTGTGCGCTTATCGTTATAGCAAGGCCACATCTTCTTACCCACCTTACACGTGCTTAACATGCGCCACCTGTCTTCAGCCTTCTGCTGATAATGCTTGAAAATATGGTTTCTAATAGTGTCAAAGGGCATGGCTATGGATTCAGCACCCGAGGCATCCATAGCAGAGCCAGCCCTAGTTAGCTCATCCGTCTGTTCGCTGCTAGGGAAGCTGATATCTGCGGGAACCGAGATGAGGGTAACATCTCTCTGACCACCTAATCTGGATAGCACATCCTTGAACTAGCTAACTAAAGTAGAAAAAGTAGTATGTGAGCTTAGAGACAGAAGTGACGCCTGACTGTCGACGAAGATACCAAATCTCCATTTAACACTACTGTCAATCATCACCATGCCCGCCTCCCTTATAGCCAACATTTCAGCCTGAAATAGACTGGCTACGTAAGAAGTCGGAAGGAGAATCTTATCCCAAGGTCATTCGAGAAAACTCCAGAGCCGACACTGCAGATCATTCTTTAACCATCAGTATACACCCTGAAGCTGTAGTCTTTTTCTATGTTACCTCCTTTCCACTCTCGTCTGGATGGAATAAGGACTTTGAAAGTGCTACCAAAGTCCAGATTATGTACTATGTAATCATAGGACTTCCTCAGAGTCGGTGGTAATTGATCTAAAATTCTGGCTTGGCCATAAGTTCTTGAATCCACCTCCCAGATGCCGCTAGTCTGTCCGCACTGCTCAAGGATACATATAATACATGAAGGTCAATCGTAATAACGTTTAGTACAGCATTCAGAGCCTCTGAAGGGCTAGTACGTAAACAACTTGGTCCCCTAGATATTTGTTTTTTTTTGTTTTCAAAAACAAAATCACCTTTTTTAAATTGAGCAAACGTTTAACATATGCAGAAAATCCATAATTTATTTGATACAAACATAAATTGTTGCAGAAATCCTAATATAGTTATCGTAAATATGCGATAATTATAGTTTTATGTATATTAGTCCTCTAATATAGTTGTCGTGTCAACTTCCAGTAAAAATCTTCAATAACTAATTAAGATTTTTAGCTGCAATCTTTCTTAATGTATCACTGTGCTTCGCGGGGTTTTTTCTGCTGCTTCTCTTGTTGTTCCTCGTCTTTCTTAAAGTTAATAGGGGTGACACTTTGAGGTGACATATTGAAATGAGTATTAAACAGTTTGTTTGCTTGTTGTCTTTCACTTTAACGTGTTTTTTTTTATTTTTATCTCTTCTATTACGTCTCTTATATTCTTAATGTTACATCAAGTTGTACTTGTTATTTGTTGTTTTTGTATGCAGTAGTGAAGAATCTCGTAATTAGATAATTAGTGGAAGTGTATGTGGGCATTCTCCATTTATTTGTTCTTTTTGTGTCCAGTGAAACTTCTGTCCGTTCTATCATTCTGTGCTACAAATGACAATTGTAAATTATTATCGCTAGAGATGAAAATGTAATTAGTAAATTAAGTTCAATCCGCAAAACAAACATAAATGTGGAAATAAGGCCAAGCTCCTATCCAAAAATTTCGGCCGTAAAAAGTACTGAGATCAAAATAAGGACCAAGTTCTTGCTAGGTACAATACCATCTCATTTCTAGGTAACCTGTAAGCTTGGCAACATTTTATCCATAATTCTTTCCCATATTAAAGAGGCAAAAAAATATTGCCAAGCTAACAGGTTACCTACATAGAAATGAGATGGTATTGTACCTATCAAGAACTTGGTTCTTATTTTGATCTCAGTACTTTTTACGGCCGAAATTTTTTGATAGGAACTTGGCCTTATTTTCACATTTATGTTTTTTGCGGATCTCACGTCTGTTTTCTAAGTTATTTTTGTATAAATATTTATATTTGTATGTACATATAAATTTTTTTTTTATATAAAATCTACAGACGGTTAGGTTATTTAATATGATGATGACTGCGTCAGGCGGAAAGATTATTGGCTCCATAGGTTCTCTAAATATCTGGAAATCATTGTTATATATTGCTATAGTGTAAGTGCCCCATACAAAAAGCGAGCACCCTTGTCTCTCCCGGGGGTAAAGTCCCCCTTTTTAGATTTTTCTGGTTAATTGCTCGCCAAGACCTACCTGCATACCAAATTTCAGCTCTCTAGCTAAAGTGGAAGTGCCCCATAAAAAAGCGGGCACCCTAGTCCTTACCGGGGGAAAAGTCCCCCTTTTCAGATTTTTCTCTAGCTATAGCGGAAGTGCCCAATAATATTGATGAGTCAGTGAGTCAGTGAATATGTACTAAAATATGCACTTTTTACACCTTAATATCTCAGGACCCTTTTAAAGTGGAATTCTGAAATTTCGCCTATGTGGTAACCTTGGTAGGGAGACCATATATTTCAAGTTTCATTATTTTACAATAGAGCGGAGCAAAGTTATGTGGGGGGGTAAAAACAGCTCGAATGGTTTCGTGTAATATTACACACTGTGTGGCCGGAACTTGGCCTGGCGCACTACCGTGCGCCTAGATTCTGTTCCAATTATGTATGTAGGTGATTTTCATTCTTATCGTATGTATGTTTTGTGTGTTTTTGTTTTTTACCAATGTATTTAAATGAAAGTTTTCGCCTCACTCAATGGACCGTGATATATAATTACCAGGGACAGGGACTTCATGCACTAAAAAGAATTATTTTAGGCATCTAAAATATGGCATAAAAACGAGAAATATACAATAAAATGAGCACTTATTTTTTTAATTTTATTCAAACAAAAACAACATTTTAATTCACTCTCATTAGATAAATATAAATATGAGGTTACAGAATGTAAAAATACAACATAAATAGAAATTAAAAGTTGTTCTTATTAGAAATAACATTTTAGAAATAACATTTGATTTATATTTTCAATTGTAGACAGGGTAGCCAGATGAGGGGATTTTTCCTCAAATTGGGGACTTTAACTCTTACTTGGGGACAGATTTTCGTGGGGAGGGATTTGAGGATTTTTCATTATAAGCACTTTTAATAAACATTAACTTTTTCTACTTGTAGTAGGTATTTCGATTATTTTCAAATAATGTTTCACTTGATGAATTCCATTTATTGGAATGCATCACGATATAAATTGAACTATGTTGAAATTGATGTTAGCATAGGATGTTCAGAAGAATGAGAGCTGTTATCACTTTCGCACCAAACGGAGTTTAAAGAAATATGTATTTCTTTTGTTCCCTACCATGTCCAACTATCGAATGTACAAAGTTTATTTTTAGATTCGTGACCGTGGTCCGTGGATTAAAAACTCGATAATAAAATTTTTTTAAACTTGCACATTTAGGAAGGCGCTGACTTTATGTTCATAATTGAAACGTGTTTTGTGTTCTTCTGAATAGTACCGATTTGCCAATTCTATAGTTGAACACGTAAGGGACGATATGTTAACATCACGTGACTGATTTTGTATTATTTTTCTGGAAACGCAGAAAAAATTATATAAATCGCTAAAAACAGCATTCCGATCCTCAAAATAAAAAAAACTAAATTATTCAATACATATTATATACTAATTAATTTTCAGTTATTTTATTTCGTGATTAGTAACGCATTCAGTCTAAAGAACTGAGTAGCAAAAAAGGGCTACGTATGCAAAAAGAGAATATGCATTTCATACTTAATTTTTTGGCTTTGTAATACATAAATTTTTTTTTGAGTATCATGCAGCTCTCAATTTTTTAGAGTGATAGATAGTAATATTAAGTGTTGATTCCTGTATCTAACTACTTTTTTTAGTTTTAACACTTGTACCAACCCCTGTGCTTCTCAGACCCACAATTAAAATGAAATTTCCTCAACTGAAAAATTGTAAAAATCAGTTACGTGTTATCAATGTATAAACTACTATATCTTAATGAAGTGTCGCTCATAATAAACCGAAGTTATGTTGCGTGCTTCGCCATGAAGGCCATGCTGGATAGAGCGGACTGACTCACTCACCAACAGAGGAGCTCAATCTCCCTTCTTGGAAGAGTTGGTGTTTCCTCCCATTTACTGTTAATGAACAAAAATTACCTCAGACTGCTAGCCGGACATAGTGGTCTCAACGACAACCATTTGTTATTGGTAACTGTGAGACCCTATGAAACTCAAGAAGAGACGCCGAATCTTCGGCATTTGTTCTGCTGTACTGGCTCACAGAATGAAGTTTCTTGGAGGAATTCTGATGACTCCACGTGAAGTATATAACCTCTCACAAAAGATATTTGCACACAAATCATTTTTGGTCGATGTGCTTATGACCCATACATAGTAATTATAATTCAAGGAACAGAGGTATTAATCTACAAAACCAAAAAAATATAATAAACAAACCAGTTTTTCAGTTTTCCGGAATCGCAAAATTGTAATGGTTTCTTAAAACTTTGTGCTGAAGACACACACATTCCAGAGAATACCGCTAGAAAATATGTGAGAACTTCTAAATGGCAGGACCTATTTTCTTCAAAATTCGCTAGGAACACTCTCGATCAAGTCACTTTTCAATAACAAAAAATGAAATCAAAATCGTTCTAGCTGCTTAAGCCCTAAGAAGGAACAGACAAAATACGCAGAGAACTTGAAAATTTGTTAATTTTATTGAATGATAGTGCTTATCACAAAAAATATTTTATGGGGACAAAACTGGGGATTTTTACGTGTGAAATGGGGATTTTTGGGGACATCAATGCAAACTACTTTGATCAATTTAAAGATGTTGTGGAAGCTTAAATGAAGAAGACGCTATAGCAATAAAGAAAGTTAAAAAAATTTAAAATTTGCATGCAATTAAAGATCAATTGGTATTTGTTAATGCAAATTATGCGTTTCTCATTAATACAATTGATAAGCTTCAACAATTTAATTCATCACGCAGCCAAATCCAAATAATTGACGAAGCAATAAATACAATTAATGCGGTTAAAAGGCACGTTTATTGAAAAAATTCGAAGCAAAGTAGATGTCGTTATTGAAAAATAATAGATTTCAAAAAATAAAACTGGTTTTTTTGCTTCAATACCTTGTGAATATTCAGTTAAAGAAATATAGAATTATTTAAATATGCGCCGATCACATCCGTAGATTTGAAAGGTTTTTTTCAATGTGTAAAAGCTTTTTAAGGCCAAATATATTAAACTCTACAATCAGTGCTGCCAGAAAAGTTTAGCCTCATATCCCCAATTTAAAAAAGCACTATTTTACTTAAGAAGTAAAATATTAATTTGGGAAAAAGAACGTTAAAAAATTTAAATTAATGTAATTTAATAATTCCAAAAAAAACTTTTAAAAAATTATTTTATAGATCAATCTGCATATTCTTTATAATAATGACCAATAAATCTTATGGTACTGCTTTTTTTTAATGCATGCTGACATAGTTTTTTAAAGAAAAAAGCTTTTTCTTTCTATCACTTAACGCCGTAAGTAAAATTTTTGTTTTCAACATGTTCGTCCGCAACAGAACAGAAAAACTAACGACTTGTACAGGTTTTTTATTAACAAAAACCAATCAGCTGATTCGTAACAGAACGGAAAGTAAATACTAATTCTGTCCTTCGAATATTTTATTCAAATATTTTTTTTCGATACAAAACAATAAAAGTATGTAAATAAATCATCATTCAGTAGAATTTGTTTTTGAAATCGGCGCCGATTTAAATCGTTCAGTTTCCATCACATACCAGATTATTGATACATATTGATTGTAATACTAATAATCTCTTACGCTGTAAATTAAATTGAAGTTGTGTGTATTTAGTCGAACTATATGGGTTTTATCAAAAGAAATTTATTATTCAGGCTTAAGTTCGTTCAATTTAATTTTTACAATTAAATCATTTTTTATTGAGAAATAATTTTTCAAAGCATGTGGCAATTGAAAAGTACAAATACCAATTTCTTGACTTTCATCAGTTCGACCTTTACAAAAGTCAAGAAATTGGTATTTGTACTTTTCAATTGCCACATGCTTTGAAAAATTATTTCTCAATAAAAAATTATTTAATTGTAAAAATTAAATTGAACGAACTTAAGCCTGAATAATAAATTTCTTTGGATAAATTTTATGATAAAAAAATTAGCATCAACTTAATTTTTCAACGTAAACAGCAGAACAGAGTAGCGCCACTTTCGGAAGCCGCTATAGTTCCATCGTCAGTGCTCATGTGTATTTTGCTTATCACTACTTGTCAGATGACTCTGTTGAATGTGATTTCAGCAGAGACCCGGAAACTTTTTATTTTTTTATTTCCATACCATATAAATAATTTTGTTGATGAAAATGTATTTTCATTTGTACAAAAAAATAAAATATTTATATTTATTTTCATATGTAAATATGCATCATGTTGAAAAAATAAAAAATCTTCAACGATAAATATCAGAAAAGAAAAATTTTCAAATGATTGTTTTTTTTAAATCTTCAAATTTTAAATATTTGAAAGCTTTTGGCTTTGAATTTTAAAATGTTAGGCTTTAGCGTCGACTTTATTCTCTATTTTGCTAATATATCCAGTAATTGCATAGCCAAAACTTAAAAAAAAAATATTTTTGGATTTTGAGCACAACCCCTGATAACAATAAAAAAAAATTTTTTGGTATCTCAATTTATCTAGTCGTGAACAGAAATCAAAATAAAGACTTTGAAATGAGAGTGAAAATGGCAAAATTTTGACAAAAATAGAGTTATTTCGCCGTTTTTCCCCAAAAATTTTTTGAAACAAAAATTTTTATTTTTTATAAAGCATGCACGCTACATCCAGAATTGGAAAAAATTGTGAATTTTTCTTCAACATTCTAAATTATTTCTTTAAGAAATCGAATTTTTTAAATTTCTCTAAAACCGATACATATTAGATATATTTAACGTAATTAATCTGTCTTTTAATTGTAACCAGCCCGCCAAAATATGTGGACAGGACAGCAGATTTTTTTAAAATAGTCAAGTTTTCAGAAGCATTTTATTTACCTGAATGCAAACTGTACTAATCTTTTAATTTTTATTTCTTTACTATTTATTACAAAATATAGCAATCCTCTTAAATTAAATTATTAATTTTTTTTTACGAAATTTTATTTTAAAAAAATATGTGAAGAAATTGCGAATATCCAAAATTTTGAAGGCAAAAGCCTACGTATGAGTAATATGATAAAACTATCATATTACTCATACGTGTTACTTTTAAAAATATTGGCTTTCCGCATTTTCTTCACATATACATATATATTTTTTTTAATTAAAAATTTATTAAAACAATTCCGTTTAAATTAAAATGTTTTAAACATCCCAGGAAAAATTTTGATAGCAACGTAATGAGTTAAAATGCTAAAAAAACATACCCTTCACTACTTCTACTTTGGCGATGTCATTGCAAGCAAGTACTTACCACATTTGATTACAAATAACAAGTTATAAATTTCAATATTTAGAAGGCATTGAATACACAAAATACAATAAAAATTTAATGTCTCTGCTAAGCATTGAACACATGCCGTTTTCAGTTATTGTGTTATTTTATGTGTTTTACTCACTACCCTACTGCACAATTCTTTTGTTACGGGCTAAAAACTTGTTTTCACAAACATAAACACAATTGAAAAAAATCTATTTTGCTTCCTTGGTTGTTGAACTGTTTATCCTCTGTATGATAAGCAGATACACTAGTACTCTGCCAATAAAAGAATAGATGACTTCTTTCATTACTAGTAAGTAATTCTTCAACTACTGTTAAGTAATTCAGACGGTATATATAGTTCGTGGTTGAAAAGTATGTTGTTCGGTAATGACAACTTATTACCAAGTTTTTGCTGGTATGATAGGCTTTCTATGTTTTTTAATAAATAGTGTAGAAATAAAAATTAAAAAAATAAATTTAGTACAGTTTCAACATGCTTAAAGCTCAGGTGCTCTTCCATGATTTTCACATACATCGTTTTGTAATCGGATCGCAAGTTTCAAAGATACAGATGTATTACCTTTTTTCCAATTGGAACCACGCTGCGCCGTTATTGCTGAATGTAACAAGTATCAGTTAGACATTGTAGTATTATAATATAAAGATTTATATTCCTACTTACATACATATGTATGTATGTCTGTACATCTTTGTAAACATAACCTTACTATGATTGTGCATGATAGTATTACGATTAGACTGCAGCCATGGTCTTAGATTATAGTCATATTGAACATATATTTTTCTTGCCTTATACACTTACTTGCAGTTACTGCTGTTACATTCATTGAGTTTCTTAACTCGGGTACATGTTTTTTTATATATGTACATATGAAGCCTTTGCTGTAATAGAGTCATAACTCAAAAAACGTGGTTTTTAAATTAATAATGCAGAACTAATCATTATATCGTTGTTCATATTGTGTAAACATTTCATGCAAATATCTTGCATACGCAACTCTTTTACTATTAAGTTGTTAGAAACTTTAAAACTTTAAACTCGTTTTCTACAAAACATTTTTTTAGTTATAACTCTATTGCAGGAAAGGCTCGATATATGTTTGCCTTTAATTTAAAATACCTAATAGATTCACCTTCATGATGTAATTTTGGCATTTAAAACAAATGGTGTATCGCATTATAAAAAAACCCATTTTTCTTTATCGCCAGCAATTATAAAACTTCAGCTAAACTTCCATCAAAATACTTCTGACTGTAGCAAAGAAAATAAATGAAATACATTCTTATTGTCCGTTCATTTGTTGTTCATTCTCCCAAAGCCCCATACTACCGCCATAAATATTTATTGTCTCTGATACACATAATTTTCGTTTGCTTTTTGAGTCTGAAAATGTTTGAGCTGAGAAAATGAGACTTGGAATATTCATGAGAAGATTAGAATTATTTTTATACTGTCATTTTCATTTCCTCCACTCCTCGTAAACATAATTCATTAAAAGGAAGAGAAATACTTAAGCAGAGCTATTAAGGCTTTTTTGCTTTGTTCACTTTTTGAGAGTGTGTCTGTGTATTTATATTTTTTATATTTATTTATTTATTTATTTTTTTGTTTGCGAGAAAAATTATGATTTGTTTTCTATTTCATTTTGTTTTTCCTGCCAAAAGGGATTAAATTAACGTTATTTGGCTGCCACCGCTGATACGCTGCTGTTGTCTTTCTGACAAGCAAAAATTCTTTGTTTGTAACTCGTTTCAGTTGGAACAGTGTCAGTGGTAATTGTCAGAGTAAATAAGCACAACAAACTCATGAATCAAAAATTTTTTGTTGCTGTTGCTGTTGCTGTTTTATTAATTTCATTTTGGTCCTTTTTATGTTTTATTGCTGTGTTTTGTATGTAAATAATATTATATATCAAATTTTATTAAGGAGTAGAAGGACTGTAGTTTTGAGACATGATATATGAAATGGTGGAGCATAATTTTAGTTTATCATAAGACTAGTAACAAAACTTATAGTATTAATAATTAAAGCAATAACTGACTACAAAATTAGTTTTATCGCGAAAATATAGCGTGATTATTTTCCAACTTTTTGCATACCTTATAACTTTAGCTATTTTTAAGCAATTGAGGCCTTGTTTGAAATTTTTTATTTTTCGCGAATTTTCACAGTGCTACCGATTTTTAATCCATATCAAATTTGCTATCTTTTCGATGCTAGCAAATTTTTGCGAATTTTCGTCATTTTGGCAATTTTTTCCTAGTTTTTGGCATCACTTAGATCTCTAGCTATTTTTAAGCAACTTTAGGGCTTGTTTGCAAGTTCGTCGCGAATTTTTTGATAATTTGGCGAATTTAAGGGCTTGTTTAAAAGTTTTCGCAAACTTTTTTCCATTTTCGCGATGTAAGTCCTTTTTGTGGCTTTTATGTGATATACCTAGTAGAAATATTATTCATGCCTATTAAAAAAATCCATACGTTATAGAAAAAACTGGACTGATTTTAATATAGCGCAGGCGACCAGTGCAATTTAGCGCTGCTGACTAGTGCAATTAAAAAAGCGAATTTCGATTAACAGTGGGTGGCTCCATTGAAAGTGACTGCAATTCTTATATATGGGCATTTCCACCGTAAGGTCCACCGAGACCAAAAAACATTTTGTTTTATCATATTTTACTAGGGAAACAATGAAATTTAACTATTTCGAGATATTCGAATGCAAAGTCGCCATAGATCAAATATTTTCATTTGGATATTTCTATTGCACGTTTTGTTTTGATATACGTTCTGAAGGAGATGCATTATCCATGGATTCTTGCTCTCTAAATCTTTCCAGATCGCGTGGTAGACGAATATTCAGCTTCAATATATGTGTTTGTGTGCGTTTGTTATGAAAATCAAAAGTATTTTGATATTCTTCAATATATACCCTACGTATATATTTAACAATTTTTTGTAAGCAAACGCACACACACACATATATTGAAGCTTAATATTGATGTGTCTAACACCCACTTAACGGTACAAAGGGTCAAAAAAGAATGTATAAGAAAATGTGCAATTGTAAATAACTGCAAGTTTTTGCTTTGAAAAATCGCATATATCGAAGTCACGTGCGACATTGAAAAACAATATTTTTTTATCACAGCGTCGAAAGTACTTCTGCATGTACTCATCAAATATTGAGTACAAACAGAGACATCTTATACAATTTAAATTAAATAAACCTTGCGGAAAAAAGCAGATTTCTGATCTTTGTACTCATATATAGTTGGTCACATGTGACATCGTACGTGTAATATTAACAAAAAGTTTAACAAATTATTTATTTATGTAAATATATACTTTTAAATTACTTAAATCTATATGAGAAAAAAGGGAGGTGATAAAAATAAGGAGCGTTGCAACGGTGGAGAGAAAAGTTAAAGAAAGATCAAATAAAATTACAAAACATATATTAAAAAACAAGGTAAGAATGCGGAATGCTAGGAAAAAGTTGGCTGAGGAAAAAAATTATATGATTGAACCCAAAAGACGCAATGGGCGCAATGCGTCCAACAGTTACGTCTTAGAAACGGCTTGATTGATATCCTGCAATATGAACAGCTGATAAATGTAAACAATTAAAAACAGGCACAAAAGAAATGGTTAAAATTAACTAAATTAATTATTTTAGCGTTCAGTTTTGAGTGGATTTCGCTTTTCTAAAATTATTCTATAAATGCAGCAACATACGAATTGTCCATTTTCATTTTATTTTAAAAATTTTATCACAAAGCAAAAAACACTGCAAGAAAGTAAGAAGGATGTGCCGATAATTTTTTTAATTTAACGCTAAGCCGCCACCGTGTTAAAAAAAATGGTTCTACATTATAGTGAATTAAATACTATGTAATATAAGTAAACAACACAATAAACATATATATAGTGAGTGACTTTAGTGTTATTTTAATTATATTCCTTCATTTGTTTACTTTATCACATTTGTACTTTATCACATCTGAAACTAGTTTGCAGCGGCCACATAATAAGGCGGCGTTGAATTATAATATAAACGGCATAACCCTTTTTGATCAGCTGCGCATGCTAAGCACAACATGTGGACCATAGGTAGCGAAAAAATTGTATGATGGGAAAAATGGCATCAATACACAACTATTGTGTGTAGCTGAACTACTCAACTGTGCGTTTCTAAACCAAACAGTTGCGCAACTGTTACTTCTTGTAAACGTGACCAATGCTGGAGTTCACGCAACATTCGGTAACTGTATACTCGTTAAGTTGGTAAATTTTCCAAATATTTTATTGCTGTAATATTTTTTTAAAAAATGTTTGACTTTTATTCATACTACATACCCAGTAACAAATTTTTAGGTGACGAACGGATGCGCTTGTGTAAACCATTTCTAGATTTTTGTGCTTACCCCTCTCCCTTACAGGTGAAGCACGAGGTATTGCAAAAACTTTCAAATCACTAACGAAATATTTATGCTTACAAGTGGGAATTCTCCATATGAAAATCATGCCTCTTGTAAGCAGGTTTGTAAGCAGAAGTATTCCTTCTCTCCCTGACAAACCTGCTCCAATTTTTACTGGTTATTTTTTTTAAGTTTGTTGTTATTATATGAAAATAAATATGTAAGTTGAATACTTCTGTTGGTTTGAAAACATTTTTTTTTGCCTTGTTTTTTATATAATTTCGTAAAAAGAACCACAGAAACATTATAAATATCAAGATGGAAAGAAATGTCACTTGCGACAATGATTAAAATTAAATAAAAAAGTATATATCAATTTTGCGTAAAATCAAAACAATTTTTAAGAGACATCAATGCACAGTATGCTATAATGAGTCATATTGAAATATTGCTTCATGTTTCGCTGAAATCGACGTTTTAATCGTTGGTCGCAAAGCCCACTACTGTTTTTGTAACGTGCGAGTGCCTTTGTTTTTTGCAATGGCCTTGAAAAAGAAAAATTGCTCAAAATCAAACTTAGCATCAATTATATGGCTAATTTAGACCTATAAGTTTGGATTATTTTCAAAATAAATATACATTTTATTTTGACTTTTTTCACTTTAAATATGTACGACAGTTACGTTCGGCATCATAGAAATGCCCATATAAAAAATACTCGTGAAAATTTAATCCAAGAATTAGATCACTACTAAATTAATATTAATTTAATGTTTTAGCACAACAAATCACAGTGTTACCGTTAGTATATTTTTCTGATTATTTTTCTTTTCTGATTATTTTTCTGTTTTAATTAAGCAAAATTTTGTTGGTTTGACTTTTATACTTGCGTGATCTATGTTCGTTGAGCCTGTGAAAAGATTCAGCCAGTAGTTATTTGTATATTTTAATGTCAACCATTTTTATCATTGTTATCAATTAAAAGATTAACGCCGCTTGATCTGAGATTTGGTAGACACCTTTACTTTACTTATTTATGCGATTATTATTATTTTTTTTAATACAGTATATTTTCGGGGAGTTTGTTGCAATTCCTGTAAGTGATGTCCAATATCTGCATCGCACATACGTGCTCTTTTTGTGTTTTTGCTTTTTTGTGTCGAACACCTCCTTGTTGATGTTTATGGACTATGCTGCACGCTCTCTCGTACACGTGACCAGTGTGCACGGTAGGTGTTCTTCCGGCACCAGGAGGGGTTCTTGCAGACCCATGTTGACGAAAATTTCCAATCAAATGGTTTATTCCTGACGCTGTGGGTACAATGCGCACGCTGTGTCAACACAATAGACTGTTGGTTTGAAAAATAAAATTCAATTATTTTTGTACTTTGTTCGATCGTTCATAATTAATTCCCCAAATCTTCTTTACAAAATGCTGAAAAAAAACAAAGAAAAAATAATAATTAAAAAAATTATAAAGAATTCAAACCCTATAGCTCATTCTGCACCACCCTGTACTACGGTGTTCATTCGGTTAACTGTTAATCGGTTAACCGGTTAATTACTACCCGATTAACTGATCGGTTGATTTAAAATTGGCTATTTTCGATTAACGATTAAACTGGTTAATTTCAGTCGATTAACCGATGTAACAAATTTTTTCGTATTTTGTAGTATTATAACGTATTTTTGTGTATTTAATTATTTGTTTCGACAGAAGCAACTATCACTAGTAATAAAGAAATGTTTTAACAGAATTAACCGCAACAATTACAAGTATTAAGAGCTTGAAAAAAATTAAAACAGGAAACTAATGGCATGTTTAGAGAACTGCAGGAAAAGGACTGAGAAAGTGGTTGTAAGATTACGTACGGGTGGCACAGACCTTATAACTCAACCCGCTCTTATTAGAAATTTATTTTAGAGAGAATTAGGGTATTCGAAATTCTTGTTAGCCAAAGCACACAATTTTCTTTATAATTATTTTTTATTTTTTTCATTTTTTTACTGTTGTTTGATTTTATTTATATTTTTCTTATTTATTATCAAAATGCGTAAAGGGATTTAATAAATAAATGTTACTGTTTCTACTCCTTCTGTGACTACAATGTTCTACTAATCATAACTAACACAGACACATCCAAATTTTTGTATCCATCCTCAATGTACAGTGGTTGCATGAATTTCTATACCTACGATAATTTAAAATGTTCTTTGACTGCTGATAGAGAAATAAGTAGAAATTGTTTGTTACAAACTAAAAGCTCGTAAATTTTATTAAGTATGAGTTAGACATGAGATAGCTTTCAAACCAAACTGCGGAACATAACAACATTGTTTTCGGTGGCCGCAATAGACTCACTAGTCTCTGTGTATACTTTATATTTTGCCCCACGTTATAGGTGGTGTTGATTGTATGCAAATTTCATTCTTATATACAAATTATATACAAGAAAAGAATATGGAAGTTATTATTGCAAAGCTGGTCTTGAAAATTTTAATATATTATATATCATTAACTAACATTTAATTAGCCCATGATATGATTTACTTTCACATCATGTGGGTGATTACCATTTCAAATGCTTTTTTCTTGTCCGTTGAAAGTATAGTTAAATGAAAACTGCCTTAGCATGACTTAATAGATTATAAATAAATGTACATGAGTTTTTTGTATAGGACTGTCCATTATGTTTTAAAAACGAAGAACGAAAATGCTGTTTATACTCTCTCTTCGTACAAAATGGCGTGTCCGTATTGCATGCTATTAATTTTCCACACTAAGAAACTATGAATTTTTCCAAAAACGAGATTAAATTTATAACCGCTTCAGAATATTTGTATTTGCTTCTCTTATTTCACACATAAATTTTTTTTTAATTGTTTTTTTATTGTTGTGGTTCGCAGTTTTGTGTATTGAGCGTTACGCTTTTTTACTACGCTTCATTATTCAGTTTAATTATTCAAACTGCATTAACAACATACACTAAAATAACAGCGTAAGTTTGTACTACAAAATCTAAAAAGGTTTTGTGAACTTTGTTAAATAATATTATATTGCAAAACGTTTCATCAATCAATCATAGTTTTTTATCAAAAAAAATTGTATCGAGTGTTATCTATATATTTTTTATTATAATTGAAATGATTTAGTGAATACCTAAGGAGGTTATCTTAAAATGCATCGAATATTATACATCTGAATTTTAGTGAATTCAAAATAAAGTGTGTATTCTAAAAAAAATATTGAATTCGTATAAAAATGTATTGAGCTTTACGTAAATTTTTTTTTGTAATATAATTTATCTCTAAATCTCAGTATGTTAAACAAAAGGTAACAGCAGCTGCAGGGTAGAAAAGATATAAAAAACATTATCTGTTTCCCAATTTCTGATTTGCTTTGAAAAAATTTTGCTTCTACCGCACTGTGCGTTGTTATATTTTCGAAGAATGTGTTAGTAGGTAGGTCGTATTTTGCTACGAATAATTATTTCAAATTGACATGACTTTTAACATTGCTGTTCGATTTTATTAAAATTAGTCTTATTTGAACGAAGAGTTAGCCTACTTTTTGCTCATGTATAAACGTTTGTAAAGCATTTTTTTAAGATAAAAATTTTTTGGTTTTCCATGTGAACCCAAGTCAAAATTGACAAAGTGGTCATAACTTTTAATTTCGTCCTGCGATTATTATAGTTTTTTTATCTTTAAATAGTAGATCTATAGTCCTTTCAAATCGTATACTCATATTTTGTAGTGTATTTATTCTAAAAACAACTGCGAAATACAACAACTCCCAATACACAAAAATATTAAAAAATCAAAATATATAATTTTATATCAGGATCCATTGAATGAGGCGAAAACTACGAATCCTACCTTTTCATATTTCATTTAGTTACATTGGTAAACAAAAAAAAAAAAAAATACAAAATGTTAGTTTAGAACGAGAATTTCCTCAGCATCAACAACTTTTTTTAAAGATATAAAAAAATTAAAATCCGTTAAGGATCACGGAAGTGGCTAAGCTTAGTCCACTGCAGCGGCATCTCAACGTAAATATCACCCCTTACCTGAGAATATTTTGTAACCTTAAGTCCTGCTTCATCAATAGTCCAAGGTTATGAAAAATTCACTTGGTAATAAGTACAGAATTTATATATTGCGAAAGGCTCCACAGTGCACTAGGGTATATTTCGTTAGCAGTGTTCTTTTGCTTTCAATTTTGTTCTTACTGTTGCTGCCTGTAATGTTTCTGAACTTTTTATATCAATTTTTGTTTCATTTTTCATTTTGCCACCATTTTTATTTATTTAATTTACTACTTTTTGTCTACTCTGCGTCCCTAGTTCTTTTTTCACAGCTCTCTTTGCCTAATTTCCAGTTTATTTTTGAGTGGTATTTACTTGTCTTTTTTATCCAGAGTTATGGATTTTGCTGCTGCTGTTGTTTAGTCTGTCAAATTCATAATTTCAATGCAAAAAATAAAAGCATTCTACAATTGTTAAGTCCTTTTCATTTATTTTGTAGAAAATCATTATCCTGTTTTTCCTTTATTTTGCGCTTTATATTTAGACTCCTTTTAAACAGTTATTTATTTTTTTTTGTCTAGAAATATGTACATACACTTGTTCTTAATGAGAATTTGTATCGTTTTATTTTAAAAGTTGTTGTTATTTTTATTGTTGTTGTTGCTACTGTTGCTGCTGAAGTGCCTGTATGAAATTGTTATTTTAGTTGTAAGACATTTTTTTTAGAAAAGTTTATCAAATAATTTTAACTTAATTCTTAAAATTACAATATTTTGCAAATACCAAAAATTAGAAAATACGTTTGTTTGAACTTCCTATTTTGTAGTATGTATTGTTCTTTGCAAAGCTTAGGTTTGCTTTGTAGTCATTGGAGGAATGTTTTGAAGGGCCTTTAAAAAAATTTTTCGATTATTGTATTAATAAAATAAATGTATTCAAGTCAGTGTGTGCGTTAAATTTCTTCATTCGCTTACGTTATTGCAGCCTCGTAAGGCAGAGCGGATGCAATGTGTGCTTCTACGCATCTCCGAAGCCCTTCTATTTAAGCTTAGTGCATCCTTGTACCAAATTTATTTTTGCTGGGTCCTCATGTGTGCGATAAATTTCTTCGTCCGCTTACGTTATTGCAACCTCGTCTTCTCCGAAGACCTTCTATTTAATCTTACTGCTTCCTTGTATCAAATTTATTTTTGTAATTATTACATTGAAGCGCTTGTCCCTAAAAATTTTTTATTATTTGGTCGTTTTTCTCTCCTACAAAATTAAAAACAGTGTAGTTATGTGATTTCGCATTTTAGCTAACGATATGTGCTTAAGAAATTCATTGAGCTCTTAACATTTAAAAAAGTGAATTTTTAAATTTTTTTTTAAAAATTCATAATTTTTGTAAAACAAAAATTTTATAAATTGCATTTAAGCGTAAAGATAATTTTGTCTTTAACACATAAAACATGAAGTCGTTAGGACCCGACACAATTAAGAAAGTTGCAAGTCAGTGAGTGAAAAAATCGGAAATCATTTTTTATAAAATTCAGTTTATAGTCCAAAGAATATTTCTGATCAACAAAAGTTCTGTGTTTGCACTTAATGTCTTGTAACTTGTTTCTATATTGTCGGTTCTTAAGCATTTTATGTATCATGTGGACGACATCAAATTAGTTTCAACTTTGGGCTTTGAAGGCTTTTCCTGGATTTTCATTTCATCTTAATGAAGATAAATTTTAATTGAAGGTATCAATATTACTTGAACTCTGTGGTTTTTAAGTCGTTCAATTAAATTTTTGCAATAATTAATAATTTTCAATACTACGTGCCTCGACTGTTTTTATTTTTTTTTTATCTATATTTTAATGTTGCACTTTTGAAATTATATCTGAGGCCTCCCTTCTCTTTGCCCTTTTCTTCATAAACCGCCTTATACACTCATTAGTATAAACTCTGTCATATGACTGCAAACACTAGAAGTCAATATTTTCTCTTGCATTATGGTTAGGGAGTAGTTAATATGAAGTATGACTTCATACATATACTATTTGACATTTATTTCCGAAGTTCTCCATTTGGATTACAAAATAAATTTACCGAAAATTAAAGCGTGCTAAATTAGTATATATCGGGGTTTAAACTCAAGGCAGTAAAAAATAATAAATATAGGTTTGATTAAAATAAATTACTTTGTTGTGTACGAAATAAATTGTCGTAAAATAATATTTTCAAAGGACAAAGTTTTGCAGAAAATCATAATTAAAAATAGATAAAATAAAATTACTTTAGGTAAAGTCGAAAAGTGAGCCAATGTATTAATAGTTGGTTCAATAATTGTGGCTTATACATTTTTCTTAAAAAATAATTTGTTACAATAAAAAAACAACCACAATTAATAAATTTATGTCAATCCCTAGAAATAAATTAAGTGAACAAAAAAACAATTAAAAGTTTTATATATATTCGCCTATACCAAATCTTATATACCCTTCACCAATAACAAAGAACTCAAATTTAATGGCAAGTAAAGAATTTATTATTCTTGTTTTTTTTTTGCTTTCGCTGGTTTTCAATACCAATCTATTTGAGGCAAATCCTGATAAAATTATAAAAGTTTTTAGGTATAGATACCCAGTATTTCAAATAAATTGATCAGAAATTTAAATTGTATACTTTTAATAGCATTTATCTTTCGAATTGTTCCACTGTGCTTTCATTATAAAGATACTTAAGCTGAACGTGTGTACTTATTTGTATGTAAATATACGCAATGTGTAACAAGAACTGTGAGTTTTATAAGCCAGATAACTAAGTTAATGATGAAACAGAACAAGTCTGCAACTTCAGGCAAGACGAGTTTTTCCATACAAATTGACAGTAATCATACGCTGTAAAAAGCAGTCTTGAGATAGAATCTATTTTATTTTAAGAACGTTTTTTCTCATGCTCTCAGTTTCAGTCACTCACTCATTCTTTCAACAATGTTGCCGAGTTTTAATAAAATTTCATAAATTTTTCTTACGAAATATAAGAACGAAACAAAATAAACAATAATATGAGAGAATTATGAAGCTACTGTCGTCGATTTAGTTTTGGGCCTGTTTGTTTATGCAGCGTTTTTGCCTTTTCTGTTTTATCATTTAAAAGTAAATGATGAAACAGCACTAAGGCGGCATCTTCAGGCAAAAACGCTTTAGTTCTTATATTTCGTATGAAAAATTTATGAAATTTTATTTAAAAAAACAGCAACATTGTTGAGAGAGTGTGTGGGTAAAACTGAGAGCATGAGAAAAAACGTTCTCAAAATAGAATAGATTCTATCTCACGACTTCTTTTTAGTGCGTATGATTACTGTCAACTTGTATGGAAAAACTCGTCTAACCCCAGTTATGTTTCATCATTAAGAAAAAACTTTTGATGAATTCTGACGGCGACATTTTCTACTGTTATTTGAACATAATGAGTTGAGTTAACTGTTTGTATAAAATTAATGTTCATGTATATTCTAATAACCAACCATAAGATATGCGTTGAGATGAGTTTGCTCTTTCTAAATTATATGAAACCGACCTTGTGACATTTCCTACAATTCATATAAACAGATAATATAAAAAATAACTTCAAACAGCTAAGAGTATTTCATGTTTGTTGAGGTGAACAAGTATTTGTTTAATGCAGAGATGGAGAAGGTATTATGATTTACATATATACATACATACATACATCTATACGGTTATAAATATATAAGGTTATCAAGGAACAACTTTTTTCTAAATAGCCTCAATACATATATACATATCACTCACAGTGATGGGAATTGAAGTTCATGATTTCGGGCCGAGTTTGACTTGAAATAGTGCCAAAATGACTTAAATAGTTCAAAAATTACATTTCAGAAACATAAATAAAATATTTGCAGCTTTATAGACGTTGCATAAATACATATACTGTTTCTCATATTTTCCCAAATTTTTGCCAATATGTAAGTTTTAAGAAAAGATATACGACCATGTTCTGAAAACCATTTCGTTTTGAAATCGCCTATTTACAGGAAAGAGTTCAGCTAAAAAGCTCACATACTGCAGCTTTTTAAATGGTTTTTATGTTTTAGATGTTTGAGATATTTTATCCGAACTTAACTTCGAATGCACTAAATTGTGCGAATTAAAAGAACACTGTTTTTCGTTTTTTTTATTTTGCTATTTAAAAAGAAATAGTTTTCATGACCGATTCACATTTTGTAACTCATTCAAGAAAATAAGCGAAAGACGCGTATTGCGGAATTTCAAAATACACAGAAAAAAAATTTGTAAATACAACAAATTTTTTTGTTATATCAATTAAATAATTAATTGATTTTGCACCTACAACGATTTCTGTAAATACAATTATGAAATTGTAAGTTAAAGGAAAATCAGAAAAAAAAGATTAACGTTCTCACCTCTCAGCGACAGAGCAATTCGTTATTAAATACGCAAATAATGAATACACACAAGACATGATTTGCTTTGTTTCATCTACGTGTGTGCATTCATTTGTTATATCAACAATGGTGATTGTTAATTTTTTCACAATACATAACAAAAAATTGTGTTGGTTCGATTTGTTTCTTGATTTGCTTTCTTTCATTTACGTGTGTGCTTTCATTTGTTATATCAACAATGATGGTTGTTAATTTGTTCACAATACATAAAATTTCTGTGTTTCTCGTATCAACAACTCCATTTGCTACAAAATACATGTTTGAATTTAAATTACATATTAACAATTGAAATAGTAAGTTGCAGTTTGATGATATTTTTTTCTGTGTATGTTGTATATATTTACCATGGTTGCGTTTATAATATTTAATTCAACAGAAATTGTGCAAAAATATAAAGTAAGCTAGGTTAGGCTAGGAGGGGTGGTGTTGTAGCACAGATCCACTCGGGTACCCAATTGGATTCATTGTGACTCCCTTCTACCAGTTAATTAACCCCCTTTGTACCCAGAAAACTCCTATTACCTGTCATTAAACAATTTAATTCCACTGATAAAGTCCCGGATATCTTTCAGTTTACACTTTGCGATATTATTAATGCATGAAAACATCTGCTTAGCCACCATTGCCCGAGGTTGCAACACCATTAGCTTATGCAACCTGAATCGTTTCTGGCTCCTCTTCATTGTCCCACATCCTACAGAAAACTGGAGTGCTAGTTTCCCAAATGCTGGTCCTAGCTCTGACCGAGCAGTGACCAATCAGCGTGCCTATCAAGACTCCTATCATCTTCCTATTCATACCCAGTAGTAGTTCAGCTCTTCCTAAGTCAAGTTTTGGCCACATAGACTTCGAGACTCTACCATCCTCCCTATTCCCCCATGAATGGTTAGCCCTGTCCAACACCTAATTACTGATTACCCTATAGTAATTACCTATCGGTAGTTTAACTGATCTGTTACACATTTCCTAATCTAACGCCGACCTTCTTCTTGACAGGTCATCGGCAGTTTCATTTCCCTCAACATTGCAGTGACCAGGAACCCAACGTAACCTGACACTCTATTTGTCCATAAGCCAGTTGACGGTATTGCTATAGTCACTAACTACTTTCGATTGGGCATCATGTCTCTTAAAGCTTTTACCACCGCCTTACTGTCGACGTAGAAGGTTACCTCTTCGCCATCAGGCACATTTCAGCTTGGAAAATGGAAAAAACAATAAATACCTATTTGTAAAATAGTTTTCATTACGATGTACAAAAAGGACCCAAAAAATAGAGACTGTGTGACAGTGCCAGACATTGGATGCTGCCAAAAATGGCACGACACAATTGTGCCACAATTCCCATCATTAGTCTCGTTTAGACACTGTGTGCCTTCAAAGCTATTGGCGCCGCCTCGACATAGAAGGTTACTTTCCTCGCCTTCAGCCACATTTCAGCTTGGAAAACGAAAAATGCAATAAGTACTTATATATAAAATTTTTTTCATTGCAATGTACAAAAAGGGTACAAAAAGAGCGAGTGGGACACGGTGTCAGGCAATATCCAATAGTACCGAAAATGGCACAATTGAGCCACAATTCTCATCACTGATCGCTCATAAGCTGCAACGTCGTCATAACTCAAAATTTGTGATGATTGACATAATAATGCAGAGTTATTCGCCATATCGTTCTTCATATTGTGTAAAAATGTCATATAAATATCTTTTATATTCAACTCTTGAGAGAATAATGAAATTTTCTTACTCCATTAGTTGTGCACAAATTGGAAACTTTGAACTCATTTTCTGTAAAATTATGTTTTTTGAGTTATGACGTCGTTTTTTCAAGAGAAGTAACACAATCAGGCAATTAATGCCTGCCAGTTAATTAATTAATGTGTTACCTTCTTTTGGAAAAGGATAGTGTAGAGATAACAGGTGGTGAAGTGGGAGAGAGATAGAAAGCTAAATTCATTTACAACCCTACTATTGTGGGTTTTTTTTTCAGAGCAATGTTGCAAGCCTCTAGTGTCAAGTAGGAGGCATGGAGTTGTTTGAGCTGTGTAGCCATTTTATTAGTTCGTTTACTTCGCCGACGGTTCTACAATACCGACGAAGGAGGGTGCTGTGAAGTGCATTAGGAGATGTTGGTATTAATCGCTGCCGGTACTGCCAAAGTGATCAGTGCTATGCCTTCATCACTTTAACAGTCCAAGAACAGCCAACACAATAACACACCAACACACATGGGAAAAATGCATGATGTTGTTGGCTCGCCTGGAACTAGTGTTGAACTTAAGACCTCAGGGTTTGTAGTCAAACGCGCTAACCGCTCAGCCAACAGCACCCTCGTTGCAACAAATGAGCAATATGTATGTATGTCATAGATGTAATCAAGCCGTATTGAGCCCGTTCTTGATTTAACACGTTTGTATTTACCCACAGCTAGGCTTGCCAGAAGGGCTTGAGTGAGCTTGATTGGCAAGATATTTTATGTGTTGTCAAGTTACAAGCTCAAATATACTTTGTCAAGCTCAAATGATATTTTTGATTTAATAATGCTAAATAGATATATGTATGTATGTATGTATGTATGTATGTATGTATGTATGTATGTATGTATGTATGTATGTATGTATGTATGTATGTATGTATGTATGTATGTATGTATGTATGTATGTATGTATGTATGTATGTATGTATGTATGTATGTATGTATGTATGTATGTATGTATGTATGTATGTATGTATGTATGTATGTATGTAAGCAGGGTTGTCAGATTTTTTCTAACCTAGCTCGCCAAATTGGTTTTAAAAATCGTCAAAAGACGCCAAAATCTGTTTAATGTAGTTTTTCTTAATATATATTTTGTAGTAAATTTGTGTTTAAATAAACGCATAAAAATTTAACAGAAAATCGCTAAAAGTAGAAATAAAATCGCCAAAAACAATTTCTTGTCAATTTTTCTCATCAAAATTCAAAATCAATGAATGAGTGTAATTAATATAAGAAAAAGCATCAAAATCACTTTGTTTTAATTTCTTCCAGACAAGTTTTGGTAAGAGTTATTTTCGAAAAACTCTTAGCAAAGTAATTTTCCTGAATTATGAACATTTTTAAGTTCAATGTTGTTAAAAAATAGCAATAAAAATCGCCAACAAATCAAGTTATCGCCAGAAAAATTGCCATGTCGCCGTTTGGCGAGAAATCTCCATAACTGACAACCCTGTATGTAACTTCAAAAATTGTATGTAAAAATATCTCAGCGTACAAGTACGAAAACTGTTTACAACTTAGAATAATATTCCTTAAATTAATATTTTGTGTGCAGTGTCTAGTTTTTCATAACAATTTGGATTGTCTTAGGAATATATCTGACCAATTTTTGATAGTAACCATTACGTATTTGTTCCCATTCTTCTAATTTGACCTTTTTGGCTCAGATTGGCGGGAAACCATGTGCTCCTGGTCTTTTTTATTGCGACAATACCATAAATTGTTCATATTGTTTCCATGTCAAGATAGTGTACTATTTGAATCTGGCAACCCTGTCCAGAGCCATCAAAGGTCAGGAAGGTCAGCATTAAGTTGCAAAAGACAGGAAGAGTTTATTCTGCTTCGCTTAGATCAATATTTATACATGAAATATATGCGGTCCATATTTCTTCTAATCTCAGCATGATTCGACAATATCGTTCATCTGTAAATGTTAGTTTAATAGTATTTCTAGAGCCATGTAACCTCCAAATGCAGTTTACATAATACCTAGTTGGCTAAAAAATTAATCACATTAGCGTAATACAAGACTCGAAGAAATAGCTAAGAAACATCATACAGACAATATATTTCAACTGTAACATATTAAAATATAATTAAAATTATTAATAAAAAACCGATAATAATCATAAATTTTATGATCCTAATTTGACTTAAACGTTTCCCATGGCAGGCGGTAGGCGGCATTTTTTGATGTTTGAAATTCAGTTACACTCGCACAATATTTAATATCTTACCAAAAAATTTCTGTCGTTCCTTTGTTAGACGATGAAAGATGTTTGTTTGAAACATTTACGAGTCTTATTATACATAAAATCATTTATGTACAATATTCTGTGTGAATTTGATAGAGTGAGGATGAGATGAAAAGAGATGGGAAATAGTAGATGGAAAAGAAGAAGATTGTGTTTGCTTAATCTAATGATTTATATAAAATTTAGGTCGCCATATAGTCGCATTAATTACGCCTCATAATGAGTGATTTATGCGAGCTCAGTGCCTCATGTTAAAATATAGAAATGAAATGGTATACAAATACATTAAAGAAGAAACACACGCACACAGGCATATATAAACACAAACACACTTGCACATTCATACATTCATACATAGATACATACATACATATTATACTTGTATGCAAAGCATCAACATTTATGACCTTACGAGGGAGGACATGAAAGTAATTGCAAAAATCTGGAAAAACAATACATATCGATGGTCATACGTTGACAACATGTAACTGATGTTTTATTATTTTTCACAAGAACCAGAAAACGTTTATATAAAATGCTGAAAAACGTTCCTATCCTCAAAATAAGAAAAACCGAAATTAACTAAGAGTATATAATAAATAAAATGTGGTTGTTTTATTTCGTTGCTGGTAACGCTTTCAGCCTATTTATAATGGAATTTCTTCAACTGAAAAGTGTTAAAAATCAGTTATTGTCAACGTATGACCATCGATATGTATATCACCCAGCTAAAACTAGCTACATATATTCCTTATACAAACTTATGTACATACTCATACGTTTAGAATGATAATCAGCCATATTCTCATTCTAAACGTATGTTTTGTGTTTTTTTTTACCAATGTAACTAATAGGATTTTTATTATAGTTTTTACCTCATGCAATGGATCCTGAAATAAAATTATATTTTTCGAGTTTTTAACAATTTTGTGTATTGAGCGTTATATTTGTTTTCGCGGTTGTTCCGGGAATGATTTTCACGAAGAAATATACCACAAAAAATGAGTATAGGATTTGAAACCACTATATATCTACTCTCTAAAAACAAAAAAGTATAATAATCGCAGAATGAAATTAGAAGTTGTGACCACTTTTTCAATTTTGACTTGGCAACACATGGAAAAATAAACAATTTTTATCTTTTAAAATAATTCTTTACAAACATGAGCAAAAAGTAGACTAATTCTTCTTTCAAATAAGGCTTATTTTAATAAAATCGACCAACAATGTCTAAATTTATGTCAATTTCATATAATTTTTTTGTAGCAAAATACGACCTACCAAATACATTCTTCGAAAATATAACAACCCACAGTGCGAAAGAAGCAAAATTTTTGAAAGAAAACCAGAAATTTTGTAAACAGATAATGTGCATTATAGCGTTTCTACCCTTCAGCTGCTGTTAACTTTTTTTAACGTGCTAAAATTTATTCTTAAATTATATTAAAAAAATTTTTTACGTAAACGCTCAATACATTTTTATACGAATTCAATACTTTTTCAGAACACACACTTTATTTTGAATTCAATACAATCCAGATGTAGAATCTTCGATGTATCTTAACATAACCTACTTCGGTATGCACAAAAAACAATTGCAAGTACATATATTGAAAAAATATGGATAACACTCAATACATTTTTTGGATAC
This sequence comes from Panzeria rudis, assembly GCA_956483635.1. Taxonomy (NCBI): domain Eukaryota; kingdom Metazoa; phylum Arthropoda; class Insecta; order Diptera; family Tachinidae; genus Panzeria; species Panzeria rudis. The sequence goes on along the minus strand of OY101449.1, from coordinate 32,008,670 downwards.
ATACGGCGATTGATTGATGAAAAGTCTTGCAATAGAATACTATTTAACAAAAAACTTTTAAATATTTAGAAGTACAAACCTACGCTGCTATTATAGTGTATGTTGTTAATCCGCACAAAAACATAAATGTGAAAATAACGTCAAGTTCCTCTCCAAGCATTTTGGCGTAAGAAGTACTGAGAACAAAATAAGGACCAAGTTCTTGATAAGTATAATGCCATCTAATTTCTAGCCAAATAAATAACTGAAAGCCGATGCGGTTTCGGTTGAAACCGAACATCCGTCTCTATGTTGAGTTACTGTTTCTCAACAAAAATATGTAAATAAAAATTCAAATAGAACATGAAACGTTGAAATAGAAGAAAAATATGTCTTTGAATATAAAATAAATTTTGTTTTTTTGTTTTTGGATTTGATTTCGTGCGTGTTGTGTCGTGTTTTCAAAATTTTTGGGCATATGTGTTTCGTACGTGTTAGACATCTGGGAATCGTGTTCGTGTCGTGTTGGAAAATGTCGACACGCGCCCATCTCTACTCTTTACTGCCAACTTACAGCAACAAATGCTTCATACAAATGTGCATTTAGGTTTGTTTCCTAGCGAAAAAACGTATTTTTATTTTGTCCAGGCTAAAGTTTTAACGTTTCCGTTGATTGAAGTTGTAAGAACTAAGAAGTGTTTAAAAGTTCTTTTCAGTATGTATGCGTAAAAATATGAATGATTTAACTCTGAGGACTGGTAATAAAATCTGGCTAAATGAATATATTTATGTTTATATGACAGTGTTAAATAATCACATATACATATATACTTGCATACCCCGCAGGCCAAATCTTCGAGACATCATCGATGCAAGTGCGAAATATGTATCTATAAAAGACGACGAATTGATGACAGTCAAAGCCAACTATTGGCAACATTTAAGAAGAAAAAAAATACTTAATTATTTTATACCCCCGTTTCCTCCCCTATACAGTACCAGGATTTTGTTTAAAATTGCAATTTGTTCCCAGTGCAACCTAAATCAAATTTAGAAAGTCTCACTATGGGGTTTCTGCAGATATATGATAATTACATATTACTCTGTATGAAGAGTGTAAGTCGCCACATCCTCCTATACCATCAGCCTTTTTTGAAAAGAGCAATTTGTTCCCAGTTTAAGCTACAACATATTTAGAGAGTTTCGCTTTGGTGGTTCTTCAGATATAAGGAAATTAATAAATACATTGTGTTCCGTGTCCCCCTACTATACCACCAAGATTTTTTTTAAACTTTGACTTTATTCTAAAAGTTACCCTTCCAAATTTAGAGAGCCTCACTATTGTAGTTCCGCAAATATAGGGAAAATAATAATAACTTTTAACGGAAGTTACCCGTCTTCCGTCTCCCCTCTCCCATACATCCAAGATTTTTCTGGAATTTGCACTTTATTTTAAGAGTTCTCCACATCAAATGTATAGAGCCTCACTATTGTAGTACTGCAGATATATAGGAAAATTATTAATTACTGTGTGTGGGGGTACCTGTCTCACCATCCTATACTATACGTTTTTGTTGGAACTTTCACTTTGTTATTAGAGTTATGCACACCAAATCTAGAGAGCACTACTATTCTGGTTCTGCAGATATAAGATAACTAATAATTTTTTTGTATAGGGGGGGGGGGCTACGCTCACCTCACTTATACGTCCACTATTTTGTTGGGTTTTGAATTTTACTTTAAGAGTGACCCATGCTGAATTTAAAGCGTCTCACTAAAGTAGTTGTGCAGATATAGTGAAATTAAAATTTGATTTGTTGGGGGATATCCCTTCCCCCAAACAAATTACAAAAAATATGTTAGCCTATTTTAATATCCCAATCATGGGTAAGATAGTTCCGAAATTTCAACTCCTTCGGTCTTACCATTTGGCTTCCTATAAGGAACTAACAAATATACAAACACAGATTCATTTTTATATACATCATTCCGGCGAGAGTAAGGTGGTGGCTTTAGATATCTCTAAGGCGTTTCGTAGAGTGTGGCATGGTGCGCTTTTGTCAAAACTTGTTGCTTTTGGTGTTGGTGATGACTTCTCTCAATTTATATCGAGCTTTCCCTGGGATTGCACTATACGAGTTGTTATAGATGGTATCTCATCAAACTATTTCATGATTAATTCATGGGTATAGCAAGGCTCCGTTCTTTCTGTTACCTTATTTCTAATTTTTCTTAATGACCTTCTCTGTCAAACTTCCAATCGTATCTACTCATTTGTAGATGATAGCAGCATTTACCATTCATATTCATTCAGTACTAGGACAAGTCTGTCGGAGATTGGGGACATCAAGCAAAACATGAATGATACTCTTAATCACGATCTTATAACAATCTCTGAATGGGGTCGTGTTAAAAGGGTCGATTTTAATGCTCGTAAGACCCAATGCTGTATGCTCACGCACAGACACAATACCCCACTTGCTGCTCCATCTGTAATTATGAATGGTGTAGATATTTGGGAATCAGATGCTCTTGATGTTCTTGGCATGAAGATCCAGTGTGACGTTCGATGCATTGATCACATTTTTCAGGTCTGAAAAGAAGCCTTCAAGTGCCTCGGTTTCTTAAGACAGTGTAAAAGATACTTCACTCTATCTGATCTTCTTAATATTTATACCATCTATATCCGACCAAAAATGGAATACAACTCTCATGTATGGACCGGTGCTTCAAAGTCTATTTCGAAGTTACTCAACCGCGTACAGGGAGAGGGCCAAAAAGCTCATCGGTGACAGTAGATTAGCCAACTCTATTGACTCGCTGGAGCATCGACGCAATGTGAAGTGTATTTCGTTGTCTTATCGTTACTATGTGTTATCGTTACGGAATGTGTTCTAATGAATTCAGGGAACATGTTAGCGAAACCCGCTCTTTTCAGCGAACAAGAAATTCTTTATTAAGAGCACATCCCCTTGTAGTTGATAGGCCAATGAATCGCGAGTATAGAGAATTCGTTCTTTGGCCGAACAATTCGTATATGGAATAAGCTTCCTGCAGAGGTCTTTCCCGACACTTTCAATGTTGGAAGATTCAAATCAAATGTTCATAAACAATACTCGCTCTATCCTCCTTCCCATGACCAATTTTCCTAATTCCGGCACAATGTATTGCATGAGTACAAAAAAATATGTAAATGGAAGCACGCGAACTTCGATGCAGCTGCTACTCATGTTGTTAGCAATAAAAGTGTACACACGACAACTTGGATGAAATGGTTACTCTTGTTATCGTTAATAAGGCTTTGTAGCACAACCTTTTACAATCTGGTCAGAACAAATTCTTTATAGACGACAGCGTGTCACCATACTTATTTCTAAATATATTAAATAGGCGACAAATCATTGATTGACTTGCAGACATCATCGATAAAATTGTCGTCGGTAATAACTGGTCCTAAAGGGTACATACATATATTGCGCTAGTGTTAGTAAGTTGTTAGCTGCCTATGTGAAAATTATGAAAGTGCTTAAATGTGTTTATGTGGAATTCATACATACATTAAAGTGAAGCATTATTACGTTAATGAGCATAAAACTGACTAGCTTGCTTGCCTGCCTGACTACTGATGATTCCATTTCAGATGGCACCAATGCTGGTGCTACTGCTACTACTACTATTACTTGCTTTTGCTACAGATGATGCCGCAGGACATGAATTCACATTAGCACACAAAACGCCATAATTATACACTGAGCTGTTCTTTTTTCTTCTTCTTTATATTTTAATGACATTGTGATATGATATGATTTTCAAGCAGTTAAAAATGTTTTAAACCAAAACCAGTATAATAATTAAACAAACACACACTTGCACGCTTTTAAGCCCACATACATATGCAAAAATTACATACGAAGACATAAATATTAAAATACGACCCATCACATACAAAACCCATTCATTTTGTTTCTATACTACAGTGGAGCATGTAGGAAAATAATGCAATAAATAATTATATTTTTTGCTAAATACTATTGCACAGTGGATATTATTGCAAACAAATAAGAAAAATGGATATAAATCTGCAGTTTCAAAAGCGGTAGTCCGATTTTCATAACATGCAAAAATTTTTAGACGACGTGGTTCTTTAATAGTGACTATAAAAAACATGAACCATGTTTAAACGAATATTCGTGCTTTAGCCAAGAAAGTTGTTCGTAAAATCCACATTATGTTGCCATGAAGGTTTGTTTTTGATTAGTATTCAATTTAGAATTTATCATTTATGGTGGCAAAAGTGAATATCAAATAAAAGTATTTTTCTTTATTAATAAAAAATAGAAAAAATACAGTGTTAGATATAAATCCAGTCCAGTCCTAGGACATCGCAATGTTAAGTCTCGGTCCACATGTGCAATTTTGGTTGCAGCAACTCTTAATTTTTCAGTGAGAAAGAGCGAGAGAGGAATAGATATGGTATATATGTATTTCTATTTCAACACTCATCCACAATTCAAATTGCTGCAACAAAAATTGCATGTGTGGACGTTGAGTAAAGGAACCATATTTATTGCATACATTTTGATTAGTTTGGGACTACTCTTGTTCCCTTATGGAGTACCCATATATCACAGACATAATCTGTGCCATATATGGACTAGTATGCCTCATATATGGAGTAAACTAAATTTTTTTCAAGGTATGTAGCTTCTTTTTTACTAGCTAGGAACTTTAAACGCTTATAAGTGCCATTAAGAAGGTCACAAAGATTTGTATTGCCTATTAATTATATAAATACTTACATATAACATGCGATCAGCCCCACTGTGAGCTCCATCATGTATGTACATGGAAATTCTGCCTATATGACACATTTTCATAGATGTCTTTTTACGACTTTTATCACACGAGTTATTAATGCTTAAAAAAAGCAACTTAAATAAATAAAAGAAATATTTAATCCAAATATTTATGTTTCTTGAGATAAAAATACATAAATCGTGCGTCGATAACTTAAATGCCTTACTAGTATGTTTACCACACCCCTAAAACCATCATCATCATCATCGATTTATTCCTGCCATCCTTGAATGATTTATATCTATGCTTTTTTGTTGTTGCTTTAAGCCAGTGGTGGCCATTCTCTCAATTTTCTATGCTCGCAAATATAGGCTGTTGTGTGATACACACAGCCTATCTATTTAGCCGCGAAGCACATACACAAACAAAGATTAAGTTATTGTATGTTTGGCTACCACTGCTTTACACTCATTCTTTAATTCTTTTCATTTGAATTGTCAATAAAATTGTTTTTTCTTTGTTATTTTTATCACTTTCCTCTAGCTCCTTTTCATTTGTTTTAATTTATTTCTATTCACAATGGCGTCCATAGTGATTTATGTGTGATTGACAGCTGTTGTGCGTGAGCGCGTACGAAAACATTTCTGTGTGGCATGGTTTGTATGCATTTTTTTTCAACCCGCACTTAATGCGTGTATGTGTGTGTGTTCGTTAGTCCAGCCGACCAGTGGTAGTGAGAAAAAATATTTTTATTACAGTTTTATTTGATGCATTGTTGTCCGTATATCTTTGAATCATTGAGGTTTTTAAGTAGGAAGTGTCAGTTTTTATGTGAGAAGTGCGAGTATAAAAAGGCAATATGGCGGCTTTTGTACATTTTGAAAAATAGGCGGGTGTTTTGTATCAAAGTCGGAGTCTTAGTCATAAAAATGCTATTAAAATGTTTGTTTTGATTTTATTAAATAGGATTTCTTATTTATGGATCATAAAATTATAGAAAAATTATTGATGGTTAGTTTTCTCATGTACGAATTGAAAGTACCTAATTAAAAACATGTAATTCTAGGGGTTGTAGTTTTTCCTATTGTTTGGATTTCAAAGCACAGAGACATGTGCATCTAGACTAGTACAACTTTACAGATTGTAGCGGATGTAAAAGACGTACATACATTCATACCCAGCTGGAAACAGAAAGAGTACCGAGTCCTTCTAGAAGGTCCCTGTACTACTTCTTTTGGATGTAGAAGGCGTTCTAGCTCCATTCCATACTCATATCTTTTTTACACACGTTGTCATTGCGGGGAAGACCTTCCGTTTGTCACTTCTGGAAGGCCTGACAAAAGAAAGACCGTCTAAAAAGGTAATTTCGTAGGGTTTCAAAGGATGGTCCGTCAAAAAGCAAATAGATGTATATTTTTTAATTTTTGATAAATAGGATTTTTTATTTCGAACATTTCCTTACGTCTAAGGAAATTTTTATACGAATATATTTTGAAGATAGATTTGGACGTGAATTGTTGCGCCGGAATAAGTATAAGTTAATAAGCCAACATAAGCGGCATAATAGCAGCATTTATGATGTCTCTTGTACGTAAATTTCACCGTTATACACAAATTAGTTGCGAAAAAAGAACATGAGAATGCTTGTTGTTAATAAACAACATTTTTAATGAATAAAACGAATTTTGAATTGTGTTAAGACACTACCATTCGTTATTTGATACAAAAAAAGAACGCACGGTGTCATGGGACACCGGGTAGGAACGTAGTTCCTTACGTTTCACTTACCTTAGAAATTGTATTTTCACTATCCCTGAACGGTGGGAATTATTTATGTCGAGATGACAAATCCTCTTTCAACCGTGGCAAGTAACGATTTTCTTTCTTTTCAGAAAAATATAACTTTATTTGTACAGGTAAGTATATACATATGTCTGTTTTTAAAAAGGAAGTGTGATAGGTTCAATAATGTCAAAGAGGAAGAAATTTCCCCCTACTTGCCATCGTGGTCCTTTTTTTGAAAAATATTATAGCTTATGTGTTTTCTAGACTAAGATCTATCTCTGCTTTCAATTTCAACAAAATCGGTTAGATAGTTTCGGAGAGACAGAGTATGCTTCCTACCGCTCTTCGTGCTTCTATTTTTTTAATGTATAGCCTATGTGCTTTTCTAGACCCAGATCTATCTATGTTTTGAATTTTATCAAAATCGGATAGATAGTTTAAAAGAGAAAGGCATTTCCCCCTGCCTCCCCGCGTGGGCCTATTTTTGAAAAAATGTATAGCCTATATCTTCTTTAAGACTCAGATCTATCTATGCTTTGAATTTCATCAAAATCGGATAAATAGTTTCAAAGAGGACGAAGTATCCCTCTACCTCCCCCCGTGGTCCTATTTTTGAAAAAAAAAGTCTAGCTTTTTTTGTTTTGAATTCAATCAAAATCGGTTAGATATTTTCGGAGAGGCAGAAATTGTCCCCTACCCCTCCTCGTGCTCCTATTTTTGAAAACATATATAGCCCATGTGCTTTTCTAGACTAAGATCTATCTATGTTTTGAATTTCATCAAAATCCGATAGACAGTTTCAAAAAACAAGAAATTTCCCCCCACCTCCCCTCGTGATCCTATTTGTGAAAAAATGTATAGCCTATATATTCTTTAAGACTCAGATCTATCTATGTTTTGAATTTCATCAAAATTGGCTAGATAGTTGCAAAGAGGAAGAAATTTCCCCCTACCTCCCCTCGTGGTTCACGAGGTGCCACGGCAACTTGTCCACTCCTTAATAATACCTCTTTAAAACCATTATAAAAAAATTACTCACACCAATTTGGAAGTCTTTAGCTGCATTAGTTCCATAAATATCCTAAAATAAATATGTATTATATATGGGAAGTGCCCCGCCCACTTATAATATTTCAACATTCCTTCCGATCATCAGTAATATACTGAGAAAATTTCAGCAAGATCGCTTCACTGGCTTAGGAGATTTCAAACATGCAAACAAACAAACAGATATTCACTTTTATATATGTATATAGATAAATGTTAGTTAGCAGAAACAGCTTCAGCTATCACTGCCACGAACCACTTATCGAAGTATGCAACACTAGTTTATGCCAGTATATCTCTAACCAGTATTCTCGCCAGTATTTTTTCATTTTCTAAACATTTTTGTTGTACTCCCCAAGCATTGATTTTTGTTATTCAAAGCATTGATGTGCATAGCGCGCCATAAGAAACTTACGTTCCGAAAAAAAATTAAAGTCATCAAGTCGTTGCAAAAACTATTTTTTGTTATACTCTTAGAGATTTGCCATTGCCTCTTAATTCGGCTGTACTCTTTTGATGTTTCCGCATATTATGTTCTCTTGGGTAAGTGCTAGGTCTGCTCCTGTTGTCACCGACGACGTTGACACATTTTTTATCCGTTGTTAAATCGTCTTCCGGTTAATTCTGAGATACATCTGTCATCGATGAAATTGATCAGGATCGCGACGAAAAAGCTCTAAACGAACTACTGAACCATTCATACGATCGCATTTACTTTCGATTATGAACAAAGGTGGCACCGTTATTACAAATATCTTTTTCATACGCAATTTTTTCAGCAAAATTTAAATTACAGTACCACCTAATATGCCTACGGCTGGAATATATGCCCACGGACACTAGTTCCACTTATAAAAGAAAATAATATTCATAAACATTACTTCTTTTAGGAAAACAATCAATTCTTTCTGAGTGTAACGTTACGAACTTTGTCCTTCATATATAATCAACTTGGACTAAAAGCAAATTAGTTCGAAATAATCACATTAAAATATGAGTAAGATCATGCCATTTTCCACTTGATCATAGAATACTTGATAAAATATATTAAGCCACCACTAACATCAACCCCCTAAAACAATTTTTTTAAATTTCGAATTTAAACCCAAATTACAATCAAAATTTTCGGTACTTTTAATTAAAAATTCCATTGTAAAAAAAACTATTCAAGTTAATAAATCGACATTTTCAAAGTTTATAATTTCATAAAAAATTAAAAAAATGTTTATCTTTATCATAATTTTTATTAACTTTTAAGTAAACAAATGGAAATTGTAATGTCTTCTCGGCACGATTGCATTTACAGTGGTAGGCACATATATTTTGACATTTAAGCCGTTTTTTTTCTTTTTTTATTTCCAATCCAGTACAACGAAAAAAAGAAATTAAAACTATTTATATTAGTACAAGATAGATCAACACCAGGTAGTCGCAAGAGAATTCGCCGTGGAGAATTTACATTTGGGCTGTCAAAAAAGCTGATACATTAACACTGCTGACAGCCCAAATGTGTAAACATTTACGTAAACAGCTGGGCTCTTGCGGCCACCTAGTATGAATTTGCCTTGATATTAGTAGGAAATATTGTATATTATTCGAAAATAAAAGACTTCACATTTCAAATGTGTTTTGTTAATTCTTTTTAATTGAAACTAAAAATAGCAGGGTTCAGTATGTGGCATAACTATTATTTTCGGATACATCTGGGATTTATTTAACGGGAGTTAAATTCCCCTACCCCCTTTTTACACATGGTTATACTGGCTCAGCATAGAACATCTTGTAGGGCTTTATGTAAAACACCACAGGGAACATTTTTGACGAACAATTCAGCCCGCTATTGCACCTCTGAATTGGAATTTTTTGCCTCTGATTTATTTAGGGGAATTTTTTTGCCTCTTATTTATTTCGGGGTCGAAAAGACCCATACCCCGAAGAGCCACAGGGTTAAAATGTTCTTCAAAACTTTTAACAGTGTTATTTTAACAGTGTTATTTGTGAAAAAAACTTTAGTAGGCTGCTGGGTTGCCAGCTGCTGCAAATGAAACTACTGATGGCAACTGAGAGCTGTCAATTTCAGTTGCTCTTTAGTGTCTTTATGGCAACAATTAATTTTCAGTTGCCGACTGGCAACGCAACTAAAGTTCGGTTGCATTAAATAATAGACCCTATTATGTTTGCTTTATGTTTTTTCTCCAATAATAATAAAAAATAAAAATAAAATATTTTCATATTACTTTAGTTTTGGTACTTTGTTCGTAAGTAAATGCATATTTTTCCGCATATTTTTCATTTTTAGGTGCATTTATTAAGCGCTTAAAATTAATTTTTAGTTGCATGAAAGTCCGAGCCCTGGTTATTAATATAGCGGAATTCTTTATCACAGGAAATTTGAAAAAATAAATTAATCGCATACCGGGATTTTCGGTATCAAAAACGAGACTTATTTTTTTCTGTGTATGTTTATAGTCAAGAAATTTTTAGGTGGTTTCTATATTGCCTGAAAATTAACACAACAAAAAGATACATCCCTAAAGTATGCTTTGAAGATTTATATAAAAATTTCAGACTGTAAGGTCCAGGCCACACTGGCATTTTTAAAACTCGCGTTTCTGCTTTTTTGTATTAAATTCGAAGTTTTAAAAAATTGAGAACTTTCAAATTTAATATAAAAAAGCAGAAACGGGCGCTTTAAAAACGGCCGTGTGTCCTAGCCCTAGTAGTATCTTCTTCTTATATATCCGGATATTATACAATCTTAAACTCGCAAACATTTCATGTATACAGTCCTTGTAAGTAATTAAATATCAAAAGAAATCCAATATGTGAATGTTTTCTTAATGACTAATATTGAGTAAATTTGCACTAAATAGACCAAACGCCCTAGTAACTAAAATCTCATAAAAATTAAATGCATTTAATAGAGAATTTGCGAGAAAAAAAACTGCACTTAAGAACCTCTTAAAAGAGACGAATTAAGCAGCAGTTACAACAACAGAAAAAAAAATTACACAAATGAAGGCAACAACTGGTTAAAAGCGATTTCCTCCTAAAAACAGCAGGATCAGTAATAATTTTGTTGCAATACAAACGCGCCTAAAACACAAATGACACTTATGCTGTTCATATTTTTGTGGGCACTGCCATAACCAGGCATGGAAAGTAAAGATTTAAAAATAGTTTCTAAGTTTTTGTTAAAATAAATTTTTAATTATTCTTGCAAGTAAATATTTATTAAATTTATTGTTTGACACATTCTCCCAATTTTATTTAAAATAAAGATTTATTTGTTGATGGTTAAGCAATGTCTATATACATTTCAAAAGTATAGTTAACGTCTACTAATGATTTGGTAAAGCACCAACGAAATGCAATAGACATTTCTTAACCCTCAACAAATAAAGCGTTATTTTTGCAGGTAAAATTAGCTTTTTTATATCATTTGGAGTCTGGGTTATTTCTCCAGGTATAAGGCAGACTAAATTATCCTATGTGGAGAAGTAGCGAAGTCTGTTAACTTTTGTGTCGTTTATTGATGGAGTAAGATGAGGCAACAACGTACATAATCTGTCAATGTAATGTTTTGCGTACTACTAGGTCTTTCACTCTAAACTTCTATATTCAGATGATTTTTTTGGTGCCCCTGTGGCTGAGTGGTAGCGATGCTAGCTTGGCAGTCCAGAGGTCGTGGGTGCGATTCCCGCCATATACCCTGGGTGTTTTCCGCAGACAAGCTAATCTCTTCGCGGGTTGTGTTTGTTAAAAAAAAATTAAATATAAGGTATTAGAAGCGTCATACAGAGCTCTGATTAACTAGTGATCTGTGGCGCAAACGGTCTATTAGGCGTCGCACAGTGGTATCGTTTCATACATTTGGCGGCGAAAAATAGAAGGAGTTATTGCAGAGCGATAAGATTTATAACGTTTTTTATACAGAAATCCGAAATATGGCTGATATCGGCGCAAGGATTCGTGTCCTTCCCATATATCCTTAAATCAAAAAATTCCATAACATCTCAAATAATAACTATATTTAAAAAAAATATCTCACATATGCTACTTATAACGTTCACAATAGTGGGACCAAATTTCGTCGAATTCGGATCTGGGATACCTTTTACTCAAAAAATGTTGCTCTTATACGAAAATCGTGATTTTTATCAATTGAGTTTCTCTCACTTAATGGTGAAAAAAATCAAAAGTTGTTGATCGATTTCAATGAAATTTAACTCATTTTCTTTGGAACATATTAGCCTATATGTTCATAAAAAACGGAATTTTGTTGTGTTTTTCTTTTGTATTAATTAAAAACAAAATTCTTTTCTAAAAAATTAAATTTTATTTTAAAACTAATTTCATTTATAGGGCATTTACACTGTCTCGAAATCTAGTACTTACGAGATTTCGAGCTAAATCTTGTTGTTTTTTACTAGATTTCCCATACAAAACGAAATCTTCTTTGTCAGTAGCTTTGGACGAAATCTACTCAAAATCTAGTATTTTTTATTTCGTTTTTGCTACCCTGTACAACATTTTTATATAAGCGGTGAGTGAATTAGCTACGCTCTACAAACATTTTCTATTAAAGGTGTGTGAATTAGCTAAGTCGGCACTTGTTGGGTTACAGTTTAAGGTACACTTGAGTCAAAGTATTTTGTGTTGGACACGAAATCTTGAAAAATATCAAAAAAGCTTAGTGTAAACGATATGGATTTCGATAAAGATTTCAAATCAAATCAATTAAGCTTTTTTATATTAAAATTTAAATACTGTATTTCAATAAAAATTTTACTAAAATGTTAGCAGTAACAATAACTTACACTCATAACCTACTGAGTTGCATGAAAATTGTCATCAGTTCTCGTTGTACAATATTTGAGTAACTTCACTAGATTTTTCTAGCACAAAATGTGGGTTTTTACAAAACCAATTATGGAGTTTTCTCATTGAAACAGTTCCCTATATAACTGCATCATTAGATTTTTGAAATGCAATAGTCGAAAAATTGACTTTGGCCACCAAAACACCACTCCATCGCAGTGGCGGTCTCTGGAACAGACCGTTCCTTATTCAATTCAGACGTAATTCAAAGTTATTGAAGCATCCATCCCTGACCATAACCAACATAATTTTTCCCATCATCATAAGCAACTTGCTTGCGAGTGTATTTGTAAATGTGCAAATGAGTGTTTAACAAAATGTCATAAAATTTAATTTTATGATTATTTCCACAAATACACATTCAACGGGCGGGCGGTATAACCATAAAAACAACAAGCAGCTCAAAAGAAACTCTATTTGAAAAAAAAAGAAAATACAAAACATTTCAATACAATTAAAATACAATAAAAAAAAATTCTAGGTGACATATATGGATTTTTAAATAATTTTATGACCATCAAATAGTTGATGTTTTGCCCTCACATTTACGCGCTATGTCATTGTGAAGCCTTGGAAACACACATAAAATTGACATAACCTACTGACACTCAACCGGCATTATAAATGACACCTTTTACCTTGACGGCAGGTAAATAACACAAAGCTACATAGTTGGTATAAAATAAATATATATAATTTCAAATTACATGATTTCCTTGCATTTTAAAGAATTTTTAAACCCCCTTATAGGAATTATGTTTCATAGCAGCTTTAAATTTCTTTGTTCAATTTTCGTTTTTGTTGTATGAGTTACAACAAAAATGATTGTATTTTTTTTGGCGGGAGTTGATGTTTACATTTCTTGTCATTAACCGTAAACGTCAAATCATAAAGAAAATCGTAAAATTCTTAATTTTATGAGTTGCCTTAAATAAACATCATAAAATCAAGTGACACAACAGTGTGACAGTCATAAAATGGACTAACACCGCAGTCAACTAAGAAAATACATAAACTTCGTGTAAGAGTTTGAAAAAGTAAAACTTACTTACATCTTGGCTCGACTCATCTTTGCTTGGTTTTGTGAATATTTTACTTTGTGGTCTTGGCAACTTAAGAAATATGAGTTTTACCAAACACTTTCGTGTCCCTTGCCATCAATAAATTCTGTGTTTTGAAAACAGAAAGTAAAGTGAACAAATTTACACCTTTATATTTTGGAAATCACATTGTACAGAAAAAAATAATGTAAAGGAATATAATCTTTACGGAAAAAGTAATATTTATTGTGAGATTAAAACAACACAGGGACAAAAAATACTTATTTCCATTGAAGATTTTTATAAATAGTACTGTACAACACTAACAAAAATAACATGGTTCTGATGACTTATTCTGGCAGAGGGCATCAAAAAAAGTGTACGTGTATCGGCGTTTTGAAAGTTTACATCTGGAATTCATTTTAGGAGGTGTTAAATTCCCCACCTTTTGCAAAAATTAATATTATGTATGTACACTAAGGTGGTTCGAAAAAAAGTTGAGCCGACCTAGGATTAAAGATTAGTTAAAAACAATTACAAAAATATTTTTATTTTATTTTTTGCCACGGCCCTGGAGACCGCCCTTTTCATCTTATGTACGCTGCGTCGCCGTTTGTAGTCCGATCATAACATAATGCATATCGTTGTTTTTGGCTTGACTATAGCTACATTTTTGCTTTGGTAAATTTTTGATAAGGCATCAAATTGATGACATCTCGAATCCTTCCCCCCAAATGTAAAATTGTTCGCCTGAAACATAGTATGTCTATCATTTAATATTCTCACTTTTATGCCACGCCCCAAAGGTAAACCCCATTTTTGTAAATAAAAAATTATATCGTAGAATGAAAGGTATATCAATGACGTTTCTATGACTGTAAAAGAAATTTTTTTGCCACGCCCCAAAATATTGCACCTTTTGTGTTTTACATATAACGCCGCGATTTAAATTCCGACCTTATCATGTCTCATATCGTTGTTTATAGTTTGACTGTCACCTAATTTTTTGCTCTGGTGACTTTTTAATCCGACATCGAATTCTGGGCACCACTTAAGATATCTCGGATCCTTACCCTCTATATATACTAAGTTTCAGAAGGGCTTTCTTACCGCGTACAAAAAAGTTGATATAAGAGGGGAAGGACCCGAGATAACATAAGTGGCGCCCAGCATTTGATTTCGAATTAAAAAGTCACCACACGTAAAAATAAAATCATAGTCAAGCCATGAATAACGATATGCAATATGTTATGATCGGACCATAAATGGCAACACAGCGTACAAGAAACTAAAAGGGCGGTATCCAGGGGCATGGCAAAAAAATATTTCTGGAATTTTTTCAACTAATCATTCATCCTAGGGGGTGACTGGCTCAACTTTTTTAACTTAGAGTGGTCGTAAAAAATAAAAATCTGGATTTCTTCAAGTCTCACGAGTCATGACCTAAACCTATGGGTATTATAAAAAACTACACTAAAAAAATTTCAGATCAATCAGTTAACTTAATTAATATAGTATTTTTAAATCGGCAGTACTTTTTTAATGGGTTACAAAGTAATGAGTGGTACTTATTTATCTTACTACTATGATTCCAATTAGATCTACTACCTAGTTTTTAATGAAATTAGTATGTATTTTTCTCATTATCTGAAAGTAGTTACAATTTGTTGATATGTATTCATAAAATAAGAGGACAACCCCTTTTAAAGTCAACATGTGTTTGCATATGAAAACCAATTTTTTTCGCTTAAACTTATAAGTCAACAACAGCTCAGTGAGTAAAGTACTTGTCTTCGAATGTGAACGAGCACAGGTTCGTATCCCAGCTGGGTAAAAAAAAATTAAAAAATTCAAAATATAAATAAAATAATAATAAAATAAATTTTTTTATTTTAATTTGTTTATTTGACTACTTATTTTTTAGCTTCAAGTAAGCCAAATAGTAGCTAGTTAATTGATGTAAAAATGTAAATACATTTGTAAGGTCAAATTGTAAGTAGTTACGACTTAAATCCTCATATACTTGTTTGCCTACCAGTAAGCAAAGTTTTTGCTGGGAAGTTAGCCTACGTCTATACCTGATATATTTTTATCATGACAACTAACAAAACGTCGGCAGAACAGATGTAAATTTTTTGTTATTGTTAGTATACATGCGAATACGTTGTTGTTTTTTTGTTATGATAAATCACAATCTGTTTGGCGTCGTAAAGGTAGTTGGTCACTATTCATGCACTATTTCACTTGTTTTTTCATTAAACTGCTTTTATTTAATTAAAGCATTTATATTTTGCTTTATTCGTATTTTTTTTTTTAAATGTAAAAATTTTAGTTTTTGAAAAAAAATTAAACGTCAAACAGTTTGTTTACATTTTTTATCAAGACAAATTTATCTGAGCTTGAGCTCTGACAAAAATGTCAAGACACTGCAATAACACTAATAAATGCAGTCTATACCTGATAAATTTTTATCTTGATAACGATTGGACATTTATCATGATAAAAATTTATCAGGTATAGACTCACTCTTAAGAATCTATCTACTATAAGAAAGATATTCAATTTGAAATTTATTATATTATAAGTTGAATTAAGCAATTATTGAAAAAAGATTGCAAGCAATTACGCTATATTTTTGTGAAAAATCGTACGAATTAAATGAAAATTTGCCCAGCGGTAGTTTTGAATATGGAGAATACAATGATTATATTAACCCAAAATTTGCTTATTTGCACTTAAGCTCTTCTTCCTTGTTGCCACAGATAATAGACTAACTGGAGAAGGTTCGCCCTATTCAGTAAACAATAAAAACAAAATATAAATAAAATTCGACAACAAAATTATATATAAGCCGAGCAAATACTGCTTCGAAATCCAGTGTTTAAAATGTCATTGCCATTTTAGTAAAAAGTCCAAAAAATTGAGCTTATTGTAGCTATAATAAAATAAATCTCAAAGGCAGCGGCAAAAAGACGTACTGCTTTTTAAATGGAACATTTTGAAGAGCACTAGCTCCTATCAGCTTTTTGTTTTTAACAATAGCCAAAGATGATAAATTGTAAAAAGGCAGAGCGCAACAAAAGCACTAGCAGCACACACAGGCATAAGTAAGTAAAATGAAAAAAAAAATTCTGATATCCGCCTGATAAAAATTGATTGGTGGCCGTGCAAAATGACTTAATCTCAACTGAATGGCCTCAAATATTTTTAGGCTAGTTTTTTGTAAATACCCATCGATTTTGGGGTATGAGACTTGAAAAAATCCAAAACTTAACCTTTTAGGACCACTCTAATGTACATACATAGTTATAGTGACTCGACATAGGAAATCTTCTAAGCATAACGATTAAGGTGTAAGTAAGCTTTGCTCAACACTTGTGTGTAAAACATCATGAGAAATATTTTTGTGCCACATTTTAAGCATTCAGCTCTACATTGTATGGTTCTTTTCCTCCCTTTCCTAAGCAACGGGCAAAAAAGCTCCCCTTCAGCGGTGATACAGCCATACAGACATCCAAGCTCCAGCCTTAAGTAGAATGCCAGAAATCATTCAAAACTTAACATATATGTTTAAGGGTTAATTTCGTACGTGTTCACAATTTGTACTCGGCGTAGGAAATCTTGTAAGCATTACAACGTTTAAGGTATAAGATGAATTTGACGCTTTTATGTAAAACACCACGAGAAACATTTTAGTGCAACATTTTAACTCTTGAACTCTTCGGTATATGGGTCTCTTTGTCCCTTTCTTAAAAAGATGCACAAAACTCCCCTTCAACGGCTTTATAGCTGTCTGAAATGTTGTAAAAAAAATTTGCCATTAAATTCTACTACGGGTTTTTAAAAACAACCAAGCTCTAGACTCAACTAGAACGTCAGAAATCATACAAAACTTAAAATGTGTTTAAGAGTTAATTTCATACTTATTTACAATAAGTACTAGGCATTTCCTATTCAGTTTAAGACCTTTGTCATAAATAATAATAACTGAATGTGATTTGCCTTAGCATTAATTCTTACTAAGATTAAAAGATCCTGCTTTGTAGTTACATTTTCCATTAATGTAAAATTAAAAAAAAATTATAAAGCAATAAATTATTTTAAGCTTCTGAAAAATAATTGCTTAATTCACAACAATTTGTATCGTATATTTTGTATGAAATACATTCTTTGTTTATTTGCTTTTGAGCACCCGGTGTATATTTTATCGACTTGTATCTTGTATTGATGGACAAAAGAAGAACAAGATACACACAAATACTCTCTGAGAGTACAAAAAAATACTCTCTGAGTATCTTATTAAATACGACTTTTTCAAAATATATTAATTAAAAGTGTAAATGTGTATTTCACATTCATATGAAAATTACCAAAAAGAAATTTTATACGTTAGTATACACTCGATCCAATGATACAAGAGGTTTTGTGAATTAAACAAATATACATATAGCGAAAATAAAAACCTATTTCTTTCGTTCCTTATAAATAAGGTAATCACTAATAAGGTTACTACTATTAGTTTGATAACTACAGCAGTTGTTTGTATAGCTTAATCGTCATCATCTTCACTGAAGTGTCAGTTATTGCTTTTTGTACTAAAATATTTGAAATATTTTGTATGTCCTTTATTTTGTCACTTATAAGTTGACGTGTGCAACTTTTTAAGCGAGATGTTGCATTTCATATAAATTGCTTATATTCTACAGGCGACACCAATATCAGAAACAATCATCTTGTTTATTTTATATAAATTATTTGTGGTATTTCTTGGTTTTTTATGGCCTTTATGTCGTCTTTTTATTTGTTATTGACTATAACTTAATATCGACCATATTTTCATTTAACATCTGTCAATTGTAATTATGGTGAACAGTATATATATTGAAGAGATGGAGTATATAAAATATTTATTTAAGTAATAGCAGAATGAGGTTTAAAGATTTAACAAAGATGAAAGATTTGTCTCTTAATGCGGATACGATTTTTAACTTTATTTTTTTTCATTATGTTTTTAAAGTTCTTCCTGTGGATAAGTCCACAAATGTACAAGGTTTTGGACTGGAATAATTAAAGTTTTTTGTTATGTATATTGGGCTGCTGAATTCGAATCCGCGGTGAGTTTATTTATTTTTTTATAGTATTGGAGTCACATTTATTTTAAAAATGAAGCACTTAGCATGAAAAATCGTCGTGCTGAAGTTATCTTCACGTATATCACAAACAAACTATTTTTTGGGAAATAGAATTTAAAGACTAAACATTTTATACAAAAATATTCTTCAGAGATAAAAAAAATTTACGCGAAAAAATTGGTCCAATATCTTTGTCAGATATTATGTTTGAAATTCTTAAACGAAATATGTAGACATATCCAAAGTCATGCAGAAAATTTTTTAAGTTATAGCCATTTTCAGCTGCATTTTTACATTTTGCTGTATACGCCACTTTTTGCTAAATATTTTTTAGTTTGTGGGATATACGTGAAAATAAGATGACACGTATGTGAATATTACGCAACATCTATTTTCATATACATACTTTTTATTGTATATTCACAACTATTTTACATACGTCATGTAGACCGATAGACCTAACAAATTTACACCAGGAATAGACCTTATCTTATTTTTGATTTTGCAACATACTGAAGATAACTTTGACACAACAGAATAGTTTTTCTTGACATATGGAGATAACGAAAGCTTTTTTTAATTGTAAATTTTCATACAGTTTTTATTGTATATCCACAACTATGTTACATACCGTATTATAACTCATTCAATTTTACTCAAAAGTGGATATGCAATAAAATAGCTTCGTAATATTGCAAAAACCATAAAAGATAGATACTGCGCAGATCGATCCCACTAACAAATTTCATGTTTTTTGAAGCACTGAGGCAATAAAGCGCATAATAAAAGCGCTTTAAAAAAAGAGTTTATTGCTGAGCAGTGAATGAATATGAAAGAAACTATACAAAAAATGCAGATTTTTCACTGCTCATACAATGCAGGCTTTTAAGCAAAAAAGTCCACATACTTACAGTTTTAGTGCTGAAAATGGTGATGATTTTCAGCGCTTCAAAAAGCGCTTTTTGTATCAAAAATGTAGTACTCTAAACCGGGAACTTGCCATACAAAAATCAGCAGCGATATCAGCAGGTTTGTAAGCACTACTTTTATTCTCTCATAGTAAAAACCTGCTTTATTTGAAGTAATTTTTTTAGTGGGATAGATAACTAAATTCATCATAGAAAACGGTCATACCTCATATTTTATTTTTTTGATTTTGTGATATTTGTGATATTCGGCACGATGAAATGTTAACATAACTGGAGAATTGAATTAAAACAAAAAACCAAAGCTCGTCAATAATATTGTTACGTTTTTAGACCTTTTCTTAAAAATTATTTTTTATCACATATTTTCTACAGATTCTTTGAATAGCAATAAAAATAAAACACGGATATTTAATGTCACTAATTAGCTACCCGGTAACATACACTGACTGGACTGACATCCGGCAGCGCCTTTATATAGCAAACTATAAAACCTTCTGGCAACTTCACAGACTTTCTTGAATGGTGTTGTTTCTTTTTGTTTATCTTTATCTATACCCTACAGTAAATGAAACTGACACAAAACCAGTCGCGTGACCGATTCCCAAGTGACAGGTACCAGTCCGAGCTCTAGCTCTTCCTATGAAGGGGGCCAGTCACTTGTATATGGGGATGGCCTAGGATTCGTTCAATTGTTACTTTGTATGCACCTTGTTACTTATCACTGAACTAATAATATATTCCCATCGATCCCATAAGGAGCATAGGGCCTCAATAAGTTAGTTGAATGTATTCCTGTCGTGTGCCATCGCTTTCACTTCACTCCAGCTGGAACTCATGGCGGCTACCTCTGCATCAATCTGTCTTCTCGCCGTGTGAGTAGGGCTTCATTCTCTTCGATTGCCCTGTGGATTCCACTCTATGGCATTCCTTGTGATGTCCTTATGTAGCCTTCTAAGAGTATGGCCAATCCACCGCCATTTACGCTTTTTTATTTCAATGTCTATAGGCTGATGATTGGAATACTTCCACATCCTGCTATTGGATATAACCCTTGGCCAGAAGATTCTCGAAATTCTGCGAAGACATTAATTTATAAAAACTTGGGTCTTATGCATGTCTCTAGGTGCAGCATTCCAGGTCTTGCTACCAAAGAGAAGGGTGGATTTTACATTTGCGTTGAATATGTTTAATTTCAGGCTTGGCACAGTGTGTCGAATGAGCAATCTAGAAAGACAAGTATTACATATCGCGCAAAAAGTAAGCTACTTGCTTGAAATTTGGCATACATAATAAATAGCTTAGGAGCTATAAAACTGGAAGAAAAAAGTTTGGTTAAGGGGGTTCATGGCCCATGAAATTTTTTTCAATTAAATTTCTGTTGGATCAAGAAGTAAATTTATAGGTCATAATTTTGCGAAGATCGAAAGGATATATATGGAACGTCGTTTTTTTAAAGCAAAGCTATTCTGATCATATTAAAACATAAAATAGAAAATTGGGAAGTGGCAACACTTTTTTAATTTTTTCCGGGAGGGGCACATTCGGGCAGGAAATTGTTTTGTAAATATAAAGAGAACACTGTGGGTTTTGGCATGCAGTAGGTAGTATTTACTACTTCTATTTCAACGAATTTGTATGAAATTGTTATACAATTACGATTTGTAGGACTTTATTTTATAATTTGCTTTCGAATTATAATTCTCAAGAGTTTTAAATGTCAACTTTTAGCGATCATTGAGATCTAATGGTACATTTTCATTTTGTCTTGATTTCAGTTTTCTTACACCTAATATGTTACGTGTAAAATAGCAAAAAAAAAAATCAGAACGATGCGGAAACATTTATTTCCTATCATTTGTCTTTCTATATTGGGAAAGAGATGACGAGCACCAGATGGGTCTTAATGGACGAAAAGTTTTTCGAGCTTTTTGTAAGCGGTGGTCAATGTTTACGCATGACCCGCAGTTTTTGGACATTATGCTTCCAAGGTAGAAAAATTGGTTGATTTGTGGTATTGAGTCGGAGGGCTTTTGTTTTGCCCGCATTCATTCTCTGATATATTGCTCAGATTTGATGAACGAAGACAGTGCGCTAGAAAACAGATATCATCTCCATTGTTAGGTGCTCTTTTCAAAATTGTATCTAGCACAATGTTAAACAGGAGTGTTGATATAACGCAGCCTTGTCGAACTCCAGTTTGCACTTTTATTAATCTGCTTAACGTTTTGCCATGTTTTACTCGACAGCTGGCGTTCTGGCCATCTCAGTGCAGAATGGTCAGTCCTTTGCGTGAAATGTTGGCCATACAGCTACTTATGGTAGTGTTTTATGCATTCTAACACTGCCAGAAGCTCACGTCGTGTCACACAGTAGCTTCCCTCAGGTTTTGAGAGTATACGGCTGTAATAGTCTATGACTTTCTCCGTGCCATTAACTACTTAAGAAAACACACCCGCTATTCCATAGCCACTCGCATCGGCATCAAACACAAATTTTCTCCAGCTATTTGGGGTACGCTAGAACTGGTAGCATACACAGCAAATTGTTTAGTGTCTGGAACGAACTCTCCTGCTATTTGACCCAATGATACAGCCTCGATTTCTTGGTCAGGTCATGTAGGCTTGCAGCTACGCTGACAAAATTTGTTACAAAGCGTCAGTACTAGGCACAAAGGCCGAGGAAATCGCGCAGTTCATGAAGATTCTTCAGACGAGCCCAGTCCTTTACTGCTTGTATTTTACCTTTATCTGTTAAGATTCTGTCTGCCGTAACCCGATGGCCCGACTTCTTTGTGGAACAATGCACATTTCTTCACGCTAAGTTTTAATCCAGCTGATGATATCCGTTGAAGAACTTCTTCCAGGGTTTTGAAGTGCTCATCAAAAGGTTTCCCCATCACAACTATGTCATCAAGGTACACCAAGCAATTATTCCAGTATAGACCCTTCAGCACTCGTCGCTGGAGCATTGAAGAGCACAAACGGCATAACTTCAAACTGTCATAAACCACCGCTCGCGCTAAAGGCAGTTTTCTCCTTGTCTTTCTCTGCAATCTTCACCTTCTAATATGCACTTTGTAGGTCCAACGTGGAGAACCATTTTGTTTCACGCAGCTTGTCCAAGACATCGTAAATTCTTGGTAGCGGGTAAGTGTACTTCTTAGTAATATCGTCGAGTTTCCAGTAGTCTACGCAGAATCTAGAGCTGTCATCCTTCTTTTTCACTAAGACCACAAGCCAACTCCACACTAAGACCACAAGCCAACTACATTTCATTGACAAGCTCTTTTACCTCATTCCGTTTTGCGAGAGGCACACTTCTGAGCGCCAGTTTTATCAGCCTTACTTCGCCTGTGTTTATCTTGTGTTTAACTATCGCTGTTTGTTGTGAATTCCATACATATAATTGAATATGCGATTTCGAAAAAGGCACAGCTCGCATATTTTGACAAATACGTTTTTTTTACATCAAGTAGCTCTAAATGCTTCCCTGCGCCACTATGCTTGAAAAGGGATCATTCCCGGCATTCGTTATACTGTCGTCGTCATGGCATGTACAGAAAAATTTCGCCACTCTTAAGAGATGTGCCCTTTTCGAAATTATTGTTTGCTATTTTTGCTATTTTTTGTTCTTATTGCTTTTTATACTTATATTAGATACCTAAAATAAAAATCTCTGTAAATTAATGTTGTTTTTTTTTTCTTTAAATTATGTGTACTCAATACCGTAAATTTCGAAAAGGGCACATATCATTAGTTTAGCATATGTATAAAAAAAATTCATATAATAACGTTAACATCAAAATATTTTAGCAACTTTCGATTGATAATTGGCTGCGAAATATAATCCATATATAAGTTTTTTAAATACTATGCTTCATTAGAAAATAATTACTTTTTTTTATTTCCTGAAAAGTGTAAAATTTCAGATATGTGCCCTTTTCGAAATTGCTGATTCAATTGTATAGAAGTGTAGAAAAATAAAATGGACTCGTATCGAATACAAATTATTTGTTGGGTTTCCTAAGCCCGGAAAAGACCATACTAAAGTTGAATCTTATAGACCGATAAGCCTATTGTCAAATGTGTCAAAACTGCTTATGAGTAAGATGACACCCCCTACTAAATCAGAGTGGATGCCTCCGCGATCATTAGTTTGGTTTCAGGAGACAACATAGCACTATCGAACAAATGCATAGGCATGTGAATGTGGTTAGAAAAACATCTGAAGAAAAGAAATATTGTTCTGCTCTCTTCATTGATGTTTCTCAGGCTTTTGATAAAGTATGGCATGAAGGATTAATCCAGAAATTAGAACAAAATTTACCCTCTAACACTCAAAAGCTATTAGAAAGCTATTTAACTAGACGAAAACTCGTCGTCAGGGAATGTAATTTTCTAAGCACACCTCAGATGATTCAAGTCGGGGCTCCTCAAGGTAGCATTTTGGGTCATGTGGTATACTTGATATATACCTCCGACATGGCTTCAGGCTATGATATTCACGCATCAACTTTTGCTGATGATGCAGGTTTTCTCAGCGTAAACGCAAGCCCTCAAGAAGCATCCACAAAATTGCAGGAATATGTATTGCATTTAGAAAAAGCTCGAATAGCATCCAAATCCCCTAGCCCGCAACATCATTAATTTTAGAGGGCACTCTCCGCTGAGAAGAATAGACACTCTTGCTCTCAGCCGAACACGAGAGACGTAAGACATCTAAAGAAGCAACCGTTGAACCCTAATACTTTGTCTAGCAGTGGCTGGACTAATTATTAAAATTTTAGTTTTAAGATTTGAATACTTATTGCTAGTTCAATTTACAATTGAAGATTCGATAAATAAATTTAAAAGTTAAAAAAATAATAACAAATTAAATGTCAATTTGACAAGTCAATTTTTCAAATCCTCCTTAACTGAAAAGAAAGAAGAACTAAACAAACAGGAATCATTTGTATTTAACAAATCATTTGAGTGATACATAAAAACCAATCATAAAGCATGCCATATTTCTTAATATTGCTGCAATCGTACGTAATGTAGGAGGTAGCAATAAATCCGCGTTAAGTGCAGCGTTAATGAGCACTAAAACTGAATGCTTAAAAATAATATTAAAAACCGCTCCACACAAATCGTCATTTGATTTTATGACTTAACTTTAAATGCCAGCAGCAAAATAATAAATGTATTTTAAATTCGTTTGTTCTGTTATTTTTCTTTTTTTGTCATTTTGAACTTGTAATGAGGTGTATGACGTGTAGTAGAAATGGAACTTAAATGTGCATAAGTTTTTTTCATGTTCAGATTTTAAACTGCGTAACCTGCTTTATGATGTTTCCCTCGTTTTATTCAATGAGTTATGAGTCTCGAATCATTTAATTTATAGTACTTACTTTGGAAGTTTATATTTATTTTATTAACATTGTCGTAAAGAGTTTTAAGTGTTAAAACATTGACTTCCTTTAGTGGTTTTAATATGCTCAGCGCATGTGTGGCGCGTGGGTTTTTATTGTGCTTGTATGTACTTCATAAAAAAGGGTTCGGACTTTCATGCAACTAAAAAGTGATTTTAAGCGCTTAACAAATGCACCTAAAAATGAAAAATATGCGCAAAATTATACATATTTTAAAAAATATGCATATATAAAAGTGCCCAAACTAAAATAATATGAAAATATTTTTTTTAATCTTTTATTGTTATTAGAGAATAATTCTGGCAAAAAAAACCGACTTCAATACAAAGAGCCAAATCTTGTACGCCATTTAAAATAAAAAATTTTCAAATTTGATCCATAAATGGTAGAGTTATGCGATAATCAATATTTTCAAAAACAAATTATGGGACAAACTGCAAGTAAACCTTTTGAAACAAACGAATAATTTTCAAAATCGGTCCATAAATGGAGAAGTTATAAGATAATCGATATTTCCAGGGTGACGTGGGGGGTGGTCAAATTGACCGACCGGTTTTCGAAAAAAATTATCGGACCAAAGTACAAGCAAATTCTTTCAAACAATCAATATTTGGGGGGCGGGAATTTCCCCCCGATTTTCGAAAAAAATTTGTGGGACCAACCTGCAAGCAAGGTTTTTCAAACAATAAAAGAATTCTGAAAATCAGTTATGCGATAATCAATATTTTTGGGGGGAAAATTACTCCCCCTCCCTACCGGATTTCAAAAAAAAATATGGGACCAATCTGCAAGCAAGCCCTTTCAAACAAAAAGAGAGTTTTGAAAATCGGTTAAAAAATGACAGAGTTATGCGTGTACAAACATTAAAAAAAGTAAAAAAGAAACATACACATGAATTGATAACCTCCTTCTTTTTTGAAGTCTGTTAAAAAAACATAAAACAACCATAATTGGGTCTATTATCTAATCCAACCGAACTTTAGTTGAGTTGCCAGTCGGCAGGTGAAAATTAATGGTTGCCAGAAAGACACTAAATAGCAACTGAAATTAACAGCTCTCAGTCGCCAGTTGCCATCAGTAGTATAATTTTCAGCAACTGACAACCCTACAGAGGCTCGGTTACCATGCATAATCGGCCTATAACTTTTTCTTAAATTGAGAAATATGCATTAAAAA
This sequence comes from Panzeria rudis, assembly GCA_956483635.1. Lineage (NCBI taxonomy): Eukaryota > Metazoa > Arthropoda > Insecta > Diptera > Tachinidae > Panzeria > Panzeria rudis. Next base: position 31,982,491 of record OY101449.1, on the reverse strand, counting down.
ACTTTTTATAACTCAAAAATATACATTTATTGCCGAAATATGCGAAACTATGCACTTACCACCAAAATATGCAAAAATATGCAACTACAAATCGATGCCAAACTACTTCAAATTTGATGATTCGCATAGATGATTAGTCACTACGGGTTTATCTATCACCACAAAAAACATGCATTTGCATGAAAGTCCGAGCCCGGTTCATAAATATATTTACAACTTGTAACTGAAATTGTTTTTGGTGCTATAGATTAAAGATTGTGTTAAATTGTTTTGAGATTATGTTTGTTACAATTTTGCTGTGTTTTCTATTTACAACATATGTCATATGTTTCATGTGTTTTATGCTGTATGGTGAAACAAAGTAAGGGTGAATTCGAAAACATCAAAATACATTGCAGTGATGCGACTTTACTCTGTTTACAAAAACAAAGCACCTAAGAATTTGCATCACTACAATGTATTTTGATGTTTTAGAGCTCGACCTAACTCTGTCATGAGAAGTAAAATAAAGGAAAAGAAAATTTTGTAATATTAGAAAAAGAAAATTTTTTAATATTAGGTATTTGTTTTCCGCGTTTCTTTAGTATTTTTCTTGTTCTAAGTTGTTGTCTTCTGCATTATCTGCATTGCATGTTGCATGTTTCACTGTGACTCGCCAGTTCCAAATCATTTGGAAGATCAACTAATACAAGGAGGTTATTTGAGCTTAGGTTTCAATTGGACTTTGTTGCCGATTTTCGCAAGCTTTAATGAAAGCTATGAAATCGTTATACTCAATTTTATTTTGTTCAAACTATTCTCACTAATAGTCCACTGGAACTGAGAATCATAGATTGACTAGGGCTGGTATTCCGATACAGGACAAAGGTGAAAATATATTGTCTCCTTTTCTTCCTTCTACAAGAACACAAAATTTTTAGTAAAATTCCTGAATTGACAATGTCTAGTTATTTATTTTTTTAAATCTCATGATAATGCAAGTAGATTTATTTAACCAATTGGGCTGACTCTGTCCTTTTAAGGTACATTACGTAGTGTACTTATAAACAAAGCTCTCAAAATATTTTTTTAAACGTACACATGTAGTTAGTAATGGAATTATTATGGCAGAGTGTCATAAACATAACAATTTGTTTGATAAATACATAACAAACTTACCGAACAACCAATAAACCAATATTATTGTCACTGACGTTCTTTAACAAACCATATAACAGCAACAACACCAACACTATGTAAACATATCGTCATCATAATGTTATCGATGTTGAGGTTTTAACTACACGCTTGCTGTAACAACATTTCATACATGTCGTTTGATGTAATTCTTGTTATAGCTATTTTCTTTCATACAAGCTGTGTGATGAACTTATTTTCTGTTTAGTTGTATTTGATTTTTTTTTTTAATTTACGAGATATTATTACTGAAAGTTTTTTTCGTCCTAGAACTAAAAAGTTACCCGTCTAGAAACTGTCGCAATACACATATTGGCCCCACTTCGAAATTCATGTAGCAAGCCCAAAAGGTTCATCCCATTCCGGATCCGGTCGGGAGCTTGTTGGGATATCAAATCTACAAGTTAGTGATTTACCATCAGTTCTTCCCAAGTGGGGACCTATTGAGAACTTGTTTGGAAAATGTAACACAAATTTTTTGTTCGAATAAGTTTTGTGTTTAAAAAAACTGTTATGCTCTTGTATTGCGATTCTCATTTATTATTTAAAAGTCTGACTTTAAACAAACGAGTGTAGAAAGCTTTTCAAGCATGGTTTCATCAGCTTAACATTTGATAGTTCCTACATTGAAGGAAAACAGATGTTGGGTTGATTTTGTTTAAAAAGATCTACTGACGAGTTGGCATTAGCATCCAACGAAATGCCGGCATATAGCTAACCCTGACAAATAAATTATATATTTTGCACATAAATTCTTCAGAATAGGTTTCACTAGGGTTGGATACGTTCAATACAGGTGTTGTAAACTCTTTGCTTGAGGTCACGTGACAGATAAGACTATGCAACAAGAAAAGTTCCCAGGAATACCACTATATTTTTTTGATGTTTTATAATCCCCTAACTAAAAAAAATAGTCGAAATTTTAAATTCTATGGGTACATTTTTTTATTAATTCTTCTTTTTGAATTTGGAATTTTTGAAGGGGCTGCTCCACTAATTTGTCATAACTTATGAACGGGCTGTCCAATTTTATTTCAAAAACCACTAAAAACTGTAAATAAAAAACCTTTAAGCTGTTTTAATATTATTTTTTTTATATACTCTATGGTTTCAGAATTATTCAGAACGCAATATTGAAAAGTATATTTTTTATGCAAAATCGAAATATTTTTATTTATAAAAATTTATAATATATCGAAAATTGCAAAATGATACTATTTTTATTAGGTCGCCTTGAATTCACATATACCACAAATTAAATAAGCTTTCTTTCACGAAAATCGATAAATAAATATTGATTTTATTAACAATAAAGTGAAATTACACGATTTAAAAAAAATCTAATTTTGGAGACGTTGCCACACCGATTTTATCATAACTTAGAAAAAGGCTATGCAATTTCCTTCCAAAAAAATATTAAAAAATTTTAAATAAAATTACCTTTAAGCCATTGTAACATTATTTATTTATATACTAAATAGTTTGTGAATTACTCAGACCGCAATGATGAAAAATATATTTTTTTTATGCAAAATTAGAAAATTTTTATTATAAAAAAATTCATAAGAAATCGGAAAGGTCAAAAACTTACAAATTTTATCAACTGTTCATACAAGCACATATATCACAAATAAAATATGCTTTATTTCATGAAAATCGATTTTTGTTAAAATTGCGAATATTTACACTGTAGAACAAAATCAATTTTTTTTTCAAATAACAAGGTTTTTGCTACTGATTGTGGTAGAATTCACCAAAAAAATACATAAGTGTATCGGCGTTTTGAAAGTTTACATCTGGGATTTATTTTAGCGGGAGTTAAATTTTCCCCCCTTTCGCACATAGTTATACTAATTCGGCATAGTATATCTTCAGACTTTGAACACCTACTCCATCAACTCTTTTCGCAACATGATTCCAACTTACATACAATTGCCAACTTACATACAATTTTTTGTTCTTCGCAACAATTGTTTAATTACTGCGCAGAATTTCTGTATTGGGCACAACTCAGGGCAGTTAGGGAGTTGCAGTCCTTTTACTGTTGTATGATGATCGTGATTATATCCATTGAGTTTCCTCACTTAATTGCGAATGAAATCAAAAGTTGACCATCGATTTTAATGAAATATTGCACGTTTTGCTTGAAAGTTATCAATCCAAATGCATGTAAAAAATTATTGCAGTATTGTTGTTTTTTTATTTTTTATGAATGATTTAAAAACCGAAACAAAATAAAAATAAATAAATTTTTTTTTGCACAAGTTCTGCAATATCTCTGAAGCTACTGGGCAGATTCAGAATCATTATTTTCAAGGATTAGAGATAATTTTGTTGTCGAGTTGTGGTTTTTTCTAACTGAAAAAGCCAAAATCTTCTCGCGTTAATGTAATATATGTAATTGAAGACTTTGGCTTTATTTCAGAAAGTTTAAATGTTTTTCTGCTATTTTCTAATCTCACTGTTATTTGATAGACAAGAGAATTAACAGCTAAAGGGATTTTTGCATAGTGTGTATAGCGGCCAAGCTCCTATCCAAAAATTTCGTCCGTAAAAAGTACTAGATCAAAATAAGCACCAAGTTCTTGAAAGGTACAATACCATCTCATTTCTAGGCAACCTGTAAGCTTGGAAACATTTTTACCATAATTCTTTCCCATATTAGAAAGGCAAAAAAAATATTGCCAAGCTCGAAATGAAATGGCCTAGAAATGAGATGGTATTGTACCTTTCAAAAACTTGGTCCTTATTTAGATCTCAGTACTTTTTACGGCTGAGATTTTTGGATAGGAACTTGGCTTTATTTTCACATATATGTTTTTGTGCAGATCTCAGTTCTTTTTTCTAAGCTTTTATTTGATACAATTAATGCCCCATACAGTAAGCCCTAAATGAAATTTTTCCGTTTTCTCATTTTTCTTAGTACTTTCCCGTCAAGAGCTACCTCTATACCAAATTTCAGCTTTCTAGCTATGTCCCATACAAATGAGGGGCGCCCTAATCCCTCCGGATAAAAATTGTCCGTTTTCAGGTTTTTCTGCTTATTTACTCAACAATACCTACCCTAGTCTCCCATATATGAAAAGTGCCCGTTTGTAGCTATACTGGAAGTCCCCCTTACAAAGAAGGGGCAATCTAGTCCCCCCAAATGAAAAGTGCCCGCTCTCAGATTTTTCTGGTTAATTGCTCACCAAGACCTACCTGTATATCAAATTTTAGCTCTCTAGCTATAGTGGAAATGTTTAATAATATTGATGAGTTAGTGAGTCAGTGCGTGAGTGAGTGAGTGATTGAATATGTACTAAGCACTTTTTACACCTTAACATCTCGGGAAGCTTTTACGCTAGAACTCAAATTTCACCTATGAGGTTACTTCTGTAGAGAGACCCTCCTATATTTCAAGTTTCATTATTTTATGATCAAGTGGTTCAAATTTATGAGGGGGGCAAAACTGTGTGGCCGCAACTTGGCCTGGAGCCTAGATATGTAAGTGTTTTTTCGTTTCCAAGCTTTAATTTAATTATGTTCGTTATGGTGTTTGGGACCCGCTAGGGTTCCAGAAATATCCATATGTGCTGCTTTATAATAGTGTCGCAAATTGGGAAATAATGTTTTTAAATAAATTTGAAGCTCTCGTTGCGATCGAATCACACAATAATTCCACGACCTTACGAAACGTGGCTTAAAAATAAATTAAAATATATCTTGATTTCTTTTTGATATCATCATAGTATTCCTCAGCTTGCTTGTAGAAACACATTGCATATGATTACTCGGCTTTTGGATATTTTTCTTCATATTATGAGGGCTTAATTTACTTATGCAGCGGGAGCGGTTTAACAAGCCTTTGATAAAGAAATATTTGAGAAAAACTCAACAATTCAAAAAGAAAGAAACACATAGAAATTACAAAACAAAGAGTAGTGTACTCAAGGCATATTGAACAGGTACGGGCATTACTAAAACAATAGAAAATTTGTTATAAAACTATCTTAACAAATTTCAAAAAACTAATAAATGTCAAACACCACACAGAACTAAGTCTGTATATGGTATTTGATAGTTTGAAGGTAGTGGTGATATCGTGAGAATTTCATCAGCACTACTAAGGTGTATCTAACAGGTGGGATCACTAGATCAGCTGATTCGCCTGTTTAAACGTCAAACTTAGTAATGGTGATGAAATGCTCATGATATCACATCTACCTTCAAACTATCAAACACCATATACAGACTTATTTTTGTGTGGTGTTTGACATTTATTTCAAGAGAAATCTGCGCTGGTAATACCACCCGTTTTTTGACATCTGTTAAGGGAGTTTTACAACAAATTTTCTATTGTTTTAGTAATGTCCGTACCTGTTCAATATGCCTTGAACACTACTAAGTTTGACGCTTAATCAGGCGAGTCAGCTGACCTAGTGATCCCACCTGCTAGATACACCTTGAGTGTACTTTCCTTTGAGGAAATATTATAACAAGAGCACAATGCAATGATGTAAAATGTTTACCGCCCTCCTAAACTTTAGTGATAGCATTCAGTATACTATGTAAAAGCAACAGGTATTTATATGGTATCAGCAACCATAAGGTTCCACAATTGTGGAGACAGCAGAAAACTACCCAGCGATATGCACCTTGTCGCGATTTTCCTCTTCGCAGCCATTCCGAGAAAAACTACCCAGCGATATGCCCCTTGTCGCAATTTTCCTCTTCGCAGCCATTCCGAGGAAACTATTGTCATAATTATATGGATCTGCAATATTATTATGCCATGGCTATATCCTTAATTAATTTTAATACACTACTAACATATTTCAAGATAAACGCTTATTTTTTCCACCACTAAACAATTAACTTTATAAATTTCTTTTTAACAACCCGTATCTTGTTTTAATTAATATAACAACTTGTTCCAAATAAATAAACATTTAAATACATGTGTACATATTTCTATGATTAACTAGAATATATTAAGCTCTCTCTCTCTCTCTCTCTCTCTCTCTCTCTCTGACTCTTCCTTTTTTATGAGCAATCCACTTCATTGACAATATTTTATGTGTCACATGATGCCTCGACAAACCAACAAATTCCAAATGGAAGAACGACCTCCGTTACAGCAATAAAGGCAATAGCAGCAATCTTAAACAACAATAACAGCAATAAGAGTAGAGCATTTATACATGCATACCGGTAACATACGCGTCGACATTCTTTGGTGTGTTATGTCCTGTCAAAAATGAAGTTTATTACGTCTACAACTCGTAGTGTAACGCCATTGTTGTGGCATAAACATTTATGATTGTGGTGGCAGTGGCAGGAGTACATGCCCTCGTCATCATCGTCATCCTCGAAATTGTAGTTGAATTGTGAATTGCTAAGGTTGTTCTTTCGTACATACTCGTTTACGTACTTATGTCATTCCCGCCATATGTGCTTTTGTATTGTATTTTCCATGATTTGGTTGGAGAATTCACGGCTTAGATAATAATAATTTCAGGGAATGAGCATGAGAACGAGTCTAAAATGAATGATGTTTCTGTTATTGTTTGAATTTTTCCAAACGACAACAACAACTAAATTCTAGATGGGTTTCATTTTCTAAAAATGATAGTTGTTTCTCTTAAACTTTCGGCCTCTTTCCCAAACTAATAACTTTCAAAGACTCATACCTCCATCGTAAGGTTAAATACAGTTGTTTTCGCACAGCATATTTCAGGAAATATGGAAAAATTCATATATTTGCTTATGTACTGGGGGGCTTTAACAAGTCTCTGAGGTTAAATAAGTGAGATGATAAAAAATACTAAATAAAATAAAGAGGTTTTTGATCAAAAAAAACAAAACAGAAAGACATAATAAAAATAAAAGTAACCTAGAAAGAAAAAGGACAAAACAAACAATAGTGTACATTCCTTTGAGGATAAAAAGTATAATAAGGACAAAATACAACCATGTCAAGTGTTTTAGCGCCCTCCTAAACTTTAGTGATAGCATTCCATCTATTATAATTAACAAGGTATTGGGATGGTATCCCTTTAATCAGATCACATATGAAACTGTGTTCTTTACATCCCAGGTGTAGGATATGTTCAGCAACTTCGTAGAAAATATTAATGAAAGTATTTTTGTGGAACATATTAAACTTCTAACTACCCCATATAACAGTATTTTTTGGCTCTATTCTAACAAATTAAAAAGAACACCCAAAAAAAAAGGGGGGGGGGGGACGGTGATGAAATTTTCTACAAAAAGTTTGGTCATAAAAGTTTACTATAGCTCTTCAAAGACAACCAAGCTCTAGACTCAAAACTGCACTTGTGTTTAAGAGTTAATTTCATGCTCATTCACAATAATATTCGGCATAGGAAATCTTTTATGTTTAAGGTACTAGATGTGTTAGGAACGTTTATATAAACACCACAAGAAAAATTTTTTTGGAGCATTTTAAGCCTCTAACACTTCGTTGTATGCGTCTTTTTGTACCTTTTTAAAAAAATTGACAAAAACTGTCCTTCACCGGTGGTATAGCGGTCTGAAATATTTTACAAATATATTTGCCATAAAATTCGACTATAGATCTTTAAAGACTTCGAGGCTAGAAATTTTTCAAAGCCTTCCGTTTGAGGCATAAGATGTGTTCAGCACAAGACCACGAGGAACATTTTTATAGAAGATTTTTGCCCACTCTGTCGCCGCTGAAGGGGAGTTTTTGCCCCTTTTGAATGAGTATGAAAATAACCCTCAAATACAGTTTAAGTTTTTAATGACTTCTGGCGTACAGGTTGAGTCTGAAGCTTGGTTGTCTTTAAAAACCTATAGTAACATTTATGGTCAATATTTTTGTAGAACATTTCATTGCCGACCCCACCCTTCCGTGCGTCTAAAACAAAAATTACCGTTATGTGGGAGAGTGAAAGGGTTAATATATTCCACAAAAATATTTTCCTTAATATATTCTACAAAGTTACTGAATATACCCTACACCTCAGATTTAAAGAACATGTAGTTTCATATACCGATATGCTGCATGAACAGGCCAAAGGGGAAAACTTCAACCCCCCTGAAATAAAATTCCAATTTGATCTTTCAAATCTCCGTCACCATGTACATATTATTTTTGTCTCCTCTACCAGAATCCATTGTCAGAACCCTGTAATTTTTTTCGTGTTGCACAGTGTAATTAGGTGGGGCATAAATATTGAGGAATCAAAAGCTCTGAATATTCTTGGCATGAAAATCCTGTTTGACGTTCGAAGGACTGATGATGCTGGTCAAAAAAAATACGTGACGCAATTGAGCTGGATCTTAACTAGTTTTCCAATACAATTCGGGATCGAAAAGTACTGTAAGCTACCTTCATGCCAAGTTTTTGTTATGCATTTGGCCCTAAATATACATATTTGACATAGAAATCTTCCCCTTTCACAGTGCAACTGTTAAAGACACCCACTCATCCGGCCAAAAGAAACGGTTCATTTGAAATAAGTTATCCGAGTTCAGAGGATTATGTGGTTCTCCAACTTCTGTTGATATGCAAGCAATTGCTACTTTCGCAATTCTTACATGCTTTTAACAAAAAACACACATGCACAAGAACACACATCCCGGTTGGTCATGTCTTTCAGACATCTTGCAAGACCAATGCAAAACAATGTTAATGCGTCGATGACCTGTTGGTGACAGCTTAAACAGATTAGTGAAGACATTTTCGAACATATGGCCGCTAAGTTCATACATGAGAACTATAGCGACACTGTCATCCATCTTTTCATTAATGACCATGTAAATGACAACATCCTCAGAAATGTCACCATTACACTTTTTCGTCTCTTTCGTTTTTACACCTGTCCTACCATAATAATTTGAGGAATTTGTCCCTCAGAGCGTATTTAATACAAGAAGTTTAAGTAAACATTGTAATACCCTGTTCAGACATGGATTTTTAACTGAGACAATTTAATTTTAATTGAGCAATTGAATTTAGTGTTCACACATAGTAAATTAAGCTTACTCAATTGGCATTTGACTTGCCAATGGTGTAATAAGTATACAGGTGGCCGCATAAAGGCAACGAATACAATATTAAAACTAAATAATGGTTGTCAGAAAAATACACGTGTTTGACGTAGCTTATGCACAAAATTACCAGAGCAAAAAATAATCATCTGACGTTATATTGCCATCTGTATACTTATTACACCATGGGCTTGCCACTGTACACAATTTTTGTTTTTCACTGAACATACTTCGCAGTAAACGTACTTTTCACAAAGGGTTGCATTTCAAACTTTACTCAATTTATGAAACAATTAAGTACTAGTTGCTCAATTTAGTAATTGGAGCCTTGTATGATAAATTGAGCTGAATTAAGGCCCTAATTGTGTAAATTTCCTAAATTGCGCAATTAAGGCGTATGTCTGAACAGGGTATAACAGACCTTTTCACCAGCTCAATTTCGCTCAGCAAGCAGCAAGCAGGAATGTATCAAAATGGTTCGAACTGGTGACAGACTGAATGACAATGTCCACAAAAAGTTCATTTGCTGGTATACGAAGTGTAACGAAATTAGACAAAATTTTAAATTGAACTTTGGAATACTAGGGGCCATTCACATATTACGTAACGCTCCAGGGGGGGGGGGAGTTAAAAATTGTTTACGGATTAGATACTTTACACTGAAAATTTTGTAAAAAGCGTTACGAAGGGGGGGGGGGGGGTATAAAATCTCCGAAAATAGCGTTACGTAATATGTGAATAGGCTCTAGCTTGCGGACAATATCTACCCACTAGTTGGCATGACCAGTTGAGTAGTTGTTCTTTTACCTGTTCTTTGAGTATGGTTTCTGTTAGATTGTCTTAAAAGAAACTGTAATCAACAAATATCGTGCATGACAAATGTCGAAATTTCCTTAAGTAGTCGTTGATGAAAATGTCCTCTACGACGAGTTGGCCAACCGGGATACGAATACATTTCTATCTCTTTTAACGTTAGCTGTTGTGTTAGTTTGTGAGTGATAAACGCGCGGCGCATTTGTTTAACAATTAACGTGTTGGCAACACATTGCAATTATTTATATGCCAACAATAGCAAAAACAATAAACCAACAATATGTTTTTATTTACATACAACAAGCAACTAAAAAAAATGAACAAACGATAAACAATTCTTGTTGTTTCTTTTTGCAAATAGAAAAGCTACATGCAAAATTTTATTGTGACATTTGTACGTTGCGGTGCCTTTTGAACACTGATGGAAGAAGTGGTGACGGAGTAGATGGATTTTGTTTTGAAATTAAGCTTTTTACGGTATCGCGTTTTTTATTTAATGTTTAATGCATAAGTGAGTCACTTGTATTGACTATATTTTAAACAGGATTAATCAAGATAATTAACATACAAACATACATAGATAGGATATATGTAATGAGAGTTGCGAGCATGAGTAGCTTTTCCGTCACGATCATGTACGCTCACGAGCAATCAAATCTCTTCTCCTTCTCTATAACCCAAAACAATAAAAAAAACCTCAAAATCGGATATTAGAAACTTCTACAACAATATCCATACATAAAGAGGAGTCGCGTATTACAATTTGTTGCGAGTTTCTATTTCTTCACAATCAAATTTTAAGCAAATGATCCAATACATATAATTGTATTATTTACAACACAAATTCTACTATTCTGGTTTATTCGACTAATTTTTGCTTTTATTCAAAACTCGCCTGAATTTAATATTCAAGTCGGGAATGTCAAATTCTTAGCAAATTGATGAAGCTCATGGTACAAATTAGTCAATAAACATCTAAATTTCACACGTTTTTAATAATTGTTTTTTTTCTATGGGATCAAACATCAAGCAAAACCATTCAAAGAAAAAAATTTGTTTTAATTTGGAGGGGGGGAGGATTTCCCAACCGATTTTCGAAAAAAATATTATAAGTAGAATAAAACTGCATGCAAACCTTTTCAAACAAAAAAAAAAGGAATTTTGAAGGCATCTGTTCACAAATGACAGAGCTAAGCATCAGGGGGCACAAATTTCAGTACCGCTTTTCGGAAAAAATTATAGGACCGAAGTGCAAGCAAAAAATTTCAAACAAAAAAAAGAATTTTGAAAATCTGTTTAGAAATGACAGACAGATTTAAGCTTGGGAGGAGCAAATTTCCTACTGATTTTAGAAAAAAATTATGGGATCAAACTTCAAGTAAACCCTTTCCAGCCAATAAAGAATTTTAAAAATCGATTGCAAATGACAGAGCTATGCATGACTGCAAGCAATCTGTTTTAAACAAACAAGAATTTTGAAAATCGATTTACAAATGACAAAGTTAGGCGTGTAGGCAAGTAAAAAAACATACACACGAATTGATAACCTCCTCCTTTTTTGAAGATGGTTAAAAAACACTGTAGCGGAGTTCAGTGTTTGATGCAATTGGTCATGCGAATGTGCAAATGCAAAATATCGTAGCTTTTTTATGAAATTTGTTGTATTTTGTTGTTGAGTTTCATAAAAAGCTACAATATTTTGTATTTGCTCTTACACAAGACCATTTGAATCAAATACTGAACTCCCCTAGTGTTTTCTTTTGAATTTGCTCTATTTATTTTTGCATTTGTTTTCTGTTTTTGTAAATAATGCCATGCGTAAGGCTGATGTCAGAGTGCGCCCTACAAGCGTAGCGAGACTAGAAGCGAAAATATTTGTTGCTATATAAATGCTACGGTATGTCAGAGTGAATGCTACATTGAGCAAAGCGGATTGTTTTCTTCACAGTAATTTACAACCTTTTGCCGTAGCTTATTTGGTCCATGTGGATTTAGATGAAGTTTTTTAATGCCTAGTAATACTTTCAATATGTCCATTTTTTATTGGAAAGAAAGGAATTTGCAAAATTTGTGTGTATATACATATAAATCGCATAGAAAACAGTGAATTGCATACTTCTACAACGTACCCGGCATACATCCAGAATTTTTTTTAATTAATCAATCAGAAACTAATAAAAAAATGGTGCTAAAAATTCATACAAATAAAATATTTCTTTATTTTATTTCTTTCACATAAGAAAGCACAAAGAATGGGTTATAGGACATTGTAGCGCAGTATTATATCATCGCTGATAGTGCGCACTCTGACATAAGCCTAAGACTAAATTTTAAAGCAGAGACACAAAATTTTTATGAAATGGAAATGAGGTGTCATTTTGTAGGCACAAAAATATATTTAAAAAATCATCCTCTTCTGTATAAGACGATGTGTTTATTTCAAAGTAAATATGCATATTGTCTCCAGTAAAGATTCTAATAATTTTTATCAAATACTGCTGGAGAAATATTAATAAAAACTGATAAGACAAAAAATATCAATTTGAAACTTACACACATATACCATGGTGATCCCGTGCGTATATATGTACGTTGTGCGTAACCTGACCAGAAGGTTTTTGTCAAAAGCAGGATAAGAACGCTTCAACGGCGGGATTCTGAAGAAAATATGACCAAAAAAGCGGGATTTTATAAAATATCTTATGGAAAGCGGGATGTTGTAAATAATACACTGATGATAATATAAGCAACTACACAGTTCCATATCGTTAGCTAAAATGTAAAAAATCATGTGTTTTAAACCCGAAGTTTTTTTTAACTCAAACTTTTTTATAGTGCATCCTCTCTCGCTTACGTGGATATAAATATGGATGCGAGTGTTAGTTTTACTTCGTAATTTGATTTTTTATTCTTCCATTCAATTGTGTATGAAAATAATATGAAATATGAAAATAAAACTATATAATAAAAGTAAGTTGTAGTCTAATATAGTTTCCAATTGTTTTTGTACCACCCCAGCAAAAATATCCGCCTACCGGAAGCAGGTTTGTAAGGGAGAGATTTCGGTACTCTCCCTTACCAACCTGCTTCGGTATTACATGATTTTTGTATGGGATGTCACACTTGGTAGGTCTGGAGGTGTGAGCTTCTTTCTGCGCTTCTTATATTACAATTTCACCTACACTTAGATAAATTTTTTATTTGAAATTATTTTATGTTGTTTTTATATTTATTTATGTATTATATTTATTTATGTATTAAGTCGGAGTCATTAGAAAAAAGTTTTTTTTTGTGCTAAATTAACATTTTTTTTTCTTTCTAAAAGCCCAAAATTGTAGTTATTAATTTGTAGTTATTGTTCTTAAAGACAGGTGTCTAACGTACAAAGTAAGGCAAATGTATATTATGCAAATCTATGAATAAATGTTAATTTTATAAGCAATTAATTAAATACACCCAAACAACTAAAAGACACGTTTAGTAAAAATATTATTTTTGTTTCCAAAAAAATTAAAAAAGCAAATACTTTTAAATGTCTGGATATATTCACTTAATGACTATTGAAATCCCTATTTGTACATAGATTTTCGTGAGACAGCTTAAGAGCAACATTTAAAAGTTGAGGATTTTGCGGTTTTAAAATGTTTATAAGTTTTTAGACAGAAAAAAGTTTTTTAGCTTTGCGTGAAAAAACACTTTTCCGATTATAATTTGTAAATAACTCTAAAAGTGTTGATGAAATCAAAAACTATGTTCAAACATTATAAAGGTTATTTTGTCGTGCTGCCTTTGGAGTTTTTTTTTATCGAAATTGGGCATACCGTTCTCAAGTTAGGATGAAATATGGGCGAATCCAAGAAATGGTCCACCTAGGACAGAATTTTACAGTTCTCAAAACTGTTTATATATGTTAATGGAATAATAACCTATACATTTAACCTTAAAAATATATAAAGGAAAATTTTTTTGGGTGATCCCTTTATGAATGGCAGGGATATAACAACTCCCAAAAAAGGCATAACCTTGCATTTCATATAGGATGCTATTTTTATGTGTTTAGTTACACATGTGACCTTGAGCTTAAGTTAAAATTTTCGAGGTCGGAGGTGGTCGGGAACGCGCCTATCTTGAAAATAAGGGAGTGATTATTTTTTTTAATTATATCGTAAGCTATAAATGATTTGAAAATTTTGTTAATAGCTTTCTTTTAGAAAATAATAGTATCTACAACTCCACTAAACACATTTTTGTTGTATATTGTACAGTTAAAAAGTTATAGCTATTAAAAAATGTAGCGTGCGTCATAAATGGTTAACGGCTTTTCATAAAAAAACTACAACATTTTTTGGCTGTAAATAAGTTGTTTTAGCATTCTCTTATATTCCTCTTTCTTTTATGAATTAGATTTTGTGCGCTTTATTATGCAAAATTCGCTAAAAAATTAAGAAAACCCACATCAACTTTCAAAGTTACTTCCACTTTTTGTAGCGTGCGTCACAAAACTTTGTGATTAATTATTTCGCAACAAATAGATGTTAAAAAATTATGTTTTATAACATTCGAAAGCACAATTAAATCCAACTAACCACCATGCATAAGTTGAAAGTATCTCTTTTGAAAGACCAACAAATATTTATATTTTAATCTGAAAACCCGTACGAATGTAGCATTCGTCACGCAGGATTTGCCCATATACTGTGCACGGAGCGAAAATATCAGACAGGCCCAATAAAAAAATTTGCGGGTGATAGGAAAAAACTGAGGACACAGTATTTTTAAGCACATTAACTGCTTAAAAATTTTATACTTCTGTTCAAAATTTTTTTCGCCTGCATGTGTTATTTATATGATTAATCGCAAAGAAATAATAGACTTATATACTTAAAAAGTTAAAAAGTTTTTTGTGAAATTTACTTGTTTAGTACCGAATTTAACGACTTTGTAATTTTTTTTTTCAAACCGAATCCGAGTAAATATGTATTTTAAATCGTATATAGCAAATTAATTTCAGATATTATATTTTAAGCTCTAAAATATATGAAACTGCAAAAAAATCTGAAAAAAATTTGCTGTTTGTGGATTTAATTTCTCTAAATCGAGCGTTTTCGAATCGAATCGGCTTACAGAACAGGCAGGATAATTTAAAAATAATAGTTCTTGTCAATATATTTCTTTTATCCGTAGCGATTACACCAGCTTTAAAAGAAAAGCGCTCTACTCGTGCAGATGTTCCAATCGAAAAACAATGAATTTGTACAAGCGTACATGCACTTTCATTTGTAAGAATGTACACTCATAGCAAAATGTATCTTGACATTGATTACACCCTGTCATTAGAATTCTGACATCAATACTATGAAAAATGTCATTAATAAAACGAAAAAATATTACATTTTTCCATTAAATTGATTTCATTTCGTCATTTCCCTGATGTCGGTGTGTTATTGCATTGATGATAGGTTTGCCCTCATTGGCATTGATTACCAGCTGATGTAAAAGTTAACATTACAATGATGAAAAAGTCATGGGGTCAAAAACGAAGACACTATTGATGTCAAACTACATCAGTGTTATGACGGGTTTTCTATCAGTATATTCAAACTATTTCCAGCGAAAACGGTTTTTTGATATTATTTACTTTTTGCATAATATTAAGCCAATTATGCTGTGCTGTAATTTATAACCTCTTGCAAAGTACGCAATATAGTAACTTTGGAAAATGTTACGACTCTTCCATATGTAAATAAGTACTCTCCATATAGAAAAGTATTTAAAAAATAATCGATTAAAATCAATGAATTAATTCTTTTAAGGCATGAGTACTAATACATACTCCTATATTGTTAACAAGCTTTAAAATTACGAGTATGATACGATTTTTTATTTGGGTAATTAGTCGCTAGCGATTTTGCCGAATGGTTATGAGACCATTTTTGATAAACGATAATGGCTTATTATGTCGCAGCATAATCGTTTCGTAACATTTTGTTCATACATTGTGTTGTGTTATTGGTTTTTCTAGACTTTTCGTCTGCATATGTATTTGAGTATTTAAATGTGTTTTGTTGATATTACTATTAAAATTATTGTATATTGCAGATGTTGTTGTTGTATTGTTTATTATTTTCGTTGTTAATTTGCTGAATTGAGGATGTGTGGTGGTATTTTTTTTAATGTCCGTGTTTTTTACAATCCCATTTTACGTCCATAGTACAATTGTACACTAAGGAAAAAATTGACAGTTTATAGTTAACTTACAACAGTGGTTTAACTAACGATTTTTCATATAAATATCATTAGTTAAATCAACATCATTAGCTAACTATAGACGGTGAATTTGAGCCTAAGGATTAATAAATCAGCGCAAGCTAATCTCTATTTTTGGTTTAATATGTGTTTAAACCAGCAAACCTATAAATCAGTAAACATATAAGCGTTATATTAAATGCCTAAAATTTGGCGTTTAAACTAGCAATACAAACCATATGTTTTTGATCGATGTCCTGCCGCAAAACCGGCCATTTTTGACATTTATCGTAGTGCTGCCACATTATTATTATTTAAACTAGGCAATATACATGGGGAAGTGATTTACTGCTGTTGAGTTTAAAGTAGGGACGTAACGACACGCCGTTTTGCCGATCAGATACCGATACCGATATTTAAAAATAAATATCGCCGATACCGATTCCGATACCGATACGAATATTGAAACTGAGTTCAAGTTTAGATTAACAAAACTCAAGAATGGCAATTTTTTTATTATACAAAATTACAGTGTAAGAGATTACTAATATTTAAAATTAATATTTATTTATTTAATATTAACCCATTATTAATATTAGCCCAGTTAAAAAATTTTAAAGTAATTTTTAAGGAACTAAATTTTCATTGCTTCCAAAGAATCTATATTATAAATATGCAGATAATTAGTAGAAAAGCAAGTAAAAATTTGTAGTTCCTTTATAATATTAAAAAATACTCGCCATGCTTTTTTAAAAATTGATTTTTAAAGTACTTTTATAAACTCATATTCTTCTAAATAACTTAATAGCTTAATTACACGCTGTTACAAAATGGCATGTTTTTTTTTTTACTCGTGAAAACGGTTTAGTGAGGCTTGTATGTCTAGTTGAGTAGATCATATTGCCATTTTAAAAAATTGCAATACACCCACCCTCAAAATCGGAAGTTATCGATAAAAAATTATTTTTTGGGACTTCAAGGACGAAAGCAATTTTCACTGCGTTGTTTCTGCACCGGTTTTCAATTTTTAAACAGTGTCGACTAGAGCAGGACTTAAGCTTTCCGTGCATATTTCATGGAAATATCGTCAAAAGAAAAATTTTATTTTTTAACTTATTCCTATTTTGAATTCATGGTAAAATGAACAAAAAATAAACTATTTTTTACAAAATAACATTGAAAAATATTAATTTTTAAAGTTCATATTTTAAGATTTAACAAATAACGAAATGAATTTAGTTCATGGTAAAATTTACAAAAAAATAAATAATTTGTTAAAAAAAAAACTGAAAAAATTTTTAAAAGTATCGTCGTATCGACAGTAAAATATCGCCGATACCGATGTATCGGAAAATCTGAAGTATCGCCGATATATCGGTATCGGAATCTGTTACATCCCTAGTTTAAACTACAATTAAAGTTTAGTTTTGTTTAAGTAAACTGGTGTTTAAACGTTCACTGATTTATTAGCCATAAGTGTTATTATATTTGCAGTTTTTGTCGCTACCACCATTCAAATAGTAATTTTCATAAAAATTTACGACAGTGGCGAATCTACTCATACATACTTACATAAAGGAAACTTTAATTTCAAACAGATTGAACTTTGTTTATACATAATCATATGTACATTGTACACATATGCTATATACTTGCTTGCTAAATCCTCACTAATTCCAACCGTTAGTATTCAAATAAATATTTTGATGTGAGTCTTCAAAAGCGAAAATGCCTTCGAAAGGGTTCAAAAAGATTTAATATTGTGGCAGATGGTGGCTAAAAATATGACCTGTTTTTAATTACTTACTATTATTATTAATTACGGATTTCTATATGGAAAGTGTAAATGTTTTTGAACACGGTATTTAGGCATTATATAGAGTTATATAGAAATATTTTTGATTTAAAAAAAAACAGCTTATTAACACTTTTGTTCTAGTTAAGTGATAAGTTATTTTTTCGCCGCTCACGACTCGGGAACATATTGCAACACTTCGATTTTCGGTTGTCGTGGGCAGGGTTGTCAGATTTTTTTTCGACATATTTCGCCAATTTGATTTTAAAAATCGCCAAAAGTCGCCAA
This sequence comes from Panzeria rudis, assembly GCA_956483635.1. Taxonomy (NCBI): domain Eukaryota; kingdom Metazoa; phylum Arthropoda; class Insecta; order Diptera; family Tachinidae; genus Panzeria; species Panzeria rudis. Next base: position 31,964,154 of record OY101449.1, on the reverse strand, counting down.
AATTAGTTTTATGTAGTTTTTCTTAATATATATTTGATAATAAATTTTGTTTTAATGTAGTACTTTTTTAATATAAATTTTTATAAAGTAATCGTATATAAATTTAGCAGAAAATCGCCAAAAGTAGAAATAAAATCGCCAAAAATTATTTCTTGTAAATTTTTCTCATCCAAATTCAAAACACATTAATGACTATAATTAATGTAAGTAAAATTATTGTTTTATTTTCTTTGACAAGAGTTTTGGTGGGATTTCTTTTTGAAAATACTCTTTCAATAAAGTAGTTTTCTTGAATTATAAAATTTTCGAAGTTCAATTTTGTTTAAAAAATAGCCATAAAATTCGCCAACAAATTTATTTATCGCCAGAAAAATCGCCATGTCGCCAAATCAAAAATTTAGACGCCAAACAAGCTGAAAAAGCGCCACATTTGGCGATAAATCACCATATCTGACAACCCTGGTCGTGGGATACATACGTTGAAGACAATTGAAGCAAAATTTACCGGAGTATACATTCTACCCGGAGCGAACTTGTAAGCGAAAGAGAGTGTAACTCTCCCTTATCAATCTACTTCGGTAGAATATGATTTTTGTTCGCGATGTCTCACTTGAAACAGGAATGGAACCCGATCAATGAAAAAGAAAAAAGCGAGATAAGATGCACTAGAATAAAAAATTTTGGTTCAAAATTTAAAACAAAACCAATAAAACATAAAAAAAAACTTGGTCTCTTGAAAGCTAGCAAGCTACTAAATGAATTTTGTATTATCAGACATTAATTATTTTAATGATCGCGCAAAAAAATTTAAACAGCCGCCGAACTTCTTGGTGGTTACAATAAATTTCTTCACTTGCTTACGTAAAATAAGGCTGATGTCAGAGTGCGTGCTATAAGCGATGATGTAATATTACGCTACAACTCGCTATAAACCACTGCATATGTTTTCTTATGTTATCGCACCAAAGATTTCAGATTGAAAGCGAAGAGAGTTCGTGCTATAAAGCAGGTTGTGTAAAGGAAATATTTTATGAGTTTTTTACACGGTTTTTGGGATTCTTAAAGTTATTATTAATTTATGGCTTGGCTATATTTTGATTTTTATATAATTTTTAAATATTCTTTTTAACAAAAAATGCATGTACATACTAAAAGTAACAAAAGCTATGTACTATGAACTAAACAACGCGCTTTGCTCAATATCGCATCCACTCTGACATCGTGTAGCTTTTGTATAGCAAGAACTATTATCGCTTCTAGCTTAACTTCGCTTGTAGCGTGCACTCTGATATCAGCCTAGGGCAGAGAGTATACACTTTGTGCATTTGCGTTTCTCTAAAGCTCTTCTACTAGAAAACATGAGTTTATTATACTGTTTACCGGTACCAAGTTTATTTTTTCTGGTGTCCCGAACTGCACATCAGAGACCTTCGATTGATGCCTTTCAGATTGTTATTAATTAAGATCAACTCTGTATGAAAATTAAGTTGACTCTTTATTACGACATGCAAAATTTAATATTGCATTTCACTTAATTCCCTGAAACCTTATCTGCAAATTTTACGACTTTTTACACAGGAATTTCCAAAAAAAAACCACCAGCACTTCAAACTCAAACACTTTGAACAAATGCAATTAAAAAACTTTAATATCCAAACACAACTCAATATTCTAAATGCATTAAAATGCTTTAAAATAATTCGTAAATTATACCAATCATAAGGATCATATTTAATTTGCTTTCATCATATTGAAATTTAATAACTTTTTTATATATTTTTTCACTTTTTTTCTGCCAATATTTCTTAAAACAATTAAATGCATAAAAGTAAACAACAAAAAAAAAAGCTCTTATGCAGCCGGCCGGCCCATCATTAACGAGTATGGCATGATGGAATCTCATTTTTATTACTCTGTTGCAAATTAAGGAAATTTATATTGAAAGTGTCATAAATTTTATGATGCCAAAATGAAACACGACAAACAACAGCCACCAATGACAATTGTCAGTTGACAATTTTACTTGAGGTGATACAGGGTATAGCAAAAAATTTTTGAAATATATAGCCTGGCTTAGAGATTATAATTGAATTAGTTTAATTTGAGGTATAACAAAGCTTTTAAAGATGACGTTTGCAGAAAATGTTGCTCATTTTGTTGCAATAAAATATGGGTAAGCGAAGTTATTCGTCTACAGCCATTCATAGTTTTAGACCCTGAAGAGTCTTCTTCATATGATTCAATATAAAGTTCATTAAAAATTTAATTTCATACAGTATTTGCGTAATCCATATTAAAATGTTTATGCAATACTTTAAAAAAAATTTGTTTATTTGTTTCCTGGACAATTTGATTTTTGTCTATTACTGTGGTTTGAAATTGTATAGCCGTAGTGCTCTTATTTACAACAAAAGACTTTCTTGCTAAAGACACAGCAATTGTCATCACCAAGCATGAGGGAACATCACATCGGGTACAGTCATAGAAAAAGGTACATATCATCGCCCTATTATTATAATTCTGACATCAATGCTGTGAAAAATGTCATCAATAAAACGAAAACACAAATCAATCTGATGACAAACGTTATCATAGAATGTTGTCATAGTTCAAGTGTCATCAATGATATGAGTGGAATGAGATCAATACGATGCCACTTATTTTATATTATTAAAGTGTAAAATATGTAAAAATAAATAAATAAACAATGTTATAATGTTTGTAGTTTATATCTAAATACAAATGTTATTGTTGTATGTTTTATTTTTGTATTTAAACGTATTTTTAAAAAGTTAGAAAACATGACATATCATTGTACGTTTATCATCATTACTATTACAGAGCTAATAATAAAATATCCAAGTCTTTCTAAAAGATAAGCCAGTACAGTATACATGGACAGACAAAACATAGAAGCAAACGACAGTGTGACAACTTTTCATGATATTGATGACACTATGTCGCATAAAAAAATTTTTATGTTGACTTTGTGCTGCTGATGCTTTAGATGGTGACATAGCTGAAATAGTACAGGCGTTAGTTTATAAATGTGCGATGAATTGAGGAGCCAGGGATCAAGACCAACTTTAGAAGAAAAATTAAAATAAGAAAAAGGAAAACTAGAATAGAAACAAGTAATAGTAAGAAAATATAATAATTTATAATTGTTTCAATCATTCCATTGATGACAGCTGATGTAAAGGTTGACATCACAATGATGAAAAGTGTCATTGGGTCAAAAACGAAGACACTTGACATAGCATTGATGTCAAATTAGATCAGCGTTATGACAGTTTTTCTGTCAGCAACATCATATTGATGACATTTTGTCATTAAATCTATGTCAGTTAGTCATTTCCCTGATGACCAGCTGATATAAAGGTTGACATCACAGTGATGAAAAGTGTCATGAAGTTGAAAACGGAGACACTTGACATAGCATTGATGTCAAATTACATCAGCGTTATGTCGGGTTTTCTATGAGTGTACAATTAACAGAATGTATTTGTATTACTTAACAAAATATTACGATTTAGAAGTTGTTGCGAAAATCAAGTTGTCTCACTTGTGAGAAAACTTCTTAACACCTCATTTAGCCACACTCTTTGCTAACATTCATAAAAGTTCCTGCATATTTATTTATTTATTTTTGTAAAAAAAATTATATAAAACAAATGTTTTCTTACTCCTCCTCTCATTGTCATCCGTCTGACGATGATGATGATGATTCGTTTAGTACAGTTTATTCATTTATATGGATCTGGATCGAAATTATTACTGGTTGCTGTTACTAAATTAATGCATTCGATTTGCATTTTTATTCACAAGGTAATTTACACCGCATTATTTATTGCTCAGCAATGTGTTTGTTATCTGACGATGATGCCTGGTGATTATTGAAACTGTGATGCTGTGTTGGCGACGCCGCTGCGTATGATTAAACTAATGTCACTTTACTGTAAGTGTTTACTGATATACCGGTACCTTCAACCATTTCAAAGTCTTAGTAACAAAAGTAAACAAAAATATACGTGTATCGTCGTTTTGAAAATTTACGTCTGGCATTCATTTTAAGGGGAGTTAAAATTCCTAGCACCCCACCCCCGTTTGTACACAGTTTTAGTTACTCGGCATAGGAAACAACGCAAGCTTGACGTTTATGGTATCAGATATGTTCAGCACTTTTAAGTTGAACGCCTACCTTCATAAAGCCTTTTACCCCTCTAACTCTTCTCTATATGGTTTTTTTTCCTTTCTTAAAGAAGGGGCAAAAAACTCACCTTTCATTATGACACATCGGGCTAAAATTGTCCACTTAAATATTTATCATAAAATTTTGTTATTAATCTTTAAAAACACAAAAGCTCCAAGCTCAATTTGAGCACCAGAAATTATTAAAAATTTAAACTATGTTTAAGAACTAATTTCGTACTTATTCATAATATACAGAAAAAAATTTCCAAAGTAAGTTTGTCGAAAATAAAATTTAATTTTCAGTAAATGTTATTTACCGAAACAGTGACTTTTTGTTTTTTATTAAGGACGGAAACACCAAAAAACAACAAAAACTAATTTTCTGTATCGAAAAAAACGCCGATGAAGACATATACATGAATAACAACAACAACAACAATGATAGCAAAAAGAATGCGACTATAACAAGTTTGTTTATTGAAGATTTCTGAGTGAATCTATTCGTTAATGTTGTTTCGTTAATTCTCATTAATTTTTTATAGTCTTTAGATAAACATTCAGAGTTGAACACATTTAACAAAGTTTAATTTTAGGAATGCTTAATGGATGATGATGTTATAATTTAAAGCTTAGAAATATTTAAAATAAAGTTTTTACTGATTCAGACAAAAAGGTTGTTTGATATATTACAAAAAATTCAGTAAAAATTTTTGCTTAATTCAGTAAACTATTTTATTTAGAATTTGTAAGTATTTTGGAACAAATTGTTTTATAAATTTTGTCTGAATTTATAAAATGTAGATTGTTATATATTACAGAAAATCCAGTAAATTTTTTTGTTTGATTCACTAAATTACTTTGTTTAGAATTTATAAATTGTTTTGGAGAATTTTTTTATAGATGTGGACAATTTGTTCATTGAAGAAAACTTTTTTAAACGACTTCAAAAAAGAAGGGTTATCAATTCGTCTTTTTTTTTACTTTTTTATGTTTGTGCACGCATAACTCTGCCATTTTTGGACCGATTTTCAAAATAATTTTTTTGTTTGAAAGGTCTTGCTTGCAATTTGGTCCCATATTTTTCGAAAATTGGGCGGGAAATTTTTCTCCCCAAAATATTGATTATCTCATAACTCCTCCATTTATACACCGAATTTCGAAATTCTTTTTTTGTTTGGAAGGCTTTGCTTGCAATTTGGTCCCATATTTTTTTCGAAAATCAGGCGGAAATGCACCCCCCCTAAAGTTCTTTTGATCAAGTTATTTTTGCCAAAAGGCCATAGACATGAATTTACTTAAAGTATTCAACATGACCGTCTTAGTATCGAAATTGTTTCTACCAAGACCTCTGATAACTTAGACCAATCTATCAGATAGAGTTGCTCAAAATTTACAAAAGATGACCACTACCTTCTCAATTATTTTACACTTTCTCATTTACTTTACAATCTTTCGAACACAGCATATATAACGTTTTAGTTTTGCCAGTTCAAAAATAAGGTACCTTTGATTGGCTATCGCGGCTAACTAAGTTTATTACACAAATGACCGGCTGTTTCGGTATTTAATACCCGGTTGGCCAACTCGTCGTAGAGGAAATGTTCATCAAGGAAATTTCGTCATTTGTCATCCACGATATTTGTCGATTACAGTTTCTTTTAAGGCAATCTAACAGAAACCGTAGTCAAGGAATAGGTAAAAGAAAAACTACTCAACAGGTCATGCCAATTAGTTGGTAGATATTATCCACAAGCTAGTCTTGCAAGTAGCAACGTTCAATTTAAAATTTTGTATAATTTCGTTACAACAAAAACAATACTCTTCATATACCAGCAAATGAACTTCTTGTGAAAATGGTCGCTCAGCCTGTCACCAATTTGAATAATTATGCTTGCTAAAATTGAGCGAAATTGAGCTGATCAAAAGGTCTGCTACATTGTCTATTAAAACTTCCTGTATTAAATACTCTCTGAGCGACAATTTCCTCAAATTGTTATTGTAGAACACATGTAAAAAAGAAACAAATGAAAAAATATAATGGGGACATTTCGGAGGATGTTGTCATTATAGATGTGTGCCAGTGTCGCTCTTGTTGTCATGTATAAACTTAGCGGTCATTTGTTCGCAAATGTCCTCACTGATCTATTTGAGCTCTCACCAACAGGTCATCGACGCATTAACATTGTCATGCATCAGTCTTGCAAGATATCTGAAAGACATAGCCAAGTGGGATATTCTTTCGAGTTTCGCACGAATACAAAATATTTTACTACAAACGCATATATTTATTTACTGCTGATAGACGGATCAGTCATCTGGTTTATGATTATTATATTTCTTAAATAAAAATGTCGTAAAATTTTTTTGACGTTGTTCGTCAGGATGTTAAAAGAGATGAGAAGACCTAAACGTACTGCATGGTTTTCAATCAGTCTGTCTGTCTGTCTGTCTGTCTGTCTGTCTGTCTGTCTGTCCGTCCATTCAGTTCTTACTTATTTAATTGCTTTCTTGTGGGACTGTATTTCTTTTCTTTTATATTCAGTTGTTCATAATGAATTTATGATCATGTATGTACGATTATCCGTCCGTCTGTTTGTCTAAAGTAGTTTTTCTTTCCACCAACTCAGAATTTTTTACGACTTTTGATTAATAATTTATTTCGATGGCTGATTAAAATTTTATGTTTTAAAACCTTTAAATGAATTCTTATTTTAGTGTTACTGTTTTTCTTTTTTGCCAAGTCAATAAAAACATCATACCATTGTTGGACTTAAGAACGAGAAAAAACAGTTGCTAGTATAGATTTCTACCTTTAAATGTCATTATTCCGTGAAAAAATAATATTGAAAAATATGCCAGAAAATATCAAAAAATTTTTATGGCCCAGCAATTATTGTAAATTTTAGACTTAATTTATTTAATGAATTTCATATTTTTCTTTACATAATTTTTTATATTAGTTTGTGTGTGTGTTTTTTTCCAAAGCTTGGATCTGCATAAAATTGAATTGCTTTTTACTTTTATTACATTTTGATGATGATCTGTCTCATATCCCACTGACTGCTGGTCACAGTGGATCAGGAGACAGTATTTGTATTAAAAAGAAATTAAATTTTTTTATTTAAAAATTATTGATTTTGTCTAATCTATAATTTTTATTAGAGAGTTTTACTATATAATAATAAATGTTAATCGTGTTATTTATTAAAATATAAAATAAGAAACTATGCAAAAGAGTTGAAATTAATTTAATTAATGTTTGACTTTTAATATGAGATGGACAGTAAGATGGTTCGAAATAAATAAGAAATATTTTTTGAAATTATTTTCAACTAATCTTTAATCCTAGAGGGTGACTGGCGCAACCACTTTAGTGGACAGCTTAAGGGCATACCGTTGAAAAGGCTGAACGTTTATTTTAGGGCTGCGACATACGTTCGCTTTCGCATTTGCGAACTATTCGCTTCTCTTTGATATTCGCTAAAATGGATGCGAATATGTAGTAAAACTAAAAATTAATCAAAATTTATTAACTTTGACAACGAACATTCTGCAAATAAGTTTATTTCTGAATTCCTTAGTTTCCGTTTTTGTACTGTATTTTAAAACACTGTTGCTAGAAGGAAATATTCCCGAGTGGAGGTATAAAATAATTGAATTCATCTCTCATTAAATCTAATCCTTAGATTTTTAATTAAATGGTTGGCCACTGTATTATTGGATTTTATAAAACTATTAAACAAAAACGTAGGATCTTATTTTCTATATCCCTACGCCTCACTTCACATAGAATTTGTTGAATTGATATTTTGGTAAAGACTTCACAATGGCGGGTGATTGCTAGCGTTGAACACCTGATGTTACGTTGTTTTTTTTTTAATTAATATATGAAAAACAAATTTTATAAAACGTTTCAGTGAAAAATTACTCACTTTATATGCCAAATCAAGTTTTATTCAAGCGTTTGTGTTTAAATTTTTCGCGAAAAGTTGCAAAATTTTAAACAAGCCATAACTAATATAAATTAAAAATCGGAAAAATGCAAGGAATGCAAATAAAATCGGAAAAATCGCGAAAATGGAGAAAATTCGCAAAAACTTACTAAGAGCGGGATGGTAACAAAGTCTAGTATTGTTCAAAAATCGGCAAACTCTTAGGAAGATGATACATGCCAAAAGTGGCTTTTATCGCGAGCTTTGCGGAAATTCCCGAGAAGTTGCAAAATTTTGAACAAGCCATAATATTGATTAAAAATCGCTAGAACTGTAAGCACGCAAAAAATTTGGCAAAAATATCGAAAATTGCGAAAAATTCGCAAAATTTACAAACAGCGGGATGATAACAAAGCCAAATGTTGTTTAAAAATCGGCAAAACTGTTGGGAAGCTGAAAACATGTAAAAAGTCGCGTTTATCGCGAACTTTGCTGAAATTCGCAAAAAGTTGCAAAGTCGGAAACTACCCCTAAAATTGATTAGAAATCGCCAAAGCCGTTAAAAATAAAATGTTCAGAAAAAACGCGAAAAAATTGCAAGTTAGCGAAAAACTGCTAAATGTGATAAAGAAATTACCTGTAAATAATAAAATTCGCAAGAAATTGTAACTGCAAAAAATAATCATAATATAATAAATAGTCTATAATAGTTCTATGTGAGTGCAAAAACAATGGAATTTTTATATATTGGGAATTCAAGTGATAAATGTAGCAATCCAACGCAAAATTTACAAAATTTACTTATTTTTGTTCTGCGTTCATCATACTATGTGACGTGCGAGTGAGGTGTTTATCACTGGGGATATAGAAAATTAGGCCCTTAATACATAATTTCTTCAAGTTCAATTAGAGTAGCAGAGTCTTTACTAAACTCTTTTATAGCCACGTTCAAAGATTTTAATGTTTTACTTAAGTTAAAATCACTGAACACACTTATTTGTTTGTACGAAAAATAATTTCTAAATACATACATTTTGTGTATGAGACGAAACAAATAATTAAACACACAAAAAATACGTTATAATAGTACAAAATATGAAAAAATTTGTCACGTCGGTTAATCGGCTAATCGTCTGAAATTAACCGGTTTAATCGTTAATCGAAAATAGCCAATTTTAAATTAACCGGTCAGTTAATCGGGTAGTAATCAACCGGTTAACCGATTAACGGTTAACCGAATGAATTAAAAATATGAAAGATTGCTTAAAATTTTAAATGATAATTCATTTAAAAATTACTGCACAGAATAATTCTTGAATAAAGTATGTACATACATGCCGTTACTGTAATAATATTGTGAGTGAACCTTTATAAAACACTGCTAAGAAAAAGTCAGTACACTGACTGCTATTATATTAGTCTAGTCGTCAGGTCGTTTTCTTAGCTTTTCCCACTCTTTTAGTCAATCGAAAATTTTATTGAAACAGCTTCTCACTCAGTACTGTATATAAAATTATATATGTATGCTTGTTTAGCTGTCAAAAACTTAATTGCTCTCGCTCTTTTTTTTTCTAATGGCATAATTTGATTGTCATTTACATGAGTTCTTTTTTAATGGTTTTTTTTGCGTTATTTTTTCTAATCTAAACAACATGTCGAACATATTCATATTCTGTGCATATTAATAAATATTTCACTAAATTTATTGTAAAAAACAAACGTATACAAATATAATTTGCATACACACGAATAAATGCATGCATAAACATGATACAATCATTGTGAGTTCTTTTTCTAAAGTATCGTGTCAAACATGCCATCTACTCCGTTGACACTTGACAATTTCACATTTATGGTAATTGCGGCTTGCAACAGCGTCGTTATTCGCAGTTGCAAATATAATACAGAAATATTTGAAATGAATTGTCATTGTCAGACAATGAATATTTGTAAAATTTACAAAACAAACAACAAATAAAAACTCTAAAACAACTAAATGGCACTCGTATCAGTGAAAAATATTAAATATTGAATGGAGCGAGAAAAAAATCGAAAACAATAGACGAATATTTAAATACACTATATACTAGTATATATATTTATGTTACTGTCTTAAGTGTAGATATCGACTTAAGGCAGTAGCTCAGCATCATTTGCGCTCCGTATGCATGGATCCAAAGCCAAATATAAATTGTACGAACTCATTGCCGCTATTAAAATTCCTTAAGCTGATATTACGCTGTCTGAATTTGCATCTGATTTCAATATGTAAAAGGTAAATATCGTGTCTAATATACAATTTTTAGTTTTTTGTCTGCGCTTAGTTGAAAATAGAACCTATTATAAATTGATTATTAGGCTAAGTTCGTAACGTTATATTCAGAAAGAATTGGGTATGATTAATATTCCAAGGAACAATGGAAAAATTAACATCAACTTAATTTTTCAACGTACACAGCAGAACAGATGGCAACGCTGGGAAAGTGCACTTTAATATCAGCTTGAGAGTGATTTAATTCTCGTATTCAATTTTCACGAAAAAGTTGTATATATAAGAATTAAAATCACATTCAACAGAGCCACCTGACAAGTAGTGATAGCAAATACACGTGAGCACTGACGATGGAAGCGTAGCGGCTTCCGAAAGTGGCGCTACTCTGTTCTGCTGTATACGTTGAAAAATTAAGTTGATGTTAATTTTTCCCTTGTTCCTTGGAATATTAATCATACCCAATTCTTTCTGAATATAACGTTACGAACCTTAGCCTAATAATCAATTTAGATTCACAAAGCAAATACGTTCGAAATAATCATATTAATAGAACCTATTATATTTCCATCTAATATACAATATGGGTTTTATATGTCATATTCTTAAAGCTAGCTATTGAAATCAGACGACAACTCAGATAGTATAAAGACGGCTTTAGTTTTTTTTTCATTTATTATAATATACATACATACCCACACACATACTTAGATCCGTAACAATTTGACTCCAATATACTCTATTTATAGCTCGAACTTTTAATTCATTTACGCCCCTTTTCAGAATGTATAATTAAGAGTTAAAGTCCATGTTAACTCTTAATCGTACATTATGAAACGGGCCGTTAGACTTAAAATTAATCTATTAGCTTCCATTTCAATTTGTCGTTTCTACGTATGTGAAGGACGTGCTCTTCGCCTGCTGCCTTGCGGCTTCCAGTCGATGGCCTGCCTTGCGATGTCATCCGCAGGTTTCCTTATCCATCCCCATATGCGTTTTCTGATTTCGAAATGAATTGGTTGCTTTTGCGTTACTGACCATAAACAATCGTTCGTTATAGTTCTGAGCCAGAATATACGAAGAATTTTTCATAGGCATTTGCTTCGAAATACCTGGATGGCTTGAATATCGCGTTGAGCCGAATTCCATGACTCGCATTCGTAGAGTAATGTTGATTTTACACTAGAGTTGTAAAGGCTCCATTTCGTCTTGTTTGATATGATTGTCGACTTCCATACAGGGTTCAAAAATCCGAATGCCTGCCGAGGTTTATTAATGCGGCTACGTATATCTTTTTGAGATCCACCTGAGGTGTCGAGTAGGCTTCCCAAGTAACAAAACGATTCAACATCTTCGATTAGTTGGTTTTGTATGCAGAGTCCTTCAGCATTTTCCACAATTAGGCGCTTTGACTTAATTTTTTTGTGTTTATCTTTGGGCCTACACGCTCGCCGCTTCCTGCACTTGTTTCAGTTTTGATTGCATGTCCGCAAAGGTGTGGGCAAGAAGGCATGTATCGTCTGCGTAGTCGAGGTCTGCTAGTCTGCCTTGCAATACCCAAGTAATGTCTCTTCTATGTCTAGTAGGTTTTTGCATTACTGCATCCAGTACACAGTTAAAAAGAAATGGCGACAGACTACAGCCTTGTCAAACACCGGCGCTAATATTTATTTTATCACTATGCTGGTTTTCCTGAAGTATTCGGCAGGTGGCGTTAGCATAAAGACTTTTAGTGAGAGATATAAGCTTGTTAGGGACACCTTTACATTCTAGAGCGTACCATATAGCGCTGTGATTGAGGGTGCCGAATGCCTTACATACATAAATTTCGAGTTAATCTCTAAATAAATCGCTACATTTTTAACTAATTTCTTATTTTAATTAAAAACTTTGTTCCCTGCAACGCCTTGTGCATAGTGTATAATTTTTTGTGTGGAAATTTTGTGTTACAAAATTTTGTGAAGGTTAAAACCAAAACAGCTAAATTTCAACGTCCTTGAAAGATCAAAAAGATATCCGGAAGCAACCACCCGAATTATTATACTCAAAAAAACATATATTTTCGTAGACTAATTTCTTGCCAAAAAATGTTCTAGTTTTAAGGTGTAACACTCAAAATTTAAACGAAAAATCCCAAAAAATGGGGTGTATAATATCAATTAAGAAACCGATAATATTTCGCAAACACGAGCTGACTGGAAAAAAAAATAGTATAACAGTGTAATGAGGTTTCAACAACACGTACAAAACGGACGTCACATTTAGGGCATCAAAAAATCTATTCTGCTGTGTAATATAATGTAGAGAAAATAACCAACTTTTTTCGTTTAAGATAAAAATATGACTTTTTGTACAGTACACTTTATATTTATTTTCTAGCTTCAACTAAGCTAAATAATAACGAGTTAATTGCTGTGACAATGTAAATACATTTGTAAGGATTTCCCCTTATTTCTTGGACTTCTCAAATAAAAATAAGTAGTTATCGAGTCAAATTGTAAGTAGTTACGACTTAAATCCTCGTAAGCAAAGTTTTTGCTGGGAGAGTTATAATTTTCGCGGGTTTTTTGTATGTATGTTTGTAAATGTCTTTATTACCACGTATCTTCCAAACGCCTGTATGGAATTCAACAGTTATTGTATGTTTCCACTATCTTTAAATTACGTAGATTGAGGTAGATTACTTCGAAGCAGGGATGGCAAATGAGATTTTAAAATTGTACCAATTGTTCTCTAAAATTGTACTTTTTTGGGCATTATTGTACCAAAACAGATTTTAGAAACCAGAAACATTTTTTAAGTACAGAAAATACATCACCTTTCTGTACATATATACATAAAAAAAGCTAACTGTGCTTAAGTCAGATTTGGCTATTGCAATTTCTAATCTAAAATAGCTCACATACTAGCTATTGGAAGGTAGAACGACGTACATAGTTTCAATAAAGCTCCCAAAAATTTACCTTTACTATAATGCAATTAAATTTCTTCACACTCTAATATGTATCATGATCATTAAGAGCTTGAAATTATAGAGACGTTTTGTGAGCTAACCTTATTTGACCAATTTTAAGCCTTACTATTAGGGGGTGTGCTGTAAAACGCGCGTTGTGAAATCAAGCGATTTACCAAAATGAAAAACCGTATTCTGTTAAGCCGACGGTTTAGTGCATTCGAAGTTAAGTTCGTATAAAACATCTTAAAAATCTGAAAGATTAAAACCAATTAAAAAGCTGCAATAAGTCAGCTTTTGAGTTGAACTTTTTCATGGAAACTAGGCGATTTAAAAACGTGCGTTTTACGGCACCCCGTATGTTTTCAATACTTCGCAAAATTAAAATTTAATTCAGATAAGTGGCATATACATATATGTACGAGCGGACGAAAAGTATAAAATATTTTATCACAATAAAAGAACTGCAATAAGGAGGTTTCCTAAAGAAATAGAAAAATTATTATTTGTACTTAATAGGCCATTGGTGTACCATTGTACTTTTAAAATTCTAATTGTACCAAAAATGGTACAATTGTGCAAACTTTGCCATCCTTGCTTCGAAGTGTTTCGCCTGAGCTTGTGAGTGATTTGGTGCTCTCGTAGTCAAATGATGCACTTAATTTATAAGGTGTGCGTAGAAGCTGTAATTGAATTCTTTTTATATACTCGTAGTTTGACATATAAAATTAATTAAATATTGTTTATAGTGTTTTTACGCTGTCGGGTTTTTTTGATTTTTTAAATCTATATTTTACTTACCTAGTTTACTTTGAGTCTTTCTGTTTTCTGTGATTTGTTGAGTTCTTTGCTTTATAAAGCAAATAAAGCTCAGTTAAAAATAAGGAATGATTCAATGATTAATTTTCTTTATATATAAATCAATGGATTCCGAAAATTTAAATTTTTGGTAAATATATTATTACGTTCTTCAATTCCCAGGCGTACCCGGGATCCCGGGAATATCCTTTTTATATCCCGCTATCCCGGGGAAAAAAGTTTGGGAATAAAAAAACCCTAGTTGTGAAGTACAGTAGCCAATGAGAAGTGGAATAGTTTCGATAGAATCTAAAATTACACAAAATATATAAAGACAACATGTATAAAGATAAAACTAACCTGAGAAAATCCTTGTCAAACCATAAAATATTATCTTAAAACATCGACCGACATTATAATCTATAACGAAAGATATTTTCGGCTTGCAAAGGAGAACAATTTTTTCAGAGAACTGGGCTCAAATTTATAATATATGAATTATAAGAGAAAGCTTTTATTGGCTTTCGGATAGAATTATTAGCAAAAAAAAAAACAGTTACCAACTACATGATATTACTTATATGAAAGTCTTAGCATGCATATCAACCTAACCCTTGATTTAGGACATTAAAACCAACTGTATGACAACAAATAACAAACAACAATATCAGAAGCATCATTCACAAAAGAGAAAAAACAAAAGGATGAAAAAACATACAAAATTGAACAATTTGAAATGTAATACAATAGAGCAATTATTTGCATGTGTGACAATCATGTTAAGTTTTATCAAATGAAAATAAAAAGTAAATATTTTCATCAAATAATTACAGGAGGAGGAATTTTATAACATTCTTAAATGCATGTTGGATGAAAAAATAAGCAAATTGAAATAACATCTGTGATTTTCATGAATAAGCGCGGATGTCCATTTTTGTCGATTTTGAGTTATTGATGCCAAATTACATTATTTTATATGCTCTTTTATATGGACCAAAAATTTCGCTAATAATATGTTCCCATTCCGAAATCTTTTTTCTAAAAACAAGGCAACTTCTTAATTCATTCAAATATTTTTCAGCTTTAATGAACTAAATCGACTTACAGTTGCGTGCTGGCAATTTATTGCCGTTGAAAAAAACACATAGCCACATGCGTTGTTACTTTTGAACACATTTCCCAAATATTTTTTGGTTATTGTTCAGTTAATAAAAACTTATAGTGACTTGTGCGCAAGTATTTTTCAGGTAAAAAAATATTGTGTGCTTAAATTAGTTCAATGTAAACAACTGTTAGTGGCATAAGCTTTTTCTCTGAACACACTTTTAGTGTCCTTGGCAAATTGTTTTTTTTTACTTATTCTCTAGGATCTTACCCTAAGGAAATTTTCGCCTACAATTTTTACACAAACTTCTTAACACATATGTTTACATGACTGTCCAAAAAATTTAATA
Organism: Panzeria rudis; assembly: GCA_956483635.1. Classification (NCBI taxonomy): domain Eukaryota; kingdom Metazoa; phylum Arthropoda; class Insecta; order Diptera; family Tachinidae; genus Panzeria; species Panzeria rudis. The sequence goes on along the minus strand of OY101449.1, from coordinate 31,948,554 downwards.
AAAATCAAACACTAGGTCCGTTTGTTTACTTTTCCAGTACAATCCAGTAGTTGAGTAAATTCTGGGTAATTTGAGAATTTTACTCACAAGAATTGCTCTTGCACAAAGAAGTACGCGAACGAAAATTTCAAAAATTTGCAGGTTTAGCAAAACAGATGATCACTAAAATGGATAGGGTTGTAAAATATATGTTGTTTCGCCTATCCAGCACATAAATATTTTTCGTACTTGGTACAATGCATTTCTATAATTATAAATTCGTAGCGAGATGTATTTATTAAATAGAACTTCGGAGAAGGTTTTACACTTGTTTATTTTGTACATGAATATTAAGTTTGTTTCTGCTTAAATGACATACGAAAATACATCATTACTTGATTTTTGATATTCGGTACCCCAAGTAACATGCAGTAATAAGTATTCAAATATATATTAGCTTTACATCTCTAAAGCATTAATGTAAATAAACCAATTACAGGAAAATGTTTGCCATGGGTGCCAAGAAAAGAAGACTTGGCGTTGTATGCTCTTCTGGAACATACAAGTTGAGAAGAAACTTACTTAGGATACAATAATTATTTTCAGTTTTTGTTGGACTTTTAATTCAACTTTTCTTCTTTTAAACGATTTTTTTTTAAATTGTATACATTTTGATTGCTTACTTTTTTTTGTTTATTTTATTGAATCATATGTTTTTTTCTTCTACTGGGTTTTACTGGCACAAATTTGTTCAGTAAAAATTTGCAAACTCTCAGTCAAACAGCTGTCATTTTACTCTCTCAATTGATGCTCTCTTTCGCAAATTTATGTGTAAACGAACGCATTTCAGTAAAATCCAGTACAAATTTGTACAAATTTTTGCAAATTTTGGGGTAAACGAACACACTTACTTATCCGATTCTTATGAGACTTCGCACAATTAGTTCTCGTAAAAGTACATGATGATAAAATATGGGAGCAGTGCCACGCCTATTTTGTTGTCGGTTTTTTTGCAAGAATTATTTGTTTAATTTTTAAAAAGAATTTTTTTTATTTCATTTTTTTTTATAAATTTGTTCAGTGATTGATAAAAGTTTGTGGATTTTTTAGGCAAATTGAAATAACCTAGTAAAAAGAATTTAAAAGTAATTTTTAAGGAACTACATTTTCATTGCTTCGAAAGAATCTCTATTAAAATAATGCAAATAATTAATAGAAAAACGAGTAAAAGTTTATTATAGTCATACAAAAATTTGTGATTCCGTTACAGTTTTATATAATTCTGGCAAAAAACCGACTTCAGTACAAAGAGCAATATATGTACTTGATGGCCTTTCATACAAACAATTTTGAAAAACGGTATGCAAATGGAGGAATTGCGCTCTAATAAACATTTTGAGTGAAGGCGTGGAAGACTTGCCCCACCGATCTTTGTAGAAAAATTATGCGACCAAACTCTAAGCAAACCATTCCAAACAAAAAAGAATTTTGGAAGTCGGTCCATAAATGGAGGAGCTATGCGATAATCAATATTTCGGCGGGAAGGAGAAATCCCGCACACATTTTGGAGAAAAATTTATGGAACCAACCTCCAAGGTGGGTTTGCAGCAAATTTCCCAACTGATTTTCGAAAAAAAAACTATGGAATAAAACTGTTGTCAACCCCTTTCAAACAAAAAAATAATTTTGAGAATCGTTTCACTAATGACAAAGTTATGCATGGGGGGAGTATGTTTCCCCCTCCCATTTTCCCAACACAAGAATTTTGAAAATCGGTTCACAAATGACATAGTTATGGATTTCGGGGTGGGGCGGAGGGGGGGGGGAGCAAATTGTCCCCTCCCATTTTCGGAAAGAATTGTGGGGCCAAACTGCTAGCAAACCCTTTCAAACAAAAAAGAATTTTGATAATCGGTTTACAAATAACAGAGTTATGGATTGCGTGGGAGCGAATTTCTCCCTCTGATTTCGACAAAAAAATTTTGGTACCAATCTTTGTCAAACCCTTTCAAACAAAACAAGAATTTTAAAAATCGATTCAAAAATTACAGAGTTATGCGTGTATAAACATAAAAAAGTAAAAAAAAAAGAACATACACACCAGTGGTCAGCAATGAGTATTGAAAAAGTGAGTAGAGTTGAATCATGACTCATAATTTCTTGTACTTATATGCATTCATACTTATTGCGATGTTGTACTCATTAATACTCATACTTAACAAGATCTATGACGTTGTTGATTTCGACTACCCTTAACTCAATGTGTACAGACGATGGAAAATAACTATCATACTGCGAATCAGGGGCCGAATTACCGCACACGTGATCGAGTAAAATTGTTCGAAAATATTCTTTTTGGGATTACGGCATACGATAATCGAGTAGCTGCTGTTTAAATTCCACTCGTTAGCACTAGAGCGATCGAATACAATACTTTTTTTTATTTTGTTTGTTTTGCAAAAAACCATACAACATTACCTATAAACCTTATTACAGTTGACCAACCGACTTGGTTGTTGTACTAGCTGCTAGAAACACAAAATTTTTCTTTATGTATTACAAATTTTTAGTCGATTCAACAACCGGAATAATATAAACTTGGTACACTTTTTAAACATTTCCATTCGTTAGCTATCGAATGCGGTAATCCATCCATTCGAAACGTGACGAAATTTTATTCGATACGAAAGCCTACTCGATAACGAATGCGGTAATTCGGCCCCAGCATACGAACATTAAAATAATCATTATGATGTTGTGTGTACGCTCTTTACGTGTTTATGCGTTGTGTGTTTGGTATGATGATTATGAGGTTGTGTGTATGCTTTATACGGGTTTGTGTGTTGTGTGTTTGCTATGATGAGTTCAGTGAGTTGAATCAGATGTAAGTATTATGAGTACTATAAGTATTTTATAAATCAAACTGAGATTATTTATGAATCAAGCAGATGGCATGAGTACGATGAATACTTATACTTATAAATCGACGTTATTGTGAGTATAAGTACATAAGACTAGTTAAATTTGAATGATGTATACTCACTTGCATTTAAAAGTTCTTGAGTGAGTATGAGTAGCGAAAATTGCTGATCTCTGATACACACGAATTGATTATCTTCTCCTTTTTGGAAGTCGGTTAAAAATACCCACGATTTTTGTAAAGAAATCGATTTTTTAAGAAATTTATGAACAATGCTTTTCCCTAGCGGAAAATCTTATTATAGAACGCCAAAAAGGAAATTTTTCTTAACATCGCTTCCAATTCAGTGATTAGGAATTGATAAAGAGAACTTCTTATATATGTAAAAATAATTAGTAATGGTCCAAATATGCACTACTTCCGGATCGAAAATTCTATATTTTCATGACTTTTTTGGAATGTCTTTTTTAACAGGGAATATACTCTCTCTCACCCTGAATTCTCACCACTATCGTGAATAATTTTTCCTCCGAAATATTTTCTTTTTCCCTTCTTTTGCAATCTTGAATAGAAATTCGAATTATTCTTATCATTCATTTTTTCACGTAGATTTTTCCCCCTTTTCTCCTGTTTTTGTTCACTTTATTTTAGCAGGCAAACTGGATTATTGTATTTATCCACTTTGCCTGTAATTACTATTTTATCCTTCAAATTAATTATTAAAGCTTATAAATATTTATTTTTAGGACGAAATCAGTAAGCAGTGTTGATTTATCTTCATACACAGAAAAACTAAATTTCATTTTCTGTAAAGGAATTCAATGAAATAGTAAATATTTTGTCTAGGAACGGACCTACAAAAAATTTTTAAATATAGACAAAGATATCTGAACAATTTCATTGAAAAAAACGTGTTTTTTCAGTGAACAAAATGTTTAAATCTATAAAACAATTTTTCTAAAAATATCAACAAATTGTAAACAAAACAATTTACTAAATCAAACAGAAAGATTTACTAGACTTTCTGAAAAATATCAAACAATATTTTTGTCTGAATTTATAAAACAATTAGTCTAAAAATACTAACAAATATTAAACAAAATAGTTTAGAACGATTTTCCGTCATCCCACGTCAAATTTGGTTTGAAAATAGACCGGTTTCGGCTATGTGCCATCTTCAGTGTTCTATTGTATTCAATAGAACACTGAAGATGGCACATAGCCGAAACCGGTCTGTTTTCAAACCAAATTTGACGTGGGATGACGGAAAATCGTTCCAAATTCAAAAAAAAAACCCCGTCGGAAGAAAAACACAACACTCAAAATAGTTTACTTAACCAAACAAAAATATTTACTGGATATTTTTGTAATATATATATCAAATAAAATTTATGTCTGGGTCATCATCATCATCCATTAAGCATTTATGAAATTTCACTTTGTTAAATGTGTTCAAGTCTGAATGTTTATTTAAAAACTCTAAAAAAATTAATGAGAATTAACGCAACGACATTAACGAATTGATTCACTCAAAAATCTTCAGTAAACAAAACTGGTATAATCACATTCCTTTTGCTATCATTGTTGTTGTTGTTATTTGTGTGTGTGTCGTTAGCGGGGCTGTTTTTTTACGACAAAATTGTTCTTGTTGTTTTTGGTTTTGCATCCTAAACAAAAGTCAAACAAACAATTCATAGATTATGTAAAGCACATTTACTGAAAATTTAATTTATTTTTAGACAAACCATTGTTTGGAAATTTTTTGGTGATCACTTTTTCTGTGTGTGATCTCTTGCACGCGGTATTCGGCACCAGCCGTAACTCTTTCCAATTGGTCTTTAGTCTTGAGAAGTAGGTTCAACGAACATATCGGTGTAGTGCAGCACTACAAGTTTTATGCGGATATTATCACCGAGAGCTTTAAGAACAAAAATAAAGAATGGGCTTTCTTAATTAAATATTTGTACAGGCTAGAAGACAAAAACTTAGGATGCATGTGAAACTTTTTAAAAATTATTAACCAACTAGCCACTTGATATATTTATTATTTTTGCAAATTAAACATTCGAATGTAATTTTTTTTATAACTTATGTGCCATTTATTAAGATTTTAAAAGTTTTTAAAAATCGTTCGATAAAAAAACTTCATTTTTGTGTGTGTGTGTGTGTGTGTGTGTTAGTGTGTGTAAGTGTGTGCGTACTACCAATAACCATTGAATGACAGGAAAATTATGAGCCATATTAACAACAAATCATTAGCAATAATTTAGACAACATTTTTTAAGTGTTCTCAGGCAATTGCAGGCAACAACAACTAAAACAACAATTCCTAGTTGGGGAATGAGGTACAGCAATTCATTCATCCAATCCGTACAAACATTTGTTCAATTTATTCATTTTTATTGTATGAATATTCATAATTCGCATTAAGACGATTGCGTTACTAGAGAAGATGCATTTCGTGTCTATATTTCACGCCAACCTACAAATTCATAAACAATCGGTTGGATGGACAGACAAACAGTCAGAAAATTTGGTCGGATGTTTGGTTTGATTTTAGAGTTGGTTTGGGTTGGGCTCTCTTTAGTTTGGTTCAGTCATTTAATCGTTTATTCGCCTGTTTTATTTAATGATTTCTGAGTTACAAGGCTTTTACGAGAATATATGTGGCGCAAACGCATTTCAATTTCTAGCAACATACAACAACATAAGACGAACGTTTTTTATTTAACTTTTCTTTGGTTTTATTTGAATTGTGGCAGGATGGTTGAAAGTATAGAGATGGAGTTGAAGTGTATTGAATCTCAGCAGGTTTAATAACACAACAATTTTACAACAACTTATGACAATGCAGTGGTAACAAATAACACTTTCAAACCATTATGAGTAAGCTTTCATTCATGCCGACTGATCAGCCAACTAACCAAACAGCCAGCCGGCCACAAACGAACGACTGTTTTAAAACTCAATCATCCAAAAGACTTTGCTGGCTAGTTGTTTATAAAGAAAAGCTTTTCAAGAGCCGTTCAAAAGAGCTGAGAATTTATGGCGAACTACTACCGCAGCATGATTTGAGCCTGCGTATTATTCTCTCTTTTTTATTATTATTATTATTTTTTTTTTTTTTTTGGTAAATAGAATGTCTTAAATTATGAATATTACCACAATGAGTCAATTCCCAATAAATTTACCTCCCCAGCTTAATACCAGCCACTTTAGCAAACAGCTTTGCGAGAAGAAAAGAAACCAGTTCTTGTACATCGCACCATCAACCAGCAAATCTAGCTATAGTCAATTTAGCCTTCATACTTTATAAGCGGCGAATAAAGTTGTCGTTGTCATCGTTGTCTTGGCATGATGGCTCATGAATCAGTAAATGATTTTTCTTAGCTCACACCAGTAAGAAAAACATATAGAAAAGGGAAATAAGACCGCTTGTTTGTTTTTTTTTTTTAAGTTATAAACATAATTTGTACGCACATGATTAGATATGACTTTCTTCTCTTGCAATCTTTTTGGTTGGCATCAAAGACCGCTGGGCGTCTTGTACCAAAGTAACGTTCAAATGATCTCGTAATCTATGGGCAATTAAACAACAAGATTGTCTAATCTCATTTTTTTATGAGTGCAGATATTTCAGCTTGATTACATGGATTGGCATGATATGTTTGTTAATAAATTTGATATGAAATTTCATATTATCGTACATCACCGTGATAATGAGAGAGGTGTTTATCCGTAAGATAAAACTGCATGGAAACTAAAATTTTGCATCTTAATCTGTGTGCATGAGCTACATTTTAAGACATGTGTTGTTTTGCGATATACCGCAAGATTTGTACGTGTAGTTGATATTAATTTCATATGATTTTAAAATCTGGTATTTTAATGATTTTGAATTAATTAACTTTTGCTTTGTTGCAGCAAATGGCTATGAAAAAATATATGTATATGCCAAACGATTATATATTTCAATAGTTTATATCATACGTTTGTTTATTTCACAATAAAAAGTGGTCTCAAATACCTATCTGCTGCTTAAAATACTGCGATCTCTATTAAATAGTCACTTAGGTCTCAGCCAAATTGCCACTACCTATATTTAACTGTATTCGTTGTAGACATATAAGAAGAATAGCTTGCTTAGCTATCTGAGTCTATTTACTTATGTTTCCTGCACATAATTTTAACTATAAAATTTAAATAACACCATTGTTTTGCAAAAACCGCCTTAAAATTAAAAAATGTTTACTTCCAATTAAGTTATGAGTTTAGTCGAACTATATGGGTTTATATCCGCAGAAATTTTAATTATTTTGGCTTGAGTTCGGTTTTAATTTAATTTTTCGATTAAATTATATTTTTATTTAGAGAAGCATGTAGACAAAGAAAATTTTTGACTGCGCGAAGGGTTGAACTGACGTTTCGATAGCTCCCGCTAATCTCATCAGAGCTCATTACCGCTTAGACCACTCGACCAAAGTCGGGTGTTTGCGGTCAAGAGCTGAATATCATCTACTTTTAATCAATTCATACTGTCACTCTTAGAGCTGTATTTCATTTGATAGCTATTGATATTCAGTTTTTTTTTTGTCTTGTGTTAAGCTTCTTTTTATTATTTCTCTATTCTAGTATGAATTATAATCGATAATTAAAAGTACTAGTGTGTGTGAATGTTTGTTCAGTTTTATTTCAACATGTACATAATTTTGCTAGGTGCCTTTAGAGTTTAACAATTAAGTTATGAGTTTAGTTTATTTTATTTTTACTTCCGCCTGTTAGACCATACTCTATACAAAGTATCCAACTCCCGGACGTGCACCACTTTTTCTACTTTAGCAGTATCATAACATCGACTGGAGGCTCTTCCGATGACGCACAATGGTTTCAAATGGAAAAAGGGTAATAAATCTGTATCTTTGAAACTTGCGATCCGATTACAAAACGGTATATGTAAAGATCATAGAATAGGACCTAAGCTTTAAAATTATTAAAACTTTATGATGAAACACACGGTGAGCTACAGGGTGTCAAAGTTGACTATCTCGGCCTTGAAAAACATTGTTGGCCCCATAGCTTTTACAAATATCATCCGATTTTAATAAATGTAAACTTGTTGTAAAGTTTATGAATAGATAAAGAGAACATACTTTATTATATTAGGTTATCTTTAATATTTTCAAAGATATTTGGTTTTGAATTTAAACATTTTCATATTTGGCCTCGACTTTGTTCCCGATTTCGTAAATACCTCCTTATCCTTGATAATATTCAAAAAAAAATTAAGTTAGCTCAATTCATGTAGTCATAAAAAATAACCAAAGTTAAGACTTTGATATTGTACAATAAATATAGAGCTTAATTGTTCGACGTTTTTTTTTCAAAAATTTTACAAAGCTAAAAGTTTTTCTGTTCAATCAGCCATGTCACAGAAAACTATTCCGATCGAAAGTGGTTTCAATTCCGCAAGTTGCTTCTTCAGAAAACGAAAAACGAAAATTTTCTTCGCAATCAAATCACTTTTAAATTTCAAAGTTGAATTGAAACACACTTTTCTACAGACTTCATTTGCAGTAAATATTAAAAAACGTGCATACTTTTGGGAGCATCAAATAAATATATGGTCATGAGCTTTCCATGTTAATAAAAAGCTTAATGTGAGCTTTGCATCTAAAAGCAAAAGTAAACAAACCCCTCAAGATATAAAAACGAAATACACAGCCATGTCACAGATTCCGTTCGGATTGGTTTTGATTCCATAGTTGTCATTCCGAAAAAGTACATTTTTGGTGCTTTAGATTCCGTTTATTATGTATTTCGTTTTTAAAATGATAAAGTTTGTATACCTTGAGGCATTTGTTTACTCTTGTTTTTAGATTCAAAGCTCACATTAAGCTTTTTATTAACATGAAAGCTCATGACCAAATACTTATTTGGCGCTCCTAAAAGTATGCACGTTTTTTAGTATTTACTGCAAATGAAGTCAGTAGAAAAGTGTTCTTCTATTCCACCTTGAAATTTAAAAGTGGTTTGATTATGAAAAAAATTTTTGTTTTTCGTTTCCTGAAAAAGGAATTGAAACTACTTCCGATCGGAATGGTGTTCTGTGACATGGCTGACAAAATAAACGGAATCTAAAGCACCAAAAATGTACTTTTTCGGAATGACAACTACGAAATCTAAACTAATCCGAAACGAATCTGTGACATGGCTAAATATATCGAAAGAATAGACTTCAGAAATGACTGCAGTTCAAATTTTAAGTCGATGAAAGCATGCGCGCCACATCTACCATTGGACGAAAATAGTGAATTTTTCTACGAAATTCTAAATTCATCGCTTAATAGCCAGATTTTGTAAATAATTTCGTTTGTAAATGCTTCAAATTTGTATAAAATGTAACGCAAATACATTTCAAAAAATTTTTCCACACAAATTTAAAAACGCAAAAAGCGTTTGTATTTAAAAAATCTGGCCTTATGAAAAAAACGTCCCATCGAGTTGCTCAAATTTCTTTGCAAATTATTTCAGATATACATATTTAATATAATTAATCTGGCTTTTAATTGTTACTTGCCCACTAAAAAATGTGGCCAGGAGAGACGATTTTCTAAAAATAGTCATATTATCACATTACTCATACGTACACAATTTCGAAGTAAAAAATTTCAAATTCTTCATACGTTTTTCTTTTTTTTAATTATAAATTCATAAACAAATACCCGTTCAATATATCGTTGAAGGTTTTTAAAGATAAGAGGATTGCTATGTTTTTTAATAAATTAGTAAGGAAATAAAAATTAAAATTTGAAGTTTAGTACTATTTTCGTGCAGGCAAATAAAATGCTTCTGAAAATTTTACTATTTTTAGAAAATCTGCTGTCCTGTTTTGAGCGGTCGGATAACAACTAAAATCCAGTTTAATTATATTAAATTAATAGTTTTAAAGAAATTTGAAAAACTTGATTTGCGTTTTTTCCTTAAACGATTAATATAGAATTTCGTAGAAAAATTCTTTATATTCGGTCAATGCTAAATGTAGCGTATATGCTTTAATCGATTTAAAAATTCAACTGCAGTTATTTTTGAAGCCCTTTCTTTCGAAAGATGGATAAAGAAACATTTTAGTTTTTAGAAATTTTTGAGAAAAAAAGACAATATACACTCTTATGTTGGTCTGGACCAGGCGCGGATACATGGGGGAAGGGGATATTTCTTCCCCCTAAAAGAAGTTTGGAAAAATAGTATGTTTTACTTAGAAGTTCCCCCCTCCCCCCTCCCAAAAGCTCAAGGTGGATCCGCGCCTGGTCTGAACAGGCTGTTAAAGGAGTGATGTAGTTGATCTTCGAAGATAGTACAGAGTCACACTACTGAAATTTTCTATTAGACAAGTCTGTGTGATTCTGAATTAATCAAAATTTTACACCGTCCTGGAACAAAAGCATTCAAATCGGCAATCACAAAAAAAAATTATATAGTTCCAACTTCTGATTCTGGCAGATGGCACAAAAAAATACAAGTATATACGTATAACGGCGTTTTGATAATCTGGTATTCATTTTAGGCGAAGTTAAAGTTCCCCCCTTTTGCGCATAGTTATAGTGACTCGGCGTAGGAAATTTTGTCAGCCTTACATTTAAGGTATGTATAAGATGTGTTCAGCACTTTTATGTAAAACACTACGTTAAACATTTTTGTGAAATATTTTAACTCCCTAACTCTTCGTTGTATGGGTATTTTTGTGTCTTTCGTAAAAAAGCGCAAAAATCTCCCCTTCAGAAGCAATACAGCGGGCTCAAATGTTTTACAAAAATACTTGCAATTATAAGTTTTGAAAGAGATCCAAGCTCCAGACATTACTTGAACGGCAGAAGTCATTTAAAACTCAGAATATATTTAAGTGTTAATTTCGTACTTAATTAGAAATAGTAGTCGATATACGAAATCTTGTAAGCCTTACGATTAAGGTATAAGATGTATTCAGTACTTTTACATAAAACTCCACGAGGAACATTTATGTACAACATTTCAGATCGCTATATAGCCGCTGAACAAGACATACAAAGATTTGAAGAGCTTTTCTGCCATGTGCAAGAAATTGGGTATTAGGAGGGAAGGATCCGAAATGGCATAAGTGACACCCAGAATTTGATGTCGTATTCAAAAGTCACCACAGGTATATATTAAGCTAGATTCAAGCCATAAAGTACGATATGCGATATGATGAGATACGGCTTTAAATTGCAGTCCTATATATAAAAAACAAAAAGGTATGTATTTTAGGACGTGACGAAAAAATTGCTTACTGTATTAGAAACTTTATAGATATATCTTTTTCGTTTCTTTATATATATATATTTTTCGTTTTTTATGGGGACCGGCCCGCTCTATTGTAACGTGCCATTGAACAATTATGCATTGGCCTCCATCCAGTTACACCACCTCGGGTTCCAGGATATTAAATTTTACTACAAAAAAAGTTTTGTCTTTTCGAATCATCAGTGAAACCTCCATTTGTGTCTTTACTTTAATGAAATAGTTTGTCTTAATTATCCAGTAAAGGATTATATTATGTGCAATATCACGGCAGTGACAGAGTCGATCGTTCGTGACAGGGGAGAGTAACTTGAGATAAATAAGGGCTTCCGCTGTCTCTGCAATGAAACTTTTGCGGAGATCACTTAATTCAATCCTTCTTCTATAATTGACATGCTTTCCATATCCAATAATAGCACATCGTCTCTCTAATTCCTCTTCCGCATACTTTCAGGATTTCACAACTAAGTCGATCTATTGACAATCGCGCTCCGAGGCTCGTTATCCTGCAGTCACCTCGTGGAACCTCCGTCACTGTTATCCGCAATCCATTACTCTCATATTTATAACTCAATATTTTATACTTTTAAATAAATTGAGCGACCTCTTTCTTCGGAAGCTCTTCAAAGTAGTGCAGATGGAAAGCATTTATTTTTTTTATTGCTTCTACAAACTTGAGTTTTTTGTTGGTATGCTTTTCTGATATGTAACAGTCTATAAAGTCATACGATATATTACACTTCCCGAAGTGCTAGCGTTACAATAATGAAAAGCTATCAAGGGACTTCACTCGTTTGAACTACAACTTCTCTTGCTTTAAACTATTACATCTTATTTATCATTAATGCTGCTGTTACTTTTTCAGAATCTCTCACAAAATGGACGACGATTTAGATGATACACATCTCTGTATTAAATGTAAGCGAACTATCGAGGGTATAGACAATTATATTGAACATCGCAAACAAAACTGTTCAATACCAACAACATCTTCCGGTGAACAACCAACAAAAAATACAACTTCAACTACTACCTCAGGCCAAGAAGAACGTACTGATGTTACTCCAGCCATAACTTATGAACCATTTAGTTTTAATGAACCTGAACCACCAAACCTGCCAGCGAGTCATGGTGGCAAGACCTCAAAGACTTTGGGAGAAAGTTACGAGTTACCTTATGAACTGGAAGCTGATGTGTTTTTCTCTTCTCTCCAATTGCAAAGTGTACAATCAACAGTGGGACAGCATGCACCCGCGGGGACAAGTGGTGGTAAAACAGGAAGTTCACAACCAATGGGACCCTTGACTCGACAAAAATCTATGCAACTAGAAACAGAAGCAAATTCACCAGGCGGGATAAATTGGAACCTTTCTGGAACACCGCATCGAAATAGTGGTGAAAACTTCTTAAAAGACACAATTTTTAAGACCATGACATATGGACACGAGTCTCCAGAAGTGACTGAAGAAGAGGAGGAAGAAGAAGAGATAGATGTTGATGTGGAAGATGATGATGAAGATTATGATCCGATGGCTGAAGCTCATGGCTCTGGAGGAAAATGGAAATTATCTCTAATGCGGCACTCACCGCCCGTTGTGCCCATATCGCATACAGGTGGTAAATGGAAACCTGAGCATCGTCCTAATCTAAGAGTAGCTCACTCGCAACTTTCTAGAGCTTCACCTACATGGGATGATAATTTGGATGATGCAGATGTTCAAGAGGGACAACATCCACCGGATGATCACACCCAAGGTAAATGGATACCTGGAACTAAACTACAAAGATTAGAGTATAAAGAAGTGGTGGAACTATCCAAATGCAGCAAAACCAGCCAGGATTATTGGTGTAATATTTGTTGTCGCAAGCTGAAGAGTAAAATTATCTATGAAAATCATTTGAAAACCTCTTATCATTTAAAAAGAGCCGAACCAGAACAACAATTGGAAAAGGCCGCTATTAAAGAGCTGCCTAAAGATGATACTCGTATAAAGAAAAGTTTTCCTGTTGCAGAATTCGAACCTCTCTCTATTACTGTTTCTATGAATAGCAAAAAGAGAAAGAGGAGATGCACCAACTTGAAATGTGGTCTTTGTAAATATGTTATGACTAGACATTTGATAGGAAAACATTTAATATCGCATTACCATTATCGACGCATGCAATTATATCCAGAAGCTTCGCTACCTATGATACTGGAAAATATTCACGCTATTGTTTTGCAATCACCATTTCAATGTCGTCCTTGTCGTTTCTATGCCAATACCGAAGAGACATTCTTACTTCATTGGAATTCAGCTTCTCATTTAGATGCCTCTGAAGGTCCAGGACGCTTTTGGTGCTCATACTGCCAATTTGAATGTGAAGACAATAATCAAATGCGTAGGCATCTTTTGGGTCCCGAACACAAAGAAGTCCTTTTAGCCATTAATCGTTCAGTGCCTATTTGTATAAGTAAACGCTTGAATATAGATTGTCCCAAGTGTACGCAATCATTTCGCTACAATTTCGAACTCAGACGTCATTTTATAAATTATCATCGAGACATAGAATTCATGGGAACAGCTTCTGATGTATATCAATCAAAGTTTAAGTGCATCTCTTGTCCTGAGGTTTTGTCTTCGAAAATTGCCCTGCAAAGACATGAAAAGTTTAAGCATTTAATTTCCAAATATTTTTGCTCTATATGCAATTTAGAATTTAACAGTCCTTGCCAAGCAAGGCGACATCGCAAATCTTATGACCATAAGCAAAAAGCTTTGACTGCAAATCAAAGAATAGTGAAAAAAGAAGAAAGAAAAGAACTGTTCGCATTGAACATGGAAACAAAGTAAGAATTTTAAAATACATTCTTAGTTCATTAACAACTTCTAATTATTTTTTTTAAATTTTTTAAATTTATAATTATGTATTTAAAAAAACTTTTCCATGTAGGCCTGTGGTAACAGAAGAGCCAAAACTAGATGATAAGCCCAGCACAAGTGCGCAAGCCCGACAGAAGCTTTCAGAGCTAATAACTCCACCGGCTGCTGTCGCCTACAAATGCAAAGATTGCTCTTTTACAACCTCGTCCCAAGAAGAGTTCAAACTACATGGCCAAAGAAATCATGTTTATTCTCAACATAATTGCATATTATGTTCTACCAATTTCGCAAGTGCACAGGAATTGGGAAGACATACAAGAACATGCAAACCAGCAATCGTTGCCAAACCAGAAAATGTAAAATTGTCTACAGAACTACAGGAAATTATGACAGAGCAGGGAGAAAAAATCTGGCTGTGTGAATTATGTGACTTTAAGTAAGTTTTTTTTAACGTAAAACTGTATTGTTTTGACAAGTTCTTGCATGCATATAATTTTCTGTTTTAGAGCTCCATTTCGGTCTGAAATTCTTTACCACCGCATCTTTCATTCTTATGTCAGTGTGGGTAAAAATCAACTGCTGCCATGCCCTTTATGTGATAAAACATTTCGCAAACATTCTTTACGTTTTCATTTACATAATCATACAAAGGAAAAACTTTTTAAATGCGAAATTTGTAGTTCTTCATTTTCCCGTCCATATAATTTAAAAGATCATATCAAAAATATACATGGGGAAGGCAGAAAGAGTTCTGGAGAACCTACAACTAATATTCCTGCAGATGATAAAGCTTCGGCCAAAGCTGTTAAAACGTTTCCGTGCAAATCATGTGATAAAGTTTTTAAAAACAAGTGAGTATTGGTTACATTAAAATCTCTTAAGTAGTGTTTACATGGTAATACATGTATTACGATATATCTAAAAATGAAAAAAATCATCGATAAATGTTTATTTTCTAAACCATTTTAGAAACTTATGTATTATCATCATGCCAGAGGTGTAAACACGAAAAATACTTACAACCGACTTTTGTTCTCTTTTTTTTAAGCGCGAAGAGAATTTCATAATATTTTGATTTTACAAAGTCGTTAATACTTTGTATTACCATGTAAAGATAGCTTTAGCAAACACCCGGACACTTTGATTAAAGTTTTTTTTTAATTAAGTGCTGTGTTCAACAATTTGAATGTCTCTTAAAATGAAGTTAATAAACCATTTAGAAGCAAAATTTCATAAAGTTGTATTTAAAAACGTTTATTCAGCCGATCCGATCGAAAGTGATTTCAATTCCGTAATTTGCTTCTTCAGAAAATGAAAATGTTCTTCGTAATCAAACTACTTTTAAATTTCAAAGTGGAATAGACACAGATTTTTCTACTAACTTCATTTACAGTAAACACTAAAGGCTAGCAAGAGTACATTCATTTGTTTGGCTGCACACAAAGAAAACAACATTCATTCAAATATTAAACGCTCAATGAGAACGAACAGAGTAAATGTTATCCAAAGACAAGAATGAATCAAATGCCTGTAAAAAAAATTGGGTTTTTAAAAGGGTAATTTTTTAAAAAGGTCCTTTTTTTAACGTAGTTTTTATTAAAGGTACTTTTTTAAAAAGTTACGTTTTTTCAAAAGGTGCTTTTTTTAAAATGTAATTTTCTAAATAAGTACCTTTTTAAAAAAGTACGTTTTTAAGAAAAGGGTACTTTTTATAAAAATTTACTTTTTCAAAAAATTTAGTTTTTAAAAAAGAACGTTTCTAAAAAAAGGACGTATTAACAAAAATTACGTTTTTAAAAATAGTATCTTTTTAAAAAAATTACTTTTTAAAAATAGTACCTTTTTAAAAAAATTACTTTTTAAAAAAAGTACTTTTTAAATGCTACTTTTTTAAAAAGATACTTTTTTTAAATGTAGTTTTTTAAAAGGTCCTTTTTTAAGAAGGTAAGTATTTTAAAAAGAAACTTTTTTTATAAAGGTACTTTTTTAAAAAAGCTACTTTTTTAAATACATATCAACTTTTTTTAAAAAGCTTCTTTTCTAAAAAGGTACTTTCTTAAAAAGGTATTTTTTTTAAACGTACTTTTCTAAAAAATTACTTTTTTAAAAAAGTACTTTTTTTAAAAAGCTTTTTTTTAAAGCCACTTTTTTTAAAAAGCTACTTTTTTAAAAAGCTACTTTTTTAAAAAGGTTCTTTTTTAAGAAGGTACTTTTTTTAAAAAGGTATTTTTTGTAAAAAGGTACTTTTTTTAAAAAGGTGCTTTTTTAAAAGTGCTTTTTATAAAAGGTACTTTTTAAAAAGATAGTTTCTTAAAAAGGTACTTTTTTAAGAAGATAGTTTTTTTAAAAGGTACTTTTTTAAGAAGATAGTTTTTTAAAAAGGTACTATTTTAAAAAGGGTACTTTTTTTAAAAATATACTATGTATTTTAAAAATTTCCTTTTCTTAAGGGTACTTTTTTAATAGGGTACTTTTTTTAAAAATGTACTTTTTTGATAAATGTTCTTTTTTAAAAAGGTACTTTTTTAAAAAATTTTCTTTTATTAAAAAGGTATTTTTTTTAAATGTATCTGGTTTTTTTTTAAGTTTTTTTAAAAAGGTTTTTTTAACGGCACTTTTTTAAAGGTAACTTTCTAAAAGGTACCTTTTTTAAAAATGTACCTTTTTTATAAAAAGCACTTAAAATGAGAATCAACTATATAATTTTACTGATTGTCTGTTAAAAAATTTTCATTAGAAAGAAAACTATAAAAAAAATCTTCCCTGTTTTTATTAAAAAAATGTCACTCAATTTATTGCAATTTGTATATGAAAATAAGTTGTGTAATCATAAAGCTTTTTGTTGCTGTTTTTAGTTTTGGCCATTTGCCTGAGATAAAGAACATTAAAAAGAATGGATAGCATTTTTCCCACACAATGACCACAATAAAATTGTAAGTTTTAAACTAAACAATTCCACCGCGCTTTCATTAAAAGGAGTGTGTGAAACCATGTATGTGTGGGAATGTGTTTATGTGTAGTGTTAAATTAAAAAATTCCAAAAATACACAACCACTAATGAAACAAATAAATAAACAACATATTCCTCTCGAAAAAAGGACAAATTAACTAACAAAACGAACAAATAAAATAACTCATTAAGTTTTAGCAGGACATTCCTTGAAACAGTGTATGCAAAAAAGAACCCTAAACCTCTTCCCAGTTTCCAACCCATATGAATAATTTTTAAACATATTGCTGTTTGCTTTAAGCACTAATGCATTTGTGAACAAATGTGTGGGTCTCTCAGAAAGTATTTCAATGCATTCACTAAATCACGCTTGCGGCCACTAAAAATGCAATCTTTGTTTAAAATATTTTTCCCTTTTGCTACCACCCCGCTACTTCTGGAGCAATTCTTCTGCAATTATGCATGCAAGCAAGCAACAAATATATTTTTAAGAAACGTATTGCTTTTGTATTCGTTTAAGGATAATAAATTTGCAACAAAACGTTATGAGTTTTACTGCAGGCATTGGTCATTAGTGGATTTTTGTATCGTGTCTTTTTTTCTGCTGTTTGGTAGCTCTCATCCTTATTGTTAGTGGAAATAATCATTTCTAAACGCAGATTAAAATTTGCGTTTAGAAATACAATTGGTTTTTGTAATTTTTTCTTCTTTAGTTAGAAAGATTACAAAATATTGTTGTCTTGTCTTAAGGAATGGGAAAAGTAAGGAGTGGGAAGAGATACAGAAAAAATTTTACCATCTCACAGCACAGAAAAAATTAAGTTTCGTTTTTGATAACAAAAATCCCGTCATTCAATATTTTTTTCAAATTTCCTGTGATAAATAATTGCGCTATATTGATAACAAAATTATTTCAAAAGAAAATAAAATATGAATTACAAAAATGTTGACATGCCTGATATACGAACCCGGGCTTCCCAGACATGAAGCATGCACTCTACAGCCGAGCCTTGTCCTAGTTATTTGTTTATACAATAAAACTTATTTTAAGTACTTATGTATGAAAAGAACAGACATAACCGGCATCGGAAAGAAATACATTCAACGAAATATTGTATTAAGTTAATGACAAATGTTATTGAAATTCATATTTTTTTCAATAAACTCGTGCTATTTTTTTCTGTGTTGAATTTACTTCTGCCATAAATATTGAAATATGTATAACGAATTGGTACTTAGTACTTAAATTGCTACACTGAAAATAATCCATGCAACATTTTACGAAAAAAAACTTTCGTAGTGACTTTTTTCGTAGAATATACGAAACTTTCGTATATACATATTACGAAAAAGCATTTAGGCAATATTTTTTTGAATTTACGAAAGTAACGAATACCTTTCGTAAACATTTTTCCTTGTTAAAAAATATATTTGAAATAAAAAAATAAACTAAAATAATTTTTTATAAATTGACGTAGTACATTTTATATGTAAGTAAATAAATCAAATTTTTAGCTCTTATAAAATAAGTAGAAAGTGGCTCAGTGGGTAGAGTACATGACTTGAAATATGAAGATTGCGAGTTCGTGCCCCGGTTGAGCCATACTTTTTTTACTTTTATTTTTTGATTATTTTCGTACATTTCGTATATTTTACGATAGAATTTCGTGGGGCGAAATTACGAAATATTTCGTAATATTCACGATCGTTTTTGTGCATATGTTGCATGGAATTTTGTCTGTGTTAAATGTAGCTGCAAAATTTCATTCGTAAATATCAATAATAAAGGCCGTTTCAGACTACAAAACAAGTCTTAATACTTTTGGGGGGAAATGAAACTCTGACATGATGTGTTGTTATTGTTTTTTGAAAAATTTAAAATAGAAATTATATCAGGGAGGCATTTTCGTCAAAAGTATTAATACTTGTATTATAGTCTGAAACAGCCTTAATCAATGTTTTTATAGCATTACGAAAAAATGTAATACATATGCACAAAACATAATTATCTCCTTTGTTTGTGTGACAATATATTCTATTTCCTGCCATAGCTTCGTATTTATACTCACCAGTCACCACTTTGACAAGTGGTAACATTGAACAAAGAACGCTGATCCGTGATACCATCTGTTAGTCTTATGATTCGCTATTCTAATATTCCTTTCATAATAAAAATTTTAATTTATCATAAAAATGTTTAACTAAACAGTAATTTCTAAATTCAGGTATTGAATTTAGGACGAAATAATAAGTTTCGACTTAAATCTATGTACATAATATGTACATACAGTCAAAGAAAATACGTAAACTTCAAACCATCTTTCTAATGGTGTTATGAGTTTCCTCCCAAATCTTATATTTTCGTAGATAGGTAGCACGCATTTTATCGTACGGCAGAAAATTATACATTTAATTTTTTTTAAATTAATTAATAAACTTTTTTAATAGCTGCCCATTGGTTTTCATTGTTTTAAGATTTTATCACATAATTTCACAATTTTCCTTTATGAAATTCAATATTTCCAGTATGCTTTTTGTATTATGTTCAAAGAAAATAACTAAGAAAATTACTTGTTGTGAAAAATATGTTACATCTGAAGCAAAAGGATAAAAACGCCTTTGTAATTATAACACAGGCCTGCGAAATAACATTTTGTAAAATATTTTTTAACTTGAAATAATGTGTTTTTAGCCGTACTATATGGGGTTTATCCTAAGAAATTTTTATTATTCAGGCTTAAGTTCGTTCAATTTAATTTTACAATTAAATTATAATTTTTCAAAGCATGTAATAGTTGAAAAAGAACAAAGACGAATTGCTTGACTTTTGTAAGGTTCGAACTGAACATTGATGTTTTGGGGATCAACCACGATCCCATCGTCAGAGCTCTTTATACTGTACACTAAAAGAATTTCGCTTCATAAATCCAATGAAACAATTTCGTTGGATTTTTTCACAGATCTAATGAAATACTTCACAATTCTAATGAAGTTTCACGAAAATTTTGAAAGAATTTCATTGGAATTGCTTCTTTAACTTTCAAAGTTTCGTTAGAAAATTTCATTGGATTTATGACAGCAACATTTTGATGTTTTATGGAAAACCCTTTAAGTTTGGACAAAATAATTTAATTGATACTTAAAATTCTTTAATATAATCGGCCTGATTGTGTAAGGCGTTGGCGTAAACGCCTAAGTCGTTTTTTGTAATAGATTAAAGTAGCACATAACCCGTGTTCTTTAATCTACTGCAAAAAAACGACTTAGGCGTTTACACCAACGCCTTACACAATCAGGCCCAATATAAAAAATTAAAAATTGTATGTGTTAGAATGTCATAATTTCAATGAAATGTATTTTATTAATTTGATGAAAAGTTTCATGAAATGAAACAATTAATGAAATAATTAACTCACATACATATTTTTTTAAACATACCTTTATTTCAACAGTTGGCAGCCAAAAGCGAACAATAAAAATAGTTCTATATGTTTGTTGTTGTTGTACTCTTTCTTATTATTATACACTCATAGACACAGTGCTGTTGTCTGAACTAGTTAAGACGTTGCCTATAATGCAAATGACGAGAATCAAAAGTCTGAGTTCGATACTGTGAGAGGTCATCAACATTAAAAATTTTCTGATCTGCATTGGCGTACGTATATCAGCCATGGAATGAATTGTCAATAAACTAAAATAGACAATAAAAAAGATAAGTTAATGAGGCTCTTAAGTAATGTAATAATTTTATTAAAACAATTAAATAATTTCATTGAAATAATGACAAAATATCATTAAAATAATGACAGAGTTTCATTAAAATCATGAAATAATTTCATTTAAATGATGAAACAGTTTCATTAAAACAATGAAATAATTTCACTGATATAATGAAATACATATGCTCATTAGCTAAGTGAAATTATTACATTGGAGCAATGAAATTATTTCATATATTTAATAAAATTTTTATTAAAATTATTTTAACGAAACTTGTTTCATTAATCCAACGAAGCGTGACGTTGGTTGAGTTTTGATGAAATTTTTCATTTGATTAATGTCAAAATTCACAAAATTTATGAACAAAATTCTTTCAATGTAGGTTGTCCTCTAGGCTACCAATCAAGCAGTTAATATCGAATCTTGAACCAGTTTGCATTAAGCTATTTTTACTCGCTTACGTTTTTTTTTGTTTGTTTAGAAATTTACCATACTTGGCTCTTCTCTTTAGCTACACAGAAAAAACTATAATTCCTATTCTATTACTAAATTCATAAATTCAAATATTTATTTTACGGAAATGGGACCAATAACAAAATTCGTAAAATTAAACACTAAAATTCGGAAATATTTAATAAGAAAAAAATTTAATTTTTTTTTCTATCAAAATTTTGTATTGGAATATTTAAAAACCAAAGAAAAAATAATAAAATTTAAAAACAATTTCAAACACATGTGTGTTAAAACAAAAACCTATGATAATTTTTTCTGTGTATTACAAGTTGTTTTCTAAAACTGTAATTATTTGTTGTTATTGTCCTAAAAGTAAAGGAAACGATATTGATATTAATGCTGTTACGAATATTCGTATTCGAATCGCCGAATATTCGCCTCTTTCATGACATTCGTATTCGTATTTGCAAAATTCAAGATAATATTTTACGTTCCAAAAAATAATACATAAGGTGTAAAAAAATACAGCAAATTAAACAAGAATATTAATATATAATAATATTTATCAAAAAAAATTGTCTTTAACGCAAAATAATAATCTTTATTTAGTAAGAAAAAACAAAAAAAAAGGAGCTCATATTTTTCCATATTTGCTTTTCACAATGTCGGTGTTTCACAGTTTGTCGTACTAAAAGGTTAGCAGGAACTTGAAACTAAAGCCCAGATCTCAATATCGTCGCAATACATCGATTTTCGTCGACTCACTGCAATAAAGAGCCATAGATAATAAAGCCAAATAGCTTTATTTCTTAGCTAATTGAGACACAAGAGCGTAATTGCACTACACTGCACTGGTAATAAAGCCATACGTCCTTATTTCGCAATTAATTGAGAAATAAGGCCATTTTGCTTTATTACATATGGCTTTATTGCAGTGAGCCGACGAAAATCGGTGCATTGAGACGATAGTGGGATCCTAGCTTAAGATGAGAAATGCCATATTTGCCTTCACCGACACTTTCACTTGTATCCATGAGTAAAGTCATCAAGTCCCTGCCCTCAAAGTTTTTATTTAACATGGTACGTTTCGAATTTTAATTACGAGCACTTAAGAATAAGTCTGTTCAATTGTGTTCAAGCAAATTCAAAACTTGCTGTATGATGCGCTCCTTGGCTAAAGTATTTTTTTTTAATCTTACTTTGTATCTTGGATCAATGAAGGTTGCCGTGATAAACAATATTTAATTTTCTAAAACTGAAAATTTGCTAATGCTGAGGACGAATTAGGTATTATGCCGCCACAAAAAGAATTTATGAAAATACCTCAAGTTGACGTTGAGCGTTCGTAGATATACAATGAATTAAAGCATTTGTCTAATTATCGTAAGAAAATTATCGACCTCTTGAATGGGTCAAATAAATACTAGGATAATTCCAACCCCATTATACAAATTGGAAATACGTTCGCTGCAGTAGATTGAACAAAGTATATCATCTATCGGCAACAAATTGGTAAATATAACTGAAATGCATGAGACATTTAAAGAAACTATGAGATATATGTTTTTCTTCTGCTTATTATAAGTAAGAGTGGGAAGCTTAACAGGTTGATATCCAATATTAAACACTGTGAAAAATAAAGTTAGACAAAATAAAGTTGAGAAAAAAAAGAAAAACGACCGACACGGGTATCTGCAGCATCTGCGAAAATATTTTCTCCCAAACAAAACTGAATTACTAAATAGCCAAATAGACTACGCAAGTGGCTTGCCAAACATGGTAGAAATTTACGTTTGTATAAGCCTGTTGTGCAATCTATGGTGGCGTTTTCCTTTTTGACAAGCGGCTTGGCAAGCCTTTTGAAGAAAAATCAAAAGATTTTGATATTTTGACTGCCATATTGAATTTGTGGCAAACTGCTTGTGTAGTCTATTGTAAAATTGATTAATTTGCAACAAAATTTCCATAAGGTGAGATTGTCGTGAAAAATTAAAGTTTAAATTAGAGATCAAAGTGAAAATCTTTGCTTTTACGATCCAGTTTTGTGTAGTCTGTGTGCAAATGAAAAAAGAATGTTTGCCAAGCCGCTTGCGTAGTTTATTTGGCCGTTAAGTAAAAGCTCAAACAGAGTGAGAAAATCTAAATCTGAAAGTATGTATGGAAGTATGAAATTTTAAAAAAGTGCCATTCAGGTGCGAAGTTGATAATTTCAAATTCACTCATCGAAATGTCATAATAATGTTAAATACCTATAGAAGCGTGACAATTTTTCTCAATTTATTGTTATTGACGCAAGGGGGAGATTTTTTCAATTAAATTTGAAAAGTGGCACTAAATTTCAGATTGAATGTTCGTAATTGCATTCATATTTGGCGAATATTGCCTCAGATATTCGTATTCTTATTCGTATTCGCGAATATTAAAATTTTATATTCGTAACATCAATATGATTCATAGCACGTCACATTTACTAGATAACGATACATTCGAGTTTTTCTATGTATACTGCTCTTTCAAGCGCCATTTAGAGTTAAAGGCTTGTTTGATAAAAGCAGATGATATCCTGTTTGAAAGGTTACTAAAATATGGGTCGAATGCTTGCTAATTGGCTGTGATAAAAAATTGTTGAGTTATAGTGAATCGATGCTAAGACTTTATGAAATATTTAATGTTTTTCACCAATGGTTGTACTTTCGAAAGCAGTTTTGTACCACAAATAATCAAAAATCCTTAGTTTTATAATCTATCTATATAACTAATAGGCAAACACGTTTTTTTAGATCCCTTTACTGCCGCAATACTGAACCGATTTCGGAAAGATTTATATGTTTTCAAAGTGTTTTTTTTGCATAGAACCGGACAATCTTAATTTTATTTAAATCGTTTCAGTACTTTAGGAGTAATACCACTGTCAAGTTCTTACTAACACCAATAAACAAATACATACATGTTTTTTTCTCAGCTACAAATAAAACACACAAGTAAATATTCGATTGTTTTTGCACAAATAAAAAGCAAAAATTCAAAATAGAGTAAATCAAGTAGAGCTTTTTCTCTTTAAAAAAGAGTTAAAATGAAATTCTGGCGTACATATACAGGGTGACCGTTGAAAATTTTTAAAAAGTGGCACAAAAAGGGGATTTTGCGGAAAAAAGTGGCACCAAAAAGGGGATTCTTCGAAAAAAAGGGGCAACTTTTTTAAAAAGGGAATAATTGAACCAAATTCTAGTATTTAATGAATTTCTAGGGTATATAATGCTTTTGAAATAAAATAAATAAATTTTGATGTTTTTCTATCTAAAAAAGAAAGAGTTTTCAGCACCAACGAAGTACGCCGCATTGCATACATACGTATTTATACATGACTGCACAGAAAAGAGAAAGGCAGCCAGATAACAAGTTCAATATAAAAATTTTAAATAGTGAACCAAAATATTCTATAGATGGCGAAGTTTTGAGGGAGCATATATAAAAAATACAAACAAATTCAAAGTATTCTCCGTTTGTTGGTATCGATCAAAAATAATTTTTGCTTTTATGTATAAGAAATGTTGCCGTGTCACACACTTTTTAGTGTTTTTTTAAGTTTTAGCACTAATATTCGTGTGAACGTAAAAAATTACTATGGTTTTAAATAAAATCTTTCTTGGCTATCCTACAAAGAATGTATTTCGTAACATGCATGATTATTTGCAAAAACCAAAGATATATGGGGAAACGGCTTATTAGTTTCATTATAAAAATTCGTCAACACAATTATTCGTATTGCGTACAATTTCAAAACGTTATTATTACTTTTGTCTTAGGGGTTGATTTAGTAAAAATAAATCTAACGTTCACTCAAAAATTTTCATGAAAATCACTTTTAAAGAACGTGTTGCTAGTTCTTGTTCGTGTAAGTGAATCAGGGTTTTAGTTTCTAATAATTTTAGTGCAATAATGAATATTTATAGGTCTCAACTCTTACACTATTTCAAAATAGTTTTTTTTCATGACTTTGTAAATAATGGACTCTAACGTGTCTGTCATGAGTTTTGGTGCCCTGACATTCACTTCCGAACAATTTTTTTCGTTTTACTTCCGAACGTATAAAGTTAGTGAAAGCAAATAGAATTAGCTTTCTTACCCATAAAAATACATTTACTTTAAAAAGTTTATTTTGGTATAATTTTGATATCTTATCTATCTAATTTGAAATTTAAAAAAAATATTTATTTAAAATTAATACAAGGACTAACAGTAGGATGTTAATAGGAAAAATATAAAAAATATATGTGGTTTTGTGACACCACCTGAGATTCGAAAATTTTCACTCTAATTGAATTAGTTCAAAAGTCATGACAGGCACGAAAAACACACTTTTGTCTTTAGATTTTTTTATAAAAACACTTTCGTACCGTAAAAACTCATATTAAAACAAAAAGTATCACTTCATAAAAAAGGGGCAGAAAGGGGCATAATGTTATAAAAGGTGGCAGATTTAGGTAATTTTAAAAAGGGGGCACTAAAAGTGTCAATGCAGTTGAAAAAGTGGCAAATTGCCACTTTAGTCGCAAAACGGTCACGCTGTACATATATATTTTTGGGGTAGCGATTTGTTATTAAAAACTTTTTGTCTGTACTCACTTTTTTAAGTGCTAACAATTTTTTCCAGTTTGGCGGCAATTTTACTAACTTTTTCGTTGCTATGGTACTTTCAAAAAAAAAATTTTTTCAAATGTAACTTTATTTTTACTATTTTATTTTGCCCTAATCTATCGTTTTCTTATTAATGCCAGTACTTTTATTTCGTATTTCGTTGCCGCTTTCATTGAATATTTTTCATTGAATATTTTTATCTTGCATACAAATAATCATATAATTTAACACACTTGAATTAGTTGAAGTAATAAGCTTAGCTTATTCAGTAGAATAAATGTATTCCATACCGGTCATTCAATTTACTTGAAAATATGTCAATATATTTTTCTCATATTTTTAACTTATATCAAAAAGAGAATATCTTAAAGTTTGATCATAAAGAATAATCACTTGAACACGAAACAAGTGTATATCGAAATTTCAATTTCTATAATAAAAACAAATCGCATACGTACTACTCTGTCTACATAAAAAAAAGCAAACGTATAATACAATAAATGTTTTCCAATATTAATGCTGACTTGTACCATTATAATGGATTTTCATAAATTCCAAAATACAGAAAGCAACTCAACAATAACAGCATTAGACGTACTACAATTCAACCACATACATTTTTCTTGTCCATTTTCACAATTCAGTATCACTGTCAACTTGTCTATGGCAATTTCTCAAAACCATAAAATAAATGAAGACGAAAAACTTATGACGACAACAACGTCCATGATGCACTCAACAAAGAAGTGATGTTCCAAAGGATGTTTAATTTTTCTTCGACTTATCTCACTCACTACTGTTCTCTGTCCCTTCCTCACTGTAGGACTCTTGGAGCAAAAGGAAAAAAATCAAATTGTATTAAATTGAGTCTCAAGTGATGACGAGAAATGTTTTAAAAATAAAAAAAGAAATAAAATCTTAAAATCAACTGACTGAGTTGAAGTGAATAAAGTGAAGCAGCCAGCGATGAGAAAGAATCATTAAAATGAATTGCTTTCAAACTGACAATGAGTTTTGTTTGTATGTTGTACCAGAAGTTAAAAACAACGTTCAATATACCGACAACAGACAACAGCAATTGCACCAATATTGGGTGTATACAAAAGTTGTTGAGTGTTTCTTGCAAAGCTTTCATCGCGTTTTTTGGAAAGCTTGTTCGTTATGCGCAATAGATTTCCTATATAGCAGCTCACGAAAAAAATGGCAACATCATACCCTGACAATATTATAATTAATAATAACACTATGCAACAACAAAAAATGCCAAAGAGCATTAACTTTTTTTTGATGTGCTAAAAAAAAGTTGAAATTTTTAATTCATTAGATGATTTTTTCTGAAATTTGGGATTCTTGAAGAAGCTGCTCACCGATTTTATGACAAAAAAAAAACTTAAAATAAATTTATCTTTGAGCCGTTTAAATATTATTTTTACCTGACTGCGGGTGTTGTCCCGATTGGCCATGTCTTTCAGACATCTTGCAACACCGATGCATGACAATGTTAAAGCGTCGATGACCTGTTCGTGAAAGCTCAAACAGATCAGTGAGGACATTTTCAAACAAATGGCCGCTAAGTTCATACATAATAACAAGAGCGACACTGTCACCCATCTTTTCATTAATGACCATCTAAATGACAACATCCTCAGAAATGTCCTCTTTTCATTTTTTTCGTTTCGTTATTTTTTACACGTGCTCTACAATATAAATTTGAGGTATTTGTCGCTCAGAGAGTATTTAATACAAGAAGTTTTAATAGACATTGTAACAGAACTTTTCATCCGTTCAATTTAAGTTCAAGATTCAAACTGGTGACAGACTGAGCGACAATGTCCACAATAAATTCATTTGCTGGTATACGAAGGGTAGTGTTTTTTGTTGCTACAAAATTATATTGCGGACAATATCTACCAACTAGTCGGCATGACCAGTTGAGTAGTTTTTCTTTGAGTACACAGAAAAAATTATCACCAAAAATTTTTCAAACAAAAGTTTGTCTAAAAATAATTTTCATTTTCAGTAAATGTTCTTTACATAATCAATGAATTGTTTGTTTGACTCTTATTTAAGACACACACACCAAAAATAAGAAGAAAAACTGCGTCGACAAAAAACAACCTCGATGACGACATACACACAAATAGCAACAACAACAATGATAGCAAAAGGAATGCGATTGTATGAAGTTTGTTTACTGAAGACTTTTGAGTTAATCAATTCGTTAATATCGTTGCGTTAATTCTTATTCATATTTTTAGAGTCTTTAGATAAACATTCAGACTTACCAAAGTGAAATTTCATAAATGCTTAATGGATGATGATGATGGCCCAGACAAAAATTTTGTTTGATATATTACAAGAAATCCAGTAAATATTTTTGTTTGATTAAGTAAACTAATTTGTTTGTTTTTAGACTAATTGTTTTATAAATTCAGACAAAAATATTGTTTGATATTTTTTAGAAAGTCCAGTATTTTTTGACAAATTGCTTTATAGATTTAAACAATTTGTTCACTGAAAAAACAGGTTTTTTTCAATGAGATTGTTGAGATATTTTTGTCTATATTTACAAATTTGTTTGTAGGTCCGTTCCTAGACAAAATGTTTACTATTTCATTGAATTCCTTTACAGAAAGTGAAATTTAGTTTTTTCTGTGTACGGTTTCTATTAGATTGTCTTAAAAGAAACTGTAATAGACAAATATCGTGCATGACCAATGTAGAAATTTCCTTAACTAATCGTTGATGAAAATGTCCTCTACGACGAGCTGGCCAACCGTGGTTTTTATGTATGTATGTATGTGTGCTCCTTTGCGAACGTGAAGCCCGATTTTAATGATTCTTACGTCAGTCGATTTGTCCTAATACTGCGAGTGTCACTAAAGAGATGTCAGTAATCAAAATGCAATATGGCGGCCAACACTCACCATTTTGAAAAAATTATAAACATAAATAGTCGGCGAATGGGTATTATTGAAGAGGTATTTGAAAATAAACTTTAGGTTTCTCTTTTAATTTTTTATATCGAATGACCATTTAGGTTCTCTAACAGTAGTTTGTTAACAACCAAAAATACCAATTGCGTAAAAAGTGAACTTTAAACAAAAAATCTAAAACCAAACTGTGTACAAAAACTACAAAGAAAGCAAATAAAAAATAAATTTAAAAAATCAAAAACCCGACAGCGTCAAAAACTAAATAAAAAAAACAAGTGCAGTGTGCGGAACATAGCATTAAAAATCGAATCTTCACAGTAATGGATACCGGATGCAAAAGTCACTACCTTCCGCACATTTGACTTGTTTTTTTTTTTCTTTTAGTTTATTACGCAGTCGGATTTTTGATTTTTAAATATATTTTTTATTTGAATTTTTGTTTCACTATGACCAAATTCAGCAATTGATTTTCAATATCCTTCCCGAAAGACCAAAACCTTAAGAAAACACCTTACACAATTGTAATTTTGTAATACACTGCATAATATTTGACTGACGACGAATAGCATTCTATAGAAAAATTGTATTGCTGGATCAAAAGAGAAAATATTTACAGTACGTACATGTAAGAGGCACAAATGCACACACACCCCAAAACATACCCGGTTGGCCATGTCTTTCCGACATCTTTCAAAACCGATGCATGACAATGTTAAAGCGTCGATGTCCTGTTGATGACAGCTCAGACAGATCGAATGACCATTTAGGTTCTCTAACAGTAGTTTGTTAACAACCAAAAATACCAATTGCGTAAAAAGTGAACTTTAAACAAAAAATCTAAAACCAAACTGTGTACAAAAACTACAAAGAAAGCAAATAAAAAATAAATTTAAAAAATCAAAAACCCGACAACGTCAAAAACTAAATAAAAAAAACAAGTGCAGTGTGCGGAACATAGCATTAAAAATCGAATCTTCACAGTAATGGATACCGGATGCAAAAGTCACTACCTTCCGCACATTTGACTTGTTTTTTTTTTCTTTTAATTTTTCACGCAGTCGGGTTTTTTGATTTTTTTATTTATTTTTTATTTGAATTTTTGTTTCACTATGACCAAGTTCAGCAATTGATTTTCAATATCCTTCCCGAAAGACCAAAACCTTAAGCAAACACCTTACACAATTGTAATTTTGCAATACACTGCATAATATTTGACTGACGACGAATAGCGTTCTATATAAAATTGTATTGCTGGATCAAAAGAGAAAATATTTACAGTACGTACATGTACGTACATACCCGGTTGGCCATGTCTTTGTGACATCTTTCAAAACCGATGCATGACAATGTTAAAGCGTCGATGTCCTGTAGATGACAGCTCAGACAGATCAGTGAGGACATTTTCGAACAAATGGCCGCTAAGTTCATACATGACAACAAGAGCGACACAATCACCCATCTTTTCATTAATGACCATGTACATGACAACATCCTCAGAAATGTCCCCCTTACATTTTTCCGTTTGTTTTTTTTTACGCGTGTTCTATAATAACAATTTGAGGAATTTTTCGATCAGAGAGTATTTAATATAAGAAGTTTTAATAGAGACATTGTAACCAGCGTTACCGTTCATCGACTTAAGTCGCAATTTGCGCCCTTTTAGACGGTCAGAGACTTTTTGTGCGACTTTTTTAAACTCGTCTTATTTTGCGACTTTTTTTTAATTTTGGTGACATTTGCCCGTTTTTGGAGTTAACTATATAATTTTGACAAAAAAAAAACCGACTTCAGTACAAAGAGTAATATACTTGATGGCCTTTCATATAAACAATTTTGAAAATCGGTATACGAATGGAGGAATTGTGATCTAATGAATATTTTGGATGGAGGTGTGAAAGACTTGTCCCACCGATTTTCGTAGAAAAATGTTGCGACCAAACTCTGAGCAAACCATTCCAAACAAAAAAAAAAGAATTTTGGAAGTCGGCCCATAAATGGAGGAGCTATGCGATAGTTAATATTTCGTAGGGGAAGTGAATATCCCGCACAGATTTTGTAGAAAAATTATGGTACCAATCTGCAAGGGGGGTTTGCAGCAAATTTTCCAACTGATTTTCGACAACACAAAAAAACTATGGAAGAAAACTGTAGTCAAACCCTTTCAAACAAAAAACATTTTTGAAAACCGGTTCACAAATGACAAAGTTATGCATAGGGTGGGGAGCGAATTTCCCCCTCTCATTTTCGAAAAGAATTGTGGGGCCAAAGTACTAGCAAGCCCTTGCAAACAACACAAAAATTTTGAAAATCGGTTCACAAATGACATAGCTATGGATTGGGGGAGAGGGCGAAGGGGAGGAGCGAATTAGCCTCTCCCATTTTCGAAAAGAATTATCGGGCCAAACTGCTAGCAAACCCTTTCAAACAAGAAAGAATTTTCAAAATCCGTTCACAAATGACAGAGTTATGGATTGGGGGGAGGGGGGCAGAACTTTTCCTTCCGAATACAGGAAAAAATTGTCGAACCAACTTTAGGAAAACCATTTCAGACAAAAAAATAACTTTGAAAATCGGCTCACAAATGACAGAGTTATTGCATGGGGTGAGCAAATTTCCCCCTCCGATTTTCGACAAAAAAATTTTGGAACCAATTTTTGTCAAACCCTTTCCAAAAAACAAGAATTTTGAAAATCGGTTTACAAATGACAGAGTTATGCATGGCGGAAGAAAATTTCCACCTCTGATTTTCGAAAAAAAAAATTATAGGACCAAACTGCAGGCAAACTCTTTCCAACAAAAAAATAATTTTTTTAAATCGGTTCACAAATGACAGAGTTATGCGTGTACAAACAGTAAAAAAAAGAACATACACACGAATTGATAACATTCTCCTTTTTGGAAGTCGGCTAAAATATAGTTCCGTCTTGCATGCATTCTCGGAAACTGTGCAAAATTTTCAATCCGTGGAATTTGTTGTGAGAAGTTTTATGAACATCCTAGTAAAATAACTTAATATTACTGATATTTTTAATAAAATCAAGAACGTATTTCCAAATGCTTAAGTAATTTTGTAGTTTTGTCTGCAGAATATTTATATAATAATTAATAAATTGGTAAAATCGATGAATCAGCAAGTGAACACTCTACTCTGATGGTAATGAAGAAAAAATTTGGAGAAAATTTTATATACTACAAAAAGTAATACTAATGAAGCTCCTAAATCAAAGACGATGGAAACATTGAGTTCAATTAAAAACATAATTAATACTTCTCAATAGATGAAAATGAAAGTACTAAAAACTGTTGGAGGGTTTCCTAGTCATACGCTACATGTGCCAAAACTTTCTACAGATGTTTACAAATTCAGGTCAACTTTTGGACTGGAGCAACGGAATGTGCTGTTCTGTTATTTGGAGCGCTGAATTCGAATCTGTACTCGGTTTCTTTAAATTAGTTCTAGTTTTCGAGATATACCGTTATATCAAAAAGGAAGCAGTTGCACGACGAATATTAACTGGTGAACGGTTTGTCCTATTCAGTTAAATAAAAAATCCAAAACTCGGCAACAACATTATCTTTAAGGCGTGCCAACATTGTTCTTTATTCAGCTCAGTAACTTCAGTGATATTGTGGAAATTGTGCCAAAAAAAAATTATAAAAATTTTTGTTCTTAAGAAATTCATAAAAATTAAAAAACAACAAAAATATTATTCTTTTTCTATAACGAGCGATATTTCATTAAACTCAGTTTTGATTTTATTCAGTATTAAGTGGGGGATTTCAATCGATAAAAATCACGATTTTAACTTCTGATTTTAAGAACTCTAATAAAATGCCTTTTCGTTTAAACGCTTTGTATAATGATTTTTGGTTTGAATTGTTGCTTTATTTTTGTTTTTCTTTATGTAAAAACCTCAAAAAATACGTTCGACTTTTTGTTTTGAAAGGACTTTTTGAGTGACTTAATTTTTCTAGAACGACCTTTTGTGCGACCTTTTCAAAATTTCCAACGGTAGCCCTGATTGTAACAGAACTTTTCATCAGCTCAATTTCGCTAAATTTTAGTAAGCACGAATGTATTGATATGATTCAAAGTGGTGACGGACTGAGCGACAATGTCCACAAGAAGTTCATTTGCTGATATACGAAGAGTAGTGTTTTTTTTTTGTAACGATATTATATAAAATTTTGAATTAAATGTTGCCAAGCTAGCTTGCGGAAAATATCTACCAACTACATAGTTGGCATAACCAGTTGAGTAGTTTTTATTTTACGCATTCTTTGAGTACGGTTTCTGTGAGATTGTCTTAAAAGAAGCTGTAATCGACAAATATTGTTGATGAAAATATCCTCTACGACGAGTTGGCCAACTGGGTACTGATACTAAAACAACTCAAAATTTAATACAATTTTTAAATAAATTGTAAAACTATGAAGATGAGAAAAAAAACAAGACTAATACATATTAAAATAATAATGGTAGAAAAAGAACATCAACATCATGATTGCATTCTTCTTAGCTTTTGCTGTTCAAAACCAATGATGAGCAGAACGGTTCATCCTTCCATAGCATCCATGTTGATGGCACTCACTACTTCACGAGTAACTGGGAAAAAATAGAAATTATGTAACTGAAATACATATTGGAAGAGACAAACGAGCATTATTTTCCGTAAGTATTTCTTTTCCACAGGCTTACAAAAACAAAAAACTTACTACTGCAGAAAATACGAACAACAACAATAATATAAAGAACTTTATTCAGAACATTTTATGCCATTTCAATAAAAATGAATTACCAGCAAATAACAAAACAGCCAACTAAAATATAGCTTGAGTATCAAGCAAAACTTTTCGTTAGTTTAACAAAGCAGGGACGTTTGCAAAACGGTGGGGAGCAAGGACAGCTAAAAACGTGAGGTTCTTTTCTGCCTGTTTTTACAAACAAAATAAAAATTTAAGTTAAGGACTTTGAATTGAATGCGCAACCAAATTAACGAAAATTTTTATTTTACTTACAAAAATAGGCTGTAAAAATAGAGTGCTATAACGCTCTAAAAATTATAAAGTAAATTAACTTGACTTGTTACAATATAAGTAAGTAAAAAACTTATTTTTTCGTCTTGACTTTTTTCAGTTTTTGGTTCACAATTTCTTTAATACTTAACAAAAACATTCTTTGAACGTAGCTTTAGAAAGCCTACTCCATGCATAATAGGATTCAATATCTCAAAAACTTTAGCAGTGACAAAATTTTAAATCTGAAATTTAAAAAAATAAAACGTTAAAATCTAATTTTTGGCGCAAATACTATCCTTAATTTTCTTAGTATATCTGTGAAATTTATTAAATATTTAAGAAAGTGTTGATTGTATCTGAAAGGCAAGGCCTTAGAAATTAATTTCCTAAAAGTTTTATGGCTTTTTAGAAATGCACCCTACTTCCAGCATTGGACGAATATTAAAATTTTTAAATGCGTAAGGAATATCGCACGATTACTTGCATTTTTTTTATTTTTATTATAGACTGGTATTTTTTAAATAACTGGTACAAATGTCTAGACATCCCTACGCCTAACCCTGTGTTTAGACATGCAAGTACTTGCATGTAAGTTCTGTGTACGTACTATCAACGAAAAATAAATTGTATACATTTCTCTGTCTTTCTCTCAGCTGAATCAAAAGTGTGTTAGTAGAAAAGTTTGAGTGTATTGAGTTTTTCGAAATTGCGCTTGCATGTGTAAAGGCTAAGTAAATGTGAGTTTTTCGATAAAATTAAAAATTTTGGCAATAATATTTTTCTTATTACAAAAAGGATTTTTTTATTTTATTGACTGATTTTAATCACGTACACATTGTTCCTTAAAATGTACAAGAATTGTTACCATAGTGCTTTAATGTCCCAAGATATTTAAAGTAGGGAAGTAACGATACGCCGTTTTGCCGATCCGATACCGATACCGATATTTAAAAATAAATATCGCCGATACCGATTCCGATACCGATACGAATATTGAAATTGAGTTCAATATTCGATCAACATATTTAGATCAACAAAACTCAATTGCAATTTTTTTATTATACAAAATTACATTGTAAGAGAGAATATTTAAAATTGATATTAACCCAGTATAAAAAATTGGAAGTAATTTTTAAGGAGCTACATTTTCTTTGCTTCCAAAAAATCTATATTAAAAATATGCAGATAGTTAGTAGTAAAGCAAGAAAAAATTTTTAATTCCTTTATAGTTTTAAAAAAAAGTCGCCATGTTTTTTAAAAAATCGATTTTTTAAAGGACATTTGTCAACTAATATTCTTCTAAATAACTTAATAGCTTAATTATTACAAGTTTATATTTATACACTTAAATTTACATGAAAATAAAGTTTTGAGTTTAAATTCGCATAGAAAAAATTGTGAAAATGGGTAATTTTTATCCTTTTTCCTTGAGGAAAAATCATTATAGAACACCGAAAAAGAAAATTGTCATAGCATCGCTTCCAATTCGGTGATTGGTAATCGAAAAACAGAACTTCTTGCGATGGCAAGGATATGTAAAACTAATTAGAAATTATTCGAATTTGCAATACATCCGGATCTCGAATTCTACATTTTCATGACTTCTTTGGAGTGTCTTTTTTTGCTGGAATAAGATTTAAAAAACAACGACTTGAATTTGAATTCATGGTAAAATTAACAAAAAATAAATAATTTGTTTACAAAATAACAGCATAAAATATTATTAGTTTTTAAAATTGA
This sequence comes from Panzeria rudis, assembly GCA_956483635.1. Lineage (NCBI taxonomy): Eukaryota > Metazoa > Arthropoda > Insecta > Diptera > Tachinidae > Panzeria > Panzeria rudis. The sequence continues at coordinate 31,913,019 of OY101449.1, read as the reverse complement.
TATTAATAAGATTTAAAAAATAACGAAGTGAATTTAATTCATGGTAAAATTGAACAAAAATAAATTATTTGTTAAAAAAACTCTGAAAAAAATTTTTAAAGTATCGTCGTATCGACAGTAAAATATCGCCGATACCGATGTATCGGAAAATCTGAAGTATCGCCGATATATCGGTATCGGTATCGGTATTCGTTACATCCCTAATTTAAAGTACATTTTTAACTATGAAATAAAATTTTTCAAATTTTTTGCTTTTGGTGTATATTTTTCATCCCTTTTTGTTTCGTCTAAAAATTTTGAAATAATTACTAAAATGCATGAATTGTAGACGTAATTACGTATCCAACCATATACATTACGAATACCTTTGTCGTGTCAACAGCTTTAAAGCATGGATGTAATTATGGGCAGTTGGTCAAAATTTTTGGAGTTTTCATACTTTTTAACCGACGTAAAAAAAAGAGGAAGGCTATCAATTCGCCATGTATTTTCTTTATGTATGTTCCCTCAAAACTCCGATTTCCGGTTTTTTTCTTTATACAAAAGGATGTACTTCCAGATTGTTTCCGCTGAAAAGGGGATAGTCTCACGACCATACAAAGTAAATACATATACCTCACACACATTAAGCTTCTGTTTGATTACCGTATTCTTTATTCAAAAAGTGGGCATGACCACGCCCATGCAAAGTAAATATTTAGTCATCATTGCAATACAATATTATGGTTAGAAAAGTGGGCAGAGCCACGCCCATGAAAACTAATATGCATTTCAACTACTTCTACTTAACCGATTCCTATGAAACTTTGCACACAATTAGTTCTCGTGAAAGTACAACATTATGATAAAAATTATGGGCAGTGCCAAGCTAATTTTGTAGTCAGTTTTTTTCAAGAATTATTTGTCATGTCCTGTTACTATTTTAGAGTTTCTATGATACTTGGGACTATTTTTAGGCACCGAAAGAATAGTTACAAAACTCGATTTTTGGTCTAAAGTAGAGAAAATACTATAAAATAATACAACTTTTAAAACTCAAGCCATCACAGAAAAAAATAAATTTCATTTTCTGTAAAGGAATTCAATAAAATATTAAATATTTTGTCTAGCAACGGACCTACAAACAAATTTGTAAATATAGACAAAAATATCTCAACGATTTCATTGAAAAAACAACGTGTTTTTCTGCAGTGAACAAACTGTTTAAATCTATAAAATATTTTGTCTAAAACTATTTACAAATTGTAAACAAAACAACTTAATAAATCCAAAAAAATATTTACTGGACTTTCTGAAAAATGCCAAACAATATTTTTATCTGCATTTTTAAAACAATTATTCTAAAAATAGTAAAGAATAATAAACAAAATAGTTTACTTAATCAAACAAAAATATTTACTAGAGTTTTTGTAATATATAAAACAAAAGTTTTGTCTGGGTCATCATCATCATCCATTAAGCATTTATGAAATTTCACTTTGTTAAATGAGTTCAATCTGAATGTTTATCTAAAGACTCTAAACAAATTCATGAGAATTAACGCAACGACATTAACGAATTGATTCACTCAAAAATCTTTAGTAAACAAACTTGGCACAATCGCATTTCTTTTGCTATCATTGTTGTTGTTGTTATTTGCGTGTATGTTGTCATCGGCACACAAACTTGGCACAATCGCATTTCTTTTGCTATCATTGTTGTTGTTGTTATTTGTGTGTATGTTGTCATCGGGTTTGTTTTTTACGACACAGTTTTTCTTGTTGTTTTTGGTGTTTTCGTTCTAAATAAAAGTCAAACAAACAATTCATTGGTTATGTAAAGAACATTTACTGAACATGAAATTTATTTTTAGACAAACTTTTGTTTGAAATTTTTTTGGTGATAATTTTTTCTGTGTTGACGGGATTGATTTTATTTGAAAGAGCCATGTTTTATTTAGGGCAGAAATGGGAACTTGATAGTCATGGATCATTCAGTACACGTATATCATGCACACAATCCAAGGCCATCCCACTTTCTGCCTTAAATTAACACTTTTAATGCTTGAACTATTATATTTCAGTTTGTAGTCCAAGTGCTACTATGCGGCTTATTTGTTATCTTTTCCTTCTATGCATCAATGAACTTCAAAAATTACGGAACAAAAAAGTTTGCTATTAGCCTATTAACAATCGGTTTGGATTAAAAAAGGTTTATTTCAAACTATATTGGAGTGAATCAGAAATGATTTTTATTATGCGAGAGTTCGTAACATTCTATTCAGAAATAACTGGTCATGAGACAGGGAACTAATGAACGTTAATTAAATCCAACCTACAAGGCAGATAATAACAACGCTGGCTTCGAAGAGCAGCTATAAGCAATCATTACTTTTCTTGTGTACACCATTATTTTTATATTCTCATATTATTCAACGTCACTGCATCGAAATTCCAAACAAAACAAAATCAAAGTTTTTCCAAATGCATTTTCATTCATGTACAATAGATGACGACTATTCACTAAAGAGGTTTTCTATAAGTTTAGTATTTTTATTTTTTAATTTTTATGTTTCGTCTACAAATCCGGAAGTATGTGGAGCAGAGTGCCATTTCTTCTTTATCTGCTGGCCAAAGTGAGTGACGACTTCACACTCGGTTTTCAGGGGCGGCATGGTATGATGCAAGTGTGTGCTTCAAGTGCTCTGTTTTGCTTTAGTGTTTTAAATTTTACAACTTGATGTGTGAATGTGTTTCTAGTTGTTAGTTTTGTTAGTCGTAAAACTTAAGTATCCTACAAAGAAAAATTTATAAAATAAAAGTAGATAAAAAAAATAACACAAACATCAGAATAGATGAACAAGGACAATAATTTGAGATGAACATTAAAATAAATTTTTCTGAAGAAAAACTTGTACAAGTTAAAAAAAATTAGTACTGCAGATGGCAAAGAAAACTTAGAAAATAAACTTTAAAAGGTCAACTGCATAAAAGTTTAAGATCGTTCATTTTGAAAATGGTTTCATAATGATGGATGATAGTTCAAAAATCAGTGTAAAGTTGTTAGGATGCAAAGAATATCTTAATTGAAAATTAATGTTTTCATAGTATGTACAGTTTTTAGCACGTTCAAACGTTATCCTATCATAGACTGTTTTAAAATCTTATTAGTTGAGTGGAGGGTAAAAATTTAGGATATTCAGCCCAATTATGAGTTTTCCCGCGGAGTTTTTTCTCTTCCCGCTAATTTGTTACCGGGGAAAAATCCTCCTATTCTAAAAAGCAGGGGAATAAACAAATAAGGTAGAGGGGAAAATCTGGATCAGCTGTTTAGTGTTTACATATTATTTTGCACTAACGCAAGAGTTCAGTAATAGAAATTAATAAAAATTTTATGTTTTCGGTGATAATAAGATTGTGTGTTAATATAAATATTTGTTTTTGCTTAAATAAAAAGTAAAATGTACAGTGTAGTGACTCAGATGCTCTCGGAAGAACTTTATGCGGGGGAAGTGAAGCGAAAACTGGCCCAAGGCCAGGAACAGGTGCATTAAATTCCCAATGATTGTGTGTAAAAAGTAAATTGTAAATTTGTTAAACCGCAACAAATCTTCCTTTTAACTATTATGTGAACTTAAAGGATGTGTGCTAAATTGAGTTTTTTAATTCCGGTGTTTATTTAAACTTATACCATATTTACACTATGCAACTTTGTTGCATGCAACTCTCTTTTTTCAGTGAGAAAGACAGAGAAGAAATACAAAATGTGTACATTTCTATTTCAAAACTCTCACTTAAAATGAAAATTGCATGCAACAAAGTTGCATAGTGTAAATATGATATTATTGTAATAAATAAATGCTTATACAATTTTTTCACAACATTTTTCAATTTGAATTTAAAATTTTTGTATTAGTTCCCTTCAAAATTTTCGGGGAAAACTTGCATTCTCCATCTCTCTCATATTTAGAACACTTACTTTTTTCCCTGAGAGTTTTTTCCCGGGGAGATTGTAATTTAGAATAGGAGGAATGGGAAAAGGGAAAATTTTCCCGGGGTGATTTTATTTAGAATAGGAAAACAGGGAATAGGGAGAAAACTCCCGGGGAATTGTTATTCATAATTGGGCTGATTAACACAGAATCATCATAATATCAATGAAAACATAAATTTTTTTTTTATTAATTTCTATTACTGAACTCTTGCGATAATGCAGAATAAAATGTAAACACTAAACAGCAGATCCAGATTATTGCCTCTCCCTTATTTGTTTATTCCCCGGCATTTTAGAAGAGAAAAAACTCCCCGGAAAAATTCATAATTGGTCTGTTTTAGTTTTATTTCTTTACATTTTTTTTTGCTCTTCAAAATCATTTTTTTATCTTCAACCATTTTATGTGCAATTTAATACGTTTGTTTCTTAATCTCATTAACATGTGTGCCCTCCATTTACACTTTCAAAAGTAATTTCATAAAATCCTTTTCTTTTGTTTAACTTTCATTAAAAATGCATACAGGAGTATTAATGGAGCATTTATTTTCGACACATGTACTGCACTGCACGTAATTTCTTAAGCACACATATCCTTTTCTTATAATTTTGTTTAAGACACAAGACTGCTTGCTAATTTCTTTTAATTCTAAAATGAGAAAAACAAAGCAATCTTTGCTAATTTTCAGCCTGACTGCGTTGTTTATTCTTGTCTCGCGTCACTACTTTATGATGTGTATTTGTCAGAGAGTGAAATGGAAAAATCTGCTAGATATTAGTAAGAGTAATAGAAATGAGTTGGTTAATTGCATTGGTTTAAAGTTTTGTCTTGTTGTGCATATAAACATTTTAACAAATACAGGATGCTCCAAAAATGCTGGCCTTTTCGGTAAATGTTATGAACAATCTTACAAATGGTGGCAACACACAAAATACCAACACCTAAAAGAAGAAAATATGCGAACTTCGCAGCGATTCTGGTGAACAATGATCGGACTATTATCATGTAGTTGGGCACTATATATTAGTATCTGCTGTGTAATTTGATAAAAAGTTATTCAGTCTTTTCTATGAAATTGCTGACAGTGCATCCGATACGGCGTATAGATCGAATTTGTGTTTTGAATACGCTCTCGCATTCTAAGGAATCTTGACAGTGCCCGCCGAAAGGAGAAAACTAAATAAATGAGAACTAGTTTGTTGTTTTAGAGTTTTAAGTCTGTTGGTATTTATTTGAAGCAAGGCGATGTGAACTTTGTTGAACAAAAATTAATTTTATTTATTGCGCTCAGTTTTATGGTTTGTTGTTGTTTACTTTGATGTTCGTGTGGTGTAAATGTAAAGTTAACGTGTCTACTTTACACCAGACGCGCTGCCGTTACTGCGACAATCTTCTTATTACAAGAAGAAATTGCATGTCACTGCTTCAGAAGCTTTGTAGACGATCTTCGCTCGGAGATGGTTGGTTGGTTGGTTGGTTAGTTTACGTGGCAGCCTGCTCCACGCCAGCATTAAAATAGAATCAATAAGATTTCGTTCTGACCGACCACTCTACTCGTCAATGCCAACCTATGTAGATCCGATCTTGGATCCGGTAGTAGACACTAGAGATACCTAATCAGGTCACCTAGATCAATCTCTGATAGCTCCGATATGTAAACAACACCCAAGAATTTATATCTCTAGTGGTGCAAGGCCGGGCACTCACAGAAAAAGTGGAAGACTGTTTCTTCGTTTCTTTGCTCCCGGCAACTATGGCACAACGCACTGTAAGAAAGGCTTGTCCTTCCAGCATATCTACGGATCTTCCAGTGCCCCGACACTACTGCGGCAAGCCTCGTGATGTCCCTAAGGTTTCTGTTAGTTAGTTGTGTTGTGCGCTTATCGTTGTAACAAGGCCACATCTTTCCAGCAACCTTACTGCCCAACTTCAATGTGACTAAGGGGTAACTAAGGTAGAAAAAATAGTGTGTGACCTTAGAGACAGAAATGACGGCCGGCTGTCGACGAAGATGACGACTCTTCCTTGGACACTCCTGTCAATCAACACTCTGCACGCATACCTTATAGCCAATAACTCAGCCTGAAATACACTGCCTTCATCAGGAAGTCGGAAGGAGTCTTAACCCAAGGTCCTTCGAGAAGACTCCAGTGGCCATACCGCAGATCATTCTTGATCCATCAGTACACACCCTGAAGTTCAAATATTTTTCTATGTTACCTCCGTTCCACTCCCGCCTGGCTGGAATAAGGAATTTGAAAGTGCTATCAAAGTGCAGGTGAGACTCCATGTAATCGGATGGTTTTGTCAGTGTCGGTAGTAGTTGGTCTAAGATTCTGGCATGAAACAAATAATTTCTTAGGGAAACCACTTCACATCATGTCAACTTCAAACATCCGTTGCATTAATCTCTTTAACACCAAAAACCAGAAAGAACCCCAAAATTACAAAATCGCAAAAAAAATTCTAACGCAAAACCAAAACAAAACAATGACAACAATATGAAAACTACACAAGGGAGTAAAAGGGAGTCAAGATGTTTAACAAAAGCTTATACTTCCGACAATGATTTCTTCTTTTCTTTGAGAAAAACAAGCAAATCCTTAACAAACTCTCAACGTTCATATCATCACATTCAAGGATTCCTGTTTAAGTAAACTACGAAATGAATACAAAATTTGTTTAAGAAATTCTTAAGTCTGCTAAAATCTACAGGATGCAGCTGAGGTTATTTCTTTGGTGGGATAACAACGCAAAGTTCATTTGCTAAGAACTTGACGAAATGTTTCACACTTGCTTGCATTCTAATGAAGATAAAGCAAACTAATGTTATGTTTTTTTTATATTTTATATGTAAGTTTTTTCTCTTGCGTATTTTGGTTGAGGTGTAACTGTCATATGCTTTTAAAGGCAGTCTTAGAATATGATTTCGTAAAGGATAAATACACCCACAAAATGTGTTCGTGTGTGCACAGAAAAAACTAAATTTCATTTTCTGTAAACGAATTCAATGAATTAGTAAATATTTTATCTACGAACGGACCTACAAACAAATTTGTAAATATAGACAAAAATATGTCAACAATTTCATTTAAAAAAACGTGTTTTTTTGTGAACAAATTATTTAAATCTATAAAACAATTTGTCTAAAAATATTTACAAATTGTAAACAAAACATTTTACTAAATCAAACAAAAAGATTTACTGGATTTTCCGAAAAATATCAAACAGTATTTTTTTCTGAATTTATAAAAAATAGTCTAAGAACACTAGCAAATCTTAAACAAAATAGTTAACTTAATCAAACAAAAACCAAATTTTTTTCTGCCTCAATATCAGCCATTAAGCATTTATGAAATTTCACTTTGTTAAATGTGTGCAAGTCTAAATGGATATGTAGACTCTAAAAAAGTAATGAGAATTAATACAACGACATTAACGAATTGATTAACTCAATAATCCTCAGTAAACAAACTTGGTACAATCATATTGTTTTTGGTATCATTGTTATTCTCGTTGTTTGTATGCATGTGTATGCCATCGGGGTTTTTTGTTTTGTTACTACACAGTTTTTCTTGTTGTTTTTGGTGTTTGCGTCCTAAATAAGAGCCAAACAAACAATTCATTGATTGTGTAAAGAACATTTACTGAAAATTAAATTTATTTTTATACAAACTTTTGTTTGAAAATTTGTTGATGATAATTTTTCTGTGTGAAAGGGAGTTTCTCTAAAATTATAAAGGTGTTTTTAAGAAAAGCATTTTTAGTTGAACTTGAAGAATGCCCAGAAAATTCAGTGAAAACAACTTCGTAGCGGTTTGCATCGCGACTAACTACATTTTTTAAATTTTTTTTCTTTGTATTAGTTTAAAAAGACTTGCTGATATTAAATATTATTACACAAAATAAATTTCACTGTTAATGAATAAATACACTTTAGAAGGGAATTGGTTTTTAACAATAAAATTTAAAGGTCAAATTTGTATTTTCAAATTAACAATTTCAGAATGGACTTGATCGAGACGTGCACTTAACCATGCAATTGATAGAGCAGTAGAGCTGTATTGCGTTATACACGTTTTTTTAAAGGGAAGTATGAGTAGGGAGATGGTAAAGTGAGATAAAGGTAGAAGGCATAATTCTTTTTGTAACTCTGCTGTTGCGCGTTTTTTCTTTTTAGTTTTAGAGCAGTGTTGCAGCGTCTCTGGTGTTAAGTAGATGCATTAACTTTCTTAAGCTGTGTGTGTAGCCTTTTTATTAATTGTTTTACCTCGCCGACGATATTGCTAACATTACCGACGAAGGAAGGCGCTGTGATGTACATAAGCATAGATCAGAATCAATCGCTGCGGGCACCGCTTAGTGACCAGTGCTACACTATACAACAATTTCGAAAATTTTTCAAAATTACGGGGTTTTGTAAACCGATTCTAGTAGAGGAGACCAAAAACAAAAAACATGTGTCGACGCTTTGCAAAATAAAATTACAGTTTTATAGAGTACCTTCCAAGCTTTCATTTGGTGTTTTTTTAAAGCTGTGACCGATGAAATATGTAATTTATGGCACCTTGAAAATGAGATCTAAAAAATATATTAACTCAGTTGACTCATAAAGCCATAACTTAGGTATTTCATGGATAACAGCTTTAAAGTAAACACCAAATTAAATCTTGGAAGGTTCTTTATAAAACTGAGTACAAGCTTAATTACCGTTGTATCGGTCGCTTTTTATGATAATGGCATTTTTACGTGAAAATTCCAATAAAAAGGTTTTAAAATTGAATTTCACTCGCAATGGGTGAATAGATTTTAAAAATTTATGTACCAATAGAAAGTTATTTTAGAGCACTTTGAAATGATGCCAAAGCGTTTATATATGTTTGTTTTATATGCTTGGAGTTACAACCAAAAGAAAATAAACGTTTTGAAGTCCATAACTTCGGAGCAAAGAGAGATCCAAAAAAAATTACACTAAAATTTTAAGGTTAACAAAAGGTTAACTTTTGATATTTTTATTGGTATTCTTGACTCAAGTCAATATTCTATTGAAATAGAGAAGAACATCAAAAAATTTAAGTATTAAAAGTGCAACAACAATCAAGATATCTTAAACAAATAAATTGATGTGTTTCTACATTTTGCGAGATCTAACTATATTTTGAATATATGATTTTATTTTTATACAAGTGAAACAGTTGAAAGTGGCACCACTGAAATACGTACTTCTATAACAAAATGTCAGGTGTTTAGGATGTAGCTGCCGCGTTAAAAATAATTAAGTAGCTGACTACAGGACGACAATTGAAGCCAACAGCATTTGTCGCCGTGTAGCATGTAGCCGCAGTCGTCTGAGTGTTTATTGCTTAAGACTTACAAGATATTAAAATTATCAAATTAAATTAATATTTAAATATATTACACTCTGCACAAATGAAGACTTCTGGAAAAACGCACGGAGTGGACAGTATAGGTTCGATTATGCTACTAATGAGTAGTAAACCCCTATACTCCGTTTGGGGAATTTGGTGATCAATTTTTATGGTCTTCCAAAGTTTCTGAAAATCAGTTGGCCCTCAAAAAAAAGGTGTCATCAGTTCGTGACCAACAGCAAATTCAGACTTGGTGATACCGCTTAACTATATACGGATATACTGTAGCTAAAGTATGCTAAACAAACTTTATAAATATTATATGTAAAAAAATTATTTATTCATGAACTTTTATTGAAAAAATATAGGAAAATTTTTGCTTGTTATTTTTTTAGAATAACTTATAGGAACTATTAATTTTTTGCTAACAATATTTGGCAACGTTGTAGCTACGGTAAAGCTGAGCAAGTTTTGTGAACATATCAATACAATCTGAAGGTGTCTAGGGAACCTAATGGTCATGCAGACCAGTTTTTACCTAAAAAGTGATAGTTTTTCACTATTTTTTGTGATAAAACAATTTCTTTTAATTAGTATCACCCCGTCTTCACGAGACATAATTTTGTTCTAACGTTTGTCAAACTTCATACATAAAAACATCAGAAAAATGTTAGTGCTATTTTTACATATCGACTTTGAATTTTGTCAAGACAAATCAATGGCTCGTGAAGACGCTATGTATATTCTAGTGAACACTTCTCTGTTGTGTAATGCCGTGTTTTGTAAAATTTTGTGTCAAAAAAACAATTATTTCCTACACTCTTTTTATGTATAGAAAACAATTTATAACTTACGGGGACTCCTAAGTGCTTACTAACAATATTTGGCAAAACAACAACAAACACTAAAAAATAGTAAGTACACAGAGAAAACAGATTCGTTGAGATAACTGAATTTGTTGCCAATCGAATTTTGGCAGTTGCACCAACTATCATAGAATTCTTATTGAAAAAGAAGTTATTTTGCAATAATAAATAATTGCTAAAGCGAACCGTTTGATCGGTTAGTTAGTTGCCACAACCGATAAAAAGTAAAGTAAATTTAGGAATTAAATATTTTTAGTTGCAAATACCAATAATTGGTACTAAAATCCAATTCATAATATTTTGTTCGGTTATGATCATCATATTCGTTACTTAGTCATGACAAAAGCATACGATCGGTGGATGCAATCAATTTAAAAATTGTCAGAATCATATCATTATTACAATTATGCTTTTTTGGTAATGAACATATATTATTTTTTGGATTCATAGAAAATTGATAGCTTGAGCTGAAATCTTTCTTCTGGGTGTACTTAAATCCGCAACACAAGAACAAATAAAGTAAAAAATGCAATAAAAATATAGTCTTACTAGTGAAGAACGACAATTTTTGAGGTACAGAGCGGTTCTTATGCACTATTTAGGTTGCATATATACTTTCAGATTGTGTTGGTATGTTCACAAAAGTGGTTCAGCTTTATTGTAACTACAACTTTGCCAAATATTGTTACACACCTTTTGCACTAGCAAAGTTTACTTTGCAAAGTTTTAATTCAGCCGGTAGAAAGACAGAGAAATGAAGTATTTCTCTCTTTGTCTTCCTACCGGCTGAATTAAAACTTTGCAAAGTAAACTTTGCTAGTGCGAAAGGGGTGTTGGTAAAAAATTAGGAGTCCCCCTGTAAGTTATTCTGAAAGAAGGCGCTATTCACATATTACGTAACGGTATATTCGGATTTTTTCATTGGTTGAATGACAGTTTCATAAATCCAATGAAAAAAATTCATTAAACTTCAAACAACGAAAATTTCATTAAAATTCAACCAACGAAGTTCTTTCACAATATTAATGAAACTTTTCATTGGATTTATGAAATTCTCAACCAACCAATGAAACTCTTTCACAATATTAATGAAATTTTCATTGGATTTGTGAAATTTTTTTTGGATTAATGAAAAAATCTGATGAAATTGTGGCATTGGTTTTATGAAGCAAAGCACTTTCAATTTTCTTTCTAAAACAAAAATAATTTAATCAAAAGATTAAACTGAAAACGAACTTAAGCCAAACTAATTAAATAATTTTGGATAAAATTGGGAAATTTCAAACGAGAAATTTTTAAGATTGTGTTTGAGCAACGCCATAGAAGTATAAGACATTTGAATCATTTTTGATGGGGACATGTGTTTTCTCCTCCTGCAGGATTTGCGCCTAGCTTCGTAGTACACATATTTTCAATTCATCATTATTTTAATTTAGTTCATATAGAGAACAAAAAGGCAAAGTGCATTAATTTTGAATTTACAAAAATTTTTTAGTGTAATTTTTCTCTGTACTTTAAACATTTTTTTTAATTCTCTGACTGAACACAACTCCCGTTCACAAAAGTATGGAAATCTCAAACATGTTAAATGTTTTTGAACATTTTGATACATGCACCAAACAAACATCTTTCTTGTCGCTGTTGTTTACCTGATTATGTTTTATCCGAGGTGGAGCTAACATCCTGCATTAGTATAAGAATCCTGCTCTTCATTAGACTCGTTGCCAACGCCAGGATGTTCGATGTCTTAACCGGGGTTTTGTCAAAGTTTTCTTCCTTTTGTTTTTCTTTATTTGTCCAAAGCAGTAGTTTGTTTTATTTTGGCTTTTTCGTAGGTGTCGCATGTTTTGGGAGATTTCTTTCGCTTGTTTATTTTTGTCCGACATGGTAGACATGTTTTGTTTTACATATGAAGTAGAATATTTTTGGTATTTTGAAATGTTTAATTTTTAATTTTTTTTGTTTGTTTGTCTTGTACGAATAAGTATTATTCCCAAAACTCGCATAAATATTTATGACACTTGTCTAAAGTAAATGAATGTAAGAATAAGATGGTGTTAAAGAAACATAAGAATGCAGTGTTCATGTTTAAAATGTGCTTGTTTTACAATTTTTAATTCATTAAAATTGTATGCATGTCATGTAAATCATTAGGAAAGAGCAGCGGTTATAAGTAAAACTTTGTTTTCTTTGAAACGAAAATGATGTGAGCGGATTGAAGACTTTAAATTTGAAGAAGCTTAATATAGCAAAGGATCACTTAAACTCTTAACTATAATTGAATTGCAATTATGGAGATCTCAAATAACAACGATGCATTCTGCAATATTCCTTAATACGCCTATGATATTTTTATGAAGGGTCTTCTAAGAGAGCCAAGTAGAAACAAAATCGATTGATGTCATTCGAAAGGTTTCAGGCTACAAGTACGTCTAAAATGCACAAGTATCCTTTATCCTTAAATATCCTGAGAATGGTATTTTGATTTTCCAACTGACATATATTTATTGTGTACAATTTTCAAGACGGGATGAAAACAAACTCAAAAGTTACAGTTGTTTCTTTGTGAAAACTCGATCATTTCTATGAAATTTGTATCAGATTTTAGTAATTCAAATATCATTTAAAAGGTTGAAATTCACCTTTTGCAAATCCAAGACAAGGACTTCACAAATGAAAAAAAAAGTTATCCTTAAATATCCTGAAAAGTGATATTTATTTTCTATTGTTTTTTTTGCAGCAGATAGCCAACTAATAAATTGCCATTGTGTAAAAAATACAAATCGATATTTTAGGAAATACTACGGCTACGGTTATTTTTATTGTTATTGCTGACACAATTTTCATAGAAATGATCGAGTTATCATAAAGAAAAAACTGTAAGTTTTGAATCTGTTTTAATCCCATCTTGAAAATTGTACCCAATAAAGGCGTGTCAATTGGCTACATTCTGTAAAAAAATTAAAATACATTTTTCAGGATATTTAAGGATAAAGGATAGCTTAGAGTGTTAGAGTTACTTGTAGCAGGAAGCTTTTTAATCAGTATTCGTTAAGAGGAGACTGAAACCTTCCGAATGACATCAAATTTATTTATATCCGATGACGCGCTGTAGAGCTATTCAATCTTCAATATAAAGAACTTTTCCTTTGACCGAGATGCCAAAGTTTAGAGGCCTATAAAATAGAAACCATAATAGGTATGGAAATAATTTTTCGTCATGTTACGCGCACACAGAAGTAGAAGATATATGTCGATTTTCATTAAAATCGTAGTGGATAAAAATCCAGACCATGTCGAAAATGTTCGTTTTTACCCATATATAAATTTTTAATTTATTGAAGACACAAACCAACTGAATATCATATAAAAATTAATAAGTAAATAAGATTTGTTGCTGATTAGATAATTTGTACTGCAAATTTTGTAAAAAGATGACGGGGGTATAAAAGCGCCGGAAAATATCCGTACGTAATATGTAAATAGCCCCAAAGTAAATATGTATGTATACTTACTTATATGGACATACACTCATAGAAAAAACAGCATGAAATCAACAATTTCAACAAAAAGCAACTGTGAAAAGCAGTTAAGGCTGGAAAATATATATATAACAATGTTCAATATAAAAGCAATGCTTACCCAAAATCAAGGCTAATTTAAAATTTCTGGACGCTAAATCAGAAATATGGCATCTTTAAATCAAATACGAGAAACAATAAAACAAAAAATGTCTAAGTTGTTGCAAAGAAGAAAAATGTTCAAATCAAAGTTGCAAATTTTTGAATCCAGGTTCCGCAACTTCCTTTTAAATTAATAGCCTTTTTGAATTGAAAGCGTTCAACGATGACTTAAAGTTGGTACCATTTCACTACAGTGGTACAATAACTTATATTTTTCAAAACTTATACATACATACTTACTTTTATTTTATTACTTTTCTTAACTGAAAAATACAATTATTATATATTCTTAAATTTTATTAGACATTTACATATATAAAATAAATTTTTTTAGCGGTTAGAAGTGTTTACATTGTTTATAAAATTGTAATGCCTAGAAGCGCTATTACTAATTTTTATTTAATGCATAAATTTCATTGATTTCCTTAACTATTTCATATGATTTATATATTCAAAATTTACCATACCAGTTCAAGACCTCGGGAATCCGAGCATTTAAGCCGTGCTGTTAGAAAATCGACGTTGATTACACATTTTAAATGTTTTTGTCTTAAATAATACATTTTTTTCATTTTTTGCAGAGGTCTTGCCAGTTAGAGCTATCAATATTACACAAAACAATTCTCACCAACAAATTTTCAAGCAAAACTTTGTCCAAAAATATATTTAATTTTCAGTAATGTTCTTTACTTACTTTGACTTTAATTTAGGACGCAAACACCTAAAACAACAACTAAAACCCGTAGTGTCATAAAAAAAGAACTCCGATGACGATATACACACAAATAACAACAACAAAAACAATGATAGCAAGAGGAATGCGATTGTACCAAGTTTGTTTACTGAAGATTTTTTAATGAATCAATTTGTTAATGTCGTTGCAATACTGCATCCATTTTTTCGAGAATTCTACTTTCTCCCGAATAAATGCTGTTATTTTTAGAGTTTTTTAATGTGAGAAATTTACCACACTGAAAATGGGCTCTCTATTTAGATATTATCTTGCTAAAAAACACACATTTTCCAAGATTTAAAATTTTTCCTTTATTAGCTCGAAATCGGTATATCGTAAGATTTTAAATTTCGAATATCTATCATCATTGATTAACAGTTTAAGATGCAATTTGAAACATGTCTAAGATAAAGAATACATTCTTATCTTTCAAACAAAATACTGTTGAGCTCCGTAACTAAAAAACTTCTATAGAATTGCTCATTATATATCGCAGTTGCTTATCAATACTGTATTAACTCATTCATTTGGTCACTTTTTACCGAATACCGACATTATTTATTTTAAATGTAAAAATTTTGTATTGTTCTAACTAGTACTTCACCAAAAAAAAAACTAGTTGTGATCTTTTTCGTAAAATAAATTCTGTAGATTTTTGACAAAACACTTAATTCGAGTTAAGACAATTTAAAAAATAGCGGTATTCATAAATACAGAATTTTAGGGCGCGTCTTTTGGTGCAATTAGAATTTTTCTATGATGTTTAGTCACATATGGGCAACTCCATGTCAAATCGACCTACAGTTAGACACGACTACTTTCGATTTTGATAAAATTTGGTCAGATATTTTCTTTCATCCTATGGCGAATTTCTGCTAAAAAAAAAATAAAAATGTTTATTTCAAAAATTGTGACATATTCGAAATGTTATTGTTTCGCCAAATTTACCGAATGTGCTGTTTAGTTTTAAGTTTTTAAATCAAAATTTCATATTTTCTCAGCAGCCGATTAAAAAAGAAAGAAAACTAGTATAATTTAATAATTTTCATGTTTTCTCAAAATGGCATACATATTTCTTTGATCGAAATTTGCTTTAAATAATAATAATATAAATAGTTTTTTGTCGCTACTTAAAATTTTTATTTTAAGTTAATAACTATTGTTAAACAAGTGCGATATGTAAGTTAGCTCTATTTTTTTTTTTAATTTAAAAATAATGACGTAATTTCTCCATAATCAGATCAGAGCTAGAAACATAAAATTTTGTGCCCTTCATGTTACTACAAAAAGATATGGCTGTGTGAAATTTTATTAATTTTTGTCGATTTGAGTTGGTATCTCCCTGTACAGTGTACACATATGCAATTTTGTTATTTTATTAAACTCTAAAAATTTCGTTAAAAACGCTTAAAATGTTATTTTTAAATTAATTCGGGTAGATTCAATCTAAAAAATAAATTATCTCATCAACTACACCCTTCCTTGACCCCCTCTTGAGCTGAAGGCTGGATCAGCCCTTGTGTATGATGTCAACGCAAAGCGAATCACAAACCAAATAAAGAAATTTTTACATCCAACCGTGAAAAATATAAAAAAGTCAACTTCATCTGTTATGGATTAGGGATGAGCCAGTGAAAAAAATATATCGATATATTTTTAAACATCGATCGGCATCGATATATATCGAATAAAAAATATCGATAAATCGATATTTTGCAACAATGATAATTCATACGGGGGCTACGTTTTTAATAAAACAAAAAAAGTACCTTTCATATAAATAATTAAGCTGGAAGGATTTAATTTCCAAGATCCTTACTGTGCTACCAATATATATTTCATGGAACATACTAAACAAAATTACACTCAAAGAATGATAATTTTTCGAATAGACAAAATATAAATAAAACTAAAGATTTTGCTAGTAATATTCTATTTGATGAAGACTGTGCCGAAATGTTTTTAAAAATTGCACGAAAAACAATACCAAAGCTAAAAAAATATAGAATTTGCTACTGTCGATATATTTGAAAAATAAATATCGATATATCGAAATTAAAAATATCGACGATATATAAAGATATATTTTTGTAAGAAAATATCGATATTTTTGCCCATCCCTATTATAGATGCGCCTTGCTTTCGATTGTTAACAATCATTCACGATACTAGTTGAAGCTCCCGAACAGTTTTTATAAGTACATATCGCTCCTTTATTGGATATTTGGCTAAATGCTAATGCCGGCCATATTCCTGGCCAGTAATAGCTCTTTATTGATATAACTTCGGCTTAGATTAAGATCTGTTTCTGAAATTTTTTTATATGTAAAGAAAGTATTAAGGAAAACTTCTTCTGTAATAATTTTAAAATGTCGGTTTTTTGAGATATGACTACATTCCAATAAAAAAGCAATATGTATATAAGTAAATATGTATGTATACTTACTTATATATGTATGTAGTATATCGATTTATTCCACCTTATTTTTCCTGAAAGTCCCCATCATTATTATTACTGTCGTTACTTTCTAATGAACTAAATAATAGTGGAGCTCACGCAACATTCGGTAACTGTTTACTCGTTAAATTTGTAAAATTTTCAATATATTTTGTTGCTGTAAAATTTATTTAAAAAATTTTTTACAAGAAAATATATGGGAAATTTTACCAACTTCACGAGTAAACAGTTACCGAATGTTTCGTGAACTCCACGAATATTGATTGAAGTTGCTTCATTGTTAAGGAAAAAGTTACCTGATGTGTAAATATCCTAGATATCTACAAACTAGTTGTTCACTGAGCATATACATATATATTAGCAACTTTACAAATTTATCGTTATTTTCATCGTTATCGTACAAACATAAACACAAAACGGAAAAAGGATAATGGTTTAACATGCACAAACATGCATACATGTACTTAACTAACAACAACAACAAAAACAATACTGCTCGTACTTTTGGTGAATTAGTAGTTGTTTTGTTCGAAATTATACGAGCGCAACCAAGCAACCAACCAACGAAAATGTCATCATTTTCAAAAGCGTTTGACAACAACAAGAAGTTGAAGAAATCCAAGACATCTACTATATGTCGTTAGTGGAAAATTTTTCAGCAAAACAACGTCATATATTTGTGGCAAAATACAATGGAGGATTTCATTATACTTGTACTTGAATGACTGTGTTTTGCTAATCTTTATTAGAAGAGATGATTTCTAGTAGAATTTTTTTTATGATGCAAAAACATAACATTTTATTTCTTCCTCTAGTATACGAGGCTTATACGTTTCATAATGATGTAATATATTCTTGGAAGAGCTCAGATCAGGGTTCTTGACATAATGTGCAAAATGTTGGAAGTGTAGAATAAAAACCCCTTTGTAGCCGAAAATAGGGGAAAAGAAATTCTCATTCCATAGGTTATCAACAGGCGTTATTGTGTAATGACCCCACACCTGTTAAAATAAGAATTTAGTCTGTCTCATACCCGCAGAACCATGCCACGGTTTCCTTGCGGTCACAACGTCCTCACTCCTTATTAGCAATATTAGCCTTGTCAAATTTTCGTCATTGAAAGGCTCTGAACCTATTAGCCGAGTTTTCGCTATGTCGTTTCCTTAACATCCACTGTCATCGAAAATGAAATTTGGTTGAGTGCAAAAATAACTCTGCCAAAATCATTCTCTGTCTTGGACCGATAGGTGAACCATATCAGACCTCAGAAAGGAACCTTAAAAACGTTAACGGAAAATAAATATTTATATTGAATAAAAGTGCTTAGCAGCGACACTTCTCTACAATTTTCAACTATGTATTAGAAAACCTACAATCAATTTGTGTGTCAAATTCTTATTGCAATTTCGATAGATTAGAGTTTCATTTGGTGACAGGTAATAAGCTAAATGAAAGTAATAGGGCATTTATATCGGCATGAAATCTAGTCAAATGAGATTTTAGCCAAAATCTAATTTATTTTATTACATTTCCCATACAAAATAAAATATAGTTCCTTATACTACATTTACACCAGAGCGAAATCTAGTAGACTTCAATTGAAATCTATGTTAAAATCTATACCATCTACACCAAGCTTTTCTTTTGCATTTTTATTTTAATTTCACTGTCAAACTACATAGAAAATTTTAGTTTCAAAACCAAAATTGCTAGAGGACAGACCTAATAGGAAATACACAAATCTTATGCGGTTTATTTTTTAGTACAATATGAAAAAATCCCATATATAACAAGATTTTGACAAAATCCAGTAGGGAATTAGATTCTATTTTGCATGGAAAATCTAATAAAAATAAACTAGATTTTGTCCAAAATCTAGTTTATGTAAATGCCCTATAAAGTCAATTGACTTTATTACGTTACCTATTATGATTCACAACTCAACTATGTTGAGTTGTCAATGTTACGACCCAACTCAACTGTTTTTTTTTATTACGATTCACAACTAATTTTAGTTGTCTTCGAAATAAATTTCGAAAAAAACGTTCTTATCTATGCTCTCTGTTTTTTGAAACCATAGTAGCCATCACAAAATATTTTAAATATTTTTAGTTTTGGCCTTACTGTTTTTTCTTGAGATTTTATGTTTTATGGATATGGCAGCAATATTGGTTTTGACAAATGGAATAGATTGGCGCCTAAAATTACCATTTTAAAAGTTATCAAAAGTAACACAATGGTCGAAATAAAAACCAAATTACAACTGACGAAAAACAGTTGTCTCACTTTTAAGAAAGTTGTAATCCATAATAAGAATTTAACAACTACGACTCAACTATGAATTTAGTTGTGAATCATAATAGGGGCCTAAATCTAGTTGTAAGAGGCAGTTGAAAATAAATGCAAAAAAACAACAATAGCTACATACTGCTGTCGCAAACAATAATGAAATGTGATACCAACATGTATTTTTGCGTGGGCACTCGCATATTTATACATAATTAAAAAATAGTTGTTGAGTTGTTGAATTAAAATTAATGTTTGTAGATCAGACTATTAGTTTGGAAGACATGGGTTTTCCGACACTGTAAAAATTTTATTGGTAAAATTGATCTTATCTAACAACGTATAGCGCCCACTGTGTTAAATATAGCTAATTTATTTACAGACCTAATAGCCTACAGCCTCTCCAGGCACACGTTATTTGTGCATCAGACTATTAGATTGGAAGGTATAAGCTTTCCGACGCTTAAAGAGTTTTATCGGTAAAATTGGTCTCATATAACAGCATATAGCGCCCACTGTGTTAAAACTAGCTACATAACTTTTAACACACCTTGTAGCCTACATCCTTCCCTATAATTCATCCAAACATTATTTGTGGATCAGACTATTCTTTACGGAAGATATGATTTTTCCGCCACTAGATTGGGCTTTTTTCCCAGTGTGTGCCGTGGTGGTTGTGGTTACCGTGGGCGATACCGGTTGGTCCCAAAACATGTAATTTCAACCCTCCGTTCAGCAAATTTTTTGTTTATCTCTTCAATTATTTATTACCTGCTTTAGAAATTCTAAGAAATAAAAAAATTTAATTGAAAAATTAAAATAAAAACGAACACGGGTGTGTGACCTCAACCTTAGTCAAATTATATAAATAACTTTGGATAAACCAATATTTTACTTACTCAGTAAAATATATTTTATGACTAAAATTGCTGATAAAACTTATAGGTAGAACGAACTTGTTTATTGTTTTAGGTTAAAGTAAAGTTGTAATAATGAAAATTAGTTATTCGTCCCATAAAATCCCAACTTTGTAGTAATTAATAATGGCTCTAAGGTTCGTAGGTGGCTTCTGTTGACTGTGATTGCAATTCACAAAATTCCGAAAATTATAAAAAACTGAGTTAAACCTATGTGGGACATCGAAGATCATAAGACTAACTAGAGGCGGAACTGTGGACGTTGGCCATCGATGAACTGCTTGAACAACTCAACAACGTGGGCTTCTGAAGATATGGTTATGCCGATGTCCTGATCATATCTGCAGTAGGATGAGAGGATGGAACCATATCGAAATAGGCCCCAAATTTAATTGACAGATGGTGCAAAGATGGCGGTTGTCCATTAACCCGGAAAGACAATCATTGTACCTTTTACCAGGTGAAGAAAATTTAGAGTCATGGAACCCACCTTAAATTGTTCAATTATCAAGCTATCCATGGAAATTTAAGAAGTTAATGTCATTCTTGATAAGTCACTCATTTGCAATCAACATATTTCGTAAACAACAAAGATATCAGGGCACTTCATGCCTACCAATGGCTATTTGGCAAACTGTAGAAACGCAAACCAAAACTGATATATTGGTCATTTACCACCCTAACAAAAGCAATTTTAAGATACGCTGCCCGAATTAGGTGATCAAAAACTGAGCAAGTCACTACTAAGGCACTATTCGCCAAGATATAGCACCGTCGCAATGGGAGTATGTCCTACATACGCCGTGGGTGCTATTCTGCACATACCTCCTTGCACATTATAACGAAAGAGGAGGCCAGCAGGAGCGCCCTTCGGCTACCAGACAATTATGTTATAAAAACCGGATATCTGGTTGGCCACTCAGAGATCTATACCATCATTTTTTGTGCTACAAAATGTGTGCGAAGAAAATGTAAGGGTATTCGAATCTACTTGATGTCAGATAACGAAGCAGAGTTCAAGGCCTTAATCTCCCTGCGGAAAATTTGGTGACAAATGATCCAAAAGTACTCGTCCTATGACTTGAGAAAATGAGACTGGTATGTACCAAAAATAAGGAATAGTGAATGGTGAAAAAAGACATATTGTGTAAATGGTCACAT
Organism: Panzeria rudis; assembly: GCA_956483635.1. NCBI lineage: Eukaryota > Metazoa > Arthropoda > Insecta > Diptera > Tachinidae > Panzeria > Panzeria rudis. The sequence goes on along the minus strand of OY101449.1, from coordinate 31,891,576 downwards.
ATTAACAATTTTCAGTCAATTTAGTTGTTACTCCGGCTAGTATTGTAGAAAACGTCACTGAACAAATTCGATGCACCTGGATCTAAGGCCTATCATATAGTGCCTATATAATATTAATTGTATCACTTCAATGAGACTGCCATGCCACTCAGGAACCTGTTCCTTAACTATATTCAGATATTAACTCCAGCTTAACTGGTATTTATAACATTGAAACATAAGTTCCACTGTGGTCGAGTGGGTAGTGTACTAGCCTGTCATGCCGGAGGTTATCGGTTCGAATCCTATCAAAGACACCGCTTAAAAATAAAATACAATATCTACTTGGATTTGTAACAATGAAAAAATAAATTAATCGATTAAATTAATCGAATTACAGCTGAATTTGGAGTAATATTTATATATAATCTATATTATTCTACACCGACTAGGACTCCATAAGATAGCTATTTAGCGTCTCACGAGGATATGTCAAAGAGCAGAATAATTCCAGGGCTCAGATGAAATTTTCTAGCCATTGGGAAGCCCTTCATGGTCTAAGACAAGCAAAGCTATTCATTAAGGTATACCAAAACAAATCCCAAAATTTGCTGCTAATGGACAAAAAATTACCTTAGATTACTAACGGGGAGGTTTACCAGATACAGGGGTCTCAAACGACACCAATTTATCAGTGGCAGCTCTGAGACCAAACTATGTAAAAGCCGCGAAACGCAAAAAGAGACACCGGAGCACATTCTCTGTTACTGTCCGGCGGTAGTGGCGCGCAGAATGAAGTTCCTTGAAGGTATCTTTATGACTCTAGATGAAGTATGCAATCTCTCACTGTGTAGAATATTAGGCTTTATTCGTAGCCTTAGTATACTTTAATAAACATTTGGGCTGCACAAAATGCAACCGTGATATAATGTGTTGTTATTGCTTTTTTAAAACTTTCCATAAACTCATTACATCAGGGTTGCACTTTCTACAGAAGTCGAATGGCTTGTGAGATAGTGTAAAATAGGCATAGGAATTGAATTTTTGCCGTTTCTTTTTAGATTTTCTTTCATCAGATTAAACAAAGATATTAGCACGAAGAGAATCTAATACAGATTTTATTAAACTAATTTGGAAGAATCTACATGATTTTTTATGTATCTCAGGAACTATGTAGAAATAGAACTAACCAATGAGCTTCAGCAAGTATCAGAATTAACTAATATATACCGTGTAACACAATCAGTGTAGCAAGATATATAATATTATCTTAAATGATTTTGTCTACACAAGTTTCTTCATACAGATAGAACAAGCCTCAACTACTAAATCAAAAGGATTTTGATAAGATTTTGTATTAATAATAAAATCATGTTGAGTTAATATGAATTGTCTATAAAGCAAAAACAATACCGAAAAAGGATAATCTGTAATTTTTTGGGGGTGTCATATGTTATATTTATAATTTTTTTTTATTCATATAAATTAAATATAATTTTTTTTTATAAATATTAATTTTATCGGTTTTTCATCTTCTTGCAAAACTAGTTTATTACTCGTTGTACAATTTTATTGTGTTCGTAAAGTTATTGTATTCAATTTGAGTTTTAAAATTGGTCAACTGCTCACAAATACCTCATACGTTCCTTCTCTTTTATCCTTCAGCTGCTAAAAACAAACAACAAGAATAAAAGGATTTAACACTGCCATTTTCAACGACACGTCCTGCTTTCTTTCCAAAAGTAAACGTGACTAGAAAAATTTTGCTTACAATTTCTAATAACTTTGATTTAATCTAATTAAACAGTTCAAAAAATAAAAAGAGAACTAAAATTTTTAGATCTAATTGCAAATGTAATAAAATACAACTTCGTATGCAAATTTTGCTATCGAATTCAAGTGTCGGAAGGAACACGTGTTGTCCTAAATTTTTTGCTAAATAATTCTCTTTCGTTTCAATTAATATTTTAGACATTCTATGAAAATGCACCACTTGACACATCATGTATCGGAGTCAACGCCAGCAGATGACCGTCATCTATTCAAATGTACTCATGAAAATTGCAAATATGCTTCTGTAAGCAAGTCCTTGCTCAACATACATTTAAATTCACATTCTGTGGAAAGTTTCAAGTGCACGAAAAATGATTGTAATTATGTGGGCAAGAGTAATTTACATTTGAAAAGGTAAGTTTTGAAATGAAATTTAATTAAAGTGTACTTTTTTCTGTCAAATTGTTTTAGTATAAGACTAGTTAAGCAAACACTATTATATAAGCTTTCAGAGAAGAATTTATTGATCGTAAATTATCGATTATTTAAAAAACGGTTATTTAAAAAAAATTTATCTGGTCGGGAACATCTTTTTGGTATTAAGGACTCATTATTACCAATTGTCACATTATGCTATACCGAAAAATCAATTTTACAATTTATATAATATTTGTCGATCGAGCATTCCGCAAAGATTGAATTTGTCGTATTGGCTTAATTCACATTTTATTCTTTTAGCCACTGTTAAGGTAGAATTTAAATAACTAAAACGATTTGTTCTTATGTTATTTTTTTAAACCATAACTATAATATAATATAATTTATAATATGATAGGAGCCTTATAAAAATGGAGGTTGGCCATTTGCTTCCTTTTTTATTTAAATTTTCTTTAAACAATTAAAAAAACTAAATCACATTTAAACACGCAATTTTATAAATTTATTTCAACTGATCTATAAATTGCCGATATTTCGACCACTGTTTTTTTTTTATTAAAAGTACAGCAACAACAACAATATCAATGAAAAAAACTGTCTCCAAAAAAAAAAAAAAATCAATATGGTAGACATTAAAACCCAAGTTGAAGATTAAAATGCCGACAATGTCCTTTAAAAGTTGAAAAAATAAATAAATGAAACGAAATGCATAAAAAAGCACCCAACAATAATAACAACAAGTCATTCTGCCTTTAAGAAACGTGACTTATCGATCGCTTTGATATGTTCTGTGAATTTTTACACAGACACAACCCCACCATCAATGCAACAATACGACAAAAAATCCTGCAACACACAGATACTCTTCTCGAGCAGTACAGTGCATTTTCAGAAAGTAATAAAAAAAAAACAAAGAATTGCAAAACTTATGCATGTTTAGAGTTGGAAAACATTAAAGCAAAGATGGAAAAAAACAAAAGCAACATAAAACGAAGCTAGCCAGCCAATTGCATTTAAATGCAATTGCCACTGTATGAAAAAAGAACCCAATACGAATAATCTAAATACGTTGAAATAGCGTAAGCTGTTAAGCTTTGTTAACACGAGAGTATACGGAAAAGTTCTGTTAAGTTATATGAAAGATTTGCGTAAGTGCAGTCTTAAGAGCGCCTTAAGAGCGTTAAGCTCGACAACGTTATTTAGGGAAGTTCAAAGTATAAGGGGTAACCCTTACAAATGTACTTTAATGGTCACAGAAATTAACTGGTTATTATTTGATTTACTTGAAGCTAAAAATTAAGTAGTCAAATAAACAAAATAAAATAAAAAGCATTTTTTATAGACACTATATTAATTTATATTGTATCATAATTTGTTTTCTTTTTTTGACTAGCTGGGATACGAACCTAAGCTCTCTTATACTTAAAGACAAGTAATCTACTCACTCAGCCGTTGTTGACTTAAAAGTTTAAGCGCCAAAAATTTGTTTTCATACACACGCATATGTTTTCTACTCATTTTATTAATATACAACAAATAATTGTAGCTATTTTCAGATAATGAGATAAATATGTACTTATTTTATTGATTACGAAGTAGTAGTTTTCATTTGGAGCATAGTTATAAGATAAATAAGTATCACTCATTACTTTGTAACCCATTACAAAGTACTTTCGATTACAAATATGCCAAAAGTTTCTGCTGGGACTTTTAATAAATGAATAGGTATTTCGAAAGATTAAATAGGAACAATCTGAAATAGGGTAAAACCCCTTATTTAATATTGATTAGACCCCAACTATAACAATTTGCATAGTGGGATCAGAAAATTTATTACCAAAATCAATAAGATTCCATACTGGCGGTCGCTAAATAGAAAATTGAACTCCAATGCCCTTATAAGATCTAAGTTTATCATGCTTTCCATCACCTCTGAAATCGCAAAACGAATTTCAATTGAGGGTGGAAATTTTCAGGATTGGCAGCCTGCCACTTTTTCGGGATTGGCGTTATATTAACAACCTTCCTACACATTAGAAATTTACCAGCATGCTACAATGTTCTGAAAATAGCACTGTTTTAAGGCCTGTACCTGAACTATGTATATCTAGGCAAGGAGATTTATTGAGACCCGCTAAAACCCTTTTTACGTATACGCGCTTAACTCTCTTCAGGAGTGACAAAAAGCTCGTACTTTCCTGAGGTGCAGCACGAACTTTAGCACGAAGACGCCACTAAAGCTTTTTCGCACCTCAGTATGCTTTCATAATCTGCAATTTAAAGCTCTTAAGAACCATCCGAAAGTTCTCATATAACAAAGCCTTTTCCTGAAGGAAACGTTTTCTAAGGTATCGAGTCCTATATTCTTTCATAAAGATGTTGATTTCACCGTTACTTTTCATTCATCCCAACTGCTTGTACTGTATATAGTTCAAGGTCGCTACATATTGCTTGCACCTTAGCGGTGTCAAAAGTTAGAAGCTCATTTATTACTGAAAAGAGCCAATGGCTGAACCACACTCCATGGCACGAAGATGCTAACCAGACCGTGTTCACTGACGGCTCAAAACAGGAAAATGGAGATCCGTGAGCAAGGATATACCGTCCTTACTTCCAAATGGCAATTTCCATGAGCAAATACCCTATAATTTTCCTGGCAGAAATCTACGCCATCCTTATTTGGCCTAGAGAATGCTTGATATCAGAGAGCCAGACAGCGCCCGGCCTTAATCTCTTATGAGATAAGGTCGCGTGTTGTCCTGAATTGTGATCAAGAAACAAACTAACGTAATCATGGGTGCCTGGAATGAAGACCATGCTGGAAACCAACGGGCTGACTGTCTAGCCAACAGAGGAGGCCAACTTAGGTTTCGAGGACCAGAACCCTTCTTTGGTATCTTACGTGGATATGTCAAAGAGCAGAATAGTTCCTGAACTTAGATGGAATTTGCTCGGTCTATGACAAGTAAAACGGCTAATTACGTTATTCCAAAACAAATGACAAATGTTACTGCTAGTGGACAAGAATTACCTTAGATTGTTAACGGTCTCAGATGACACCAATTTATCATTGGCAACTCTCAGACCAAACCATGTGAACTCGAGGAAACGCAAGCAGAGACGTCGGAGCACATTCTATATTTCTGTCCGGCGGTAGTGGCGCACAGAATGAAGGTCCTTGAAGATATCTTGATGACTCCAGGTGAAGTATACAATCTTTCACCGTATGGAACAATTGATTTTATTCGTAGCCTTAATCTGTTTCAGTGAGCATTTGGACTGCCCAACAGATTCTTTGAATCGTGGTGCTTATGGCATTTACACAATAATAATAGAAGCTCCTTTGGTATATTTTTTCTTGATGAGAATAAAGAAACACCGTGGATATCGTTCAAGTTGCAACAATTTCCATTTTTTTTCAGCAGCCAATCCCTAACGACATTCAATTACTCGACCAAGGTACCATGAATATAATATCGGTTATCTTGTTTGCACGGAATTCCTCATGACGTGGAACTAGACTTTATTCGAACTTTTACTGAACGAGGTCGTACACAAACGTATGATCAAACAGTTTTAAATAATGTCATTAATTTCTGTCTAAAACGAGCTACCGAACGAGATCGATACAAGTCTACCTTAAATCAAAATTTGGTCCAACTCGTTCGAACTCGTTCAGCAGCTCGTTTTAGTCACAAGTAGAATTGGGGCCAACTCGTTTGAACTCGCTCATCAGATCGTTTTAGACACAAACCTATGATTAAACCCATGTATTTTAAATGGGTTTGATCATAGGTTTGTGTCTAAAACGAGCTGCTGAGCCAGTTCGAACGAGTTGGACCCAAGTCTAGTCACAAGCCTATATCAAACCCATTTAAAACAGATATGTAGGTTTGATCATAGGTTTGTGGCTAAAATGAGCTGCCGATCGAGTTGGACCAAAGTCTACTTGAAATCCAAAGAATTCGGATAAGATGTCTTTCAAACAGGGTCGAAAATTTATTGTATGCCAGCAAACAGTTCAACTTCAGTAGCTTCTAATAAAAACCTTTAGTAGAGAGGCGCTGTTCTTATCAATATTGGACGTCATACTTCTCATATTACACAGAAATGTTATAGCCAGAAATGTTATAGCCGTCGTAGCATCTGAGATGAGCATAACAATCCTAATCCCGTCTTGGGCTAAAGTGGAGATCTTCACCAGATATTATGCATGGAATAATCTTTGCAGATATTCCTGTTTGGTATCCTGAATATAAATTACACCACCTACATGTCATAGAATAGAGTCATATCCAAGCGGTGCACCAAAATTCTGGGAAGTATCTCTTATACTTTCTTAAAAAGTTTATTTAATTGATTAATCCAGAGTTCTGCATGCCAATATAGTAGTACTGAGGGATTAAGATTTATCAATATTAGCATATCTCGCCAATAACTGCCCTAGAGGGAAAAGAACCTGTCACAAGACAGGTCACGTGACTGGTTCCCAAAGACTAGCAACCGGTTCGGATTCCGGAACTTTATATCAAAGGGGCCGGCAACTTTTACATGGCGTTGTCATTGGAGGGGGCCAATTGACATAATTATTATACTCAGGAATAGGTTCTACACCCAAAATTAAGCTCCTTGTCGTGTGATGGGTTCTTTAATACTAGTTAAATTACTGTACTTTAAACATACATTTTTAATTTGAAAAAAAAATCTGTTTCTACAATGAATGCATTTTGCTAAAAAATATAGTTCTAGTTTTGTGGTATGTTGTGATATAATTCTTTTCATCGGTCACAACTCAGGAACATTTCGTGACATTCCCATTTTCACCACCCATAGGACAATTACGTTCAAGACAATTGGAACAAAATTTCCCGCAGGGTGCAGACAATGCAGCATAAACATCGATTTGTTTACACGACCCCATTCAAAAATTGCACCGATCTCGAGCAGGCTTAGTTTTCAATCAATTGACTAGAAGAAAGAACGCAATGAATCCTTGAAAAAAATTTTTATAATAAATCAAATGACTTTTCAGACAACCCTGAATGTATGACTGTTGCCGGTGCTGGTCAACATGTTACAAATGATGTGGTGGACGATGCTGATGATCATGTTTTTAAGGTTTCATACTGTCGTATTAACAATGTAGTGCGTTTTCAAAAGGAATATAATCATTCGCAAGATCAGGATAAAGGGCCTTTTTGGTCTTCTTGATTTCTGGGAATTCTTCGTTGGGATATAACGCTCTTGACCGGTCTAGCGACTTCTTTCTCATAACTTTAACCCGAATACTTCTCTGCTAAGGCTATGTAGAATCTTACTACTATTATCAGTATCTTATTTTTATAACTAATTTGAGAGTTGCTCAAATCGAGAAAATGATAATGGATGAGCTAGAAAAAGGTTCAATATTTTTGTACTCTTATTAGGTTTGCAGGCTGATTCGTACAATAATCATACTGTTATTATATGCATCGTTCTACAAAAAATCGGATAACAACCCAGGAAAAGCTTTTGTAATTTTTATAATCGGTAGTACTTTACTACGAGTAGTGGGTTACAAAGTAAAGAGTGGTATTTATTTATCTTATTACTATGATTCAAATTAGATCTACTACCTAGTTTTTAATACAACTAGTACGTATTTTTCTCATTACAATTGTTGATATTATTAATATAAAAAAAATAGACAACCACTTTTTAAGTCAACATGTGTTTGTATATGAAAACTAATTGTTGTCGCTTAAGCTTATAAGTCAACAATAGCTCAGTGGGTAAAGTACTTGTCTTCAAATCTGAACGAGCACAGGTTCGTATCCCAGCTGGGTCAAAATAAAAAAAAATTAAAAATATAAATAAAATCATAATAAAATAATGTGTATAAAAAATTTATTTTTTATTTTAATTTGTTTATTTGACTACTTATTTTTTAGCTTCAAGTAAGGCAAATAGTAACTAGTTAATTTCTGTGAAAATGTAAATACATTTGTAAGGGGTCGCCTTATTTTTTGGGCATCTCAAACAAAAATAAGTATTTATCGTAAGTAGTTACGACTTAAATTCTCATATACTTTTTTACCTGCCAGTAAGAAAAGTTTTTACTGGGAAGTATAATTGTTAATTATTTTTCGATACGAAAAGTTCCCATAAGTCACACAAGCCAGGCACGGATCTGTAGTTTAGAAATGGTTGATTTATTTCAAAAATATTTCATTCGCTGTTTTTTTGTGATCAGCATGCTCTCAGTTTTAGCCACTCATTCTCTCAACAATGTTGCCAGGTTTTAATAAAATTGCAAACATTTTTCATACGAAATATAAGAACAAAACAAAATAAACAATAATATGAGAGAATTTTGAAGCTACTGTCGTCGATTTGTGCGTAATTTCGGGCAAAATATTTGATTTGCCCAAATGAGGTAATTTGCGACATGATTTCCCTATATATTTTTCATATTGGCAAATTATCGCAAATGACTTAATGTGCTCCAAATTATGTCGAAAATACGCTATGCAACCCTGCGTCGCTTTTAAAATTACAAGCTCCATACCTGGGTCATCTATCAATTGTGATTGACGATTTCGAAAAAATGGCATTAAAGAATATTTCATTAATTTTAAATGTCCAACTATATATGGAAAAAATTCAATTACAGCTGCTGCGTACACCTTATAAAGTAAGTGCATCATTTGACTACGAAAATTCGAATACCAAATCACAGTTTATGTTTACAGCATTTTTGCCTGAAGTTGCAGACTTGTTCTGTTTCATCATTATGTATATGTTTTACATTTTTTGAGAAATATTTTTGTGGGTGAAAACAAACTGTAAATAATAATGTTTTTGTTGGTTGTTTTTCGGCTGCTAAAGAAAATGCTAAGTAGCAGTTTTTACTGATTTGTTTTTTGGTAGCTTAAAGAATTTAAAAATCATTTATTTTTACGATATTTGTTAATTGTAAAATTAACTCTTAACCCTAGAAAGCGTTTCTTATTTTTATGGCGTAAAGGTTATACTTTGCCGAATCGACGACGGTGTTATTAAAAGTGGCAGTAAAAATGACCCACTTGCAAAAAAAATTTAATGTTGAGTTTTTTTAAATATTTGTTTTTATATCATCGAAATATAACAAAATATTACTTAATTTTTAATGTTTATTTGATCATAAATTATGTTTTTACCGTAGTATGTATTTAAATACTAAAATTGATATATTAAACACGATCGGTACACGTTTTCAAAACCATCAGTCGTTATTTTATGTAAGAGGCATTAAAGTCTTTTCGGGGCTCCCCATACCGGCTTTTATCACATTTTTTGATTTCCAACCGCAGTTTACAAGAAAGCCAAATAGCAAATTACTGCCGCTTTTGGTATTTTGACCCTAGTGGCATCGTTTTATTATTTTCTTCCTTATTCGGCGATTTATTTTTAATATTCTCGCGTATCAATGTTTTTAATGTTGGTACCTCAAGGCTATCAATCACCTGATTCTAAATGTTGACAAAATGCCACTTTTGGTGAATTTGTATTGACTTATAATCTTTGCCTTTATTTGAAATAAGTTATAGGCGTAAATAATGTAAATATGTAGTCATTAGTCGTATTAAGTATACTATAAAATTGACAGATTGCCCATCTAATGCCTATCCTGGAATATCAATTGCAATACAATATTGGTTAATTAGCTTTACGATTTTTTCAAGTTTGTTTCTCTCTTAAAATGTTTAAAAATAAATCGTCCTGAACTATTCCGGTGATATCTTTTACTTAACATCCAATTTCTGATGAACTTTTGTATTCTTCTTACTCTATGTCATATATGCCGTTATCATCAAGGTCCAACTCATACTGCCCGTCATACATCTAAAAAAAATTTTCAAACTCTTTGTCGATCAAGTTTACTTCCTTTTTTTATTATAGACTTAAAAACTAAGAGCTAACTACTCAAACAACTACCAACGAAGCACTGGAAACACACATCCGAAAGTTCTAAAAGTTAAACAAGTGTCATACTTCGTCGTTTCGACGATGCAAATAAAAAAAAACAACTTTCTCAAAGCAGAGCAAGCTAAAAATTGGTACACACCTAAAGGACGACAACCTAAAGTCCTGTACGAAAAATGGACATAAAATAAGTATATTTACCAGAAAAAAACTGAAAAATTCTAACATGCGTCGTCGATTCGACTAAGTATGACCTTCTAGGGCTAAAAACAATTGAAAACCCCAATTGATTCAAATGAAATGCAAGTGGTTTGGTTTTTAGGTGTATGTTGCTGTTGGCTGAATGGTTAGCGTGTTTGACTACAAACCCTGAGGTCTTAAGTTCAAGACTAGTTTCGGGTAATCAAACATCATGAATTTTTCTGGTGTGCATTGGTGTGTTATTTTGTTGGTTACTATGGAACTGTTAAAGTGATGAAGGCATAGCACTGATGACTTTGGCAGCACCGGCAGCGATAATACTAACATATCCTAATGCACTTCACAGCACCCTCCTTCGTCGGTATTGTAGCAGAATCGCCGGCGATGTAAAAGAACTAATAAATGGCTAGACAGCTTAAACAAATTGATGCCCCTACTCAACACCAGAGGAGCTGCATCACTGCTCTACAAAAAACGCGCAATAACAGAGTTGTAAATGAACTAAGCTTTCTATCCTTCTCCCACTTCACCACCTGTTCTCTCTACTCTATCCCTTTTCCAAAAAAGTAACACATTAATTAACTAACTGGTAGGCATTAATTGCCTGATTGTGTTACTTCTCTTAAAAAAAATTAAAATACTATTGTTTAAAATGATTTTTCCTTTGAATTTACCTACATAATGTTAAGAGTGTAGAAATTAACAATTATACAAATTATGAAATTCTATTCTCTTTATGTATAATTTTCAATAGCTGAATTTGAGGCCACTGAATCTCCTCCGAAATCCTTCTCTGTGCTATTTGCTTCTTGCTGTCCGCCCTGATGTTAAAATAAGTAAAATCAATTCAATTTCTTACACTTTTTGCAACATTTTCTTATGATCAGCTCTCTTCTGTTTCTGTTTTTTCTTTTTGTGTATGCGGCAGCACAATCTATGTAATTGTAGTGATTTTTTTTTGTAATGCGGTGGCGGTCGGTGATTCTTGTAACCAACCAATTTAACCTTGAAATATGTTGATCTTTTACATGTTCATATGTTGAATATACATTTTGTACAATGGAAAATAGTTGAATTTAGATGCATTGTTTGTTTTATTAAAATTTTTTTGCATAGCTCTCATTTTGGCATTGAATTTGTTGCCTGTGAGTGCGTATTCTAAACTGACATCTACCGACGCCAATTGTCTGCATTTCGAATAATGATGACAATGATGATTATGGTGGAACAATGTTGCCTTACAGCAACAAACAGTAAACAATTGTATTGTTGCTTCGACTCATAATCATGAATTGCGTAATTCAATTTAATCGTATTTCAAACAATCTCTCTCCCTCATGCTCATTTTCGTTGACTTCAATTCAATTAAAAATCAAATTCTACAAATCAACTGAAATCGATTTGAAATTCAGCCAAAGAAAAAGAAAATTATTATAATCGACAAACTCACGTTCCTGTTTAGATGCGGTTGCAAATTCTTTACCAATTTGGTGTATGTAAGAAAGAAACATGGTTATTTAAGGACTGGAACCGCCGTTTAATGTATATGCCTCATTTGCTGTAAGGTAAACCATATGCTCGAACAGCATACACATACATGTTCAAAAAATGAGGTGGCAAATCACGCAGCAACATTATTTGTTGCTAATTAAGCCTGCCTTAATGGTATGAGATATTTTTCATACCTGTACAAGTTCATAAAGCAAGACAAAATGCATACAAACAAGCAAATCTTAGAAACTTAAATTTGCTCTTCTTAAAAATGTTTTTTAATTTGGATGCTTGCTTTTTTAGTGCATGGAACAATACAAAACTTTTCAACAAATACTCTTGATTGTCTTCCTTTTTTAAATGGTTTTATTTAACTTACCCTGTTTGCGGAGTTTATGGAGTTTGTGTCGTCGGTCAAATCTAGTAATTGAAAATGTTCCCCCTTCCTGTTGACCGATTGATCTGAAATTTGGTATGCGCCTATACTTTTGATGACAATTTAATATTGTGTTTATAAAAGTTAGATGCGCCACGCCCATAAAAAGTAATATTTACTTATAGCGCCTTGCTGTTAACCGACTGATCTAACGATGACTTACAATTTTTTGTTTAAAAAAGTGCGCGGCGCTCGCCACGCCCATAAAAAGTAATACTTAGTTTTAACCCCTTCCTATCAACCGATTGATCTGCGATTTGGTGGACACGTTTACTTAAAAAGTAATATTTAGTTTTAGTCCGTTGTTGTTAACCGATTGATCTGAGATTCGGTAGACACCTTTACTTATAAAGACTATACAATTTTGTTATTACAAAAGTAGGAGGCGCCACGGCTATAAAAAGTTATACTTAGTTTTAACCCCTTCCTGTTAACCGACTGATCTAATATTTGGTATACACCTTTGCTAGCGAAGACTTTACAATTTTTCATTTGGAAAAGTTGGCGCCAGCACGCCCATAAAAAGTAATACTTAGCTTTAACGCCATCCTGTTAACCGATTGATCTGCAATTTGGTGGACATATTAACTTACGATGACTATAAAATCTTGTAATGAACGAATGGGTGAAGTCCCTCCCATAAAACATAATATTTAAATTTAGACCGCTGCTGTTAACCGATTGATCTGAGATTTGCTAGACACCTTTACTTACAAAGACTATACAAATTTCTTATTACAAAAGTAGGAGGCGCCACGCGTATAAAAAGTTATACTTTGTTTTAGTCCCTTCCTGTTAACCGACTGATCTAATATTTGGTAGACACCTTTACTAATGATAACTACAATTTTTCATTTTAACCGATTGATCTGCAATTTGGTCGACACATTAAATTACGATGACTATAATATTTTGTAATTAAAAACTGGGCGGATCTCCGCCCATAAAAAGTAATATTTAGTTTTAGTCCGTTGCTGTTAACCGATTCATCTGAGATTTGGCAAAAACCTTTACTTACAAAGACTTTACAGTTTTGTTATTACAAAACTAGGAAATGCCACGCCTATAAAAAGTTACACTTAGTTTTAGCACTTCCCTGTTAACCAACTGATGTAGTATTTGGTAGACACCTTTAATTTTGATTACTATACAATTTTGAATTTAAAAAAGTGAGTTTTGTCACGCCCATAAAAAGTAATATTGACTTTTAACCCACTTCCTCTTGGCTGATGGATCTGAAATTTGGTAGACAACTTTACCTTTCATGGCAATACAATGTAGTGTTAAAAAATGAGCGGCGCCACTCCCATAAAAATAATTTAGTTTTGCCCCCTTCCTGTTGATCGATTGATCTGAAATTTTTGGAAAACATTTAATTTTTATGACTGATTGATCTCATTACGTTACGATTATGTTTATTTAGCATTATTTTAAATCACAGATGGTCGCCGCCACAAAATAGAAAATTATAGAAAAACAACTAAAATGTATTCCTGTTAATATTTTATGTAAGTTAGCGATTGTTTATAAAATTAAGCTTTTATAATAGCTATTAATTTTCTCTTTTTGTCTTGTTAGGTAGTTATCTAACGTGTCACCAGATTTAATAAGAGCAACATCCCTGAAGAAGTTGGGATTTTCCAACGAAACGTCGGATGAAATAACGAACTAAAATCCTATTTTTTATTTCTAATTTAATGACCTTGAAAGCGCAAACACCTCAATATGGATATCAAATGAAAGGGTTTGACTAGTAGAATACAGTACGCCATAAGCTTCAAATTTCAAAATGGCGGCCTATATTCGTGCATATATGTATATTGTCAGCCCCAAAATATGTATATTAAATGAAAGTCACTAGAATGCAGTACAGTACAGCATGAAAAAAATTATAATCCAAGGTACAGTCCGAAACAAAATGCTAGATCATAGAGTTTAGATAGGGCATAAAGTAAAAAACTTAAAAATAAAATACGTAAAAAATGTTTAAGTTAAATGGTTTTATTGCAATGAAACATAATAATGATGCAGATAATGTACTAAAAGCTAAAAAAAAATCTTGAGAATTATTTATTTGACTTATACAAATTTTGCACTGTTAGGTTAGGTTATCAGGTTGCCGGTGAAAAATTGGAAGGAAAGTGTTCCAGCCCACTTGGGTCCAATAATAATGGTCACTTTGTGATACCTGTAAAGAAAATGAAGGCGGAATATGACAGAATATTATATAGGGTAAAAGGAGAGAAGTTGATAAAGAGATTAGAAGATAGTTAGAAGAGAAAAGAGAGGGGTTAGGCGTACGACGTTCCGTGCAGGAAGGGTCGTTCGTGAATTAAAACGCCATTTTTTTTAGTTAGCGAGTGAACCACCCGCTGCTCCTGATGAAGGAACTTATTTTCTTGAGCTCCATTGCTGAGAGGTTACCGAAGAGAAGAATCTTTTGCACAGATGGCGAAGGTGGTAATCCTCCAGTAGTGAAATTCACTAACTTTTAACGCTTAAATAAAAAGTAGTTTTTTCTCCAATAATTACTGTATGAATTAACGCTTATTTGATTCGTTAGCTTAGTGTTAAGGCCTTTGTTAAAATTGTATATCACTTTCCAACACTATTAAAATAAACGAAAAGCACAAAAGGCAATAGAGAAAAAACAAATAAATTTATGCTGGCACACGAACATATTTTCATGAATTTCTTTAATTTTGGGAAATAAAAGTTAAATTAATTGTTTAAATAATATAAATATTGTTATTTATATATAAAATATTTCATATGTGTGTATATTGTTGTCAAATAATTATTTGAGTTTTGCCAGAAGACGACGTGCTTTAACTGAACAGCTGACTGTTGTCTGTTCAATAACACTACAAAAATTATTGCCGTTTAGTTAACGCAGATTATAGTGCTTAAAAGTGTTACCGAATGGTAAAAGCAATAGTTTTGGCGTTAACTTCTTCAAACGCCTTGATTGGCGTTAAAATAACTTTGTGAATTGCACTACAGAGCTGAGCAAACGCATAACAGTAGTGCAATTCACAAACTTATTATAACGCTAAGCAAGGCGTTTAAAGATGTTAACACCAAAATTATTGCTTTTTACTATTCGTTAAACTTTTAAGCACTACTAGCTGCGTTAACTAAACGGCAATAATTTTTGTGGTGTTATTGAATAGACAACAATCAGCTGTTTAGTTAAAGCACGTCGTCTTCTGGCAAAACTAAAATAATTATTCGACAACAATATACACGCAAATGAAATCTTTTATATATAAATAACAATATTTATATTATTTAAACAATTAATTTAACTTTTAAGGCCATGTCAGATAAAACTTTTGCTTCGCGTTGCGTTACAGATTCGCTTTGACATCTAAGATGAAATGTACATACTTATACGAAACATGCCACATAAAGCACTTTTAACGCAGCGTGAAGCGAAAAGTTCGGCAACTTTCATCTTTTTGCTTGCTTTGACAATCAGCTGGAATAATTTTCTTTTATTATATTGCCAAACGAAACATATTGCGCGTTTGAATCTGTTTTAATAAGAGGTAAATATCTATGTGGCATTTACTTATTTATAATAAATCGTAAAATAACATAATTGACTTTTATTTTTATAAAAAATATATACATATATAAATAGCAAAATTATCAACTACTTTTTTGGTAAACGATCAATGCGCGAGTGTTGTCAAAGTTTTCATTGTGTAATACACCTTTTGCTTTAAACTTTTCTATCAAAGTTGGAAACGTCACGCAAAGCGACAAAGTTTTATCTGACACGGCCTTTATTTCTCAAAATTAAAGAAATTCATGAAAATATGTTCCTGTGCCAGCATAAATTCATTTGTTTTTTTCTCTATTGCTCTTTGTGCTTTTCGTTTATTTTAATAGTGTTGGAAAGTGATATAACATTTTAACAAAGGCCTTAACACGAAGTTAACGAATCAAATAAGCGTTAACTCAAACAGTAATTATTGGAGACAAAATTAACTTTTATTTAAGCGTTAAAAGTTAGTGAATTTCACTACAGGTGCATTATATTTTCTTCTTCTTGTACGTCATTACAGCTTGAGCAGTAATCATTGTACGGGAGACCCATACGTCTAGCGTGGGTTCCAATAGTGCAATGCCCCGTGACCGTGGCCATGAGGTTGCGCAGGTGTGGTTTTGTGAAATTTAGACGTTGCTTAGTTCTCTTTGAGTAAAGGCGAGGCCAGATTGTTCTCGCAGTAGAGCAGGTTGGCGCATTTTACCATCTGGTATGAGCCAACTGCATGAGGGCAGCATCAATTCGTGTCCAGCAAGATGAGAGTGGGAGACCGTAGAGATTGTCAATATCGACATCCAGAAGCAAGGCTCCCCTCTTAGCCAGATCATCCGCAATGATGTTGCCTGAAACGGACTCGTGCCCGCGTACCCATTTGAGGCTGATGCCTAAATTGCTCGCCATCGTCTGTAGTGCTGTGTGGCATTCCATGACTAGGCTGGATGTGGTGTACACACCAGTGATGGGTTTAATCGCCGGTTGACTGCCGGTTATGATCTGGAGATCACTATTTGATATCCGATAAAACCTTAGCCAGTACATTGCTCTCTTGATGGCAGATATTTCTACTCATCGGATGCTACATTCGTCCGGGAGTCTGAAAGACAACTCTCGTTCCCCATTTGGAGCCATCGGTGTAGATGTGTATGGCCCGTGTGGTGCTGGGGAGAAGTCCGCCGTCAAGGAGTATCGAAATTCTCTCCTGAAGGATGGCTTTGGAGTGCAGTAGTCTATGAGACCTGGAATATCAGTAGTTTCTAAAATGCTAGCATGACCCCATGGTCGATGGTTCCTTGCGCCGATCGCGTTAAACCTGATTGCTGTTCGTAGTGCTAGCTTTCTGGCCAGCAGATCCACTGGTAGCACAATATAGCGAAGAGTGCCTTTGTTGGAGTGGATCTTAGGACACCAGTTATCATGATGGCCATTATGCGAAGAACCCTCTCTATACGAGATCGATTGCTCGCTGATTCTAGTGCTTTCCACCAGACGGATATGCCTTAAAAATATATAGTTTTGATTACAGTTTCTAATATCCAATTGACTCCTTTGGGATATATGCCCCAGTATGGGCCAATGGCGCTCCTGCAAACCTATCTTGCCGTTAAGGCTTTAGTTGCTCTTGCACGAAGATTGTCACTCCATGTTAACTTACTGTCAAGGACAACACCTAGGTACTTGGCGTTGTCCGAAAGGGCTAGCGTGATGCCATTTAATTTGGGTAGCGTGAAAGCTCGAATTTTATATCTTCTAGAGAAGTTGGATTGGCACTTAGGCCATTTTGTGAACACCAGTCACTGGACTCGTTAAGTGCTGCCTCCAGCCTTTGTGTTAACGTGTCTAGATGGTTTTGATGTACATTGATTCCAGTTTCTTGAGCAAAGCGTTTGCCGCCACATTCCACAAGAGGGGTGATAGTACTCCACCTTGCGGCATGCCTCTACGGTCGTGCCTGGTGATGCGTGCTACACCCATAGTGGATGTAATCGTTCTGCTTTGAAGAATATTCTTTATAAGTTGATATATGGACCGGTCAATCCCCAGCTCTATATTGTTGAAGGCGCCTTCAATATCCATGAAGGCTACCAGTGTGAAATTCTTGTGCTCGAGTGACTTTTCTATGTATCCTACGAGCGAGTGCAGAGCCCTCTCAACTGATTTACCTTTGGTATAGGCGTGTTGAGATATTGGGAGGAGAGTAATGTCGACAGTTGTTCTTATATGAACGATCAGTCGCTCCAGTGTCCTTAGCAGGAAGGAGGTTAGGCTAATGGGTTTAAAGTCCATCGCTTTGGAGTGCGACGCTTTGCCTCCTTTCGGGATGAAAATAACATCGCATTTTGTATATTGGTTTTTAATATATGACCATGAAATGCAGGCCCTGTATATTTAAGTAGCCAGAGGATATCCAGATCTAAGTTATGTTGCATATCTGCACTGGTTTGCATTGTTGCATAGATATATTTTTCCTCCTTTAGGCAATATATATACTGTGATGATCGGATGAAAATTGATTGAGTTACAGGCCGTAAGATTTGAAACATTTGAATTATTTTTAAGATTTTTGAAATTGCACCCCTTCGACCCATTCAGTCATCTTCACATCTTAAAGAAAATTTTGTTCCAAACATCGAGCAAAAAATGAGAAAGTTACAAGATATGTAGTAACAAAATACAGTGGGACAGAATCAAAATATTTCGGAAATAAATGAGAAATTTTTAAACGGATAATCCGATCAAACGTCAGTTTAACCCTCCGTGCAGTCAAAATTTTCTTTGTCTACATGCTTCACATTTATCTCTAACATAGCGTCTTCACGAGACATAATATCAAATATTTTTCTGTTAGCAAGTGTCAAATTCAATCGCAGAGAGAATTATGTTATGTGTAGACTTTAAATTAGATGTTATAATAATTGTTATGAGAGCGTTGTTATAATAAATATTATCACAACAATCTTATGATATGAAATGTCAAAAATATTAAAATAAATAAATATGTGTGTATGTGTTAAGTGAAATATGTGAAAATCAATGTTTTTTTAATGAAATTTTTGTGATTTTATGTTTGTAAATTTCTTTATTTGGTATTTTAATTAAAATTTTTAAGAAAAATAAAAAACAAAATAACTAATTGTGGAAAAATAGTGCATGTTAACTCGATGAGCATTCGTATTAAATGAAATCTCATAACAAAACTAAAAATACGTGTTCCTGTTGTATGACATGAAGAGAACTATCGACATTTTAGTTTTGTTATTCTGCCGACGTTCTCTCTCATGTTATATCAGAGTTAATCGCAGTTGAAGACGCTATGTAAATAAAAATATAATTTCATTGAAAAATTAAATTAAAACCGAACTCAAGCCAAAATAATTAAAACTTTTTTGGAACATGTATTCTTTTGAATTTCAGGTTGATTTAATATTGAAATAGAGTTAAATCAAAATGAAGTTGATACTGAAATAATACGAAAAATCATATTGAATGAAAGTAATTTCGAGTTGAATCAACGTGAATTAGATATTGGAATAACACAAAGAATCATGTTGAATCAAAGTTACTTCAAGTTGAAGCAAAGTGAATTTGATATTGAAACAACACTAAGAATCATGTTGAATTATAGTTGTATCAAGCTGAAACAACATGTCTTTAATGTAGCTATTTTATTAATTATTTTACTTACGCGATATTTATTAGCATAGGCATCAGAAAACTTTGTGTTGTAGTTGGCTGCCCCAGCCAAGATTTGAGCAGCCACAACAGCTTCAAACTTTACTTCTGTTATACACTAAATAAAAACCCATCGTTTGTAAAATGAATTTCATTTTAATTTAACATGATTTATATGATTATATAACATAAAACGTATTTGAAATTAAAGTTATAGTTATGTTGATTTAAAATGAAATGTAACGTTTATAACAACGTCGTTTTAACAGTGAAAAACAATTAAAATCAAAGAGATTTAAGGTTAGAATAATAATTTTTCATTCAAAATTAATATGAAACAATGGTAATTTTAAACCACCAGCAGTAATTTTTCGCTGGTGATTAGTTTTTTGTCGTCTACATAGCCGACTTATGTAAGAATAAACAACAACAAGTCACACAACTAGGCACAACGGTGAACTGTAGCAATGAACAAAGCAAATAAACACTAACACACTTTAACGACAAATTATTTCTTGTAAATTTAACCGGAACTTGGCCTGGCGCACTACCGTGCGTCTAGATATGATTTCAAATAATAATTGCGTCATGTTGATTTTACTCACATGTGATGACTATGTGTCATCAATATGATGAAAAGCATACTATCATTTGCTTCATTGTTTTGTTTATTCATGTATACTGTAATGTCTTAGTTTTTAAAAAGACTTGTATATTTTATTATTAGCTCTGTCATAGTAGTGATGATGAGTGTACATCATTGCAATGTCATGTTTTTTTAGCTTTTTAAAAATGCAATTAAAGACAAAAATATAAAATTGAAGAATAAAACTTGTACTAAAATAGAGATTAAAAACATTAAACATTGTTTAATTTTTAGTTTTGTACATATTTTACACTTTAATAAGTTTCATTGTATTGATGTCATTCCGGTAATAGTATTGATGACACTTAAACTATGACATAATTCTATGATGTTGTTTGTCATCAGATTGATGTCTGTTTTCGGTTTTTGATGATATTCGTCATATAATTAATGTGAGAATTCTTATGGCTGCTTCTGTGTATTTGGCGTTGATGGCTAGTGTGATTTTGGCCTGTTGGCCAGTTATAAAGAAAAGCAAGAAAGGACTTGAAATGCCACTAATTTATTCGATTCATAATACCCATGTTTCAATAGATTTCTGACACTTTAAGTAATTACCTATTCACACCTATTGCACTTCATTTGGTTAAAAGTTTTACATTCTTTTACATCTAGATTAGCAATCGTTTGATAGATATAATGATGTGACTCTAAATAATGATAATAAAAATAATTTATTTCTTTACTTTCAGACACCTTCAGTCCCACGCACCCATCGTCGAAACTAAGCTCTTTGCCTGCAAACAGTGTACGTTCAAAACGAAAATTAAAGGCCATTTACAAAGACATATGCGTCAGCATACCGGAGAAAAGCCCTACTCGTGCCCTCATTGTGATTTTCGCAGTACGACATGGGAAAATTTGCGAAAACATATATTAACGACCAATAAACATGCAGGAAAATTTGTGTTCGAGTGTCGAAAATGTAAAGAAGAATTTGATGAAAGTAAAGGAGAGCAAAAAGATAAAACTAAAAAAGTATTTAAAACAAATTTACATCAAGAATATCAGCAGCATTTGAAAAACGACCACCAAGATGAAAAATAACGGTAACAACGCTTGTGGCTGCACTAATCTTTAAAAGGTATAAGTCTTCGATACAGGCACTGTTTCGTTTACAATTTTACAAATATTTCCTTTCAAACTTGGTAGCACTTATTGAGCTAAGCGATTGCACAAACCCTGTATTTTTAACAAGGCGAATTAAGTTTATAACCTGGCAGCAGGAGCGAATTAAATTCGCCTTCGCCAATTAATTGGTGCACGATTGTGCAATTGGTGCAAACTCCATATGTGTCGTTCATTGTGTCAGTGAATTATCTCCTTGTAATTAAATTTCGAGAAAAGGAGCCTTTTATAGTGAATATTTTGCAGTTATGTATTATTTAAAATGTATATTTATTGAAAATATGGAGTAACACCACTTTTACAATAAACGACACATATATGAAAAAGTTTGTTTATATTTTTGCTTTGTCTAGGTTTACACAGAGCAAGTTTTCTTGCACAAGTTTCAATTCAGCCGGGAGAAAGGCAGAGAAAGCAACATAATGGTTCTCTGTCTTTCTCGCAGCTGAATTAATAGTTGAGCTAGAAAACTTGCTCTGTGTGAACCTATACTTTATATTGTTTAACGAGTTTGACATCACGTCGTTTTTGTACTGTTGTATTTATTACCGCCACCTACTAAAATTAATTCGCTTTTGCATGTGTCATAAATTGCAGAGATACACAGAATTTTGTTTGATATACTACAAAAAAGCCAGTAAATATTTTTGTTTGATTAAGTAAACTATTTTGTTTAATATTTATACTAATTGTTTTATAAATTAAGACAAAAATATTGTTTTTGATATTTTTCAGAAAATCCAGTAATTCTTTTTGTTTGATTTAGTAAATTGTTTTGTTTACAATTTGTAAATATTTTTAGACAAATTGATTGATATATTTAAACAATTTGTTCACTGAAAAAAACGTGTTTTTTCAATGAAATTGTTGAGATATTTTTGTATATATTTACAAATTTGTTTGTAGGTCCGTTCCTAGACAAAATATTTTGCAGTTATTATTTCATTGAATTCCTTTACAGAAAATGAAATTTAGTTTCTTCTGTGCAGATCTATAATAAACTGATCGTATATGATTTTAAAAACATTATTAAATTTGAAAATCGAGAGACTTAAAATCGTTTCTATTTACAGTTTTCAGTTATTTCATTAATCTGAAGCATCTTTCATTAGAAAATGTATCCTTTTGAGTCATGGTATAAACACAATTGAGACGATCGAAGAACTTCGCATAGTTCGACGGCCTTGTCGGCAAGAATTCGTTGCGTAAATTCGCCTTGTGGAACACAATAAAACTAGACGAACTAATAGTTTTACTCCAAATCTGTGCCTGTGGATAGGCGAATTAATTGTATAAGGTGGTAGCAAGGGCGAATCAAATTGGCCTTGTGATGTATGTCAAACTTCATATTTTATATTGAATTTGATATCCATCGTAGAAAAAAAGCTTGTTGCTTTTATATTGTATTTGTATATGTATGTTAGGTGTGTGAATCAGCGTTCCCAGTTTTGAGGATTTCTTCCCAAATAGGGGATTTATTTTTGGGATCGGGGATAACAATTTCGTGAAGATCCCCATGGGATTTTTTGGCGAAAAGAAATTTTTTCGCTGAGGACTTTTGAGGATTTTAAATATATTTCTTCTGCACCAAATCATTTGAAGATGCCAGTGTGGCTTGCAACATAGAAAAAACTAAATTTCATTTTCTGTAAAGGAATTTAATGAAATAGTAAATATTTTGTCTATGAAGGGACCTACAAACGAATTTGTAAATATAGACAAAAATACCTCAACAATTTCATTGAAACAAAACGTGGTTTTTACAGTGAACAATTGTTTAAAGCTATAAAACAATTTGTCTAAAAATATTTACAAATTGTAGAAAAAACAATTTACTAAATCAAACAAAAATATTTACTGAATTTTTTTTATAAAATATCAAACAATATTTCTGTCTGAATTAAATAAACAATTAGTCAAAAAATGCTAACAATTATTAAGCAAAATTATTTACCTAATCAAACAAAAATACAAACAAAATTTTTGTCTGTGTCATCATCATTATCCATTAAGCCTTAGTGAGATTTCACTTTGTTAAATGTGTTCAAGTCTGAATGTTTATCTAAATACTTAAAAAAATGAATGAGAATTAATGCAACGACATTAACTAATCGATTCACTCAAAAATCTTTTGTAAACAACCTTGGTACAATTGCATTCCTCTTGCAATGATTGTTGTTGTTGTTGTTGTCATTTGTGTGTATGTCGTCATCGGGGTGGTGTTTTACGACACAGTTTTTATTGTTGTTTTTGGTGTTTACGTTCTAAATAAAAGTCAAACAAATAATTCATAGATTATGGACAGAACATTTACTGAAAATTAAATTTATTTTTAGACAAACTTTTGCTTGAAAATTTTTTGGTGATAATTTTTTCTGTGAAGACTTCGTTAACGTAATAGAAAAAAACCTTAATAGGCATAGTCGAACACAAAAATAGGTTCGAATCATTTTATACACTTTAAAAATAGTTCAGTTTTCTTCTCCAACAATAAAACTTTTTAATACAAACAACATGTACAACAAAATTGCATAACTGATTATTGAGAAGAAGATTTATATTCCGAAGTTTTTGAAATGATAAACATTGATACATATGCAATTGTTTTATTGTTGTGGGTTTTTTACGTTATTCTTTTTATATATATGTACATACATATGTATGTATGTAGATATTTATCCCCATATTCACAAAAAAATGTAGTTGAAATCTTTTTTAAGAAAATTTTTTATGAAAATTTTGAAATAAAATATATTTCAAACTCATATTAAATTTTATGAAAATTGGAGTTAGAACTCAACTGTGTAAAAATAAAATTAATTTTAAAGGTATTCAATATAAATGGATTTAATTAAGTAAATGAATGTACGCATTTTTCCTTTGAAATAAAATGATTTTATTTTTTATGGTACTGTGGGGATTTTCGGAGATGAGGAAATAGCTCTTTTGGGGATTTTTGGGAACGAAAAATCTAAAATTGGGGATAAGGTATGAAATAAAACAGGGAATTGTGGTATGAATATCAAGAATTAAACAAGTAGAAGAAAAACTAGGGTTCCCCCTAATTTGTGGACCAAATATTTTGGGATTTGGACAGAGTTCCTAGAATTATACAGAGAATCGTCCGTATTATAGTGCTTTAAAAGCAGCAATTAAAGCAATAGAATCATGAAAAATTAATTAATTAAGCAAATTTTTCTTCTTTCCTACGAAACATTAATTAATAAAGCGAATTTTTCTTCTTTGTTTTCTTGTTATTGATGTAGCAAGCAATAAAATAGCTTGTCTAATGTATGGCTGGTATAACTGGAAGGCGTGCCGCATATAAGGGTCACTTAGAAAATGGGAAGTTAGAAAATTATGGGAAATTATAGCGTTGGTATTGTATCAAAGAAAAGCTTAAAAAATAAGTCAGATCCGCACAAAAACATAAATGTAAAAATAAGGACAAGTTTCTATCCAAAAATTTCGGCTGTGGACCAAGTTCTTGATAAGGTATAATATCATCTCATTTCTATGCAACCTGCTAGCATGGCAATATTTTTTCACCTTTCTAATATTGGGAAAAATTGGGGGGAAAATGTTGCCAAGTTAACAGCTTGAATAAAAATCAAGAACTTGATCCTCATTTTGATCTTAGTACTATTAACGGCCTTATTTTCACAGTTATGTTTTTGTGCGGATAGTATTTAGATAAACTGTCAACTCTTTTTTAATAAAGCAAACTAAAATCAAAACTTTTGTATAATAATTTTCACACATTCAAGCGTTCAAACCCCGGTTTCTGGAAAATGTCGAATAAGACATACATACATACTTAGATTCCAAAAAATATACTCAGAACAGACTTTGATGTTCAGTGCCATTTCAAAATCTTAATTTTCAATGCGTGGTTTGTCAACAGAACTCTCTGAGCTGTATGTTATGCTTTAATACAGTCAAATGACTTTAGTGGTTATCTTTTCTTTTAATCAAAATTAATTCTCCTTTTACCACCGGGAAGCAATTAAAAAATATAAATACATAGTTTTTTATGATTGCAAAGACTGCACAGAGAAGTTTGTTTATATTAGTTCATTTTTGTTAAAAAATTTATACATATGTATATCTCTAAGCACATACTTACTTACGTACTAAAAAGTTCTATATGTACTAAGAAAATACTTTTAAGTTAAAGTTTAGTACCATTTTAATATCTTCATTTTCCATGCCTGATTTGTAAACAAAACTCTCTGAGCCGTTTATTACTCTCAAACGACTTTAGTTGTTATCTTTTCTCTTAATCAAAATTAAATCTTCTTTTACCATCGAATCGATAGCCATAAGCGGCCGCATTTTTTGTATCCACCAATGCGGGATTACGATGCTTAAAAAACGAGCCATGAGCATGGGCAGGCCGGGAAGCACTATTTGGTACACCATCCATTTCACGGGGATAGAAAGCTTCAAACATGCCCTCCGGCGGCAAGACTGAAGCTATCTTCTTGTCATTTGGATCATAAGCAAGACTTATCGTTATAAAAACTTGCAACAGAACAGCTATAAAAACGCTGTTGATTAGATAACGCCACATATGTATGTAATTTGTTATTTATATTTCTACTTTAGCTTTTAAACTTTTAAAAATCTCTTCTAAGCCACTTTTAAAAATAGTATGTATGAGCTAGATGCTGGTTGGAGTTAAACTGTCGTGGCTTTCGGATTTAAAGTATGTATGTTGTATGTGGCATTTTTTTATTTTTTACATTCATTTTTTTTCTTGCATTTCTTGCTTTTGGGCTCGGCTGAGCAACAGTCTTAATTGTTAATTTATTTATTTGCTTTAGTTTCATTTTACTTTTATGCTAACTACATTTACCTCGCAATAATTTTCGCATTACATATTTTGTTGTCTTGTCTATTTGTTACTGTCTATTTGTGATTTTATGTTTTGTTTTTCTGCTTTTTGTTTGGTTTTTTTTGCATTTTGTTGGCAATCGTATGCGTGAAGGTTTTATGTTGCTAGCATTTCTTGTTCTTGGCATGAGCAAACAAAAGACTAAGGAAACAAACTTGATGAATTTTAAAAATTTAAACCTGCGTTGTATTTTACAATATGGGTGTGTGCCAAACGGTAGCAAAGTACTATTGTAAGTAAATTTTTGACACTTCTGAGGTGAATAAAATTTCATTAGCCCTGGAGGCTAGTAGTAGTTTTGACAAACAGAAACTAGAAGCATGGTATCATAAAACAAGGTAAACCATCGCCGTCGTTTTTGGAAATTCGAGCCGTCGCCCAATACATCGATTTTTGCGGCTCTTAAATATAGTTAGACTGTGAAAAATTCATTTTTTATTTTAATTTGCGAAAATTGTACATCATATTATAAAATTTTGTTTTATATGTATAAAAATTTTCTTTTAAAAAATTATTGGTAGCCGGCGGCTTGTAGTAAATTTTTTTGCTTCGCCGCCGCAAAATTTTATATTGTCAAAAACGGTATCATTACACACGGCTGAAACATTAGTGTTTTTACAGACGTCAAAATTTTATATTGTCAAAAAAGATATCATTTGGCACAGCCAAATTTTTCTGAATCTTTTCGATAAAAATGCGAGCAATTTTATCATAAAAAGAGTCACATTTCGAATTAAAATCACAAAAAACTTGTTTTATCAACAAAACAGTATCAACTCAAAATACAACCAAATTTATATAAAACAATTTGATTATTTTTAACTTAAATAAAGGCTCAAAAAAAAATAATACCTTTTTGGTTATATAAATAGTCTAAAATGTGGTTTTCGAGATGAAAGAGTAATCGGAATACGTTGAAATGTTTAGAGTAGTTACATATTGATGTTGTTAGTTGATTTCTTGCAAAAAGTGAAATTCTAAAAATTTTGAGTTAATACCCTCTTGTTGATTAAGTGCGATATGTAACCTATGGCGCCGTTGCAGGAAACCTCTTTTTTTATTTTGGTACACAATAATATTGTTGTTCAATAAATTTTTTTTATTGTATATAATATACTTTAATAAAAATTTCATAACCATGGCTCGGACTTTCATGCACCTAAAAATTGATTTTAGGCGCTTAATAAATGCACCTAAAAATTAAAAATATGTATGCACAAAAATATGCATTTACCTACGAACAAAGTACCAAAACTAAAAAAAATATGAAAATATTTTTAGTGCTTTATTATTATTAGAGAAAAAACCATAAAACTACTGGGTCTATTATTTAATGCAACCAAACTTTAGTTACGTTGGCAGTCGTCAACTGAAAATTAATGGTTGCTAGAAAGGCACTAAATATCAACTGAAACCGACATATCTCAGTTGCCAGTTGCCATCAGTAGTATAATTTTCAGTAACTGGCAACCCAACTGAGACTCGGATGCCATCCATAATCGGCATATTAATATTTTTTTTCAAAAATTGAGAAATATTCATTAAAAAATTTTTTATAACTTCAAAAATATGCATTTATTGCCTGAATATATTTATTTCGCTCAAGGCAAATTTATTACAGGTAGACTTGCCTCAATTCGCTCTCGAAAATACCCATTTTAATTGTCAAAAAATATACCGATATATATGTCAGCAGAGTATTTGACATCCGAACTAGATCAAATGAGCAAAAAATAACTAGCTGCTCTTTCGAGGTCACCTTTATAAATTTGCCTGGCCTACAAACCAGTGTGGCCATGTCTAAAAATAACTTGCAGCTAAATCGGATCAAAAATAGTGTTAAAAATAATGCTCAAATTTTAAGTTCTTTTCTAACTAGGATTTCTTCATAACCCGTTTATTTTTCAAAATTTACTCCTGTTTTCTTGCAAATATTTGATTTTATTCGAGGAAAACCAGAATAATTCAAAATCTGTATTCTATGCGAAAGGAAAATGTTCGGTGTTATTTAAGCATTATTGCTATTTAATATTTGTAGCAACAATGGTATGACAATTTCGAACAATTTCATTACGCATGGAATAAAGAACAGGCCTGCATATAATAGAATGATGTTGGGTAATTTTCAATACATAGTAAATTCATGTTAGCATTTGTTTGAATTATTAATGTTAATGTAATTTGGAGTATATAATATATTCTTAGTATCTTATGGAGCACGAATCGGTATAATACTATTTTGGAACCATCATTTTTGTAAAAAATTATTCATTTTATTCATAGGTTTCCGCTTCGCAAATATATGTATATCTAATAAAAAAACATATTTTTCTGTTGTAACAAATGAAAAAATATCCTTTATTCTTAAGTGCCCTCCCTCAAAATGTTGAAAATGATATTTGAATATCTATATATGTTATATACGTTTTGTTATGATAACTAATGAATTATTTGATATGAAAAACTTATAAAATGAAACAGCCATAATTATTGAGCCTTTAAATACCAATATTTCCTTTTTAAACAAAAACTAGCCTACTGATTCACATATACGAACATAAATTACTTTATGAAAATTTGTATGCAAAACACTCAGTTTTTTTAGTAATTTTCATACAAATTTTGTTAAAAAACTTTTAGTTCAACTAGATCAGTTCCTGGTTTCTGTAACTTAAGTTAGAGCTTTTCGCATCGAAAAATTTATTATCAGTGAGAAAATTATTAAAACTTTTTTATTTTTATTAGGTTTACAGGGTGATTCATATACTAATTCTACTAATTGTCTTTGGATCATCATACAAAAATCGGTTAACAAGTATAAGTATTAATATTTTCTCGATGTGCGAACTTCTCCCAAGTTGCAGAATCGAAGCACAGGCCCTAAACTTATAAGATGAAATTTTCAATGATTTCTTTTCCAATTCACTTTCAAAGTTGAAATTCAAAGCAACAGTTATAAAATACAAAAATCACAAAGTTTGAAATGCGTGCAAAAATTACATGCAAGTAAGTAATGGTATTTTCCTTGCCCCTATACAGAATCTTGAAGTATATCCTTAATATGAAATAAAAGTTTTCCACATTGATCTGTAGATTTAGCATTTATTAGTGAACCAACGTATAAAAAATACAAACGAATTAATAACCCCTCCGTTTTTTTAAGTAAAACACATACAAAGCAACAATAAATTTTGTAAAACTGTTGTTGTTTTGTGGATGCTTTAGTTGTAGGTTTGTGACTTGTATTTTTGAGAAATAGGTACAGGCGCTCATTTCTCAAAACTACAAGTTACAAGTATCCAAGTAGAATATCTAAAAAACTAACACATTTACAAAATTTTATTATGTTTTGTGGGTATTTTACTTGCAGACTTACAACTTGTAGTATGTATTGAGAAATGCGCCCTGAAGTCAATAGCTGAGTTCTGGTTTATACAATCACATAAACTTTGTTTTTGTATTTTTTCTATGACATTTTCAAATAATTTGATATTTATTTTGAAAAAAATGCTAGAAAATGTTAAATAAATAATCAAAAAATTATAAAAATAGTTCTAACTGCTAAATGGAAAATTTGCAGCTAAATGAAAATAAAATAAGCTAAATTTAGCTGCAAAAATGGTAAATTGGCCACACTGCTATCAACTAATGAGAGTACAGCATTATCTTTGTTTATCAGAGTTTCTTTCTAGGAACTTGGCATTACAATCATAGTTGCCAGATAATTTAGGGGTGAATCGCGAAATTTTGGAGAAAAATCGTTTAAAGCGGCAGTATGATTCATCAAAAACGTAAAAATATCTATTCCTTAAACAAATATTTCTTAAAATATATTAATTGAAGGGCTTAGCAAAATAGCTCGGTAAGCTACATGAAATCAAAAATTGGTTTTATGTGCTCTTTCTCCTTCTAGGCATTATAGCTGTGCATACTACAGCAATTTTTTGATAAATTTTAGTATTTTTTAACAACTATGCTGCGTATTTAATTTAAAAAATTCCCAATAGCCATACAATTTCAAATTTTATTGAAACTTAAAAGTCGATTTATTCAAATTTTTTGTTTTTGATGCTTAACGAGTTGTTGCAGTAGCCAAATTAAATGACGCATATAAAAAAATTTTACAGGAGTCAATTAACAGATACCTGTTGACAGGAGCAGTGTTCCCCTTTCAGTTCTGAGCACGAAATTATATGCATATGGATGGAACTCTACCTGGTATTTACCCGATGTATGGGTAAATACCAGGTAAATATCGCGTATATTAATTTTTTCGGAATTTATTTAGATAATAAAAAGTACTCTTTATTTAGATATTAAGAAAAATACTCTTTTAATAAACATTTTTATTATTCTTTACGATGTTAATGATTTATACTATAAAGTTAGTAATTTTCATGAATATGCAGCTTTAGTGGTTTCTATTGAATGTTAACTCTTGTTTCCGATGTTGAATCTTCTCTCCAATTTTTGCAATGTTCGCGATAGAAGCGACTTTTTGCAGATTTTTAGGCTGCTTACAGTTTGCACGAGTTTTAAACCATATTAGATTTTGTTGTAATGCCACTGTTAGCAAGTTTTTGCAAATTTTCGCCATTTTAGCAATTTTTTCAGAATTCTTGGCATTCCTTACAATATAGCGATTCTTAATCAAAATTATCACTAGTTTAATATATGGGAACTATTCATGAATTTTCGCGATTCTTTTCCAAAGGTTTTGGTTTTCTTACATTGTTGGTGGTTTTATTTATCGTAACATTGTGATCTTTCATATATAAACAAGTTTGTGTGAGTTTTGGTAGTTCTCGCGATTTTTCCTGAGGGGCTGATATTCCTTGTAGTTTGAACGAGTAACACTATGCCGCTCAATGTGTTCGCTTATTAAATTTTTTACAAAAAATTTATACCCATCCTTTGAGTAAATACCAGAGAGATTACCAATTTTTACCCAATATAATTATTTTACCGGGTATTTACCAATTGGGTATTTATTCTTTTCCCATCGACACAGTTTATACAGTGTGCTTGGTGACAAATCATTCACATGTGGGCTAAAATCTAGTTTAAGCTACTTTTAGACACTATGTACATGGTGTGTAAAAGCAAAGAAAATTTGCTTCTGTAAATTTCAGCCTGCTTTACAATGTAAAAATGTTCAATTAGAGCGTGTTCTATTTTGAACTGACATAGCACCTGACATCAGCTGTTTCGCAAGTCAATTGTTTGTGGCACCAATAACATAGTGTTTGTGATTCGGCAAATATATATAAAAATTTATTTATACATATTCTTTAAAAAAATAAAATCTGTAATTAATTTAAATACAAATTGAGTACAAGAATACAAAACAAGTTGTTGTAAACTATTATAGGTTATGTCAGATGGAACTAAAAACATAAGTGTGAAAACAAAAATTATAAACCGCCTGTAAATTGCCAATTTTGAGAGACATGCATAATTACATATGGATCGTCAAGCTGACGAAGCCACTGTAAAATACATAGTGTGCAAAATTAGCTTTAGTGACACAGCTCCAAACAAAAAAATTACATAGGGGGGTAGAAAATGCAAAAATAAGAATAAAAAGTTAATAAAGAAATTAGGGGAAACTCATAGCTTTCGAGTTATGGGCCTCTGAAGTTTTCATATATATATGTGATTTTCCACCTTATTTCTTAACGTATATGGCCAATATGGTATCATTTTACTCAGTGAAGCCGTTGCTTACACTATTGATAACATAGATAGCCAGGTCTCGTACTGTCAATAAAACAATGACAACTCTCTTAACACTTACGAGTACTGTGAATTCAACTTAAGTGAGCGGGAATATTTTATTTATTTCAACTCACTTAAGAGAACATTAATTTTGCACTTGAATATTAATTTGCAATTTTTTGCACGCACATTCACTTTTTAGTTCAAATTATTATTTTTTCACTGTTTTACACAAATTTTGTGTTTTTATTCATTATATTTTTTAATAATTGTTTAATTCTTTTGACATTCAACAATTGAATTATTATTTTTTCCATTAAAGAGTTGTATTTTTTTTCCTATTTGTGATAAACATTTTTAGTACCAAATACAAAAATTAGGAAAAATTCTTTCAGCAAATCAATATATTTTGAACTCGGATGTATTAAAAAGCATTCGTGCTATATATTTGACCAAAAATCGTCAAATCTGGCAGCTATGATTAAAATACAACACTGGTCATGGTAGAATTATACTAGGTAGTAGCGAAGCTACAACAACCCAACAACAGCAAAAACAACACGGCTTTTTATTGTTGTTTAGGTTCGAGGTTGTCAAAAAGCACAAAAGAAAATTTGAAAAAAAATGTATATGTTCACATGTGTGTGTTTACCAGAGACTTGCGCCGAGACGGCTAAGCCGAGCCGCCGACTAATTTCCACAGCCGCCGCCGATTTATCTTGCGGCTAAAATCGGCTTAATGGAAGCCGCCAGCGACGATCATTTTTCGGCTCAAAAACGGCTTCAAGTTAATGTTAAGTGTAGACCGCTCAAGTTAATGCTTTTTTCAGGGTATAACATAGTTGTTAGTGCAATTGTTTTAACAGCGCAGTAATAACTCCAAGTTACAACAGCATATCAAGTTAGGAACAGCATGCTCACTTTTGACAGCTAAAAGAGGCTGTTGTCATGTGTTGTGCATTTTTACATACAAAGTGCTCTTACTAAGATAATATGAAGGACATAGTCAAATTAGAAACCACATTATAAAATAAGAAT
This sequence comes from Panzeria rudis, assembly GCA_956483635.1. Lineage (NCBI taxonomy): Eukaryota > Metazoa > Arthropoda > Insecta > Diptera > Tachinidae > Panzeria > Panzeria rudis. The sequence continues at coordinate 31,858,662 of OY101449.1, read as the reverse complement.
TGCGTTCCCTCTCATACAATCTTCGTAATGTTGTTGTATAGTGACGGGTCTAGTTAGTAGTCTATGGTTAGGTGGAGACGTAGAGTAAGATAACGAAAAATATATTTGTATGCATTACTCTGCGACCTAGGCTTGCCAGATCAAAATTGTGAAAAAGCTTGACATTTAGAGAAAAAAAGCTTGATTTACTAAGACGAACTGCCAAAAACTGTCAAAAACTATTCAAAAGAATAAATATTCATTATCCGACTTAAAAAAGGAGAAAATTATCAATTCGTTTGTATTTCTTATGTGTTCCTTTAGGGCTCTGCCATATACGATTCGAGTTGAAAAATTTTTTTTCTTTATTTGGATTATATTACTTACTTCCTAATGGGTCCTGTTTTTTATTTCATAAGAATTTTTATTTTTTCCCACATATATTTGGTATTTCTTTACTTTAATTTGTTTGCAAAAAAATATTGAAAACATTAAATTTCCATTAAAATTAATTAATAGTTCCCAGCAAACAGCTTTTTGCAAAAGTGAAAATTACATTTAAAAATTTATTAGAGAAAGACTTTCATTGTAACCCAAAGCGTATTAATAGCAAGTGGCCTTATTAGTACGACAACAACTGGACTTCACCTATCTGTCATGTGAAATGCATACATAAAAAGTTTTTATTTCGTTTTTTTTACATAGAGTTTGACATTTTGGTAAAGTTCATTTACAATAATAAGGCCACCTGGTATCAATTCGCCTTGCTTTAGCCTATGTCTATACGTGATAAATTTTTATCATGACAAATGTCAAACTTTATATTGAAAAATAACCTGCTTTATCTTATCTGTTTTTCCTATATAGAATTTGCCATTTATCATGATACAAATAAATCAGGTATAGACGTTTGTTTCAATATACATAAATTATAATGTATTATATATCCGAATAATTCTAGCATGATTCATGAATTAGATTCCAACGGTAAAATATATAATTGATGTTCATGCATAAAATTGCGAACAGAGAAATTAATTTTTAGCTTGACAAATAGCTTTTTAGGTTGAATCTGGAAAAGCCTTAACAAAGTTTGACAATCAAGCCTTTGCTTTATTTTTCATAACATTTAAAAAATTTTTGAGAGGCAAAGCAATGCTTAATTTCTATGCATTTTGTTTGGTGAAGAATTGGTATGAAAAAGAAAAACTAATTTAACAACAAAATGAAAATTTTCACTTTTATTACATGTCCATGTGCATTTCCAGCCGATTTTCAGCCGAATTTGAGCCACCGCCGACTATTTTTTCCCAGCCAGCCGCCGCCGATCAAAACCCCTCGGCGCAAGTCTCTGGTGTGGGTGTGTGTTGGTATAACATAAACAACTTTTGACAGAGTCGAACCCAAAAAAAAAAAGTTCGTTAACGCTTCACCACTACCTGTATTATTCTACCATGACACTGGTAACACAACAATAAAAATGGCTGTCAAAATAAAAAAAGAAAGACAACACAAAAGAAAACAACAAGAATTCAATATTAATAAAAAAGAGTTTTTGTGTACGTAAAGTGTGAACGAAAGAAAGAAAAAAATTATGGAAAACGCGATTTGTAACAAAATTAAGTCCTAATTAAATTAAAAGAAAAAATAAATCTATATAGAAAATAATAGAAATCAATAATATAAAAAAATGTCGCTGTAATTGGAAACAAAAACAAGTGAACAAAGTAATTTTTTCTACATATTTGTGTTCAGTGATTGTGTGAATTTGTGTGTAGTTTTGAGAAAATAAAATAAGCGAATAAATAACATGTTATAAATAATAAAAACATGATAAAAACAATGGATACACGGTCATATACATCATCTACAACAACCGCAACAACAGGGCGAAATGAATTCGCGACGCCTGGTAAATATTAAAATTTCAATGAAAAACTTTTAAAAGTTCCTCAAAACTTAGGAAAATTGGCTCAGGAGCAGCAAGTGAAAGTCTAAAGATGAAAATCTCTGCTGAAATCCAGTTTTACATACCTTCACTTACCACACTTAAACACTACATTCAACACAAATCTAGTAACTTTTCTATAGGTATTTTTACGTTACTTTGCAAATGGGACACTCCTTAGTTTTGTGTGTTTAGGCATGCAATATTAATGTACAAAGTTGCTTTAATTCATATTTTTATTGCCAATATGTAATACTGACTGCTTATACATAGGAGTACAATTACTAGCGAGAATATATGAGGGTGGGTTCTTGCTTTTTGTTTTATTTATGCATGTTTGTACATAAGTATGCCTGAAGCAACAAGCTAATTAAATACTGTAACTACTCCTGCATGTGTGAACTTCGTGTATCAAAAGTACATGTTAATCATCTAGGAGCTATAAATTAATTTATACATACATTAATTATAACATATATTAATAATCCGCGAACGTTGTTTCGTACACGTTCCAAAAGGAAAATACAGATTTTTTATGTAAGAAAAATTTTCATTATCTAGTGTAAATTTGAGCTTTAATGCAGTGGTTCGGCCGTAATGTATAATAAATGAGGGCCGAATTCCCGTTTTCAGGTTATTCTGACTGTTTGCTCTCTAGCTATAGAAATACGCGGATACCCTAGTCCCTTAGATAAAAGTCGCCGTTTTAAGATTTTTCTGATTACTTGCTCACTAAGACCTACCTGTATACCAAATTTCAGTTCTCTAGCTATAGTGGAAGTTGCCAATATTTATTTATTTATTTAGTTAATTATTAATACAGTTCACTTCGAACTAGGGATGGGCAAAATATTGATATATCGATATTTTCTAAAAAATACATCGAGATATTGTAATAGAACTTGATTGTTATGGTGTTATGTAGTGTATTTAGTAAGTTCTTCAGCCGCTTTCTTCCAGCACCAGTAGTGCCGTTTTAGTATTTGTTATGGGGATTCCCTAATGTAATGGGTTGTCCCTAATATTGAGTTTTTTCTTAGCACTCCTGCTGCATTTGTGCAGCATTAAAATGCCGATTTGAGAGAATCAATTAAACAGTCTTTTGGATAGTCGAATTAATTATAAATTTTATTTAATGAATAACCAGCTTATATACTAAAATTAATTCTAGTCAACATAATTTGCAGTGACTAAATTCAAACGAATTATGCTGACACTTACAAATATTAGAAATAAAAAAATATAATAATCATTTCGTCTACTTAATGGAAAATATTAATTGTAGTGTTTTTTGCTTCTGCACTGACAAAGTAAAGAATATTAAATTTCAATACAGTGACGTGCAGAAGTGGACATACACTACAATATATCGTCGATATTTTTAATTGCAATGTATCGATATCGACGTAGTTGCGTAAAAAGGGTCAATCTGCTATGTAAAATGGTGAGATTGGCCCTTTTTACGCAACTAGGAAATATAAAAGGCCAGAAAAGGAAAATCTCTACCGTAATGGCATTATTAACCTACACGAAATGAATTTCATAGATATACCTATGTATGTATGTATGTATGTATGTATGTATGTATGTATGTATATAGAGTCCTACAAGCACTGCTCCCATTTCACTGTGTGTTGTTTATTGTTTAATTACTATTTTTGCCTTTTGGATGCTTAGTGTCTGACCAGCTGCCAATATTTAGTTTTTTTTTAAATCTTGCTTTAAGTAGTACTTAGATCTAAATTTGTTTAAACTAGCATCTTCACCTATTTACATTACTTGTTTAAAATCTATTTTATTTGTCTTCTAGAATTGACTCCGGAACAACAAAAATTATTATTAGAATTGCGCAGAAGACGTCAAGAATTGTTATTAGAAATTCAGGTAATTATTTTACATAAAAACATTTTAATTTAAAGGCTCATATTTTTGGAAACAGCAGCAAAACATTTTATAAATAAATATTTCTGTATGTGGAAGGTAAACTATACCAAGTCAGATTTAGAAACTTTTACAGGAGACCTCAAAAACATTTTGAAAGTCGCAAATGGACTCAACCCATATAATTTATAATTCTAACATAATTTTTATATCTAACATATCCTTAATAAAATTAGGTCATATAATCTTACCGTTACTTATTAAAATGAACTTGGTGTTCTTTACCTCGCAGATGGTTTTGGGCTGTACTACTGTCCATTGAAACATACAGTGTCGGACAAAACTAAAGCACCGAATTTTGGTTATAAGAAATAACACAATGAAATTGAAAATAATCGCCATTCATGTAAACTATTTTGCTGTTTTAAAGAATATACGATTTAGGCGTAAAATATTGAGCTTGGAAAGTTTTTAGTTATATTTAAAAACAATTTTTTTTGGCAAAATTATACCACTACTTAGAAAAATGCAGCAACAAAACTAAAGCACGTAACCTTAAATGTTAATTGTTATATCTGATTGTGAGAAAGTGCCAACAACAAACACCAATATTTATTTCCAAAAATCACTCTAAGATCCCATAGAGAAAATTTGCAATTATTTGCCAATTGTTTCTGCGCTTTTAAAGTCACCGTACCTTTTTTAGTCATTTGGTAAACAAAATTGCGCGGAATAACTATGGAGTGCATTTAAAAAGAAAAATTAACAAGTTATTTTAATAATTCCGAATCAGTGACGTGTAGACTGCAAGAACCCAGCAAAAAATAAATAAACGCGTTCAAAATTAAATATTGTTTCATGATTTCTTGATCACTTGTTTCTTCTAGTGCATTCTGAATGTCATCGTAAATCGTAAATAAAGCTATAGTTTTTGAACTCATTAAAAACGCATGCGATTTTACTAGGTAATATATTGCATAAAATATCCACCGAAAAAGACATGCAAAAAACTGAATTAAATCATCACATTGACACATTTTCATAAAACAAGTTTTAGCTCTCACACAAAAATAAGAAGGCAACAGCTCAGTGGTAGAGAGCATGTCTTAACAGTCAGAAGAGCATGGTTCGTATCCCAGCTTCTGCAAAATTTTTTTTTATTTTCATTTGTTTTATATTTACATGAAAAAACGTCATCGAATCAGGGATCTTGCATGGGTTAAATTCATTCATTTTAATAGAGATAAATTTATTTAAATTTTCATGTAAACACATGATCTCCAATGACACGCTAATGTAAAAATCAAAGATGTTAAACCCATAATTATACACATGATTTGTCATGCTATTTTTTGCTGGGAACACTTGATATTTATAAAAGTATAATGTCGAGAATTATAAGTCATTTTCATGCTTCAGGCACTTTGGCACTTTGGAAAATAGCAAACGGTCCAGGCAATAATACCTACAATAGAAAAGGATCATGTGAAACGGTCTATTATTCCATTTATTTCATGAATTTGGCCGATGCCATAACCGCAGAAACTTCCCCAGACGAAAACGAACAATTCTCCGTGTTTCACTGTGCCTTAAGTATAACGTGGATTAAGTCTTTGTCCATTTGGTCTTCGCACTAGCCTAATCCATCAAAACCTTTTAAGTAAAATTTGGATTCATCGGAGAAAAGCAGAGTTTTTTAATGTGCGGTAATCCGGTTAATATTTTCCTTAGCGAAATCAAACCTGACCTAACCATTTTTCTATGAAATAAAGGGTTTTTGTGGTTCTAGAAGATTTTAGGCCAGCTCCTACAACTGGTCTTTGGATGGTTCTTCTTTATTGTACATTTTATTGTCTGGCCCTGGCGTACATTTACTTTGCATGGGCGTGGCACTGCCCACTTTTTTAAATCATGATGTAGTATTCAAACAGAAACTTAACGTGTGTGCAAAGTTTCATAAGAATCGGTTGAGTAGAAGTAGTTGACAAGGAATGTGTATTTACTTTGTATGGGCGTGCCCGGCCAATTTTTCAACATGAGCAATCTGACATACATCCTTTTAAATAAAGAAAAAAATCTCCTTATCATGTACTTGTCATTTAAGTTTCTAAAACCTTAAAATCAAATATGTGAACTACAGTAGTCCCTCGATTTACGTCGCGCTTGGTTCACGACACAAATCGAATGGAGACGCAAATCAATTTTAAAAGGTACACAAAATGTGACGACGTAAACTGAAACAACGTAAATCGATTCGACGTAAATTAAGGGACTACTGTATTACTTTAGTTTAAATAGTACAGGGGTCTTAAAATGAATTTGCTTATGTTTTTAAATGACAGGTTCAGTTGATTTTACCTCACAAACTATAAATATATTTGGTCTAACCTGGATGGCGGTTGAAAGAAAAGTTTACATCAAAAAATACAAATGTAGCGTTATTTAGAAAATGTGACGTTGTACATTTAAAACGCAGTTTATATATGCAATATATAGACTACCATCTATATGTTTTATATGTAATTATATAAAAACTTTTTCATCGCAGACCTGTGTTATTAGACAAATGTTTTTTAGTTTCACTTATTTAACGGAATGAAACTTACTTTTGCGATTTTTTCAATACATTTGCCGAAATAGGTCAAAAAACATCTGACAACCCTGTCTCTCGGTAAAAAAAATTTCGTGTATATTGATTTCAAAACGTTAATTTTTTATATACCACTTTCCAAAGAAACATCACTAACTTGGTGTTTATATATTTTTCGTCGGTGCCTTTCCTTTAGTGCTTTTTAAAAATGTTCCTATTTTTATCCCATTTAAAAAATAAGGCTCTCAATTCGTTTGTATTTTTTCATATTTGCTGCCTCTGAATTCATTTGTTTAAATAATCCCGTTGTTTAAATATACTTATATTTAACTTCTTGTCCAACATTCGAACATCTAAGCAAATAATGCTTATCATGTAGTCTGCTAAAGATTTAATTCGCTCTCTAAAGTAAAGTATTTGTACACAAGAAAGTTATTTTCAATTAATACACTTAATCAAAAATTAAAACCAGTTTCTATTAATTTCGTAATTGAATTAATTGCGTGAGGATGTGGTCAAAAACAAAATGTTCTAACAATTTTGTGATTGAGTTTTTTGCAATTTTGCTATTAAAAATTTCAATTTCAGTGATTGAATATACAATTTTCATTTTGTTTGAACTTCAGCAACAAAATTAATTGAATCTGAAGTTTTCGTAATTGAAATCGTATATATTTTCTGTGTAGAAATATTCGTATGAAAATCAGTTTAGAAAACTTGAAAACTGAGTGTTTTTCGTACAAGTTTTAACAATGAGTTTTTTTCATGGAATTATTTTTATGACATTTCGATTGAAACACGGAACAGGCCTATATACATACATATATTTTTATTTAAAAATTAATGTATTTTACTTCATATACTCACACATTCATAAAACGTCTTCAATGATTAATATGTGCTGAAACCTCTTCTTGAATGATTCATTTCTAAATTGCTCTTTCTTAATGCTGAGCTCATCTTTAACTACAATTAATTGTTTTTTATGTTCAAAAATTTACTTAACCAAAAAGTATGATTAGATAATGTAATTAGTTTAATTATTTGGCAAAGTTTTTAGTAAATCTTTTTTATGATTCAATTTTCACTCCAAGTGCTAAATGTCTACATATCAAGTTGTTTATTTACGTTTAGAACTCTGCCAAACGATGTATATACGCAAGTATATTAAATTATTTAAATTATTATGATGTATTAAATGTTGGTATGTATTGTCTTTCCACTTTTACCGCCCGTTATTCTTGTATGCAAATTGGTTTGTGTAATTTTTAAAGTATTTTTCTTTAGTTTTCTTATCAACTTCTTTTCCTCAGATCAAATATTATGACTTATTTATTGTTTAGAGAGAGAGAGAGCATTTACCTTTATTTTTTGCTTTTTACTGTATTAAAAAATTAATTATGTATGTATATTTTTTTTGCTTTCTTTTAAATATTTTTTTTTCAATATCGGCCGTTTTGAATAGAAGCTTAACCTGTTGATGAATAGTTTAAAATCTTGTTGTATAAAATAATATACATATTATCTTTCGGTGTGCATTGTTTTCTTATAAAAATTAGAAAAAAGGTATGTCGAATAGCGGCTTCGCTGAATAAAGATTTTGTGTTAATGGATATTACTTCCTTTTCAAAGTGGAAATAGCGTCCAATATATTCTGTCCTTGGACGTTACAGCATGCCACCGATTTGTAATATATATAAAATTGGATGGAAAACCTGGTTAACATCCAAGTTTTTGTTATGAACATGGCCCATACCCGTCGACTATAAAGCAAAATCCTGCCTGAGGTCATGGGTTCCTAACTAATTTCAGGCAAGTCATTAACATCATGAGCTTTTCTGATGTACGTTGATGCGTCATTGTTTCAGTTGTTGTTGGACTGTTCACAGCGCGCTACGTCGTCAGTAATGTTAAGTGGCTATTACACAGCGAACATGCTGTCAAGCATTTTGGTCATCCGTGTTCTATTACACTGTAGAACATGTTAGCGAACGTTATAATAAATAAATTTTCATAGATGCTTGGAATTGACGCATGAATTTGTGTAATGAGTGTAAACAAGAAAAACCGAAGAAAAAGAAAAATTATCCTGCTGTTCTGTAAATCGAGTCGATTTGAAAACGCTCGATTTACAGACATTAAATCCACTAATAGCGAACTTTTTTCAGATTTTTTTGCAGCTTAAAATATTTCAGAGCTTAAAATATCATATCTGAAATTAATTTGCTACATACGATTTAAAATACATCAATGCGAGCATTATTTATTTTTGGAGAATGAGAAATTTACTCGGACTCGGTTTACAGAACAGGGTCGTATATATGTATGTAGTTTAAATTCCTATTTCTGTTAAATTTCTATTCCATTAAATAACATTTCTATTCTATTAAATTTCTATTTGATTTTTTAAACATTATTTTTTTAATATTTCAATTTTTTATTTCAATTTTATTTTCAAAATTTCTATTTCTATTCTATTAAAATAAGCTTAATTAAAAATTTCTGTTGTTTTATAAGATCGCTTTTTATCTATCAGAACTCGCCCAAGATTTCATACAATTCAATAATTTACTTAAAACTTCCGCTTGCCAGTTAGAATATTTCCTGTTTAAAACCTTGTATGAAATGCAGATTTGTAAAAAAAATTTTGAAAACACGTGAGCCTACTCGACAACATGTATTTTAGCTTTATTACACGAGCGAATGGGTTGGTCCAACATAAATGTTCGATAACATGCTTGAAGTGTAATAGCCGCTTTAGCAAAAATCGCCAGCGAAGTGAAACAATAAAATGACTACACATACAGCTTGAGAAAGTTAGTGCGTCTATTTAACAATAGAGGCGCTGAGCACGACGCGCAATATCAGAGTTGTAAAAGAATTGAGCTTTCTTTCTTTCACCTATTCACCACTTGTCTTCTCTCACTATCCCTTTCCCAAAGAATGTAACATACTAACTCCTGGACGAACAATTCGATTTTGTTTAGATTCATCGTGGAGTGAAAAGATAATTCTAATTTATAGCACCGTATATTTTATTTTTAAATAAAAATTTCTTTGATTTTTAATTTATTTTATTAAGCTTCTTCGCTTGTCTACATTCACTGAGAACTGATAGTAGGAAACTTCCGGATAACAATTTTCCCTCATAACATAAATTTCACTTGTTTTTCTCGATAGGGGTGATTACATAGTTAAGTGGTAGGATTTAATCGCCTGAATATCACTTCTCTTTGGCAAAAAAATTGTATTATAGAGTGAAAGAGGTACAAAGTACCAGTACTACTCAACTCCCAGTTTGGTGAATATTGACAAAAAAGATTTTAGGTCAAGCGGTTGGGGATCTCTAAAATCTAGGAGAAACCATAACAGATATTTTTTTTATCATAACTTCAAAAATATTAATTTCACAAAAAAAGTTTTTAAGAAAAAAGTTTAGAAACATTTTTTATCCTAAAAAAGTTTGTCTACTCATGGTTAACAAAATAAATATAAAATTTACAAACATATACGTAATTCAGTTCTTTATTTACAAGGCTTTGGACTGGAGCAACTGAAAGTTATGCTCACATATGTAATTTGTGGTGCTGAATCCGAATATGCAGTCGAGTCGGTTCACTGTTTTTGGTCTAGTTTTCGAGATGTACAATTATTTATAAAATTAAGCAGTTGCACAACAAATGCTAACATTACTGGATGGATAACGGTTTGTCCTATTCAATAAACAAAACGGAAACTCTACGATATTTGCTTTAAGTCGGACAAATATTGTTTTTAATCTGCTCAGCAGAAAAAATATTTATCATAAAAATTTTTGTTTTTAAAACATTCATAAAAAATGAAACAAATAAAAAGGAATCGTTATTGCTCTATTAGCCATTTCTCTATAAACCATATTTCATTGAAATCGACCCAAAACTTTTGATTTTGTTCGCAAGGGAACTTAATTGATAAAAAGTCACGATTTTCAAACAACAGTAAAATCTTTGTGTGTGTATGTGTGTTGTATGGAAATGTTCAATGTTTACACGCTTTAGAATTTCTTTCTTAAATAATAAATATTTTAATCGAAAGATTAAATTAAAAACGAACTTAATTAAGCCAAACTAATTAAAATAACTTTGGATAAAAAAATATTTTAATTTTTGATATTCATTCAACCGTGAACGAGGCCTCTAACGTTAGCTGATCAAATTGTTCAACTAGTCGCAACGTGAACACAGAAAGAACTAAACTTCATTATGACGAATCCGGACCAATAATATAATTTTTAAATTCAAATAAAACATTTACTAAATTTAAAAATTCTTTTTACTGTAAAATTGCTACAAATTTGTTGTATTGCATAACAAAAAGGAAAATACTTCAACATATTTTTTCAAAATCAGTAAGAGAATTTTTAAATTCAAATACATTTTTACGAAAAACGGACCATTGAAAGAGTTTTATAAAATCAAACAATTCATTTGCTGAAATAAAACTGGTTTTGTTGTTGTTTTTAACGTAAATAAAAGCTCAAAATAAAACATTTCCTCAATCAGATAGGCTATTTATTTAATTCAATAGTTAATTTCACACAAATGTTTGTCTCAAAATAAGATTTGAACAATTGTTTCTGTGCAAGGACTGAAGTAAATTTATTTTATTCATTAAAAAATGCTTAAAATATGCAATATTAATGAGTTTTCCATGTCTGATGCATGTGCACTTGGCTCATTCATTTATTGCATCTTTCCTATACACGTTTCTCTATTCTATGGTGCTATGTTTTACACTATGTTACTCTTTACTTTTCGATTGACTCACTCTTGTATAGTTTTTTGTACTTATTGTCACGTGTTAATGTAAACAAAGAATAAAAAATTCGTATTATACATTTGTTACTTTTTTTCTACCAAAAAATAATAAGCGCGGGCGCTAAATTGTAAAAAGCTACATAAATCAAAATCCTTTTTGAATAAATAAAAACTCATTACATAAATCATGAAATAAAATAAAAACGGAATAATAAATCCTGACAACTACATTTAAAAATAGACTAAAAAATAAAGAAAAAACTCGAAGGACAAATATCAAAGAGATGTTTAGAAGGTTGTTTAGTAGTAAACGTCGTTTTAAATACACTATTAGGGTAAGTACAAACAATTTCTTTTAAAACACCATTCGCTTCATCAGAAAGCATTAATGCAAACATTATTTATAAATATGTACATACATACAATATGTAAGCGGTACAGCTTTGATTATAAGTATGATTAAATGTCCTTAAAAATGTATGAAATCCAAAATGAAATGAAATAACAAGGAGGCGCATGAAATAAGCGAAAATGAAGTAAAGTCCCAACGAAATGAAATTACACCCCAAATAGATATGAAATAACACCCCATTATTGGCGGTCTTATTTCATATGAAATAAAGCCCCAATTTCAAAAATGAAATAAGACCCCAATATAATACATTTAAAATAAAGCCCAACGGAAAAAGTCCCGATGAAATTACTACCCATTAAGAAAGTGGACAAATACCAACAAAATTTTAAAATTGGGCCTATGTAGCGAATCTTTAGTAAACAACGCCGTTTTTGGAAATTAAACATTTTAAGAAATTTTACTTTTATTACTAAAGGTGCTTTGCATAGCCAGCCTTCGGCCTGGCTTAAGAAATTTTTCCTCTGTTTTGTGTAGCTTAAAGATTTTCTCCTCTATGTATGTCAAATAGCGGCTTCGCTGATTACAGATTTTCTGCTTAGCCGGCCTTCGGCAAGGCTTCAAGGTTTTCTCCTTTTTACTACGTTTTTATTAACTCGCTTTGGTGTATGTCTAGGTTTTGCACAGCGATTATAATCGTAATCGAAATCGCGATTAATCGCACCTTAGCCAATTAACTTTTATCTAATCTAAGATTCATTTAAACTTTTTCAATTTGCGTACAGGGCAAGTTTACCTCATAAAAAATTAAATTTAAAGTTTAAATATAAAATATGTACATATTATCTAAACGTTCAGAACATATTGTAATCAAATTAAACTGCTTATAGTCTAAGATGCCACGCAAGAAAAAGTTCCACCATCACCATCACCGAGATACCTAAAAAACTTTGCATTCACATTGCATTCGTTGCACAATAGAATTTTACATTTAGAAAACTAGGCAGCGTCACGCCTATAAAAAGTAAATATGCGTTATGAACTATTCCTATTTAACAGATTTCTATAAAATTTTGCACACACATTTAGTTTTCCTGACAGCCGGTTTTAAAAACATAACCCTACGTCTATACCTGATATATTTTTATCATGACAAATGTCAAATTCTATATATGAAATACAGCTAACATGAAATAAATTATTTTTCAATATAAAGTTTGACTTTTGTCATGATAAAAATATATCAGGTGTAGACGTAGGGTAAAGGGTACCCTATACTCACATACTTGTATGACATACATGCCAGATTGGACGGATTCCCTGACTGTGTATGGTTAAATTTTTTGAATGATATACATGTTGGACGAATATTAATTTTACTTTAATAATTTCTTCTTAGCTCACACATTCCATATGCTGTAAGGGGATGAGTGACATACTTGAATGTAAATATCAAAGGGAAACGTACAAAATTTCATTTCATTTTTTCATTTTCATTTTTATTCATCCAAAATAGAAAAAACCTAGCTTAATGGCCATAATCGGTTTCACTTATACTACTACAAAGATCTACATCAATTATCACTAAAGTGTAATATGTATGTAAAAAATAAAAAAATAACGATATTATGTAATAAATAATTTGTAACAATATTAAAATCTATATAAGAAAAATAATATTAAGTATCGAATAAAATAGATAACATTATAAATAATAAGAAATTAAAAATTCAACAGAATATTGAACAACTATAAGTTTACTAATACTGAGACCTGGGGCCCGTCTCTCAAAAAATAAAAAATTACAAATCCACAAGCAAAATACACACAAAACAACAATAAAATTTGTAAAAGTGTTGTTGTCTTGTGTGTATTCCACCCGTAGACCTGCAACTTCCATTCCTGAGAAACGGGCCCCTGATACTCAACGTAGTGAAACACTACAAGGAAGAGCTACTCAGTCGTATCTCCTGAAATAGTTTCCTCTTGTAAGTGTTAACAGAACAGCTAAATGCCCTTAAAACAACCGGCAATTCGTTATAATCCCTTGCTACTCTTACGTAAAATGATCGCTCTAATAAGGTTGTTAGCCTAGGAATCCTCAATTGTCTATTTCTATGCGACCTACCAAACTCGAAGAACTCTGTTAGGTACAAAGGCACTTGTAATTTAATAACTTTGTAAAAGTGTAGTAGGTTCCTATACTTAAGAAAATCAGCAAAACACAATCCTAAGAATTTTCGCACATAAGGTGATACATGTTGTCGCAATCTAAGAGAATATAGATATCTAATAACTCTATTTAATGTTAATTTAACTTTTCTGAGCACATACCCATACGTTCCAGAATACACTTCTAAAGTATATAATAACAATGGCATTATCGTTACATGTACAATCTGCTTCTTAATGTAAAAAGGCAATACTAAGTCCAAACTGTATAACCGGCGCAATATAAAGTTAACCTTCGATACTACCGAATTAATGTGACTTTCAAAATTCAACTTTACATCAATAATGAGGCCCAGGCATCTAATTTTTTCAACAAATTCAATGGAAACACCGTTCAACACAATAGTGTAATTATCACTTCTGCAATCACCAAATAACATAGCCTTAGTCTTACAAGGATTAACCGAAAGTTCATTATCAGTCATCCATCCGTAAAGTAAACCAACAGTATAGTCTATCATATTCTGTAAAACATCGGGAAATTCCGAGTTACCCTTGAACAATAGTTGCATGTCATCTGCAAATGAAAATGGCTGACATATATTGTTGGATAAAATCCCAAACAAGTCGTTGACAAACACTATGAACAGCAAAGGTCCCAAAACAGACCCTTGTGGCACACCACTATATACAGGAAGCATATTTGAACTGAAGCCTTTACTGCTAACATACTGCTTTCTATCTGAAAGATAAGAAAAAAACAATCTACATGCCGACCTAGAAAACCCATAAAAACTAAACAATTTACTAACCAAAAGTGAGTGATTCACCCTATCAAAAGCTTTCGCCAGGTCCAAAGAAAGCAAAACACAAACACCATTTCCAGAAATACATCGCCTAATATTGCCAGTTAGACCAATCAACAATGAAGTAGTGCTCCTATTACTCCTAAATCCCGATTGACAGTCATATAGCAAGCTATTCTCGTCGATGTGTTTAATCATCTGTTTTTTAATAAGGTGTTCAACCATTTTTGACAAAATTGGCAATATAGATATTGGTCTAAAGTCATTAAGTACTCCATTATTCTTTTTAATAGGAATAATTTTAGCAACTTTCCATAACAATGGAAAACTAGATGTAATAAAAATGGTGTTAACTAAGCGTAATATGTAATTGCCAATAAGAGGCATTAATAATCTAATAAATTTGAGCGTAAAACCATCATAGCCAACTGCCCTGGACTTAATTAAGTCAAAAGACTCAAGTATTCCTAATAAATCCACTGAACGAAAAGAAAAACCATTACGAGGTATACTAGTGAAATCAACTGTGTGTGCATTAAGCAAAGATTGATTAGACGAAAAAGCATCATTCAGCAGGTTGGGATCCGTACCTTCAAAATCATCAGTATTCCTCCCAACACCATTCTTGTTTAGTATGGACCAGATTTGCTTACTATCTTTGTTCTCAAAAAGTAAGCCATGTGCTTTTCTCTTAAACTTTCTCATAACAGATTTTACCCTATTTCTATAACGACAGAAAATTCTCCAGTTCTCAGGAGACCTATCATATAGGTAAGCTCCATAAGCAAGGTCTCTAAGTGACATTTGATGTTTAATTTCTGGAGCATTAACCCAGTTATCACCACGATTAGAAAAAACATGGCGCTTTAAAGGCACAACAGAATGAAGAAACTGCATATTCTCACTCAAAATTCTCAGCTGTTCATCAACGCAGTTTGTGAAGTACATATTATCCAACCAACAATCAGACAACTTGGTCTGAATAGATTCAATAGTAACTGCATTATAATCATAGTACTCATAAAAACTCTCAGTCAACACTCGCAATGCCCTTAAAGATAGAAAAATAAAAGAGTGCCGCGTAATCCCCGGACAAAGAAACTGACCAGATTTAGTAACCATTTCAGATTCAGACACTAAAAAAAAATCCAACAAAGAAGTAGAATTACATCGAACATCAAAATAAGTTGGCACAGAGTTGTGAACAAGAGAAAGTCCCATTCTATCACAGCTATTACGCACCGCCAGAGATTTATTAATGTTAAATAGGTTATTATTAAAATCACCGACAACAACAATATTTGAATATTGAACTATCAAGTCAGACACTTCACTCTCAAACGAAGCGAAGTCACCATGAGGTAAGTATACCACTCCAACCAATATTTTAATATCTCCAATATAAAGTTCAATAAACAAACACTCAACAATTCCATAATTGTTACCCATATACACCACCTTATGCTTAATTTCCTTCGAAACATAAAGAGCAACTCCACCACCCCTCATACATGAACGATCATTTCTGTGGCACACATAGCCTGGAATATCCACAACAGTAGTAGAAACAGTTTGCTTAAGCCAAGTTTCACTAACACCAAAAACATTTAGAAACTGGCCATCTAACAATTGCTTAATTTCACTAAACTTAGTAGAATCAGGTCTCAAATTAAAACTTGTACAATTTAAATGTCCTATATTAACATTTTGTTGCAGGTTACTAAAATGAGATCTAAGAAAACTGTTATCGCTAATAACTGGCCCTAAATTCTGAATAACATTCATAACAAAAAAATAAATATATGTATACAATAATCGTTATAAAAGCAAAACAAAAATAAATAGTAATTAAATATTAAAGTATAAATTAAATTAAATTATCCATCTAACACATACTACTAATTTTCAACTAGATAAATTTAAATTTAGATTTTTTTCATGTGCAGCGACATATTTTTTTAAATTATTTATATTTTTCCATTCATATATGAAATGACAATTGGTTTATCGCAATTTTATCTAGTTTAAATATGATTGAAAATTGAATATTTGTTTCAGTTTTCTTTTGAAGAAAATTTAAATAAATGTTTGCCAGTTTCCATGAACAGTGTAAGGAGAAAAACTGTCAAATATTAATGTTTGTCAGTTTTCATGTATGTCATTCATGTATGCGAGTTTATTGTGCCTTTAATATAAAAAAAACTTGTGTTCCTTAATTAATTTTTTTTCAAATAAAAGAAATTATTCAAAAGAAACTTTTTATATTAAACAATTTATAGTCTGAGAATATTATTATGTATTTTGAACTTGAGCGATATTTATTTTCATTACATTGCATTGCATTTCATTGGTGCTTTACCAAATCATCAGCAGACTTCAACCCTATTTTTAAAGTCTACTGATGATTTGATGAAGAAAGCACCAATGAAATGCAAGCTATACATAGACGTGCTTAGCCCGCAACAAATAAAAAGTTTTCAAACAAAATTAGGAGAATATCTCACATAATAAATTTATTAGATATTTATTTTAAATATCTTTCAAAAAAATATTTACTTTTTTTTAACACCCGATCAAAAAAGAGGTGTGTTATAAGTTTGTAGTATCTATCTGTATATATGTGTCCCTGTGTGTCTGTCTGTTCACTCGTAGAGTCTAAACGGCTGGACCGACTGTGATTTAATTTTTCGTGTTTGAAAGGTGACGTGATCGAGTTTTCTTAGCTATGTTTGAAGAAAATCGGTCCAGCCCTTTAGAAGTTATCACCTACTTTCTAGCGGTATCTTCTTGAATTTGTGAGTCTTTGAAACGGCTAAATTGATTAATAAGCGATTTATATTGGGAATGTCTAAAATTTAAGTTTTTAAATTTATAATCGCACTATTTACCAAAAATAATATTTTATTTATTCAGTAAAATATCAATTGTTTTATTAAAAACTCATTGAAATTGATTGCCGATGGGCATTAGCTAATTCCTATCCGCATTTCACTGGGGCTAAATTCAGATCGTCAGGGAACCTTTACACAAAAATCTCATAGAAAAACTAAAGATATTGTAGCAAACTTTTATTTAAGTAAATAAGAAGCTTAAACAATATCAATGTTTTAACATGAACTCAGCAACCAATAATGTCTTTTTATTTTCCTACTTTATATCAATACCCCTTATTTTGTTTTAATTTCTCAAGCAAAAATAAGTATTAATCGAGTTAAATTGTAAATATATTGGGAAAATTGGGTTTTAATTATTTTATTCCCATAGAAAACTATACAAAACTGGGTTTATTAACAGGTTTTTAGTCGCAAACATTTTTTAAATAATGTGCTATTAAAATGTTTTCTGTTTGATTTCGTAATTCAAATTTATCGAAAAATCAATTTGTAGAAAAATGCAAAAAAGCAAAAATATCGATATATCGATATTTTCTTAAAAATATATCGATATATATCGACGATATTTTTTATTTCGATATATATTTTTCGATATATATTTTTCCAAATATATCGACAGTATCAAATTCGATATTTTTTAGCTTCGGTTTTGTTTTTCGTGCAATTTTTAAAAACATTTCGGCACAGTCTTCATCAAATAGAATATTACTAACAAAATCTTTTGTTTTATTAACCGACTTCAAAAAAAGGAGAGTTATCAAAACTCCGCCATTTATGAACCGATATCTGATTTTTTTCTTTATTTAAAAGGACGTGCTTCCAGATTGGTCCCATTGAAAAATAGGCAGTGCCACGCCCATGCAAAGTAAATATTCTTTTTCAACAACTTCTACTAAACCGATTCTTATAAAACTTTGCATACATCTTTAGTTATCGTTACAACACAACATTATGTTTAAAAAAATGGGCAGTGCCACGCCCATGAAAAGTAAATATGCATTTTAACAACTTCTACTAAACCGATTCTTATGAAACTTTGCATACGTATTTAGTTATCGTTACAATACATCATTGTGGTTAGAAAAGTGGGCAGCGCCACGCTCATGAAAAGTAAATATTCATTTTAACTATTTCCATTTAACCGATTCTTACGAAACTTCGCACACACAATTAGGTCTCGTAAAAGTATATGATGATAAAATATGGAGGTAGTGCCACACCTATTTTGTAGTCAGTTTTTTTGCAAAAATTATTTATAATATTTTGTCTATTCGAAAAATTATCATTCTTTGAGTGCAATTTTGTTGATGTATATGTTCCATGAAATATTGGTGGAACAGTAAGGATCTTGGAAATTAATTCTTTCCAGCTTAATTATTTGTAAGAAAGGTACTTTGTTTGTTTTATAAAAAAAAATTTGGGGACTATGTATGAATTATCATTGTTGAAAAATATTGATATTTCGATATATCGATATGTTTTATTCGATATATCGCGACCTTAGTATTGTTTTGGCCCACCGACCATTTAAAAAAATTGAGTTAAGTATGGGTTATATATATTTTGAATACCCTCTTTCAGAATCCAAAAACTGTTTCGCGAAATTGTTCCTGGTTTCTGAGATATCAAGCATTCATTGTGCTCGATATCATAATTTTTGATAAATTTTTTGTAAAAAAAAAAAATTTTTTTATAAAAAAAATAAAAACCAGAAATCAAGTAAAATACAAAGCTTAATCAATAGTAACTTTTTATTCCATGTAAATATCTTTTCTAGTAACATTTATACGCTTATTTTCAATAAAAAGTAGAAAATTTCATCTCAATAACAAGTTACTCAATACACAGCAGTTAGTATACATATGGGGCAACAAAAGCTACTTTTTACAAATAAAATAAAAAAGTGGTTATTGGAGCACAAAGCAAGACATTTTACTTTCAGTAAAAAGATGTTAATTTCTAATCGGATTGATGAAAATTCACAAAAATGTAAATTTTTCTTCCAAACATATGACGGAAGCAGTGGTGAGAATTCAAAAAATTCTATCGGATATATTTTGAGAAAACTTTATGTAAATGTTCTTTGTTGTTTGTCTCCATTCCGACTTTTTGGCATATGGGCTAAACCAATACTAAGGTCGCGATATATCGATGCCGATCGATATTTAAAAATATATCGATATCGATATACATCGATAAATTTTTTTCACTTGCCAAACCCTATTATAAACCATGAACACAGTATGTACTGCTTTATTTAACAGTGATATTTGCATGTAAATCACGATCACTGTTCGCGATGTGCTTTAAAAGTAACGTGATATCTAGCCCAAACGCTTGTCACTGGCACCTCTGCAATATTGATTTGTGAAATATACAATAGATGGCCATACAATATGTATCTATTTATTTAGTGATTTCACAAACCGCAGTTTAAAAAGTTGAGCAAATAAGAAATGTGGTGAAAATGTTAGTATTGATCAGCAAGTCCACGAACCATAACTTTATGTACAAACCAGGTGGTAATACCACTTTTACACCTTTTATAACTCAGCAATTTTTTCAAGTTTTTGCATGAAAAATAAGATCTTACATATTTAACAAGTTTTTCTGTAAAAAATTTTTATTTATGTAATACACTTGCATACATTTTGATGTTATGCAATTAAGCTTTACATAAATAAACAACATTGTAAATGAGCTTTTTTATGATGGCGCGGAATTGATAGCTATTGCATTACAAGCTTTATTTAAGACTTCAGCGAATATGTAGATTAGATTGGTCGTAAAAAATTAAAATTTAGATTTCTTCTAGTCTTATAACATAAATCGTCTTTATAAACAACTTTCCCAAAAAAAATTTCAGGTCAATCAGTTGAGATTAAAGGTTTACTTAGTAAAAACTAGTGATGTATGTAACGATTCCCGTTTTTGCCGATACGATACCGATACTCAAAAAGAAATATTGGCGATACCGATACGCATATTGAAATTGAGTTCAAGTTTAAATTAACAAAACTTAAGCAGTGTACTTTTTTATTATACAAAATTACAGTGTAAGAGATTATTAATATTTAAAATTGATATTAAACCCAGTATAAAAAATTGGAAGTAATTTTTATGGAACTACATTTTCATTGCTTCCAAAGAATCTGTACTAAAAATATGCAGATAATTAGCAGAAAAGCAAGTAAAATTTTATTTAAGTCATACAGAAATTTATGTTCATTTATAACGTTAAAAAATACTCGTTATGCTTTTTAAAAAAATCTATTTTTTAAAGGACATTTATCAACTAATATTCTTCTGAATAACTTAATAGCTTAATTGTTAGAACTCTTCTAAAACTGATCAAAACTGATTAAATTTTGATCACATCTTGAGAACATTATTATAAACAAGTTTTAGTTTTAATTTGCTTTATTAAAAAAAAACAAGTTCATGTAAATACTATCCGCATAAATATATGTAGCTGTGAAGATAAGGCGAAGTTCCTATCCAAAAATTTCGACTGTTATTTATTCAAATCGGATAATCCGTTTTCGAGTTAGGGCGAAATATACTGACAAAAACGGAAACTAAGGAATTCGGATATATACTTTTTTTCGCTAAGCTCCGCCAGCATGAATTAGATGATGACCTTACAACAGAAGAAACTATCGATAGTAATACAAGAAATGTTTTAACAGAATTAACCGATTAGAATTAAGAATTTGAAAAAAAACTAAAACAGGACTCTAATGGCATAATGAGGGTGCTGTTGGCTGAGCAGTTAGCGCGTTTGACTACAAAACCTGAGGTCTTGAGTTCAAGACTAGTTTCAGGCAAGCCAACAACATCATGCATTTTTCTCATGTGCATTGGTGTGTTAATGTGTTGGTTGTTGTTGGACTGTTAAAGTGATGAAGGCATAGCACTGATCACTTTGGCAGTACCGGCAGCGAGTAATACTAACATATCTTAATGCACTTCACAGCACCCTCCTTCGTCGGTATTATAGCAGAAGCGTCGGCGAAGTAAAAGAACTAATAAAAATGGCTACACGGCTTAAACAATTCTGCTCTACAATTCTGTTGTTGGACTGTTAAAGTGATGAAGGCATAGCACTGATCACTTTGGCAGTACCGGTAGCGAGTAATACTAACATATCTTAATGCACATCACAGCACCCTCCTTCGTCGGTATTATATCAGAAGCGTCGGCGAAGTAAAAGAACTAATAAAAATGGCTTAAACAATTCTGCTCTACAAAAAAAAAAAAAAAACGCGCATAGCAGGGTTGAATTAAGCTTTCTATCTCTCTCCCACTTCACCACCTGTTCTCTCTACACTATCCACCTGTTCTCTCTACACTATCCCTTTCCCAAAGAAGGTAACACATTAATTAATTAGCTGGTTGGCATTAATTGCCTGATTGTGTTACTTCTCTTTTTATAAGTTTAGAGAAATCCAGGAAAAGGACTGAGAAACTAGATGTTCGCTATTATGGATTGCTTTTGATTTCTTCAACATCTGCGATAAATGAAAGGATTTTTTCAAGCAAAGTTTTATCAAAACTAAAGAAATTATTTTTCTGAAAGATTGTTTTAGAAGATTCCTTAAACTATTGAAATAACTGATTTAATGATCTCACAAAATTGTTTATTTTTCAATGAATACATATTCATAATTTTTTTTTGCTTGATTAAGTTCAAGAATTGTTATATTTGTTATGTTATTGCTTTTTTTAGTAATAAATTCAAAATAATAGATAATTTATGCAATTTTATTTGCCAAAATTACTTGATTTATGAAAAAACTTCATTAATCGGTTAACCGGCTAATACCGAAATTAACCGATTATTAACCGATTAAGCCAAAACCTCGATTAATTAATCGAGCGGTTAATCGATTAAAGCAGAACCCCGATTAAATGAATACCCTAATAGGCGCACAGTGGAATACTACTAAAAGATGACACTAATACTAAATTAAAAACGCATATGGCTAATGTAGACGGCTCATGCCCATGTTTCGTCCATGCTCTGACATCGATGCCTGAACATATGTCTGAGCATCAATGTTCGCCATGAGATTCGCTGTCAACAATCATTTTCAATAGAAAGAAAAGAGACAGAACAAAATTGGTAAATATTCCATATCTATTGCTCTACCAAAAAACACATTGATAAGGCAGAACATGGACATCGTACGTATTCATGTCATGTTCAAGTTCATGTCATATTCAAGTCGATGGCTCGTGAAGACGTAGGGTAACAATTAAGTCAGGATTTTTTCATTGTAGCAAGCCTGACAAAAAAACCCCAATTTGATGTCTTATGTGGAAAAATCTACATATATATCTCGTAGAAACTGAAAACTAACTGAGTGCTTTAAAAAAACAAAAGCTAACCTAAATTTTATTTTTGTTATAGAAATGACGCTTTTTGAAAAGGATGATCTAAATAAATAAATAACAAGTTCTTCAACATCTCAGAAAGGTTTTATTTCATATATCCTTGCATTTAAAATAATTTATAGTGTATTTCTGCTTAATGACGGTCACGGCAGAAATCTAAGTATTCCTTAAGCGGCCTTCAGACTATTAGATTTAGTATTAATACTTGTCAAAAACTCAAATCTTAAGTAAAAATCCAACAGTGTGAAAACAAATTGTTATGGTCTGTCAAATAATACGTAAAGAGATTTGACAGTGTTATGGTATTCGTCATTTTTAGAAACTTTTGTAAACAATCACATTTTTTATTTTATCAGGGTTGTCTTTTACACAAACAAACATACGAATAACAAACACAGTTGTGTATTTGTTTGCCAGCACAAATAGAGAAAAAGAAAAACGAAAAAGTTTGCTTTATTGCAAATTATTTATGTTACGTTTCATTTGAAATGTGATAGTGTAGAAACAAAATGTAATGAGAAAATTTTCTCTAAGATTTTTTGACAGCCAGACTGATTTTGATTTGATTTTCGTCTTACAAATTCTAATAAAAATCTCAAAGCTTGTATTACAATGTGAAAGGGCCTTTATCAAAACTTAACGAAGAACTAAATACATATGTACATACATATGTATATTGATTTTTTGCCGACTTCGTATTCTTCATCAGTCTTTTTGTAAATCGACTACTATATCTGATAAATCTAAAAAATTTTAAAAATAACACAAGAAGAACTCTTTTTGTGTACATTTTGATAGAAATTGACCCATGTATACTCTTGACCGCCTCACACCAAAATCATATATTTGGTAGCACTGCTTATAAATAAATAATATAGTGTTGAATGAAAAATTTGCAATATTTTTTCGTTATGGAAACATTTAGCTGACAGACTGTACTTGCATATTGTACATACCTATAATTACATCAACATTATTACACTGGTCCACAAATTTGGAAAAACAAAATTGACTGCAGAAACGAAGCATGTTTTTTTGACTAATCTGGGTGCGCTAAATTCGATTCTGACATAAAAATTGGGCTATCACGTCTTGTTCATTTTTTATCGCATGCTGCCAATACTGTAAAAGAGTCAATACTGACACTACAATTTCACAATTATTAATTTGACACAAGCGCACATTCATTCTAAATCTTCATAATATTAGCGTTTAAGCATATCAGGGAGATCGTGTGCTACTGATTCAAGCTATTTTTGCTTTGCATATTTTATTTGAAGGCTCTTGCTGTCATAGCTTTCCAGATATCACGTAATTACTAATTACTTTGTATGGGGAGTACCCCTTTCCTCGCAGGTAGCCTGCCAGTTTTTTACCTATGGTCGTGTCTTGTCTTCAAATTAGCTCACACCAAATTTTAGAGCGCTTGCAAATATAGCTTTCAAGATATGAGACAAATTGTTGCTGAATTATTGAAAAATTATCACGAATTAGACGCACGAATGTCACTCAAAATGCATTTTCTTCATTCGCATTTAGATTTTTTTCCACAAAACCTAGGTGCAGTGAGCGACGAACAAGGGGAGCGTGCTCCACAAAATTTAATGAAAGTTGAAAGAAGTCATCAAGGGTTTTGGGACAAAAGCATGCTGAGAGACTATTGCTGGACTCTTAATACGCGAGACCGAACCAACAAAATACAAACGACGTTCAAATAACGCCATTCACTTTTGAAAATTAATTGATTTTTAAATAAACTAATGATTTTTTATGTAAAAAAATAATAAAAACATTTTTTTTTGTATCTCGAAAACCTGACGTGATAGAGAAAAACCAATTACAGATTCGAATTCAGCCCACCAAATTACCCTAGGAAAGATATTTGGTTGCTCCAGTCCAAAACCTTGTTGGCTAGTGTTATTTTATAGATCTGTGCACTGACGAAAGATGATACTGATATTAATTTTACAGTGTTTTTACTGCATAAATTACCCACAAATATGTATTTATAATGTATTTTTAATTCTAAATTGATTCTATTTTTGCCTTACACAGTGATCAGGGCTGTTATTACTTTGTTTGTTTATTGGTTTTCCTTTACGATTAAACAAAATGACTCATAATCATTAAAAAATTGTTTTTTTGTGCTTATAAAGAATTTAAAAATTTTTGCTTTTCTATAAATTTCTCTCTTGAACAAAAACAATTTGTCGATAAGGTAAGATTTTTTTTAGTAAATACATATGAAGCATCTGACCATGTTTTGTGACAATAACAATTTATTTGAATTATGCTTAAATATGAAAAATTTATTTACTTTAAAATTTGTTCGCAAAATCCAACATTGCTAACTTAATTGCTTTTGGTGTTTACTACTTGTTATCACAAATAGTACGCAGATTTGTCAGCTAGCAAGATAAAAATTCTGATTTTGCACAAAATTGATAATAAAACTTAGTTTATTTAAATGAAATTTACGAGGGCGGTTGACGCTTGAGGGCCAAATCGTTAATTTTAGTTTAAATTGACTCATTCCTTTCCAGAAAAATTGTACTTGTTTTTTTTTTTCATATTGTACCAAATTTCACATTAATTTCAACTTAGAATGAAATGATCCGCTTGTAGAGATTTTCATATAATAAGGAAGTAAAAATACACGTTTTTACTGTAAAGTGATTAATAAATCTCTTAAATTTCGCTGGAAGAACTAAAATTATTCTGGGAGTACCCTCGTTGTCAGCTAACATTTTGGACTGTTTAATATTATGAGATTTTATTTTAAGTTATTGGCCTTAGCTGCTTTTATTTCTGCGTTGGATATATTTCAAATTAAAACATTTTTTGTTATAATTACACGCTGTTACAAAATAGCAAATTTTTCTCTTGAAAAACGAACTAGAGAGGCTTGTAGGTCTAGTTGAATAGATCATTTGCCATTTTCTAAACACCCTCAAAACTGGAAATTATCGATAAAAAAGGTGATTTTTTGGGACTTCACGGACAAAAAAATTTTCATTACGTTATTTCTACAACGATTTTTAATTTTTAAACGGTTTGGAATAGAGGAGAGTTTAAGCTTTATTTATTTATTTATTTGATAACATTTTTATTTCCTGTACATATTTATAGCTTTCCGTATATATTCAAGAGATTTTATTTTGACTTATGTATATTTCGTGGAAATATTACCAAAACAACAGCAGTTTGATTGAGAACCCATCAATTTTTTATTTTCTTAAAAAGTGTATTTTATAACGATTACAATAAGCCATAAATTATTGAAATCGGTTGGGAATTGGCAAAGTTACAATTTTTGAAAACAAAATTTCAATGTAAAGTTTTACATCCCGCTCACAAAAAGAAAAATGAAAAAATATATAATTGCTAAACTACATCTTGGGGTTTTTTGAAAGTTGACATATTAATATATGAGAGGCTATATTTGCACACTATAGTTTCCAAAAATGTGCAGGAAATGAACTAACGACTCTACAATGGGCTAAAATTAAATCTATCGCATGTGAAAAACTTTAGAAGTCTTGTAACTTTCACAAATTTCAACCAATTTTGAAACTTTTGTTTTTGCTCTGCTCAAAAATACGAAGGAACAACTTGAACATTATTGGCTACCACCTTTTATAATATTGGGGATATTTTAGTGAAAAAATTTATTTGGCACATTTAGTCATCTAGATGGCTAAATGTGCAAAATAAATTTCAAGTTTTTAGAATATAATTGTTTAAGTATATTTCCATTTTTTCAAAGCTAAAATGTATAAAAACGTTTAAAATCTGTTGGGATTTGCGAAAGTTACTCGTACAAGACTTTTGTAAAGCTTTCCACATGCGATGCAATTAGTTCGAACCCACTCTAGAGTCGTTAATACATATTCTGTAAACTTTCGCAAATTATATTGTACAAGTATAGCCCTCATCTGTTGATATGTCAGATTTAAAGAAAAAATATTTACCAATTACACTATGCAACGAGAAAATTGTCAAGGAGTACCACTATATTTTTTTGATGTGTTATGGTCCCCTAACTACAAAAACAGTAGAAATTTTAAATTCTATGGATAATTTTTTTTTAATTTTATCTAAAATTTGGATTTTTGAAGAGGCTGTTCCACTGATTTTATCATAACTGGGAAAGGAGTTGTAAAATTTTATTACAAAAAAACCACTAAGCAACTTGAAATAAAACTAGTAAACCGAATAAACAGATGTGTCGCTATCTCGTGACGAATCGCACATATGAATGAACTTTTTGTAAAGGTTCGGAACTTCACAAACAGTTTTTTTCTTTATCATGTTCAAATATTTTAAGCTTTTTGATTTCTGTCTTACCAGCGTGAAATATCATAGATATTTTTAATGCTGGAATTTTTTAAAGGTTTATTTTGCCAGAGTTTTTGGAACAGTATACATTCATGTTTTAGCTAAGTGCCTTTAGAGTTTTAACAATTGAGTTATGCATTTTAGTCGAACAGTATGGTTCGACTCAATTGTTAAAGCTCTAAAGCCACTTAGCTAAAACATGGATGTATACTGTTCCAAAAAACTTGGGCAAAATAAACATTCAAAAAATCCCAGCATTGAAAATATCAATGATATTTCACGCTGGTAAGACAGAAATCAAAAAGCTTAAATTAGTTGAACATGATAAAGAAAAAACAGTGAGCGAAGTTCCGAATGTTTACAAAAAGTTCATTAACAGGTGCGATTCGTCTTGATATGCCGACACATCTGTTAATTGGGTTTACTAAAGTAATTGGATTTTCGCTAGGTGGTTGTTGCTTCCGTCGCTGGCAGTGTAGGTAAAAGGGCTCTGATGAGAAGACTGCGGTGGTCTCGAAACATCTGATGTCAGTTCAACCTTCCGTACAGCCAAATTTTTCTTTGAATGTTCAATATTTACATGCTTTAGAGTTTCTTTCTTAAATAAAAAATAATTTAGTCGAAAGATTAAATTAAAAACGAACTTAAGCCAAACTAATTAAATAATTTTTTTATATACTCAATGGTATCGAAATTATTCATACATACCGCAATGATGAAAAATATATTTTTTATGCAAAAATTTATAATAAGTCGAAAATGGCAAAATGCTACCATTTTTATACTTTGATCATAAAGTTCCAATTGATTTTATTCACAATAAAGTGAAATTACCTGATTTTTGATAAAAATCAAGTTTTGAACAGGCTGCTCCACCGATATTATCATAACTTAGGAAAGGGAGTAAGATTTTATTAGAAAAACCACTAAAAAACTTTAAACAAAACTACTCTTAAGCGGTTTTTTTTTAAATTATTTTTTAACTTAATAGTTTTGGAATTATTCAGACCACAATGATGACAAATTAATTTTTTAAAGCAAAATTTGGAAAATATTAATTTGTTTTTAAATTTATAAAAATTCGAAAGTGGCAAAAACTTGCCATTTTT
Source organism: Panzeria rudis (assembly GCA_956483635.1). Taxonomy (NCBI): domain Eukaryota; kingdom Metazoa; phylum Arthropoda; class Insecta; order Diptera; family Tachinidae; genus Panzeria; species Panzeria rudis. Next base: position 31,830,400 of record OY101449.1, on the reverse strand, counting down.
TATTAAATAGCCATAAATCCACATATACCTAAAATGAAATAAGCTTTATTTCATGAAAATCGATGGATAAATATTGATTTTATTCATAATAAAGTGAAATTATCCGATTTTTGCAAAAATTGCGATTATTTACACTGTACAGCAAAATCAACTATTTTTAAATAACAAACTTCTACGGCTGATTCTGGTACAGAACACCAAAAATATATACATGTATCGGAGTGTTGAAAGTTTTTCTCTGGGACTCATTTTAGGGGGATTTCCCCCCTTTTGCACATAAATATACTGACTCGGCATAGGATACTTTTTAGGCTCAGCACTTTTATATAAAACACCATGGCTAACATTTTTGGAGAACATTTAACCCTCTAGCTCTTTGCGGTATGGATTTTTTTGGCCCCCAAAATAAATAAAGCACAAAAAACACCCCTCCAGCGGTATTATAGCGGGCTAATTGAAAAAATATATATTCCTCAATGTATTCAACATAACGGTGTTGAACACATCTTATACCATAAACGTATTCGCTATACGATATCCTAAAATGAATACCATACCCATACGTATGTATTTTTTGGTGACCTCTACCAAAATCAGTCGTTAGATCATTGTTATTTACAAAAAATAGATTTTGTTGTATAGTGTAAATATTCGTAATTTTTGCAAAAATTAGGTGACTTCAATTTATTACGAATAATCAGTATAAGATATACTTTTTAAAAAAATTAAAAAAAATTAGTAAGTCAGATTTGAAAAAATCGGAAAAAATAAAAAGTTTAAATATTCTTTTTATAATATTTCCACAAAATATAAGTCAAAACAAAACATTTTAAGTGTCCTGGGAAAGCTTAAGTCCTCCTCTATTTGACACTGTTTAAAAACTTAACATCGGTGTAGAAAAAACCCAACAAATCGCTTTTGATCGGAAACTTCCGATGTTGAGGGTGTCTGGCAATTATTTAAAATGGAAAATTATCTATTTAACTAGACCTACAAGCCCCACTAAGTCGTTTTTCACGAGAATTTTCACTGTTACAGCGTATTACATACATACATTTACATATTACGGCCAGGCCACACCGCGCGTTTCTTCTTTTTTGTATTAATTTTGAAGGCTTCAAAATTTAAAACTTTCAAATTTAGTACAAAAAAGCAGAAACGCTCGTTTTACAAACGCCAGTGTGGCCTGGCCCTTAAGGACACGGAAAAACAATAAGGTGCCACTTTTTCTCATTTCGAGAACAATTAAAAACCAGCTTTGAAGCCTTAAAACTAAAAACATTTGTTTTTTATTGTTGATTTTTATTGAACTAGTACTTAATATAAACTCCACTAAGTAGGATTTGCATTTTCAAAGAAATTGTAATGCAATTTGGTTTGGCGTAAACATTTTTTTGAAAGCACCCCATTGTTGGAATCTCATCGTTTTAACCATGTTTTCTGTTGAAAATTTTGAAAATATGAAGAAATTTTTCACCGCAATGATAGGAGAAGTAGAGGTGGCTGAAATTTCCGTCGACTCTACTACCCATGTCAAACATTGCTGTATTGGAACCTCATCGTTTTTCCATAGGATCTTGGTCATCTCATCGTTCTTCCACTGTGCCGTTTATTTAAAAGTGCTGATTTTACCCGAAATTATAAAAGGATCATATATTGTCTAAATTTGTGTTGAAAATTTCTCGTTGTCTAAAATGGCATCGATTTTGTAGAGATTTGCATTAAAAACACAATTTGTCTAATTTGACTTCACAAATTAATCATATACATTTAGTTCAAGTGGATAAAATGGCAGAAAAAGCATAATATGCCTATAGCTGATAGGTAGATACACCAGACTATCAGCCAAGAGGTCGCCGTTCGATGCTGCAGGCAGCCAACCGCTTCGCCGCCAATTTTTTATTTTTTTAAGTAAACATATTTTGGTCAAAAATCAAGAAAAAGAATGCGTGTCTAATATTAGGTCGATAATAATGAGTAAAGTGTTGCCTACTATTATCGACCTAATTTTCAACAAAAGTATTTTAGAGTGTGTGATACTGTTAGTTCTCCAATATAACCGACCGATTCCATCATAATCTCATTTTTTTTAAATTGATCCTCAACGTTTTTCCCCTGTGCCCTCCATATATTGGGGTGGGACAAAAATGCTTTCTTCCTTCACATCGATTTGCAATACACATTCAGTTTTCTTGACAATACAAGCTGACATATTCATACACAGAAAAAAAAGATTTTGAAATACAATTAATTTGTTATATCAATTAAATAATTAATTGATTTTGAGCATACAACGATTTTTGTAAACAATATTATAAAATTGTAAGTTGAAAGAAAGTCAGAAAAATATTTTCAATTAAATATATCAACAAAGAATTTGTTGACAAAATTTTTTTAAAAAAAAACTTTTTTTTTGTAGATTTCAAAAGTATTTTAATTAAGATTATTGTATATCAACAATGTGAATTGTTGATTTTCCGAACAAATTTTAATTATCATAATTGTTGTATTAAGAATATTTTTTTATACACAATCACAACCTTCGAAGCGATTTTTGCTTGTCTGCGAAAAACTCTAAATGTCTTTGTGGGAATCGAACTGGCGACCTTCTGAACTAATAGACTACTTTCTTACCTTTCAGCTACAGAGCAATTCGTTATTAAATACGCAAATAATGAATGTGTACAAACAAAACTTGATTTGCTTCGTTTCATTTACCTGTGTGCATTCCGTTTAAATTTGTTATATCATGATGATTCTTAATTTTTTCATAAGTTGCCCTTTTTAAATAAAAAATTTTTTTTTAATTGTTGAATTTTTCTCCATACATAACAAAAAATTTGGTTAGTTCAGTTTGTTGAAAACAATTTCTGTGTTTGTCGTATCAACAACTTAATTTTTTATACATGTTAGCTAAATATATTTTTGAATTTAAATTACATATTAACAATTGGAATTGTTAGTTGCAGTTTGATGATATTTTTTTCTGTGTACAAAGTAAATATGTATTAAATGTATAACTTAATTAAAAAGAACCAATTTTAAATTTATTCTGTGCTGAGTATGTAGCATTTTTGCTGCAAACTTTAAAGTGTAAAGCAGTGTAATTTAATTTCAATAAATAAAACCGCTTAGTCCATATCCATACGAGTCAACTTTTGCTTCTGCAACTTTCTTAAATTTTCTTTTGAAGTTGCATTCGTGTCCATATAATAAAATTCTTGTTGCGCAGCTTTTGTTTTTTACATAGAATTTGTTGTTGCTTAATATTACGAAGAAGAAAACAAAAGAGAGTTGCATGTATATGAAACAGTGTTCCCCTTCCCAATCTTCTCACCTCTCTCTCCCATAAACTCAAAAATGGCGCAGCAAAAGTTGACTTGTATGGACATAGACTTACGATAATTTGGCCCTATTTGTGTTTTTTGAAATGATCATTTTATTTTGAAGATTTTAAATATGTACATACATATTTTCATAATATGTTTTGTTATTCTTATGAGATGTTCTTTTATTTTTTTGATATTCTTCTTTAGTCTGTTTATTATATCTTTATAAATCAAATATTTATATTGTTAATACTTTAGTGGTTGTCTTTTAAATTTTTATTTTGCTTCTATGTATTTGGCATTGTTTATCCAAACGTTTAGTCATCTGCAGTGTTATCATTTCGGCAATTTTTGATTATATACTTTGGAGCTTTTTAATTCCTAGCACGCGCAGAATTTTGTTGATTCTGGCTTAAATAAACAACAATAACAAAACTTTTAAATGCAAACAAAAAGGAGTGTACAATACTTAGAGCAGGGACTCCCATGCGCGTTTTTAAGCTAATCCAAAATTTAAAAAAGTCCATGTTTTTTAACACTTTTTATTATAATTTTTAAACGTTTTTGTGCTGCGTACGGTGCTTTTACTCTACAACAAGGTTGCAACACTGGTCATATGATCGTTATGTTTTTTATATATTATTTATTTGGTTTTAATATCGTAAATAAATTCTCTTTCTTTCTCTTTTAAATTTGCCATTAAGAGTAAAATAATATTTTTAAGAGGTGCTTACCAGCGATGCCAACTTAGTGCTTTGATATTATTTTTAGTGCTTTTTGATGTCTTAAACGCCAAATTTTTAGCTGTGGCGCTTTACTAACTTGGGGGTCACACGATCAAGTTTTGGTTCTAGTGTTGTTTCAATTTTTAATACACTCACACTTTTTTTACCAATACACTCATACTTCTAAAAATTGAAACGAACTTGCTTTCAATTTCTCTTTCAGGATGTTTCAATTTACGTTCAAGAAAACAGCTGATTACCATTTTCTTGTGCAAATATTCTGCCGCCATTGTTTTTTGTTATGTTTTTTACAAAATTGTTTTCAAATTGCTTTCAGATTGCTCAAAAGTTGCGTGCAGCCTACGGCACAGCTTTCAATTTTGATGAATTTTGATAAGCAGTATATGTAAATAACTTGAAAGCAAATCTTGAACGTGTGACTGCAGCGTAAGAAAAAGTAGTAACTTGGTGCTTTTTAAATTTTTCAACAGTGCCTTAGTGCTTTTTACAAATTTCCATACTTTCTATGGCCGCTACAACAACAAATATATGAAAGGTACAAATTAAAGGGTGGTCTAAAGCGAGCAACGAAACGTGTTGAAATGCCAATGTAATATACATAATCTTATATATAGACACTCGAAATTTTCAAAGAAAGTGTATGATTATACAGACTACATCAATAAATACTGAAATTTAAACAAAATAAAAATTAAAGGGTATTCTATCAGTTAATATAATTGGCTGTATCTTTTAAACCCCGAAAGGCAACTATTGAACTTTCCACAACTATTGCAGCATTTTGAAGGCAACAGTAGCGAATGCTAAGAAAAACGATTTAAAAAATAAAGGATATTCTATCAGGTTATGTAATTTCAAAATTTAGCTGTATCTCCTGAGCCATAATGTGATATACAGACACATATATAGATACACTAGACATCTTCATAGTTAGTGTATTATTATACAGACTACATCAATTAATACTGAAATTTAAACAAAATTAAAATTAAAGGGTATTATATCAGTTAATGTAATTTTGACAATTAGATGTATCTTGGAAATCGTAAGAGCCAAACGCTTGAAATTTTCATAGCTAGTGCAGCATCTTAAAGCAACAGTAGCGAATGCTTAAATATTAAACTAACTAAAAATTAAAGGGTATTCTATCAGGTTGTGTAATTTTGATATTTAGCTGTATCTTCTCAATCATAATAATTAAACACTTGAAACAAACAAACTTAATAATTAATGGGTAAATTAATTATTAAAGGGTGTCACAATAAGTAATACAATGAATCGTCAAAACGAACAAAATCGCCAAAACAAAAAAAAAAAACGCTGAAACTAAAAATATCCCAAAATTAAAAATAAATGGAAAAATTAAAAAAAATCGCATAAAGAAAAAAGCACAATAAAACCAAAAATATTGCCTAAAAGCGAAAAAATCTATAAAAAAAAAGCCAAAGCTAAAAAAACGCCAAAACTAAAAATATCGCCAAAAACTGAAAACAAATCGATAAAATGAAAAAAAATTGCCAAAACAAAAATAATCGCTAAAACTAACAAAAATCGCAAAAACCAGAAAAAATTGCCAAACCGAAAATAGTCGTCAAAACTGGCAAAAATCGCCAAAAAAACTTAATGCTCCTCACATAAAATCTGAAAAAGATAATATCGACCATTAGAATATCTGACAAACAAATTATGGTGATTGGAGAATTTAAGTTACTTAAAAGAGTATTGAAGATATATGCAGAATATCTGGCCCACTATTTTGAAAGGACATATCTGTTTGCTAGTTTGGAGATAGGGAAGACTCTCAAATCAGTTCTAAATTATAGTGCTTCCAACTGGAAATTCTCCTTATAAAAAATTATACCTGCCAGTGGGAGAGAAGAAGTCTCCTATATAAACTTCGTAATATACAAATGAGGATTTTTACCAGGGATCCCAGAATTCCTTCATCAATAATGGCTAAATGTAGACAAAAAAATGTTTAAAAAATGACTAAAAACTAGCCAAACAAATCATGAATATTAAGCAAAAGTAAGAAAGTAATTCATATATTATTTTTACATCAAATTGGAAAGATTTTTTTTAAGTAAATAAAACTTTATGGAGTGTTATTATTGCGCTCACCGAATTTTTTTCTTTTTATTAGCAAAATAGTTTTCAGCGCTTTTTGTCAATTTTAAAAAGTTTGTTGGGTATAGCTTATTAATGCAAGTATATCAGAAAGTGAAGCCCCTGTTTCTGCATTGTTGATTTTACCGCCTATAAATTGCCATTAGCTATTATTGCGCTCACTGACGATTTTTATAAACGAAACACTTTTCGGTGATGTTTGCCAATTTTGAAAAGTTTGCTGGGTATAACTTCTGAATGCAAGTATTTCAGAAAGCGGCAACACCGTTTATCAATTGTATTTTTGCCCCCTATCTATTGCCATTAGCTCTTATTGCGCTCACGGAAGTTTTTTCTGTTTTCAGCGATTTTGGAAAAAGTATGCTGGGTATAACTTCTAAATGCAAATATTTCAGAAAGTTTCAACACCCCTTTCTGAATTCTATTTTTGCACTCTATCGAATGCCATTAGCTAATATTGCGGCAGCGAAGATATTTATTTTTATAAATGGAACACTTTTCGGTGATTTTTGCTAATTTTTAAAAAGTTTGCTGTGTATAACTTCTGAATGGATGAACGAACGAATATGACTGTAAACAAAACAAAATACATTTTGCTCATCTCTGAAAAATGGTTTGAGGTTTTACCAAAGTTTGTTTTATTCTCACGCGTGCAAAAACAATAACATGTTGCTCTGTTGTATATTTTGGTAGTAAATAAGTGTTCCTTTGTTGCGAGCTTACATTAAAAAAAAGTCGGTAAAAAACTTCATGTATGAAAAAAATGGCTAAACTATGGCTAGATTAAAATAAAAGTGGCTAAAAAAATAGCTAATGGCTAAATTAACTTTTCTTCTCGCTAAACCGGATGAAAAATGGCTAAATTTTGCCAGAAAATGGCTAAATCGGCATCACTGATTTTTACACACATTTAATACAACAAAACACTAAAAAAAACGTTTAGTGCCCTTTTACGGTTGTTTTATCTCGAAATTACGCTTTTTGGTTACTTTTTAAAATTTTGTTGTGCTTTTTGCTCCAAAAAATTTGGCATCACTGGTGCTTACCCTGCTTAATTCTGTTTTAAAGTATGTGACAAGAATTTTCATCAGGTCTTTAAAACCAAGTGATATAAACTTCATTATTGTCAGCAATTTATTGGATAAATAAAAGAAAATAATATTGAAAAACGCTAAAAACGACTCCAACATTGACTTATTTCAATTTTACTTTAAACTTTACAAAATGCTTTGGATGTGACATTAACAAATTAATAGTACACTGCAGTTGGAATTGTTAATTTTGACTGCACATAACTTATTACAATATTTTACATAGTTTACTTTGAACATATGGCAACGCCACTTTAATGAAGGGTCTGCAAAATGAGGCACTTGGAGAGCTTAGGGCAGGCAGTAACCATGAAAGCCACAAAATAAAAATATTAAATAAATCGGCTTTCAAGTTTGAAAAATTTAAATTTGTAGGAATTTTGGAATTTCCTACTTTAAAAAAAAGCTGCTGAAATACATGCAAAATAGATCAATTTGTTAAATTTTCAATTTAAATTTATCATCATACCGCTATTCACATTGTGTAAAAATCGCATACAAATATTTTGTATACTCACTTTTTGAGAGGGGTATAATATTTTATATTATTATTCCATAGTGGTGACGAAATCGCTAAAATGTGGCAACGCTTGATATATGTTTTACATTGTAGTCGGTTAATTTCGACTAAGACTACGACAACCGTGAAAACGGGCTTTGTATTTTTCCATGAATTTGTGAGTAAACTTAAAACTTTAAATTTGTTTTTTGCAAAACTAGTCTTTTGGAATTTAAATTTTTCACTTTATAAGACCCGATTTAAACGATAAAAATATGTATTTCATTACCTTACAAACTTTATCGTTTGTGACATTTTATATGTACGTAAATTACACTGAACTTTGTAAATTTAATGAAAAAATATACTTTATTAACATATCCCCTCCATCAAAACTGATTAAATTTTGATCACATCTATACCTATCCTTATTATTCTCATTAACTTCTTTATCATTATGGATTTCAGTAGCGTTTCCATACGCACCTACATTACTCATTCCTAGTGGCAATCGACTATTTTTTAAGAAGCTGGCACACAACTTATCCTCTCATAAATAAAAATACTAATTTCTATTATATTTAATAGCGTGTATACGTGCATATGTGTTATGTTTTCAATACATTTGGATACATGCAATATCTAAATGTAAAAATTGGGTAGGGGCAAAAATATTTTATTTAAATTTCTTCTTAAATATTTGACCCATTACGATCAAAAGACGAATATATGAGCCCGACAGTTTTATATGCGTAACGATTTTTAGTTCTAATGGGTTTATAATGGATTTGACGCGGAAAGTTCCTATGGATTTCAGTTTACTATGGTGCATATTGAAAAACTTATTAAATATTCGGGGAATTTAAAATTTTTTCGGAGTAACTTGAAATTATTTCGAGTTTTCGATTTCCTTAATGAAATTGTGCGTTTATGATGCGTGTTCGTCGACTTTTTCTAAGCTTTATAGATTTCTAATGAATATAAGGCACGTTTGGTGAATTTTCAAAATCGTTTTAAATATCGAATTTTCGGAAAGTTTTTACTTTTTTCGGAGTAAGGTCGATTTTTTTCAAACTTTGTATTTATTTCTTTGTCGCAGTTATGGGTTACTAAGTCACTCTTGTGCTTTTCCGAAATACTATTAAGTTTCGAATTTTCGGAGAATTTTGGACTTCTTCGGAGTAACGTCAGATTATTGCGAGTTTTCGAGTTTTTAAGACTGTTAAGTATCGAATTTTTTAAGAATATTAATTTTTTTCGAAGTATCTTGGACTCTCGGCTAGGGTTTCCAATTTCCCGGACTTTTCCCATTCCCGGGAAACGGGAAAGAAAATTTCTTATTCCCGGGATTCCCGGGAATTTTTGAAATTTAGTGATTTGAATCAAACGAGCTCAAGATAAGATATACAATTTATTTTTTAACAAAAATATAAAGAATAAAAATAAGTTTATTCATTCTAAAAGTAAATACATCAGACATATCCATATTTAAAAACTAATTAAAAATTATTAAATTCATATTAATACATGTGTATCTGTATGTATGTAGAATTTATGGAACAAAATTTAAAAAATTGTATCTCTCAAATGCTCATGAAATGTGCACCAACTCTAAGCTATACATTTTATAATGCAGACCGTACAGACACATATCGATCTTTTATTGGAATTTACTTATATCTTGAAAAAATAAACTTTGGAAAAGTACAAATAGTAGCAGATATATGGCCCATATTAGCTATGGATAATGGCTATAACTTCGGTTTATATGTATTAAGATACATATTTTTTACATATTAAGAAGGCATAAAGGGTCACCTTTTCTTAAGTATCTTTCGTTTTTTTAGATATCACTACGTTGCAATAAAGGATCAATATTACGATGCCATCTTTGTTTAACGCTTTGTACCACTATCTTTTTAATGTCTGATATAATTTTTCTTGTCGTACTTTTTCCACAAAATAATAAAAAAGATAAAAAGCCATATAAAATATTTTAGAACGATTGAAGTAGGAATCGCACGAGAAACCTCTACAATGTCGATTTCATTGCGGACTTGTCGTAAATGTTGCAGGAAGTCAATAGTACCTCCGACTTTGTATGTAGGCCTTTTCGTAAAAAGGGAACATTGGACGTAATCGTTTGTTTTACTAAAATATTTTCATACTACTGATTGTGTAACAAAACAACGAACAGCATTGTAAAAGGTAAAATCCATAAAAGTTAAATTGAATTTCCCGAAAAGTCTCCAGCTTTTAAAGAAGTATTTTTGCTCTGTAAAAAATTCATGTAATTCGAAAAAAGGTAATGTTTTGGTTATAGTTTGTATATAAATCGATTAAAATAAGGGCCTGTAAAACTTAATTTATTCAATAAAATTTTGTTGACCAAAAACACATCTCTAGCTCATTTTCTTTTTTCTATGTATGTTTTTTGGACACATTATAAATGAAGGTAATCAGCTGTTCTTTGAATGTGCTAGTTAGTTGGCATTTAGTTACAGCTTTGTCCATAATTAAGTGCAAACTTTTCGTGGTGAAAGTAATCAACTGTGAATAACTTAAATAGGTACTTAAAAAAGTTAACACTTAGTGATGATTTCTGAATATGCGCCTTTGACATATCACAAAGACTTTCATTATCTGCTTCACAACAGTTCATCATGAATAACACTATTGGCCAATTCACAACCTGTTGTAAGTGTTGTAGATCGTATAAATGTTATTGGTAATTTCCATATAAACATTTGTTTAGAAACATGCTTATGTGGAAATTAAAAACAACATTTATACGATCTACAACTCCTATAACAGGTTGTGAATTGAACATATATATCGCAAGTCAATACGAAAGTACTTTCTTGCCAAACCAATACAATTTATCTTCATATTTGGAAATACATCTTCCATCCTTTTGTCTTCTATTATTTATGTACGTTTCACATGTTTACAGTCGTATCATATACATTACCATCCTCATTGTCCTGAACGCAACTTTGTTTTCTGTTGGCATTTTGTTTATTTTGGGTTTTCCTGAATACATATTGACGTTTCTTGACTCGTTATGGCTTTACGACGTTACCTTTGCTCATGCAAATCACGTACATGTTACATGTCTTCAACAGGAATATGGTAAAATTATTTTAGTTAAACATTCCCTCGCCATTTTCCCTCGATTTCCTCTCTTATTTGCCTTCGGCTTAACATTAATAATGTTTATAATTTCATGGCACATAAACCTAATGCTAAAAGTTATGTATCAATCTTATCTTATTCCCAATATATCCTGAAAATTTTATGAAAAAAAGAAATCAACAAAAAACTTTAAGCTATTTTTGTATTTATCGTTTCAACTTACATTTAATTTTTATAGTTAAACTTTTTAATACATTTTAGTATTGAGTTGAGTTTATTAAACTATAAAACTAGATTTTCCTTTCAATTGGAAGTACACACATATGTTAAAGGTATTGAAACTGTATGCCAGAGGATATTGGAACGAACTTAGTTCAATTTAAGAATTGTTGAATTAGTCTAGTTAATTAAACAATTCTTTTTGTGGGAAAAGAGTATTGTACAGTTTGTAAGATTATGCCTATCTTGGTTGTCCGTCTGTCTGTCTGTCAGGCTGTTTCTCTGGAACCGTAAGAGCTACGGACCTGAAATTTTCACAGAATTTGTAAAAATTTTGCCGCTACAACAACAAATATATGACAGCTAAAAATTAAAGGGTGTTCTAAAGCGAGCAACAAAAAATGCAGACATTTACATATATATAGACACTTTAAATTTTCAAAGTTAGTGTTGATTGGTGTAGTCTGTACACTAATTAACACCGATATTTAAACAATAAAAATTAAAGGGGTTTCTATCAGTTAATGTAATTTTGACTATGTAATTTAGACAATTTACTGTATGTTAGAAACCGTAAGAGGTATAATCTTGAAATTTAAAAAAAAACGCTAGAACTAAAAAAATTTAAAATTAAAAAAAATGTCAAAACGAAAAAAACTAAAATGAACTTAAAACTTAAAGAAAAAAGCACATAAATGAAAAAAATCGATAAAACGCAAAAAATCGCCAAAACTAAAATGATCGCTAAAAAAACCAAACTAAATAAAAAAAAAAAAAGTCGTAAAAAAATGCGAAAACTAAAGAAATGCTAAAACTAAAAATATCATCAAAAACGAAAAAAATCGACAAAAATTGAAAAAAATTACCAAAACGAAAAAAACGTTAAAACAAAAAAAAAAACGCCAAAATAAAAAAAACCCAGAATTAAAAAATCGGCAAAAAAAAAATTGGAAAACACCAAAACTTGCAAAAAAAAAAAAAGAAAAAAAACGCCAGAATGAAAAAAAATGTCATAACCAAAGAAATCGCTAAAACAAAAAAATCAACTAAAACCAAAAAAAAAAAGACTCCAAGACGGAAAAAAGCGTCAAAACTAAATAGCTAAAACTAAAAATATCGTGAAAAAGTGAAAAAAATGTAAAAAAACGCCAAAACCAAAAAAAAAATCGCCAAAACTAAAAAAATCGGCAAAAAACAAAAAATCACAAAAATTAGAAAAGTTCCAAAACCGAAAAAATCACAAAAAAACAACGAAAAATACTTAAAAAAAAAAAACTTAAATTAAACAAAAAAGCACAACGAAAAAAGCGCCAAAGTGAAAAAGGGGCAAAAACTAAAAAGGATGTACATATGTGTATTCATACGGAGCCCTTCGTGTGCGAGCCAAAGTCGCACTTTACTTAATTTATTATTTTTTGCGTCTAATAATACGGCTTTATGAAAAATGGCCCCAAAATTTTTTTATTTTCAATTAAAAAATGTTTGGGACATTTTTCATTCTGGAGGAAAATGTCCCCAAACAGAAAAATGAAAAATGGCCCCAAAATTTTCCATGAAAAACAACAATAAATATTTAGGGGTCATTTTTCCTATTTTGGGACAATTTTTAGTTTGACGACATATTTCCTATTTTGGGGCACTTTTTCATTTTATACTTTTTAATTTGGGGGCGTTTTTTCTTTATTGGGACGATTTTTAATTTTGGGGTAATTTTTCCTATTTTGGGGCCATTTTTAATTTTTGTCCTTTTTCATAAGGATGATAAATGATGATTCGCATAGATAATTAGTCTATACCTCTTTATCTATCACCCCAAAAAATATGCATTTGCATGAAAGTCCGAGCTTTGGTTATAACTTTTCTTTTGGGAAAGAAAGTTTGTACATACTGACAAATAGAACTCTTAAGAAAACAAGTGTACGATATACAATGTACTACGTACTTGGTTACATTTGAAATCTTACAATAATTTTTGACAGTCAAAACTCATAAATCCTGAGTGAATGATTGTCTGATTATTTGTTTGTTTGCAAAATGAAACATGTTGCAAGACATTTTATGAATAGAAGTGTATTTACGTTAAAGATCTTTCAAAATAAATACGTCCAAATGTTCTTCGCTTCTATAAACCATCATCATAAATCTTGCATAAATGTACAAACATAAATTAGTTTTTCTTTCTAAGAGAAGTGGAACTATTACAATTTATGAGCTGTTTAAAGAGGAGATAATGAAAACATATAACCATTCATACATAAATGTGATATTATTAGAAGCGCTACAATGTTTCACGTTAAAGCATCATCATTTCAAACTTCTTTACTATCTGTTGGAGTTTTATGGAATAATATTATTTATGGTAAAACAGTTTCAAATGGACTTTAAATTTTTCAGCAGTTTTTAACAGTTCAACATAAATTTGCATATTTTATTAGAGGGATTTAATTTTTTTTTTTCATAAATTATGTCAAAACAAATAAAAAGAAAACCATACAACCAAAAGCAATTGTTATAAATTATCATTTATTATCAGGAAGTGCAAAGGATGAACTTTAAAGAAACTAAATGTTAAAGTGTTTCTGTGTGTTTTAGTTTCTTAAACTTTAAGACTGAACATGAAGTAGTGCATATCGTCTCTACCATGTGAAACTATTCAATATGCTAAATTCGTTTTTTAGATTCGTTGTCTTGATACTCCAATTTACATGATACGCCTCGTTTCAAAATCCTGGAATTCTCATAGCGGATAGATAACGCATTAGGTAATATTTTAAACCTGGCACTTTTAGGAATTCGCTGACTTCAAATTCACAATTAACGGGTCGTTGCACTCTTCTGAAAAGTACAAATTTCCATATTGGATAGTTTGACATGGTTGGGACGATATAATGTCCGCTCAATACTTATTTAGAATATTGAAACTGTCTGATTCCTATGCACTCCTAAGTAAGTGTGCTGGCTTGCATGCGGCATAACATCAACAATTATTCTTTTATATTAGTATTTAGGCCGCTATCTTGTTTGCAGATCGATTGTGATACGGCCCAATTTACTTAACTTTTACTATTTACTATTTACTTAAGACATTCCAACATTCTCTGTTATTGGTGTTGAGCTATTATACCATCAACATATTCCAAATTTTTTGCACTGGCTACAACTATTACTTCCAGAACTAGCTGCAAAGCAAGGTAATATTTTCGATGCGGCTTGGAGAGAAATAGAAGCAATTGGTTTGGAAGTCCAGCCGGTCCTATTCCTCTCCAAATAAAAATACAAACATTTCATTGCTTTAAGTAAGTTTTTGGAGCTTAATTGCTGGTAGTTCAACATCAATAAAAATAGATTAAGCGAATGCCATACACAGCCTTAAGCAAACATCTTGTGTCTATGACCTCAATACTTCTTAAAACAACATAGAACTCTGAAGCCTACCGCTCATTAGGTTAAAGACTTAGGAGCAGTGTAGCTCTACCTTTCATACAATCAACTATTAATTATTACAATATATTTACTATTTCAATTAATTCATTTACAGAAAATGAAATTTAGTTTCTTCTGTGCAGTGAGAGACCTTGAACTTGACATTAGTTACCTTGCAAGAAGTGTGAGTTACCAAACGAAAAACTGGCTGGATAGGAGCCAGTGTATCTCTACCTTTCATACAATTAACTATTAATTATAACATATCTGGAGAGCATAATTAATGAAGGTCTTTAGACTTGGCGTGAGCCAGTGTGCAAAGTCCAGCTGAAAGCTTTAATCGGTTAAGCTGTGTTCTCACTATGTGTATTTGTATTATGGAATGTCACTTTTTTATACACATGTGATTTCATGTGTATGTCAAAATTTGCGGTTTACATAAGGTTTATAATTTTTGTGTTCACCTGTTGATATGTTACGTACATTTGACATAACCTATAAAGCAAAACAATTATAAAACAGCCGAGTGGTTATACATATTTTATTGTTATATATACTTCTTTTATTTAATTTTACACTTATTTTATTTAATTTAATACTTTATTAATTTAATGATTATTTTATTTCATTTTCCCGTCCGCAAACAATTGCTTTATTAAAAACCAGCTGATGACAGATGCTTTGTCACTTCAAAATAGAACTCGTTCTAAATCATGTGTACTGTACACAGAGAAATAACACAGGCTATTGTTTGAAGGGGTTCACACTATGTGTACAAATTTACCATGTGAAAATGTGACATTCCATATGGCAAATACACATAGTGAGAACACAGCTTTAGTAGGGATACCTGTCATATGAAAGATAAATACCGTATGCCTGTAGAACTATAATATATTTACTCGTATCGTCGTATCGGCCGACAGAAAGTACTAATATTTGAGAGCAGCGACATTTTTAACTGAAATATATTTGTTGCCAGAAGGTTTTTAGGTACGATTAATAATTGTGCTTTAAAATCATCTAAGCCCACATGTTCGTGCAATATTCAGCACATTTGCAAATTTTATATTAGCAATTCACTCAAAGCGTAAATATTCGCTACACTCTAAAGCACTTTTGTTGAAAATTAGGTCGATAATAGTCGGCAACACTTTACAGATTATTATCGACCTAAAATTACACACGCATTATTTTTTAACAAAACGTTTTTACTAAAAAAAGCGATTGGCTGCGTGCAGGTATGAACCGCGACCTCCTGACTGATAGTCTGACGTATCTACCATTGAGCCATATCCGTATTATACTTAATGTTAAATTTTTTCCACTTGGGCTAAATATGTTTAATTTGAAAGGTATTTTCTTTAACAAAATAACTACAAAATTGATGTAACTTTAGACAATATATATGATCCTAAATTTGAAGTAATGTTTTAGAGTGCAGCTAATAAACATTTTTGGCGCCCTCCTTGGAATTCGTCCTATAATGATCATATACTAGTGATACACGGTGGCCAATGTGCATCTTCATCAACCCAAAACTTGAATAAAATTTAGCAGCGTATAGTTTTTAAGTTACTTCACACTGAAAGTCATTGATAATCAGGAAAATGTTTCAATATAATATTCACTAGTAAATATAAAACGTTAAAACGTGGAAATTTTTGAATCTGCTGTCATAAAGAGCAATTCCTGTACCCTTCACAGATTGTAACTTTCGTAAATAAACACAGCTTAAAGCTCATTTCCGCATACATCGTAATCGTCGTCGCAAACGATATTCCTTACATTAGTAACGAAAAAAAGCTCTAAAACGAGCTTTTTTCGTTTCTAATTTACGGACTTTCGTCTTCGTCGACGATTACAGTGTATGCGGAAACGAGCCTTGAGGTGTAGCTCATATTTCCCTCAAAAATTATAGGCCTTATAAATTTTCGATGAGAAAAAAATATCATATAAGTACAATACAAAATCCTTAATCACATCTATCTATATTGACTTTGACATTAAGCTAATACTTACCTATTATATTTTCTGTTCTGCCATAAAAACTTACAAATTCCTGGAACTTTTTGTCTAATTTCGAACAATGCTACTTTTAACAAATAAAACATACGATGTCGAAGTTTAATGAATTCGACTTCAACAGCTAAGAATATGTTTGGCGTTTGTTGCACTTGAAAATATTTATGTATCTTGTCGTTGTTATGATTTTCTATTTTCTTTGTTTTACTTCATTTTTGTTTAGCCGTGAACTTATTTCGTTTCTTTTGTTGGTTCTTAACGCATTGATTTATGGTGTCTACTTAAAAGCAACTGAAATATTTTCTTATAAAAAATAAGAAAACTTTCATCAATAAAAGAAATGAAAAAACATCATACCTACTAAGTAAAATAAATTGTTTGAAAAAAAAATTAGAAAAATGTTTCTTTATATGTATTTTTTGAAAAATGATAAAGATGTTGGCGATGATGATGAAGGCTACCATAAAAATTAAGATGAAAAGGTGGCATTTACCAGAAAAACAACTAACAAAAATTACACGATGAGTTTTAAAAATGAAAGTAAAATTTTTAGGGTTCTTTTCACTTTTCCGCAGGAAGACATTAGAATTTTTGCACTATGGATTGAAATACATAATTGGAAAATAAGAGTAAGCTTTTCACAACTTTTTTGCTCTATATGAACTGTTTAAATAATTTGCATTCGAATAATGTCATTCCAAACATTTTGAAGCCCTTGCATAGAGTGTTCATACCTATGAAATTATCTTATCACGTTTTTAGTTACGTTAGTGTCACAACATATTTTTTATCCATAATCTCGTTTAATAAAACACATAATAAAAAAACATCGAGATTTCTGGAAAAATTACACGAATTCCAATAAGAACCTTCACAAAACCCATAGTGCAATAACGTATTTTGGTCTGGTTTGCTTCTTTGCAAGAGACTGAGAGCTCAAAGAAACATTAAGGAAAAGCCCTTTTTTAGTGTTTGAGAAGAAAATTCTTAAACGTTTTTCCGTTTGTTTATGTTACCGTAAAACTATGGCTAGACAAAAAGCAACACCAACAACACTCACGTGTTTTTCATTCAATAGCAGTGCTGCCATAAGATAAATTCAAAATTACTCTTAAAGGGATATAAAATTATAACCATTTAAAATAAAAATGGCTAATATTATTTCGAAATTGGATTGTAAATGTAGATTAAAATATATTATATATATACATTATATACATTATATACATTTATACATTTATACATTATATTTAATATAATGATACAAATTGAAAACATTGTTTATGCAGCAGCGTTACCATATATTTTTTGAAAAAACTTCTTATTTCTAAAAAAAATTTTTTTTTGCCCAAAAAACCTTTTTTTCTACAAAAGTGCCACAATATTAAAAGAAAACACAAAAAGTGTATTGGAAACTCATCTTAAGGAATGTATAAAAAGGGCATACTTGTAGAGGGAGTAAACACAATTAAACACTGTTGCAGTAATAAGGGATTGAGAAAATATTAGATCGCATCATAGCATAAACAATCACTTAATATTTTCATCCGATATACTTGTACTATACTGCAAATTTTAAATTATGCACATATTTATAAAAAACTTGAATTTTTTTTTTATAAAATTAAAACTTTGTGGCATCGCAAAAAAGGGAAAACTTGATAAATGGCAACGCTGTGCAGCAGACAAGCTGTGTTTAGTAAAATCGAAATCACGGCGTTGCTAACATCTGAGTTACGTATGTAAACAACCATTGGTATAATTCATACTAATGTATGCGGAACTTTCGGAAATCTTCTACAAACCGTAGTAGTAACTTACAGTTAGTGACAAGTATAAATAGCACCACTGCTGATACAGTGGCAAGGGCTGTTTTGCTTTAAAGGTAGTTGTTGCTGTAAAAGCCTAATTTTTAAAGTTATACTCGTATAATGGTAGGTAGTTGACCCGTCCCAGTTGGCCAGATTGCCTTGCAGGAAAATGTCGCCGACCATTCTTGTACGAATTTTCCTCTGTAGATTAGGTTTTCCAATCGTCAATTTAAATTGTCGTTTACGACAACATGAGTGACAAATTCTTGCATGTCCTCTATTAAACACTTTTGACGACAAAATGAGCGATAATGTCTTTTAAGTTTTGTTCTCAATCCAACTTTGTTCAGAATACTATTAGCAACAATGGGTAGTAGAATAAAAAAGTATTTGCTTTTTACTTAAAAATTTGTTTAAAAGAGAAAATTTTGGAAATTATTGAATATAAAATTAAAAACAAATTTTAAATAAACAAAATTAAAACAAATTTTTAAGTAAAAAGCAAATTTTTTTTTATCCATATTACCCAATGTCTTACATTTTGCCTTCAGTAACATTGTGAAGGGTAAGATGAGCGATAATGTCTATATTTTTGTCCTAAATCCAACTTTGTTGAGGGAATGTCTTACGTTTTGTCTTCAGTGACATTGTGGAGGACAAGATCCGACTTTGTTAAGGATAATATGAGCGACAATGTCTTTAATAAAATTGTTGAGGACAATATGAGTGCCAATGTCTTACATTTTGTCCTCAATCCAACTATGTTGAGAAGGATATCAACGACGATGTCTTACATTTGTCCCCTATCAAACTTTTGCGAGTACAATATGAGCGACAGTGTCGTATATTTTGTCTTCAGTAAGAAGGAAAAGATGAGCGACAATGTCTTACGTTTAGTCTTCAATACACGACGATGTCCTACATTTGTCCCCTATCAAACTTTTGCGAGTACAATATGAGCGACAGTGTCGTATATTTTGTCTTCAGTAAGAAGGACAAGATGAGCGACAATGTCTTACGTTTAGTCTTCAATCAAACAAATAAATATGTTGGCCTCTTGGTGGCGATCTTTTAGGTGCTGCTGTAGCAAGGTGCTAAATGCGAAAAGGTATAAACATGTAGCCTCAGTTTGAATCCCAGCTAAGTCAGTCAATAATTTAAATGAAACGAAAACAAACAAACAAACAAACAAACAAGTAAGCATGAAGTTAAATTTGTGTGTTAAAAATATTAATTAAAGTCCGTTCTATGATTAAATAGGCGCCATCGTCGCTATGCAATCGTTGACGACAAGATAAACGCTGTTGTTGCCTATGTAGTCATTGACGACATAATAGGCGACATTTTTACTTTTTAATCATTGACGAGAAAATAGCCGATATTTTCGCTTATGTAATCATTGACGAGAAGACAAACGACATTGTCATTATATATTATATATTGCCGACAAAATAGGCAACAATGTCGCCCACGTATTCACATTAGTATTATGTGAACGACGATCTGAGCGACATTTTCTTTCATTGAAGCGTACACGATTTTAGCGACACTTGTTCTAAAACCTCTGTGATGGCTGACCGACATCTGTCGCCGAGGATTTAACATTGTCGTGCAGCCGTCATCAGTGTTGCTATAAATCCATGAGCAAAAATTGCTAAATATTAAAGTGGTTAAAAATTGATAAAAAGTGGTAAAAAATAATACTGAATGCTAAAATGTCAGCAGGCCCTGTCACGAATAACAAGTGAAATTTATGTTCCTATGAAGTTTTCGTTTCCCTTTGAGGGAAAATTGCTATCGTGAACATTCCCCTGAACATTTTCTCCCGTTTAATAAAATAAATTAAAAAACAAAGAAAGTTTTGGTTAAAATTGAAAAAAATACAGTGCTAAGAATTGGAATTATTTTTTCATTCCATGAGGAATCTAAACAAAATCGAATTGTTCTTTCAGGTTTGGTAGATGCATCCAATCGCTTGGATGCATCTTTGGTACTAAATTAGCTTTTTTCAAGAGCGAATAAAACTTTGTATATATTTTGAAGCGAAAGTTGTACGCCAAACATAGAGTTTGTAGTTGAGAACCACTACATTTTATTATTAGCGTGTGCCAAGGCTGTCAAACGAAATAGAGGTTCGAAGGACCATAAACAAACTGCAATCGGCCATAGCAATTCTTGTCTCAGGTTGGATGTACCAATGCAGAGTGGATAGACCAAAGTTAGAGCCATCAATGTTCAGTAGGCAGTTAGTGTACACCGAAAAAAACGAAATTTCTACATTGGTCATGCACGATATTTGTCTATTACAGTTTCTTTTAAGACAATCTAATAGAAACCGTACAAAGAAAAAACGTAATTTCATTTTCTGTAAAGGAATTCTATGAAATAGTAAATATTTTGTCTAGAAACGGACCTACAAACAAATTTGTAAATATAGACAAAAATATCTCAACAATTTCATTGGAAAAAACGTGTTTTTTCAGAGATCAAATGTTTTAAATCTATACAACAATTTGTCTAAAAATATTTACAAACTGTAAACAAAACAATTTACTAAATCAAACAAAAAGATTTACCGCATTTTCTGAAATATATCAAACAATATTTTTGTCTGAATTTATAAAACATTCAGTCTAAAAATACTAACAAATATTTAGAAAAATAGTTTACTTAATCAAACAAACATTTTTACTGGATTTTTGTAATATATCAAGTAAAATTTCATCATGATCATATATTAAGCATATATGAAATTTCACTTTGTTATATGTGTTCAAAACTGAATGTTTAACTAAATACTTTAAAAAAATTAATGAGAACTAACGCAACGACATTAAAGTAATGATTCTCTCAAAACTCTTCAGTAAACAAACTTGGTGCAATCGCATTCCTTTTGCTATCATTGTTGTTGTTATTTGTGTGTATTTTGTCCTCGGGTTTGTTTTTTTACGACATGTTTTCTTGTTGTTTTTGGTGATTGCGCCCTAAATAAAAGTCAAACAAAAAATTCATTGATTCAGTAGCGATTATTTAATGAAAATTAAATTTATTTTTAGACAAACTTTTGTTTGAAAAATTTTTGGTGATAATTCTTTCTGTGTACTGCTACACACTACGTCAGTGTATTCGTAGTTTTTGCTACTTTGATTTTGTGAAAATCGAAAAAGAGTTGTAAAATGTTTTGTGACAAACAAAGCGATTTTGACTGAAAAACAGTGATTTTTTTTTAATTTCAGCACTAAATTGTGTTTTTTTATAACAGTGTTGTGGTTACTTTTTAGTATTACTCGATAATTTTTCAAGTGACTACATGATATTTTAAACTAAATTCGTTTTTATTGCAATATGTATGAACAGCAAATACCTTTAAAATTATCTACATATGCCATTTTTTATTATTTAGCTTATATTTCTCTGAATGACAGACAATGTTTCCAGTGATTTGAAGCGCCTTTTATTTTTCAAAACAGAGTTGTATATATTACTTTAACGTATATCAAAGATAAAGTTTCGTATTTACACAATAAACTATTGAGTATTAGGTATTGGGTAGTAGTTTTTCAAATATCAAAACTTTTACAACACTATTTTATAAAATTATTTACGAAAAATTCTAAAATTTTCTGTTCTAAAACGAAAACCTTTTAAGCTGTATGTGTAAACTGTCCAAGAAACCAGTAGCACAAGAATAGAAAAAGAATCATGATGTGGCAATACTTTTCAATAGTTAAAGTTACAAACAAACCGTTAGTAAGGGTATGGGTTTAAGAGATTCAATCAAAAAGAGAGCCTTATAAAATAAGAGAGCGTGTGCAAGAAACATGTGTTTTATAGAATGGCAAATACAGTAAAATAAGTAAACAATATCGTATTGTTGAAATTTACCAGTTTGTTTAGTTTGAGTTCGTGAATCTTTACAATATGACGACGTAACGGACGGTCGCTGTTTGATTTTTTTTTATATAGAAGAAATAATAAAAACTAAAATCAAAAGTGATTTTTATATTGCGTTGTTATTGTTGTTTAGTGCTCGTAAAAAATAATATATTTAAGCAAAAATATTAACAAATACCGAAGTGATTTATAATACATCTATTTAACATAATATAGAATTGTTCTTATACTTAAATATGTAAATCCACAAAACAAAGTGCAAAAAATATATTTAAAAAATCAAGCAAGTGTTATTTTGCTAATTGTTTTTCTTTTGATAAAGTTCAAAAAATTTAACGCTTTTAATGGGCTTATCAGTTGTCTGAAAATTTATTTTCTTTGTATTATTGTTAATTTTATTTTGCTAAAAAATACATACATATGTACGATTTATAGTGCAATTCCATTTTGTTATTTTGTTTATGGGTTCTAAGAGGCTCTCAATAACGGGTATTTCCGTCTTATGCCCAAACGACCGTTCGCTAAAGAGTGAAAGGTTTTAAATGAATTTCAAGCAATACAGTAACGCACCTATGCACATATGAAATCTTAAGCGGCTGGTTACCGTAATGAAAAATCAAGTGAATGAAAGAAAACTGAAGAAAAGTATATAAATTTTATCTCATAAAATATTGAACCAATAAAAGTTCCAGTGTTAAAAATTCCAGCTAACAATAAATAAACTTTTCACAAAATTTGTTAACTATATTTTATTTAACATAAAAAAACTAGCTGGTCTAGTCATAATAGAAATAATCCAAACTAAAAAAAAGTCTTGAAAAATTTTCAACTCTTCTCCATTATTATTATTACTGCAACAAGACTTCTTTATTGTGCTTTGAATACCCAAGGATCTACAAACAAATCACTTCATTTAAACAACAACTACCACAAGCCAACTCTGCAACCAACAAACCAACTCTACAACCAACCAACTATAACAAGGATATAGAAAAAGAATAAATTAAAAAAAGTCCTGCACATTGTGCATTTTAATTCTGACGTAAATAAAGAACTACATACTATAAATAAAATTCTTAAAAAATATATTAAATGTTTAGATTTAAGAACAAGTTTTTGTATTTAAATCGAAATATTTTTACGAGGAATGTTCGCTGAGTTTCTATTAATTACAAGACTCTTTTTAAGGCCATAGTTCCATGAAAAACTATCCAATAATTCCGGCAGAAGCTTAGTAACAACTTGTAGGCGGGAGCATCTTCATCCGACACGTACAACGTAGGATAAACTTTATGCTACCAAATCAATGTAGCATCACACAGGCTGAAATATTGGCAATCAAAAGGGCGGCCAACTGGTTAAGGTAGTACAGAGTATTCGATCAGTAAGGCTGCACTACATGTTCTATCTGATGTTTACACAACATTGGAATTGGTTAAAGAATGCTGGACATCTCTGAATGAGATGGCGAGACATTCTAACCTAGGGCTCTTCTGGGTACCGGGCTGCGCTGGTGTGCCCGGTAAACACTATTGTGAACGAGCTAGCCAAGGCTGGCGCCTGCTTGCTGGAAACGGAAATCGACTGGTTAGTAGGTGCCCCACTAAAAAGCTGCAAAATACAAATTCAGCACCAACTATTTAGATAAGCTCTAACCAGATGGACAAATGAAATGTCTTGTTAGGTTTCCAGATCCATCTCGCCCGAGTATAACTTTGCAAGATCTGCAACCATACTGGGGCTTCCTCGTCAACAGCTGCGTATACTCGTAGCGGTCAGAACGAGGAGAAGGAAGAGGCTGTTAAGCACATCCTTTTTTGATGTCCAGAACTATCCAGGAAAAGGACGTCATATTTGGGAAATTCGTCACTACCCGAAATAGCAGACCGGGGAATGCGACATTAGGGGAATAAATTCATTCATACGCTACTCGAGCTGGTTTAATACCGACCCAACATCTGGGATAGGCAGGGTACTTTCTTGAATTTCCTCTATCCACCCCAGGACCTAAGTGGGCCGGTTTTTAAAAACTGGCAGCCTGTTAAACCTAACCTAACCTTAGTAACAACTTACTATTACTTACATATTAACATGCTTTTCAAAGACCGTAATGCACACGTTAGGAAGTCGTAGAGTTAAGAATTTGTTATTGCCTCAAAAAAAAAATCCAGCTGATATGCTATTTGACATTGATATATCCCTAGTCCAGCTGTTTTTAAATATTTTAAGCCTAACTGTATTCATGATAAACAAGTTCTTGTTTATGCTTGAACTCCAACCAAAATAGAAGTTGGTTCATCAAATAGAATATAAGTTGGTTCATTTCTAATCAAACTAGCAAACTAGAAAAGTGGACCGATTTTCTTGAATAATTATCGTGAACACTTTAGATCAAGTTTTCTTTCTAAAAGAGAAAATTAAATATTAATCGGTGTAGCTATTTAGGAGAAATGCTGGGACACAGATAAACCCTCCAAACCTGTAACACCACCACTTACGCGAACTAAAGTAGTCACTCAGTTTCATTCGAATAAGCCTCCATAGCTTCCGACTTATCGTTCGCTAATCTTTACGTTATAAACGTAGACTATTTATAACCTATCAAATTACAAAAAAGAGTACAAACAAAGAGTACATTGTGCAATGAAAAAATGAATTTAGGTTGCTCAAAGAAAGCAAGCTGGAATAAAAAACAACGATCAACGTCATGTCTCCGTACCCGACAACCACTGGCTAAAATCCAAGGTGCATTGCAATAAAGCCATGTGCTATAAGGCCAATCAATTGAGAAATAATACCCTATGGAGTTATTTCTTAATGCCTTCGGCCAGGCTTGAGGGTTTTCTTTTCTCAGTATATCGAAAATCGGTGAGCAAAGATTTTTTCACAGCTGCCCTTTGGCCGGGTTTAAAGGTTTTTTCTTTCGGTATATCGAAAAGTGGCTGCGCTGAGTAAACATTTTCTTCATACCCGGCCTTTGGCTAGGCTTAAGGATTTTCTCCTCTCAGTGAATCGAATAGCGACTTCGCTGAGCTAAGATGCTTGGCATAGCCAGCCTTCACCAGTGCATAAGGGGTTTCTTCTTGGAAAGCCTTTCTTCGGCAAACATAAATTTTTACGCAACGAAGATTCTCTTCGATATACCGAGAAAAATACAAAAAACTAATTACAGGACACTGTTTTATTGGTGCGCATGCCAGGAGATTGAATCTACCGTACAATGACTTCTGTAGAAGTTGTCATAATGAGGAGGAGGAAGAAAATTTAGAACACCTCCTCTGTCTATGCCCTGCTCTCTCTGAGCAAAGGGTGGTTTCACTGGGCAGTCCGCTGTTTCAGAACCTAGCAGCACTATCAAACTGCGACATTAGACGGATAAATTCTTTCATTCGATCGTCGGGTTGGTTCAACACTGATCCGAATAGGGAAACGTAAAAGAGGGTTTTACTTCTATGCACGTTCCCGCTTCACGTAACACAACGGGACCTATAAGGACCCAAGTGAGCCGGTTTTAATCTTTGATCTGGCAACCTGTACAACCTAACCTAACCTAATTGTGTAATTTTACCATAATGGCTTTTATTTCTGCATATTGAAATAACATCAATTGATTGAGAAATAAGCCCATATTGCATCAAATCCAACTTTAACCAAAATACCAGAAGCTTTTTAAAATATTAGTTTTATATATAAAGATTAGAGTGGTCGTAAAAAATATAATTTGGATTTCTTCAAGTCTCATATCTCAAAACGATGGGTATTTATAAAAAACTAATCTGGCGTGTCGCAACCTTACCAAAAAATTTTTTGTCTGTGAAGTTTCCAACAGGTTTTGTCTTATCGGTAAACTTATTCGTTCCCTAAAACTGAAAGCTGTTTCTTTATTTATTTGGGCCGCTGAACACGAATCTACTACATTTTTTTCCTTAAAAAGACATCTCCACCATAAAACTAGGGGATTTGGTGGAGCACGCGAAAATACCAAGATAGTTTGAGATAGTATTGAACAAAATCTTTGATGTTCTAATTACTAAAAGGAGTCAATGATTGAACCACACTCTATGGGACGAAGATGCTGACCACATCTGGTTCAGTAACGGCTCCAAGCAGGCAAATAAAGGCAGACTGGGATATTTACGGCCATTCCCATGGGTAGATACATAACCTTTTTCTAGGCGGAAGTCTACACCACCCTTATTTGTTATAGAGAATGCTTGAATTGTAAGGGTATTCATCTCTACTTGATGTCAGATAGCCAGAAAGCGCTTAAGGCCGTAATCGCTAATGAACTTGTTTAAAATAATCTGATGAATGCCATGCTAGAAACGAACGGGCTGACAGTCTAGCCAACAGAGGAGCCCAACGTAGATTTATGCGACCGGAACCATTCTTTGGCATCTCTCGTGGATATGTTAAAGATCAGAATAGTTCCTGGGCTCAGACGGAATTTGCTCGCTATTGGAAATCCCTTCACAGTGTAAGACAAGCAAAACGGTTCATTACGTTATCCCAAAACAAATCCCAAAAGTGACTGCATAAGTGGTGACCACAAAAGTGGTCTTAAGGTGCGTTTCCGTAGACGACGTAATCGTCGACGAAAACGAAATTCCATACATTAGCAACGAAAAAAAGTTCGTTTCTGAGCTTTTTTTCGTTGCTAATGCATGGAACTTCGTTTCGTTTTCGTCGACAATTACATTGTCTGCGGAAACGAGCCTTTAGACGATACCAATTTATCATTGGCTACTCTGAGACTAAACCATGTAGACTGCGAAGCGTAAAGCGGCCCATTCATTATACAATATTATTGCATATGTTATTGCGCATATTATTGTCGGTTATCCAATAACTGGCACACTATTTTCAAAAAAAATATTGCTCAATTTTCCTGACAGTGAAAACGTAAACATAACACTGAACAATGTTACCATCACATTACACAATTGTCTTGATTGTACAACAAAAATCAAAAGTGTTTTGATATTTGCCAATATATTGTGCCACCTTCGAATATGACATACACATTGGCGATATTATTGTACAATACGAAAAATTGCACAATTATATTGCAAGTGGGTGGGCCGCCTAAGAAGAGACGCCTAAGCACATTCTAAATGATTGTCTGGTGGAAGTGGCATGCGGAATGAAAATCCCTGGAGGTGTCTTGATGGCTCCAAGATAAGAACTTGCTACACTGACCTGATCACATACTATTGTTGCACAGTAATTTTTTGTGATATTGTCGTTATCTAGAAACATAATATAATTAGTTTTAATTATTAATGAATTCAATTCGGGCATGGTAACAGCCGCTTTACACTATCTCACAAGCCGTTCGACTTCTGTCGAAAATGCAACCCTGATGTAATGAGTTTATGGAACGTTTTAAAAAAGCAATAACAACACATTATATCAGGGTTGCATTTTCTGCAGAAGTCGAAACACTTGTGAGATAGTCTAAAACTAGCTTAAGCAGTTATTTATTTTTTTCATCTGAAAATTCCACTTCCAAAAGTTTAAGCAAAAGCTTCGCAAGCGTCGAGTCAAGTTTTTTCCGGAACAATTTCAATATTTGTATTATAGACCTTGTATTATTAATCAATTAACGAACCATCCTCGTAAGAATGTATTGAGTTTTAAATGGAAAACTTTTATTATGTAAAAAATAAGTAAAAACAACTAAAGAATACAAAAATGTTAATTATTAAATTTAAACAACAAGTGCATTGCTCTTTCTCCTTCTTCTTTCTATTCTGAGAGGATTTTCTTTGTAGACACACTCTTTTTATTTACGAGTTGTTGTTGTTTTTATTTATTTTTTTTAATTTTATATTTTGCACAAAACAAAGATTTTTATAGATAGAATAATTAATTTAGTAATGAAACACAAAACAAACAATATTATTATTGTACGTCGTTTCTTGATATCGTTTATTTTTTCAGTTTCTTGTTTTATATTAATTTCATTTCTGATTTTATTTTACAACAGAACAAATATTACAATCACAGTTGATTTTGTTTATTTTATTATTTGTCTAGGGTTTTTTCTTATATCATGTTCTTACATTTTGTTGTTTTTTATACACCCTTCACCAAAAATGGTATACTCTACCTATATAGGTTTTTCATCCCGTTTGTAATATTCATTTGCGACCCCATAAAGTATATGTATGTATATATTCTGGGTCCTTATAGATAGGGAAGTCGAATTAACGATGTCTGTCTGGCCGTCTGTCTGTCTGTCTGTACGTTAAATCGTTTTTCCGAAGCCCCAGAAAGGTTACATACTTCGAATTTGGATTAATATATCAGCAGTTGTCTCAAGTAGAGTGGTATTAAAAATCAGCTAAAAAACACTCAGCTGCCATGAGATTTCATTATATTTTTATTGGTGAAGGGTATATAAGATTCGGCATAGCCGAATATAGAATTTTACTTGTTTTTAATTCTTTTTAATTTTATTCTAGACAGGACAATGTTAAAAAAAATCGCCAGACACTAAAAAAACGCAGACTATAATTGTTTGTTATTTTGCATGTGTCAGCGTTGCCAGAGAAATGTTTGCTAAAAAATAATATATTCAGCAATCATCACTACATACTCGCGTCTAATATGAATAAAAATTTGTCTGAGATATCTGCGAAGAAAATTTAAATAAAAAAAATCAGGAGATTTTATTAAACAATTTTGTTAAAAATTTGTTGGGTTATACGCGCAGAAGGATTTAGAATATAAATTTTGAGTCCAACGTGTCTTATTGCCATCGTTATTTTTTCATATTATATACCAGAAGTATTGACTGAAAATAGTGGACTGATTCTTTCGACAATAAAATATATTGCAATGAATGCGCATTGAGAAATGAAAACACTCGGGGAAAAATTCTCTAATTCCGTTAATTACACCGGTCGACAAAAAAATATTTTTTTCTTGTCTTTCTGTTTTAATGTCGAAATTCTGAATCTAGATATCGAAAAACGCCAAAATACCCATTCCAAGCTTTTAAAGTTTGCTTTTGCTGTTTAACGTTTATATGAAAATTTTCGAGATTTTACGTTCAGCAGTAGGAATCACTTAGTTCAAAAAGCAAACTTTGGTAAAAATAAATATTTTTCCCTTTATAAGTAACATAAAAGAAACCAAAATTTGTCATTTAGAAGTCAGACGCAAAAATCGTGTCGACCGGTGTTATTAACGTCCTAGTATCATAATTTACCCTATGGGTAACTCAATTAACTTTTAACGCACTTTAAACTAAATATTTCGCAACTAATGATGGTTGATGCCTGGATTATATTTAATGAAGTCAACTGACTATTTTAACATTGCGATGTTCTAGGAGTTAGTCAATTGTACGAATCTGCACTACTTTTTAACTAACTTAAAGTTGACTTTATTTATTTAAGTCAACTTCAAACCATATATCGCATGTTTTTTAGATAACGCGGCATTTAAAATAATAACAGCAAAAAGTTAATATACACTTGAAATAAGTTTCAAAGTAGCTGAGCGCGTAATATTGGTAGCTCTCACCAAATCTGATTATGTACTCAACTTAAAAATTGATTTTGGTTCAGTTCTGGACTACACTTTAGTTAGCTTTTAGTCAATCTAAAAAAGTTTACATATTTGTAGTCCACTACTGAGGCGGAAGGGTATACCAAGTAGCTATTAATTTGTCTATATCTGCAGAACCACAATAGTAAATGATGTGGATAACTCTTAGAAGAAAGTTCAAAATCCAACAAGATATTGGAAGTATACGAGGGTAAGACCGATGACCCCCATAGAAAATAACAATTATTTTTCTTATATGTTCAAAGCTACAATAGTGAGGCTCCCTAATTTGATATGGATAACTCTAAGAACAAAGGGAAAGTTCCAACCAAATTTTGGCGGTCATCAGGGAACAAATTGCGTATTTATACAAAATCCGGGTGGCATAAGAGGGAGAGCACGAGGGTACAAAATAAATTATGTATTAATTTTCCTATATCTTTACAACAATGGGGTCATTCATTTTGGTGACATGATTTATACAATTCGACCCTGTATACTAAAACAGTAAAGACTCGAAAAAAGTTTTAATGACGAAAGTAAAAAAAAATTAAAGTAAAATAAACTGTAAGAAGAAGCGGAGAAAATCACTCTTAAGGCGAAAAAATTTGGCAGAGCTAAAGAAAAATTATGATTAATTAATTAAAAATTAAATAAAACTGAAAAAAGGAAAAATCCTTAAAAAACACATAAAAAGAGAGCGCACTGAACTGAAGCTCAGTTGTAATTAAACAGTAAGATTAAAAAATTCTTAGAACTACATAAGTACAGACATATTATCAGTCTGTCAACTCGGGTGTATTCGTCTTGCAATTTTTTATTCTTAATTGTCAGCAACTACTTATTGTAGCTGTTATTGATAGCTTGGCTTATTTGTGGAACTATGATTATAATTGTGTTTTTTTTTTGGCTATTTAACAGGCTTTTGTCAGCTTATAAATCGTAATTTATAATAATGTATAATTTTAATATTAATCATATGGTTTCACTTAGATATTTATTTATGTCTAGTGATTTTCTTAATCTAAAAGTACCCCATTTATTCTAATATTGTTATGTTCTTTTTTTATATCGGATTATATTACAATTGGTTGCGAAATTAATCATAGTCTGTGGCGTATGGTAATCGATATTGACTTCATTAAGTTTTGTGTATGTTTTGTATTGTTTAAATTATGATATGAAAAAGGTGTGTGAATTTATAGTCGTCATATTCGTTATCTTTGATAGATAATGAAAAAATACCAAAGAAAAAATGTCAGGAGATTGCAATTACGTACTTTACAAATATCAAAAGTGCTCTAAGCTGTGGCGAGCTACATGTTTGACTACTGCTTAAGTTTACATATGGGTATTTCTCTGGAACAGTCTGCTCTTTTTCAAAGAAAAACTCCAGTTCTTTTTCACTTCTTAAATTTTTGTACAGAACCTAAGTAGCTAAACTTTCTTGCTTGATGTCGAACGGGACAAAAAATAGACTTTTCCAGGGAAATGCCCAGAATTATATCTCATAAAGTATTCTAATAATAACAATAAAAGGAGAGATCCACGCGCATTAAGCATAACTAATTTCACAAACTTTTTAAGACTAATTATAAATATCACGCCAATTTGTCACAATGTGTAGTAGATAACTCTTCTTATTTTCTTCCAATATAAGGTATTTATTTCGTTTGGTAATTACCGCACCACTTTGTAATCTTTCTGTTATAATACGCATATTATCAATAGAGTTATTCCTACAAAAATTCAAGCCTTTCAATATTATAGTTATTTAGATGTAATACAGGCATGTTCTGTATTCCATGCGGAATAAAAGCGTTCAGAAATGTCATAGCATTGTTGTTATAAATAATAATTTGCAACAACAATGCTTTGATAATTCCGCACATTTTAATTCCGCATGGAATACAGAACAAACCCGATAAAGTTAGGTTGTACAGGTAGCTTCCGCTCACTTGGGTCCATGGTTGGTCCCTTTGTGTAATAAAGTTACGCACACAAAATTTAATCTTCTTGGCTAATAAAATTCTTTAGACATACGACATATAAGAAGCGATACGCCTATTATTATAATCCTGAGTTTTTTTTACTGCACTACGCGCATATAGATTTGCTCTGACACTCGCTACGAGGGGAAGTGAATAATTCCTTGCAAAATCATCTAAATGCGCTAAGAATATAAAACACTTGCAGAGCCCGGCAAATGTTGTCTTACCTCCAAATGTATTGTTTTTAACTTCAAATAGGTTTTCGAAAAATAACTCCACCCCATGGCCATCAAAAACAAATCAAAAACCTAAGGCGGATTAAGCCGAACCTGTTTGAAAATTTTAGCTTCATAGCTTAAGCGATTTTATATACATATAATGAAGATGTTGTATGTTTCAATAAATGGCGGAAATCTGAGGGAACAAGTATGAACAAACCTTCTTCTTTTTTGAAACCGGTTAAAAAAGATAATTTAAATTTATTTTCCACCATCGGCATATTTAATATATTTGCTGAGTTTGGATTTGGAACGATATTTTGTCATTTCACGTCAAATTTGGTTTAAAATCAGACCGGTTTCGGCTATGTGCCATCTTCAGTGTTCTATTAATTAATTGTTGAGTTATGTTTGAGCAACCAGAAGTTTCCCACACGGTGACGCTTTATAGCCTCTTCTATGGACTTTGGTTACTGGGCCCTACACTAGCCATGAACTTGGTATGAGCATCATGTCGGCCATCGCATACGGCTACTGTAGACCACTCATGTCCATGTTTCGTCCAGGCTCTGACATCGATGCCCGAACATATGGCTGAGCATCAATGTTCGCCATGAGATTCGCTATCAACAACCATTTTCAATAGAAAGAAAAGAGACAGAAAAAAATTGGTACATATTCCATCTCTATTGCGCTACCACAAAATACATTGATAAGGCACAACACGGACATTGCACGTTTTCACCACAACCAAGATTTTTTAATAAAGAGAAGTAACACAATCAGGCAATTAATGCCTACCAGTTAATTAATTAATGTGTTACCTTGTTTGGGAAAGGTATAGTGTAGAGAGAACAGGTGGTGAAGTGGGAGAGAGATAGAAAGCTTAATTCATTTACAACCCTGCTATTGCGCGTTTTTCTTAGAGCAGTGTTACAATCCCCTCTGGTGTCAAGTAGAGGCATTGAGTTGTTTAAACTGTGTAGCCATTTTATTAGTTATTTTACTTCGCCGATGGTTTTGCTACAATACCGATGAAGGAGGGTGCTGTGAAGTGCATTAGGATATGTTAGTATTACTCGCTGCCGGTACGGCCAAAGTGGTCAGTGCTATGCCTTCATCACTTTAACAGTCCAACAACAACCACCACAATAACACACCAATGTACATGAGAAGAATGCATGATGTTGTTGTGTTACCTGAAACTAGTCTCGAACTCAAGCCCTCAGGGTTTGTAGTGAAACGCGTTAACTACTCAGCCAACAGCACCCTCGTTACACAATATGGGAACTGCTCCTGGGGCAAATTTACTAGGAAGAGCTTCGTTAGCTCCTAAAGAAACATTTGATCTCTCAACGATCAAGGTAATTGACGCAAAGATTCTGTGTTGCATTGCACATGACCTCTTTTATCATAATAATAAATAATATAAATATTTTTTTAAGTTTTGCCAATTTCGTCGAAGAACACTTAAAATTTATCTCAATTACATAATTCTTAAAATTTGAGCTGTAACAAATCAACATAAAATAATTGCGGCACTTCTAATGTTCTTTTTTTTTAGTTTGCTTCCTATCATTTACAAAAAAAACCTCCTATTCATCAATTGCAAAAATTGTAATAAATACACATAAATTTAAATGAATTTTAAAGCAAAACTAAAAAAAGGCACAAACAAAAATTGAAATAATAAAACTGTCTGTGAATGAGTATGTATTACAATTATTTAGTTACTTTCCACATGAATTGATTGCACTCGGCATATACAAAATTTCTAATATTCAAACTAATTTTAGAAGTTTAGTGCAATTTTTTTTTAGTTTAGTGTGTATTTCACTCGTTTTTCGTTTAGTTTTGTGCATAAAAATCACACAAATCTTGTGACAATTACACTTTGCAATATATTCAAATTTCAATTCAAATTGTACAATGGTGTTGCCTATACAAGTACGAGGGCGGTCGAGGTTGTCAGCCGAATTTGAAAATCAGAGGTAGTAGTGAAAAGTGATAACATACAAATAGTCAACATACTGAGGAGTTTACAATCGAGATATTGTAGATTTTTCATAGCTTTTATTGCAATATAAAGCCATTTAGGAAACATAGATACATATCTGAAGCAGTTGGACAGTCGAAACCGTAGACTGTAAGCTGAGAAACCAGCACAAACGAGGTAGGGAAAGTCTGTACTTTTAACACTAAAGACAAGAGCATAGAAAGTACTTTCCACCGATTTCTTTTCGTTCTCATCCACACAACTCGTACAGCAGTGTCGATATGGAATACCTTTAGATGCGGCCCATTACGCAGTAAACAGTTAGGACTCTCATGGAAATACTTAATGCATTTTTGCCGCATACCAGCAGGTTTTACGTTGGCTTTTGACTTACATATACATATCCTCCCTCAAATTTTTCCACTTAGGGGCTATTCACATATTACGTAACGCTGTTTTATGAGTTTTTATACCCTCACCCCTTCGTAACGCTTTTACTAAATGTTCAATATAAATTAACTAATCCGTAACAAATCCCTAACCCTCCCTGGAGCGTTACATAATATGTGAATAGCTCTTTATGTATCAATTTCCACATAAAACCGAAGAGATTTATTACCACCTAAAGTGCTTGTGTTGTAATAGTTCAGGTAATTCTACAACCGCCCTCCTATAAATAGGCTGCGTATACCACTCCTCCAAAATTCTAGTACATTTAGTTTTCACAGCTACATCCAGTAAAAGCTGCATAAATTAAAGAAAATGCGACAAAAAACAAACGGCAAAGCTGGTACAATTTGCGACAAAAAAAAATCAACAAAAGCAAGTAAAAAAGTATATTCGTTGTTGTAAATGTGGCCATGTAAGCAATAATTCGTGATATTTTGTGCCTTCTCTTTACAGTGCCAAATGCAGACAGACAGGCATATAGACTCATTTTGCTGGTTTGTTGCATTTGGTTTTTAAACTTAAAGTCAACAATGTACAAATAGACCCAACAATAGATAAATAAAATAAAAAATTACCTTAATTTTTATGGGCTTAGTTGGAATTTTTTCGAGTTTTCTTTGCAGTTGACTTTGTTAAATTTCCTTTGAATACAGAAGCCAAGAAAAACTGTAACGAATTGATTCATGCTTTTTTCTAAGTGGTCATTGACGACAAATAAAAGAATCTTAACTCTTTACACCCACTATCTACATCTGGAAAGCACTCTATTATGACTACAACCTAATTGGAATAATAGTACACATTCTATTTATACGTTTTTGGCAGCTGCATTAGAGTTTAAAGTAAAAAATACAGTTTTTATAATGCCTATAGGCAAACTTAAATTACTCTTATGGTTTAAAGATAATTTGTTTTAAAAGGTTTGCCATCATTAAAAGATGGAATAGGAAATAATACAAATTATTGCTGCATTAGTTTTAAACGATCAATTGTAAAAATAGATAAGAATAAAAACGTAAATTTCCAAAGATGAAATTAAAGGCAAGTAGTTAGATAAACTTAAGAATTATGTAAGCGTTCAGGAGAGTTGAAAAATAAAGAGATGGCAACTTTAAAGCAACTATCGAGGTGAACCAATATTGCTGAGAGATGGATTGGGTGTTTTGTCAATGTTCGTTTTCTGTATGCATGAAAAATCTATATAACTCGGATTTTTTGAGCTGTGAGTGCATATCGCATCTTTAAATCACCTAATTTATAATATGTTAATAACGAATAGTATTATTAAGCTATTAATATAATACCCATCAAGATAGGTATGTAGGTTTTGATAATTTTTAATGTTTGCTCCCATATATCCGCCATTTTTAATCTGATGTATATGGTACCATTAACGTTGGGCTTTGATGATTTTTAGTTTTTGGTCCATAAATTTGTCCTGTCACATGGTAGCCATATTGAATTTGATATCTATCGCCCGAATAGTATTAAGATTTTTAATTTTTGGTCCCTGACCATGGGCCGGCATCGTTAGAAAAGTTTATTTATGCTCTTTAATATATATCTATCATATATTTTTATGACTCTTGGTCCCTGACTATCCCATGGCCGCTATTTTGAATTTGTAATACTTTGTTTGAAAAATATTTTAAATGCTGTCTAATATTTAATCCATCACGAAAGGTTTTGACTACTTTAAATTTGTTATCCCTTACCTTATCTCTGCCATGGCCGCCATTTTGAATTTGTAATAGTTCTTAGCCCAGTAAAATAAAGCGGAAAAATTGCTGAATACCGGAATTTAAGACAAGAAACTTACTTATTTAGATAGACTTGTCTTGGCGTTGCATAAGCTGTCTCAAAAACTGCACAGAAAAAAAAATAAGTTTTGTTTTTGATAACAAAAATGCCAAAATTTAATAATTTTTTTTACAAATTTACTGTGATAAAGAATTCCGCGATATTCATAACAAAAAATGTAAAAAAAAATTATAAATTGTTTTATTAATAATCGAAATATTTGAATGAATATAACATTTTATAACTAACTTATAAGTTTTTCAATAAACTTTATTTCAAATTTAAGTAAGTTTTTTATTAAAACTTGGGGGAATTGTGATAAAAAAATTTATTTAACATTTATTTCAAAATAGAAAAAACATAAATTAAAAAAAAATTTTTGACATGGCTGGAATACGAACCCGGGCTTTTCAGACGTACAGCATGCTCTCTACGGCTGAGTCCTATCCCACTTATTTTATAATGAGATAAAACTTGTTTTAAGTACTTATGTCTGAAAAGAAAGAAATAACCGGCATGGGAAAGAAATACATACAGCGAATTATGTATTTGATTTAACGGCGCTGTTTATTAAAAATTAGCAATTTTAAATAACTTTTTTTATCAAAAACTTTTTATTACGTGATATTTTAAATGCGCGTTTTTGATAAATATTATTTAGATATTAGAGGTCAGTGTCACAAAAAACGTTTTTATAAATATCCCGATTTCTGTCATGTATACGGCGTTTGATGATACAATAAAAGCTATAGAGAATACAATTTTCTACAAAGTTTATATGATCAATCGTTTTTGAGATGGAGCGCAGAGTGGAAAGCGTATATTTTCACTAGTTTCAAATAAGTAGGAAATTTGTTAGCTGTAGCACTACGTCTCGGAGTTTAACGATTTTTTAATTAGTCAAATCTTTCGGAAACTTTTCACACTCTATTAATTCGAATATTCACAAGATGTGAATTTTCAGCAGTAATGATATTAAAATAACAAAATAATATGGGGTACGGTTGACGGTTGACCTTGCCGCTAATTTCAAGTTCAAAGCGCTGCAAAATCCATAGATATTTAGAATAATAAAAAAATCAATATTTTTTCGCAAAGATATCTCTCGAACCACTTAACCGGTATTCGACGCAGTTGTTCAAGTCCAAAAATTAAATGAATCTTGAAAATCGATTTGATAATAACTTTTAGAGTTTTATTAAAATATAGCGCTTTTTTCGAAATTTTTCGTCAACTATAACTCTCGAACGAATCAATTGATTTTAATAAAATTTGCAGCAGTCGATGTTGTTTTTGTTTGTTTGTTCAATAGCTGATTAGATTTTGGATTTGATCGGTTGAATAGTATACAATTTATTTAAAAAAAACTAATTTTCGAAAACTTTATTCTCCAGAACTCTCAAAATCTACCGAACCGAATCGGTTCGCTATATCACGAAATCTAAGTAAGGTCAATGATTTTAGAATGCCGAAAATTTGGTTCCGCTCGGTTAAGCAATTCTTAAGCTATGAGAGGTTTACATACATACACACATACAGCCATAACCTGCAGACAATAGACTAGTTAAAACATGGTCCTATGTAATGCAACCGTGGACTATGTTATTTGCAAACAAGAGTTTGTATTTAAGCAACAATACTTAAGTGCTCCATCAAGTAGTGGCATAGAGTAGTTTTGAGACTAATCCGATGTAATGCAAACCTGGGACATCATAATGTTAAATCCACCATGTTTTCTCCATAGATTTTTTTACCTTTGGACTAGTCCTAGTCATTTATGAAATATACGTTAGATGTGTGTAAGGACTAGTCGCGTTATCTGCAGGGTACGGACATTATCGTAGAAATAGTCAGAATATATTCTCATGAGCTTAAAATGTAGAGATCTGATGAAAACTCCATTTTCGAAAATTGGTTTGAAATCAGTAATCCTATTTTCATAGTGGAAAGTTAAAAAAATTAAAGAAATATATATTTCTATACAAAGTTATTCTCTTAGTACTAAAGTTTGCATATAAATACTAAATACTTTACTGTTTTAACAATTAAGTTATGAATTTTTAGTCTAACTATATGGTTTTTAATCCAAAGATATTTGATTATTCTGGCTTAAGTTTGTTCAATTTAATTTTTCAATAAACAATTTTTATTTATAAAGAAATTCTAAAGCATGTAACAATTGAAAAGGCAAATAAAATTTTGAGTGCACGGAAGATTGAATTGACACGATGATGTTTCGAGACCTACAACGATCTCATCATCGTAGTTCTTCAGTACCAATAACGGTATATAGTTGAAATTCTACATTTCCTTTGCAATTGAATAGTCCTTTACCATTAATCAATTCGGCTGAGGTATATACAATTACGGAAGATTTTTCAAACTTCAGTTCGCACTTGTTATTTTTTCAGCTTTTATATGATGTTTTGGAAATTCACTATTTCCCTTCAGTTTCTGAATACTAGGTATTGTGTGAATGTTTTTTGTATGTCCCTTTTTATGTATTAGTGTTTTAACAATTTTTTAGTCCAGCTGTATGATTTTTAATTCAAAGATATATACCCGACTAGAAATTTTACCAATACTCATATTGGGGCTCATTTGGGAACGTATATTGCAAGCCCAAAAGGGTTATCCCATTTGATATCTGACCGGGAACTTGTTGGGATAGCCCATCTACAAATTAGTGACTTAACATAAGTTCTTCCCAAATTGAAAACTATTGGGAAGTGTGGGAAATGTATTTGCATAAAAATTTCTAGTCGGGCCCGACTACAAATTTTCCCAATACTCATATTGGTGCCCGATTGGAAATGCATGTGGCATCTGACCGGGAACCTGTTGGGATAGCCCATTCACAAATTATTGACTTATAATAAGCTCTTCCCAAGTGACAAACTATTGGGAACTTGTTGGGAAAATCTAATACAGATTTTTAATCGTATTTTTGTTTTGCTCATTTTCAATAGAGGTGATTGTACATACTTTTGTCCCTTGGATAACATCAGCAATTATAATTCAATATTGGAGTTTCATATTTTTCCGATTTGAGCAAATCTTTGCAAGGTTTTCATATTTCCCCATAGGAAACCAATCGGGTCCCAATTATATCCAGAATGTGTTTGCAGGAAAATTTCTAGTCGGGTGTTTTACGGTAAATGTTGTCAAGCCTCCTACCATATCAGCATTGTTACAACTTATAATAACACTAAAGGCTTTCAGTAATCTTTGCAATTAAAGGTGTATGCTGTTTAAGGTCATTTCACCATCATCGTTACTTAAATTCCTTTACAACCATGTTATTTAATGACCGTAAATTTTTGGAAACTTTTCATATCAAGCTCTCATGTAAAATGAATGAACAAGTGTGTATGTGCGTGGATGTGTCGTTACATTCTAACACAATTAGGTGGCATTTTTAAGTACCTCCTCGTGTTTTATTTGAAACCATATGAAGGGAATCTAAACTACAACTTATAAAAGAGCTCGGTGTAGATTATCTGGGTTTTACTGCTAAAAATTATAGCGTTTCAGCGTTTGGGTTCTCTGTATTTGTTTTTCTTTATTTTTTTGTGTGACTCAAGTTTCATGTTAAGCTCAAATGCATTTGGGAAACAAATAACATGAATGCATATGAATGTTGCACATTATAAGTACATAAATTTTGTAATTTGCTTACATGCTACAAAATTGAGATAAAACGCAAGCAAAAAAAAAAACGTTAAATGTGCGACAATTCACCAAGTGATACTAAAAGCTAGGAGTGTAGTGTCAATTCATCGCCGCTTTAATAAATACAAACAGAGAAAAAAAGTTAAACAAACAACACATACTACATATGTACATAATATGTATAAACAACCAAATGTAAATTGTAAAAGTCAACAAGAGTAGCAGCAGCCCCAGCACCAACATCATCATCGTTGTCGTCATTTTTTAAAAGTAGTTGTTGTAGGTGAGAATATGAAATGTAACAATTACTAAAAATGTAACTTGATCGCATGGGTTCGGTTACTACTTTTCTGTTGCAACCCTGCAAACATATATTTTGTGTGAAAAATTAGTTTCTCCAAGAAGTGGGATTGAACGTTAATAATGTCCGGGCTATTCTATATCTTATCTCAACTCAGCTGACCACAGTAAGTTCAAATTCAATCCAGGATGTCTTTCGATCCTCGATTGAATTGAATTCTGCAAAAGTTGACTGCGTTACATCTTACATAACATAATTGATGGTGGGAAAATTGCAGGTCACGAAACTTCAATTTAATCGTCCGATATCGAGACACATTTGCAGTTGGCAGTATGATAATTTCAAAAGAGAGCTAGACCCAACACAAGTTTCTCAAGGCCGAACCAGCTAGTCGTCTGTATCTTCAATAACTACTGGTCACATTGAAGCAGGAAGCAGGCTTGGAAGCGAGATATACTGCTTGTTGTTATCTCTCCTGATTCGAAAAGCGCTTTGAGATGGCATGAATTGGGAGCTCTTGTTTTTGATATAGAACAGCGCTTCTTTCAAAGCATCAAAAATGCGCTAAAATCATGTCTCCGTATTATTGCGTCATCCAATTGCATCATCATTAAACCATAGACAAATCAAATCGTGTTTTATTATAAATCTCTATCCTCCATGCAATAAGTGAGAAATTTAGAAAGAGATCATGCTTTAAATGTGCCTAGAGCTTTTAAGTGTGTTGGTGTTTATTTGAAACAATGCGTGCGACAATTCTTTCGAACCTACTTTGTTGAATAAGATTTTGTTTATGTATTTTGAAGTGCGTGTTAAATGTAAAAAGGCTGATAACTTCGTAATTTAAACAATATGAATTCAGAGAGATCTCTGACTTTTTTTAAGCATCCTCGTAAGCGCTTTAAAACATCGCATGTGGAAGGCGTGAAGTTTTTTATTGCTTCCAGAAACATAATACATATGTATTTTTTGATGGGGTATGTTAAACGGGCAACACTGTATAACGTCGTCTTTGAAGTACTCTGAAACTTACTACACCCAAATTACAATTTTCGAATATGTATGCTGTTTTGTTTTTTTTTTCGAAAAATTTCGACTACAATATCTCTTGAATCAGATCGAATTAACTGCAATCGACGTAGTATCCTAATGGGTCGATTATGGATAGCAACTAAACTTCAGTTGCGCTGCCAGTTGGCAACTAAAATTTTTGTTTGCCAGAAAAGCAATAAATAGCAACTGAAATTAACAGTAATATCGTAATATCTGTATTATCGTTTTTAGCAACTGGCAACCCAACTAACGTTCAGTTGCTATCCATAATCGACTTATACGTTTGATAAGAACTTTCGGAACAATTTAATTTAAGTTTGACTTAAGTAAGAAGGAAGAATATGGCATATCTGACAAAACCAGGTATTATCTATTAATTAGACTCGTGTTTGCGTTGTGAAAAGAAATAGACAAGAATTATGTTCAATAAAACAATTTTATTGAAAAAAATATGAATTTCAATAACATTTGTCATTAACCTAATACAATATTTCGTTGTATGTATTTCTTTCACATGCCGGTTATTTCTTTTCTTTTCATACATAAGTACTTAAAATAAGTTTTATCTCATACAAAATAACTGGGATATGGCACAGCTGTAGAGAGTATGCTTTACGTCCGGGAAGCCCGGCTTCGTATCCCAGTCATGTCAAAATTTTTTTAATTTACACTTTTTTCTTTTGAAATAATTTTGTTATCAATATAGCGGAATTTTTTATCACAGGAAATTCGAAAAAAATATTATTGAATACCGGAATTTTTGTTATAAAAAACGAAACTTATTTTTTTTCTATGAAATATAAAATAATTTATAATTCTCATATTCAATTCTCATTTGCGATTTATATAAATAAGACTTGAATTTATCTACAATATAGTCACCTAAAAAGTGGGGAAATACATGAATTATACATGATGACTAATGATGTGGTGTTGTGACCTTCGAAAACAAGGAAGAGAAGTGTGAGCTGGAATTAAATAACGTAAAGTTTTCTCTTATTCTGAATAAAATATTAGAAACTTTAAACTAATAAGAATTACTTCCCAGTAAAAAAATTGGAAGTCCTTTTTGAGGAACTACATTTTCATTGCTTCCAAAGAATCGGTATTCAAAAATGCAGATAATTAGTAGAAAAGCAAGTCAAAATTTATTTTAGTTACACAAAAATTTGTAATTCCTTTATAGTTTTATGAAATACCCACAATGCTTTTTAAAAATTCAATTTGTTTTAAGAAATTTATGAGCTAATTTTCGTCTAAAAATTAACAGTTATTTACTGAAATTTACATAAAAACGCCGTTTTGCGTTTAAATTCGTATAAAAAGAAACAAGTTGCGAACATGTGTAACTTTGTACTCTTTTTCCTAGAGAAAAATATTAATACAGAACGCCAGAAAGGAAATATTTCTTAACTTCGCTTCCGATTCGGTGATTAGGAATCGAAAAAGAGAACTTCTTGCAATGTCAACCCTATGTAAAAATCATTAGAAATGATCCAAATTTGCACTACTTCCGGATCGCAAACTCGACATTTTCATGACTTCTTTGGAGTGTCTTATTTTACTGGGTTTATATGAAAAAAAGCTTTTAGAAACTTTTTAAAATTAAATTTGCATTAATCTTTATGGTTATTTAAGGTTCTGAAAATTCTGGAATTCTACCAACTTAAATTTTGTTGCGCTCAGTGTAACTGAAAATTGTTTTTGCATACAACCACACACAAATATACATACACAGAGGCAATCAAGAAGAATCAAGAGATTCCATTTTGGCAAACATCACTCCACTCATCAGTGTCCAACTATGAGTGTCCAAATTCTAGTACGGATCCAGTAAAAACGTTACTATATACCCCCTTTTGCATTGAGGTATTTGAAACTCAATAGAAATGTATGTTTTATTAATTTTGGATCCCTTCATACATAATTTAATCAAAGAGATGGATGTTAACGAGAATTTTCAATTTTCGGTGAAACTTAAATTTTTAAATTAGTATACATAGAGAGCTTTCAATTCGTACTAACCCCAGGGATTTATCTTTTATTTATTACTGTTCAATTTATGCCTCGTTTTTTATAATTTCCATGGTATGCAAATTACTATTTTCCTGTTGTACAATTTTTCTCTTTTCAGAAGACAACTTTAAATAAATAAAAATGAAAATTCAAATATAATGCAAAGAAATATTATAACAATTTTACAATAAAATAGTTTAAAAAATTTTATATGACTCTGCAGTCGAATGTGTTTGTCGGTCGTTTAGGTGCTGCATTGCAAAAATTGAATCATTTTATGACAAATTTTTATGTTGTTTTTTTTTATAAATTCTCAGGAATGTTTGGCTGCTTTAAGAAAAATAAAAAGAATGAAGCCTTTAATGTTTAAATGTATGTGTATTTTATGCTAAAAAAGAATTTAAATTTAATTTAAAACTTTTATCTCTTATTTTTTTATAGGTATGTAAATGAGAATATTCATGCAGATTTTGTGATTTGATTGTTAATTCAAGGTAAAATTGGAAATATTTTTAAACTACGTTTTAAAAGCTTAAACTTTTTGAACTACTGTGATGTAAACTGCGTATGATTTGGTAAATTATTTTCAGTATGGTTCAAAGTTAAACAATTAACATATTGCACGCTTCACAAGCGAAGCATTGAGGT
Organism: Panzeria rudis; assembly: GCA_956483635.1. Classification (NCBI taxonomy): domain Eukaryota; kingdom Metazoa; phylum Arthropoda; class Insecta; order Diptera; family Tachinidae; genus Panzeria; species Panzeria rudis. The sequence goes on along the minus strand of OY101449.1, from coordinate 31,786,399 downwards.
GGGTACTACTCTCACTTCACGCGAAACTACTGATTTTTCAAACTTAAAATGGCTCTATTATTATCATATATTGCACTTGTAAAAAATATATAAACACACATATTAAGAAAAAATACTATTTTTAACAGTCATGACATTTTTAATGTAATTTTTATTATATAAACTAATAAAAAAACTGTTTAAAAAAAGTTCTGTCTTGGACGTCCGTTTGTCTGTATGTACGGATCCTGTATGTGGTCACGATAACAACCGAAAGACTTCACTAATCGAGTCCTTTTTTTCTTTTTTACGCTTCAGTATAATTAGGAGTAGAAGCCTATTTAATTTCACGGTCTAAATGAGATTGAGGCGTGCACTTTTGGATTTTCCAAACTATTATTCTTTGCCATCATAAATCATTTTAGTAGTAAATAGGTAAATATTTTCTAAGATATTTTCTAAGTGTTCAGGAAAAACTTTAAGAACCTTCCTCTAACTGCAGTTCAAAAAATTACTAAAACAATGACGGATAAAAGTTAACGAAAAATGTCTACATATTTAATTTACATTGCGCATAGAAATATGCCCGCCTATACAAATCAATAGCCAAACTATATCCCAACACACTGAAGTTAAATATCTCGGTGTTCATCTTGATTGTCGTCTAGTCGTAACATAGAAATCCAACATAGGTGCCCCAAATTAAATTAAAAGCGGCTCAAATGAATTGGCTTAATGAAAGAAATTCTATACTTAGCCTAGATTGTAAACTTCTTCTATACAACTCGATATTAAAACCAATATATTGCTATAGTATTCAGTTATAGCGCACTGCCTCGGCATCAAATATAGAGAAAATTCAAAGGCGAGAAAATAAAATGCCTTGCTTAATTACAGCAGCTGCCAGAAACCAGCACATTCATAAAGATCTAGATGTTCCGATGGTAAAGTCTGTATTTTCAAAACATATGACAGCATATATAAAAAAAACTGGAGTTGTACCCAAATCCTTTAGCCCGCAATATCTTTAATTTTAGAGGCTGCACACGGCGGAGAAGGACAGACACTCTTGGTCTCAGGCGAGCACGATACGTAAGACAACCAAACAAACAACCGTTGCAGCAAAGTCAGTGGTGGCTTCAGATATTTCCGGCGGTTTTGCAAGAGTGTTGCAAAACCCTTTTGTATCGCTGAAAACTTCCTTGTTTGCGCATGTTGCTATAGCTCAGTTCTCATAAAAAGATCTAAACGATAATTTAGGGTTGCTACTATTTTAGTTCCAATTCTAAATGGCCATCTAAAAGTTTTGTCCAATTTTTTGTCTTCCTTTAGCTTTATAATGGTCTTGGTGTCTGGTTTGCTTAATTCACCGTTAGGTTTTACCTAACCATTCCTGAAAGTTATTCACCAAGGAATCCTAACGTGGGCGACAATTGTATTGCACCTCCAAACTAATTTATTGGATCTTCCATTTCCGGTATAGCGCGCTTGCTCTAGAATCTGTTAAGCTAGCTTACCATCAATTCGACAGTCTTGCAATCCTTACGCCGCACAGTGCTTTGTTCCTATATAACGATGGGACATAAATATAATGAGTTGACGCAGAAAAAAAATTGGACCAAGGCCACGCCTATCTCCCATACATCCTGAATTTTTAAATTTTGGTTTTAGCTACAATTATCAGAATGTAGCAAAAATTGGTATCTGTCTCTAAAATTTAGCATTCTAGCGCTGTTGTAAATTTTATTTCATTCGGTGCAAGAACATGACTACCTCCCATATATCATTTTTCTCAAAAACTATATTTTAACTACATTTATGATTAGAATGCACTAAAAACTTAATAAATGTTTCTAAAATTATCCGTCTTAGCTCTGCTGTAAATTTTTTTCCATTTGGTGCAAGGACATCACTACCTCTCATATATCGTTTTTTCCCAAAAACTAAATTTTACCTGTATTTATAATAAGAATCGAACTGCAGGTATTTTAAAATGGCGGAAAAAAGAATTGTGGATGTTATTACTGTTTCTGATAGGTAAAGGTTCAATCAAAATTGTCCCATTCTAACTTTTTGCGGATATTTGTGGTGATTGCCTTTTATTGAAAACGGTGAATTTGGCAAGTCGCATAAAATTTTAATTTTACAAGTTTTCGTAACAAAACTTAACCCACATAATCTGGTATCATCTAGCTTTGAAAAAAGTATAGCGAGGTAAAAAAATATAATTTTGAATTTTTTTTATAAACACCTAACAACGACAAATGTGCAGTCGATCACTTTTGCATTAAAATAAACCAACTTCAAAATGTCGTAGCACCGTCTCGAAACATTTTCAAGCAAAGATGTGTTGTATTTGTCTTAAATGGACAATTACCTTTGAAATGGTACGCAATTTGTTAGGTTTCAACACCATGCATTTTTATATTTTTGTCTATGGGACACAGCACTGCTTCTCTTTAGCCTCAGCTCTTTACACTTTTGCGTGATTTGTATTGACTCCTAGTTGTACGACCTATTCTTAACGAAATCCAACTTCATGATAAGCACCGATGTTCATATTTTTCTGAACCATCTGGCAAAAAACTTAGCTATTTGTAAGGGGTACCCATCAGGCTAACTCCTTTTCAGTGTAAACGATTTAGAGCTTCTGGAATTTGCATTTCCAGGGACGTGTTCTCACTCGTACGATCATTCTTCGGAACTTTATTTTAACTGGAATAAAGTCAGAAATTAACCTACCAAGCCGTGTCAGGGCGTCGATTTCATTATAAAGATGAAACTAGATCCTCCTACGCAGAGCTTCGTATAAGAAAAAATGTCCACTTTTAAACGACGTTTCGATAAGTACTCATAGACCAACTGAGCACCCTTACGGTCATGTATCCAATGGTGTATGTACTATATATTGTTGCATTGTGGATTGGGGTAATTTGGAAACGAGTGAGCTTTTCTATCTTATCAACTTGTTTAGTAGAACCCTTAGCCAGATTTAAATTAACTATGAGTGAGGCCTCTTTCAGCTGCGAACAGGGGCAGTTACTAACCACAATTCTGCCGTAATATGTTACTGCCACTGAGTAGCTGACAGCTGCCATCTAACTTGTGTGAATAATACATTGAAATTCGAAAACGCTTACTGTTTCGAAAGAACTATTGTTTTTCAATTTCTTTTCTTATTCGAATAAAAGTTAGTCTACACATTATGCAATCAATGACCAGCATTATGCGATTGCGTTACAATAGTCTATTGAAATTTTGCATTAATTTCTATTTAAATTACAAAAGCAATACTACGAGTACTACTACTACAATAGTGATAAATTAAAAAGCCCTTTTCAAAATGATTGTGTTGCTAACAGATTTGTCTAGAATTTTAATAGAAAAATGAAAACTATTATGAACAAATATATTGTTAATTATTTATAATTGTTGTGTAGTTTTATTCAAATGAGAGAAACAAATCTAAAAGACAATAGCTTGAAAACCAGACTAAAATATATTAAAATGAGCAGCATCATGTCGTCTGCTTTGCGCGAAATGATCGTAAGCGACATTTTGTAAAAAACAAATATTTTTTGCTTAAATCAAAATTTTATGATCCTTTTGTAATTTTTGTAGTACTTTATTAATGGGTAGTACTCTATTAATGGGCTACGTAGTAGTGAGTAGTACTTATTTATCTGATTGCTATGCTTTAAATTTGAACTACTTCCTAGTTCTTAATAATATTAGTACGTACTAATTTTTGTCGCTTAAACTTACAAGCAGGGAAACCGCAAATATGCCATTGCATGTTTTTCCTGTGCGATGTATGTAGGCACAACTATTTGTACTTTTCAGAACTTTTTACATATATTACCCTTTACAGCATATTTTAGCATATATCACACTTAGTCGCACATTTTGGAAATTTTTGTTGCATATTTTGCTGCTTTTCTGCATATTTTGACTTTTTTAAATGTTACACAGAAAAAACTTATTTTTCACATCAAATACCAAATTCCCTGAATCAAATGTAAATTTGTTCAATATAGGTCCTATAAAGAAATTTGTAAGTTCAAATGCAAAAATTTTTAATAATTTGTTTGAAAAAAATTCGGATTTTTTCAATAAACAAATTGTTTCAATCAAAAAATGTTTTAAAGAAATTTAAAAAATAAATCAAAGAATTTCATAATTTTATCAGGTTGCCAACATTGGCGGTAGGTAATTGAAATGAAATAATAAGTCAAACAAAATTAGTTATCAAACTAAATAGAGACAATAATAAAGATCTAAAATCAGTTTCAAAAACATGTTTGTTTAACAAAAAAGCTATCGTAATTTTTTCTGTGTATTATGCATTTTTACAAAAAACTACAAAAAAAGTGTTTTGTGATCGAAAAATTTAAAAATTTTTCCACATACAGAAAATTTTTCCTCATGTCCATAAAAAATACAAATAAAGTCAATCCAAATGGTACTGCAGAGTAAAGATTGTTTCCATAGCCGGTCTTTGGGCGGGCAGAGCTTAGACTTTAGGTTGGGGCAGGAAATGTTTAATCTGCGAAGCCACTATTCGACGTGTCCATGGATATTATTTCAATTTCAATAAGGGAATAATGTCCATAGACGTTGTTATTTTCTTGGATATTATTGCATTCCACCAATATACATATGTATATAGTTCGTGGTGACAGAAATGACTATTATATAACCATAAACGAAATAAGAAAGTTTTAAGAGCATATTTTCTAAATTTAAGACCATATTTTTTAGTTTTTATGCATATTCAATGCGCATAAAACATATTTTTTTTGGGCATATTTCCGGTTTCCCCGCTTATAAGTCAACAGTAGCTGAGTGGGTAAAGTTCTTGCCTTCAAATCTGAACGAGCACAGGTTCGTATCCCAGATGGGTTAAAAATAAAAAATAAAAAAGTTAGTAAATATTGCTTATTTGAATATGTACTTATTTTTTAGCTTCAAGTAAGCCAAGTAATAACTAGTTAAATGTGGTGACAATGTAAATACATTTGTAGGGGGTACCCCTAATTTTTTTTGGACTTCTCAAACAAAAATAAGTAGTTATCGAGTCAAATTGTAAGTAGTTACGACTTAAATCCTCATATACTTTTTTGCTTACCAGTAAGCAAAGTTTTTCCTGGGTAGTTTAAAATTGTTAAAAGGTCAAAATTGTTGATAACTTTTGAAATACAGGCAGTAAGATTTTATCGTAAGCGACAGTTTATGAATATAAATCATTTTTAAATGCAATAAAAACCCTTCTGAAATTTTTTTATTTTTTTCGCTTACGATCATTTTGCTCAAAGAGGTCGATTTGTATATACTTTTTTTTTTAATTTCCACGACATCATGTAATTTGTTTTTGAATTTTTTTCTACAACTGTCACCAAGTATGTGACGAATACAACAAAACAGCGGATATGGTCATTAAGCGACAAAGAAAAAAACTCATTTTTAATTAAAACCAAACTTTAACAGTCCTAAAGTAATAATTTTTGTGGTGTTAATTGTGGAGTTTTTCTTTCTTTTCATCTTAAAAATTCTTTATTTTCTCACTCATAAAAAATATTTTGATTCGCTTTAAAGTCATTAATTTGTGGTTGGTTTATTTTAGACATTTCCATTCAGTTTTTATGTCATTTCGTTAAACACAAAAATTTCAAGTGGTTGGCAACAGTAATGCAAATAAACAGGGGCGGGCAGATAGGCGGAAAGTGAGTGAGAGAGGATAAAGCACACAGAAAATTACAAAACAATAATAAAATTTTAATTATCTTTGAACATGCAGCTTACCATGTGCAATTTTATTTTTAGAATAAACATAAAAATAATTAAAAAAAAACGGCCGTAATTAAAAAAAACTCTTTCAATTTAACAGTTAATGTTTGTTGAACAAATATGTATAAAGGAAGAGTAATACAGCCACCAGAAGTAGACGGCAAAGAAAAACAAAGTCTGGGTCTTTTTTTAAACACATTTATTAGCTGTTTATTAAACGTTTCTAAATAAGATTTCCCCTTGCACCCATTCTTTAAGATAACACAAGCTGTTTTATTTATTCTTCAATGCTCAATTTCCCTCCATATTTATACATACTTACATAATAGCATAATTAGTCGAAAATAAAAAAGAAGCACACGCGGATAAGCGAAACCTGAAACTTTAATTGTTACTAATTGCTTACTTTTACATAAAAAGGACATTTACCTTCACAAGAAAAGGGTGTTGGCCACGTACTCATTAATAAAGGCAACCCTTTGGTAAAGGGGGTTGATTAACTTCTTTATGGATCAAAAGTGGAAATATAATACAACACTGTTTCACTATGTTTTTCACAAACTGTAACTGTCACCTTTACTTCCGCCAATAATTATTTAAACAAAACTAGGAAATAAGGGAAATCGTTGTAAAGGGAATATAATGCCAAAAGATTTATTAAAACTTTTAAGGCTACAAGGGAAAAATAAAAAATTGCGTTAAAAAAATCATTAGAATGTTAGTTGTTAATGGAGTTGAACAACAATTACTTATAGCTATTTTAGCTACGCTTTCAGAGTTGTATTTTTATAACTAAATCAAATTAAAAATATTAATGTCTACAATTCAATTCAATTGAGTACAAAAATAAAAAGTATTGAGTAATTAAAAGTTGCGAAATTTGTCAACACGATACGACATTGGATGTGTCTTTAAAATACCTCTGAAATGACGTACAATTTTTTAGCTGACTTAAAAAAAAATAAAGAGGAGGTTGTATGTTCGTCATGTACCTATGTATTATTTTTTTCTATGTTGTAATTGAAATGGTGTATTCCACACGTGGTCCCATTTTCACCAATATACGATAGGAGCGTGGGTAGGGGTACCCCCGCTCCTAAAGTAATATTAATTATCGCATATCTGGAATACCATATCAGTGAGAGGCTTCAAACTTGGTGTGAATTCCTTTATATTTAATTCGCGCAATCTAGCAGAGAAGTGGTATTGTTAGAACATGGAAAGGGCTCCCACCCATACAAAGTAATTATTAATTATTGCATGTTGAGAATACTATATCAGTGATCGTACACACTTGGTGTGAATTACTTTATAGTTAATGCGCGCAATCCAGCAGCAAAGTGCTGGGGAAAGACTCCCTCGTATAAAAAGTAATAATTAATTATTGCATATTTGGAATAATATAACAGCGAGCGTCTACAAACTTGGTGTGAATTCATTTATATTTAACGCGCGTAATCTAGCAAAAAAGTGATGGTTTAAGAGCACGGGAAGGGCTCCCTCCCATACGAAGTAATCATTAATTATTGCATGTTGGGAATGCTGTATCAGTGAGCACAAACTTGGTGTGATTTACTTTATAGTTACATATAAAAAATACGTTTCGTTTTTGGTAACAGAAATGCCGGTATTCAATTAAGCTCTTTTTTTCACATATCCTGTGATAAATAATTTCGCTATATTGATAACTAAACTTGTAAAAAATTATTAATTTTCTAATTAATAATCGAAATATTTGAATGAATAAAAGACTTTATTAATAACTTATAATTTTTTCAATAAATTTTATTTAAAATTTAAGTTTTTTTAAATTTATCTTTTTGTTTTTTGATCCTTGACCTAGAACCCAAAAAAAAAAACAGAAAGATAAATTTAAACATATAAGATCGTATAAAAAATAAAATTAATAAAGTTTTTTAAATAAGTTTTTTTTATTAACACTTGGGGAAATTTTGACAAAAAAATTTATTTGAAATTTATGTAAAAAAAAATATATAAATTAAAAAAAAGTTTGTTATGGCTGGGATTCGAACCCGTGCTGTTCGGATGTAAAGCATGCTCTCTACAGCTGAGCCATATCCCAGTTATGTCTTAATGAGATAAAACTTGTTTTAAAGTAATAAAATAAATAACTGGCGTTGGAAAGAAATATATACAACGAATTATGTATTTGACGGCACTGTTTATTAAATATTTGCAATTTTAATAACCTATCAAAAACTTTTTGTTGCGTGATATTTTAGAATGCGCGGTTTTGATAAATATTGTATTAAGTTAATGACAAATCTTATTGAAATTCATACTGTTTTCAACAACATGGTTTTATTGAACATAATTCTTGTCTATTTTTTCTGTGTAATGTGCGTAATCCAGCAGAAAAGTTGTTGTGCAAGAGCAGGGGAAAGGCTCCCTCGATATAAGTAAACTTATGAACTGGTGTTTTCTTCGAGCGTCACTATATTCCGCCAACGTCATACGTAGGAACACATTCCCGGACCATTATGCACTTGTCGCTGGACTTAGATATTGGTTTAATATACTTGAAAGACAAAGGATCAATGCTTACGACACGCCTCGTTTCAAAATGTGGAATTTCTCACAAATGATTGAAAACTCAATAAGAATTATTTTAAAACTTGCACTTTTAGAAATACGCTGATTTTGAGTTCGCAATTGACGGGTTTTTGTGCTCTGCTGAAAAGTATCGATTTGTATATTCGGCAGTTGGACATGGTAGGAACAATATGAAAAAAAGGTTCAATTTAGTTCCTCGAAAAATTACCGCTTTGGAGAAGAAATTACCGTACACAAAAAAAACCACTTGATCCGTTAGGCAAAAAATAAATAAATATTGTGCATATATAGAAAAAAATACCTTTTGAACCAGGTATGGCGCATGTAGGAAACCGATAAGGAAGGTTTGCAGAAAGTTCTGACAATATACACGATTGATTTTTTTTTGTAATTTTACCATAATAAAATGGCCGGTGGGTGGGCCAAACCATTAATAAGCTGACGATATGTTTCATCCATATTGGTGGGCAATAAGATACCTAAAAGTGTACCACAAAACAATTCGTGGTTTATTAAATTCGATCTGATTTTATTCACTATTAAATGAGCGAACGCAATTGATAAAATTCACGATTTCCATAGAGCAGCAAAAATTCGATTTGTGCGTTTGTTGTATGGAAATCATAACGTTTGCCTAGCTTAAAAATTTTTTAAATTACCGTATTTTTAACGAAATTATCTTACTAGCTTTTGGGCCCTGAAATTACTGCACAAAACGGTAATTACTGTACGGTTAATAATCACTGGTCCCATACAAAGCGGGGGAAAAATAATTAGTTTGTTTACTTATTTATTGTAGCCACTGTATGCACGTGAGTTAAAATTTGACTTGTACTATTTAAATCTTTTATCATTTCGAAATTTTTAAGTATCGAGCTATTCTATTTATTTATTTCTTAATTAAATATTAGCTGCAGCAATCTCGTATCTTTTATATATCAAAAATATTCAATAGTCTCCCTTATAAATATTACATTAAAAAATATTCATATATACTCAACAAATATTTGATTTTATAGAAAAGTATTTATTTATTGCTTAAACAAGTGTTAATTACTATGATCTTCACAAGAAATAGTTGTTAATTGTCTTCATTGCCATTATTTGTTCTAACACTTTTTTTATTTCTCTTAATAGGAAAATTGTTTCAATTTCATGCAACAAGTGCGGAGCTCAGTGTTCGGTACAAATGGCTTTGAAGACTGCAAAATATCATAGCTCTTTTAAGCAAATCCAATAACAAAATAGACTAAAATGCTCTTAGACTTTATTAAAAGTTACTATATTTTGCATCTGCACTTTCGCAAGAACGTTTGCAACAAATAGCGAAGTCCACTAATGTAAAATTCTAAATTACTAGCTATTGACTTGCTTTGACTTGCTGAGTATTAGGAATGTAAGAGCATTAAATATTTGTTATTACCAAACTAAATTTTGCAATCAGTAAATAGGAAATCAATGTTAAAAAATGCTTTAATAAAAAAATATGCAACTAAGTTTGACCTTGCTGGCCGGGCCATCCCAGACACTTCTCGCTAATTGCAAGATTAAAGTGCTTGGAAATCTATAAATTTTTGGAATAATTAAAAACACTTTCATATCAAGTTGGATAAGGAAAATAATAAGTCTTGCAAAAAAAAACCGACTCCGAAGCAGTCGTGTCACTGCTCACTTTTCTGATCACAATGTTGTATTTTTATGAGAACTTATTGTGTGTGTGAAGTTTTATAAGAATCGGTTTGGTAGAAGTAGTTAAATAGAGTAATTACTTTGAATTGGAGTAGCACTACCCACTTTTCTAATCATACTAATGTAATGGCCGGGAACTTAATGTGTGTGCAAAGTTTCATAAGAATCCCGGTTGGCCATGTCTTTCAGGCATCTTGCAAGACAGAAGCACGATAATGTTAAAGCGTGGAGGAGCTGTTAGCGACAGCTCAAACAGATCAGTGAAGAAATTTTCAAACAAATGGCATCTAAGTTCATGACAACAAGACCGTCACTGTCTTTCATTAATGACCATGTTGATCCCCATTAGTGATATTTCTCACAAAAAAAAAAGAAGTGACAATGTCGTCTATTATGTCGTCAGTGACTATGTAGGCGATAATGTCGCCTATTTAATCGTAGAACGTTTTTCTTTCCTGTTTGTGTCCTTTTAATTTAAAATACTGATTTAGCTGGAATTCTAACTGAGGCTGCACTTACCACCCTGCTGCTGCACCACCTACAACATCGACAACAAGAGGCCAACAAGACATGCCAACAAAAGCGACACTTTCGCTCGTCTTTTCCTCGCTCCCAGTAGAACTGACAATTGCACGCCTCATAAGCGAAGCGTTGAGGTGGGTACTACTCTCATTTCACGCGAAGCTACTGATTTTTCAAACTTAAAATGGCTCTATAATTATCATGTATTGCACTTGTAAAAAATATATACGCATACATATTAAGAAAAAAAATACTATTTTTAACACTCATGACATTTTTAATGTCATTTTTATTATTTAAACTAATTAAAAAACTGTTTAAAAAAGTTTTGTCTTGAACGTCCGTTTGTCTGTATGTACGGATCCTGTATGTAGTCATGATAACCACCGAAAGACTTCACTAATCGAGTCCTTTTTTACGCTTCAGTATAATTAGGAATAGAAGCCTGTTTAATTTCACGGTCTAAATGAGATTATGAGGCGTGCACCTTTGGATTTTCTAAACTATTTCTATATGATTTTCATTAGTGACCATGTAAATGACAACATCCGTAATTTGTTTCAATTTCAGCAAGCTGGTGACAGGCTGGCCGACAATGTCCATAAGAAATTCGTTTGCTTGTATACGAAGAGTACTGTTTTTCGTTGTAACGAAATTAAACAAAATTTAAAATTAAACGTTGCAATATTAGCTTGCGGACAATATCCAACTATTTAGTTTGATGCATGATAATTTTTTTTACGTAGTTTTTGAGTACGGTTTCTGTTAGATTGTCTTAAAAGAAACTGTAATGGACAAATATTGTCCTTGGCAAATGCAGAAATTTCCTTAACTAGTCGTTGATGAGTGTCCTCTGCGAGAAGTTGGCTAACCGGGATGTGTCAGTTGAAAAAATGAATTTACTACCTTTGGGCCCACTTTTCCAACCATAATGTTTTATTGTCACGATAACTAAATGATTGTGCAAGCTTTCATAAGAATCGGTTAAGTAGAAGTTGTTGCAAAGGAATATTTACTTTACATGGTCGTGGCACTGCTCACTTTTTGAATAATCATGTAGTATTGAAACGGGAGCTTAATGCGTGCGCAAAGTTTCATAAGAATCCGTTAAGTAGAAGTAGTGGAAAAAAGTGTGTATTTGGTTTATATGTTCATCTGTTCAATCTGGAAGTACATCACCTCAAGTAAAGAAAAAAGAAATCCTAAATCGGTTCATTAATGGCGGAGCTCGGAGGCTACAATCTTCTCTTTTTGGAAGTCGGCTAAAAATTCAGCTATAATAACCAAAACCACTTCAATATATGTAACAACAAAATTGCAAGATTTGAGAGCAGATTGGTAATAGCAAAAAATGGAGCATGAATATCGGTTGTCATATAGTCCGTTTGTATCTCCAAGACTTATTATTCTACATATCGTAGAATAGTGCCACACCCAATGCGACTATGTCTTAAATTAGCTAACTTCTGGGCGTGATCACCAAGAGGTAATGAGTACAATGATGTCACCTGTCCTGAGACTTCCTAACCTGTCCATCATGTCCAGAGTACAGTTATATGTGCTCTTATCCACCAGACACATGCTCCTTTGGGGAGAATGGGTCTGATCAATGACGTATACACTAAATATACAATGTACGGTTTGTGTCGTTATTCCATAGATTTGTATTTAACAAAGTATAAAAAACACTTTTGTATTGCTAAAATAGCAAATAGTATATTATAAAATTAATTTCTATAAATAAACTTTAGCATTTAATGGGTCTGCCATTTCATTTGGAAAACCTAAGAGTGTAAATAATGTTATAGAATAAAAAATATGCTAAAAATAGTAGAACATAATAGCAGCATAAAACAAAAGCTATTAAAACAAACATAAACAGAGAGCCCCTCGACGACATTGCACTTGAAGACTTAATGATAATCACCACTCTTCACCTCACCTCCCCCCTTAAAAAATAGCAACAACATGGAGAGTTTGGTGTTAAATAAATAAATGAAGGGAGCCACACTGTAATGAATGACTGAGCAGGCATATTTAAACATTAAATTATGCAAAAGCAACAATGCAGCTACAAAAATAACAAAAAAAGTGTTCAACAGAGTAGTAGTCCTCTTAAAAGACTGCAAAAATACAATTTTCTTTGTATCTTCTATTTAGCTCCTATTCACCGCAATTTCTATTGCAAAAAATAAAAAAAATATATATATATATATAGAGCTTTTGTTGGAAAATATTATACTCGTCAAATCATTAACGTCATCATCTAGAACAACGTCACTGTCAGCATGAAATGACAGCAGGACTTAAAGTTACATAAAAAAAGTCGTTTAAAAGTTGCAAAAAAAAATTCCAATACCTTACACGACTGCATAATATCGAATAATTTGTTTATAAAATACAGATACAGCACATAAGAGGAAACATGCTAGTATACATAAATTAATCTCTTCATTTCAAAATGCTTTTGAGCTGGAAGTGACTTGTTATCAACTGAAGCATGTGCATTAAAGACTTATCTGTAAACCCTCGTATATGCTTCTTTAAGCTCATCGGAAACACTGGTGTTGTAGTTTTTGTTGTTCATTTCTAAAAGGGTCAAATAATGAAGGAGCCGCCACCGCCTTTGCAAGAGTATTTCATTAGTGTTTTTCTGCAGTTTTTTGTTATAATGAATATGAAGATAATAATGGAGCCTCTTGCCATTTGTTCTTTTTCCCCATTCTCTAAATGCAAAGGCAAATATATATGATTTTGCTATAACAAGACCACTTGTTGCATAGCATCATACCAAAGAAAATTGCATGAAATACTTGCCGAAGTGGCGCTTTTTGATAGAACATTTTTGAATGAAATAAAAATAGTTTGAAAGAATCATTTAAATATCATCTGCTGTGCTCAAAATGTTGACACAAAGTTAATGTAGTCATAAAATAATGAATTTTATTCCTTTAATTGCCCTGAAACTTCGTTAAGAAAGTCGATTATTGTTTCAGTAGCAGTTTAGGCGTTCAACCGAGCAATTTAGAACAAAGATCCGCAGTACTACGAGAAAAGCGTAAATACACGTTAGAAAATGGCTTAATTTTTTTCTAATTTATAGTAACTGTCACTCGGTATGAGGTTGAAATAAATAAATAAACATTAGAAAATGGCTTAACTTTTTTCTCGTTCATAGTCACTGTCACTCTGTATGAGGTTTCTAACGATGTACCATAAATCGAAATCTGTTCGGACATTACAAGTTATGATTGAATAATGAAACTAACTCCTCTTTGTTTTTGGGCAGTCGTTGAAAAATGTCAGCACGACCAAATACTTAAGTAGTTTGGACTACTTAAATTGCTTATGTAATTTTTCGGAAAAATTCAGTCACTCGGATCTAAAAATGGAAAGTTATTGATGGTTAGAATTTGATTTTTTGCTATCCTTCATCATGATATTCTGGGCAGACTCAACGCAACCAATATTTGAAAAATAGCGCCTGAAGAGTTTGGCAATAAATTTCTTCTGAATAATGCCTTCAGATTTGTAAAGGCAAATCGAAACTGTATTCACTTTCAACTTTCTCTCTCGGGTTCTAATTACACTGGGTGCCAATCGGTGTGTTAGCTGAATCAGATGTCTGACGCAATTTGATTCAGCTATAAACGTTTTCGCAAAAACGAGTTTATTCTATTGATGCTACACTCAGTTATGTATGCTAAATCTTGCAGTGCCGGACTGACTAGAGAAATCCTTATTACTTGAAAGCAAGTTAACGGAAGCGCAGGTACTTAACAGTTTCTTCAGTCCCTCCTGACGCCTGACTTTCAGAAACCAACGTGGATATCGTATAGATAGTCAGTAAAGATTTGAACGCTATTAGTATTATGTATATCCCGACATCCTCTCCATATAACTTGTGGCACCGCATCAAGTTAATTGGATCACGCTACTTTTGTTGCTAAGCTTAAGTTGTATCCTTTAGTTCTAACTAGAACTCAAGCACGTATTCCAAATCATATGGAATTTTTATCATATTAGGCGTTTTCGAATTTTCTCGAGCAGGGACATACATAGGTGAGCAGTTGTCAATGTTATCTTGCCAAAATTGTGGTCTGGCATCAGGCCAGAAGCCCGCATTGAACATTCAATCATAGATTTCAGTACCATGTTGCAGAGCAATTTGACGTTCCATATGTTTGTTCTGCAGGATTTCCGAATATGGCACTAGAGCAGACTTATTTGATCTTGATTTGGCGTTTCACTCCGATGACAGTTTGGAGCTTACACTGTCTGAGAGACTGAACTCCAACCGATTTAGGTATGCAAACAACTAAGGTGATATTTTGTAGCGTCCCATGATTAGTGGATGATCCGTACTCACCGTTTCCGGCCTACACATAAGTCTGAGTGATAATTGCAGACTACGTGACAGGTTATCTATGTGTTTATCAGATACAGGCATCGCAACCACTATCAGCGATTTAATGGCGAGGTTAAATAGAAGATGAAATTGTACCCTTTTCATTGGGAGTACCCCGCTTTAGTACTTTGTTGTAAGTCATAGCCCGCCTTAGAGTGGAGATAAAGACCATATTGCGCGATAGTGTGCAAACTAGTCACAACTTATTGTAGGAGTTGGCCTGGCTGTTGCTGTGTTTTCTGCGGAAAAGATTAATTCGGGTTTTCCAGGGCTTGACCTTTCTCCAAAAGAAGTAGGATGGTATATGCTAGTCTGTTTGAAGCAACATCTAATGTCGCCGCCCAGACCAAATTCGATAGAAAATTAATCTGTAGTACCTTCCATACACTCACAGAAAAAAATAGACAAGAATTATATTCAATAAAACCATGTTATTAAAAAAAAATATGAATTTCAATAACATTTATCTTTAATGTAATAAAATATTTCGTTGTAAGTATTTCTTTTCCATTCCGGTTATTTCTTTTCTTTTTATACATAAGTACTTAAAACAAGTTGTATCCCATAAAAAAATAAATGGGATATGGCTCGGCTAGAGAGTGTATGCTTTACGTCCGGAAAGCCCGGGTTCGTATTCCAGCCATGTCAACATTTTTTTTAATTTATATATATATTTTTATTTTGAAATAATTTTGTTATCAATATAGGGGAATTCTTTATCACAGGAAATTTGAAAAAAAAAATTATTGAATACCGGGATTTTTGTTATCAAAAACGAAACTTATTTTTTTCTGTGCTGGTACCACGCGAACCGGTATCTCCACAGACGACTTGCCCTCATATAGGTTTAAAGATATGATGCTTGCCATTAGGGCGTATTTCATTCCAAATCAGAATGGAGGTGAGGTCTCTTTTGGAAGCACAAGTAGTGGCTTGGTTAAAAACAAAATTGCTGGTAGAATTTGTTGGTTAAATGGCTTATGCTTAGCTAGTGGTAATGGTTGGTTGGACTTCGCACAACCAAAAATTTCTCTGTGTTGTTGCTAATGCAACAGAAGCTGCATCTGGTAGTGCTTCGCGGTCGGGTGCTGGCGGAGGTTAGTATAGCTGTCGTCTGCCTTTCTGGTAGACTTCTGTGGTAATACTCGGCTGCGTTGCACAAGCTGCTGATGTAGTGTGATATTAGATAGCTCAAACAATATAAAAGTATTTATTTATGGTTCGGCTGGACATGCGGGATAAGTTGCAACCAATCTTTTCCTTGGAAGTCACGCTGGTGCAGACCTAGTTTTTTATATACATATTATTATCTTAACTTCTCGTTATCAAAAAATTTATTTAATTTTTTTTTTGTAAATAAATTTTAAGCTACTATCCGATCAAATCCGAAATATAGTTTTAAATGAAATAATTCTTTAAAAAACCGACTACAATTTTGCCTATAATAATTGCTGCGAAGTCTCATAAGAATCGGTTAAGTAGAAGTAGTTGAAATTAATATTTACTTTTCATTGGCGCGGCACTGCCCACTTTTCTAACCATAATGTTGTATTGTAGCGATAACTAAATGTGCATGCAGTTTCATAAGAATCAGTTTAGTTGAAGTTGTTGAAAAAGAGTATTTACTTTTCATGGGCGTGGCACTGCCCACTTGTTTAATCATGATGTAGTATTCACACAGAAGCGTATTGTGTGTGTATAAAGCTTCATAGGAATCGGTTGAGCAGAAGTAGTTGAAAAGGCATGCGTATTTACTTCGTATGGGCGTGACCCTGCCTACTTTTCAATGGGACCAATCTGGAAGTACATCCTTTTAAATAAAGAAAAAAATCAGTTTATAAATGGCGGAGTTTTGAGGGAACATACCTGAAAAAATAAAACAATATATTGACGAATTAATAACCTTCTACTTTTTTTGAAGTCGGCTAAAAACAAAACGACATCGATTGGTACAAATTTCGAATTCGATTGAACCTTTCGATAATTTTGTCATTGTTGAAATTTTTCGAAAATAGTGTTATTATGTTGATTCCCCAAAAATTGTTGTCAAATCGATATTCAAGACTTCGAAAACAGCGTTGGACGTTGTAAATTTAATCAAAAATTTTTTTTCTCAATTACTCCAAAAATTTATGGATTTCCTAGAGCTTTGAGGTAGGTCAAGGTCAATCGTTTCTCATATTTTTTAAGAACGCTTTTGTTCTTTTAGAACTCTCAACATTGTTTGCTCATTTTGGACCCGATGACGCAAATATAGCTTTACCTTTGAAAATAATTCGCTTCAAAAATATTCTGCAACCAATTTTTAATTTCCTTATGGTTTGATATTTTCACTCTCACCAAGCGAATTATGCATTAAAAAGAGTTCAACCAAAGATCAATTACGATATGGTAGTCTTGATAATTAACAAGAAATCTATGGAAAAATTATTATTTGTACTTTATGCTTATTAAAAATGAAATTGTTATGCCTATTAAAAGATGGAACTTATATGAACTTTTTCTTTTGAAATGAATAAAATAAAATTTATCAGAATCTAAATTATTGCTTGTACTACATCATTTACACATGAATAGAAAAGGCAACGAGAGATACTTTCGCCTGATAAAAATTTTGTGGTTGCTGTTTTTGTTATTATTTAAGCGTATCTTGCTTTTTATAATTGCATCTTATTTATTACAATATATTATTGTAGTTGTTGTTTGCTACTGCATTAAGTTATTGCTCGAAATAAATAATATTGCAATAAAAAATATCAGCATAGCATGAAAGAAACAGAAGCAGGCAAAGAGTATGCATGGTGCATTACGTTGCTGAATCTAGGCGGTGAAGAGTTGTGCTGAGCCACAAAATGGTCATGTGGATCTATACAATGATTGTTAGGGTGCGTACGGAGCGATTGTATGGTGACAGAATGTACGACAGGTCGCGGCGACAACCAAACTCTGCAAGGTTCAAAGATTGGTGTGTCTTTTTACTACAGGCACTATAAGGTCCTGTCCAATCTTGTCCATTGAGGCCTTGATTGCATTAACACACATACAAATCTTTATATGATTTTCTGCGGCAATGGCTTCTTATAGGACTGGTCTCAGGAACTCTGCCCCTCGTGTCGGCAACGGGCACTAATCGATCCTGTGTAGTATGCCTTGCAGAGGGCTGCTAGGAATGCCTAGTGACAGGATAAATTGTGAACAGAGGTTCGATAGGAGATTCGACGCCATAATTCCGCGTAGGGCAACGTGGGAAGAAAACGGTCCCACTGTGGATTCCAGAAGTTTATATTGGTATACGGATGGATTCAAAACGGAAGATGGAGTTGGCGCTGGAGTCTGTCGACTCAACGTGAAAATCTCTGTGTCCATGGGCAAATGGGCTACGGCATTTGAGGCGGAAATACTGGCGATCACCAAGTGTGTTCATAATTATTTCAGTAGGGCCATTGTGAGCCTTTTTGGGGAATTCCCTTTTAAACTTGTTTTAGACTCCTTTGACTTACTACAGGAGCTATCGATACGGAACAAAGTTTCCATTTACTGAACACCTGGCCACAGTCGTCATCCAAGTAACGATTAAGCGAATGAGTTGAACAGGAGGGCCCCTGCTGCTCCTCTTATGGCGTAAACTGGTCGACTCTCAAGTCTCTAATCAAAAGAAATGACATATCGACCGCAAAGGAAGTGTGGCTGGCTTCTTCTGGTTTAAGGCAAGCCAAAGCATTGATGCAGGCATTTTCATACAGTTGCATCCTGAATTTCAACAGGAACGATTTACAGCTTGTTACTGGTTTTCTCTCTGGTCACTTTGGACTCAATTATCCTCTGTGGAAAAGTGACAAAGCTCGTTCACCCTTGTGTCGTTTATGCTTGGAAGAGGATGACACAACGACACACATTCTCTGTGAGTCCATTGTTTTATGTAATAGTAGAAGACGTTGCCAGTTGCTAAAAATTATTTTACGGACGGAAGCTCGTAACTGAGAGTTGGTAACATCGAATTTAAATTTTTATCCATACTCTACTTAGCAATCTCGCCTGATAAACTTCCTGTGCTTCGAACTGATGAATATTAAAGGATTTTAATAACTTATGTTTGAATTTTTATTTTTCTTAGTGTATAAACTTTGCGCACTTTTACACGCAAGGGTTAATATTTTATGTGTTTGCCTATCCCTGAACTAAAAGTACACACTCGTACTTGTTTATAATTTACTACTTTAGTGGTGCTTTCTTTCCTTCTGTCTTATTGCTACTGCTTCTCTGTCTAGATATTAATACGTATGTAAATGCCTGGCTACTGCTGCATACCATAAATTATTTTATTTCTTTTGTTGTTATTTCTTTCTCGTAAAGTTTTACATGCAAATAATATTAAAATGTTTAAGCATATAACTAAATATTTACTTGTACTTTAGCACATTTTTGCGTTATGACTAATACTTAAAATAATAAATAGATAAACGTCTAGTTTATTATGATTTATAAGTATGTATTGAATTCTACGTTTTACGCTTTATCTAAAAAATTAATAAGATTTTATTTACACTTGAAAAACGTTTATAAAAATTGTTGGTAAATTCTAATAACACATATGAAAATTTATAAAAATATATGCTAACTAAATTTCAGAATGGCAAAGTAAGTTAAATTGTTTAATCTTTCTTTCACAGCTTGCTTAGACTCCCCATAGCCTTTTTAGTTCCTCGCAATTTTGGTCTCACTTACGAATTAACATCGAATGTGAGACCGAATTACGAACAATTCTATAGAGGAAACAACGAATATATAAAATATAACTCATTTCTATTGAGTTAAAAAAAATTTACAGAATGGTATGTAGAATTCTATTACGAAAACCGCGTATTTAATTAATTTGAAATTAAAAAAAGTCGTTAAGATCCATATCAGTTTCAGTACTATTGCTGACTTCATTTTAAGTTTTTGCTCTGTATATTCCATTACTAAAATGAACATTTTCAACTATACAAAATTTGTGAGAATTGCTACGATATATTGTTTTTAATCGCACGAGTGATTGATTCCTTTGTTAATTTAATTGATATCTATGTTAATGCTTGATTACGCTTTTTATTGAAATATTTTTAGAAATATATTTTTCTGTGCAATACGTATCACTCCCAAGAATGATTATGTAGGTATTTATCTCTTCAGTCACCTTTTTTCTATTTGTGTAATGGCTCTCAAAACGAAAGAGATAATAAAATAATTTACTATATGCTGTATTCAGGGACTTTTTATATTAAAAATTATTATACAAAAAAAAAATCCATAAAAATTTATTTTATAAACCTTGTATAAATTAAAAATTTTACTCTAATAAATTAATAATTTACAATTTACATGTTTTATTGCTCACAGCATAGAAAAAAGAAAATACAAAATAGACACCAAAAATAAAATGTATGAATTAGCATTAATAAAAGACTGACCTATGACAATTGAACCTCCAATATAGCTGTCACCATAAAGATCATCATCAATTCTATTGTGTACTGCCTACGACCGACCATGTAAAGCCTACACACGCATAGCTCGCACCAAAAAAAATTCACTCAAAAATTAGGGAGAAAAAACATTTCAATTACAAATAAAAGACGTTTATTACACAATTCTAAATGTCATTTGTTCATACAAATGTTTTTCAATACTTACAGGCACACATGTTTATATATACATACTAGAGATCTGCAATGAGTAAGTTTTTTTAATGCATGTGAAGTTCTTTCACTTTTGAAATATAGCACAAGAAGTGTAGAGAACTCAATGACTATTTGTCAAATAGTTAGAAGTATGCAGCCGCAGCCTTATATGCTCGTAAAAAAAAACAAAAGTGTGACCGTAGCATAGTCGAATAGATTGTAAAAAAATAACAAGATCCATGGAAATATTTATTTCGCAATTGCAAAAAAGTTTACTTTTTTTATCAGAAAAATATTCAAATATACCGAAGTTTTATGCACGTTCTTACTCATATAACTATAATGGCACAAGTGCTAACTGCTCCAATGTTCGAAAACCCGTTTCTTGAGCTAAGGAAAGTATCTCACTCGTATGCAACCGAAAGTATGGAAGGAATTTTGTCATCTGACTGAAAATCAGATTTTTTTTTAGAAATCGCGTTTGGTGCGAAACATTTTTGTGCCCAAATCACCTAAAAAAGCGATATTTATTACGTGTACAATATTTGCCACCACGTAGTGGTATACAAAATTTTTCGTAAAAATTAGTTACATATATGCCTAATGTGCATACTTACGTACGCACAAGACAAAACTGATAATAGTACAGCACATGTGTTTGTATGTATGTATATTAATTTTTTTATTGTTATATTAAGACGCAAATAATAAAACAAAACCACTTCTATATACGTATATAGCAACTATAACTTCCCAGCGATAAAATTCCAAAATTCAAAACTAAGTATTTTCTGCCTTCTCAGGAAGCCCTCTATACTCGTATGTAAAAAATATAATACACAATCCTTCTCCCTTCTTTTAGAAGGAGTATTGTATTCTTAGATTTTTCATTTTGTTTAATAAAAAATGTACTTGAGAAATAACAAACATTCTCGTATTCTTTTTTCACAATTAATTTGTATATAAGAGACATCATATATGCAGCTAATATGTCGTTTATGTTGGAGCTGATTAACTTATGCTTATTCTGTCGAAGCTATATCATGTCCAATTCCTTCTTAATAAAAACGAACTTTAGCCTCATACCATGTATACAAAATTACTTTGGATGAAAGGAAATACATAGTTCGAAATAAAAAATCACATTAATCAAAAATATAAAAGCCGCTATAAAAATACCCAGATAAAAAATGTACCTTCATTTGCTTTTTAACAGACCAGATCAGTCCTCCTATCAGGCCTGCTACATGTGACCTCCAATTAGACCTGTTGAAGAATGCCTTCAATCAGGCCTGCTGAGTAATGGGAGGAGGAAGGCCTTGGTCCGCAATGACATCGAGTCTAAAAAATATATGAATATGCAATGGGATTGGAAGTACTAGTTTATGCTAAATAAGGTCTTATAGAAGGCTTCTTTGCGCCTTCCTTTTACCACTAGGTTGAAACACATTTGAGCAGTTATGCCAACTTTTGAGACTCAAAATTCCAAAAGGGGCTAAAAAGGGCTAAACTGAAAAAAAGGTACGTTTAAAGCAATATGCAGTAAAATTTTTTCGAAAAAGCGCGGAAAGGGGATAACTTATAAACACGATTAAATTTTAGGACCATCTTCCAAAGCACAACCAATTTTGAAAGAAATAGAAGATTATTGTTTATTTAAATCAAACTAACAAAAGAAAGTGATTAAAAACAAAGGAAAGAACAAGTTCGCAAAAATAAAATTATAGCCATATTGAGCAAAAAGCGAAAAGAAGCTAAAAGGGCTGAATGATAATGGTAAGGAGTGCTAGACTTGCGCGTTTCTTAGTTTGGGGCTAAAATTTTTTTCGGCTTTTGAGGGACTAAAAACGAGCTAAATCTAGCCCAAAAAGAGCTAAGTTGGCATCCCTGCATTTGAGCACGAACACAATTGGCACACATGTACACACGATCCCAGATTATACTGTACGCATGCAGTTTTGAGATAGTGACACTAAAGCTGGATTCACCCATTTGTTTCCGAACAAAATTTTTGTCCGGACAAAAATTTTGTCCGGACAAAATTTTTTTTATATGTAGTTTGAGATCTCTCTTCTTGAGAGAGAGAAAAGAAGAGAAATAATTTTGTTGGAAACATTTTCAGCTTGAATTGGTTTAATTTTAATTTTTGTCCGGGCAAAGTTGAACTGAGTTGCCACACCAAAGAATATTTTTATAAGAATTATTTCATTTCTTATTTTATTTCTATAAATGTGACATACAAGTAATATCATAGTATTTAGATTAATAGTTATTATGTAATAATAAACACTTGTATTTTATCCAATTGCTAAAAAAATTTCCGATATGTTTATTTTTATTAACATATATGGTAGCTTTGATTTTCCAGACAAATTGTTCGAAATGGGTGAATGAATAGTGTTGCAAAAAACTCTCAGTAAAACAAGTTTTGTCCGGATAAAAAATTTGTACGAAACAGCACCAAACAAAGAGGATAAGAAGAAGTAGTTTTATTCGATAACTTTGCTATTCTCAAAATCTTGTACGTATTTTTAGTGTTATACTTCGAATCAGTGTTCATGCTTTCCCACTTCATGTGCACTTCACGTATACGAATATATTTGTGCCGACCTCTAATACATGTATCTGTACATGATCGCTTGCTGAACAAAAAAACAAACAATTCCACTCTTCCCAAAAGAAAAGTGATCTTAGAAAAAACACACAATGTAATAGATGACGAACTATTTTCATCAAAATTCATGTTATTGTTGTTGAGTATGCAATGGAAGCTAAATTTTTCATATATGTATAGCGCCGCAATTGTGATCTATAGTTTGTGTAGTTTTAAATAACAAATGCACTCACTCTTCTACATACAATTTGACATGCTTGAATTCATTGGTATTTGTACACATTAAATGTCATTTATTACTCATAGACGTCATGAATCAAAATACACAGTGTTGAACACTTCACGTACATATATATGTACGTAGTTGATACGCTTTAATTGACTAATGTGTAACATTCAGACGCTATCACATCGCTATTTAGTGAGAGTTGTCAACGCAAAAAAAGGTCGTTAACTTTTTGAATTGTTGTTACACTTACGGTATCAAAGAGCAAATATTGACATCAATTAAGTAAAAATTAATAATTTTCTTTTTTTACAATTGCTGTTTTTTCTGCTGCCACAAGATAAATTTATTTTATTAACAACAGACAAAAGATCATTTGAAAAGTTCATCCACTATTAAGAACGCATAAAACATAATATAATTTTTAGTCATTTAATTTTGAAAATGTTGAGTTTATACAAGGCGTAGCCCGCGCCATTTACTAATTTGCATTTCTATAAAATTTCAAACAATGCAATTAATGGTTTATTTCTCTTTTGTTTATTCCTTTTGTTTGGTCTGGATCCCACTTATTTTCCAATAGAAGATGTAATAATAAAATTGTGCAAATATTTATTTAGGTATTTTTTTATTATTTATTTTTATGTTTTTTTTTGTTAACAGATACAACAAAGTAAAATGTTAAATATGTATAATTAGACGTAGTGAAACACAAATGAAAACATCTGTTGTAATGTTTGGCTCAAGATTTCCTTGGTCGATTTAATTGTTAGGGTTAATGTTTACTGTTCGATGATTTTTTATTACCAAAAAGAGTTTCAATGTAGAAAATAACTTCTTAAACGGGGCAAACCAAGCCCAGCCAATGAAAATAGTTTTAGTTTTGACAAATAAACTACATATGTATGTATGTATGTATGTATATTACACCACCCATATATGCAAAAACGTTATTTTTTAAGTTAAGTTATGGGTAAAAAAT
Organism: Panzeria rudis; assembly: GCA_956483635.1. NCBI lineage: Eukaryota > Metazoa > Arthropoda > Insecta > Diptera > Tachinidae > Panzeria > Panzeria rudis. Next base: position 31,761,958 of record OY101449.1, on the reverse strand, counting down.
ACGAAATGCCAAACAAATAGGTTTCTAAAGTATAGACCGATCCGAAAATACCCTAAAAAGGCATACTGGGTAACTTATCTATAACCCTTAAACTAAAACGTTTTAGCGATTAATTTGAATAAACTTTTTTTCTGTAGTAAAATGAGCAACATTTTATCAGTTTTCAGTTTCTTAACGCATAAATTTTGATCTCCTAAATACAAACGGACTGGCCTGGCCGGCTTATACTTTAGTAACTTATTTTTTGTGCACTTCGTATTTTTTATCGCACAGTCAACTAAAAATGAGCGGAGAGCGGAAAAATAAAAATTTTGCTCATGACATACACAACTCAACTAAGTTGAGTTGTCAATTTTACAACTCAACTTTTTTTTATTAGATTCACAACCAATTTTAGTTGTGTTCGAAATGAGGTTATTATCTATGCTCTATGTTTTCGTCTAACCATAGTAGCCATCATAGAATATTTTAAATATTTTTAGTTCTGACGTTACTATTTTTTCTTGAGATTTTATATTTTATGCATATGGCAACAACATTGGTTGATAAATGTTATAGGTTTGGTTGGTGTCTGAAATAATGACGCTCCCGGGAAAATTGCGTATTTTCGTTTCCCGGTTTCCCGGGAATTTTATGCGGGAATTCCCGAGATTAAAAATGTATTTATATACTAAAAAAAGTACTCATTTTGGCACTCAAAAATTTTCTGTTTTTTAATTATTGTCGTTCATCATGAAACAATATCTATGTAAGAGAAAAGAAACGAACGGAGGCTCAAAGTGTATATTAAAATATTTTGGATTGAAGAACGAAGAACAAAAAGTGCTCTCTTTTATTAATTATTTAAAAGAACCAAATTTTTTTTAGTAAAAACAACTTTAATGTTTTTCAGTATGCACCAAAATGCACGGTAGTTAGATATGCAGAAAATCTTTATGCACGAATTTTGATGCATTTAATGACGAGGGAAATGGACAAACATATCTTATTTCAGTTGACAGTGATGTTTTGAAAGAGAAGAGTTTCGAGGAAACGTTAAATGCTGCTATTAACAAAGCAGCTGATATTATTTGAAGACAGCTGATATTATTTCGCGCGATTAAAATTCGCTTTATGGCTGACTAAGGTGTGCGTAGAACATAATACAAAGCAAAATAAACAGTGCTACCAACGTTAAACAAATCTTTCTAATTTCCACCGTTACATTAACTTCCAAATGCGATATTTTATCGCTGTAAAAAGTTCCCTAAGTTTGTACCAGCACTCTAAAGCAGAGTACGGATTTGTACACACACGTGCTGCACATGCACACGTTCTCAAATAAGCGCACAAAAAATCTTGCACACGTACACGAGTAAGTGACAATTTTTTGTATGCTTACTATTGGCACACGTGTATGTGCCTGTGACTAAAGATAGAATTTAGGCACATGAGCTGCACACTCACTTATCCTAATGAAACAAAAAACAATGCTAGCAGCGTTGCCGTTTTGGCTATTTTTGGCATTAAACAAATTAATTATCTTTTTACGCTTTTTTTAACCGGGTTCAAAAAAGGAGGAGGTTTATCAATTAGTGTGTATTTTTATTTTTAAAATTTTTTATGTTTGTACACGCATAATTTCGTCATTTGTGAACGGATTTAAAATTTTTTTTGTTTGAAAGGGTTTGCCGCCAGTTGGGTCCGATATTTTTTGGGTCCGATGGCAATTACTGCACATTGGCGGCTATGATCATGAATTTGACGATCAGCTGAAGCTCCCGCCTTGCTGCTAGTGAACATTGTTGGTTTGCAATAGCACCGCTAAAATGAGTTCGCCCGAGGACCTTTTCAACAACTGCTAACCCTGCTACCAGATAAGGAATTTAGTTTTAGGGCAGCCCGTATGCTCGGAGGCCATTCCTATGAAGTTGTGAAGCTCCAGATCTTAAAAGTCAATGCCCAACAGGCCAGCCAGGGGCGGGCGCATCTCTGAGACAGTTTACGTCCTGAAGAAATCGATGTCTCATATGCGTCCCTCCAGGCAGCCACAAAGAAGATATTGAAAAATAAACAGAACGCGTGAGCCTCATCAAATGAAGAAATGAAAATTTCGATTTTGAACTCACAAGTGATTTAACAATCGCGCGTTTTCAGCAAATGGGCGTTTGTAACATGTTGGGCTTAAAATTAAAATAGTTTTAGTTGAAATGCCGCTATTTTAATGGGACTGTTAGAAAGAATTTATCTTGAATATTGATATACAAATGTTTTAAATCATTTAAATTACTAATAATTATATTTTTTTCGTACAAAATGTAGTTCATAATAATTTTCATTTCGTGACCTTTACCTTCTAGAATAATAGCTCGTTAATATTTTACGCATTCCAGCTTCCAGTGAGCCAATAACATATTTATTTCTTTTGTTAATAGAAATTCAACTTAAACTCAAAGTATTTATTTAATTTCTGCTACAAAATGCTTTAGTTTTATCTATTGTTAAAACTGCTCGTACCTTAAAAATAAAGGAACTGTTTTATTTTTGAGTGGTGCTTAAAAATCAAAGAAATAATTTTAAGTCGTTTTGACAAAAGAATTGCTTTGAAATTTCAATAGTTATTGACCTCGATTTTTAAAAGAAATTTTTTAATTCTCAAAAAAGTTATGTAAATGGTGACATGTACAAAAAATTTTCATATTGACAGGTTATGAGGTAAACAAGTTGCAATCGCTATTTGCAATTGTTGTCTCTGTTTGGCGGTTACCAAAGCAGACTTTGTAAACTATAGCACTACACCAACAGAATGGAATAGTATTTTCTGTGCCGCAATGTACTTTGCCAGCATTAAGGTGTTTTGGGTTTGAGCGCCCGCCTTGCACTGATGCAAGTTGCAGAAGTTCAATTGGGACCACATTTCTATGTGCGGGACGCCCAAATTTTATGCGAACAATAGAGTAATTAAATATTTTAACGACCATCAACATATTGAATTGTTAGTCCCCAGACAACATTTTTTTAATTGCATTAGCCACTTTATGTAAGTCTCATTTTAAATTAGAAAAAAATATGTATCCATATAGAATATTAAAAACATGCAATTGCTTTGTCTGGTCAAAGGAATAAAAAAGGAAGGAAGCAATTTCCCTATAAAACTTTATACTTAATGGATTAGATAAATTACACTTTTTTCTTATTCCATATGAAAATCTATCATAATTTTTTGCAAACCCCCTAAGGAAAAGTAAACATTTTTGTATTAAAAAACTTAGAAAAGACATAAAATACAAAAGGGTGTTATATATTTTTTTCCTTATATTTAATATAGAAAACAATGACCCTTTTATCAGACTTCCTTTCTTTTATACTACCCTAAGGGTAATCAGACAATAACCAAAAATAGACTTTATTGTGAATACAAAAGTTAAGGAGACTCTTTATTGTTTATAACAGTTGCTTTGCTGTATTGTTAAAAGCAGTTGTACTCTTGGCGCATGCCTTTATTTTGGTGTTAAAAAAAGGCTATAAAAATATACAACTTGCTGTTAATAGAGTTTGTCTAGGTTTTATTTTACTATTTTGTTTACTACATACACATATTTTCACTTTCTTTAATATCATTGAGTTCTTCTTGATATTTTTTTTATTTATTTGTAACTTCCTCAGCTTTAAGTGTTTAAATCATATCTAAAATCCATTTGATTAAATGTTCCCAGTACATAATCGTGTTTATTTAAGCGCTTAATGCTTTGATAGTTTGTTAGTCAACAGTTAAGTATCGTTATATTTTTATTTATCTAATAACGAACGCTTAATTGTTTCGAACATGTGATGCAATTTTATATTTATTTGAAAATAGTATTCATGATTAATAGTATTCAAGATTAGGTATAACCAGGGCTCGAACTTTCATGCAACTAAAAATTTATTTTAAGAGGTTAACAAATGCACCTAAAAATGAAAAATATGCACAAAAATATGCATTTTTTCTTGGTACAAAATACCGAAACTAAAATAATACGAAAATATTTTTTTTTTAATATTTTATTATTGTTAGAAAAAAAAACATAAAAAACACAATTCGGTCTATTATTTAGTGCAACCTTACTTTAGTTACGTTGCCAGTCGGCAACTGAAAATTAATGGTTAACATAAAGGCACTAAATAGCAACTGAAACCGACAGATGTCAGTTTCCAGTTGCCATCAGTAGTATCATTTTCAGCAACTGGCAACCCAACTGAGCCTCGCCTGCCATCCATAATCGCCCTATTAATATTTTTTTTGTTGCAAAAATTGAGAAATATGCACTAAAAAAAATTTTAAAACTCCAAAAATATGCATTTATTGCCAAAGTATGCAAAAATATGCACTTACTACCAAAATATGCAACTACAAATCGATGCCAAACTACTTAAAATTTGATGATTTGCATAGATATTTAGTCAATACCTTTTCATCTATCATCACAAAAAACATGCATTTGCATAAAAGTCCGAGCCCTGATTATAACAGTTTACATACTTTATGAGTTATTTCCTTTAAGTGTTATGTGTTGTTTCCACAATGCAAACTAGCATTGTTTGTATAAAATTTATATGAAAAGTACTCAGTTTTTTGAGCGATTTTCATACAAAGTTTTTACTCCAGTCGCTGGTTTGCATTGTGGTAACAACACACTAGTGTGATTTTTTTAAACAATTTTAAGTATTATTTTACAAAGCAGTAAAAATTTTAGTATGCCATTTGTTTTTCATAGCTTTTTAATCCTTATAGAACTTTGATTTATGTGTTGTTTCCACAATGCAAACAAGCATTGTTTGTCTAAAATTTATATGAAAAGCACTCAGGTTTTTGAGCAATTTCAATGCAAATTTTTTACTCAAGTCACTTGTTTGCATTATGGAAACAGCACATTAGTATTTGGTTGAAATATATTGTCACAGAAAATGCAAAACGCCCTATCTAACATTTTTAAAAGTTTAAAAGGAGAAGCATGAAAATTGTTTACATGAAAAAATATATTGCAAATTTCTGCAAAATTTTACAATAAATGTATAAATTTGTGGGTCCTTTTATACTTGTATTGTAACATTTTACACTAATTGTTAATAATTGTCAATTTTCATTTAAACAAGTTTTATCCCAGTAAAAAATGTTTATGTTTTTTGAAGCACTAAAAAAATAAAGCGCTTCATAATTCGCTTTAAAATATGAGCTTGTTCAGAAGCTGATTTCATAGCGTCACAACAATGCAAGTTTTGAAGCGAGTAAAGTATTTGCTTTTTACTTATACAAAAGCTTCGTACACAAGCTATACAAAAAAGCTGATTTTATAGTGCTGATCCATAGCAGGTTTATAAGCGAGAATGAAGAGTAAGTTTATTTGAGTTTCTTGGTGCCGTTTTGCAACAGTGTTTTTGGTCGAGTGATTGGCACGTTGGACTTTAAACCTGAAGGTTCTTAGTTCGATACTAGTTGAAGTTAAAATAACAAACATTGAGTAAAAATATGAAATTAATAAAAATAAATAAAGGAACGAAATAAGAAAAATTCCAAATGGCGTTAACGATGCCAATCCAGATCGAAAAATTTTTTTTATATATTTTCAGTTCTAGTGCTGAAAATGTTGATGATTTTCAGGGCTTCAAAAGCGCTTTTGTGAGCAAAAATGTAGTACTCCATTCCGGGAACTCGCCATACAAAAATCAGCAGCGATATCAGCAGGTTTGTCAGCCCTACTTTTATTCCATAATAGTAGAAACCTGCTTTATTGGAAGCAAGTTTTTTACTGGGATGATTCTCCTGTAAAACTTTTAAAATGTTAGATAGGGCTTTTTGTATTTTCTCTGATGATATATATGTATTTCTTTTAAGAACTAAAAATATATGTATGTATGTGGACAAATCAAAAATCATATTAATTTTTCGATTTTACGAACTCAAGTATGGAAGAAAGTTTCTTTAATCATTTTCTTACCACGCCCTACTTTCATTATGCATCGTTGTTTGTTGTTGATCAGTTTCATTTTCACACCTTTAGCCATAATCAGGGGATTAAATTCGTGAAATTATTTGGTTTCCCTTGCTGATAATACAAAAAAAGAAAAGAATTAACAATCCTGGACTTAACCACAAAAGTTTTATGTGGTATTTATAACAACAAAAAAATGTAAATTACACAGTACTCGTATTATACGGCAAAAAATGTATAATAATAAAAGAAACCTCATAAAAAACCAAAAGAGAAAAAACTTACACTTAAAGAATATAATAAAATCACATAAAGTTTCATGGAATTTCTTATACCAAATTTACACGATGAAATAATTCATGAAATTTTCTTCATGAAACTTTTTGTATTACCTTATTGCAAGCGCGGAAAAGCAAATGAGTTAAAGAAAATTTACAAAAGTCGTCTGCAATTTTATTTCCTATCACTTTTTCAACACAATTTGTTTCCCTGACCATTCTATTAGCAAATAAAGAAAGTTTCCATGCCACAAATTTCATGAAATATTTCATAATGTAAATTAGGTATTACACAAAAAAAGTTACACTTAAAAAATTTCAAAATTTTAGTAACTTCTAACAGATATTTGACAATTATCGACTTCCTTTATCATCAATGAGGACGTAGTAATCGCCTACAATTTACTTAGTATGAGGACATTCATTTAAAATGTACAACGTACCACTCGAGTCACTGAGACGTGTGATCTCCAGCTTTTGATTCACATTTTAGTAACTTTTGACAGACGACTGGCAATTATCAACTTCCGTTATAATCAATGAGTCAGATAGCTTTTTCTTTAATTTAAGCAAGCACAAACTGCAAAGCTTTTTTGTAATGTCTGCAGAAATGTACAGGGTATTGGCAGAGGTCATATTCGTCGCATAGTTGTCGGCGGCGGCGGCTGAGCCGATATTTCCCTTCATAGTTCAAAAGTTTGAGAAATTTTGCTCCCTTTTGGCCTGATCGTGGAGCATATCGGTACATGAAACTATGTGTTCTTTGCATCTAAGGTGTAGGGTATGTTGAGCAACTTTGTAGAAAATATTAGAGCAAATACTTTTGTCAAATATATTAACCCTCTGACTCCACCACATAACAGTCTTTTTTGGCTCTTTTCTAACGAAATCGTAAAAAACACCCCTTAAAAGGGGAGTGCGGGGATAAAATGTTTACAAAAATGTTGGCCATAAAATTTTACAATGGATCTTTAAAGACAACCAATCACCATACTCAACATGTAAACGAGAAATCATTGAAAACTTAAACTATTTTTAAGAGCTAACTTCATACTTATTCACAATTAGTACTCGTCATAGGAAATTTTATAAATCTTACGTTTAAGGTATAAGATGTGTTCAGCACTTTTATGTAAAACATCACGAGAAAAATTCTGCTGGAACATTTCAACCCTCTAACTTTTCGCTTTATGGGTCTTTTTCTTCATTTCTGAAAAAATGGGCAAAAAACTCTCCTTCAACGGCGATATAGGGGCCTTAAATATTCCATTAAAAATGTGCCATAAAATTCTACTATAAGTCTTTACCCAAAGCCCAAGCTCCAGACTTAACCCGGAAGCTAGAAATCCTTGAAAACTTTAAATGTGTTCAAGGGCTAATTTCGTACTTATGCACAATTCGTAGTCGGCATCGAAAATCTTGTAAATCTTACGTTTAAGGTATAGTCTTACGTTTAAGGCATTTTCTAAAAATAGTAAAATTTTCAGAAGCATTTTATTTATCAGCATGAAAATAGTGCAAAACTTAATTTTTTAATTTTAATTTCCTTACTATTTATTAAAAATCATTGCAATTCCCTTATGTTTAAAAAATTTTGCGCGATATATTGAACGGGCATTTTTTTAAAGAACTTTTAATTCTAAAAAATTACGTTTTTGCGAATTTCCAATTTCTTGAAGCTAAATTGTAGACGTATGAGTAATATGATAGTACATAATTTCATATTACTCATACGTCTAAACGTGAAAATATTTACATTAGGGCGAAGGATCCGAGATGTTAAAAGTGGCGCCCAGAAGTGGATGTCGGACTAAGAAGTCACCAGAGGTTAAAATTAAGTGTCATTCAAGCCATAAAAACGATATGCGAATTGATAAGATCGGACTTCAATGGCGTCGCTATATCGAGCCCTTAGAATAAAAGGTTTCCAAAAAATTTTAGTATGCCATTTGTTTTTCATAGCTTTTTAATCCTTATAGAACTTTGATTTATGTGTTGTTTCCACAATGCAAACAAGCATTGTTTGTCTAAAATTTATATGAAAAGCACTCAGGTTTTTGAGCAATTTCAATGCAAATTTTTTACTCAAGTCACTTGTTTGCATTATGGAAACAGCACATTAGTATTTGGTTGAAATATATTGTCACAGAAAATGCAAAACGCCCTATCTAACATTTTTAAAAGTTTAAAAGGAGAAGCATGAAAATTGTTTACATGAAAAAATATATTGCAAATTTCTGCAAAATTTTACAATAAATGTATAAATTTGTGGGTCCTTTTATACTTGTATTGTAACATTTTACACTAATTGTTAATAATTGTCAATTTTCATTTAAACAAGTTTTATCCCAGTAAAAAATGTTTATGTTTTTTGAAGCACTAAAAAAATAAAGCGCTTCATAATTCGCTTTAAAATATGAGCTTGTTCAGAAGCTGATTTCATAGCGTCACAACAATGCAAGTTTTGAAGCGAGTAAAGTATTTGCTTTTTACTTATACAAAAGCTTCGTACACAAGCTATACAAAAAAGCTGATTTTATAGTGCTGATCCATAGCAGGTTTATAAGCGAGAATGAAGAGTAAGTTTATTTGAGTTTCTTGGTGCCGTTTTGCAACAGTGTTTTTGGTCGAGTGATTGGCACGTTGGACTTTAAACCTGAAGGTTCTTAGTTCGATACTAGTTGAAGTTAAAATAACAAACATTGAGTAAAAATATGAAATTAATAAAAATAAATAAAGGAACGAAATAAGAAAAATTCCAAATGGCGTTAACGATGCCAATCCAGATCGAAAAATTTTTTTTATATATTTTCAGTTCTAGTGCTGAAAATGTTGATGATTTTCAGGGCTTCAAAAGCGCTTTTGTGAGCAAAAATGTAGTACTCCATTCCGGGAACTCGCCATACAAAAATCAGCAGCGATATCAGCAGGTTTGTCAGCCCTACTTTTATTCCATAATAGTAGAAACCTGCTTTATTGGAAGCAAGTTTTTTACTGGGATGATTCTCCTGTAAAACTTTTAAAATGTTAGATAGGGCTTTTTGTATTTTCTCTGATGATATATATGTATTTCTTTTAAGAACTAAAAATATATGTATGTATGTGGACAAATCAAAAATCATATTAATTTTTCGATTTTACGAACTCAAGTATGGAAGAAAGTTTCTTTAATCATTTTCTTACCACGCCCTACTTTCATTATGCATCGTTGTTTGTTGTTGATCAGTTTCATTTTCACACCTTTAGCCATAATCAGGGGATTAAATTCGTGAAATTATTTGGTTTCCCTTGCTGATAATACAAAAAAAGAAAAGAATTAACAATCCTGGACTTAACCACAAAAGTTTTATGTGGTATTTATAACAACAAAAAAATGTAAATTACACAGTACTCGTATTATACGGCAAAAAATGTATAATAATAAAAGAAACCTCATAAAAAACCAAAAGAGAAAAAACTTACACTTAAAGAATATAATAAAATCACATAAAGTTTCATGGAATTTCTTATACCAAATTTACACGATGAAATAATTCATGAAATTTTCTTCATGAAACTTTTTGTATTACCTTATTGCAAGCGCGGAAAAGCAAATGAGTTAAAGAAAATTTACAAAAGTCGTCTGCAATTTTATTTCCTATCACTTTTTCAACACAATTTGTTTCCCTGACCATTCTATTAGCAAATAAAGAAAGTTTCCATGCCACAAATTTCATGAAATATTTCATAATGTAAATTAGGTATTACACAAAAAAAGTTACACTTAAAAAATTTCAAAATTTTAGTAACTTCTAACAGATATTTGACAATTATCGACTTCCTTTATCATCAATGAGGACGTAGTAATCGCCTACAATTTACTTAGTATGAGGACATTCATTTAAAATGTACAACGTACCACTCGAGTCACTGAGACGTGTGATCTCCAGCTTTTGATTCACATTTTAGTAACTTTTGACAGACGACTGGCAATTATCAACTTCCGTTATAATCAATGAGTCAGATAGCTTTTTCTTTAATTTAAGCAAGCACAAACTGCAAAGCTTTTTTGTAATGTCTGCAGAAATGTACAGGGTATTGGCAGAGGTCATATTCGTCGCATAGTTGTCGGCGGCGGCGGCTGAGCCGATATTTCCCTTCATAGTTCAAAAGTTTGAGAAATTTTGCTCCCTTTTGGCCTGATCGTGGAGCATATCGGTACATGAAACTATGTGTTCTTTGCATCTAAGGTGTAGGGTATGTTGAGCAACTTTGTAGAAAATATTAGAGCAAATACTTTTGTCAAATATATTAACCCTCTGACTCCACCACATAACAGTCTTTTTTGGCTCTTTTCTAACGAAATCGTAAAAAACACCCCTTAAAAGGGGAGTGCGGGGATAAAATGTTTACAAAAATGTTGGCCATAAAATTTTACAATGGATCTTTAAAGACAACCAATCACCATACTCAACATGTAAACGAGAAATCATTGAAAACTTAAACTATTTTTAAGAGCTAACTTCATACTTATTCACAATTAGTACTCGTCATAGGAAATTTTATAAATCTTACGTTTAAGGTATAAGATGTGTTCAGCACTTTTATGTAAAACATCACGAGAAAAATTCTGCTGGAACATTTCAACCCTCTAACTTTTCGCTTTATGGGTCTTTTTCTTCATTTCTGAAAAAATGGGCAAAAAACTCTCCTTCAACGGCGATATAGGGGCCTTAAATATTCCATTAAAAATGTGCCATAAAATTCTACTATAAGTCTTTACCCAAAGCCCAAGCTCCAGACTTAACCCGGAAGCTAGAAATCCTTGAAAACTTTAAATGTGTTCAAGGGCTAATTTCGTACTTATGCACAATTCGTAGTCGGCATCGAAAATCTTGTAAATCTTACGTTTAAGGTATAGTCTTACGTTTAAGGCATTTTCTAAAAATAGTAAAATTTTCAGAAGCATTTTATTTATCAGCATGAAAATAGTGCAAAACTTAATTTTTTAATTTTAATTTCCTTACTATTTATTAAAAATCATTGCAATTCCCTTATGTTTAAAAAATTTTGCGCGATATATTGAACGGGCATTTTTTTAAAGAACTTTTAATTCTAAAAAATTACGTTTTTGCGAATTTCCAATTTCTTGAAGCTAAATTGTAGACGTATGAGTAATATGATAGTACATAATTTCATATTACTCATACGTCTAAATGTGAAAATATTTACATTAGGGCGAAGGATCCGAGATGTTAAAAGTGGCGCCCAGAAGTGGATGTCGGACTAAGAAGTCACCAGAGGTTAAAATTAAGTGTCATTCAAGCCATAAAAACGATATGCGAATTGATAAGATCGGACTTCAATGGCGTCGCTATATCGAGCCCTTAGAATAAAAGGTTTCCAACTAAAATTTTGGCCAAAATGCTGTTTTCCGTTAAGAATGGTTTTAACTACGTTGTATCACAACCTTCGCGAACAGGCAGTTCCATATGCTACTTAAAATTAAAGTACTAGTTAAAATTGGTTCTAACTCAAAGATTTGGTTAATTTATTGTTTTAAAAAGGTTCTTTTTAGAAGTTAGAACATTGTTTTACTTTAATTTACATAGAACGTTTTTATTCTAAGAGCTCGATATATAAGAAAACAAAAAGTTCTTTAATTTGGGGCGTGGCAAAACAAATTACGGCATTCTAGGGAGCAATTTTTTTAAATTGGTGTTATGCAATATGTATGTGAAAAAGGACAAATGGATTTACTTTTAGGGCGTGGCATAGCAATGAGAATATTAAAAGCATGATGTACTATGTTTCTAAAACATTGCACATTAGGGGGGAAGGGCACGAGATGTCATAAGTGGTGGCCATGTGTTATGTCATGATCAGAATACAAATGGCGATGCAATATACAAAAAACTAAAAGTGCGATGTCCAGGGGCGTGGAAAAAATTAAATATATTTCGGAAATCGCCTTCAACTAATCTTTAATCCCAGGGTTAACTGGATAAACTTCGTTTGTATGGGGACCGAACCACTTTAATGTCCATGTATGAACATTTCATAGGGTGAAATTTCGAGGCGTGCCTGCAGTTTATACACTCACTTATAATCTACTTTTGAAACCAAATACTGTTTACATACTTCAATTTTCGGCTAAAGTGAATTCATGTCACCAATTGGTTAGGTTCTCCTACTTACCCTCAAGAACAGATTTGATGTTTTCGACAGATCATAGCCGACGAAAAAAGAGTAGCGACCGTAAAACAATAAAAATATATATTCCCTCTATTATGAATGCCATCGTTGACGTCAAATGAACACGACAGCAAAAAATTGTCACTTGTCTACTCGTTGTCGACAACAATTGACAGCATATTACTATTCTTTAAGGCTTACAAAATTGAACGAGTATGTTAGTATTAGTCAATTGTTGTCGATAAAGAGTGGACAAGTGAAAATTTTTTACTGTCGTATTGACGTGACGTCGACGTTGAGTTTCATAATAGTGGGGACTATTTTTATTTGATTATTTAAAAAAATACTTGGTTTCTTATAGAAGTTTTTATCAGCTTAAGCTAAACCCCACCTGGGATAAGATTATTCATTGATTTGTTGTAGAATTTTATTTATTTTTTTGTTTGCTTTTCAAATATTCCAGTATAATATTTTAATAGAAACAAATGTGTTTGTTTTCTTATTAAATATTTACGAGTTCTGTGGTGGGTCCTATTTCCGTAAAAAAAATATTTGAATTTATGAATTCAGTAATAAAATGCATTTTTTCTGTGTTGGCTCGAATTTGAATATGAACTTTTAATCAGTATGGCCTATAAAGCGAAAACTTTTTGCTACAATAAAGCATCCATAATGATAAGGTTTTTACCACTTGTACACTTGCTACAGTTTTCAAAGGTAATTTTTCTGCATTGTATAACAAATAACAGATTAAACAACATATCCATGAGCTGCCAATAATTACCCTCCCTCTTTTTTGAAAACCTCCAAAAATTATACAGATAAATATTTAAGTTATTTGCAAACTCTAATCGCTAATTTACAAATACTGACGACATCATACCATCAGATTATATTGTAGGTATCGCTGTCGTCATCAGCAATATCATTCAAATGTTATCATTAATTCCGGTTCTGGCCAGAAAAGACAGCAAAATGCTATTTTTATCGTCAAGAACTATAAAACGTTGTTGCCAAGAAAAACTATTTAGTAATGATTTGTCAAGTAAATTCTAGTAAATAAATATGTAGTAGAAACAGTACTTATAAGTATGTTTGAAAAAGCAGTTGTTCAAATAGCAACTGTTGTAAAGTATAAATTGCTTCAAATAAAAGTATACGACTTTTGGACAATCAGCTTTAAGTTAATTTTTGTAGTATCCGTAAACGTAAAATTTTTAAAAGAAATAATAGTTTTTGATTAGAAATGAAATGAACTCACTTAAATATTGATTTATTACATTTTCCTAGCTTTTCATAATTATTTATATTGAAATCTTTTAACCATTAATTTCGATTTTTTTTTAATTTGACACTCAGTACCAATGTTGCCAAAATCTGATTTTTATGAAAAAAGTGCTAGGAAATGGTAAAAAATATATGAGGTAAAACAAAGGCAAAACAATATTTTAATTATGTAATAAAATATATATATATATTAATATTAAAACCCAAAAACTAACAACACTTTAGTCAAAAGCAAAACATTAAGCTAATTTTATTATAACCAAAGATATTTTCATAACTGAAAGAAAAAATAATTGTTTTTGTATGAATTTCCTTTCGCCAGATTATTTTGCCTTAATACATATAAAAGACACAGCATCTTCAGAATGAACATATGTTTTATATTTATGTATTTAAATCCTTACTGTCTTTACCTCTGAACCATTTCTCCAACATTTATGTGCTTAATATTAAAAATTTTGTAAACTGGTGATCTGATAATATGAAAAAAATGCTAAAAGCATTTTTTTATGCAAAATCAGTTTCAAAAATGCTAGATCTAATATTAAATATGCTAAATTGGCAACACTGCTCAGTAACAAATTAGTATCACACAGAGATGGAAAGTTGTGCTTTTGTTTCAGAGCAAAATTTTTGTTTTGTTCTTGTTTCAGATAATTAAAGTTTCCTTGCTGCATAAAGCATAGAATTTTCAGTTATCTTTGCGAATATATTTCAATTATCTTTGCGAATATATTTAAAATTTTCTTAATTAGTTAAATAAAAAATTTAATATAAAAATATTTTAAGAAAAAATCAATCGTACTAACTTTTCCATCTTTGTCTTCATACGATATTTGGAAAACACAAGGAAAAAATTAGAAAGTGTCTTTCAAATATTTTTCATAGAAATTGTCTACAACATTTGAAAACTAATGCAAAATCTATGGACATACAACTCTGACGTTGAATGTTGAACAAGTGTATCTTTAAAAAAACATATTTTCCACATAAAAGCTAATTAATTCCCATAAACTTAGAAGTACTTCTTCTCTAGGTGTATACTTATTCTACTGTTACTTTTGCAGAACATTAAATTTAAAAAAGAAGTCTCATAAATAAAGCACACATACGGACATAAACCCATAAACATTACCAACAATATTGACAGCATAAAAAACAAAAGTAAAAACAATATGATATTGACAGGTTGCTTAAAAACCTGCAACCTAATTCTTAGTATTCACTCTCATTTGCTATTCATACCACATGATCGAGGATCTGCAATCAGCTATAGAGAAGATAGCTTGGCTCTTGAATTGCCTTTCCTGCGGTTGTTCACTGAAAGCACAGCGGACAAAATGAGTTCTGACTTGCCGTCTACCCACTGAAAGGAATATCTTTGTGCCAGCTTTGCATTTCTTCATTGGATCGATGAATTTTGTCATTAATAACGAGCTAACCTAAGATTTCATTGTATTAATGAAGAATGTTTCATAAAGTTTCATATAAAACACTTCATTGATTTCATGAAACTCTTTCAACCAAAAAACTAAATTATTTCATTATACATATGAACTTAAGTCATTGATTGCAGCTTTTGTAAATTTTGTTAAGTAAAAACATTAACTGAGACTGTACACTAAAGCGGGTCGCCCTCCATACAAAAATAAAAAAGGTATGCCGGTCATCCTTGGAATGAAAGACATGTCAATGAAGTTTCTAAAACAGGAAATTTTTTTTTGCCACGCCCCAAAATACAGCACTTTTTGTCTTCTACATATACCCCCGCCATTTAAAGTAGGATATCATTATATTGCATATAATTGTTCATGGCTGTCATATAGGTTCATTTTTGCCTCTGGTGACTTTTTAATCCGACATCAAACTCTGGGCGCCACTTGTGCAATCTCGGATCCTTCCCCCATAATGTCCTTTTTTTGCACGTGGAAAAAATGTCGTTCTAAAACTTAGTAAGTCTAGCATTTAATATAGTCACTTTTATGACACGCTCCAAAATAACGCCTTCTTTTTTTATTTTTCACATACAAATTACTTTAGACTGGGTAGATTCCAATACAAAACAAAAAAAATTGCACCATTCACCCCCTAGAATGAAAGATACCTTAATGACGTTTTTAGAACTGTAAACATTTTTGTCTTCCACGCCCCAAAATACACCACTTTAATTTTTTATCGCATCATATCGCTTATCGTTGTTCATGGCTTGAATATAGCTTAATTTTTGCCTTTGGTGACTTTTGAATCCGAAATCAAATTCTGGGCGCCGCTTATGCCATTTCAGGTCCTTCCCTCCTAATATCCAATTTTTTGCACGATATACAAAGTTCTAGGTCTTTTTTGCTACGTGCTAAAAATTTGACATAAGGAGGGAATTATCCGAAATGGCATAAGTGTTGCTCAGAATTTGATGTCGGATTCAAAAGTCAACTGAAGCAAAAAATAAGCCACACTCAAGCCAAAAACAACGATATGCGATATGATGAGACCGGACTTTAAATGGTGGCGCAATATATAAAAAATAAAAGTGCTGTATTTTGAGGCGTGGCAAAAACAATTGTTTCCTTCTTTGGAAATGTCATTGACATATTTTTCATTTTAGGGGGTGACTGGTGCAATTTTTTTTTGTTTTGTATTAGATTCTAGTCTAAAGTAATTTGTATGTGAAAAAGAAAAACGAAGCGTAGTTTTGGGGCGTGACATAAAAGTGAATATATTAAAAGCCAGATATACAAAGCTTTATAAGGGCTATCTTATAACGTGCACAAAATTGGACCTTGGAAGGAAATGATCCGAAATGGCATGAGTGGCGCCCAGAATTTGATGTCGGATTAAGAAACCAGTCAAGGAAAAAATTAAGCCACAGTCACGCCATAAAGAACGACATGCGATATTATGAAATCGGACTTTAAATATCGACGCTATATATAAAAAACTGAAAGTGCTGTATATTGGGGCGTGGCAAAAACAATTGTTTACCTTTTTGGAAATATGATTGACATATCTTTCATTTTAGGGGCTGACTGGTGCAACTTTTTTTCGACCGCCTTACTGTATACCAAAGTTTTATTAGTGTTTTTACCTCGATTGCGATCCGATGCTACCACGTTGACAACCGCTCACAGTATCGAACTCAGACTCTTGATTTTCATCATCAAATTTGTAGACAACGCCTTAACCACTTCAGCCAACACCACTATAAAAACAGCGCGCATTCAACGCTTTTAAATTTTTTTTCTATAAAAATTTTTTTCCTTGTATACTGTTTCATTGTATGTAAGAAACATGTTTAGACATGTTTAGTCTTTAAAATAAGAATAAAAAATTTAGAAAGAGGATTTTTTTTATTTACACATCAGTTACACTGCAAATTGTTCATAGAAGGAATAAATATTATTTAATGTGGTGTTAAGCTGGTTAAAAACAACTTCAGCTATGTTTAAGTAAAATATACTTTTTGTCTATAGTAAACTAAAAGCATATATTTAACAAAATTATGCTTTAGAACTCTTAAAGTATACTTTCTTTATGACTGTGATTATGGGCCATAGTCTTCTTAAAATTTGAAAAAAAAAATTAACTTCATAGTATCAACGAAAAAATTTTCATGAATGCTAATGACAGCTAAAAACTTAACAAATGCAGAAACTGAGAAATTTTATTCAGCACATGAAAATTATGTTTTTTTCGTGTTTTAACGTGATTGTTAGAGCATTTGTTCTAATAACGCTTTCATAACATCATGTCTCAACAGCGTTTCAAGTCTAATGTATACGGCATGTGATGATGGGAGATCCTGAAAAACAGCATTTTGTTTCAGCTCTACAAGTTTTTGCAAATTTTTTCTTTTCTTTAAAATCTACTAAATTCTGACACTTTTTTAAAATAAAATTCATTTTTAGATACACAATAAGTTTAATTAAAAATTAAATTAGTGAAATTTATTCAGTCTGAATTCCTTAGATTTTAAAATTTGTATTATCTAAAAATATTTTGAAACAAAGAAGTTAGGACCACTTTAAACTTAAAAAAAGGTGTATAAGAAAATCTGAAAATAATGAGAAAGTTTGTTTTGAATCACCCTGTTTGCGATAATAAAGATAGCGATGTAAAATTTTGGACGTTGAGTACCTCAATTGCTTCCCTTCTCATGGGTTGTATGTTGTATCATATTAAAATCGGTGACCTTAAAAAAGAGTTTTGTGGCATAATGATACGTCCAATTTTTAAGCACTTTACTTAATTCTCATGATCTAGCAAAACAATTTTACATGTTTTATTACTTATGTGATAATATAAGCGAACCCTAAA
The DNA here is from genome assembly GCA_956483635.1 of Panzeria rudis. NCBI lineage: Eukaryota > Metazoa > Arthropoda > Insecta > Diptera > Tachinidae > Panzeria > Panzeria rudis. The sequence continues at coordinate 31,743,957 of OY101449.1, read as the reverse complement.
TACAAGTAGTCGAAATAAGATTACATGTTTACTATGTTTTTAAAGCAACTGTGCAGTAATAAAAACCCGTCTACATATTTTTTTTTACAAACAAAAGTGTGGGAGCATTTTTTTTTGTGTTAATGAAAAAGTTTTGTACACCAATGCTTTGTCTTGTTTATATATGCAAAACATGTTAACATATTTGATAATATAAGCTTCGAACAAGCCAGCAAACAGAAGACACTTGACAATTTATGCCCTAATGACGTTTTGTTTTTATGTATATTAGCCTTAACTATTGATGTGTGATGTTTAACTTAAATCACAGCAGACAACAACGTCTAAAAAGAGAATATTAAATTAAAGTCGCACCAAATTTAAAAAAATTGTATAAACAAACATTTTTCTATTTGAATACATGTGAGAAGGTAATTAATACAAAATAGATTCTGTTATAAAAGCATTTTTTACGACACTCCCAGACACTTATACTCTCCACACATTCATATACATAGTTGATTTGAGTATAAAATATTCTAAAAATGTTTTAAAATTATATGAGATAAAGTAGAATTTCAATGAGCATTCACATTTAAAATTCTAAAAATTTCCAAAAATGGTTAAGAATTTTTGTTAAAATGTTTATATATGTATTGTTTAAATTTGCATAAAAAGTAGTCAGATTTAAATGTATATCTTAAGCTTTAGGGGCTAAATAAGAATAATCTTGGGAATTAAGAATTTTTGTTAAAATATTTATGTATGTATTGTTTAAATTTGCATAAACAGTAATCAGTAATCTTAAGCTTTAGGGGCTAAATAAGAATAATCTTGTAGAATCTTATTTTGTAAATATATTACATCTTTTGCCCTTATAAGCAAACCCCCCCCCCTCCCTCCCAAAAAAAACATGAGATACGGTTGATCGTGCAGAATATCCCTCAAACTAGCCGCTAATTTCATAGACTGGAAAATTCATAGATTTATGGAGTTAAAAATAGAATAAAAAATCAGAAAAGTGGGCATGAAGAAAAATATACCAACGGTAACACTGGTATTTGCTGTGATAAAACATCAAGTTAACATGAATTTAGTAGTGATTTAATTCTCGTATTCAATTTTCGCTAAAAGTTTGTACATATAAGAATTGCAGTCATATTCAACACAGCCACCTAAGCGATAAGCAAGATGCACTTGAACATTGATGATGGAGGGGTAGCGGCTTCGCAAAACAGCGTTGTTATGTTCTGTTGTGTACGTTGAAAGCTAAAGGGGTACTGTTGGCTGAGTAGCTAGCGCGTTTGACTACAAACCTTGAGGTCTTGAGGTCAAGACTAGTTTCAGGCAAGCCAACAGCAGCATCAATTTTTCTCATGTGTATTGGTGTTATTGTGGTGGTTGTTGTTGGACTGTTAAAGTGATGAAGGCATTGCATTGATCGCTTTGGCAGTACCGGCAGCGATTAATACAAACATATCCTAATGCACTTCACAGCACCCTCCTTCGTCGGTATTGTAGCAGAACCGTCGGCGAAGTAAAAGAACCAATAAAATCGCTACACAGCTTAAACAACAACTGGATGCCTCTACTTGACACCAGAGGGGCTTGCAATACTGCTCTACAAAAAACGTGCATGGTTGTAAATGAATTAAGCTTTTTATCTCTCTCCCACTTCACCACCTGTTCTCACTACACTATCCATTTCCCAAAAAAGGTAACACATTAATTAATTAACTGGTAGGCATTAATTGCCAGATTGTGTTACTTCTCTTTATTTAAAAAAAATATATATATATATAGACATTGCTTAACCCTCAACAAATAAATCTAAATATTTTTAATTGAAAATATTTCTCTGAATTTTATTTAACTTACAAAATTTTGTAATTGTATTTATGAAAAGCGTTTTGGGTGCTTCTACACAGAAAAAACTAATTTTTCACTTCAAATACCAAATTCCCTTAATCAAATGTAAATTTGTTCAATTTAGGTCCTATAAAGAAATTTGTAAATTCAAATGCAAAAATTTATAATTTGTTAAAAAAAAATCTGATTTTTTCAATAAACAAATTGTTTCAATGAAAAAATGTTTTAGAGAAATATAAAAAATAAATCAAAGAATTTTCTTAATTTTATCAGGTTGTCAACATTGGCGGTAGCTAAATGAAATGAAATAATAAGTCAAACAAAATTATTTATCAAACTAAATAGAGACAATTATAAAGATTTAAAATAAGTTTCAAAAACATGTTTCACAGAAAAAATTATCATAGGTTTTTATTTTAACACACATGTGTTTGAATTTGTTTTTAAATTTTATTATTTTTTTCTTTGGTTTTTAAATATTCCAATACAAAATTTTGATAAAAAAAGCGATTTTTAATGTTTAATTTTACGAATTTTGTGATAAGTAAAATTTTTGTATAATAAATATTTGACGTTATGAATTTAGTAATAGAATACGAGTTATAGTTTTTTCTGTGTTGTTTAAAAAAAAAGTTATCATAATTTTTTCTGTGTAAAAACCTAAACAAAATTTTTTATGTATGGAGTATGTTGTACAGATTCATAGACCTAATTATTGGATCATGCAGGTTGTATCCAGGCGTTGCATAAATGATTAGCTTGTGTGTACTTAGAGATAATCTCAAAAAAGCAAAGCTTGTAGTCTCAAAGAAGATGCCATAATCATTTTGTCAGGGTTGCTATAAAACAGCATTAAAACAATAATACAAATATTTTAGAATCTGCCTATTTCAAAGAAAATATTTCATATTCTAAAATGATTTAATTAATTCATCAGTATTTCGGCTCTAAACAGTTTATAAGAAAAATTATTTTATAGTTTACGTCATATTTCTTTATAATAATGTGAAATTTAAATATGTGTGTGAGTTTCATTTTCATAAATTCTCAACAGATGAATGAAATTTAGATTTTTTTTCTTTTCTTTTTAATTTGATAAGTTTTATTTAGGTTAAACAAAATCACTGGATTTTTTGCACAATTTACATGTATAGCGTTTTGTATTTGTAATATAAACTGACATACATTTGGAGGTTGTTTTGAAAGTTTATATTTGTTTTATAGTATTTTACGTTAGTTTTTTCAAAATGAATTTTTTATATAAACTTTCACAGATGACTGGATCTTTGTGGTTTTGGAAATTCTAATAAATATCTCAAAATTGCTTGGAACTGCTTTATAAAAATTAGACGTATGTTTTTTTATATAAAATTCCAATTGTTGTTTGATTTGACTATTTAAATCAAATATTTCTTAATAAATAATAATTAATAAACACATATGCATAAGTTTTGAAAAATAAACATGTGCCCAAAAAACATGATTTAATATTTTCTATTGCAAGTGTAAATAAAATTTGTTATAACTTTTACACAGAGAAAATTATTCTCCAGAAAATGTTTACAAAATCCGTTTATCAAAAATTAAAATTGCTTTGAATTAATTTAGTAATTGAATCAATTACTCATGTGATCAAAAATGATTTTTTCTAACAAATTTTACACATACAATTGAAAATTAGAATTTTAGGAATTGAATATTTTTTTTATAAAGAGAAGCACTATAAAATAATTAATTCATTAATTAATGTGTTACCTTCTTTTGGAAAGGGATATAGTAGAGCGAATAGATGCTGAAGTGAGATAGAGGTGGAAAGTCTAATTATTTTACAACTCTGCTATTGCTCGTTATGTTAACTTCACAGCAGTAATTGAAGCGCCTCTGGCGTTAAGCTTTTATTGTAGCCATTTTATTAATTGTTTTACTTCACCAACGATTTTTGCTAACATTACCGCTGAAGGAGGGCGCTTTGATATACATTAGCATAGAACAGTATTAATCGCTGCCGATACTGCTCAGTGACCAGTGCTATGCCTTCATCACTTAAACAGTCCAACAACAACTAACACAACACCACACTAATGCACATCAGAAACATTTATGATGTTGATGATGACTTTCCTGGCACAGGGATCGAACCCGGCATCATTACTTTGTAGTCAGCGCGCTAACTACTTTAACCAACAGCACCCTCTAAATATGGACATTTCCAGAGAAAAATGTACTTTTGTCTCGTTCGCGACTAATAATTTTCATACTACACAGAAAAAAATAGACAAGAATTATATTCAATAAGACCGTGTTATTAAAAAAAATATGAATTTCAATAACATTTATCTTTAACATAATAAAATATTTCGTTGTAAGTATTTCTTTTCCATGCCGGTTATTTCTTTTCTTTTTATACATAAGTACTTAAAACAAGTTGTATCCCATAAAAAAATAAATGGGATATGGCTCAGCTAGAGAGTGTATGCTTTACGTCCGGAAAGCCCGGGTTCGTATTCCAGCCATGTCAACATTTTTTTAATTTATATATATATTTTTATTTTGAAATAATTTTGTTATCAATATAGGGGAATTCTTTATCACAGGAAATTTGAAAAAAAAATTATTGAATACCGGGATTTTTGTTATCAAAAACGAAACTTATTTTTTTCTGTGTATAATGGAAATATTTCTACTTTTATCTTAAATCAGAGTGTGCAAACCAACAAAACTTTTCGCAAACGTTTCTTCCGAAGACACAAACGTTTAAAATATTTTCAATCGTTTCGTACATGAGCAAAACCAAAAAAAAAAAAAAAACTTTGCAATGACAAAGATTGCAAACAATACAATTGTCTATTCACTCATCTTCAATCGTACAACTGCAAACGAAACAAAAGCAGAAATGTATTTTGTTGAATGGTTCATTGTATTTAGCATAAATACATTAACACATTCTCTACTATGATGAGCAAATCAATCGGGAAACGTTTGCAAATGTATTTTCTTAAAACTTTTCAATTTTGTTCTCATTCTTTGCTTTTCTAGCTGCGTACAATTAAGTTAATGTACATTTAGTGCACAAACAATACAAAGCTAAATTGAACTATCATTCTCGTTGTTTTTGTTTTACAAAACAAAACGAAAACAAACGTTTCGTTTAGTTTATTTTCCTACTCTGTCTTAAATATAGTAGCACTGTTTGCACTTTTATGGACACTCAACTTTAACCGCTTCCAAGTTCTAAAAAGTGACTAAATATAAAATCTCGATTAGCCAACAATTTTTGAGAAACTACAAAATAACTCTTAAATAAGTCAATGGATTTTGATAAAATTGTTTGCAATCGACGTAGTCTTCTAAGGCTAAGAGCTGATTAAATTTTGGATTCGATCGGAACAGTGGCTTAAAATCATAGAAATTCAATCGGTACATATTCATACGATATCTAAGTTTAGCCAAAATCTTAAGAATGGAAAAAATTTTGTTGGCTTAGCTGTTCAAGAGCTATAAGTGGGTTACATATTTACACGTACATCCATACGGATAGAATATAGCTTTCCCGGTCCTCAAAACGTTGAGATCTGATGAAAACTCGTTTTTCGAAAATCGAGTTGAAATCAATAACTTTCCAATTTTTTGATTGCGTTAAAAAACGAATCTCTGGAAATCCGAAATTTTTTGAAACAAAATTCTATTTCTTATACATAAATATTTGTATTAAACCTAAACCTTTAAGTTCTTGTCATATAAAATCATTAGCACCAATTATGTTGAAACATTTTTATACATACAATAAACAAATCAGAAAAACCATCACGCATATTAAAAATAGAATTTTCCTAAGTAGAAATAAAAACCAAACATTTATGGTTATACATAAAATGAAACAAAGACATAAAGATGACATAAAACATCAACTTGAATGTCAACCTAGTGGAGAAAAAGAGGTGATGCGAAAAAATATGTTAAATTGACATTGTTGATGCTGGGAGATTTACATTTTTGTTGTTTCCATTTTCTTTGTTCGTAAAAATGTCTTTGGTTATTTACATATAAAATATGTTTATTTATTTTATTTATTTTTTCGTTTCTTAAAACCATATGGCAAACTTAATATATCACTAATATATTTTTGTCATAAAATGTATTTTCTAAAAATATCTGCCACATAGAAAAAATTTAATGTGTCTTTCGTATGTATGTACGCAATTCTTTAAGAGAATTTTTTACTCTATATTGTATTAGTAAAATAAGTTTTTAGCTCTTAAAAATTCATACCCAACATATGGCGTTATCTTTTTGGGTAATTGGTAAAATATTTTATTTTATACATGTGTGTATACATACATACTTACATATGTATACAGTTATTAAGATAATCAAAGTCTGTCGCTTCTTAACTTCTAAAAGAAATTTTATTATTATTCCCAAGATACATGGATTTAATTTTTTTTGCCTTTACTGCAGCTCAATTTGAAGAGGATGACATTGTTCGAAAAAATTTGCTTTACTTAGGCTGCAGCATTATATTTTATTATTATTATTAGTTGTGCAAAATTTTGAAGTAGGTACATTCTTCAGGCGTTAAGCTAACAACACGATAGATATCAACGAAATTTAATTTATTTTTAACTTTTGATAATCTATTTGTGCAGACTCTTCACTTTACAAATAATAAAGATAATGCATGAACTATGATAAAGATATATAGCCCCTTAAATATTTCATGCCGCTTTTAATATAAAAATCCAATTTTTTCGGAGTTTTAAAAATTCTAAATAAACTTTTCAATAAACTTTTTTCACACAACTTGCCAATAGGTAGATAACTTATTGGCAAATAAAAAAAGTCAAATTATTTAAAAACATAATATAAGAACATTTCAGGAATTGAATTTAACTAATTTATTAATTTTTTTCGAACTCTTGCTAGCAAATTCTTCAAAGAAATGATACATTTTCGGCATCAACACGAGTACAACTGAACTAATATGCACATGTGGAGATATGACGGTCTCCGAAAAGTGGAATGTTGCTTCAGTCCTACCAGTGTTGTGCCGATAATTTGTCTTATCTAAAACTGCCTTGATCGTGTTAATTTTTAACTTTTACCAAAACAGACTCTAAAAATAGAAAAATGTTTTTGGATATCAAATTTAGAGATAAATTTAAAATTATTAAAAAGTAAAACAATAGGGGTCCGTGTGCAAGCACACTCAAAATATTCTCCACATAAAGTTATTTGAAATTGTAATATAAAATAAAAGAAAATTCAATCAAAAACCGGTGTACTTATTTTTCATTTAAATTTAATAAAAAGTTAATATAATTTTAAATGTTAAAATATTAACTGACTCAAAACCGTAAAAGATGAAGGAATATTTCTTTGTTCGGATCAATTTAACTGTCACAAAAACTAATCGCAACTTCCGTAAATATAAAAGATGCTTCCCTTGTTTCTGCTATTTTTACTCTTATTACATAATCAACCCCAAGTTCCGTAAAAACAAATGATTTTTGCTTTATTTTTGAGTAAACTAACGTCATGTTAAAGGATTATTATTTCATATATTTAATTATTATTTTTATTGATATTATATTTTTACTCACTGTTTTTTATTTTAATATCCACAGAGAATCGAACAAAGCTCCTTCAGGTTTGAAATCCAACGCACCAACCACTCGGCTAAATTATAGTATTCAAACCAGCAGCACGAGCTAACATAAACTTACTCTTAAACTCTTTCACTTTCAAAAAATATTATTTCTTTTCTGGGTATGCACTTAAGTGTATTATTTTTATGCATTCAACATGAAAAAAAGAACACACACAGACACTCATGGTATTGGCTGGAATTGAACATGTGACCTCCCGGTTAATAGCCTAGCACTATGTACACTATCCTACTGGCTTTTAATGAATATTCAGTTATTTTAAATTGCAATTTCAGCTAATTTTACGTACGTGTGTATTATTTTAACGCATGTATTCTTGGTACTTATAACATAAACTACGAATAATATTGAAAGCAACCGAAAGTCCGTATAAATGGGTACTTAGTTTTTTTTATGAATGTTAGAATCAGTTAAAAATAAAATTGATTATAATTTTAAATCTTATTTCTTTTACAAATGACTGCACGAAATAATTCTAGAATAAAGTTACTGTAATAATTGTGTGAGTGCTGAAAAGTTCATAAAGGTTCCGCAAGGCAACAAGCGGTGAGAACCCCTCCCCTGTTGTAGTCCAATTCCGTAACGAATTTTGTGAAGAGGCTGAATAGCAAATCTTAATGTAAAAAGCAATTGCATCGAACCAACCGATTAATTTATAAAGATACTTAATACGAAAACCATGTTTGTATTGCGCTGAAGAAGATCTGTTCGATTCCCTGTAGAAATTGGAATAACAAACAGTGAGTAAAATATAAAATTAATAAGATAATAATTAAAGATACGAAATAAAAGGTCATTCCAGGTGCTGCATTGCCCGCCCCAGAGACACTGTCCCCCTATAGCTTTTGAAAATTGCAATACTTCATCTTATATTCTATAATTTAGAAAAACAAATTAGGAAGCACACTTTGTTGTTATTTAATGTTGATACCATTGTTTATATTTTATAAAGGTAACTTTAGACAATGCGTAAACAAATTAATGGCGCATATTCGGAAATCATAATCAAAGTCGAAACTAATAAAACAGAATTTAAAAAATAGTTCGTAGATAGTTATAGATCTTATTCACAATTCATAACCATCGCAGCAACTGCTCTCAGCTGGTAAAAGAAATGCAGCTCTGCATATTGGCATGTAGAGAAAATAAAATGGCGATAATATTTTGAACGATATATATTGTAATTAATTAAAAAGCTTATGAAGCTATTAAAAAACAATTTTTGTTCTTTAAAAAATTCATACAAATTCTAAAAAAGTAATTTTTTGTTATAGTTTGTATATGGATGATTCTCATTTCAAATGGTTTTTTCGTGTCCGTTGAAAGTAAAGTAAAATATTTCATAAAATAAACGCTTAAATTAAAAAATTAAAGCTGCTTCAAAAGGATTTAATAGACTATAAATAAATGTACATAAGTTTTTTTTGTGTAAGACTATCCATTATGTGTTAAAACTGAATAACGAAAATACCGCTTATACTCTCTTCATACAAAATGCCGTGTCCGTAATGCATGCTGTTGATTTTCCACATTAAGAAACTATGAATTTTTCCAAAAATTAAATTAAATTTTAGAATATTTGCATTTGGTTCTTTTATTTCACACATCAATTTTTTTTTAAATATTAGAAATTATAATATTTTTCTTAAACATTTTTGTTGCCCGCAGTCTTGTGTATTGAGCGTTACGCTACTTTAGCACGCTTTACTCAGTTTAATTATTAAAATTGCATTAACAACTAAAACAACAGCGTAAGTTTGTTCTTCTAATGGCCATTATTACAACTTGGCAATAGTTAAATGCAGGATTTTGTCGGACGGATAAACAGTTTATCTTTATTATAACTTTACTTTAACTGAAAGTGAGCGATAAGATAAAGGCAAGTTCATCCTACTTGGTAGGTTAAAGTAAATTTGTAATAACGGTAAACTGTTTATCCGTCCGACAAAATCCTGACTTTACCAGTTGCCAAGTTGCAATAATGGCCCTAAATATTTAAAAGTTTTGTGAACTTTGTTAAATAGTATTATATTGCAAAATGTTTCATAGATCAATCGTGGTTTGTATCAACAAAAATGTATTGAGTGTTATTCATATTTTTTTAATTTAATTGAATAACTAAGGAGTTATGTTAAAATATGTCTAAGATTAGATGAGTTTATTCAATTTAAAATGTAGTATGTGTTCTGAAAAAATATTGAATTCGTATAAAAATGTATTGAGCGTTACGTAAAAAAAACTTTAAATATAATTTATCTATACATTTTAGGACGCTAAAAAAAGTTAACGGGAGGTGAAGAGTAGAAACGATGTAATGAACATTGGGCCTGATTGTGTAAGGAGCTGGCGTAAATACCTATGTGGTTTTTTTTTTGTAATAGATTAAAGCAACACTCTACCCGCGTTCTTTAATCTACTACAAAAAAATGACTAGGCGTTTACGCCAACGCTTTACACAATCAGGCCAATTATCTGTTTACAAATTTCTGATTTTCTTGAAAATAATTATTTGAAATTGACATAACTTTTAACATTGTTAGTCGATTTTTATTAAAATTAGTCTTATTTGAAAGAAGAGTTAGCCTAGTTTTCGCCTATATATAAATATTTATAAAGAACTATTTTAAAAGATAAACATTTTGTATTTTTCCATGTGAACCCAAGTCAAAATTGAAAACGTGGTCATAACTGTTAATTTCGTCCTGCGATTATTATAAGTTTTTGTTTTTAGAGAGTAGATGTATAGTGCTTTGAAACCCTGTACTGATTTTTTTCGTGTTTTTTTTTTTTGCTAAAAACATTCCCAGAACAACTGCGAAAGCAAATGTAACGTTCAATACACAAAAATGTTAAAAGATTTAAAAATATAATTTTATTTCAGGATCCATTGCATGATTCGAAAACTGTAATATGGATCCTGCCTTCTTATATTTCATTTAGTTACTTTTGTAAAGAAATAACACAAAATGTACGTTTAAAATGAGAATCAGTCATATAAATCAATTAAAATAAGGGCCTGTAAAAATAAAGTTATTCAGTAGAATTTTGTTGACCTAAAACACATCTCTAGTTTATTTCCTTTTTTTTTTTTGGTTGCATGTTTTTTGACGCATTAGAAATGGACGCAATCAGTTGTTCTTTGAATATTTTAGTTAGTTGGTATTTAGTTACAGCTTTGCTCTTAATTAAGTGCAAACTTTTCGTGCTGAAAGTAACCAACTGTGAATAACTTAAATATGTACTTAAAAAGTTAACACTTAGTGATAATTTCTGAGTCTGCGCCAATATTTTTATTTTTTATAACCTCTTATAGCCATAAACTGAACTTTAAGCGTTCGAAGCCTCTTATACTCTATTATCCGTAAAAAATCTTTGAGAAATTTTGCACTGCTAATTTAATATTGTAATTGGAGGAATTTTCCGCTAGAAATTAGTTCGTTGGGAATACTGATTAGCAATAAATATTTGGCCAGACGACATCCATATGTTTTTTTACTAAATTAAATTTCCGAATTGAATTACTTAAAAATGTGTCAATTTTATTCAAAAACCGATAGTAACAGCTCCTAAAACGTCTTGTCACAAACACATTTAAGTGGACATGTTTTGTGTGAAATTTATGCTCAACTTTAACAACAACAAAAAAAATCAACAAACCAACCCCATGGTCTGCGCAATAAATTCATAAGAATTTCTCGGGTTTTTTTCTTTTAAATGGTGTTTGATAATAAGAAATAAAAAACAAGAAATGAAATATTTTAATATTTTTTAATGGCGTGAATATAAAAAATTTCTAAATAAATAAATGATTTAAGTGACAAATTAATAATAAAAAATCGTTAAAAAAATAACGCTTTGATTGTTTAATAAAGCGGTCTTGACAACGATTGCCCTTTACTGAAATCAAATTCATTTGAATTATGTATTTTAAAAAACTGCAAACATTTATGATAAATAATTAAATCTTAATTTTTATATTAGCAACTGTTTTTTAATCTTCATTTCAATGTTTTGTATTACAATTTCAAACACTTGTTATATGATTGCTTAAGTCAGTTTAAGAGGGCGTTGAGTCACTTGTTTGACTGCAGGAAGTTTTGAGAAAAAAATTTTAGTTGTTATCAAACTATATATTTTCGCTATTTAATAAACAAAAGAGCGTTGTTGGGTTTTTTTAATGTAGCTTATTGTTGTGATAACATATTAAAATTATGCGCAGAAATGATTAAAAATTTACTTAAAACATTAGTATCATTTCAATAATAGAAAAAAAAAAACATTTGAAATAAACCGATAATATAAAAATTTAATTAAAGAAATAATGAATTTTAAACTGGACAATTGTTGACGTTAATTTAAAATATACTTTTGCAAAACTTCTGTGAAATTATTTAGACTTTGAGGGTCAAAATAGCAAAAGAATTCCGTCTGTATACCAAATTTCATTTAAATCGATTCAACATCCTTTTGGCGTGATAGGGTTTTTACACTTTTGATGTACGGAATTCAAAAATATATACATACTAGCTTTTTTCGACCCGGCGATGAACGGGCTTTAAACATATTGAGGAGAAGTCCTTAATGCGTTATTTATCGTCTATCTGGTCTAGCAATATGGACGAAATAACTCTGCAAAAAACGACTTCAATACTAAGACCCCATTAACAGATTACAAAACGGACTAAATATTGCGTTAGGTCCAATAGTGTGTCCTTCTACTAATTGTGTGCTCGAGCACAATTTTTTATAGTACCAATCCTCTCATGTCCTTTCAAATAAAAACTTTTGAAATCGGACAAGAAATGGTGGAGTTATGCGATAATCAATATATTTGTATACCATTTTTCCGCTCAGTTTCCATTTCTAAGGGACCAAACTTCAAGCAAACCCTTTCAAACAAAAAAAAATAATAGTTTTGTAATTCGGTTCAAAAATGACAGATTTTCGAAAAAAAAAAGTTATGGGACTAAACTTCAGGCAAACCTTTTCAAAAAATTATTTTGAAAATCGGTTAAAAAAATGACAATGTTAAGCGTACGGGGAGGGGAGCAAATTTTCCCATCGATTTTGGAAAAGATATTACAGAATAATACTGCAGCAAACCCTTTTAACAAAAAAAAATTTTTTTGAAAATCAGTTCACATATGACTGCGTTAATCATGGCGGATGAAAATTTCCACAACCCTTTTTAAACAAAAAATAATTTTTGCAAATCGGTTCACAAGGTGGAAGGTTCATGAGGTGGAAGGGAGGCCAGAAACTTTCCCCACTGATTTTCACAAAAAAATAATTAAAAAAAAAAAAATAATAGGACTAAGCCGCAAGCAAACCCTTTCAAACGAAAAAAGAATTTTAGAAATTGGTCGACAAATGACAGAGTTATCGTGGGGTGTGAAATTTCCCCATCCCTCTCCCTTTTTCGAAAAAATGATGGGACCAAACTCCAAGCAAAACCTTTTCAACACAAAACGAATTTTGAAAATTGGTTCACAAATGACAGGAGAAGGGGGGTGGCGTTTCTGGCAATTTCCCCATCGATTTTTTAAAATTATGAAACATAACTGCAAGCAAACGCCTTTTTAAAAATCGGTTGAGAAATGACAGAGTTCCCTCCCCAAATATCTCCACCGATTTTGGGAAAAGAATTATAAGACCTAACTGCAAGCAAACCCTTTCAAGCCAGTAAAGAACTAAAAAAAACGGTTGACAAATGACAGTGTTACGCGTAGGGAGAGGTTTTGATCCATTTTATTCCCTCCTGGTTAAAAATCCGAGAAACAAATACATACAGCATATATTAATATCTATTTGTGTGCCACATTTCATTTCATTCGGTTTAGCCGTTTAGGCGTGGTGCCGTAACAAATGAAAAATTACAGAGTTATACCTAGGGGGAAGGTTTTGACACATTTTATTCCCTACCGGTCCAAAGTCCGGGAAACAAATGTATCCTATATTGATTGTGGGCCAAATATCTATCTGTGTACCGACCCTACGGTAAATGGAACTGACACAAAACAAGTCACGTGACCGGTCCCCAGGTGGCAGGTACCAGTCCGAGTTCTAACATTTCCTATGAAGCGGACCAGAAACTTTTACATGGGGATGGCCTAGGATGGGGTTAATTGATATTTTGTATGCACCTTGTAACTTGTGTCTGAACTATCTTATGGAGTCCTAATCGGTGTAGAATAATATAGATTATATATAAATATTATTCCAAAATTCAGCTGTAATTATCGATTAATCAATTTTTTTATTGTTACAAATCCAAGTAGAAATTGTATTTTATTTTTAAGCGGTGTCTTTGATAGGATTCGAACCGAAAACCTCCGCCATAACAGGCTAGTACACTACCCACTCGACCACAGGGGCACTTATATTTTAAGGTTATAATTACGTTATGCTGGAGTTAAATCTGAATATAGTTACGGAACAGGTTTCTGAGTGACATGGCAGTCTCATTGAAGGGAGACAACTATTATTATATTGATACTATGTGATAGGCCTTAGACCCAGGTGCATCGAATTTGTTCAGTGCCGTTTACTACAATACTAACCGGAGTACCAACTAAATTTACTGAAAATGGTTAATATGTGACCATTTACAGAATATGTCTTTTTTTTACCATTCACTACCCCTTATTTTTGGTACCAGTCTCATTTTCTCAAGTCATAGGACGAGTACTCTTGGATCATTTGTCACCAAATTTTTCGCAGGGGAATTTCATTTAAATCAGTTGAGCCGTTTAGGCGAGATGCCGCAACAAAAATCTGCAAACAAACAAACAAACATACACCTCATTTTTATATAATATATGGATTAATACGAGTCACCAACAATTGTTAGTAGTTGCAATTAAAAGTAAAATTACAATTAAGAGAATGAACATTAATTAATCTGTAGAAATGCAATAATTTAATCTGGCAACTAATGGCTCTGTCAACCACAGCTCTTCTATATCACTTACAACTCTATTCCTCCCAAAAAATATTTTAACTGTCATTAATGTTGAGTCGTATTAAGAAACAATTACGAGAAAGTAAATAAACACAAAATCAATTCAATCAATCAATGCAATAATCTGGCAACTACCATTCTTCTCACTCGGCACTGTATTTCTCCTTCAAAAATGTTCAACTGTCATAATATTTGGTTGCATTTAAAGGTAAAATTGCAATAAAAAACGTGAACACAGAACGAATCCATAAAAATTTAAGATGCATTAACACAATTTTGCCACATTTGTTATTTCTTTGTTGCTTTGTCATACATGTGAAATACTCAACATAACTTTGTTGTTTTAATCGTTCATGCAGTAGTTGTATTTCATTTATTTTTTGCTTTAAGGTAAAAATGAAGTCGTATGGTTAAATTTTTCTTAACTTAACTTTAACAATAAGGGGACAAACAATTTCTTTAATACTTTCTGCTTCGTTCGGTTTGTGCTGAATAATTTTCCCACTCGAATATACATTTGCAGATTTGGGTTAATTGTGATTGTAAGAGTTTGAAACCGAAAAAAAGAACAAGTGTTAAGAAAAACCAATCGACTAGAAGAAATGCAAATACATATACTATTTTAAGTGCTGCATATAGAGATTTATATGTATCATGTAGGTATGTAAATATGCATATGCAGCAAAAAAAGGGGAACAGTTATAAGTAAGTAACCCCTTTTTTGTTTTCCCTCTTGAAAACATTCCTCATATTCTGGTATTTTTTGTTAGTTGTGGGTGTTATTTAGCACACTTTTGCATATTTTTTCTTAAAATTTATAGCTTTTGCAAATTGGTCATTTTTTGTACTCGTATCTGTTTATAATTAGAAATGAAAAACGTTTTTGTTATAAGAATTCCAGGAAAATATTAAGCATAAACAAATAAATAAATTGATGGATTATTTATTATTTCAAAATAATTATTTGATTTCTTTTAAAAGCACGTTTTCCCATTTGTCTTTTCCTGATGGCGCATGTTGTCAATAAAGTAGAAATATATATTTTTTATCTCAGCTATTTTAATTTTGATTCATGTTTATTGTTTATTTAATTGCTGAGAAAAGAAAACTTTAAATGCCTTTCCAAGTGTTTTGTTAGTTCTTTTAACGAAGTGTGCAAAAATTTACAAGAGAAAAAACTAAAAATCTATTTTATTGACGTAAGTTTTAGATGTGGCGCAAGACAATTATTTGGTAGCACTGTCATAACCAACTTAGCATTTTTTACCCACTTCAAAATCTTTAAAATAAATACTACAAGAAGTGCCAACGCTCCATATTTTATTTACAAATATTAATATAATTAATAAGCGAGAGCATTTTTTGTGATGCATCTTATACTCATATTATTCAACCGATTTTGATAAAACTTAAATCATTTTAAATTTATATGTTGACATTTGTGTACAATTTATATTTTGTTCAAAACACTTCAGTATTTGTATGCTCTGTATGCCTAGTTGTTACCGACAACATTTTCATCGATAATGTCTGCAAGACAATCAATGATTTGTCGCCTATAAAACACATATAGAAATAAGTATGGCGACAATATGGTGTACATTGTCGTATATAAAGAATTGTTTTCTGACAAGATTATGAAAATTTGTACTCCAAAGCCTTATTGACGACAAGATGAAGAACAACTGCATCCAATATGACGTCTGTACAGTTTTATTGTAGACAACAAGAGTAACAACTGCGTTAAAGTTGTCGTGTGAACAGTTTTATTGCCGACAAAAAGAGTAACAACTGCATCAAAGTTGTCGTGTATACACATCCATGCACCGATTTTCAATTTTTAAACGGTGTCGTATAGAGGCGGACTTACGCCTTCGGTGTGTATTTAAAATATTTTAGTTTAACTGACATTTCGTGAAAATATTATCAAGAGAAACTTTGCTTTTTTTTATTTTTTTCCGATTTATTCAAGTCTGCCGTCTTTTTTGGCGACACTTTGCTTAAAACCCTACTCAGTTTTTATTTTCTTAAGAAGTGTACCTTATACGAATTAAAATAATCCTTAAATTATAAAAATCGGTTGGGAATTATCAAAGTTACAATTTTTAAACAAAATTTCAATAAAAAATGGTACATAAAAGCATTCTCACTGCATTATGGAGCAACTCACAAAAGAAAATGGTAAAAACTATAGAACTTTTAAGCTAGTAGTCAGATTCATTTGAAACTTGACATATGAGGGTACTGTTGGCTGAGTAGTTAGCGCGTTTGACTACAAACCCTGAGGTCTTGAGTTCAAGACTAGTTGCAGGCAAGCCAACAACATCATACATGTTTCTCATGTGTATTGGTGTGTTATTGTGTTGGTTGTTGTTGGCCTGTTAAAGTGATGAAGTGATGATAGCACTGATTACTTTGGCAGTACCGGCGGCGATTAATTCTAACATATCTTAATGCACTTCACAGCACCCTCCTTTGTCGATATTGTAGCAGAACCGTCGGCGAAGTAAAAGAACTAAAAAATAGCTATACAGCTTAAACAACTAATTGCCTGTACTTTACACCAGAGGGGCTTGCAACACTGTTCTACAAAAAAAAACGTGCAATAGCAGGGTTGTAAATGAATTAAGCTTTCTATCTCTCTCCCACTTCACCACCTGTTCACTCTAATCCCTTTCCTAAAGAAGGTAACACATTAATTAATTAACTGGTAGGCATTAATTGCCTGATTGTGTTACTTCTCTTTAAATAAAAATAGACGAGGGGCTATATTTGCCTAATATAGTTTGCAAAGACTAAAACCTAACGGCGCAACAGGGGGCAGAAACTAAACTTTCGCAAATCTCAGCCGGTTTTAAAAGTTTTAGTATGATTTAATCCTTTTTAAAAGCACGAAGAAAAAAATATGAACATTATAGAATACTACCTATAATAATTTAAAAGATATTTGAGTGCAAAAATATGTTTTGCTTTGATATTGCTTAAATATATTATCCTTTTTTACCAAAGCTAAAATACATAAAAGCTTTTAATATCGTTTGGGAGAAGTTTTCCATATGATATGCGTTTAGCTTTAGCCCACTGTAGAGTCGTTAGTTCCTATTCTGCAAAATTTTGCAAACGATATTGTGCAAACATAGCTCCTCATCTGTGGTATGTCAAGCTTCAAATAAATCTGACCAGTACTTTAGAAGTCTTATATTTTTCACTATTTGTTTTGTGAGCAGATCTAATGAACTGAGAATCTTTTGCATGTACTAATTTTTTTTTTGTTAAAAAAAAATGTAACTTGGAAAATTTCCAACCGATTTTTATAATTCTGGGCTTATTTTAGTCGTTATAACATACACTGCATAAGAAAATAAAAATAATAGTAGTGTTTCATTTTCTATGTTTCTACATTTTCTTTTGGTAATATATATTTCCATGAAATATTAGTCAAAATAAAATATTTTAAATGCACAAGGAAAGTTTAAGTCCTCCTCTATTCGGCACCGTTTATAAATTGAAAATCGGTTCAGAAATAAAGCAGTGATATTTCTTTTTGTCCATGAAGTCTTAAAAAATCATATATTATCGATGAATTTCGATTTTAGGGGGATAATCGAATTTCTAAAAATATCAAAACTATCTACTCAAGTGTACGCACAAACTACACTAGGTCTTTCCCAATGTATCTCAAATTTTTTTCGATTTTGTCACATAGTGTTTTAGTTGCATTATATATTGTGTGCAGGGTTGTCAGCTATGATGATTTCTCGCGAAACGTGGCGATTTTCAACCTTGTCTGGCGCCAACATATTTTATTTTGTTTCATGGCGATTTTTCTGTCAAGAACTGGGGCCGAATCGTCACTTTCGATATCGAGCTAATTCGATCGAGTTTTCTTATTTTGAGATGGTATTCGCTATCGAACAATATAAACACATTGTTCGATATCGAATGTCATAATCTCAAACTAAGAAAACACGATCGAATCAGCTTGATATTGAAAGCGACGATTCGGCCCTTGATCACTGATGCCAGAAATGACGATTTTTTACGATATGTCAAAAAAATGATATAAAATACTGTGTTGTTGTATCGTAAGGTTTTGACGATATGACAACACCGAGGTATCCACACACCATTTATGGCTATCTCAGCATAGTCATATCGTAATAAACTTACGATATAACAACACAGTATGTCATATAGTTTTTTTCATATCGTAAAAATCTTCATTCCTGGCATCAGTGCCCTTGATACAATTAGCAGAGACACCTTCAGTTAGCACTGCCACGAACCACTAGCCCAGCCACAAACCATTTAGCAAAACAAACCATATTGGAGATTCCCAAAAAACTAGGTCAATCTCCCCAAAATCCCAGGAGTTCCCCGGCACTTCCCGGAAAATTACGGCAAGACTGAAAATCTCAAAAAATTCGCAGCGACAACGCCATTATGCTATGTAGTTGTGACTAGTATTCGCGGCCAGCATTTGTGACCAGTATATTTTCATTTTCAAAAAATGTTTGTTTTACCCCCCAAACAATGATTTTATTTATGTGCATGACGCGCCATAAGGAACTAAAGTGGTGGCCAGATTAAATTGGTAATAACATGAAATTGTTCAATCTGAAAATATTAAAACATATTTAATATATCCCTAAATTTTTCATGTACTTAAATAATTTATTACTTTTATTCTAAATTAGTGTTTTAGGCGGCCAATAAACATTACACTTTTCCCAACACTTCAATAAACACAATTTTACACCCACTTTTCCACGAATTTCTATCCCCAAAGATGTTTACTTGGCCAACTAAGCTTTGATATGTCCGTTAGCGCTATAATTTGTGTTGAATATAAGATTTTTTATTTTGTTGATGCCACACATTCCAGCACACGCGCCACATTCATAATTTATATGCCACAATGAATGAAGCACTTTATTTAATTCATTGAGGAAATTATAAATTAAAAACCAAATTGTAAAAAAAAACAAGAGAGGAGACAACGCAAAATTTAACAAGTTTTCATTAAAAAGAATATATATAAAATAAATCTACAAATTAATATGAACTGAAGTTGAATAAAAACATAAAATTTTGAAAATAAAACAAATGTTATTAATTTAAAATAAAACAGAAAACCTAAAAGTCTTCGAAAATCAAAAAGGAAAAAAATATATAATTTTCTTTTAAATAGAGGGAACGGCACAACATGAATCACTTATGCTGGCTGTGGAATTAATAATTCTTTGTTATATTTCGAGGTCTACTTAACACGCTGAGCAGTGGCGATAAATTTATTTTGAAGTTAAATAAACTAAAAGATGTGTTTTCTACAAAACACTAAGAAAGAAAAAGTTAGTCTTTGGTGTTCGTGTCAGTTGTCAAAAAAGTTTTTGGTGTCTGCTCTTTTTCGTTGGATGCCTGCCTTTCTTCTGTTATATGTCGTAGGGAAACAGGCAGTCATTTCCTTAAAAACGGATACGTGAACATAATGTAATGTATACAGAAATGTTCAAAAGACTTTGCGTTTTCAGAAGTATTTTTAGAGTATTTGTAAAATGTAAACATACATTTTAAATGCATTTAAAATTTAGTTTCCTTTTTTTGCTTCATTTACAAATTGTTGTTTACCATCAGAAGTGTGACCTCTTCGTTTTCTTATTAGAATGTTTTGCTAAAGTTGCTTGTTTGTTTAAAATAGTTTTACAGTTTTTCTTTTTCTCTAAATTTGTTAATAAGATTTTTTTGTTAATCAACTTGTAGTAATTCTGCTATATTATATGTATCTTGAAATATTTATTTATAACACAGGGGAAATCTTTTCAATATGGCAGCTTTTTACCAATTAAAATGATAACAGCCAATTAATATGCTTCTTTTGTATTTCAAACTATCACCTCATGTAGAAAGTTTATAAAAACAACACATTTATTTTATTGATTACTATAGATATATTTTAGACGTTTTGATCGCTTAGAATATAGAGACTGCAGCACATAATTGTAGGCACACAACGAACGTCGTCAAAGGGTCGGTTTGATGCTGCTGAGAAAAAAAAATTAACATAATAAAGACTGTGTTATAAATGTTAATGTTAAATTGGATACATAACTACTTATATATTATGAACTTTATTTTTAAATCGAAATTGTTTGTAATTCTGACAATTTTAAGCAATTAAAGTCGATTTAGAGTTATTAATGCTAAATAGCTCTATTTTCAACGATTTAAATAATGAGAGTAAAAATTTTCCGAATATCAATCCAAAGCACCGATCTTGTGCACAATAACCTAACTTCTATACTGATTCCATAAATGTTCAGCAATAACGACTCAAATATTCTAGTCCAGGAGCCAGAGACAAATGTGGTCAATTATTTCGTCTTGAACGATAATTTGTGAGACGTATCAGGAATTATTGAGGTGAGTCATACATTTTACCCCCCTAGTGGGGACTCCTAGGCAGTTATGGGACTTTTTCTTCAATAAATTTGTAGTCTGCATAGTAAATTTTGTAAGTATGATCGGAAAAATTGTCGAAAAGGAAAATTAAGGGAGGTCGTCCCTACATTTTACCTCGCTAGAAGTGGCTCTGTGGTAGTTATGGTTTTTTTTCCTCTTTGCCACCATTTTCAAAGTATCAGATGACAGTCTTTCCACCGCTACACAGAAAAAACTAAATTTCATTTTCTGTAAAGGAATTCAATGAAATAGTAAATATTTTGTGTAGAAACGAAACTACAAACAAATCTGTAAATATATACATAAAATATCTCAACAATTTCATTGAAAAAACGCAATTTTCAGTGAACAAATTGTTTAAATCTACAAAGCAACTTGTCTAAAAATATTTGCAAATTGTAAACAAAACAATTTAATAAATCAAACAAAAAGATTTACTGGATTTTCTGAAAAATATCAAACCATATTTTTAGTCTAAAAATACTAACAACTATTAAATAAAATAGTTTACTTAATCAAACAAAAATATTTACTGGATTTTTTGTAATATATCAAACAACATTTTTGTCTGGCTCATGATCATCATCATCATCCGTTAAGTATTTATGAAATTTCACTTTGTTAAATGTCTGTGTGTTTATCTAAAGACTCTAAAAAATTGAACGAGAATTAACGTAACGACATTAACGAATTGATTCACTCAAAAATCTTCAGCAAACAAACTTGGTAGAATCGCATTCCTTTTGCTATCATTGTTGTTGTTGTTATTTGTGTGTATGTCATCATACGGGTTGTTTTTTACGACACAGTTTTTCTTTTTGTTTGTGGTGTTTGCGCTTTAAATAAGACTCAAACAAACAATTCATTGATTATGTAAAGAACATTTACTGAAAATGAAATTTATTTTTAGACAAACTTTTGTTTGAAAATTTTTTGGTGATAATTTTTTCTGTGTATACAGACAGCTGCAATATGTTTATTCATAGTTCCATATAAGCTATCATCAGGTAAATTTTTAGTTAGGAGGAAATTTTTTTCTTCGTGCTTTGGAGGCTGCCGCCGCTCATCCCCCCGCAACAGATCCGCAACTGATGTTCACGAGGCTTTATGATACGACTGTCTGATGCTTCTCACCAATTATCATTCGAGAGAAACTTGGTCATGTAAATCTGTCACTTGCTCCCGGACTATTCGTGTGTGATGGATTATTTAAACACACAAGCGGAGATGCGTCTGAACACTATTTGAAAATTTTCAAGTTTTTTATTCTTTTAGAAAATTTCATGTATGTTGACATAAGCGGTTGTATTAATTTTTCCTGGATCTCACTCTTACGGTATATTTGCATGACATTTTCGTACCATAACCACATTTTGTTTTTGCTCTACACAATAGAGGACTTTTTTAAGACAAGAAAACCACAGATTTGCTTTATTGCATGACATCATACATATTAGAGATAAGATCGTGAGTAACTTTCCATGCACGTTCACAATAAAATACAATTTACTAATGCAGGCTCATTCACGTGAGTGTAAAAAAGTTCATCACAATCACGAAAACTCATTAATCAGTTTGATGTCCATAATATTCATGATGTTTTGGCGCATTAAACTTCTGATAAATTTTATCCTATTTTTAATTTTAAATGCGAATAAATCGAAGGTAATTGACACCAAATATCTATGAATATGAATGTATATTTGTATATAGATATCTTAAATGCTTAAATTACTTTTCACTTTAATAATATTTTCAAAAATGTTATGTTCCTTAAAGAGTACAATTACCATTATGGAAATTGCAACTAGAGAAGTTGTGTCTAAATAAAAAAAAAATCAAGAAAAAGAGAAAGTCAGCCAAGTCTGCCCCCATAATTGTAACATGTACAAATTAATATCGAAGATACATACCTATATAGATATGTATGTAGATGCGTATATAAATAGTAGTTTACTTTGCTATTGATGTGCAAAGTATGTATGGTATGTTATAAGTATTTACATATCATTGATTGTATTACAATTTATTTTTGATATTTTCTTATAAAATTGCCTCAAATTATTAAATTGGTTTTCGTTTAAGGTGTAAATTTTGATCATAAATTGAATAATTTACTACAAAGAATTATTTGGAATTTATTAACTTTAAAAGGGTTTATAAAATTAGATTGACCTTTTTTGATATTAACTTAAAATAAATAGTTCTCTAAAATACATTTAATATGCAATAAATATTTAGAAAAGTGGTTGGTATTCTTCCACTAGAATATATTTATCCCTTAGTTACATCAACTGGTGCACAGTTGATGTAACAGTTGATGAAATTAAAATATTTTTAAAATAAAACGGCAATTTCTAATAAGTGTCTCTGACTGACAAAAAACTTTATATAGCAGTATTGGGGCTTAAGTTTTTATCTCTCAAATACACATTTTTACAAATTTCGGTAAAGTTTTTCGTTCCCTAAAACTAACAGTTTTTGCTTTAGTTGTTTGGGACGCTGAACGCGAATCTGCGCTCCGATTTTTTAATCAGCTCTAGTTCTTGCGATATAGCATTATAGCAAAAATGAAGGCACTTGCACGACATATATTAGAATCACTTGCGAAGGGGTTGTAATATTCAATGAAATAAAAATTCAAAACTCGACAATAAAATAATGTTTAAGACGTGCAAACATTGTTTATAAATCTTCACAGTAGCTTCAGAGATATCATTAAAGTTTGAGCTAAAAAAATAAAATTTTATAACATTTTTGTTTTTAAAACTTCATAAAAAAATACAACAAAGGCCATTTTTTCCAGTAGCTTGTAGCTTAATATATTACTAAATAAATGAGTCCTTTTTTTTATTGAAATTTAGGTACAACTTTTGATATTATTCACAATTCAGTGAAAGAACTAGAGCTGATAAAAAATTATAATTATATACTAAAAACCTGCATAACAGCTATAATTTTTCTGGAACGCGATGTACTGTAAACATATGCTATGCCATGCCTTGGTCAATATTCTGAGAAATCATCTTAGTCTCCTCTGAAATGTCTATCTAAAATCAAACTAGCCGTTTCTAAATTTCTAAAATACGTATAAATTTGTATAATAAAGTAAACACTTAATTTTTTTTATTTCTTTCATTCAAAAGCTTAATGCGGAAAAAGAAAAAAATTTAAGAAAAATATTTTTTTAATTTTCAAAAATAATTAAACAAAATATAATTCTTACAATTTTTTCTGTTTCCCCATTAAACTTTTTAATGAAAGAAATAAAAAATTCAGGTTCTATTTGTTTTATTATACAATTTTATACTTTATTACTTCCTCTAAATTTTATTTCTTCATTCAAAATAACAAGGCATACTTTATCACTTCTAGTTTATATATTTATTCGGTAGCCTAAGAATAATAGAATAAAAAATCAATAAGAAGTGTTGAGTTTTATCACAGTTAAGGTAAAAAGGGTATACTATTTTACCTGTACGCTGTACAGCGAAGCAACAAAATAACACTTAACCTCGATTTGTATTGCATTTTCTCAGGGATCGCTCTAGTCTGGTTGCCATAGATGAAATCTCATCAAATGATATAAAGTTCATGTAGGACAGCTTCAGAGGTCCGTTCGTTCTCAACTTCATTCTTAGTTACCATTTGTATTCTTTGTCTAATAGAGCAATCCTGTACGAGATTGCATGAACGTTCTACTTCATTAGTAGTTCTCGGTACACAAATATCATTTATTGAGCCACTCAATCGCGTGCAGAAGAAGCTCACTGCTGAAACGTGATTTGAAAATTCAACTGCTTGAATTTGTATTCTATTCGTATGGTTTTTTGTGTATTCAAATTATAATGTAACTTCTCTAAACTGAAAAAGTGCCCATGTGCCAAACACAGAAAGCCACTAGGGCGATCAGGGCGGTAAAGAATGTAATGTGTGGAACTGGAGTCTCAGCCCAAAAATGTCCATGTCGATCATTACTTACGTTTTGTATGGTGGCCGAGCATTCGGCAGATTGCGGCGACTGACAAACTCTGCAAGGTTCAGAGGTTGGCACGTCTTTTCACTACCGCCGTAATGAGGGACATGTCCAACCTTGGCCATTGAGGCTTTAATTGAATTAACACCTATAGAGATCACCATAAGATTATCTACGAAAATGGATTGATTAAAGGAACTCTGCTCATTGTGTTGGCAATTGGTTAGACACACGCAGGAGGAATATGATCCTCCAATGGATTCCAGAAGATGGGGCTGGCGCTGGCGTCTTGGACCCAATGAAAAAGTCTTTGTGCCCATGGAGAATAATGGCCCAGAGCATTTCAATCGAAAATTCAGGCAATCGCTACGTGTCTTCGCAATAACTTAAATAAAGCCAATATAGCCAAGCTGCTTTGAAGTCCCTTCTTTCATGGGAACTCCGATGAAGGCTCGTTTTAGTGTACTTCGACTCACTATAGAAGCTAGCAATAGCAAATTAGTTTTTCATTTACTGGATACCTGGCCATAGTGGTCATCGGGGTATTGAGGTAGCGATTGAATCCCGTCTCTCATAAGGGGGAATGAAATTTTTATCGCAAAGAGTGGTTGGCTTGCTTCTCCAGTTATTGAGCAGCCCAAATTATTGATGGAACCATTTTCGCCCAGTAGAATGCCGGGTGTTTAAGCCCAAGCAGGTTGTGTAGTCGCTTGTTTCTTGCTATTGTTTGAAATACACTAACAAAAACTTTTTACGAGCGAGTGTTGCAAAAAAATATATCCTAGCACAAAATGTAATAGTATGTGTTTGCCGATTAATGCTATAGTAGCTATCAATACTTAATACGGTTTTCATTTACTGGATACCTGACCACAGTGGACATCGGGGTATTGATTGCCGTCTCTTACAAGGGGGAATGGATTTTTTATCTCTAAGACTATTTGACTTGCTTTTTCGGATGTGAAACAACCTAAATCACTAATGGAACCATTCTGCCAAAGAGGAATCCTGGAATTCAACAAGAATGACCTACGAGTGGTTACGGGGTTGCTCGCATTGCCGGTTTTTGCACCAAATGGTGTTCCTATTGAAATCAATTCAAATGTTTAAAATCTTCTTCCTCATGTTGTCAATTCCTACAAAAAAAGTCTTTATATTTGTACCTTCTGCTTGCTACGAAGGATTTCCTGCAAAAGCTTTTACCGAAATCCTTCAGTGTTGATCCTGTTGGTTTTTTTACATATTTTAAATGTGCGCCGCTAAATAGTTTGCGATCAATTGATAAAGCATTTACGCGACAGTATATAGTTTTCAGCAAGTGCCAACCTACACTGAAAGAACTTTGTTCATAAATTCTGTGAATTTCGACATTAATCCAATGAAAAACTTCATTAAAACTCAACCAACGTCACGCTTCGTTCCATTAAAATTATTTTAATGAAAATTTCATTAAATATATGAAATAATATCATTGATCCATTGTAATAATTTCGCTAAGAAGATAATGAACATACATATTTCATTATTTTGGTGAAATTATTTCATCGTTTTAATGAAATTGTTTCATTATTTTAATGAAACTCTTTCATTATTTTAATGAAATTCTGTCATTATTTTAATGTTATGTTGGCATTATTGTAATGAAGTTATTTCATTGTTTTAATGAAATTATTACATTAACTAGTAGCCTCATTAGGTTATCTCTTTTATTGACTATTTAAATTTATTAGCAGTACAAATACAAATATGTACGATTAACGCCAATGCACATCAGACAAATTTGTAATGTTAATGACCGCTCACAATATCGAACTCAGACTCATGATTCTTATCATTCGCTTTACAGGCAACGTCTCAACCACTTCAGCCAACAGCACTGTCAAGAGAATATGTCTTATGAGTGTATAATAATAAAAAAAAGAGTACAACAAGAACAACAAACATATAAAATGACAAAATGTTGTTGTCATAAGACTATTGAAATTTTCTAACCGAACTATGAAAGCCAACGTAGCAATTCCAATGAAACTCTCACAATATTCGTGAAATTTCATTAGAATTATGAAATATTTCATTAGAATTATGAAATATTTCATTAGAACTGTGAAAAAATCTAACGAAATTGTTTCATTGGATTTATGAAGCGAAATTCTTTCAGTGTAATCGAGGTTCGGTTGCCATCCATAAGCGACCCATAATTAACCAGAAAGACATCTAAGGGAACACTCCTGAAGCTAAAATAATAACTTATAGACCATAAATAATTTTTCTATGTGTATATTACTGCATTAATGTTGACTTGAGCTCTTTCATGGCAAAAGAAGTTAAAAGGCGGTCTATAGTATACAAAGAAAATAATTCTACTCCATTAGTGAAAGAAAATAAAAAAGACTACAGACACAAAAAACTTAACTAATAAATAAGCTAACCCGAAGCTAATTATATACATATGCAGGTATGAATCGCAAAAATGCAATTTCTGGTAAACGCCACTTTTAAATCCACTCACATTTTTCAATAATGCGTTTCATAACTTATTTATTTAAGGTCAAAGAATTAAAAAATATTATACGTTCATTTGAGTTTCATGCATTTATTATAAAAGAATGTACATTTTTGGTGTAAATTTCTTATATGAATAATTTATGCAGTCACATTTTTTTCTCCAAGTGTTTAAATATTCATTACACGTTTTCTCCAAAGTGCATTTTAATTTGAAATTTGTATATTTGTGAATGTATTATTTGATTTGTAATATTCTGAGTAAATTTATATAAATATTTAAAATTACTTACAGGTTTTTGTAAAGTATATTTTTGTAATTAGCGGTTAATAAAATTCTTAACTTTAATTGAGTTTATTAACAATTTAGAAAGTTTAATATTTTTAGATAATAAAAATACTTTGTTTAGTATAGACACACACATGGGCAAAAATCAACGAAGCAATAAATTAAATTCTAAACCTGCAATTGTTTTTGGCTAAATTTAACTTTGAAGTTTGCTAGTAACTCAAGTGCAACAAGCGATTTAAAACGTTTGAAAATTATATCTTGCAAGAACATTTACAATATGTAAAATTCTTTGTGTAATTAAGCTACGTGTTATCTCATAGATTTTGATATATGTATATATGTATTTCTTTATTAAATGTTTCATTACAATTAGAAATTATATTCTAAGTTAATTAAACAAGCATAGTAAGAAAAACCTCCGCCGTTTTAACGAAGTATTATAGAGCCTTTGTGTGAACATTCCTTCGTGAGACTGCTAGGCCAGTAAACTACTACCTAGTCCAACGGGAGGCCTTACTTTTAAATACTTTTAAGCATTGTTGAAATGATCATATGTTTTGTTCCAAGTAAAAAAACATCATTATTCTTAATTTTGATTCGGAGACCTTAACGTATGATTCATACGTTTTATAATTAAATAACTTAGTCACTTTTAAAAACTTGAGCCGGTTGTTCTATTGAGGTTTAACTGAATTTAAATGAGCGTCTTGGCATTTGTTTGGCGTTTTATTACATTAAAATATTTCTTGAACTTGGCAACAAGCGTGTGACAGTCATAAATGACTACCTGATTTAATCAGATAGTTTTCAAATGCAATTAAATTCGTCTATGCCCCATAGGTTTTTTTGTACAATATTTATACTCACTATTCCAGCCCTAGGCTACAAATGAGGCCAATCATTCTGTTCCGTGAGAGCTGTATGGTCTTCAAATTGGGCAGAAAATTAGTTATTTCACAAAAAAATTTTTTACGAACAAAAAAAAAATAATCGTTTAAAGATCAATAAATCTTAAAAAAATTTGCTAAAAATATTCAGAAACTGAAAACGAAAGCATTTTAGTTTCGCTAGAAAACAGAAGAAGACTGAAAAATCTTGTGTTTTTAATTTGAAAATGTTTAAATAAGAGAAAATATGTACTACAATTATTTTTGGACAATGGTCAATTGAAAAGTCCTCGCTGTTTGAAACAGGGATGCAAAAGTTGGTACAATTTCACTTTTTTAGCACTATTTGAGAAGACTGCAGTGGTCTCGAAACATATGATGTCAGTTCTTCCGTACAACCAAATTTTTCTTTGAATGTTAAATATTAACATGCTTCAGAATTTCTTTCTAAAATAAAAATGAAAGATTAAATTGAAAACGAACTTATGCCAAACTAATCAAATAACTTTGAATATAAAACAATTTTAAATTAAAATTTTTAATCAATTTCAAAAATAGAAGCAATTTCCTATTTTCCCTTGCTATACGACATACCCACTTTTACTTTTATATTCTAATATGTCTTCTAATTTACACATTTTTCTACTTTATTGTTCAAAAAAAAAAAAATTTTTAATATAATAGCAATTTTTCATTTTGCAGAGAATTTCTTGATACTGTATGAATTTTCCTTTTCCATTTCGTCAAGCCCTCTATTAGCTCGTAAAAATTAAGTATTTAAGTATTTTTTCAGTTTTTATTCTGGCGCATCACTACGGCTTGACTTAGATATTGATCTTAATCCTGTCTGGCAGTTAGGTCAAGTTGCATTAAACTAATTTATTTAGAATCATTTTAAAAACTAATTTCTATTGTGTTCATTGTATTCAAATGGTTTAACAACCTTTTATCACATTTTATGAGAGCTACCTCTTTTTCCTGAAACGGAAGTGTGGAATGATGTTGTTTTTGTTGTTATTAAAATTAAATGTCTGACTGCGGTAAGAGTTACCATGGTTCTTAAAGCCTTAAGGTGTCTGCCTCAATGAGTGTAAAGATAGCGAGACACACATTAGCGTAATTTGTTGGTGTTTTCTTCCCTCTTCGCTTTGAACTGTCAAGTATAATAGACAAGCAGACAAGGGACTAACAAATCTAATTTAATGGCCAGATTTTTTTTCTTATAAGTACGTCGATGTTTTCCAGACATTAAAACAAAAGATTCTCAAAACAACAAACCTTGCACTATTATGACTTTGTAAGCCAAAACCAAAGAATTAGAGTAGAAAGAAGAAAACGCTTAGAAAATAAGAAATTTCCCAAGGGCAACATTTTTATTACCAAAGAAAATTTCGTGGAAACAACAATAAAGAGTTTAGAAGACAAGATATAAACACAAACCAAATTGGTTTAAAAACAAATAAATGATGAGTTAGTTGATTTTTAGTAGAGCTAAAGTTAAGACATCACGATAAACATGATTATTATTTACGTTTTAATGAAAAATTGTAATACTATTATAATATTGTTTGTTTTGTGTTAAACTCAAGAGAGTTTTAACTCTTCACTATTTTTCTAAACATTTTTTTGTTTCTTAAAAAAAAAAACAGAACATAACCAACAATAAACGACAGCAAAATATAATGACAACAAGCTTATAAAAAAACCATTAAAACTTTTTCCATAAAATGAAAGAAAAACAAACTGGATGAACTATAAAAAAGTGTTTAAATTTAAGTTAAAAAAGAAAAACAAGTAATCTTAAAAATAAAAGGAAGTCTTTAACAATAAAGAACTATGGCTTCTTTGCAACAAAAAAGGCCATCAATATCAAATTGGTTTTCTTCTTTAAGAAGACAACCAAAAAACAAAAAATCCAACTCAATTTATGGTGTTGACAAACATTATCAACGCAGCTGTATCGATTTGCCAACCAGTACGTTTTATGTAGGACCCAAAAACACCAAGGAGCAGTATATATCCGCCACATCGAACTCGCCCATTACCGCCAACTCTACAGATAATTTGCTAGACAATGAACAAAAATCAAAAGCAAATATTTGTGCCAGATGTTGTTGCACGATCTTGCCACCAAAGTCAAGATCTCTAACGCCACCTTCTTCGCCCAATACTACCAGTAATACCATAACTCCAGATTCTAATACACCTACCACATGTTCGCCTCCCCGTTCTCCTTCATTAATGCCCTACAACATTATAGCTTCGTATCAAAACACCACTACTACACCAGTAGAGGAGGCTGCGCCACCCTCGCCTTATGACAATGTGCAACCAACGATTACCTCTTGCACAATTTATCAAACTGAGCTGCGTAAAAATGTGGAAATGGTGCGTTTAGAATCTTCAGATTCAGGTAGTCTGGGTCTGTCAGATGTTCCTACATCACCAATAACACCCACAATGCCCGATATACCTGCCACCCCGCCCGCCACGCATGTCATCAAAAAGACCACAGAATTCCAACGCTCTCTTACTACCACAACCACACAAACTTTTATCGTATCACGACCCGTAGAGCTTATACTCAATGAAAAAGGTGAAATCATAGGAAAAAGACCAAAATCTCTGGAGAAAACCGCACGTTCCAGCAGTTTAGGTTGTGTATTGGATGAATGTTCCGAAGTTAATAGCCCGCCTTTACCTACCTCTCCTTTCAATGAATCTTCGCCTTTAATTTTGGATTCTACCGATATAAAATTTATCGATGACTCTTCAACATCACAAAGTGAAAATGAACGCAATTCTCAGCAAAGTTATATACAAGATACGACAGAAAAAGAGAATTACTATTATACTCTGCCGTCGAAATTTAAAAAATCTCCACGTTCGAAAAGTGCAACAAGATCGGGCTCGCCGCGTATGTTAAACAATAACGTGGGTAGTTTATGTGATGACTGTCGAATTGTTATCGAGAGAAATCGCAATAATCGCAGTGTATACTACACAAATGCTCTTATAACGAATAGGGTAAGTAGAAATTTATTTTTAATTCTTCCAATTCGTAAAATTTAAAATCAATTTTCTTTTTGATGGAATTAGAAAAAAAAAATTTTATTAAATTTTATTATTTACAACCCAAAGCTAAAACTTCAGTAATTCTTGCGAAAAAACCGACTACAAAATAGGCGTGGCACCGCCCCCATATTTTATCATCATGTTCTTTTACGAGAACTAATTGTGTGTGTAGTTAAAATGAATATTTACTTTTCATGGGCGTGGCACTGCCCACTTTTCCAACCACAATGTTGTAATGTAACGATAACTAAATCTGTATGAAAAGTTTAATAAGAATCGACTAAGTAGAAGTAGTTAAAATGCTTATTAACTTTTCTTGGGCGTGGCACCGCCCACTTTTCTAAACATAGTCTTGTATTGTAACGACAACTAAAGGTGTATGCAAAGTTTCAAAAGAATCGGTTTAGTAGAAGCTGTTGAAAAAGCATATTTACTTTGCATGGGCGTGGCACAGCCCACTTTTTGATCCTGATGTAGTATTTACACAGAACCTTTATGTGTGTGTAAAGTTTCTTAAGAATCGGTTGAGTAGAAGTAGTAGAAAACGAATGTATATTTACTTTGTATGGGCGTGACCGCTCCCACTTTTCAACGGGACTAATCTGGAAGTACATCATTTTGAATAGAGAAAAAAATCCGAAATCGGTACATAAATGGCGAGAGTTTTGAGGGAACATACATAAAAAAATACATGACGAATTGATGACGTTTCTCCTTTTTTTGAAGTCGGTTAGAAATATATAAAATCACTACAACTAAATGAAGAAACAGTACTACGGCGCAACGTGTTTTTTCCGTACAAATTGACATTTTAAGTACGTCGACTGTAGCAGTTTTGAAATAGAATTTATTTTATTTTCAGAACGTATTTTCATTTGCTTTTGTCTTAAAAAGTCTCACTCTCACAAAAAAGTTGCCATATTTTCATAAATTTTCATTATTTTTTTAAACAAAACATTGATTTGAGTGAAAAAAAATATAAATAAAACGAAAAGCAAAAATTTTAATAAAATTAATGAGAAATTTGTCGTTTCGGTTGTCGTTTTTATTATGGGCTGGCTGATTTTCGGTCGTCGTTATAGTCTTGTTCTGTTTCATCACTAAAACTGCAAAGCATAGAAAAAATTACTCAACTTTTATAAAAGATCTTAAGTTGTATAAAAAATTCATAGCAAATTTGTATATTACAAAACACTTACAATAGTTTATTAATTGAGCAAATATACAGGTCTGTTCTTTATTGCATTCGGAATGCAAATGTACGGAACTATAAAGCATTGTTGCTGTAAATTAATATTTATAGCAACAATGCCCTGACAATTACGAACATATTTTCGGAATAGAATAGAGAACAGACCTGATAATAAAAATGTGTACGTATGGATGTGTGTATGGTTCTATAATTCAAATATGTACATATATTTTAACGGAAGTGCATATACAAAAAAATCTGGCAACTCCATCAGTGTTAATAAACATGTGTATTTAACGACAGTTATAATGAAAGTGTTGTCAATTTGAATTATTTTCCAAGTATTTAAATTTTTACGTAATGTGTATGTGTAATAGCAAATAATTAATATTCTAAAAATAAACAAAATGACAGCTAACTTTGGAATTTTGTTCAACGATTTAAATGCAACAATAATTAATAATCACAAAACAGATGAGCTCATAAATACTTTGAAATGTTTGTTTGTATTTTTCAATGAAGTAAACTATGAATACCAAATTTGTACATTTTTTATTAAAAAAAAAATAACAATGTCAAAATTTCAAATTTAAAAATTACAGAAAAACTTTATATGACTTAATATTGCTAAAAAAAGACAAAAAATTTAATTTTTTTTGTATATAATTTAACAAAAACTTAATTTATTATCAGAAACAGCAAGCAGCCATAAAAATACTGTAATAATATAATTACAGACAATCCCCTAATTACACTTGACAGCCAACAAGTGGTTTTTCATGTGTTCTTACATGTTGCGTTAAAATTTATGAAGAAAGATGACATTAAAAATTTTAACGACAAAAAAAATGAAAAACACATTTCCTTGAATCAGTCCGTCGGTAACTACTTTAAAAAAATCAACACAATTGCTGGCATGAAAAAAATATATAAATTTATTTTTGAAATGCTTAAAAACCAGTCTAAAGCAAATAAGCATTTATTCTCAAATTTGTCCGCATATACACGTGTATATACGTACATATGTATATGATGAAAAATACCTTTAGCTGCATGTTATACTTCAAATTCTTTTAATATAACCACATTCTTCACCAATGATTGGAAGGGGAGTTAACCCATTGAAATTAACGCAAGAATGTATGTTAACACACCAGCACTTCTGTGACAAACGCATTTGATAATGGGCTTGCAACCGAAAACTCTAGACCTTCATATGGCCCAAGACAATAACTCCTACTGTGGTTATCTGGATTAATCAATTCTCCTGACCAAAACCGCAAATTTGCAGTCAGTGATGCTGTTCCAGAGGCGTGATTTTTCCCATAAAACTCTTCACGTTACTGGGTTCCCAAGTGGCAACAACCGGTCCCATGTCTAACCTTTTGGTAGCTTATTTTTATATGTATACATATATTAATTCTTTTTGCCCCTATAAGGCTTATGCTCCTATGCGCGTCAATGATTGGTTTCCATTGTCTTTTATCTGCTGCTGCAAACTTCAGCTCACTCCACGTTTTATTTATATTGCCTGCTTCAATATCGAGCTGTCGACTCCAGGTATGGCTTGGTCGACCCTTGTTGCGGCTACCTTGCGGATTCCAATCTAGTGCGGTGCGGGTGATGTCGGTTTGCGTATTTCGTAGTGTGTATCTTATCTACCGCCATTTTCGTTTCTTGATTTCGAGCTCGATTGTAGTCTATCCGGTTTCGCGTCATAGAAGTATTCGGCGGAGGCAACGGTTTATAAATACATGGAGTGTGTTGAGATCGCATCGAGCTGCATTCCATGACTCGCAGCCATACAGCGCAACATATTTAACGCAGCTGGTAAAAATCTTTGTGTGCTTTGCCATGATATTGGACATCCACACGTTGATGAACGTCCTCTTTGGATCCTCCAGTTGTTGTTATAATGATGCCCAGGTAGCAGAAAAATTTAACGTCTTCTATCTGCTGGTGCTGCAATATAAAATGTTGGGCGTTTGTTGTATTATTACGCAAGACTTTAGTTTTTTGTATATTTAGTTTAAGGCCACAGTATATAACTTCAGCTTCAATATTTTCCAGTTTGGACTACATGTCTTCGAACTTGTGCGCTAGCAAGCATATATTGTCTGCATAGACTAGGTCTTCCAGACGTCCATTTAAATGCCAGGTGATGCCTCTGGGCTGGGTTGACACTTTTGTCCTAACACTGTCGATAACAACGTCGAATAGCATCGGAAACAATGGGCAACCCTGGCGAACACCTACGTTGGTGCTTATTGGAGAGCTAACAAGGCCCTCGCGCAGGACGCGTCGTTTAGCCTTCTCGTAGAGAGCCTTGGCGAGAGATATAATCCTTTCTGCATCGCAGTACATTCCAGATTGCTGAGTGGTGAAGTGTGTCGAATAATTTTTCAAAATACAAGGTAAAGTGGTGAACGCCATTCTACTGATTGCTCTGTTATTATCCTGAGGCTGTTTACATGATCGATGCAGGATTTATTGGGGCGAAAACTGGCCTGCTCATTGCGGATGTCGAGTGATAACGCGTCTGACAATATTTTATTAATTATATTTGCACACTATCTTGTTTACCACGCTCAGTAGGGTTATGCCTCTCCAGAAGTTGCTTATAAGATGCTGTAGAAGCTGGGCGATTGTATACGAACCTGCCTTTAGGAGTTCAGGGGATATACAGGGTGTTTTTTTTAGAGGTATAGAACTTCGAATTGAAATAAAACACAAGAAAATCGTTTTAATGTCCATCAATTTGGCTTTATTGGAAGGATAATTTTATGCCATTAATGTTTAAATATGATTTCGGGCATGTGGCCGCCGCGGCTGGCTCGAATAAAGCCAATTCTACAGGTCCAATTTTCAACCACTTTTTCGAGCATATGGGGCCGTATGTTGGCAATAACGCCACGAATGTTGGCTTCCAAGTCCCCTAACGTTTCTGGTTTGTTGGCGTAGACGAGCGACTTCACATATCCCCAAAGAAAATAATCCAATGGTGTCAAATCACACGATCTTGGTGGCCAATTGACAGGTCCATTCCGCGAAATTATGCGCTCATCGAATGTTTCCTTCAATAAATCGATTGTGACGTGCGCTGTGTGGCATGTAGCGCCGTCTTGTTGGAACCACAACTCATCCACATTCATGCCATCCAATTCGGGAACAAAATAGTCGGTTATCATGGCTCTATACCGGTCTCCATTAACGGTAACTGACACTCCAGCATTATTTCGGAAGAAATATGGACCAATGACTCCACCAGCCCATAGAGCACACCAAACAGTCAGTTTTTGTGGATGTAATGGCGTCTCAAGGGTCTCATGTGGATTCTCTTCACTCCAAATGCGGCAATTTTGCTTGTTGACGTAGCCATTCAACCAAAAATGAGCCTCATCACTGAACAAAATTTTGCGATTTTGCTTGCGGTAAATTTCGCGAACTGAACCATTATTTTCGAAATAAATTTGCACGATTTGCAAGCGTTGTTCTTTTGTCAACCTGTTCATGATGAAATGGCAAACCAAACTAAATATTAATCACTTGACAGCTGACAAAATGGCCGCCAGTTAAAAAAGTGATGCCAACTTAAAGTTCTATACCTCAATAAAAAACACCCAATATTATCAATATATCCCCTGATGCTTTATTATTTTTCAGTGCTTTTACTACTTTCTCAATTTCAAGTACAATAGGTTTATCGATCGGAATATCAGGCCTTTCGGCGTGTTGGAGACAATTGCATGTGTATTAAATTTTAGCCGTTCTGGTGTTAAGAATTTCCACATAGTGGTCTACCCATATCCCAATTAAGTCGTTTTTATCTGTGATGAGCTCTTCGTGTCTATTTCTAAGCGGTTTACTGAATGTAAAACTCACCAATTGTTTTGTAATTTTATACAAGTCACGGCTTCTGTGAGCCTCGGATGCAGATTGAGCCTTTCTTGCTAGGTTTTCCGACCACCGGCGCTTGTCGCGCCTAGCACTCCGTTTCACTTCCTTCTTGGTGCTTATTTAGTGGAATATAATTAATTTAATGTACTCAACGGTGTTGAATCTGCTTCCTGAGAACAGAAGTCGTTTCTCCTGAGCACAGCTCTCGACCGCCGCTCCTTAACGATATGGCAGACCATTTCAATATTTCCATCCTTCGGCACAGGAGCTTGTTAGCATGTGACAACCTTACGGGTTGCAGCGGGTTTCCCATTG
This sequence comes from Panzeria rudis, assembly GCA_956483635.1. NCBI lineage: Eukaryota > Metazoa > Arthropoda > Insecta > Diptera > Tachinidae > Panzeria > Panzeria rudis. Next base: position 31,706,887 of record OY101449.1, on the reverse strand, counting down.
CTCAAGACTGAGACTGCAAGAGGGTCACAAGTTTTTTTTCAAAACCGCCAGGCAAATTTGTCCTCTCTTGAACTTAGACGAAATAGAAGAAGAATGTCAATATTTGCCTCTGTAATAACAAAACAATATCTTATAGGAAGACATGCACAACGATTAAGATTTAAGTATAACGATTTCTGCTGAAGCTGCCAACATATAGCACAGAAGCAAAGTATAGAACTCTTTCAGACTTAGGGAGAAAATCAATGATTAATATATTTACTGAATTCGAAAACCTATCTAAAGTCGCAGACATTTAACAATGAAGTGAAAGATGTAAGTTAATATGAGGCTATTCTGACTCACGCTTATCTTATGTCATGTCATCTGTAACTTAGCCGCATTAAAACATGATTACCAGGTCTTCATAGAATGTATTAACTGTTGTTACCCGACTAGCCGTTCTTTCGCATTATCATCGTGAAAATACGGCTCATAGCAGAAATTGATTTTGTCGGGCGCTTGTTTTACTCCATAACCCATACAACGAAGTTCGTTCGATCAGCGTGGTTAGAAGTTGGTGTTTCTGGACTCCCAACAACCATCTCACGAATTGTTTCGATACTTTGTGTTGAAGACAGTAAATTTTTGCCAACGATAAGAGAACACATAGAATCGGCACTCATCACACTAGTTGAATGGGCCAAGGAAACCGGTCTGGCAGTCAATTCTACAAAGACCGAATTGGTACTTTTTAACAAACTATACAAAATTCTGGAACTTAGATCACCGCATTCACCGAACTCTCGAAAGAGGCTAAATAGCATTTAATGTAGTATATACGGCTTAAGCCCCATTGCATTTATTAAATACCTCATCATAATCCTAGACTTTAAGTTTTCTTGGACATATAATGCGGAGGACAGGATGAATAAGACTCTGCGCTTTCTATGCAATGGGGCTTAAGCCGTATACATATACTACATTCGACATAAATGGCAGTCATCAGACCCATTCTCACCTATGGATCACTTGTCCGGTCGAGGGCAGTGGACAAGAGTGCATATCTCTACATTGGCATTGTACAGGCAGAGGGTCAGGCGGCTTAAGGCAAGACCGTATTAAACATAGTATTATTCTATAAAATGGAGGACGCCTGTCATAAACTGACAAACCATTCTCAGACGACATCCCGAAGAGTGTCGACTGAAAGGAAATTTCTCTAACTCGAGATACTGCAACGCTGGTCTTTACGATCGGCTCCAAAATGGACGCTTGTCAGGGTTTTCCCTGAAGATCCTGATCTTTTGGCCTCACATAGGCTTCCCAACACCTCCGCCGTGATCCAGATGGAGACTTATACTAGAGACCTGTACTGCAAAAATTGTTCTAGACTATTTGGTAGCAATTGGTACCCTAGTTCAAAGGTGGTGATAGAGTCGAAGTTTTTATATACTGCCCTAAATGACATAATGTCAGGATACTTTGGGTTCCAGGACATTAAGGCATTCAGGGGAATGAAATGGGTGATGAAGCGCAAGAGTAAGCTCGTCCTGATATGTGTCAGAATTGCAAAGAGATATTGATATTCCTTTGGTTGAGGAGTAGGAGCTAAAGAAGACGGCACTAGGTGGTCCTCAATTCTCATGTATAAAATATACAAGACTCTTTACGATTCACTAAGTAGAGATAAGATAAAGCTACTCCTAGCATTTGGAACAGCATCGCTCATACTGGCACCAGAGTTCCGAACATTATTCGGCTCGTATATGTATACAGCCGAATGAAAACCAATGTTCTCACTAAAGAGTAAAAAATAAATAACAACTTCATACAGTTGTATAAAAGCTTGTTATTTTTTTTACGTTATTGTTTTTCTTTTTAATAGGCACACAGTGGACTACTACTACCACATACTCATAACCACTAATACTAAATTAAAAACTCATTTCTCTCGATGGCCACCACTGATTTGGAAGAAGATCGCTTGGCTCATGGTTGGAATCATTACGGAGCACCGTAAGCTCGCAGCTGTGGTGGTCACTGCGGTAGCGGTTTCGACAAAGAAGAAGAGTCATTTTAACATCTTCTCTTTGAACACCTCCATAACCTTCAAGACAATCTATTCCTGAAGTACTTGAACTGTCTTTGGGAAGCAACTGACTAACCTGTTAGACTTTATCCAAAATTATTCTTGGTTCTCAAGAGGTGCAACCCCAGATCGTTATAGGAATATGTAGAGCTTAGTGCATTAGCAACTCAGGCCGATTTTTTAATAGTAGTTTTTAACAATTTCGTTAAACGATGCATGATGAAATGGCAAACCTTACTGAATATGCTTACAACTAGATAGCATTGGTATCTATGGCATCTTCTGAAATATGACAATTGCAAAAACTATCAACAACATTTCGTACGAAAATTGTAAACTGCATCTGGCATTTTTTCATTATTGTTTAATGATGAAAATCAAATGTTTGGCGTACCCTTCAAATTCTTGCTGGTTGTGTGTTAAAATACCTTAACGGGTTAATATTTAATAATCCGTTCTGTTCTTTTCTTTCCTTTCTATTTTTCTAAACAAGCGCCTTTCAAAATAACTCATCTCTGTATGGTCTTCCAGCTTATGTTGAAAACTATAAACTATTTCTTATTACATTTCAAAAGATAGTATGTACTCATATCTTCAAGGAACAGGTCTTTATTTATCTATTTAGCTGTCTTCTTATGTTTTTTATTCCAACATGATTAGATATTTTATGATTTTTTAATTTGAAGCAATTTTTATAGTTTCTTTAAACTGGTTTCTGCTAGTATTTTTCCTGGCTTAAAATCTCTAATTATAATAATTGATTAAACAAATATTCCAAAGTCAAGTTTCCTGAAAATAACTAAACTAACCTTATCAAGAAGAAGAGGACGATTAAAGTGGTGACAAAAAAAGAAGAGGCAGGCAGCACTGTCGTTAATACTTGTAAAACTACTGTTGAAATGTTGTGACACTTTTACCTGTTTATAATTTTTTTATATTTTTTGTTACATTTATAAGCAAAGCGGTTTAAGTTTTTGAACATTTTGGTATTGTGTAATTATTAGCAAATCTCTAAGAAATATTTTGTATTTAAATACAAACAACATTTCTTCGAACAAAACTATTTTCCTTTAAGGGCCATTATTACAACTTACAAATAGTTATTTTTATGATGTTATTTGATAGATAAATGGCTTTTGGTTATTACAAGTTAATATTAACCTAAGAAGCGACAAATAAGCTAACATCTACTTCATTCTCATGGTAACTTTTTAAGTGAATAATAAGAATTTGAAGCTGCCATATTTCCTGCTGAAGATATGGTAACTTCAATGACAGTTTATTGCAAAGTAAATCGTTGCCAATAAGTATTATAAGCAACAAAAAGTAGTCGGTATCTACTGCAATATTGCCACAGTATATAAATTACATATTCTATTATATTAATCAGTTGTAATAATGAAGAAATCTTATTTGTCCTGTTATCATTAAGCCTTATCAACAAGTTGTAATAATGGCTCTAAGAGATATAACAAACTTATAATTATCACATATGTATTGAGATTCTGTAACTTTTAACAATAAAAACAGTTGTTATATTGTCAACTTATTAAGTCGTTTGCAGTAACGATTGTACGATTCTGTGACTTCTTATTAACAACATTGTTTCAATCTGACTCATGTGGCATCTCTGTTAAAATAAACCAAAAGCGTCTTTTAAACGCACGTTTCTGATTATTTTAACAAAATTTTAAAGTTTTAAATTTTAGAACTTTCAATTTAATACAAAAAAGCCGAAAAGTGCATTTGTAGAAACGCCAGTGTTGCCTGGCCCTAAAACAAATGAATTTGTGATTGCCAAACATTGTACAGAAAATTTGTTTCATTAATTTCTTTATTTTTGAGAAATAAATGTTAAATTAAATGTTTAAATGATAGAAATATTGTTATTTACAAATAAGAGTTGTATACTGTTGTAGAACAATAAATACCATTAATTGTTGGCATAACGTATGTACGTGATACAGCTGAACAGCTGACTCTTGGGTATTCACTAAAAACAACAAATTGTCGTTCGTTAACCGACAGCAAATATTGTTAAAAATGTTACGGAGTAGCAAAATTGACAATTTGCTTATTAAATTATTTAACAATGACAACTATTGTTAAAATTGAATTGAGAATCCCACTACTGGAGTGGTTCTAAAAATGTATTCTGGTGGGGCAATTTTTTAACGCATTTTGTTTTGGCAGAAGTCAAAATGTATGCAAATAAAAAATGAGAAATTTAAGTTTTATAATTTTGCAGGCAATTTCTGCTATTTTTAATTACTCAACATATACTACTTACTACTCAATACTTTTCATTTGGATACTCAATATTTAAACGATGCTTTTAACGGTTAGAAAAAATTTTACTTTTAAACATAGTTGTATTTTGCCCCATTAATTTTCGGTTTGATTATAGAAATACAAAAGCGAATGTATAGAGTAAATACGTTCTGGCATTGAGTACCCTAAAATAAGACTAAATACTCTGTACTCACTACTCAATACCCACTACTCAATACTGATATTTGCACTGAATATTTATAACTTTGGCCGCTACAACAACAAATATATGACAGTTAAAATTTAATGGGTATTTTAAAACGAACAACGAAACATATTGAAATACTAATGTAATATATATACACACATATATAGACACTTTAAATTTTCAGTATTAATTGGTATAGTCTGCATAATAAACTACACCAATTAACACTGATATTTAAAACAATAAAAATTAAAGGGTGTTCTATCAGTTAATGTAATTTTGACTATGTAATTTAGACAATTTGTTGTATCTTAAAAACCGTAAGAGGCAAAAATTTTAAATAAAAAACCCCAAAACTAAAAAATTCCAAAATTAAAAAAATTTCAAAACGAAAAATCGGTAAAATGAAAAAAGCGCTTAAACAACGCACCAAAATTAAAAAAAGTCCTAAAACGCAAAAAATCACCATAACTAAAAACATCTCCAAAAAAACTTAAAAAAATAATCGAGCGAAAAAAGCACTAAAAGAAAAAAATCGCTAAAACTATAAATATCGTCAAAAAAGAATAAATCGTCGAAAATGGAAAAAGATCACTAAGACGAAAGAAGCGCATAAACAAAAAAAGCACCAAAACTGAAAAATAGCCAAAACCCGAAAAAATCATCAAAGCGAAGAAAGTGTCAAAAATTCACCAAAAACCGAAAACAATCCCTAAAACCAAAAAAAGCGCCAGATCTAAAATAAATCGCTAAAACTAAAAATATTGTCAAAAACCGAAAAAAAAACGTTAAAACAAAAAAAAACACGTTAAAACCAATAAATCGCCAAAGCTAAAAAATCTGAAAAAAGGCAAAAAAGAAAAAAATCACCAAAAAGAAAAAAGCGCCAAAACAAAAAAAAATTATCGCAAAAACAACAAAAAAACCATTAAAAAATAAAAAAAAATAAAATTAAACAAAAAGGCAAAAGAAAAAAATTGCCAAAATGAAAAAAGGGCAAAAGCGAAAAGGATATACTATATGTATGTATATTCGTAAGGAACCCTTCGTGTGCGAGCCAAAGTCGCACTTTACTGAATTTATTTTATAATTATTTTCGTACATTTCGTATATTTTACGGAAGAATTTCGTGGTGCGAAACTACGAAATATTTCGCTAAATGTACGACCCTTTTCGTACATATGTTGCATGGATTTTTTTCGGTGTATAATTTTTTTTTATATATTTATTCCTGTAACTTTTCAAACCATTCCAGTTTCTTAATCGTTCATGTCTCTTGTTCTAACCACAATTAAATTGAATCCTTAATAGTTAAGAGTCAATCAAATGCGTTTGATTAGTTCTTTTTTTATTTCCTTAATAATTGCCTTTCTTTAACCATATAAGAAAACAAAAGATGAAAAAAAACCATAGAAGTCATATAAAAATCAAAAACAAAGTATACAATTACAAAAATATGTCAACATTCGAAACGAATGAGCTCAAAGTCTGACAAACCTAACTGTCATCCCGGGTATTTTCGTTTTTAATTTTTATTTTTTTTTTAACAATTCCGTCAAACTGACGAATACTGGAAATGAACAAGTAAGAGTATCTTTATAAAAACTAAGTGAGTGATTAAAATGCATTAAAAAATACTGTAGTCATGCAAAAAATATTTAAATCTAGATCATGGTTGATATCTAAAAAAAAAACTTGTAAAGAAGCCACTCAAGTAACGCTGAGAAAATGAAATAATACGAGTATAAAAAAGCTTTGATACATGCAGCTTAAATTAAAAGCACTTCTTGATGGGATTTGAATTTGCATAAAAAGCATTACAAAGAAGAAGAAAAAATATATAACAAATATATAAAAACAAATCGACCAAAAGCCCACAATAGCTGACAATTGATATTTTCCGGTTTGTAATTTGTGTTTTTTTTTACAAAAAACGTGTCAATGCTGCACAAAAAAAAATTCAAAATTTCCTAGACTACTTAAAAATATTAATTTCACACCGATTAAGATCTTTCCAAAAAAAAAATAATAAAACAGAAACACAACTTTGCTGCTATAAAAGTTTGATTTATTTGGCTTCTAATTGATCAATTTAATTTTATTAACATTAAACAAAATTGCCAACTCGATTGCATTTGTTAAAAAAAATAAAAATATTGTTGTAAGTGTGATTAAATTACAATTACAGCAACGAAACTTTGACGACACTTCTCTAATATTGTATGGGCTTCAAAACAGGTGTACAGAAATGAATATTGTTAATTTTTTTCCAATTCGGTGTTTACTGAGTAAAAAATTTATTTCTAATCAATATTGTAATTAAATCAATGTTTATTTTTAATAATTACTTTGGATTAAAAACCAAAATAGTTCGAAATAATCGCATTAAAATAAGGAATTAGCTACTGGCTCGAGCTTTTCACATATTCACATGTATAAAAATCAAACCAAAAAGGTTTAGCTTAAGTAAAACAAAAAATCAGCAAAATGGGCATGAAGAAAAAAGAACCTACTGTAACACTGCGATTTGTTGTGTTAAACATCAATTTGGTAGTGAAAAAATTCTCGAATGCATATTTCTGAAAAAGCTTGCATAAATAAAAATTTTGATATCACACAAAATTAACTGGCTGTTCGCCGATGTCGAAGGAGTTCTTTCTTTCGCACAATTACATTTAAAACAATAACAAAAGTTTTTGAATTTGTTTTTGCTTTAAATCTAATTTGTGCGAAAGAAAGTTCTCCTTCGACATCGGCGACCAGGTATTAAAATGTTACTGTTGCAACGTGGTGATTTTTATTAATTGAGTTCTCTCACTTAAGTAATTGTGAATAAAATCAAAGCGAATTCATATGAGGTGGCAGTACTAGGGCAACAATTACAACTATACAACAACAACGTGCACTTTTGTTTGTGTAAATCGCCAAGAAATGTCAAAAAACACAAGAAAGAAAAGCAAAAACATAAAGAAGAAAAGCAAGAAAACACCCACATAAAGTAAGAAAAAACACTCACACAAAGTAAGAAGAACACACCGACAATGTTTTTTGACATTTCTTGGCTAAAATATGAGTAGAGCAAAAAATAATCAGCTGCCGTTAGGCCACCACCTGGTATGAGTTCGCCTTGAATAAAATCAAAAGCTGTGGATCGATTTTAATGAAATATGGCTTGTTTTATTTGGAACATATTTACATATAGCCATAGAAAAACTTTTTATATACAACTTTTTTTGGCAAAGCTCCACGATATCTCTGAAACTACTGAGCAGACTAAACAACAATGTTGGAACGGCTTCAAGATAATATTTTTGTCGAATTTCGGACTAGCTAATAGAACAAACCATTCGTGCAACTGCTTCTTTTGTACGTATCTCGTATCTCGAAAACTAGATCCAATTTGAAGAAACTGAGTGCAGAGTCGATTTCAGCGCCCCATATAGCATAAGAAACACCGTTCCGTTGTAGCAGTCCAAAATTTCATGATGGAATAATATTTTTGGAAATTAGTCTAATATTCGAATTTCCATAATATTTTAAAGGAAAAAGATATTGTAACAACATTTTTAAGATGTGTCGATGGAAAAATTTGCTAATAGATAAAAAACAATATCTGGCACTTTGCCTATTTAAATACTGAAATTCCTAAAACGCGAATATATGTTCCAAAAAGAAATTTTTTTTTCGTTATTTCGGTATATTTAGGCTACACCAGAGGCCGTTGCTTTGCATCTTGGCAATTTTTAAGGAGAATATAAATTTCTTTTTAAAATTATAAATATAAATATTTAAATTAAAATAGATATCGCCATGGAATTTTCTGCATTTAGCTATAAATTTTATCGTAAACATTCCTGTTTTTTTGGAAAAATTATTAACCATTAGATTGGTGCAACACATCAAAGATACTAAATTAAAGTTGTCCAAAAATTATAAAATCATTTTTTGAAACCATAAGAGATATTCAACCACTGTGCAGCGTCGAAAGAAAAATTCTGTTCGAAACAAAAATTTCGGCAGTTGTAATACGACATTGACATTCTACATATCGTCCCCTTAAATGCAAACGAACGTAACTATACATAAATTCGTGGTCTGTAAAGAAAATTTTTTGCAGCCTTTAAATGAAAATATGTGGAATATACAGAGTTTAATGCGCTAAACTCAAATCCGTTTTCAGTTTTTTCTATCACGTGCAGATATTTGTTATGGTCATGGCTAATATGGCACTGGAAAAAGTGGTCACGCTAATACATTTCATCTAAACTGGGGAATGGTTTGTCAAATGTCATATATATATTTTTTTATTTCTAACTGTTTCGGAGTTATCAAGGTAGATAAACAAGGTATAGTCATCGGCGAATTGATACAACAAAGCAACTTTTTTGTTCATGTACATTTTGTACGTTAAAATTTTTTCAATTTATTTAAATAATAAAATGTATAAGGAAAGTTTGGCAGTTCCTTGAACAATCAGCTGTGCTCATAACGCCACCTGTTATGAACTCGCCTTGAGAGTTAATCAGAAATTAGCGGCGAAAATTTTTTTTCAACAAAATTTTTTTTTTCAAAAATTTATGAAAAAATAAAACTGGAAAAATGTGACATTAGTCTGAGAGGTAGCTGCACTAGGAATAAAATAAGCTATAAGTCAGGAAAATTGATGGTCAAATGTTGATTTTATTCACAGTTGAGTGAAGGAGCTGAATTGATATAAATCACAATTTCCATACAACAGTAAAATTTTAATTTGTGTATGTGTGTGTGTGTGATTTGAATGGAAATCGCAACTTTTTTCAATTAAGTTCCCTCACTTAATTGTGAATAAAATTCTAAAGTTCTGCTTTTGTTTCAAAACATCGATAAACAAGCAAACGATTTTTGCCCTTATAATATTTTTATAAATATTTAAAAATAAAAAATAATATTAATTTTGCACTAATATCTGAAAAACTCTAAAACAGTTGGGGTTACTTAAAGGAATTTTATTTCAAATCCTTAGTTGTTTTTTTATTTTTACATTAGTAGAAGTGCTGCCTTAGGAAAATTATACATCAGAGTTTTAGCTACACAGTTCAGTTTATTTCCCAACACTTGTTTCAAATCTAATTAGCCATATTATGCATCTTTTAGTGACATTTTGCAGCTTTTACGATATTATTGTAATTGAGCTCATTGTGCAGTAAATTTAATCATTATAAATGTATCTCTTGTTGATAAAGCACCCAGAAATTGTGTGCGCTTTAAAATTTTATTAAACTAAACTCAATGTGTGGGCCATGTTGTGTCGTGGTACGTACGAACGTACTACATAAAAAAATAAATGTTTTAAATTACTGATTTTGATAATTTTTTATTAATAATCTTTGACAGCATTTTATAATAAATTTATTCACTTGTTGTTTTATTACATATTTAATCATTTAATTTGCAAATTTTGTAGATTTTTCTGTTGGCGTGTGTTTTAAATGTTTTTTGTTGCACTGAAACTTCAAAAAAGCGGAAAAAGTTGTTGTTTTGTTTACAGAAATATTTTAAATATGCCATGATTAAACATATTTACTTTATTGAGCGTTGTTGGCTTTAAATATTTTGGTCAGCGTTGACTTCCGTAAAGTTTATAGAGTAAAGAAAGGCTGAAATGTAAAATTTTAAGGAAGTGTAAGAAATTTATAAATTTATTTTAATAATTAATATTTAGTTTTTGAATTTATTGGACTACAATAGCCTTCTTTTTATTTATATATATTTTTAGCAAATCAAAGATGAATTATGCGAAGTGGTGTCCGAAATGGAGGCACTTGATGTGCCCGAAGACTGTAAACATTCCAACAAAGATAAACAAATGTCCATTGGACGTAAGAAATTCAATATGGATCCGAAAAAAGGTAGATAAAGTTAATATATTTCCAATACAACAATATACATATAAAAATCGTCTCCCAAAATGTTATAATATAATTTTAACTTTGGAGTAGTTGGCAGTACTGTATGTCAGCAAGACTGTTAAGTTAAAAAAAAGAAGAATTCTCGAATTTTGGTAACGCAAAAAAGTTTTAAGTAAACAGTTTCTTTGTAACACCCAACCATTAAATTAGGGTGCCTTTGTATCTTTGTATTTTTCTGTGTTATCGTAGCTCTCCAGCTGCTGAACCGATTTTGATATAAATTTAGTGATGTTATGTTCTAAAATTATAAATTTATTCCAAGTCGCCCTTTATAGTTCATCACTTTTAACACTTACTGTAAAATGTTGCAAAAATTAACACAATTTATTTATTGTCTTTTCGAATTCAAACTCAAACGTAAATTTCTTTTTTTCAAGTACTTACACATCCAACATCGCCTTTCAATTATTTCAATGACGAATGCTGATGATTAATTAAAATATAATTAGCTTATATTAAGAAGAGTTTTTTATGTTAAAACATGCTGTTTATACGCGCCAATAACATTGTGCGATATTAATAATATTTTCTGTAATACCACAAATTAATTAAGTGTATCATGCTGAATGAATGTCAGAAAGGATTTTATATTTCTTGCTTCAGCTTTAACAGCCTTCCTTTTAAAATATGCAGAAATGTACATAGATGCATACATATGTATGTAAATACATATATATATAGCCACATGTATTTTCCGCCCATATGAAATTAATAAATCGCATTGAAAAGTTTACGTAAATTCCACACGCATGCGAATAAAAAAATAACATAAATGACATTATTAATGGAAAAAACACTTTACACATCATTATGCAAAATCCACAATTACGAAATTAAATAATTAAGGGGAGAAAAGTTTTTCAAAACTTCATACAGTATGTAAAATAAGTAGAGAAAAACATTGCTGACATTTTAAGCGTCAACATTTTAAGATAACAAAAATCAATAAATCACCCAGTATGAAGATTTCTAAAAATTTCTCTGTTAGCTTTTTTTTTAATATATTACCTTTTATTAAAAAAATTAAATTTTGTGTTCTTTTCTAACAAAAAATGTTTCTCCCTTTTCCTTTAAAATTGCACTTACAAATTATAAAAAGCATTGACTTTTCGCACGGTAGAAGATCAAAAGGGTGGGGTAGAAAATATCCTGAGAAGTAACTAAAGTCTTGTCTACATATTAATATTTTTCTGAATAAGAATTTCACAAATATTACTACGCGGCAAACTTACACTTTATTCGTGTAACAAAGAATGTTCTAACTAATTTTAGGACGCCTATCTACCCTCATAATAAAACAATTTTTTAATTTTATCTTGTAACATACCTTTCCTCAAATAAATTTTTACTATTCAGTGTAATATTAAAAGTTTTATCAAAATACAATGAAATTGTCTACGGAGAGGTATTAGCTAGTTCCTATGCGAACTTCAATCGGGCTAATGCAGATCATGAGGAAAGTGAACCTCTACCCAAAAATCTCATAGAAAAACAAAGATATTACACTACAAAGATATAAAAGTCGAACAAGCGACATTTTGTGAAAAAGACATAAATGAAAAATCGGCGAACTATATCAAAATGGATATCATTGAATGGATATCATTGAAAATCATCTCTAATTTTCTCTTAATATTTTTGATTTGGAATGATCATTTAGGATCATCAACGGTTTAAAGTATGTTGGCAACCTAAAAGACCGACTGCCTAAAAAGTGAACTTTGAACAAAAGATCCAAAACCAACGTACAAAATGAACTTAAAGAAAACAATAATTCTTTATAAAATTTATTTGACATATTGTCATACTTTTATTTTAAATGACATTTATTTGCTGGTGTTTAAGCATTGTCTACATGCAGCCTTTCATTGGTGCTTTACCAAAGCGTCAGTAGACTTCAAACACAATTTTGAGCAGTTACAAACCCTTTATCTTATGTACAGACCCTCAAAACCCATTTCAGAATTCACAAATATGTAAATGATTTTCAAAAATAAGCAAAGTAGGCTGGCAGGCTTTGAAAATTATACAAAACCCAGCAAATAATTTTTTATTCGATATGAATCTATTTTATTTTTCTACACATTTATACAATTAGAAATCCATTGGATAACAATAAAAGTACTTATAAGGCAAAATGAAAAATAAAATCCAAATTAAACCTTTATGAAATTTATTTGACATATTGTCATACTTTGATTTTAAATGAAATTTATTTGCTGGTTTTTAAGCATTGTCTATATGCAGCATTTCATTGGTGCTTTACCAAATCGTCAGTGGACTTCAAACACAATTTTGAACAGTTACAAACCCTTTATCTTATGTACAGACTTTCAAAAACCATTTCAGAATTCATAAATATGTAAATGATTTTCAAAAATAAGCAAAGTAGGCTTTGAAAATTATACAAAACCCAGCAAATAACTGTGTAAAAAAACTAAAACTACAAAAAAAACAAGTGCACTAGTGACAAACATAGCGGCTTTTACAGTCGGGAAGCATTAAAAATCGAATCTTCAAATCTTCTCAATAATGGCTCCAGGACTTGTTTTTTTCTTCTTAGTTTTTTCACAGTTGGGGTTTTTTCATTTTTTAAGTTTATTAAAATCTAAGTAGTTACATATACTTTTTCAACATACTGTATAATGACTTCCTTTTTATAATTGAAATTATAATTGATTTAATAAAGAGTTGTTTTTTTTAGCTTATTATAATTTGTAATAAAACTATACAGCAATATAAATAAAGTCCAAAAATATTAAAGAGTAAAATGTAATGCTTAATAACTTCCCATCAGTGTAAATTCCCACCATTTAAAATAAATTTCAAAAAGTACCGCCTGAGAAAGAAATTTTTAATCGTAGCGCCATATTGTAGTTAATTGCATATAAAAGGACGAAAATATAAAAAAGTGCAATCATTATTTTTTATTAAAAGTATCAGGGGAAAAACGAAACAAAAAATAGCTTATGGCAAATATGTCAGTTCGTTGGCATTTGAAATAAAGTAGATGTGTTGTTGATTTTTCGTGGCAATGCCACCACCACTCCTTACAAAATGTTTATCATGATTTTCGAGTAATTGTTGTTTTGATTGTTGTTTCATTTTATTATTTAGTTACGGGTATATTATTCTTTAAGCGTCTGTGAATGCGAGTGAATTATGATCATTTGTCAAAATTGATTTAAATAACATTTTGATTATATATTTGGATAGATAAGATTATCTTGTGTGGTGTTTGTTTTATAATCAGAAAAAGCATAACAATTACATACATATTTTTATTTTCAAATACATAAATACATATACATTATATAAACACATTTTTAATATTGAAAGTGTTCCTCATGGTTATATTGACAGTTCAGATAAATTTCTCTGATTATGCGGGATTATTTGAAAAAAATTCATTAATAATAAAATAGTTATACATGTAATTACACATAATTTTCTTAAAGTAAAATTAAAAAAAATAATTTTTCAATTTACAATCTATTGAAGGAGTTGCTTAGACAGAACTAGACATGATCAATATTCCAAGGAGCTAGGGAAAATTAATATCTATTTATTTTTCGACTAACTCGACAGAACAACATTGTTTTCTGAAGTCGCCATACTCCCATCATCAATCGGTGCTCATGCGTATCTTCGTTTGTCAGTTCTCAGGTGGGCTCAATTGAATGTGATCGCTGTTCTCATTTATACAAATTAGGGATGCCAATCCCGAAATCCCAATCCCGAAAATCCCGCGATTTTTCGCGATTGATAAATCCCGAATCTCGGGACTCCTCAAAAAAAATTCCGGAATATTTAAGTTACGATTTTTAAGTAATATTCTTATACAAAAAGAAAATCGTAATGAAAAGTAACAATTGTAACACTAATTTATGAATTTAAATGTATTGTGGTTGTCTATTCCCACTCTCCTGGTCGGTGGTGCTAGACGAACTTCTCCACATCCGTAGTGAAACTGCGGCACGAACTGACTGGATGCGCTGATTATGGTATCTGGAAAATTCGGCTGTGTTCTCTCAGGCGACATGAGTGGTGCTCACTCTTAGGAGAAAAATTGATTTTGGTATAGTATCGTTAAGTGGATACAATATCCCTCATTCCATGGATGTCAGGTACTTATGTGATTTTCTTGGCAGAAGGCTGCCTAGGAATATCTATGCAGAACTATTTATACAAAAAGCCTCTATAGTTATGCTGGATGCACTTGGATAAAGTACGAGCCCCAAAAATTATCATCTGAATTTATGAAATAATACGGGTATATTTTGTATTCCATGCGGAATGAAAATGTTCGGAATTATCAAAGCATTGTTGCTGCAAATTATTATTTATAAGAACAATGCCGTGGCAATTCCGAACACTATTATTCCGCATGGAGTATATAACAAGCATGAATATCAGACCAACTATCACGTACGTCACGCTTGTATGGTGGCCGAGAACTCGGCTGAATGTAGAAGCTACTAAGCTATGCAAGATCAAGATGTTAGCATATCTTTTTGTTACCGGTGTTATGAGGATATGTCCAGTCTTTGCCATTGCCCAGCCCTTAATTAGTCCAACGCCTTTTCAGACCTTCATAACATCCTCTGCATCATTGACTGCTTACAGGTGTTGGCAAAAATCATACTTCGATCCTGAGTACAATATCTTAAAGAGAACTACATATAAGATATGCCGAATGACAAACATAAACCATGAACTGAGGCTTGGAAAAATAGTATGTTGCTTGCAGCTTAGGGTGCTCAAGGCTACGTGTGAGGATGTTAGTTCACCTGTGGATTTCAGAAATATACGGTGGTTTGCGGAGAGATCCAAAACCCCGTGCTGCTGTGTGAGTCTTTGGACCCAGTGTTAAAATATATGTTTCCATGTGCAAACCTGCCTACGGAAATTTAAATAAAAGTCCTAAGGGCTCACATAAAGCTATCTTTTCAGATAGACCAGCAGCTCTGAAATCTCTCCTTTCATGGAAATTATCGTCCCAGCTTGTGCTAGAGTGGTTTGACTAACTACATAAGCTACGAGGGCGGTTCGGAAACTTCTTAGCCTATCAATGAAAGAGAATAGTTAGTTTTTCAAAAATATTTTTATTTTTCAATATAATCTGAAACTTCAATACACTTAGTCCAACGCTTTTCTAGCAATTCTATCCCTTGATTAAAATAGTTTTCCTCAAGGTCTTCAAAATAGTGGTTTACAACTGTAATTGCATCTTCATTTGAGGTAAAACGCTTGCCAGCAAGGAATTTTTTTAGATTTGGGAACAGGTAAAAGTCACTGGGAGCCAAATCAGGAGAATAAGGTGGGTGGTCAAGCAACTCGTACTTTAATTCGTTGATTTTAGCCATTGTTAAAACACTCTTGTGCGCTGGTGCGTTGTCTTGATGAAAAATTATTTTTTTTTTTTGTAAGCCAGGACGTTTTTCTCGAATTTGTACGTTTAATTGATCCAAAAGGTTGCAATAGTACTCTGAATTTATTGTTTTACCCTTTTGCAGATAGTCAATCAATAAAATACATTTGAAGTCCCAAAAAACCGTTGCCATAACCTTACCAGCCGATTGAATTGTTTTTGCCTTCTTTGGGGCACTTCCTCCAGCTTCAGTCCATTGTTTGGATTGTTCTTTTGTCTCTGGAGGATAGTGCTAGAGTGGTTTGACTAACTACAAAAGCTATAAATAGGTAACAAAATTTTATTTTACTAAATACCTGGTCATAGTGGACTCTGAGCATTTTTGTGTCGTCATTTGGTCAACAGATAACTTAGTAATAGAGGGAAAGGAAATTTCGATCGCTAAGGGAGCAACATGATTAAATATTGTTATGGCTAATTAATTTGCTAAGATCCTAGTTCAGTGAATTAACTTTTAATTTTGTAACGTAAAATATTAAAATTTATTTTAAAATACATTAAAATTACCTTTTCTTTCTTAATTTTTTATATTTAGTTGTTATTAAGAATACACATAATAAAGATATTTTACTTTATAAATTGAGTGTTTTATTAAAAAAGAAAAATCCCGAAATCCTTATAAATCCCGGGATCCCAAAAAATTCCGGTATCTCGGGATTTGAAATTCTGAAATCCCGAATCACGGGATTTACTAAAACCAGTCCCGTTTGGCATCTCTAATACAAATCTTATGATAAATTTGCCTACGAGAATTGCATCACTATTGTTACCTGCGCTCAAATCCCATTGTTACCGATTATATATTTTCTTTATGTACAAGGGCGGATCCAGTAGAGGGGAAAAAGGGATATTTTTATTTATGAATCTATTTTCGATGTCTCATAAACCAGACGGTATGGAACTGAGCATATGTAAATACAATAAGCTAGAAAACAAAAACAAAATTGACCTAGATTTAATATTATACTTTTAAAATATAAAATGAAATTTAAAATCTAATATAATCGGCCATGTCACAGAGTTCAATTCCGTTCGGAAGCGGAATTCAACCTACCCCATTTTTGTAGCACCTGGTGTCTAAAAAAGAAAACGAAAATACGCAAATTTGTCAGGTGTGTCCAGACTGTTGGCGGCGCTACTATTCTGCGGCATGCTTCAGCTAGGACTTGACATATTAGGGTGGATTAAATTCCGTTTCCGAACAGAATTGAACTCTGTGACATGGCCGAATATAGTTTCAAAAAGTTAACCAAGAAGGGTTTTTTATTATATTTAAACATGATTTATATTTATAAGCTGTCGCTTACGATCAAATTTTACAGCCTATATTTCAAAAGTTATCAACAAATTTAACATTTTAATGATTTTAAACTATGGGTAGGCTCATAAAGTTTTGATTTCAATAAAAAAATAATTTCTTACAAAATGTCGCTTACGATCATTTGGCGCTAAGGGGTCGATATGTACATAAATATTTTCAACGTGAGAAATGACAAAAAATACTTTCCCTGAATTGACGTGCGTTACTTACTAATGGTCTGTACTCTAAAGGGAATTCCGTTCCAGAGAATGACAGCAGAAGGTGGTATTTAAAAACCAGCGTTCGATGACCAAACGGTAGAAGTCTTTTATCTCTAGCATGCGTTGAAAAGCTTAAACATTCAAAGAGATGTTCAATTGATGTTTATATATAATTGATGTGTATATAGTTATAATGTTCAGTTGATGTGTATATATAATTTTATGCATAAACAGTAAACTGCGCACTATTAAATAATCATCAAAAGTAATGCTATAAGCAAGGGGAAATATGGTCATATCTTCTGAGACCATATACGTTCCGAATAATGTTATTAAAGGCCACGTTAAGTTTTCTTTTACTTTCGTTATCGCAGCTGCCAAGTAGTTCACAGCCGTACAATAAAATCGGTATTAAGTACGATTTGGCAAGCATTATTCCAGTTTGAATTGGAGTATAATACTGAGTTTGCCAAAGATTTCTTAACATTAAAAACGTTCGACCGCATGCAAAATAAACGTGATTAGACCAAGTGTGAGTGCTATTAAAATGTATACCAAGATTCTTATCAGAGTTTACAATATCTATGGACTGGTTGTTTAATGTTAAAATCGAATTGCAATCAAAATTTTAAAACCTCTTTTTAATAATAAGGCACTTGGACTTAGTAGGATTAATTGCTAGACCATTAACTTCTGATTTAAGGTCCTCACACATTCATCAACGGCGGTATTGTAGCAGCTAATATAAAGCTGAACATCGTCCGCATGCTATCTAATCCTGCATGTTCGATTTTGCCCTGAAGATCATTCACGTATAATGAAAAAAGGAGAGGACCTAAGACGGAGCCTTGCGGAACATCCGCTCCAAAACGAATAAAATGTACCTCATTTCTATGGAGCTCCTAAAAAAATTTACAATATGGTACATTCCATTTAAAAGTTCCCCTCCCAAAAGCTTAAGCTGGATCCGCGACTGCTTATGTAGCATTTTTTGATTTTTTGTTCTACTTAACTAAAATTTTTTGTTTTGATTTTTAATACTTAAGCATATATGAACACAGAAAAAAAATTAAACTTCATTATGGTGAATTGGCTCATATAAAAAAGTTTGTAAATTCAGACAAAATATTTGCCCAAATTTAAAAATTTTTTATTGAAAAAAAAACTCGTGAAAATTTTTTGTTGTATTCCATTCACGGAAAAAAACTTAACATTATTTAACATTATGATGAATTAGTTCCATTGGCGCTTTTACCAAATCGTCAGTAGACTTCAACCACAACTTTGAACAGTTACAAACCTCTTATTTTATGTAACTGTACAAAGTTGTGGGTGAAGTCTACTGACGATTTGATAAAAGCGCCAATGAAATGCATATAGACAATTGCTTAATAACCATCAACAAATACATTTCATTTAAAATATAATTATGACAATATGTCAAATAATAAATTTCTTAAAAGAACTAGTTCCTATACAACAATTTGTAAACTCAGACTTTAAACACTTTACTAAATTTACAAACTCTTTTACTGAAAAAAATTTTTATTTATTGTTGATAATTGCCAAATAACCATGTTTCTGAACAAATATTTATTTAGAAATCACCAGCAATATTTTTGCAACATACAACTCTTACAATATGTTGTGAATTGGTCAATTATGTAGAAATTTATAATTTATCAGGACGGTACAATATTGTGTCGCACCCATTTTTCTGTCCATATTTGTTCACAGATTTAAATACATATTAAATTTTCAACTACGTATAATAATTTTGCTTTGTTCCTGCAAAAACCAACAATAATTAAATGAATATAAAAACCATAAATCCTTGAGCAAACAATTACATGTTTAATGGGCCATTAAATAAACCAAAAAAAAAGAATGAACAAAGAAGTTACAAATGAAAATATAAAACAAGCCAAAAGTAAGCTTTTCCTTCTTTTTATTGTTCAATTATTTAAATTCGTACAAAATTTTTTACTTAGATGTTAATCAAGCATAAATTTTTACACATTTTTACGGTAGAGCATAAAATAGTTGCAACTTTAAAAATATAACTATATATTATTATTAATATATTTTGTATACTCGAACAATTTTTTGTACCGATTTATACATTTCGAGAAATGAGCATAATAAGCTCCGATGCTCGTGCATCTACGCAAAAATGAGGCACGGATTATATTTCCCCATATATTTAAATCTAAAGCTCAGTTTATTCCCTGCAGGAAATGTTGTACCAATTGTCTCGAACGTACTTGTTCTATGACTGGTGAAAATTGGAATGGTACAAAATATTCCTGAGTCGTGACCGCTGAAAAGAGAACATATCACAAAACTAGAACAAAAAGGTTCGCAAAATACCGTCAGTGTACAAGCAGATTCGTTATTTGTTTAAAGTACAGTAATTTAACTAGTATTAAAGGAACCATCACAGGGCAAGTGTCTAAATTTTGGGTCTAGAACTTATCACCGGTTATCTTAATTATGTCAATTGACCCCTTCCAATGATAACACCATGTAAAAGTTACTGGTCCATTTCATATAAAGTTCCGGAACTCGAACCCTCTAGGGTTACTATAAGAGCGTCAGTAAAAAATCTTATATCACATACAGTTTTATAAATATATAGTTTTTTACCGTTTAAAAAAATAAATAGTGCTACCAATATTTAAAAAAAACAGGTGCTTCTTACTCTCCAGCATAGTTGCGGTAGTGCACTTAATGTTGATGGAATAAGTATTAAATAAAATTGGGAAACATTTATTTTGCACTATTTTTTCACCAGCTTATTGATAATGGTTTTTTTAACTAGCACAAAAAATTTAGTGGTAGTGCTTCATTTTTTAACTATCACTAAAAGCAGATTTAGTGCAAAATTCTGCACTACACTAAATTAGTGCAAACTTTGAACCAGCACTGAAAAAGCTGCATTTTAACATACTCTCACTAGAGTTTAAAAAATTTTTGTGCAAAATTTATACATTGCACTGATATTAGTGAAGAAAAAAAAGTTGCAATAAACTGTATTGTTTTGTTTTTAATAAAATAATTTAGTTTTAGTGCAACATTTTTTAACATCACTATCACTTATGTTTATTAAGGCTGCTAATTTTCTATTCACCACAAAGCATTAACAAGATTAGTGCAATAATTTGGCACTATCATGAAGTATTAGTGGAAACTGAAAAATTAGTGCACTAGTTGAATCTATGCTTTCTGTCGATGTTTTAAATGTTAATCTGGTTGAGGTAGTAAAGGAGTTGGTCTATAACCATGAGATGAACTAAGAAGGATGAACTCAAGAGCACCAACACTAGAAAAAAATAATATTAATGAAAGTGAAGTTAAAATAGAAACAATGTCTTACAACTTTTAGACAGGGAAAGTTTAAAGTCTTGAGCTTATAGAAGAGAGGGAAAAGGAAAATTGGCGGAGGGACTACAGACTTGCTTGGACTTGCCAATTTGTTCTGTTTTTCGTTCACAGCTTATACCCGAAGTTGGCTGTAATTTTGTAGTTCAAATTAAAAAAATACATATACATATAAAACTAATCCTTAACTGTCTAAACGCGAAAGCAAGTTAAAAAAAGGAATTCATGGTGATGCTTGTACTATGAGCCAAATAAATTTAATTTAAAAATAGCAGACTTGATTTAAGGCAGGAACTGGACGGCTTGGGATTGGATGTTTGGTAGTAAATTGTGAATTGTGTGGATAATCCACGTTGTCAAGGATACAGTCCAAAATTGTTCCATTTATCTTTAAGTCAAGCGAACGTTTTTTTAAACCTTTTTTGCTTAAATTAAACGCGGCTTTGCTTAATAATGGCTTAAATTCAAGGCTTGACGAATTCGTTCTTGAATCAAGCGTTCTGTACTTGGTTTAAGAAAATCCGTAAACTGCTTTTGAAGTAAACCTAATTAAATTTCATTTAATTATACGACTTTATAAACGCATATCGTTCAGTTTCTGCAAAGACGTCATAGCTAAAAAACATTTTTACAGAAATTCAGCTTAAAGTTATCAGTCTACTCTCCTCTCCAAAGGTGGGAGATATATTTGTTCACAAAAGAAAAAAAGATTTGTAAATACAATTAATTTATTTGCAAATACAATTAAAACTTTATTTAAAATGGCACCTACAACGATTTTTGTAAATACAAACTCGGCATTTGTGATATTAGAAAATAAAATCAACTCGATTATTTCCAATTAAAATTATTGTGTTATTCACAATTGAGGTGTTAACAAAAAGAAATATTTTTAATAAATTTAATAAAATAAATGTTATGCTTTACAAATAATATTTTCAATTAAATATATCAACAAATAATTTTTTTACTCCCGTGGTGTGTACTGGCTAGTGTGCCTGACAGGCTATTAACCGGAAGGTCCCAGGTTCGATTCCTGCCAAGGGTGTTTCTGCAAAAAAGCAAAAAAAAGAAAGCTTGTGTAGTATGTGTGTTGTATGCAATTTATTATTTTTTTTGTGTTAGATTTTAAAATTATTTCAGTTGAAATTATTGTTATATGTATTAACAATGTGATTTGATAAATTTTGAACCAAATTTTATTATCATACATAATTGTATTTTTTTCTACTATACACAAAAACAACCCTGGAAGTGATTTTTTGCTTGTCTGCGAAAAACACCAAATGTCTTTGGGTGGAATCGAACCGGCGACCTCTGGACTAATAGACTGGCGTACTAACCTCTCAGCTACAGAGCAACTCGTTAATAAATAAGTAAATAATATTTACAAACAAAACGTTATTTCTTACATTTCTTCTACGTGTGTGCATTCCGTTATGATATAATTTAGCAAATTATTTTATTGAGTAATTTAATTGATTAGAAACATTTTAATTTGTAATATAATATCAACAAGTATGATTGTTGATTTTTTCCACAAGTTTTTTATCAAAAAAATTTACAAAAACTGTTGGCTTCTTACGCCGTACATAACAAAAAATTTAATTAACTCAGTTTATTGAAAAATGTTCTGTTTTTGTTGTATCAACAACCTAATTAATTATATTCATTAAATATATTTTTGCATTTAAATTAAATATTAATGTCGTGATTTGTTAGTGTCTGTTTGATGATATTTTTTTCTGTGCATGCAACCTTTATACCATATGAAGTACAATATGACAACTAATATTCCCGATTATTCACCCTTATCCCGAATAACAAGTGAAATTTTTGTTCCCATCGAATTTTCATTTCCCTTCGAGGGAAAATTGCTATCGTGAAGTTGCCGTGCACATTGTTAACCGCTATCAGTTCTCAGTGAATGTAAAAAAGGAATGAAGCTTAATAAAATAAATTAAAAATTGAAGAAATTTGTGTTTAAAAATAAATAAAAAATACAGTGCTAAGAATTGGAATTATCTTTTCATTCCATGAGGAATCTAAACAAGATCAAATTGTTCGTCCAGTAGTGAAATTCACAAACTTATTTTAACGCTATACAAGGCGTTTAAAAAAGTAAACGCCAAAATTATTGCTTTTACTATTCGTTAAACTTTTAAGCACTACTAGCTGCGTTAACTAAACGGCAATAATTTTTGTGGTGTTATTGCACAGACAACAGTCAGCTGTTCAGTTAAAGCACGTCGTCTTTTGGTAAAACTCAAATAATTATTCGACAACAATGTACACACATATGAAATCTTTTATACATAAATAACAATATTTATATTATTTAAACAATTAATTTAACTTTTATTTCTCAAAGTTAAAGAAATTCATGAAAATATGTTCGTATGCAAGCATAAATTCATTTGTTTTTTCTATATTCTTCTTTATGCTTTTCGTTTATTTTATTAGTGTTCTAAAGTGATACAAAATTTTAACAAAGGCCTTAACACGAAGTTAACGAATCAAATAAGCGTTAATTCAAGCAGTAATTATTTGAGACAAAATTACATTTTATTTAAGCGTTAAAAGTTAGTGAATTTCACTACAGGTTTGGTAGATGCATTCAATCTCTTGGAATACCCGAGCCATTGCAAAAAGCATAACTGTAATTTTTATTTATTTTGGACACGATGAATAAATCCCTACATACGCGGAAAAATCATCGCAAAACTTAGTTGATGTGTGCCAGAAAGGTGTGGCAAGAAATTAGTAAAATAAATATTCATAAGCTTTAATAATTAATTGGAAGGATAAAATAGCAATTACATGATATATTTATCCAGAGCGCTTGCTAAAATAAAGTGAACAAAAGGGGAAAAACCATTCATGATAAGGGGAATTTTTCAAATTTTTATTCACGATGGCAAAAGAAGGGAAAGGGAACTCATTTCGGTGGAAAAAGTATTCACGGTAGGGGCGATTAACTCGAAAATCAGGTTTTTGAGTTATGACATTGTTGCAGCAAATTATCGATATGTATAAAAAAAGCCAAAGGTATTCAAAGCGGAGTATTAGCTGTTGTATCAGTTGCATATTCCAAGTCCAACAAAATTCTTGTTCGTGTCATATATTTTTTTAATGGAGAGTATTATTTTATAACTTTTTATACTATAGCATAGAACCATTACAACTATTAGTACAGACTTTTGAATACCTCTGTTATATGTTTTTGAGCACTGTTGTGTGTATGCGAGTACACGTGTATGCATTTATTTGTGTGTATGCGTTTATTTTATATAAAAGAATTCTTTGAAAATAAAATTAATAACACTGAAAAGCCAAACATAAATAAGGATACGTCAATTTTAGTTTTGCGTATGAGTGATTCCACGTAAAACGGCCCTATGCAAGGAAAAAATAATTTTCTCATTTTAAAAAAAAATCTCCCAATTGATGTTTTTTAGAGAATAACAATTGTAGAAAAAATAAAAAAAACACTTTAATATTTTGTAATCAATTTGAGGCACTTTTAAATGATCAGAGATAACGGTTTTTATTAATAATGAGAAAGGGAATAAAAGAAAACCTGAAATAAATATTAAACATACAAAGAGGGAGAAAACTGTTTCTTGCATGTTTAATATTTATTTCAGGTTTTCTTTTATTCCCCTTCTCATTATTAATAAAAACCGTTATCTCTGAAAAGAATATCCTTATTTTGCTTTTTATTGACTTAAAAAATATTCAGCAAAAGTATTCTGCTGTCTATAACAGAACGGATAGCAAATAATTTAATGTCTATAAAAAGTTTTATTTCTTGGAATTTTTTAAATTTTCGTACCTTGTCACACCCGTCGGTCACACCTGTCTCATTTTAAAAATGGTGTTTTTATAAGAAAAATAATTTTTTGTCAAACAGTAAATACATAATACAATTAAAAACATTTTGAACAGATATCCATACCAAAATTATTGTGTACCTTGTAGTCAAAATTTTACAGAATTTATACTGAAAGTCATAATTCTTTAAAACTAAGATTTGTAAGGTCACACTCGTCGCAGCTTTCTGACGACCATTCTAAGCAGAAATCGTGTTCTATCAGTGTCTACCTGTTATTCAACGACTTTAAGCTTAATGTCCTTGCGAGCTGCAACGTTTTTTTAAGTAAAAATTTTATATTCTTGACTTATAACCAAAAATGTGGGTCACACCCGGCTAAATGGAATTTCTCGTATACAAACGGGGGTACATAATAAACAATAATAATAAAATGAAAAAAAAACTAATTTTTAATAAAGAATGGAGTTTGGCAATATGCTTTAAAATAATGAAAATTACACTGAAAAAATTAGCAATTATGGACATGCTTGTTAACAGTACGAATAGGAGATTTATCTAAAAAAAAATTTAATTCGTATTATTTAAGAAAGAAAATAAGAAATCATGGTTGACTATACAGCGGAACAGTGGTTTTGTTGTTTAAATAAAAATAGCCGATCCTTGTGTATTTTCATCTGCTGATTACGATGCCTATCGTAACGATGCTAATGACGCCATTAGTTTTTCCCTAGCAGCTCTAGTGTTAAAGATATAGTGACATTTAGCATTTGCATAATTTCCTTACGGTAAATGGAACTGACACAAAACAAGTCACGTGACCGGTAACCAGGTGGTAGGGACCAGTCCGAGTTCTAACACTTCCTATGAAGCGGACCAGCCACTTTTACATGGGGATGGCCTAGCATGGGGTTAGTTGATACTCTGTATGCACCTTGTAACTTGTCTCTGAACTATCTTATGGAGTCTTAATCGGTGTAGAATAATATAGATTATATATAAATATTATTCCCAAATTCAGCTGAAATTATCGATTAATTAATTTTTTTATTTTTACAAATCCAAGTAGAAATTGTATTTTATTTTTATTTGATAGGACTCGAACCGACAACCTCTGGCATGACAGGCTAGTACACTACCCACTCGACCACAGGGGAACTTATGTTTTAATGTTATAAATACCAGTTAAGCTGGAGTTAATATCTGAATATAGTTACGGAACAGGTTCCTGAGTGGCATCGCAGTCTCATTGAAGGGAGACAATTAATATTATATAGATACTATGTGATATACTTTAGATCCAGGTCCATGGAATTTGTTCAGTGCCGTTTACTACAATACTAGGCGGAGTACCAACTAAGTTGACTGAAAATGGTTAATATGTGACCATTTACACAATATGTCTTTTTTCACCATTCACTACTCCTTATTTTTGGTATCAGTCTCATTTTCTCAAGTCATAGGACGAGTACTTTTGGATCATTTGGCACCAAATTTTCCGTAGGGTTACACCAATTTTTGTATTATTAGCTTAATATTTCACGAATAGTCCTTCAAGCATTAAAATGCTTTATGGATTATTAATCTTCACAAAAAACTCTTTCATTTTAGTAGAATCGCAGTGATCAGTAATTAGGATATCTTACTGCTATTGCAAGGCTGTTAAAAATCGTGTGTTTTTTAGTTTAGTCCTTAAACTTTTTATTATTTAAATTTTTTTAAATTAAGATAACTAATCCTTATGTATTTTCGTCCGCTGATTACGAAAATATTTTTATTATATTTTGTGTCTCTCTGTTCCTACGTAGAGCCTAAACGGCTGGACCGATTTTGATTTATTTATTTATTATTATTTTTTTTGTTTGAAAGTTGAAGAAAATGCAAAAAGCCATGTCTAACATTTTAAAAGTTTAACAGGAGAAGCATACAGCTTGCTTACATGAAAAAATATATTGACAACACTGTGCTAACCGAGAAAACCGACAGACGGTTTTATATTTTGGACTTTTTTCATTAAACTAAAGGTGCAGTTCTTAAGATAATTGAACGAGTACAATATACCTAATACAAATATACCTAACAATATACCTAACTAAAATGTGAAGAAACCGGTCCATGTTTACACAAAGTCTTCATATAAGCATCCGCCAAAATTTCACCTAAATGTCGATAGAGCTCATGAAATATTTTAGATTTATCACAGCTTTCATATGTAGATAGCATAACTACCTGGAAATCAATTATTTATACAGCTGCTACACGCCCTTCGGGAAATGTTGTACCAATTGTCTTGAACGTACTTGTTCTATGACTGGTGAAAATAGGAAGGTTACGAAATGTTCCTGAGTGGTCGATGAAAAGAATCATATCACAAAACTAGAACAAAAATGTTAGAAAAAAAAATCCTCATTGCAAAAGCAGATTTTTCCAAATTAAAAATATTTGTTTAAAGTACAGTAATTCAGCTAGTATTAAAGAACCCATCACAGGGCAAGTAGCCTTAGTTTGGATCTATAACCTATCACTGAGTATCTTAATTATGTCAATTGACCCTCGCCAATGACAACGCCATGTAAAAGTTACCGGTCCCTTTTATATAAAGTTCCGGAACTCAAACCGGTTGTTAGTCCTTTGGAACCAGTCGCGTGACTTGTCTTGTGAATGGTTATTTTCCCTCTAGTGGTCAAACAGCTCATACAGACTACGTTTAATATTACTTAAAAATGATGTTTAAAAACAATTTTTTTGGGAACATTTTTAGATTACTTTATAACTGTTTTTATAAACTGTTCGATGTGTAGCAGCCATACAAATAGGCCGATCACGTTCAAACTTCACAATATCATTTCTACGTAAATAAGTTAGCCACATATCAAGTGTGAGATAAATCTAAAACAATTCATGAGTTCTAGGTATCGGCATTTAGGTGAAATGTTGGCGGATGCTTGTATGAGGACTAGGTGTAAACATGGACCGATTTCTTCAAATCTTAATTAAGTATATTTGTATTGCATACTTGACATATGAACCGAATATCGTCCAATTATCTTCAGAATTGCGTCTTTAATCCAATGAAGATTGGTTCAAAAACTGATATTTTAGATCTTTTTTAAGAGCTAACATTGAAAAACGATGAACGCCACTGGAATCAGCGTACTCTAATTCAGTTTGCCCACTGGGTGTTCCTTTTGTCGGAAAAAAGTTGTCGAATTCATGCACAGTGCAATTAGTGCAAAGTCTTACAATACAAGTAAAAAAGGACCCACAAATTTATATATTTATTGTAAAATTTTGCATTAATCGTGAATATATTTTTTCATGTAAACAAGCTTTGTGCTACTCCTGTTAAACTTTGAAAATATTAGATATCGCTTTTTGTATTTTCTGTGTCAATATTATGTACTAAATTTATTCGGTGTTCTTCTTCTTCTTCTTAGTTATTTGCAATAATCCCCATTGTGGTAAAATAATAATCATAAAAATGAAAACCGGCAACAGAAAATTATCTACCACACCAATCAACCAAAAGTCGAAAAATGTACGAATTAATAAAAAAAAATGTACAGACAGCAAATGAAAAGTCAATTCTATACAATACGTAAAAACTAAAAAAAAAACTGTTTCGAACATTCGGAAAGAAGTGATATTTGCTTTATCCAATATTTGTGTTTATGTGTTTATTTTGCTGTTGTTTTTGTTGTTTAGATGTAAGCAAGAACCACTCATACGCTCAAAAACGCAGACACGATTGATTATTTAACACAAAACCATATAATTTTTGAAATATGTACAAAATTTGTCTGCTGAATTCTGCTGAGCTCCCCTTCGTCCTCTTTATGATGTTTAAATAACTGTCTTTAGTATTTGTGTGTGTGTGCGTGTGTGTGATTGTCTGTCTCTTGAATTGCTATTGTTAAAAATGGTCATGTATGACGCTCCTCTTTAGGTGGCAAGAAGTTTTTAATACACCGGCATTACTCAACCTGAACTTAAAAGCTCTACGAGGACTGGATAGAAAGTCCTCTGTCGTAATATAAAATATTGTTACGAAATGAAAAATGTGGATTCAAATATAACGACATAAAAAAGTACAGCTCTGATGACAATCTGTATTTAGTAACGCAAAATAGAATACTGACTATGAAATGTCAAAATAAGCATTGGCAGCACTTTTCAACAGCCGGTAGAATTCAAAATAACGTAAATGGAAACTTCGGGAAACAGAGACGAGAACTTACCAGAATGATCAAGATCACCTATTAAGAAGTATAAACAGTGGTGTCAGTACAAGAGGAGAGTCAGTGTTGTTTAAGCTGTTTTTAGACTATTCCGCAAGCTGTTCGACTTCTGCACTAAATGCTACCCTGATATAATGTGTTGTTATTGCTTTTTTAAAAAATTCCATAAACTCGTTTGATCAGGGATGCTTTTTGTGCAAAAATCGAACGGCTTGTGAGACAGTGTAAAACAGTTTTTATTACGTACTCGTGTGAACATCGTTGCCAGTCAGTGTATTTTTGAACTTAGACGAGTGAATATCGCCAAGGATAGTGATTGGTTACATCGCGTTTAGTTATACTTGTGTTTGTCAAAGTTAAGTGATAAATAAACAGTGGCACCGAGAAGTTATTTGTGAAATTAAAAATCCGTGTTTTAGTTTTTATTGCAATTGAACGAACCTGTAGAAAATAATAAAAACCATTTTTACGAAAAGGTCTAAAAACGTAACAATCAGGTATGTGATGGAAATCGATTTTGAAAACGAAGCAGCTTTGAAAGTCCCTTTTAAAGCACTTTTCATAAAAAATTTTTAATTTTTGTAATACAACTCTTTTGTAATAAAGAAATATTTTTATAATATATATGATAAAATTGTTTTTAATAAAGAAATATTAGTAAAAAACACCTTAAAAAATTGCTTCGTTTTCGGAATCGATTTCCATCACATACCTGAATATGTATGTATGTACAACATAGCTACATAAGTTAACCTACACATTTTGATATCGTTTTCCAACTGGCTCAGATTTTTTCAGAGCATTCTGGTTTTAATCTATGACAATTTTTCACCAATTAACAAAGGAATTGTAGGTCCGCTCTTGTTTTATTTCCTACTGTGCGTGAGTTTAATTCTATTTAAGATAAGTTAATAGAAACTGTCTTTTCGACACTAATTTATTTTGAAAATTCGCTATACACGCTTTGCACTATTGAATTTGTTTTAAGTATGTGTAAATTATGGTCTCTAAAGGAAATAGCACGCAAAAGTAATTTAATGATAACATCACAATTTTTTTTAGAATTTATGCTGACAAACGCCGGTTAAGAATATTTCGATTATTACCATATTTACACTACACTACTTTGTGTCATGCAACTCTCACTTTTTTCAGTGAGAAAGACGGAGAAGAAATACAAAATGTATACATTTCTATTTCAACACTCTCACTTAAGATGAAAATTACATGCAACAAAGTTGCATGGTGTAAATATGGTATATCTGACAGTATAAACTGACAACAGTTGCAAAATGCTCTAAAATCTCCAATATTTGATCAACATGCAAAACATCATATAAAATTAGTATAAATCTTTTACGTTCTTAATGAATTTTTCTCTTATATTTACAAGTACATATTTATTTTTTTATATTCCAATTCCATTAATTTCTTATATCTCTTTCTTTTACAGGCATCGAATACTTGGTGGAAAATCGCTTATTACGACACGATCCACAAGATGTTGCACATTTTCTTTACAAGGGTGAAGGTCTTAATAAGACGGCAATTGGTAAGTGTTTTGTATATCATTCATACGATATTTAATTATTTTAAGCGTTTTGTAACAAAAATAAATAAACGTTAAGTATGAAAATCGATTAAAAATATCTAAAAGAAAATACATAGATCAAAATTTAAAACACACAAAAATAATTCAACGCCTAATATCTATTATAGAATATTGTTCGATAAATTGCACAGTGGGGCAGATAGAAAAATATTTGGGGAAACTAAATGGATGGCGCAATAAAAATACGATGTGTTTTAAGAAGAAAAAATTATGCATTGAGCTCCTTTGAAAACAACACGCAATTTATGGTTCATTAGAAATTATAAGAAAATGACATACCCACTATCTATACATATAATAAAACTGTAAAAATGGCGTGTGTATATATGAAATGTTTTTTTTTTGAAAATTTTTATTGTGGCGTAAACAGTAATCGATGTAGAGAACAAAAAACCAAATTTTGGAATTTTTGTCTGTCTGTCTGTCCGAACACGCTCACGCAAAAACCACTGAAGCGTTTTTCATGAAATTTGGTATAGAGGTACTTTAGAGTCCTGATTCAAACTAGGATACTTTTTACTGCGATAAAATAACTTATTTCTACGTTAAAATAGAAAAATAGTGAAATATAATACCACCCAATTTTACTAATATAAATGTTGTTGGAAATTAGAAAGATGTTTTTGTTTTTTTAACGTTGGTAGCACTGTTTATTTTGTATAACGGGAACATTAAAAAATATGTAAAGAACGTTATATCGTTATATTTTACAGACACCTAAAGCGAACTTTAAGCGCGCGAAGCGGGCGGGCACATCTAGTTCTTAAATACAATTTAAATTTTCCTTTTCAAAAAGTGTTCTTAAAATATTGCTTTTCCTAAGTAAAAGGGGAAAACATTTTACGGAATCTACTCGAGCCTCACGAACGTTTTTAGTTTAGAGCTACGTAGTAGCATAACGTTTCAAAGAGTTCTTTATTCTTTATTTCTCATTAAAGTTTAAGGGAATTAAACTTTTTTAGCTTCCCACAATCAAAGATAGGGAGTTATTGATATCGCCCCGAGTTTAGAAAGTCGAATTTTCATCAGATCTTGACGTTTTGGTGTCATGGGAATCTATTCTAACTATTTTTACGATGATTTCCGTATGGATGTATGTACCCGGTTGGCCAATTCTTTCAGACATCTTGACAATGTTAAAGCGTCGATGACCTCTTGGTGACAGCTCAAACAGATCAGTGAGGACATACATGACCATGTAAATGACAACATCCTCAGAAATGTCCCCATTACATTTTTTCGTTTGTTTCTTTTTTACACGTATTCTACAATAACAATTTGAGGAATTTGTCGCTCAGGGAGTATTTAATACAATAAATTTTAATAGAAATTATAACAGAACAGAAATGGTGACAGAATGAGCGACAATGTCCACAAGAAGTTCATTTGGCTGGTTGGCATAACCAGTTGAGTAGTTTTTCTTTTACCATTCCCATTTGAGTACGGCTTCTATTAGATTGTCTTACTGTAATCGATAAATATCGTGCATTACAAATGTCAAAATTCCCTTAAGTAGTTCTTGATGAAAATGTCCTACGACGAGTTGACCAACCGGGTATGTATGCATGTATGTAATTATGTGTGTGTAAGAGTGTGTGAGTGTGTATATGGATATGTTAACCTCTCAGAACTTAAGAACGGCTTAATCGATCGGAACCAAATTTATGGCATTCGGACGACAATGACCTCACTTAGATTTTGTGATATAATGAACCGATTCGCTTCGAGAGATTTTGAAAATTTTGCAAAATAAAATTTTCGAAAAAGTTTTTTTCAAATAAATTCTTAACTACTAATCCGATCGAATCCAAAATTTAATCAGCTCTTAAACTCAACGTCGACTGCTGCAAATTTGATTGAAATCTAAATCGGTTAAGTGGTTCGAGAGATATCGTGGTCTAAATTTTTGAAAGAAAAATGTTAATGCAAAGAAATTTTATTATACAATTCGTTTAATTTAATTTTACAATTCAATTATTTTTACTGAGAAACGATAAATATCAAAGCAGATAAATATCAAACCTTAAAGCAATTTGCATTAAGTTTTTTTCTTATTTTTACTTAAGTTTTTGGTAGTTTTAGAAATTCAGCATTATGTGGTTCTCTTCTTACACAACGACGAACTGTGCTCTTTCTTTCACCCTCAGTTTGAGAAGACCTTTTTTTAGGGTTCCGTGCACCAAAAGTGTAAAGGAACCGTACTGTTTTCGTTACGCTGAACGTCTGTCTGAATATGTAAACCTGTGACCGCTACAACAACAAGTATATGACAGTTAAAAACTAAAGGGTGTTCTAAAGTAAGCAACGAAACATTTGAAATACTAATGTAATATATGTATATATTTCAAAATTAGTGTTAATTGGTGTAGTCTGTAGAATAGACTACACCAACTAACACTGATATATAAAACAATAAAAATTGAAGGGTGTTCTATCAGTTAATGTAATTATGACTATGTAATTTAGACAATTAGCTGTATTTTGGAAACCGTAAGAGGCAAACTCTTTAAATTTCTAAAAACGCTAAAACTAAAAAATTCCAAAATTATAATAATGGCAAAACGAAAAATCGCCAAAATGAAAAAGGCGCTTAAAGGAAAAAAACCACCAAAATTAAAAAAAGATTGCCAAAAAAAACTAAAAAAACGCCAAAACACGAAAAGTCGTCAAAACGAAAAAAACCACTAAAACCTAAAAAAAATCGCTAAAACTAAAAATATGATTTAAAAAACAAACAAAAAATCGCCAAAAATAGAAAAAATCAGCAAAACGAATAAAATATCAAAATTAAAAAAAATATCGCTTGAACTAAAAAAAAAACACCAAAAACAGAAAAAAATCCCAAGACCGCTAACTGAAAAAGTGCCAAAACGAAAATAAATCGCTAAAACTAAAGATGTCGTCAAAAAGCGGAAAAAAGCGTTAAAACAAAATAAAACGCCAAACCAAAAAATCGCCAAAAACGAAAAATCGCAAAAAAAAACGATAAATCACCAAAATGAAAAAAGCGCCAAAACAACGAAAAAAACTTAAAAAATAAAAAAAAGCAAAACCAAAAAATTTCCGAAATGAAGAAAGGGTAAAAACGTACGGACCCCTCGTGTGCTAGCCAAAGTCGCACTTTACTGAATTTACTTTTCTTCATATTACGCAGGATCTATCAAACAAAACCACCAAAAAATTAAAAAAATTTCACCCGTTCACATGGCTCCCTCGCCAAGTACTCTTTAGTTTCTTTAAACATATGTACCAAGGACCAACTGTGCCAAATTTCAAAACTTCGGGAATTATATCCTTCGATTGGCCTAATTAATGCAGATTCGCACTCAGCACCCCAAATTACATAAGAAACAACTTTCAGTTACTCCAGTTCAAAACCTTGTAAAGATCTTGGTGCTGAAATAACAGAATCATTTCTAGAATTTATTCGTTCATCAAATGTTTCTGTAAGTAAATTTATTATGTAAATGAATTGTATTGTATATTTGTAAGCGTTGATCTAGTGTTATTATATTCATCATAAAATGACGAAATACTAACCACAAACAGGGCTGCCAAATGATTTTGATAAAAAAATCTGCACTTTTTGGGGAAAAAATCTGCATTTTCGGTACTCAATTTCGAAAAATCGGCAAGAAAATAAAAAAACAAAAAATAATAATCACCAGTAATATCATTCGACTTATAAGCAAAAATTCAATACTGTGGAATATAAATGGATTTCAGATATCATACTTTTGCTAAATCGCGTTTTAATTGGTTTTATTAAATTTCAAATGATCTTTAGAATAAAGAATTCCTTCTAAAGTTTCATTTTCTAAAGAACATCGAAATTTAGTTTTATTTAAATGGAGATTTAGCAGACGAATGTGGCAGAACAGTAATTTTTCACAAATACTGTTAAACATTAAAAAGTCTTTGTGGAATCCTCTCGCTTTATTTCAGCAATTGTTTGCCAAAAATTATATACATAAGTTGATTTCAGTCTTTTTGAATATTTGTTCAAATTCAAGAAATTTCACTATTTTATAAAATTGTAAAATCACAAAAATGTGGTTTGAAATCGTTACCGTGTTATGCGTTGGTTTGACAAAAATCGGAATATTTTCACCTAAAATCGGCAAATCGTCATTTGGTCATTTTTTAATGGTAAAATCAGCAAAATGCCGAAAAATTGGCACTTTTGACAGCCCTGACCACAAAAGCAACTGTCGACTGTCAAATCGCTGTCAAAGATGTGAACTTTATAGCATTCAAATAGGCTATATTATTGTATAATATGAAAAATTGTCCAATTATATTGCAAACGCATGGGCTGTTTAAATCAAATATTTTCAGACATGAAAGATATTATCAACCGTTAAATTTTTTTTAGCATTAGCTTCTAGCTAGCAATGTAAAGCGCATAATTGCAATAGCTAAAATGCCTAAAATAAATTTCTTCGCAAATGCTCTAACGAAAAAACAAACAGTTCTAAAAATCTCATTTCAAATTTTATAATAATCAAACAAACCAAATTAAGAATGACAGATTTTTGACAAGAAATATGACGGCTATGTCCCACTGTGCTACGCTATAAAACAAAAGAATTAAAAAATAGCTCTTAATGAAGGAAAAAGTATTCTTGGCAAATCAAACTAAACAAATAAAACGGCAAGGCCAAATAAACAAAATGAAAATGTATAATATTGAAACAGTAAGACAATTAATTTACACTAAACAAATAAACAATCAGCAAAAAACATGCTCAAACATTCTATTTTTTCTCTTTTGAAATTTTAAAATCTAAAGAAAGACAAATATAAGCAACCTCCATAATACAATGTAAAAGAAGTGTGTTCACACGACGCATATGTATGTATTTCGCAGAAATTCTATAAATTTTTTTATATAATTTAAGCTTCATTTTGAGATACACGAAAAAAAGTAAATTACGATTTCAATTACAAAAACTGCAGATTCAATTAATTTCGTTGTTGAAGTTCAACCTACGACTCACGTAGGAGTACTTAAGGCAAAAACCTGGACAAAATTCAAAATAAAATGCTTTATTGTGAATCTTGCATAACCAGTTTATTAAAAGTTAGATACCTGTCGTTCCTCAGTCCGACGCCTGGCCTAAACGAGTCAGTCGGAAGCCAGTCACTGTGTTATGATTTCAATTACGAAAACTTCAGATTCAATTAATTGTGTTGTTGAACTTCAACCTGTGACGGAAATTGTATATTCATTCAGTGAAATTTAAATGTTCAATTATTCAAAATATGTTAGAAAATTTTGTTTTTGATCACGTGATTGATTGATTCAATTACGAAAGTAATTGAAACTAGTTTTGATATTTGATTAATTGCATTAATTGAACATTTTTGGATATAATATTTTCTGTGTACGCACAAAAAACTAAAATACGACTTCAATTACGAAAACTGCAGGTTCAATTAATGGTATTGTTGAAGTTCAACCTGCGAAGAAAATTGTATACACATAAAAGAATTATTCTTAAACAATTTCCAATTAATACACTTAATCGAAAAATAAAACTAAAAATTTTCCACCAAATTTGGAGTAAATAAGTGAAAATTTGAATTTCAGTGATTGAATATACTCTAACAACACAATTAATTGAATTTCCAGTTTTCGTAACAGAAAACGTATATTAGTTCCTTCTGTGTATTCAATCACTGAAATGCAAATTTTCGATTAGACGAAATTTATAAAAAAATATTAAAAAATTTTGGTTTTGATCAATTGGGTAATTGATTCAATTAAGAAATTAATTGAAAATAGTTTGAATTTTTGATTAAGTGCATTAATTGAAAATTTTTTAGGAATATGTTTTCTGTGCGGAATGAAAAATTAGATTTTTAAATTTATAAAACTAATTAGCATTAATGTTAATAGTAAAATTATGTAGCATATACATACATAGATATTATTCAACCGATTAATCATTAATATTTGCTTGATTAACTGTGTGATTAGTTTAAAATTCAATATTTCCGTCCACTAGCCGTTATGCTCCTAACTTTCGATTTTTCGATAAGTTAGACGGTTTTTTTAAGTCAAGTTTTATTAAAACTAAAGAAAAAGAATTCAAGTTACACTTTGGAATCAGATTATATTAGAAAAACTTTTTAAACTAATACACTGAGAAATTTAAAAAAATTGTGGGAGTTATTTGCATTTGCTATTAATATTCCGTAGGTGGTAAACTATACCAAGTCACATTTTTTCCGAAATACGTTTCTTATACTGTTGAAATCAGTATTTTTGTCCTCTATCCAAAGATGAAATCTATGTCCTATGTTTTAAGGGATGCTCAAAACCATCTTCGAGGTAAACAAGACCAAGTCCTTTTTAATAAGTAAAGGTAATATTATATGATGTAGTTTTATTACAGATATGTTAGCTTTAAAAATATAATATTAGAGTTATATAAAAAATTTGGGGTAAGTCAAATTGTTAATGCTACAGACATAGAACCATCTCCGATTTTAAACATGTTTTCGCGGTGTCTCATGTAAAATTTTCAAAATGTGACTTGGTGTAGGTTACCTTCCACATACAGATATGTACTTATAGTTTCTTCCTCTGTTTGAACTTGCTCAGAAATCTTAATTGTTCATGCTGAAGTTTCTTAGTAGAAATACAATTTTAGAATAATAAATATTATTTTTTTCTGATTTTACTCCCTTAAACCACACAATTTGTTGCTGATTTTAATTATGTGGTTAAACGGTTAATCCAAAATTAGCCGAATAACAACCGATTAAATATCTTCTGTTTCGAAAGCTTTGCAGTTATGACAAAGCACTGGAAAACATATCAAATAATGCATAAGTGTAAAACTGTTCAAGCACTAAATACTTCTACGTTTTTGTGGATATTTTATCAATATACTCGTACATAATTCCATTTATTTTTTCTCTTGTCTTCTAGGTGATTACTTAGGTGAAAATAATGATTTCAATAAAGATGTCCTAAAAGCCTTTGTTGCTTTACATGATTTTACAAATTTAATACTGGTACAAGCTTTAAGGTATATATTTTTATTATATCTAATATTAATAGTAAATTTATTAACTAATCAATATTTATTGTTGCTTATTTAGACAATTTTTATGGTCATTTCGTTTGCCGGGTGAAGCTCAAAAGATTGATCGGATGATGGAGTGTTTTGCTCAACGTTACTGTCAATTAAATCCCGATATATTCACTAACACTGATACCTGTTATGTTTTAAGTTTTGCCATTATTATGTTGAATACATCATTACACAATCCATCGGTAAGTTGTTGCATTAAAGATGCTTTTAATTCATTCAATTTAAATGCAAACAATCTAAAGAAAGGACACTTAACGTTTTCATTTATTTTATAATAGATGCACAGGAAAAACTAAAGTACGATTTCAATTACGAAAAATCCAGATTCAATTAATTGTGTTGTTGAAGTTCCGTCTATGACAAAAGTTTTATATATTGCTACAACCTTTTGAAAAAATCTCATTTTCAATGTTTTTACTTATTAAAGCATGTATCTTCTTCATTTTCGAAAAATGAAGTTAAGCGGCTAACGACATTTTTTTATTCTAAGTTTTTATAATCATTGAAGGACTTGGAACAAAAAAAAAAACAGTAAATTTTTTCCCTATGAAGTATACCTGCAGCTGCAGGCTCGAAAATTTATAAAAAAAAGGAAAAAGACATTTGGCTTTTATACTTTATCCAGGATCTTTGGAACATGTTAAAGCATGTACCATTTGTTAGCCAAAATTAAAATCCCTTAATTCATAAAAAATATTTCTGACTTATAACAGACTAATATAACAAATTTTCATACAAAAATTTGTTTTATAAGCCTCTTATTAATCAGATTTTTTTTTATGAATTATGTTGAAAGTGTCCAACATCTTCATTTTCGAAAAATGGTGCTAAGCGACGAATTTCTTTTTAAAAAGTTCATAGTTCTTGAAGGATTTGGAACAAAAACGCTTTAAAATGATTTTTTGCTAAAATTTATCTCTGGCCTGCCACATACAAGTTTTTAAAATGACCACAAAACAAAAACTAAAAAGCTATTAATAATTTTTTGCTAAAATGTATCTTTGGGCTGCTACAAGCTTTAAAAAATATCCCAAAATAAATAAATATTGATATTTTCGATTCATTGGACTCTCAGAGGACTCTATTTCTAAAGTTCATGCGAAGATAAGAAACAAAAAAATTTGTTTCACTGTTTCACTCGTGCACAGCCATGTTTGTATACCCAGCAAACATTTTTTTCCAATTTCGGCTCGAAATCGGTCAGAAAGTCTGCACAGGATGCCGAAACAGTATCCGAAGTCGGTCAGAAAACGTACCGAAAATTATATTAGTACATAGTCGACAAGAAAGCGGACCTCTTTGCTTGAGGGAATTCTAAAAACTTTGCCAAAATGTCTAAGAGGATCCTGTCGAATTCTGAAAGAAACTCTAACGGAATTTTCTATATATATATATATGAAAAATATAAAACATTATAAAACTTTTTACGCCATATCGTATTAAAGTCGGAGCTAGAGTTAACAATTTTTCAGAAATTTCGTATAAAATTCGCACACACAATCAAAATGAAGTAAGACTTCTTTGCCTCTTCATGTGATATGCATTTTTCTGCTGCTTATGGCAGCTCGTCAGAAAACATTTAACCATATTTTATAAGTTTATTTACGCACAAACTCAAAAGAGATAAATGAGAGTTATTATGAAACTTAGATCAGAGAATGTGAGTGCTAAAAGGCATAAGACGCATGTCAGAAAATGTGCGGACTATTCTGTTAAATTTCTAAACCGGCCCACACAAAAAGCTTTTAATTTTTATCTCACAACCAAGAAAAGTGTGCAACGTGTGACGACATTGTACAGCGTTATTTTTACTTTTTCACTGTGAGGAGAATTGGTGAATATTATATTGCAAAGTATAGGTCAAAACGACAATAATATGTACAATAAAATATTCAATATTGTATAATGCTAAAGTCTCAGATTTTTTTCTAACGGCAGAAATGTCGGCCAAAATGTTCCCTAGGTAGGTATATATATATTTTCATTTCATAAATGTTTTATATTTTTTGTTTCTTTAGAAAAGAAATTAAAAAAAAATAAACAAAGCAGCGTGTGCCAATATTATTTATTTTTGTCTCTATTTAGTTTTGGCAAAAAATTAAAAAAAGAAACCCCTTTAGACTTTATTATATTATTCGCACCATCTAATATATCTTCTTTCCTTTTCCTGCAGTTCCTTTGCTATCACTTGGCATTTTTAAACATAAAATACTTCTACACTGTCTTAATCATTAAGTACTCACACTCTTTAATGCTCGCTGTCTTTCACTGCAAACATTGTGTAAAACTGCGTCATGCCATTCTTTTTTTGGTATTTCTAGCATCTATCTATTATTTATTTTTATATTGGACGAGTCTTAAAACGAAAATTATTCTATTCTATGATATTTCTAGTTTTGTTTTAAAGAAATTTTCCTAATTAATGACCTGCCTTAAAGTAAATTTAAATTTTAGAAAAATATGGGAACCGGTGAACATTTTTGTTTGTTAA
The DNA here is from genome assembly GCA_956483635.1 of Panzeria rudis. NCBI lineage: Eukaryota > Metazoa > Arthropoda > Insecta > Diptera > Tachinidae > Panzeria > Panzeria rudis. The sequence continues at coordinate 31,666,777 of OY101449.1, read as the reverse complement.
GAAGACATTCTAAAAATAAGGCAAATTTCATTCGGACAAAGGAATTTGTTTTAGTCAAATATTTAGGGCAGTTTTGAAATAATTTGCAGAATATATTAAGTTTTGAAAAATTAGCATTTTTTAAACATTTTTGTGTTCTCGATTATATTAAAAAATTTGTTCACCAATATCCAGAATGATTCTTCTGTGGGTAATGATACTGGCTTATTCCTGAGTTTATTTATACATATATTTTAAGCTAAATAATATTAGCTTTTAACGCCATTTTTAAAAAAGTATGCTTTTTATACTCCATTTCATTATGAGCTTTAACTATACCAAATATAATATTTCACCGTATTTAATTTTTTTTGTCAAGTACAGTTGAAGTTAAATAACTTGAACATCTATAAATTTTAATTTCTATAAGTTAAAGTAAATCTCATACCAAGAGCGATAATAATATTAAAACAAACTCCAAAGTCTCTTATAAGCCGAATTATTTTTTCTAAATAATTGTGATTCAATTTATGGAAGCTCAACTGTATTAATTTAACAAAATACTGAAGCCATCCTTCCATAATAATAAAAATATACTTCCTACACTTCGCCGTGCGGTAAATAAGCTTCAAAAGGTGTAAAAAAATTTTATTTCACTTATTAATACATATTTATATGGACAAGTCTTTTCATATTTTTATTTGTTTCTATATTTAATTGTTTTATTTTTGAATATATTATTAGTATTAATTTTGTCTCCATAATTAATTTTAGTGATTTTTTTTTGCAAATTCGTAAAAAAACGGCTGCTGAACATGAAGGAACTTTTTATTATTTTTTGGCAAACGATTTAATATTTCACGTTCAGTTTTCTTAGTCTGGTTTAGGGATGCCAAACGGTAAATCCCGAAATCGAGGTATTTTTCGGGATTGACAAATGCCGAATCCCAGGATTTGTGAAAACAGATCCTGAGACTTCGGGATTTTTAGTGATTTCTTATATATCATTATTTTAATTTTCATTAATTTTGTGGCATTTTTTATAATATTTAAAAGTCTCAATAAATTTTTACATGTCTTTTTTAACAATATAATGATTATTCATGATAAACTGTTAACAACAAGAGCAAATAAATTAGATACTTTCTTACGATTATTTTCATCAAGTCTTCCGCCAATATACAACTGAGAATTATTTTGAAAAGAAAAAGAAGTATGTAATACGAAAAGAAAAATAATATGTATTTGGAAAATTCATCATTTAGAAAAACGCATTCCCTCTATTCATTTCTATACAGTTTTTGCAAATTTATATAAGTATAAGTATAATTTATAAAAGTATTCCAACATATACAAATTTTCAAATGACTTTAAGGGCGGCTTTTTTACTTTGAGATTAGAGATGGCATTAAATTTAATCTCTGTATTTAGTTTTTGAGTAGACTTTTTTAATATTTTTTTGCTAGTTAAGCTGTCAATGCTGGTGGTTTATTCTTACTTCACATACACCTAAATATTCCGCACACATACACATCCAATAACATTTTTAATTTGTCTTAATTTTATTTAAGTATTTTCTTCAGCACTCATAAAATATTTTACTTGTAAACAATAGCTCTGTTTCTTTACTTTTCGTGTAAAGTTCGTGCTAATGTGAGTAATTGCTCTCATAAAACTTAAAAAATGCATAAAAGTACGGGAACGGCAAAAACCAAATTTCTACCACGAAATTAAACGTTAATGTGTCATGACATATCAAATTAAACATTGCTGCTTTTAATACAAAAAATTAAAGTGTTTAATGTACAATCACTTCTTATTTTTGTTTTTCTTAATATTTTTATACTGATTTTTTAAGGAAATTAAAATTTTTTAATACACTCACACCTTTTTAAAAAATTTTGCTTACGAATACAACTTTTTTCCTTTGTTTATCTTTGCAATACTCACCTATTTGACAATTAACACAATTTGCACGAAGAAAAAGTTTGGACTGTTTCGTGCAAGAAGAAGAAGAAGAATATTACTGTCTTAGAACAGCTCTCATTAACACAAATTTCAAGTACGGGAACGCTTTTCGTGCAAATTAAATTAAGTATAGTAAATTAAAGTCGAGTAAAGAAACATACCTAATATAAAATTAAGTTGATTTCTTCTTCTTCTCTAAAAAAAATAGAGTTGCTTGATAGCACTATGACAAAAATGTTGCCAATTCTTGTTGTTCATTATGGCAATACTCTAGGCTTAAACTACTTCTCAAAAATATCAAATTCAATTGATACTGGATTAAATTAATTTTCAGTTTAATATCAAAACCGAAAAAGTCCCCCTAAAAGTTTCGGACTTCCATCCCCAATCAACGATAAATGAACCCATTACTCATTATGTCATTTAATGGATTTTAATCCAAAGTTATTTATATAGAGTAAAGATCAATTTACGAAATTAGAAAATATTATAAGAAACAAGGGCTAATTACATCTCAAATATATTGGTATTGAAAATCAGCAAAAAAAAGGCCTTACTTGCCATGAAATTCGAACCCTTGGTTATTGGTGAAGAGTATATAAGATTCATCATAGACGAATATAGCACTTTTACTCGTTTTTTATTGCTTTTTATATGAATACAAGTAAATATATTTTTTTCGTTCTTTTTGTTCTAGGTCAAGGACAAACCCACCGTTGAACAATTCATTTCAATGAATCGTGGCATTAATAATGGTGGTGATTTGCCTCGTACTTTACTGGAATCTCTTTACGAATCGATACGAACCGAACCATTTAAAATACCCCAAGATGATGGCAATGATTTAATGCACACTTTCTTTAATCCCGATAAAGAGGGTTGGCTATGGAAACAGGGTGGAAGGTAAGTTTTCGCAAAAATCGAATTTGTTTTTTAAAACCCAAAAAAGAATTATAGCTATGGACTTTTGACAAAAGCACTTAAGTTGAGTTAAGACAATTTTACAAATTTTGCAATTTATAGAAGCAGATTTTGAAGGCACATCTTTTTTTCTTTTAGTTACAAAAATATATTTTTATACATTGAAATTTTTTTCTATTCCACCTACTATTCTATTCCTAACTAGTTTGAAAATCCTTTTTATTTTAATCAATTTTCAGCCGAGTCCGCCACCTTGAGGCTATTTTCTCAACTATTTTTTGAACAAAGTTTAGGAACTTCACTATGTTTCTTATCATGTTTAACTATACATGCTTTAAGTTTCATTCTGCTCTTCATTAGTATTTATGCTCTACTGAAAATTTTGAAAATTACACTTAAGTTGTTTTGTCAAAAGTCCACAGAAATATCTTTGAATTAAACGTATCTATATTTTTTGTTGACTTGCGAATGCTGCTCAATAATCCATTTTAAAACGTGTCAAAGTCCAAAAAGATTATAAACAAAACTCTAATCAAAATTGCTTAATTATGTTTAATTTTCACGTTCTTTAAGATCATACGCAAAAAGTTTCATTTAACTATATATTAGTAATTTTGCTCTCCTGAAATTTTTAAAAACTATACTTAAGCTGTTTTACCAAAAGTCCATATATATTCTATTTTAGTGTTTATACATTTTTTAAATCTTGGTTATACTAATTTTATTGTAGATACAAATCCTGGAAACGAAGGTGGTTTATATTAAACGACAATTGTTTATATTATTTCGAATATACAACGGATAAGGAGCCAAGAGGGATAATACCATTAGAAAATATATCGGTAAGTGTTAAGCGTGCATATATTGTAGTTTCATACCTCTCTCAACTACTTTATTTAACTATTTATTAAATAGGTTCGCGAAATTCATGATCGTAGTAAACCCAATTGTTTTGAATTATTTGCTACTGGTGGAGCAGATATAATTAAAGCATGTAAGACTGATTCAGAGGGCAAGGTAAGTTATTTGGCCTTCAAACCGATTATCACCATGTAACTTTTTTATTCTTTTAATTTAAGGTGGTAGAGGGCAAACATACTGTTTATCGTATGTCCGCCGCAACCGAAGAAGAACAACAGGAATGGATAAAACGTTTAACACAATCCATTAGCCATAATCCTTTCTATGATATTCTAGTACAAAGAAAGAAGAAAGCTTTAAGCAAAAGTTAGTATTAGCTTTAAAGAATCATCAACATGCAACACATTAAACATTTCTTTATAAGCGAAAGAAAAAGAAAATCAAACTCCTCATACAAAAAAAAATATATAAACAAAAAACCAAGTGCAAGTCAAGAATGCAGAAAAGCATACGCGTCATATACATTTGTTTTTGAGGATCTCATAAATTTGTATACATATTTATGCTAACAAAAAGGATTTAGGATATTAAAAGCACTACTACCACACGATTTACTACTCATTATTTGTTAAAAAGTTTTAGTTAAAGTGTTGAAATTGTTTTTCTTCAAACATTTTTTTTATATATAAAAATTAAATGGCTTTATAATTTTCTTATGTTTTCAAGATTTTGTATTTGTGTAAACTTTGTCAGTTAATTCATTGTAATATTTTATCATGTACCAGCCGAATGCATAATAAATACTTGGCATGAAGTTAGCATAAATGACAAAATTGAACTGTGTCTTGATTAGAAAAGAAAAACATTTTATATTAAAAATCATTGTAGAATGTAGTGTCAATCTGCATGGAAGAACTGGTTGAGATACATTTCAATTTCATCACTTGTGATAACATCATCCTAAGTTTTTGTTATGCATACGGATTTATATCTTTTCTATGCGTATTTATAGTTTCTTTTGTGTAAATGAAAAGAAACCAAAAAATGTCTTTACAACATGTTTTGTTTTCGATTGTAATTATTTTAAATTAAATTAATTATCTTCATTTGTATATCGTACTACATATTTACTATACGGCATTTATAAATAGAGACGAAACTTGTTCGATAATAAGTATGTTCCCAAAAAACTCACATATGATATTATGTTTTTCCATATGAAATAAATAAGACACGTGTGCAATTCACAAAATAGTGAAAGAGTTGTATAAAACTACTAACAACATTTGATGTTGTTGGTAATTTACATACATATAAAGATGTTTCTAAGCAAATGCTTATAAAGAAACTCTCAACAATATTTGTACAAGTCTTACAATAGCTTGTGAATTGGACAATTATTTCACAAGTGTGTTTGCTAGGTGTTTAAAAGACTTAAACGTTGTTCGCATAATCCCGATGCTCAATAAGTCTAGAAAATTCATATGAGAAAACTGCTTTTTTTTACAATTTTTACATCAAATTTCTAGACGAGTTGACCATCTGGATTTGTCAATAAAATGTTAGTAATTCATATTTTGTTTGTTGTAAGTTTTTTTAAATAATGTTTTTTTCCTTAAATGTTAATTTTCCTTAAATGTTGCATATCGTCATATGATTTAAAAAAAGCCCTAAGTTACAAAAAATTCAAAACCGACTTTTTGATTGATTATGATGCACCGTATCAAAATAAATGTTATTACGACTCTCTTCCTAAGCTTTACTCCTCTATTTGTCCATGTAAAATTATTATTATAAGTATTCATGACCTGTTTTCTGGGTTAATTCTTCATATTAAAGTGTTTTTAGATTCTCCTTTAAAATTATTTCAATGTAACTTTGGGCTTTTATGAATTCATATGACGATATATATTTTGCAGAGTTGGGGGCTGTTAGTGCAGTAAACTTTTTATTGTACTATGCAATTTTCTAGAATTAAATTATAGTGGAAAACTTTGATTTTACACTATAAATTAGTGATCTTAGTGATAGCGTTATTTTCTTCTACTTTAACTAGATTGCTTGCTATTGGGCAAATTTGAATTCACTCAAATAATCCAAAATTTGAATAGTTATTCAAGCTTTCAATTTAATGGCGATGAAAAATTTTGCAAAGTCACTATCTATTTATTAGTGGAATACCAATTTAGTGCACTACTCCCAACTCTGATGTTTCGTATCTATTTATAAAAACTACTTTATTTATTTCGTTCTATTTTGGCTTATTTATATTACAAAATTTTGATTTACAATTTATACATTTACAATAAAGCATAAAACATACACATGTTATTGACTAATTTTGAATTTTCGAACATATTTTTCATTTTTGTCGTAAAATTTCGAAGACACAGTATGTACTTTGTAATTTTACATTGTTACATGTAGAACATTTGCTAATGATCATTTTTGTGTAATTACTTTTAATGTTTGCTGTTTCAAATTTTCGTTTCAGCGCAGAATTACGATGCTGCTTTTGTTGTTTTAAATGATCTTAGCAGATTTCTGCAAATATATTATTGTGTTTTCTTCAATTTAAATATCTAATGCGTACTCGACTCTTTACAAAAATATTTTTGAAGATTAAATCAATATTTATTTGATTGTTTTAAATGCTATTTAAAATCTAAAATTTTCCTTTTATTCGTATCCCTGATTTTGTAATTATGAATTCAAATGGGGGAAAATTTTTTCACTTCATGACATATTTTAAGCAAATCTAAGCAAATATTTACATAGAAATTACTAGCAATATTTGTGAAACATAGAGCTCCTTCCTATAATAGGTTTTGAATTGAGCAAATTTTTTTTTTAAGTTTAAAGTTTAGTTTTCACAATACAAACGGTTAACTTGAATATAAAATTTGTATGTAAGGCGCTCAAAAATCTAAGTGTTTTTTATATAAAATTTCTACTCATTTGGACCGTTTGGATTGTGAAAACCGCACTATTAAGTGCGATTAATAATATATTTGAATTTTCGAAAATAGTCAAAATATTTATTATAAAAATTTTTAATAAAAGCTTAAAATGAAGATTTTGCAATGTGAGGACATTAAGCTGGAACCACCAGGCATAATAGAACTTATTAAAAAAATATAAGAGATACTGTTTACCGTGCAGTCCATCACGGGAACTTCCCGCTAATTTCAAACATAAACCATGGTACTCTGTTCATCATTTCGTGCGAAGTGCTGTCAAAAGTCTATATAAAAAAATTGCCACGAATTGCTCACGAAAAATTGTTGCAGAAGTTTATTTTGTGAAAAACATGAAATGTATCTACAACATTTTGAGTCTTCGTGCGAAATAATATGAGCACCACTTTTTTCGTGTGGAATTTACAACAAACACATTGTGTTTTTAAACGTACACAATTGCAGCATACTTTCAAGGGCTAGTCATGATTGGTTACTTGTCATATTTTTCGTATGAAAAAACCAATGTTGATCAAAAACTTTCGCAAATTTGAACAGAGTACTAAGCTTATAGCATTAAAAATCCATAGATTTTTAGAGTATATAAAAAAACGCTGTATCAAAATTAAAAAAAAAAAAACGATATCTCTCGAATCACTTAACCGATTTATATTAAATTTACAGCATTCAACACAGTTTTTCAAGTTCTAAAGTGACCGAATATAAAATATTGATTTGACAATAATTTTGGAGTAATTACAATTCTATGAGATTCTTGGGCATAGGTTCCCTGATGATTTGAATTAGCGCCAATGAAATGTGCATAGGAACTAGCTAATAACCCCTCATAATCAATTTCAATTCAATGTAGTTTAATAAACATTTAATATTTTACGGACTAGTAAAATATTAATTTGGAGAAAAACACGTTACAAAATTAAAATTAATTGTAATATATAATTCATAAAAAAACTTTTTAATTACAAAATAGCACTTTTTCCCAAATATTCTACAACGATAGCAATAAGGGTTTTCACGATGGTGATTGTGCAAATTTGAATTTTGCAAATTTGCTGTGCATATTATGGTAGATCGTGAACGACTTTTTTAATTCTGTTGCATTTTAGCTTTAAACAGCTCATTTACTAAAAGTAATAGTCTGGTGGCACTACAAACTGCTAATTTCCTGTAATAAATCTGGCAGCATTGACCTTTGCTGTCAAAAGTTATATTTTTGTTTTTGAGTATATTAACATACAAACCACCAATTAATTATTAAATTATGTGCAAAAAAATTATTAAAAGCAAATTACTAAATAAAATTTAAAAATCGATGTATAATTACATAGTTTTTCCATTAAAAAAACAATATGGCGACTGATGTTATTTGCAACTATGCACAACCATTTTTGCTGCAGGATTTTTTAGTGTAAACGAAGTAAAATGAAGCAAATTGCAAATACGTATATTTTATTGTTGTGTTGTGCAAATGTGTGCATTTTTCACACATTTGCATCGTTTGCATACTTTGCACTACCCATCGTGAAAACCCTTAATGTCTCTCAAGTGAGATTTTCAGCAATCCTCGTAGTTTTTAGGGTTAAGAGCTGATCAGATTTGGATTTTATTTTAAATAAATATTTTGAAAGTACTAATTGAATATTCTTTTGTTTTTTAAATTTTCTCTTTGCGCGAAATGATCGTAAGCGACACTTTGTAAAAAACAAACATTTATTGAAATCAAAATTTTATGAGAATACCCATAGTTTTAAAACGTCAAAATATTAAAATTATTGATAACTTTTGAAATACAGGCTGTAACATTTGATCTTAAGCGGCAGCTTATGAATATAAATCATGTTTAAATACAACAAAAAAGCCTTCTCCTGAAAAATTCAACTTTTGTCGCTTACGATCATTTGGCGCTAAGGGATCGATTTGTTCAATTCACAAAATGTTGTTGGTATTGTATATCGTATAAATGTTGTTAGATGAATAAAATTTATAATAATTTCGTTAAGAAATTTTGATTTAAAAAATTTAATTTATTTATATGTACTAAACTAAATTATTATGCACGTTTCTACGTTTTTCAACTAAATTTAGGATTTTCAAATCTGATAAACTAGTTTAAAGCATGTAATGCTCCATATCCATAAATTTATTCCGAAACGCACAGCCTAGTTTTGAATTTCGAAAATTAAAATAAAAAATATTTCGATATTCCCGCTAATTTTAGGTTCAAAGTGCTCGAAAATCTACAGAAAATCAGTGAATCGGGGATAGCAAAAATCAGGGAATATTATAGCAAACTTTTTTTCAAATATTTTCCTGCGTGTTAGCCACACTTATTTTTTCGGTTGAAATATTTTTATATATTTTTAATTTATGTATTTTGCTAGTTTTGATTTTTTGTACGCATTAGATATTTATATGTATATTATTTTTTGCACTCTAAAATGTCTTATTGATTGTGATATAATTTTATATTAACAAACTAAAACTGAAAAACGAAGTTTAGAAAGAAAAAAAATTTTTTTAATATGTAAATTTAATACGGGACTTAGACGAAGATTTTTTAGCTTGAACTTTTTAAGTTTATTGGCAAACGGGGTATAAGCGCATTTAGCGGGATGCCAAATCCAAAAAAAATATCCTCTCTTAGGCAATATCTTTTGGAGTTGTATTTTTACACCGTTCGAGCATCAACTCTAAAAAAAATCAAGCAAAAAGCCTTCGTATAAATCCCACATAACTGAAAAAGAAAAACGTAGTATATATAACCTTTAGTAACATATCCCAGCTGAAAACCAATTATTATACTCTTAATGTTATTTCATATTTAGTAAAAAACATGAAATTATATGAAGAAATGTGTTTGTTATATCGTTTAATATTAAAAATTATATACATACGTACATACATACATACATACATTATACTTATATACTCTACTTACTCTCGTTAACAATAAAAGGAGTTAAGATAACACTTTAATTTTGCAAATTTGCATGTGAAATTTGCCGTATTTTGTGGCAAACCGTAACTACCAAAAAATTTATATTGTCAGTTAAATGCTTTAACTGGAAATTGGGTAAACAAAGGTACAGTTTTTAGGATAAAGCTAAGTTAAAATTAAATTAAAATACTGTTTTTTTACACTATCTATGTATTTAATAATCTGGGTTTAACCGATCAGCTTCGTTTAGCTGAACCTACGTTAGAAATATCAAAACCTAAATAGAATAATTAGGAACAATAAATGATAAAGGCAAACAATTGTAGAATAAAAAACAGGCATGCTCTGAAAATCACATGGCTTTAAATCACATGTGATTTTAAAATCAATAATGGTCATGCAGATATATTTTCACTCTTTGATTTAATTTTTCTATTGTATAGAGCATCAAATATCATTTCTGAAAGAAAATTATCGTGTATGATTTTAAAAACGTCTGCAGAACCATTATTAACTTTAAAATCACATGTGATTTAAAGCCATGTGATTTTCAGAACATGTCTGAAAAAGAAACTAATAAAAACTAAATAACAATTAGAGTAATTCCGTGGACTTTCAGCAAAACAACTTAAATTTTTAGGACAACAAAAATGCAATTACAGTTAAAGTGCTGAAGAAAACTTTGCTTAAAGCAAAGTGAAAACTAAACAAAATATAACAATTTTATTAAGTTTCTTTTAATATGAAAGTTCGTAACGTTATATTCAAAAAGAGTTACGTTTTTCGACATCCATTTTTAAAATTGACTGTTGATCAGTCGCAAATTATTAAAAAATTTGATAATTATCAATATCTGTGTAACCAATTATCGTAGGAATATGTCGTTTAAAGTATACATTTGTAAATAAATAATCTGAAAATTCGTAGTCGATTATAGATACTTGTTTCGTAAATGCATCGATGATGTCTCGAAGGCATGGCCTACGGGGCTTGGGAGAAACTCATAAGTATTAAACTCTATTAGCGTTGTATGTCGAAAGTGGGGCCTTAACCCTCTGCGACTGACGTGACTTCGTTACCACAATTCCACTGACTTGGTAGTACACTAGCCACTATTTCGACTGCTTATATTTTCCAAGTTCCGTTTGTAAACCCAGTGAAACTATTTTTGATTTTAGTTTAATGCAGTAGTTTCTCATTTATTGTAATTTTTTGTTGAAAAGAAATCTTATTAAAATCTTATTAAAATCAAAATTATTGGCATGACATAAATTACCACTAAAAAACTTGCATCCATACAAAAACAAGAAATAAAACGTCATAAAAAGGTTAACATTAATTTTAGCTTATACCTAAGCTAATCAATCTAGAAAGAAATGAGGTAATATTAATGGTTTAATAAAAAGTTGCAACGTATTTTGTCAGGTCTACCTCAATACTGACGTGGTAGACTTGTAGACACTTGTATGCTCACATCAACGCGTGCGCTCGTTTCAATTGCTTTCTTCGCACTAATGTACGCATGAGTACGTAATAAGAAGGTACTGAAAATACCAGAATCGATATTTGTATAATTATGGCGTAAAACAATGTTTTCTGTTTACTGGTGTCTACTAGACTACGACGTCTGTCGCAGAGGGTTAATTTGCATACACATGTAATTTTCTTCTGTTAGAACTTTGTTATAAAAAATGTGGAAGCTGTAGAAGAAAAACCAAAATAGTACGAATTGGAAAATAAGAATTCGATATGTGATGTAAATCGATCGATTTCAAATCGTGATGATTTCAAAAAACAAAATCTACTGAAAGATGACTTATAGATATTTTTTTTATTGTTTTCGAGGCTTAGAATATTTTATTCGAACTTAAATTCGATTTCACTATATCGTGCGATTTACAGAACACCTATTTGGCTATTATTAGTTTTGTGAAATCGCGCAATTTGAAGTTAATCGATTTCCTTCACATACCAGAATATTTTCAATTTCGTACAAGTTATGTGACACACCTGATTATATGAGAGTGATCAGTCATTTTTACATGGCGTAGGCATTGGAGGGGGTCAATTGACATAATTAAGATACTCAGTGATAGGTTCTAGATCCAAAATTGTAATTTGATGGTTTCTTTTGTACTAGTCAAATTACTGTAATTTAAACAAATATTTTTGATTTTGAAAATTTTTGCTTGTACAGTAGGATATTTTGTTAACATTTTTGTTTTAGTTAAATGATGTATTTGTTGTATATTCACCGCTCACGACTCGGAAATATATACCACTCCCATTTTCGCCAGTCATAGGACAAATACGTTGAAGACAATTGGTATAAAATTTCCCGTAGAGTAAATAAAATTTTTTTTAAATATTGTTTCGTTTATTTTTTCTTCTTGTAAAAATTCAAAGTGCTGCCTTATGTATGTATATGAAAAATTTTCCGTAATGACATTGAAAACCTACTATGACAGTACTAGATAAATTAAAAGCTCTTAATGTTTCTTTGTTAAACTAGCAAGTAATAACTAGGGAGAGTTAACTTTAGTTATTTTTGGTTGTTAACGAGAGTAAGGTAATGACCCTTATCATGTTTGGCGATTTTCGCCTTCGACTACGACATTTTTTTAATAGATTAAAGAAAATATATCGTGCTGTCTTTAATCTATTACAAAAATGTCGTAGTCGAAGGCGAAAATCGCCAAACACGATAAGGGGGAATATTAAAAAAGTTTAATTACACAGGCCAACGAAATCAAGTTTTCTGAACACTTTTTAAACCAATTTGCCTTAATTTCATGTATCTTTAGGTGCTGAAGTGGAATATAGTATCAGTTTTTTTTTATCATTCACAGATTTTTTAATGGGCCTGTATAATATTTCCAATAGGTAGATCTTTATATTCCACCCTAACTCGAGAACGGTATGTCCGATTTCGTTAAAAAAAACTAAAAGATATATGACAAAATTACCTTCAGACTGTGTAAACAAAGTTTTTTTCTCAATGCTTTCCGAGTTATTCAACAATTTTGAATACTTTTTTTCGATCCTAATTTGTGAATAACTCCGAAAGGGTTGATGAACAATTAACACAGTTTGAAGGTATTGTGGAGTTTTTTTATTCCCCCTTTTTCTGTAACTATTTGGCAATGTCACCTCAAGACAATATCAAAAATTATACCTACGTGTCTAATGTGGACACAATTGACTACTACTGACAGTCTCTCAATATCCTCTGAGGCCTAGAAAATAGCAAGAGGCTGCTAAAAGTAGTCAATTGCAGACGACTACGGGTGCGTAAGTGTCCTATTTTTGATATTGTCTTGACGTGACGTTGACAAATAGTTACAGAATAAGGGTGATTATCAAAATCGGACATACCGTTTTTGAAAAGACCCATTAAAAAAAATCTTTGGGTGATGGAAAAAAACTTAGAGCACAGTATTTTTTTAGCACTTTAAATTGCTTAGATATGATGTAGTTTTATTCACAACTTTTGGCTAACTTCCAAAACGTCAAAACACATTGCAGTGGTGCGGTTTTGCTACTGTTTCGATACAAAAAGTAACCAACTGTGTTGTTTACTAAAAAAAAATACAGCAACAAAATTAGTGATACACAATTTGCTTTTGTTTGCGTATCGATAATTTTTTTTATACATTTAGGGATGCATGACATAGTCAATGTTTACATGGTTGTGTTTAAGATTGCATGACTTTGTTCAGTTGCATTGCTAATGACGTTTTGGAGCTCATCCTTTTTCTTCGTTGGCCTGTGTTACTTTAATTTTCCTTACATCCATCTGCTATAAATTGCTTTAAAGAATTGTTAAATTAGTTTATTACTGAATATCTTTAAAAGGGACTTTTTACTTGAAACGCTTTTTAAGTTTCGTTGTTTTGTTAGAAACAATTATATAAGTGACTTTTTTCAATTGAGGCTATGAGCCCAAGAGTGGCTTAAAAGCTTAAAACTACATATATCGCAAAATTTAGAAAATCTAGTCTCAGGTCTTTCTACCAATCAAAGTCATGCTCAAAGGCTCAAGACACAAGACTGAAAATTAACAATGATTCTGAAAATGACAGCAACATTTGATTGCTTTGCGGTTAGGCCACTCTTGTAATTATCGCCTCAAGGGCTTTATTTGTTTATTTTTTTTTTAATATTTTGTATTAAATAAATAAAAAATAAGTAAATTGTTGCTGATATTGTTCAGCGACCAGTGATATATGCCTCGTCACTCAAACAGTCCAACAACAATTAACACAATGACTCTACACTGCACATCAGAAAACATCATGATGTTGATGATTTGCCGGAAACTAAGCTCGAACCCAAGACCTCTTCGAAATCTGTTTCAATGATATGTTTGAACGATGTAATATTTCAAATTTACGAAGTCCTAATTTATACGAAAAATTTTCAATAGTATTTTGGAGTTTCGCACTCGTTTTATCATGTTCGCCCATAAACTAGAAAGTTTTATTAGTTTGAGCTCAAGCTAAAAAGTCTCTTGTAAATCTTAACTTATAATATAAAACATTTATGTTAATTATTGTATATATGTATGTAGTGTTAAATATTTTAGAAAACAAAAAAAAAACACAACCAAGTGCTTTTTAATTTTGGTGTAAGCCAGCTTTTTTATAACAAAACTTATTTGCAATATTATTTTTTAAATCATAAAATTTAAGAAGAAATGAAAATTAATTATAGACACAAAAACAATAAATGCTTTATAATTTCCTTAAATAATATTATAATTTGTTTAAATATTAAAAAACAAAGATAATTTGTACATATTGTACACAAACAGAAATAAATAAAGTTTACAAAAAGTAATAGAATTATTTAATATAACCTTAAAAAGAATAAAAAGAAAAATTAAAAAATAATAAATTAATTATATCAAAATTGATATTGTGTAAAACTGAACTCACATTCAATTGATTTAAAAAAAAACGAATATAATATACAAAATAATATGTGATTTTAACACATATTTAGTAGCTTGTACTGTTTTTGGTAAATTTTATTTGCGGCCCTTTTCACAATGTGTGATTAAAAGCTAACGACGACTTTAACGTTAAGTTCGACATACAAAACTTGCCGTTAAAGTCCATGTTAACTCTTAATCGTACATTGTGAAAAGGGCCGTTAAATCTATAATTTTTATTGCTTATAAATTTATGTTATTTTTCAATTTTTTTGTAGTACTTTAGCTATATTATTGATAAATATTATTAGATATTTTAGTCTTTATATAAAATAAAGAAAACAAAACGAAATTAAAATTAAAAACTATTATGAAAAATGTAAAATACATACACATACATATGTAATATTAAATATATACTATTAAAAAAATAAACAAAATTAAATGTTTTACAAAAAAAAATTATTTGCTGTTGCATATTTGTAATATTAAAAAAAAACAATCGAAAGTTTTGGTGAACTTACGCAGAAGCGCTGAGGGTAATTTCTTTAGGTAGGTAAGTATATTACTCTAAAACTATTTTCGGCAATTTCGAAAAGGCATATGAAAATATATAAAGTATTTAGGCAACACCTAAGGCCTTAGAATATTTTTCGTTTTGTGGCGATCGTTGCTTTGCACTCTGAGGAATTTTTGAGGAAACTATAAATTTTATTTCAAAATTGGTCAACTTTGGATAGGGCTGGAGGGAGCACCATTTGGCCTTATGGTTCTCGGTTCGACTCTAGAGTTGGTAATAGATTAAAGAAAAATTTTGTTTTTTAATCTACTACAAACTCTTGAGTCGATTCGAGAATCGTAATCAGGCTCATTACCTCTTTTGACACGATTTTTCTTCTACAATAATTTTTCATAGATTTTCTTTCAAAAACTGCCAAAACTTTTGTATGCTCTAGAGGAAATTTATTCTCAGTAAAAAAATTGCTTCCAATGAAGCAGATCTCTATTATTATGGAGTAAAAGTAGCGTTGACTTTTATATGGCGAGTTCCCGTTTTGAAGTACTATATTTTTGCTCATAAAAGCGCTTTTGAAACGATGAAAATCATCAACATTTTCAGAACTAAAACTGAAAATATATGAAAAAATAGTTCAATGTGGCATGGCAGAGTTAACGTGATTTTGAATTTTTATTTGGCCAATTCACAACCTGTTGTAGGTGTTGTAGATCGTATAAATGTTGTTGGTAGTTTCCAAATAAACATTTGCTTAGATATTTTTGTTGGAAACAACATTTTTTTCGCAGTTTGAAAATCAAATCGAGCAAGTATTATACCATTTTAGAATTCGTGCTAAACGCGCTAACTTTTGATGTCACTTGCCAAAAGTACCTAGTACATTTTTTTCAACACCGCCGGTTAAAGTTGGGAGTAGTAATAAATTTAGGTACGTCGTTTGGCAAAATGTAAGATTTTCTTTGAAAATCAGGCCACTGCAGTATGAATTTTTAACTGCCATTTACAGAAGGATATCTGACATTGATATAGGAGAAAAAAAAATAAGAAAAGAGAAGATTTGTATTCACATCTATAGAAAGATCATTACAGGGTGATTTTTTTAAGCTGGCAACACCTTTTAAAATAAGAGACATAGATTTTTTCTAACTTTTTTTGGAGTAGTTACTACTTGCCCCATCATCCGCTTTCGACTTGATGTTGATTAATGGGACACTTTGTATAAACAACTTTTTTCGTGAAAATTGAATACGAGAATTAAACCGTGATATTAACTGCACTTTTCCAGCGTTGCCATAACATAAAAACTAAAAAAGAAAATATATATAATTAAGTATTAGGCATTCTTAGCGAAAATAAAATTGTTATCCTTTAAAATATCGGCTATATGCCAATCTTAGGTCATCCTTCACAGTTGCTTAGTCGACTTGGTGGAACTCCCATCATATGCGGAATCTAAACAAGAAATATGATTATCTATCATAACATCTGTCTTCAAAAATCTTTTCGAACTAATTTAGTTTCCTTACCATTCTTTTTTAGCTTTTCCTTTTGCGCTATTTAATTATTCTTGTTGTTAATATTTATAACTTTTTAATTGAAAACTCAATTAACTTTACAAAAACTGTTTTTAACTTGACGTGTATTTTTTAATTTGTTTTCAAGAAAACAAATCAAATACAACCAACTTCACGTTGTTTGTTTTTTTAAATAAAGTTTTGAAACGGTTGAAAACAAAGTATGTAGTGATTTAAAACTTAATTTTATATGTGTTTAGGGACAACTTCTTTGATATCTAAAAATAAACATAAGCCACCTTGGCAGTAATAAAAAAGCTGGGTAGGGAATTATAACACATCAAATGTTTCATTTTGTTTCATAGTGTAATATGATGTGTTGCTTAAGGCCCTTTCACATTGTAATACAAGCTTTCAGATTTTTATTAGATTTTGTAAGATGAAAATCAAATCAAAAGCAGTCTGACTGTCAAAAAATCTTAAAGAAAATTTTCTCATTACATTTTGTTTCTACACTTTCACATTCCAAATAAAGCGTGACATAAATAATTTGAATTTGGAACGATTTTCCGTCATCCCACGTCAAATTTGGTTGATAAACAGACCGGTTTCGGCTATGTGCCATCTTCACTGTTCTATTGAATACTGTTCTATTGAATACCTTTTAATCAGCTCTAGGGATTCTTTTAGATTTTTTGCGTATTTTCGCTACTTTCACGAAAGTTATATATCGCACTTGATCAACAAGAGGGTATTAACGCGAAATTTTAAAATTTTCAGTAGAGGCCGTTACATTTTAAGTGGATTTGAAAACCCATATACATACATACATCATGATAAACAAACTCTATTAGAAAATATATTTACCTTGTTTTTCTTTTAAATATTTTGAATTATTGCAAAAACCATACTTTTGAGTTGATACTATTTTTCTGAAACTTTTTGATTAAAATAAAACAAATATTATCAACAAAAAAGTATCAACTCAAAATACAACCAAATTTAAATAAAACAATTATATTATTTTTAACTTGAATAAACTCAAAATAATACTTTTTATATCAAAATAGGTGACTCTAATTTTATTTTAACTTTTGTATTAATTCCAAATAATACTCTTTGTTGATATAAAGGTGTCACTAATTTATTACGAAAATGGTCTGACCATGATTTTAGAGAAGAAAGAATAAACAGAATAAGGTAAAATTTTTAGAGTGGATAGATGATATTAATGTTATGTTAGTTGGTTTGTTTGCAAAAATTTTTAATTTGTAAATTTCAAGTTAAATCCCTCTTGGTGATCAAGTGCGATATATTTCTCAGTTATTATCCTTGTAGTATACAGTTTCAGCTATATATAAATAAATACATAAGTATTCAACAAGTAAATTTTTTAAATAAGTTTCTTTATTAATTAACACAATACTAAGCCTTATCGATGTCAGCCCTATTTTGTATTCTATAAGAAATGAAAAAGTTTCGAATGCTTTGATAATTCCGAAGATTTTCATTTCGCATAAAATACAGAATAGGCCTATACGCATATTTTTAATCTTTTCATAATTTTATTTAGAAAAAATTATGCAATACAACTATTTTGAGTGTCATGATCCATCTCTAAAATGCTTAATTCAAAAACGTTGTTGAAAATTCTGCTGCTGCTGCTGATTGAACATCATTTGTTGGGCAGCGGCTGCCTGTTGTTGTTGCTGTTGTTGAGCAGCAGCTGCAGCGGCTTGCTGTTGCTGTTGGTGATGAAAGTCCTGCTGGTGGACCTGCTGTGATTGCTGGGGACCACCAGGGCCAGACAGACGTACACGCTTTGAATTTGGTTCGTGTTGATGCTGTTGTTGTTGCTGCTGCTGCTGCTGTTGTTGTTGTTGCTGCTGTTGTTGTTGCTGTTGCTGCTGTTGTTGTTGCTGACGTTTATTGTCAGATTTATCCTCCTGATCATCATCAGTGAGAAATTCTCGTTTCGGATAGGGTATTGCGCAACCGGCAAAGACATCTTGTGTTGGCAGGGGATCTTCCTGGAAATAAGGATCTTGCATGGCTTGCTCGGAGGTAATCCGCTTATTGGGATCCATAAGCAACAGTCTTTGCAGCAAGTGGAATGCTTTGCTATCAGGCTTAATTTTATGACGATCCATATATTTGGCTAATGAGCATGTAGAGTACGAAGAACGTTTAAAGTCTTTGGTGAGCGTATGATGTTCTGGCATTTTCTTAATATCTTCCCAATCTTTGTCCTGGGGGAAGCCCATTACATTGAATATGCGATCCAACTGGTCATGATGGTAGGGATTACTGGTCTTAATATCTTCCTGACGGCAATGGAATATTGGCTCCGAAGTCAGCAACTCAGCAAAAATGCATCCAATAGCCCATATATCAATAGCTTTAGTGTAGTGACGGGCGCCCAATAGCAGTTCTGGTGCACGATACCAGAATGTCACTACTACAGGATCTAAATCAGCCAAGGGTTTAAGCGGCGCATTAAAGAGACGAGCAAAACCCATGTCGGCAATTTTAACTCTGCCTCTTTCGGGACCATCTCCCATTACTAAGATATTGGCTGGTTTTAAATCACGATGCAGCACCCAATTACTATGTAAGTAGTGTATACCATCCAATATTTGATACAGCAAACTTTTTACCATGCCCTTTGGCACCACTACTGGCTTTTTCGCTGCTTTAGCTGCACGATGAAATTTAATTATATGCCACAAATCATGTTCGGCATAATCAATTAGAAGAAAAACTTTGCGGTCGGTATGTGATAGAAACACACGTATCAATGTTATAACATTTTGATGTTTAAGTTCTCTAAGCAAGGCAATTTCACGACAAGCAGACATAGATAATCCTGTACCATCTATTTGTTTCAATGCATATTCCTTCCCATCCGAAGTTTCTTTCCATTTGGCCTTGTAAACGTGGCCATACGTACCACGTCCAACTTTACAGCCTTCATAGTTAAAAAGGTCTTCCACTTTCGTACGCTCTTTTTGCGTTTTCATTTTAAAATCATAATCCATTTTTAAATATAGTAAATTAAACTTTTATACACAATTATTATATTTTTGTTTGTTTACGTTCGCTAAAAACGAAAAAAACCCAATAGAACAGCTGTTCAACAGGGTTGCTATGAACTGTACTTTGTATGTGCTAAGGTAGTGTTGTATTATTGAAAGTCAGAGTTTGGGAAACAAAATTATAAAATATGTTTTGAATTCATACAAAGTTGTCAGTGACAAATACTACATTTATACGCACGTGTTATTTGCAAATAAAAACGTAGTGCTACCAAGTTTTGTTTTTTATTGTAACTTACTAAAGCTGTGTTCTCACTATGTTTTTTTTTTCTTATGGAATGTCACTTTTTTATACACATGTGATTTCATGTGTATGTCAAAATTTGCGGTATACATAAGGTTTGTAATTTTTGTGTTCACCTGTTGGTATGTTACGTACATTTGACATAACCTATAAGGCAAAACAATCATAAAACAGCTGAGTGGTTATACATATTTTATTGTTATATATACTTCTTTTATTTAGTTTTACACTTGTTTTATTTAATTTAATACTTTATTAATTTAATAATTATATTATCTCATTTTCCCGTTCGCAATCAATTGCTTTATTAAAAACCAGCTGATGTCAGATGCTTTGTCACTTCAAAATAGAGCTCGTTCTAAATCATGTGTACTGTACACAGAGAAATAACACAGGCTATTGTTTGAAGGGGTTCAGACTATATGTACAAATTTACCATGTGAAAATGTGACATTCCATATGGCAAATACACATAGTGAAAACACAGCTTAACTCACGAAAACAATTGCTGATTAACGTGCTATTTGCAAATAAGAAGTTTGGGTTGCCACCTTTACATATGTTTGTTAATAAAAATTAATAAATAGATAAATATATTCACAAATAGATGAATAGTCAATGATTTAAAAAGTTACAATAAAAAAATACTTGGTAGCACTACGTTTTTATTTGCAAATAACACGTGCGTATAAATGTAGTAAAAATCAGTTCACCGAAGTCAATTTGCTTTAACCGTATATATATGCGCTAGTTCCTCTAAAGAGGGTCAAATAGAAAATTATTTTTTTCATTATAGGGAAATTTTTTTTTATATATTTACCATAAAATTTATTAGTTTATTCAAGACATTCTCAAGAATTTATGTTTCACAAATATTTTAATTTGTTACATGCCGTCTACATTAGACATGAAATGCTGTTAAGACACGGTGTTATTAAAAGCGTTGTTAGAACAAATGCTATAACAACAATGTTAAAACATGAAGAAATCATTAACATGAGCGGTCTACACTTAGCATTAACATGATGTTAGGTGTTACTGTTAGGCATTTCATGTCTAATATAGACGTAGGGCTATAGGTTAGCTAATGATGAGTTGGCATTAGCACCCAACGAAATGTAGACATATAGATTAGCCAAGCCAACTGTTTGATCAAATTCATGTACATACATATGTATTGGAAATATTTTGTTTTGATTAGCACAGCAACACATCAAATTCATATTATCATACTTCATTTGAAAGTTGTTGCGAAAATTGGGCAGAAATATTTCTTTATTTATTAAAAAACTTTTAGTTTGTTGAAAATTGGTTTTTTAACACAATTTTTTAACTCATTTTAATTCCCTTTTTAACTCCATTCCTACTGCAGTTCGAAGCGAACTAATTTTTTATGCGACATCCGTTATTCCGCATTTGGATATTTATCTGGATATATTTTAAGTAATATCTCGTACTGAGCATTTTTTTTTAACTTCTATTGCTTTGTTTTAACTTGCCATAAAGCAGGCAAACCACGATAATCTTCACTAAATTCAATAATGAAATTTTGTTCATCCGTTTTCTTAAATAATGTGTCTCCAAGGAAATCATGTTGTCGCTGCGAAAACTAGACAATAATGACAATTGAAATAATTACACGGCCACACATCAAACAAGCTTCAAATTTCGTCAGCGACCTTAGTGAAAATAACAAGTGTTTTATTTTCACTAAGTGTTTTGTTGTTCATCAAACTCACATCAAACTATACGTGTGAGTTTTTTGCACCATCAGTCAAAAAAATCCCTGTTTGATCAAACAGTTTGACGTGTTGCCTCGCCGCTTAAGATATATATTACTACAAGGTGGGCGAAAAGAAATCATCCTATTGGAAGATGCTCTTATTTTTGCAAATAGCGGCATTTGTGAACTAGACAGATGTAGAATACAAGTGAATAAGCCATGGAGCGATACACTCTCCAAGAACGCGGAATAATCGTGTCTATTTTTTTGCGTAACATTTCGTCTGTGGTGTTGGCGCAGCGCGAATTCCGTCGCCGATTCCCCGGTCGTCCGGCAACGAATACGAAAATACTGCGCCGTTTGGCCACCAACCTTGAAGAGTATGGGACCACACGAGACGCTGCCAAGAGTGGCCGGCCCCGGAGCGCCCGTTCTGCCGAGAATATCGCCGCTGTTGCCGAGGATGTCGAGCTGTCGCCAGAAACATCGTGCAGACGCCGTGCTTCGCAATTAGCCATCAGCCGGTCGTCCCTAAGGCGAATTATGATCAAAGACCTGCGCATGTTCCCATACAAAGTCCAGTCCATGCATCAGCTACTGCCTGTCGACCGCCAAACGCGTGTAACCGACGCCCAAGCCATCCTCAATCTCGAGGACGAAGTGGACGATTTTTCGACCACGGGTACGTGAACAAGCAAAACTATCGCTTCTGGGGCACCGAAAATCCACGAGTGATGCACGAGGAGCCATTACACCCGCTCAAAGTGACTGCATGGTGCGCTGTTCACGCTGGAAGAGTCATCGGGCCATTTTTTCGAGGACGCCGCTGGTCAAACGACAACAGTGGACGGTGCGCGCTATAGGGCCATGTTAACCGAGTTTTTCTGCCGCAATTGAACGAATTAGGACTGGAGGCATTGATGCCAACTTTTCTGAATCCCCGTGTTTACGTGAACAAGCCCGATACCCTGGAAGCCCTCAAGGACAACATTCGACACGAGTGCGAGAATCTGTCGCCCGAAGTTCTCGCTGAAGTGATGAAAAATGCCATAAAACGAGCCCGTATAGCAATCAATTCTGACGGCGCCCATTTGGCCGATATCATCTTCTCGACTTGACCAATAAAATTCTAAAGGTTCAAATAAACATAATCAAAAACAGAATCGAAGTTTTTCATAAAAAAAAATTAGAGCCAAACAACATCGGATGACTTCTTTTGGCCCATCTTGTACGTCTTGAGTTCGAGACTAGTTTTGATTTCGAGACTAGTTTCAGGCAAGCCAACAACATCATCCATTTTTCTCATGTGCATTGGTGTGTTATTGTATTCGTTGTTGTTGGACTGTTAAAGTGATGAAGGCATAGCACTGATCATTTTAATAGTACCGGCAGCGTTTAATGCTAACATATTCTAATGCACTTCACAGCACCCTTCGTCGTCGGTATTGTAGCAGAAAGGTTTGCGAAGTAAGAGAACTAATAAAATGGCGACACAGCTTAAGCAACTCAATGCCTCTACTTGACACCAGACGGGCTTGCAACACTGCTTTATAAAAAAATGCGCAATAGCAGGGTTGTAAATGAATTAAGCTTTATATATCTCTTCCACTTCACCACCAGTCCTCACTACAATATCCCTTTCCCAAAGAAGGTAACACATTAATTAATTAACTGGTAGGCATTATTTGCCTGATTGTGTTACTTCTCTTTATAAAAAAATGCAATATTAGAAGCATCTTGATAAAATTTTTGTTATGCACTGTTATCAACATGTTGTCTTGGAAGAAAATGTGCAACTTTTCTAAATATACGGACCAGTTCGCAAATGAATCACTGCGCTGCAAATAGAAATTTAAATGTTCTAAAATAATTTGCTGAAACATATAACGCTTGTATCAGCACTAGAGTTTGGGATTTCACGGACTTTTGCACTTACCGGGAAACGATAATGAAAAAATTATGTTCCCGGGAATTCCCTGGGCGAATTCAAACAAATAGAGTCTATAGTTATTACTCAGTAAGAGATTCTATAAAGACTAATTGACGATTATATCGGGGTTTTTCACAGATGTGTACTTCGGTACGGAAAGCTCTCTGACTGTTATTCACTTGGAAATAACCAGAAGCGATTCATTTGCTGAAATGCTCAAGCAACTCACTACTTCCGGTCTCAGACCAAGTATTCCCTGGAAATATTAGTCAAGACAACCGTCTACTAATAGCTAAAGTGAGAAAGCGACCCTGCCTAGAAGGTTCATTGGCAGCGCCAATACTGGGATCGGGTGCAGTGGTCCAATCAGCCACACATCGTAAACTACGTGATTACAGAAACGTTAAAATATGTACATACATATGTCAAAACAAATCCATATATTAATGAACGTGTACTTTTAATTTCCCGTTTTCCCGGAAATTTTTGAGATTTCCCTGGGAAAACGGGAAATAAAAAGAAGACTTTGCCCGTGAACTCCCGATTACCAAACCCCGGTCAGCACTGTAAAGTTTTCTCATATGTTCGACACCACTGATGCGCTTACGAACAGGCGCTTCCTTTTTAGACACACTGTAGACCACGAACGGTCATCTCTAAACGCCCAAAATAGTATGAGAATTCTTAGAAAACAAACATGTTTTTCGCTTAAGAAGAGTAACATAAACGTGATCATACAAGATAAGTCATTCTACTACGCATACACGGGTGTTATTTAAACTATGAAAAGTATCCAAGGGTTGAAGAAATGCTATTAGAAAGCAACTAAAAAAATTCATTTTCTGGCTTTATATTCCACATTTCAGCTCTTTTTAGCTCTATTTGAAACATGACCTAGTTTTATATTATTTCAAAATCTGGTCATACTGGGTAAAAGTAATAGTACTGAAAAAATCTCTAACTCCAATTTGGATTCTCCAGCTGGAACAACTAAATGATGAAACAGAGCTAAGTCTGCAACTTCAGGCAAAAACGGTGTCAAATAAACAGGCCCAAAACTAATTCGACGGCAGTTGCTTCAAAATTCTCCCATATTATTGTTTATTTATTTTTGTTCTTATATTTCGTATGAAAAATGTATGAAATATTATTAAACACGGCAAGATTGTTGAGAGATGTGTTCATCACTTCGTGCGAACTGCTGTCAAAAGTTCATATAAAAAAAATTGTCATGAATTTTTCATGAAAAATTGTTGCTGAAGTAGTACTCTGTTTATTTTGTGAAAAACATATGAAATGTATCTACAATATTTTGAGTCTTCATGCGAAATAATATAAGCACCACTTTTTTCGTGTAGAATTTACAACAAACACATTGGGTTTTTTTTAAACGTACACAATTGCAGCATACTTTTAAGGGCTATTATAATTGGTTACTTGTCATATTTTACGTATGAAAAAACTAATGTTGATCAAAATTTTTCGCAAATTTGAACAGAGTACTTAGCTTAATTTGCGAATTTTCCCATATGAATTATACAGGGCTGAACCGCCAACATATTTCAACATCATGATAAAATGTTCCTATCTCAATTTGTTTCACCCAGCATCATTCGATAAGTTTAGTGTCATTTCCCTCTTGTTGCCCTTATATGGCCACCTGAACATTAGCGCAAATTGATGGTAAATTTTAGATGTTGTTGAGTGTGAAAAGCCTATAAAACTGAGAGCATGAGATAAAACGTTCCCAAAATAAAAGATTCTATCTCATGAGTCATGACTACTTTCACGGCGTATGATTACTGTCAATTTGTATGGAAAAACTCGTCAAGCCGCAGTTCTATTTCATCATTAAAGCTTCTGAAACAAAATAAATGTAGAAAATAAAACAACTTATTTGTTTTTTTTATATAATATTCTCTATATTTTTTAATTTTTTATTAAATTTTTTATTCTTGTTAATTTTGTTTTTAATTTACTTTTGACTTGTAAGTTTCATGTTTCATTTTTATTATTATTTTGTTTTTATTACTTTCTTTTCTATATATTTTATAATAATTTAAGAATTTCATCATTTCATCTAAATATTTCAGTTAATAATACAATATAATAATAATCGTTCATTAATAATAATTTATAATAATAATTTATTAACCATGTTTTTTGTTTTGTTTTTTCTCTTATTTTTTCGGTAATAATTTTTATTATAAAGTGTTTATTTTTCATTATTTATCATGTGTTCGGTTCCTTTTATTTAATTATTAATAATAAATGGTAGTATGTAATAATAATGGATGATACTGTTCTCTTCGTATTTTTAAAAAATTTGTATGAATAAATGTAGGTTTTGTAGTTGTAAATTATTGAGTGATTAAAAAATATAATTTTAGTTATTTAAAAAATAAATTACTTTTAATATGTTTTTATTTTAATTAAAGTATAAATTAGAAATGTTAACAAGCTTTTTTTTTAAAGAACTAAGAACTTAAAACTATTAATATGAAAATTGTCAGCAGTTGTTAGCAGTTTTTTTTTTAGCTTTTTGAGACAATCAATCAGATTAGATATCTGACATTTATTTGTTTAAATTTATTACAGGGCAATAACAAGGGGAATTAATATGATTTTGCCTTGTGATGTCTTAAGTGTTGAAAATGTCATGTCTATTGATTGTTAAGGTTCAGAAATAAACCAAAATTATTTTGTTATTTACGTATTTAATGGCTTTTTAATATTTATTTTAATATATGTTGTCATTTATTAATTAATGTTTCTAATGTGTATAATTGTGCGTAATTAATTAATTTTTAATTTCATATAATGCTTTATGCATTAAATTTAAATAAAAACTTTTAAAATTTTTAAATAAAATGCCTGAAGTTCCGTAATGATCTCATTTTATTTTTGTATATCAATTACTTTTTTTCTCAAATATTAAAAAAAAACTGTATTATGTAAATGCATTATATATTTTAGGAACTTCTTTAAAATAAAATTTTTTATTCATATTTTATCTCTTGTTTTACTCTGTACTTAGATATTAACATAAATATTTTTTTTCAAACAAAATTTAATAGAACTTATTTGAAAAAAAAAATCTGAAGAGAAGGCAGTTAGCTGTAGTATTAACAGTTTTATCAAATTTGTAAAATTATGTCTCAAATGCACAGTTTTTAGTTAACTAATAATGGTGGTTGATCGTTAGTTAAACTACCGGCGTTAGTTAACTGCAGATTGTAAATTTGGCCCTAAATGATTTTTTATAGATTGGCATTCTAAAACCAGAAAAATAGCCGTTTGTTAGTATAAACAAAACTAGTTAGTGAAAACTAAAATATCTATTAATGATTGATTTTTATAACACTATCTTAATTTCACATATTTGACAATACTATTTATTACTTTTGTTGATTACTCAGTTTCTTTTTATTTCGTATGCATTTGAGTTTATTCTCTTAAATCTTTGCAGAAGCATAAGTATTTAAACTATTAAATATATTTTTATGTGAGAAATTTGAAAGAAAGTTTTAATATCTGTTTAAAATATGTTAATATATGTTGTTTTTGAATAATTTATTTATAAGTATATATTTTAACTAAAATATAATTGCTGTTAGTTTTATTTGTTTGCTGATATTTTTTGTAGTGTATTCGTGTATAGTGTATTAATTTTTACAATATATCCTTATCGTCTTTTTATTTAAATCTTTTACATTATTTTTTCTGTTTTCATATATTAACATACATATTTTTATTTGTTTTATTTTAATGTGTTTATAGCTCAGTCTTTTTACTAATGTTTTTTTTGCATTTTTCTTGTTAAATCTATTTTTAATTAAGTTTCTTACATTTTTTCACTGATACAAATTTTCTTTAGCATTTTTAATTGCTTTTCTTGTAACAAAAAATTAAAACCAATATCTGAATGTTGCTTTTCGTATAGAGTTTTGTTATAGTGTAGTATGCTTAAAGCGAATAAAATTAAATATATGTATGTAAGCCGAAATTAAAAACCAGGTGTCGGAAAATATCGAACGTGCAAAAGCTGCAGATTTAGTTGAAATGTGTGTATGTATGTAAGTGTAACCACCAGGGTTCCCAGTTTTACTTCATACCTTATTCCCAATTTTCGATTTTTCGTTCCCCAAAATAGTTATTTTCTCATCCCTAAAAATCCCCACAGGAAATATATACGAAAAATTTTTTTATTTAATTAAATCAATTTATATTGAATATTTTAAAACAAATTTTATATCTACATGCACCCAGCAGTAAATGGAAGGAGTAGAGAGGCTTTTTTTTATATGGCCTTATTTAGCAGGCTCTAGTACTTTAACTCCTATTGCATATTCATATATTTTTTACACGTGATGTCATTGCGGACCAAGGCCTTCCTCGACCCATTACTCACAACAGGCCTGATTGAAGGAATTCTTTAGCAGGCCTCTTTGCTGGTCATACATTTTTTATCTTGGTATTTCTATAGCGGCTTCTAGATTTTTGACCATCGTGATTTTTTATTTCGAACTCCTTGTTTTCATCCAAAGTAAATTTTTAATCATATGAGGCAAAATTTCGTGTATTTATTAAGAAGGAATTGGACATGATGTAGTAGCTGCAACATAAACTAAGACATAAGACCGTTTCACATTGTAATACAAACTTTGAGATTTTTATTAGACTTTGTAAGACGAAAATTAAATCAAAATCAGTCTGACTGTCAAAAAATCTTAGAGAAAATCTTCTCATTACATTTTCTTTCTACACTATCACATTCCAAGCAAAACGTATTATAAATAATCAGCAATAATAATCTTCTTTTTCTTTATTTATTCCGTTTTGTTTTTGTTATTCCTATGTTTGTTTGTGCAAAAAACAATCCTGATAAAATGAAAAATGTGATTGTTTAGACAATTTCCTAAAAATGACGATACCATAATACTTTGAAATTTGTTTACGTATTATTGGATAGATCATAACAATTTCTTTTCACACTGTTGGATTTTTGCTTAAGATTTGAGATTTTGGCAAGTATTAATACTAAATCTAATAGTCTGAAGGATGCTATAATAGCAGCATGTATGATACCTCTTGTAGGTAAATTTCAATCTTATATTGCGAAAGAAGAATACGAGAATGTTTGTTATTTCTAACGTACATTTTTTATTAAACAAAACGAAAAATCTAAAAATAGGGTGCTCCTTCCAAAGAAGGGAGACAAGAGTGTAGATAACTACCAGAAATGTATAATTAAGTCAAAGTAATTTAATCGTGAGAAAAGAGGGTAACCGGCCCATTCTAAGAATCGCTTTTTGTCAAGACAATTTCAAATCAGAAAAGGGCGTTCTGTGCATAAAATTTATAGAAAATATGAATTTAAAAAATTTTTTCATGAGCTTGATAAAAAATTGCTAAAATTAATAACTTGAAGTGCTCTTTATAAATTTTTATAACAAAATTAGATGGTGTTTCATAAGAAAGTAGTAATAAATTTGCGAGTTCTTAATGACACTTCTTCGTTGGCAAAACTCTAACTTTGCTTTGTTTTATTTTAAGTTTTAGCAGCTTTGACTGAATACATTTTGGAGGTTGTTTGCTATTTTCGCAATGCACGCGATTTTTTCATTTTAGCTTTAGGGGTCGCTTCAAATTTTTTGTTGTTGCAAATTTCGCCATTTTAGCCAAAAAATTGATTTTTTTTAGTTATATATTCCCCCTTATTCCGTATCTATTTGTCGACGTCACGTCAAGACAATACTAAAAAATTGGTACATTTCTACTCGTCATCGACAACAATTTACTGTTACTGACAGCCACGTACTATTCTCTAAGGCATAGAAAATTGAAAGAGGCTGTTTATAGTAGTAAATATTTGTCGACAGCATGTAGACAAGTGCCATTTTTTTTTGGTATTGTCTTGACGTGATGTCGACAAACTGTTACGGAATAAGGAGGATTATCCTTTTCTACAATTTCAGCGTATTTCAATCAGTTTGGAAGCTTATTGCCGATTTGATAAATTTTTCGCTAGTTTTCGACTATTTTCGCGATGAAAATGTAAGAAGTTAGCTTTAGCATTGGTCGCTCTTCATAGTTTTTGTGAGTTTGAAACAAACTTAAAATTTAATTCTTATTCTAGACTTTTCCGAGCTTTAGCCATTTTTACAGTTTCAATAATTTGAAACAATTGGCCTTTTTAGCATTAGCAATTTTGCCACCTTCTTTCGCCATACAAGCCAATTTCGTTTCGTTTCGGTCGGCATTTTCAAGTTTCGTTAGTTTTTATTTAAAAATTAGTCGCTAAGACTGCCTGTTAGCGTTTTTCAATTGGTAGAAATTTAACGGTTTGCCGAGTTTAATAGGCAGATTTTGTAAAAAATTTTGTTTCAAAATACGTTTCAAAAAAATTTTTCCCATACAAATTTCAAAACGCAAAAAGCGTTTGTAGGTAAAGTTCTTTTTAATAAAGAAATATTGTTCGTTCTCGAAATCGACTTCCATCATGTACCTAAATGTCTTAGTTTCTAACTAAAAAAGTATTTATTTGAAAAAGTAAAAGTGTGTTTGTGCTGTCAGACGTTAATATGCTATAAAACTGTTAACAAATTTATTAATATATTATAATACTGTTAAAAAATTTATAAACGCTTTTTCGTTTGTAACTCAACTAAATCTGAAGCCTTTGCTAGAAGCGCACGAAAAAGCTATTAACCAATAAAGTAGTCAGTCCCTAAGTGAAAACCTTCTTTTAGTTTTTGGTTTTTATAATGCCGAAAATTGACTTTGCTTTTATTTCTATGAAAAGTTTGTTTGATTTTATGATCCATTTTAAATGTTTGATGATTGATTTTCTATCTCTTTTTGCGGTGTATAAAGTATGGAGCTGTTATTAGTTTTGTTTTTGCTGTTTGATTCTTTTTGTAATATTATCTAATGTAAAAGAATTAAAGTTTTTTATTTAGAATGTAATTTTTTCTTTTTTGCGTTTTTTATTTTTTGTATAAGACTTTTTTGTGGTTTTTATTATTATTTTATAATTAAAAGTTATCTTTTGTTTTATTATTAATTTTAGTATTAATTAAATAACTGCTGAATTATCTCTACAAATGCAAAAAATGTTTTATTTTTACTTCTTTCATGTTGTTAATGTTTCCATAGTATTTTTTTTTATAATAACGATACTACAATTTTTTTTTAAAGGTTTCAATGTGAAATATGATTTTTATGTTTAAGGATTTTTTTACAAGGGGTTCTTTTTACTTTTGTTTTATTTAAAAATTATTTGTTTATATTTTTTATTTGGAAGTATGTTGGATGTTATAAACAACAATTTTTGTTATCGTTTTTCTTTTCATTCATTCTTTGTGTTTTACGTATGGTATAGAAAAGTTTTTATGAGTTTCAAAAATATATGAAAATAATTTTTGTTTTAAATAAAATAAAAAAACCAGTATTTTTGTTGTTTTTGAATATTCAAGAAATGTTTTATTTACATTTTTGTCATGTTTTAATATTGAAAGGTTTATATTTATTGTTGGTTTGTTTGTATGATTCTTTTTAATAAATTGTAAAATCTTAACATAACTACATAATTTAATAATTATTATATTTTTATAATTAAGAATTTGTTGTTGTTTTAATAATATGTTTTTGTTAATATTATCAATCAGTTTTTGTTGATTTTAAATACTATTTTTAAATGCTCTACTAACAATTTTTAGTTTATTTTTTTTAATGATTTTTGAAACTTTTTTTGTCTTAAACTTATTTTTTATAATAATTTGTTAAAACTCTAAAGCGATTAATGATTTTTGTTTTGGTTTTTTATTTCTATAAGTAATTTTAATTTTTTTTAAATATTATTTTTATAAGTTTTTATATACTAATTTAATGCATAAAATCTATTTATTAGTACCTATTGCTAATTAATGTATGTATGTCTAATGTATAATGTTTTTTCTTTAATTTATTTGTTTAAGAAGCACTTGAATATATATCGTGATTAATGAAAAAAGTTTATATAATTATTTTTAATTTATATATATATGTTTTCAAAGTTTATAAATATCAAAATTAAAGAAAGTTGTAATCAAAATAAAGAAATATATAAATATTTTTGTAAGATTCACAAACTATTGGAATCCTGTTTTCCATAAACATTGTTAGCAATTTCCACAGGTTTCTAAACAAATATATTTATGTACGTATGTATATACTAGGGATGTAACGAATACCGATACCGATACCGATATATCGGCGATACTTCAGATTTTCCGATACATCGGTATCGGCGATATTTTACTGTCGATACCACGATACTTTTAAAATTTTTTTCAGAGTTTTTTTCTGACAAATTATTTATTTTTGGTTAATTTTACCATGAACTAAACTCATTTCGTTATATTTTCAAATCTTATTAATATCAATTTTAAAAATTAATAATATTTTATACTATTATTTTGTAAAAAAAATTATTTATTTTTGGTTAATTTAACCATGAATTCAAATTCAATTCGTTGTTTTTTAAATCTTATTCCAGCAAAAAAGAAGTCATGAAAATGTAAAATTCGCGATCCGGAAGTATTGCAAATTTGGATCATTTCTAATTAGTTTCAAATATCCTTGCCATTGCAAGAAGTTCTGTTTTTCGATTACCAATCACCGAATTGGAAGCGATGCTCGGACAAATTTCTTTTTCGGTGTTCTATAATGATTTTTCCTCAAGAAAAAAGGATAACAAATTACCCATTTTCACAATTTTTTTTGTGCGAGCATTTTTTAAAATTATAAAGGAATTAAAATTTTTTTCTTGCTTTTACACTATGCGACAAATAAAGACTTTTGGAAAAACACAAGAACTATATAGCACAGGTTCGATTGTCACACAATGGGTTAGTAAGACCCTTTGGTGACCAATTTTTTTTATGGACCTCCAAAGTTTCTGAAAATCAGTTGGGCCTCAAAAAACTGTGTCATCAGTATTTGGCCAACAGCTAATTTAAACTTTATAATACCGCTTAACTATATATAGCAATAATGTAGCTAGGAGTCTGTTTAACAGATTTTTTTAGAATTTCATGCCAAAAAAATTTTTTTGTGAGTTTTTTGTTGATAAAATTAAGGAAAAAATTGTTTTTTCACTTTTTTCAGAATAACTTACAGGGACTTGTAATTTTTAACTAACAATATTTGGCAAACTTATAGTTACGGTAGAACTGAACAACTTTTGTGAACATATCAATACAATCTGCACGTATCTAGGCACTCTAATAGCTCACACGGACCACTTTTTACCTTAAAAATTTTTGCTTTTCACTATTTTTTTATGCTAAAAAAATATATATTTTTTAAATAGTTGTGATTCACTAACATTTTGTGCCCAGAAAAATAATATGTTCCTGTACTTTTTTTGAAAAAAAAATTATTTTATTCACTTTTTTCAGTATAACTTATAGGTACTCCAAATTTTTCATTACCATTATTTGGCAAAACAACAACAAGCAATAAAAAATAGTAAATACTAAAACCAGCAACATAAGAAGTGGAACAATAATAAAGAAAGCAAAAAAATGCAATAAAAACACATATAGCCTAACTCGTAAACAAACGAAAACTTTTAAGGTAGAAATTAGTTTTTCTGGGCTGTTTAGGGTGCCCAGATATATTTAGATTGTATTGACATGTTCACAAAAGTTGTTCAGCATTACCGTAGCTACAACTTTGCCAAATATTGTTAATAAAAAATTACGAGTCCCTGTAAGTTATTCTGGAAGTGAAAAAAAAAATTTTTTTCCTTAATTTTTCAAAAAAAAGTGCACGAAAAAATAATTTTTTGGCATAAAATGGTAATAAAATCTATTTAGCGAACTCTTACCTACATTATTGCCATATATAGTTAAGCGGTATCACTAAGTTTGAATTTTCTGTTGGCCAAAAGCTGATGACACCTTTTTTTAAGGGCCCGCTGATTTTCCAAAACTTTGGAGGTCCATAAAACGAAATTGGTCACCAAATTCGCCAAGCTAAGTGTACTACCCCGTTGTAGTACAATCGAATCTATACTGTCAAGTCCGTGTGTTTTTTAGATTGTTGCACTGTGTTATCTGCATATTTTTAATATAGATTTTTGGAACCAAAGAAAATGTAGCTCCTGAAAAAATACTTCCAATTTTTTATACTGGGTTAATATCAATTTTAAATATTAATAATCTTACACTGTAATTTTGTATAAAAAAATTGCACTTGAGTTTTGTTAATCTATACTTGAACTCAATTTCAATATTCGTATCGGTATCGGAATCGGTATCGGCGATATTTATTTTTAAGTATCGGTATCGGTATCGGATCGGCAAAACGGCGTATCGTTACATCCCTAGTATATACATACATATAGAAATTATCAACAACATTTACACAGCATACAACTTTTAAAATTGGTTGAGAATTGGAAAACTGAATATTACAGCAAATCATAAATAAAGAATATATTGGAATAACAAAGCTAAATTGCCTGAAACATTTTAAGCAACGAAACATAATGGGCTATAAGATTTTTTATGTCCTTGTGCAGAGGAAACTTTACATCCCACAATATCTCAATCTGTGTTTCTACGTATATACATATATACTAGGGTTTTTTCCCGGGAATTCCCGGCACGGGAAATCACTTATTTTCATTTCCCGCTATCCCATGAATTTTACCCGGGAATTCCCGGGATTAAAAATCTATTTATATACATAAAAAAGTACTATTTTGGCGCACAAAAATCCTTCTTTTCTCTTTAAGTTGTTATCGTTTCTCATGAAATAATATCTATGTAAGGGAAAAGAAACTAGCGATGGCTCAAAGTGTAAAGTAGTTTCGATTTAGC
This sequence comes from Panzeria rudis, assembly GCA_956483635.1. Classification (NCBI taxonomy): domain Eukaryota; kingdom Metazoa; phylum Arthropoda; class Insecta; order Diptera; family Tachinidae; genus Panzeria; species Panzeria rudis. The sequence continues at coordinate 31,632,305 of OY101449.1, read as the reverse complement.
TGCCTTTTTTTAAGTGCACTTTTGACTTAACTGCACAAAATTATTAATTTGCGTCACTATTCTTTAAAACTCCATACAATCGTTTTTTAAGTGCACGTTCTATACCTGCACTTTTAGGATAAATAAATGCCTTTAGTTTTTGGTACTTCAAAACAATTTTCATACAAAAATTCAATATTACCTGCATTTTGACTTAACTGCAGAGAAAAAATTATCAAGGTTTTTATTTTAACACACATGTGTTTGAATTTGTTTTTAAATTTTATTATTTTTTCTTTGGTTTTTAAATATTCCAATACAAAATTTTGATAGAAAAAAAATTAGATTTTTTCTTATTAAATATTTACGAATTAAAAAAAAAAACGAACACACATACTGCTTAAGCTTTTTTCGGCTTTTCTGCAGAAACACCCAGGATCTTGGCAGGAATCGAACCTGCGACCCTCGGCTAATAGTCTAGCAGACTGTCCAGTACACTACGGGGGTACCCCGTATTTTACGAATTTGGTGATAGGTCCTATTTTTGTAAAATAAATATTTGAATTTATGAATTTAGTAATAGAATATGAATCATAGTTTTATCTGTGTGCACAAAATATTTGTTTTCTGTGGTTATTCTTCAAAATCGATTTTTGAGTGCACCTTGTATTTAAAATATTTTTTTTTTTGGCAGTTTTAAACTATTTTCATATAAGATATCAAAGTTAGCTGCACACACTTAATGATTGTGCTTACTTGTACTTTAAGGAAATAGGTACATTTAACCTAACAGCATTTTTGATTTATCTGCACAAAGAATCGTGAAAATTTGACTGTGCAGCTAAGTCAAAATAGCTGTATATTATATTATTTTGGATTGAAGAACGAAGAGAAAAAATGTTGCCACTTTAATTAAATATTTAAAGGAACCGAATTATTTTAGCAAAAGCAACTGCAATAATTTCAATGTGTTTCAAATTATTTTAGCAAAAGCAACTGCAATATTTTCAATATGCATCAAAATGCACGGTAATTAAATATTCAGAAAATCTTTATGCACGTTTTTTGATGCATTTAATGACGAAGAAAATTGGAAACAGATATTACTTCAGATGAGGGTGATGCAAGATAGAACTTTCGAGCAAACTTTAAACGCTGCTATTAACAAAGCAGCTGAAATTATTTGGAGACAGTGGAAAAAGGACGAAACATATTGATAATTTATACATCGTCCTCTTAACTATCAGGGCAACTTCTGTAGAGGGCGAACGTATTTTCTTAACAACAGAAAGTGTCTTACTAATTAATACATTAGTGGAGTTCAGTATTTGATGCAAATGGTCTTGCGAAAGTGCAAATGCAAAATATAGTAGATTTTTTATGAAATCCAACAATAAAAGATATTAAGTTTCATAAAAAAGCTACAATATTTTGCATTTGCACTTTCAAAAAACCACTTGCATTAAACACTGAAATATGCTATTGACTGTTGCAACAAAGAATTTAAAAGTAAAAATTTTCTAAGGGCAGATAATTTTTATTGCATACGAAGAAGTAAAGGAAGGACTGAATGTAATATTCTAAGACTGCAGCATTTATCCTAGACAACTTTTAATCACTCTTTTGATCACTTCCGCCCCTGACAACCACGTGTTAAAATCATTGATGAATGACCAGAAATACAACTACTTTGATTTCAGTTCATCAGTGATTTTAGTAATGATTTGTATGCTCTCATTTTGCTCGGTCTAGACTAGTTTTTAAATACGTAGTTTCCTTAAAATGTCGATAAAAATATTGTTCTTTTCTTACCTAATTTACTTTAAATCTTTTTGTTTTCGTGATTTGTTAAGTTTTTTGCTTTTTTATCTCATATCTTTACAAACTGTTTTGTTTGTGAAATACTTTTGAAATAAAGCTCAGTTTAATATAAAGAATGATTCAATTTGCTCATATGAACATCAATGGCTTTTGGAAATTAAAATTTTTGGTTAATATTTTATTACGATGTTAAGTACCTGCTAATTCCCGGGATCCCGGGAATTTATTTTTTATTTCCCGCTCTCCCGGGAAACAAAAAAGTCCGGGAATAAAAAACCCTAATATATAAATACATATATGGGCATTTCCAGAAAAAAATCACATTTTGTCACGTCCGCGCCAGCAGTTAAGCTGGGTTTTTTCAAAGAAAAACTTAATGTTTGTCTTACTTCTTTATATTTTTGCGTAGAACGTAAGTAGCTCTAAATTAAGTAAAAGAAAAGGAAAACAAAACTTGAGTTTTTCTTAAAAAAAAACAACCTTAAGTGCATGACGAAGGACGGGAGAAAAGTAGACTTTTTCTGGAATTACCATATGCTAATGCTTTTTTCTTTATGTCTCGGTTCACAAATGGAAGTTTTCTTTCTGAAATTTTCTCTAATTCTCTTTCAAACTTTCATTCATGTCTACACAAAGGATTTTTTTTTGTAAAATGTAAAATTTAGCTGCAGCCATTGTATCATGGCTGCAGGTACCACCACGACGACAACAAATACAACAGCAAAAAACACACGTATTTTGTTGGTAGAAACATACCAGAAATATGTCAAATCTATTGTCTGTGTGTCGCACACATTCATAAGCTCCCTCAAAGTTACTAGCGCATACCCGTTGCTGATAGAAAAATACCAGAAATGTGTCAAAATCTATTGTCTGTGTGATGCACACATTCTCAAATTTACTAGAACAGCTGATCTTGTAGTGATACTTGTTTAATGTACCTTGGCTGCAGCCAACATCAGGCTCAGCGCTGCTAGATAATTTTTATCGTGCTCCACAAATTTGAAAAAATATTTCCCTGTTAAAAGGAAAAGCTCCAAGAAAATCCCCATGAAAAAACCTGTTATTTAAAAACATTTCTAAGTTTACACGATGAAATATTTCAAGAAATTTTTTGCATGAAACTTTTTATAATAATGGAAGGAATTTTTGTAGAGAAAGTGGTATGAACTGAATGTTTAGATGATTCTTGTCAAGTTTCTTTACCCCATTTGCACGGGATACCGCCGTAGTGTAGAGGATAGTGTGCTAGACTCAGCCGGAAGTCGCAGGTTCGATTCATGCCAATACCCTGGGTGTTTCTGCAGAAAAGCCGAAAAAGGCTTAAGCAGTATGTGTGCTCGTTTCAGTGTAGCCAGAGGAGGGGACTTGTGCCCAAATTGGGGATTTCAACTTCTATTTGGCTACAGATTTTCGTAGGGAAGGGTTTGGGGATTAAAAAAAAAATAAATAAAAAGTTTAATGAAATATTTCAACATGTAATATATTATTCATGGACTTTTATATTATGTATCAGGAGAGATTACAATAAAGAAATAAAGATCTCCAAGGGGAATCCTGGAGGAAATTCTGCGAAAATATCGAGAATAATTATACAGCAGCAAGATCGCAAGGTCCTCCCCGCTCTCACGTTAGCGAAATAGGCCTTCTAAGGAAAACTGATGGTGCATATACCACGAGCCGAAGATAGACACTGGAACTGTTACTTAGTGTTCATTTCCCTCACTCGATTCTTAAGGTTCAAAGTGATGATGACTCGACAAACGGGCCCCCTGTTTTGCGCAGAGGAGCTTTTAAATTGTCAAAAGTCATTTTCAATCCGGATAGGATGAAATGGTCTATTGCCGCTTTTCAGCCTTTTAAGGCTCCTGGTGGTGATGTTATCTTTCCAGCAGTCTTGCAAAGGTGCATTGATACACTGCTCTGTGTCCTCGTTGCTCTATTTAGGGCTAGTTTGTCTTCAGACACATACCCATACTGTGATGGAAAGTTAACGTTGTACTTATACCTTAAACGGGCAACAGGCCAGAAAATTTGGCCAAATTATACAGACCAATTAGCTTAATAGGGCATTTACATCGGCATGAAATCTAGTTCAAACGAGATTTTGGGCAAAATCTAGTTTATTTTAGTAGATTTGCCATACAAAATAAAATGTAGTTCCTTACTGGATTTTGTCAAAATCTTGTTGTGTATGGGAACTACAACTCTAATTTTTTCATATTGTACTAAAAAATAAACCACATAAGGTTCGTGTATTTTCTATTAGGTTTATCCTTTAGCTGTTTTGGTTTTGAAACTGCTACTCTCTTAGACAAAAAGGTCTTGATCAAGCTTCTGTGAGATGGATTAGGTCTATGCTTGAGAGCAGGTACATAACTGCTTCAATGGGTAACGATATGCTTACTATTAATGCAGGCAAAGGGTATCTCCTCATTCTTAGTGAACAAGGACACTTATAGGGTATGCCCTTTTAGGTCGGTGGTCAGGTCAAGGACACTTATAGGGTACGCCGATGGCCTGGTTGTGATGGCAACTGTCAAATTCGGCAACGTTCTCTCAGATGTCATGAACGATGCTTTATACACTACTATGACATGGTGTGGGAGACACGGCCCGTCGGTCAACTCTGACAAGACTATTCTGGTACCTTTCTCTCTTAGAAAAAAACTTGGTCTGGGGACAATTTCGTTGAATGGGCCTGATCCCAAAAATGATCATGTGAATCTATACAATGATTGTTAGGCCAATCACTACTTACGGCGCGATTGTATGCCTACAGACGACACAACAGGTTGCGGCGACAGCCAAACTCTGAAAAGTTCAGAGATTGGCGTGTCTTCTTACTACAAGCGCAATGAGATCATGTATAACCTTGGCCATGATTGGATTAACACCCATACAAATCTTTATAAGATCATCTGTGACAATGGCTGCTTATAGGATGGGTCTCGGGAGCTCTGTCCATCGTGTCGGCAACGGACACTCATCGATCCTGAGTACTATGTCCTGCAGAGGGCTGTTAGGAATGCCTAGTGACAGGATAAACTGTGAAGCTAGGTTCGACAGGAGCTTCAGTGTCACAATTCCGCTTAGGGCAACGTGGGAAGAAAACGGTTCCACTGTGGATTCCAGAAGTTTATGCTGGTATACGGATGGATCCAAAACGGAAGATGGAGTTAACGCTGGAGTCTGTGGATCCAACGTGAGTCTCTGTGCCAAATGGCCGACGGTATTTCCGGCGGAAATACTGGCGATCACCAAATGTGTTCATATTAACTTAAGTAGGGGCATTAAGGGCGCGCATATAGCTATCTTTTCGGATAGTCAGGCAGCTGTTAAGTCCTTTCTTTCTTGGGAATTCCATTCTAAGCTTGTTTTAGAGTGCTTTGACTCACTACAGGAGCTATCGATACGAAATAACGTTTCAATTTATTGGATACCTACACTCTAAAACACTTTTTTTGAAAATTAGGTCGATAATAGTCGGCAACACTTTACAGATTATTATCGACCTAAAATTACACACGCATTATTTTTGAACAAAATGTTTTTAATAAAAAAGCGATTGGCTGCGTACAGGTTTGATCCGCGACCTCCTGACTGATAGTCTAACGTATCTACCATTCAGCCATAGCCGTATTATACTTGGACTAAATATGTTTAATTTGAAAGGTTTGTTCTTTAATAAAATAACTACAAAATCGATGTAATTTTAGACAAGGAGAAATTTTCAACACAAATTTACAAAATATATGATCGTAAATTTGAACTAATATTTTAGAGTGTAGCCACAGTGTTGGCCTCTGCAGCTCCTCTTATGGGCCCAGAGCACTTTTGTGGCGTAAACTGGTCGGCTGCTAAGTCCTTAATCAAAGGAAACGATATATCGACCGCAAAGGAAGTGGCTGGGTTCTTCTGGTTTAAGGCAAGCCAAAGCATTGATTCAGGCATTTTCATACAGTGGCAAGAGGAATGGTTTATGGCTTGCTACCGGTTTTCTCTCGGGTCACTTTGGACTGAACTATCATCTGTTGAAAAGTAGCCCAGTTCGTTCACCCTTGTGCCGTTTATGCTTGAAAGAGGACGAGACAACGGCACACATTCTCTGTGAGTGTATTGTCTTATGGAATAGTAGAAGGCGTGTTTTCTATTCTGAGTTTCTGCGTTCGGATGGTATTAGGCGGCCTCCTCCAACTTCTGTGCTGACTTTTATAAGGAGAGTCATGCAGAGCTTGATTTAATTTTGAGATCTATGGCACAAAAGATCCGCTAGGTGTCACAGTGCCGGTTTTTGGACCAGATCTTTCACCTATTCTATATATCAGGAGAAATAAATTTTATCACATATAAAGTCTTACAAAGGTTTATATACGGCTGAAAAGTTTTTTTTTAACAAACTATTAATATAAAATGCTTCTATTTTTTATTTATTTTTAATTTTAAAGTATTTAAAAGAACATACAAACAACTACAAAAACTTCTCCAAAACACAAAGATTTATCCAAAAAGCAAAGACCGATCAAAACCAAAAACATAAAACAATTTTGCAACCACTTGCTAAAAAAATATTCTTAAAAATATTAAGTTATTTCCAAAGTGAACCACATGAACTGCCCTAATTGACTGCAATAAGCCTACTGCTTCTAATGGTATGTACACACCTTGCAACATGTTTATGCAACCAGACAAGTTTCGTTGTTGGTTGCATAGTATGTAGTTGTGTTTATGGTTTCATTTCGTGTTGCATTCGATGTTTCAAAACATCAAAATATTTTGATATTTACTTAACAATAAAAATATTAAGATGAAAGCTGCGTGTGCAGAGTCTGCGTGTGCAGAAGTGAAAGGAAGTTTAAAGAAAAATTGAAAAAAACTTTGTCAAAGTAAACTTTAATAGTGCGAAACCCATTTCGCACTTAGGAACTAAATAATGGATTTAAATTTTTTTGCGCACAATATGTTCGTTAGTGTGTCCATCTTTTGTATGGTATGCCAAATGCAAAAGCTCTATGAGATAAATCTAAAACATAATTGAAAAAAGGACATTTCTAACTTCCATGCGATGGGACTAACTTATTCGGAATCAAACTAAAAAAATTTCTACACTCAAACGAAAGAAAATCTTGCCCCCGATACGAATATACAAAAATAGTTAATGTTTTGAGATCCAATTTTAATGAATGTACACAAAAATTACAACATTTCATAGTTCTTTTAAAAATTTTTAAAAAAGTTTTTTTTATATAACTCCAAATCTGTACGTAATGGACCTTTTAAGATCCTTAGTGAGGAACCTAAAGACATTTGACACCACGTATGGCAATGTCAGTTAAATTTTTTTTGTGGATTTGTGGAGTAGTGTTATTAATCAATTATTACAGCTAAATGTCGGTATAATATTTACATATAATTCATATTATCCTACACCGATTAGGTCTCCATAACATAGTTCAGTGACAAATCACAAGGTGCATACAAAGTATCAATTAACCCTATCCTAGACCATCCGCATGTAAAAGTGACTGGTCCGCTTCATAGGAAGTGTTAGAACTCGGACTGTGCCCTATTACCTGGGGACCGGTCACGTGACTTGTTTTATGTCAGTTCCATTTACCGTAGGGATATTATTAAATTACAGAGTTTATATACTTTTTTTTATAGAAAAGTTTGCAAAAGTAGAATAACGTTTTCGCTAATTATCTGGATGCTGTATTACTTTTAAGAAGCCAAAACTATTCAATAGTTGATAAATATGGAAGTGATGAATAAGTCGCTCCTCAAGAATGACTTTACTCGCTGGGATACCTTAAAGAAGTTTTATTTATAACCATTGAGATATGGCAGAATTTCAAATAAAATGTATACTAAATAAATAATATATAGCCATGTCACAGAATACCATTCCGATCGGAAGTGGTTTCAATTCCGTAAGTTGCTTCTTCAGAAAACGGAAAACGAAAATTTTCTTCGTAATCAAACCACTTTTAAATTTTAAAGTGGAATTGAAAAACACTTTTCTACTGACTTCATTTGCAGCAAATACTAAAAAACGTGCATAGTTTTAGGAGCGTTAAATAAATATTGGGTCATGAGCTTTCCATATTAATAAAAAGCTCAATGTGAGATTTGCATCTAAAAACGAGAGTAAAGAAACGCCTCAAGGTATAAGAACTTTATCATTGTAAAAACGAAATACAAAATAAACGAAATCTGAAGCACACTTTTTCGGAATGACAACTGCGGAATCAAACCCAGTCCGAGCGGAATCTGTGACACGGCTGATAAAGAGGAGCAGTTCCAGATAATAAAGTGGTTTTAAGTTTTGGTTAAAGACTACTTGGTTTTACACTACACAAAATAAAATTAAACATATAAAAATGAAGTGAAACTCAGTAAATTTTGCAATTGAAATTCGTAATTTTATTAAAACAAAAGAAAATAATATTACAAAACTTTTAATTAAAGGCATATTTATTTATCAGATAAGTGCAATAGCTGTTTTTGACATATAAAATTGATTTGTTATATAAGGAGTTTTATGTTGGAAATACAAAAAGTTCTTACATAAAAAATAGTCACTGTTGAAATAAGTTTACCTGATAAATAACTATGCCCTGGTTTTAATATTAACATAACAAAATTTAACAAAATGCATGAAAAAATTGATAAAGTTGGTGCTAAAAATAATAAAACCTTGACTTAAGTAAAAAAACACATTTTTTTAGAAATGTTAATTCTAAAATTAGTACTCTGAAGTTTTAATTATTTTTTTACCTTTCATAGTTTATAACAAAATATAAAATAATATCTTTGGCTTTAAAAAAAAAATAAATATATAAAATATTTTCCAAAGAGTTCTTGTTAAAGAAAATATAACATATTTTTATAACTTTAGATATTTCTACGCTTTTATATTAATATCATTTTTTGAATCTTTAAATTAGCGATTCTAAATTTCGATTATTATTATTTTTAGTTTTTTACTCATTCTAAATATTGTACAAAAGTATCGTATCGTTCTTTGCTTAGATTTATCAAATCATTATTATAAAAAGAGATTTTTAAAATAAAGTATATGTGCTTGTTCTATGTATAATTATAAAGTGTTAAGTTTTCATCACTGTCTTTATTATGTTCTATATATTTTATAATATAAAGTAAGCCGACGTTTTTCTTACTTAATTTTATTAAAATTTTTTTACAACTTAAAATTAAAAAAAATAAAATTTAAGACTATCGGTTTTTTAAAAACAATTTTTTTTTGGTTTTCTTTCATAATTGAATATGCAATATCGAAGAGATCATAGTATGTATGTCGTGAAACTAAAAATAGTTCGGAAGTATAAATCTAGTTATTTTCTTTAAGTATGTATAAAAGCATTTTCTCTAAGCGCTATGACTTCAACCGAACAGCTGATAATACCCACTGAACATTTTCCGATGAAATTAAAGGTGCTGGAATGAATTTAGATTTTTTTTAATATGCAAAAAGTGTATCTGTCAAAATATGCGATGTGTGCCCTTTTCAAAATTGCATATTCAATCGGTTTCTTTATAAGTATACTATATTACAGATGTTTTTTTTATTATATACAATTTGTTATTTAACAATTTAAGTTTTTGTTTTTTTTTTCTTTTAGTGTAAAAATAATTTTTTTTCTTTTAATGTTATATAGTATAAAAACAGAAACAAAGCTAATTTAGATTTTAGAGTGCATTAGAAAATTTATTTCTTTTATTTTTCAAATATTACTTGTTGTATCTACTTTTTAGTTTTTACATACTTATGTATATGCTTATATTTTTTCAATGTTTATAAAAATTTGTACCAAATCACATTTGATTTTTCGCAAAAAAATTTAAAATAAAAATAAATAAAAATACGAGCTATTAAATAAAAAACAAAATTTTGATATAAAAACGGTATTTTTATTAAATACTAAACAGCAATTCGAAAAATGCATTTAAACCGCAATGAATTTCAAAACAAGTAATTTTTGGACAGGCTTGATATGAACCTCTAAACAGCTTAATAAATAACATTAAATTAAAAATTTTAAAAACCGTAGAAAAAAAAAATAGATGATAGCCTCAAAATATAGGTTAGAACATTTTGGATCAAGTCACCTTTCAAACAAAATTTACTAAACTAAAATCGATCTAGCCGTTTTGGAGCTACGGCGTCAAAGACGCACAGATTCAACAGAATACATCTAGAAAATATGTGATATCTTCTAAGCGGTTGGACCGATTTTCTTCAAACATAGCTAAGAACACTCTCGATAAAGTCACCTTTCAAACAGAAAAAAACTAAATAAAAATTGGTCCAGCCGTTTGGTCTGTAAGTGGACTCGTACAGACACACAGATACACAGACACACACTACAAACTTATAAAAATTTCTGTTAATTCAGTTTGAAGATAATGTTGTCATGCATCTTGTGGTGATTTCTTGATCGAATTTGGACATACTGTTTTCGAGTTAAGATCAAATATATTGCTGAGCTTTGTGGAAATTTTGTACGTTCCCATAAGAAATCTATAGGTGATAGGAAAAATATCAGTTTCGTATGATAAAAGGGATTATTCTTGCTAAACGCAAACTACCCAAAGTATTAATATGGAAATATGAATGATAGTAACACATTCAGGAAATTTTTTTAAAATAATGAGGTCACAGCTCATTCCAGGTGCCGATAATAATATCTGTGTCTTTTTATTAAAACATCTTAAGTCTAAAAATCGTATTTGGACTTATTAACGATTTAGGGTTAATAATTAAAGGCAGGATTTTGTCAGACGGCTAAACAGTCTATCATTATTACAAATTTACTATAACCTACCTGGTAGGATGAGCTTGGGGTTGTTTAACTTATCGCTTACTTTCGTTTATAGTAAAGTTGTAATAAAGATAAACTTTTTATCCGTGCGACAAAATCCTGCCTTTAACTATTGCCAAGTTGTAAAATCGGGCAGTTTTAAAAAGTTAAAAATTAAACCGTGATAACTTTTTCGAAAATTGAAAATGGATTGGACCCAAATATGGATTGTAAGCAGACGAACCAGATTATCGCCTTAACTCGATTTTGATTTAACTCGACTTAAGTCGTTATGATAAAACGACACAGATATTATTAAAAGGTTTTCCGTTATAGTAACTTATTCCCACCGTACATTAAAATTTTGATCACAGACACAATTTTATTTAGTTCAATGCTTACCAATTAAACGCTATCACAAGCTAAAGAGTATAAATATTAAGGTATGCAATCGGTTAACCGTTAACCGGTTAATTACTGATTAACCGATTAATACAAATTTGTTTTGTGCAAATCGATGAGAATTTAGATAATTAAAACTCAAAATTTTTAAAGTTTACATTTTACTAAAATTTTTACGAAAAAAAATAGATTTTTCACGAAAAAATCAAAGTGTCGCGTTATGTTGTATTTATTCAACCGTTTTAAATTCGAAAATTTTCGCAAAAGTACAAAGATATCGTTGTTGTGATACTCGTACTTTAGCATATTGATTTTAAATCGCGAATAACGCGAAAACGAGAGCTAACTCTCAAAAACGGCTAGCACCATTGAAATTATTGTACTCGAATTATTTTTTCCAGTATGGTTCCCCGCTTTTTAGATTTTGAAACTAGCATAGTGTAATTTAATAAAAGCCAATAATAATACTGTTGAAACGATTTAAATAAAATTCGAACGATTAGAGTAGGGCTGCCAGTAGTGGGGATTTATCCCCAAACGTGGGGATTTTACAAGTACTTTGGGGACAAAAAATTTCGTTTGGGGAGAGGGGATTTTTCTGGGTATATTTACAACTATCGGGGGGATTGCTTGGGGATTTCTTGCCAACAATTGAATAGAATTAAACCTGACAACAAAGCTTGTCTCATTTTGATTTCTTCCAACTTTTTTTCAAGTAAAACACCTTAAATTTGTGCCTACAATTGCTAAATTAATTTTCAAGCTATTATTAATTGATTCTTTAGCTTATTTGTAGTCGAAAAGGCCACTTCCGAAAAGTTGCGGGAGGGATGGAAACAATTATGTATGTTGTAAAATGCTTAAACTCTTTATTTTAAATTAAATATATAAAATGGAAAATTTGGACTACATCAATGAAATCTTAAAAAAATCAGAAATCATTCCTTAGTATGGACTGTATCGATTTTTCTATTAAAGATGTCGTTAATTTTATTCTAAAATTTTGCTAGTCACCGCACATTTTTACACATAAAAAATAGTTTCCTTTCACTAATAGGGATAACTATTTAGGAAACCAATATCCAACAAATCTATATGAATATTGGTGAAAGGTGTTTCTGAAGCATTACTCAAGACCTACATACTTATAATATTTTCTATAATATGGAATACGAATTAGTAGAATCATTGTTACGGATATCTTAACTTAAATAAAATTTCCCGTCAAGCATTTGTGCCTAGCAGTGAAATGCAGTAATGACACTGAAGTCTATCAATTCTTGTATAGGTATAATAAATTCATGCAAAATACGCGTACAATACAATAAATTTTATGCCATTTTTAATAAATATCACGCGTGGGGATTTGTGGGGATTTTTTCGAATTAATTTGGGGACAGCGATAAATATGACTTGGCAGCCCTGAATCAGAGCCAGGCAAAGAGAAAAATAAATAAATGAGAAATAGGGTACATTCGTGAATTCAGCAATTGTGCAAAAATCAAAGTTCTGCGCTAAAAACCCATCATTTAGCAATAATTTTCTTCGTCAAAAGTTTTTTTTTTCTCAAACAATTGACAGTGCTACCGCAGATTTCCGCAACTACGGCAGCATTTTGCAAAAGTTTGCATATCGGTTGCACAAATCTACTGCATTTACGAATTCAGCCATAATTTGTTGTTTAAGTGTGTTGGTGTTTAATTGCTTTGTTGATAGGTACCAGCGTTGTCAGCTTTTAGATTTAAAAAAGCACTGAAACAAGTAAAAAAAACGCGCAATTCTTGAAAAAAATCAATACATTTTTATTTTAGATTTATTTACAAAAATTCTTATATACCTGCTTGCTCTGAAAGTCTAGCCGATTTGAAACGAATCGAATTAGAAAAATTATATCTATTAAAAGCAAGAATTTTTCAGGGTCTTTTTTTAGTTTGATATTTTTTAGAGCTTAATATATCATATCCGATATTAATTTATTATATATGGTCATCATAGTTATTGCTACACGTTTTTCATGGAAAGTATCGGGTTATCATAAAGAAAAAAACTGTAACTTTTGTCAGTTTTCTAAAAAATAAAGATAATTGCAAATACCTTTTTCAGGATAATTTGGCATTTTAGATGATCTGTTAGCGGGAAGCTATATCCATTTTAATCAATACTTATTAAGAGGAGACTAAAACGTTTCGAATGATACCAAATTTATTAATATCGCGCTCTAAAGTTATTCAATCTTAAATATAACGAACATTTCTCAAAAAATTACCAAGATTCACAAGTTTAGATGGATATAAAAGAAACCATAAAAATTATGCCAAATTTCGTTGAAAACGGTTATAGCAGAAGCCCGAATAAATGAATCCCCTATTACCCTTTGAAAGCTTTCACTAGCTAAAGTGCCTAAATATAAAGAATATAATACAAATTTAGATACCCAAATGTATTAGACAGAATAAAATCTTATTAGCTTGCCTTTTACGACTGACTAATTTCATGACGACGACATGTCAGATCATGAGAGGATGTGGAACAACACAAACTAGTACTGAAATATTAAATTTACTAAATATCGATCATAGTATTAATGACACAGTGAAGAAGGAGCTTCCAAAGGACTCAATAAGATCCTGCACTTGTGATCCGCAAGTGGTTATAATCCAGATAATTTCTAATGATGTTTACATGAGCTTGTCATTGCAAGAAGTTGTCTTCCTTGATTCCTATTTATACGTCTTTGGCAGGGAGGATTGAGAAGAATAACATATTTAATAATAAACATTGTGCAACAAAATGAAACTTTTTCCAAGAGCTTTGATAAGCACAATATTTTTTTGATGTGTTATAATCCCCTAACTACAAAAAAATGGCCCAAATTTAAAATTCTATGGATACGTTTCTTTTTAAAAAATATTTTTCTAAAATTTGAAAATTTTCAAGAGGCTGCTCGAACGAGTTCATTATAACTTGGGAAGGGCTAGTCCAATTTTATTAAAAGAAACATTAAAAACTTGAAATAAAATTACTTTTAAACAGTTCTAACACAATTTTTTTATATACTCAATGGTTTCGGAATTATTCTGACCGCATTGATGAAACATATATTTTTTTTATGCAAAAGTGGAAAATTTTAATATTTCAACAAATTAGGTTCTAAAGAATTGTTGCACGCATTGTTTCAAATAAACACTAACACATTTAAAAACTCTAAACATATTTAAAGCATAGTCACTTTCCCAGCAAACCAAAATATTCGAAAACACTCGAGAACGGCTATCGAAGTCGGAAAGAGAAAAAACTGATAGAGCTCACTCGTTGCTCAGCTTGTGGCAGCAAATCTTTCGATTTCAATGTTTCGCTGACAAGTCAATAGCGAACCAATATCGAAGAAATATCGATACCACAAAAATGCAGGGAAAGTAATTTTTCAATTTTATTTTAAATTTTAACTTACGCTGCACTCAAGCAGATTCGAACACGGCCCCTCCCCAGCCTAATAGATTAGCACACAACCACTAGGCTATTGTGGCAAATTTGTTTTTATACAATTATTGCACACATTCGAGAAATTATCGAAAATAGTTTAATGCTGCGAACATTCACATATTATGAAATTTGGCAATTGCGCTTATTATCGCGACATATTTCGATGCTGCGAACATTCGTTTTTTTTTAGATTTACGAGCTATTATCGAATAAATATGTTTCGAAAATTCTTCGTTTTAGCGAACCTTCTTTTATTTCGAATCTCAGGTTTAATGTGTTCTCACTTATTAAATGCAGGAGAGAGATTTATAATAAAACACGATTTGATGTGTGTGTAGTTTAGCCATGATACAATTAAATGACGCTTCGGAAGAAGCTTTGGCTTATGTCAAAAATAAGAGGTCCCAAGTAGGACATCGCAAACAAAAATCATGCCTTCTCGAAGCACTTTTCGAAGAAGGAGAGACAACTACAACCAGCATGTCTTGCTTCCAAACCTGCTTCGGCCGAAGCAGTAGTTCTTGTTGGGTATTTATACATATATCGAGTTTTTATTTATGGAAATATGTTTGAAATTTAAAAAAAATCCGTTTTTATTAACAAAACGTCATAGATAATAATAATAAAATTATAAAAGTGTTTTATTTATAAAATTAGCGTGAAATAAAGAATAAAAAGCGTTTTTGTTTTTAATTAATATATATTTATAATATCTTTTTTTCATTTTACTTATGGCACATAATTTATTTATTATATAAAATAATTGCAATAGCATCAATTCACTTTTAGTAAATAACTTTTGTTATTTAAAAGAACAAGTGTACAGGTTACTCATGATTTTAAAGGAAAACAAAATTTTTAATTCCGACTTACAATTTAGATGAGTTTGAATTTAGGTTTTCAAATAATCATTAAATAGAAAAATAAATATATTTTTTTTATAAAAAATATAACTAAATTTAAATGTAAAAAATCAACAAATTTACAGTAGCGAATAATATTATTCGTTATTTTCAAGCTAATTATAAAAAAATTGTCCAGAAAGAAGCGAAAATTTTATGAAATAAGAAAAGTTTATAGTAAGCCAGGCGTTTATAAAATGTAGTCTTAAATTTAAGTTTGCAAAAGAACTGCCAAAGAAAACGCGAATTCAATTGGTTTATCGGTGCAAGTATTATATGGCAAAAGTCCAAAGACTTTTATTTTTTTTGGAGCAACCAAAAAAATTTATTAAAGGTCCTCATGAAAACGTTCAAAACCTCGCAAACTGTGCATGTTTCCACTCTCGTAAATGAACTGTCAAAAAATCTCTGAAAATTCATTTGCACAAGCAATATAAATATGCGATACAATTTAGGCTCGTAAGCTTGCTTTTGAAAAGAAAAAACAAAATTAAACGTCATAGGTTATAAAAAAAAATTTATTTATAAAATTTTTTTAAAATAATTTATGTATATACAATAATGCTCGCAAAAACCCGACTACAAAATAAGCGTCCCTAGAAGGAAAAGAACCTGTCACAAGACAGGTCACGTGACTGGTTCCCAAGGACTAGCAACTGGTTCGGGTTCCGGAACTTTATATGAAAGGGACCGGTATTTTTTACATGGCGGTGTCATTCGAGGGGGTCAATTGACATAATCAAGATACTCAGTGATAGGATCTAGACCCAAACTTAAGCTCCTTGTCGTGATGGCTCCTGATGGGTTCTTTAATACTAATTAAATTACTGTACTTTAAACATACATATATTTTTAATTTGAAAAAAATCTGCTAGTACCAATGAAAGTAAATTGGTAAAATTTTTCTACTAGTTTTTGGATATGTTGTGATATAATTATTTTCACCAGTCACAACTCGGGAACATTTCGTGATATTCCCATTTTCACCAGTCATAGAACAAGTACGTTCAAGACAATTGTTACAACATTTCCCGCAGAGGTGGCACTGTCCATAATTTTTATCATAACGCTGTAATTGTACGAGAACTAATTGTGTGCAAAGTTTCATAAGAATCGGCTAAGTGGAAGTAGTTTAAATTACTATTTACTTTTCATGGGCGTGTGAATGCCCACTTTTCTAACCATACTGTTGTATTGTAACAATAACTAAATGTGTACGCAAAATTTCATAAGAATCGTTTTAGTAGAAGTTGTTGAAAAAGAATATTCACCCTTATTGCGAATATCAACGTCGCCACAAGTGACGTTGACGGTGCAATAATGACATTGCCGCTGTCAATATTGACGGATTTCGATAACAATTGACAGCTGCTTCGCATTTTAATAGGCGACTTTAAGACAACATTGTGTTAAATTGGCTCTGTTTTTGTCGAGACAATTTTTGGCAACGACTCGATAGAAAGTTTTAGCTGTCACGGTTATTTATTTGAAAAACTATTTAAAATAGAAAAAAATTAAAATAACAACCAACAAACAATTTGAGGAATTAATGTAGCGGCTTGAAAGTAAACCATGCCTAGTAAAAGGTTTTTATAGGAGCAGAACTCCTAATAATTTTAGGAAAGGATTGGAATAAATTGTGGCGAAATTAAATCTATTGGACCACTAATTATACAAAGCGATGGTTGGCAAACGGTAAGCACCAGAAAATATATCGCCATATAAAATGCAGAGCGGCGGCGTATCATAATTTTTAAAAATGTTTCAGGAAAGCTGAAAATTTTTAAAAATTGATGATAGGCACTTTTGCATTTGAGGATGATGGGGATGCCTATTAACTTCCACATATGCTATACATAATACCAACCAAAAGGTGGTTTTTAATGCAGAAAAGAAAATGACGCAAAATGAAGAAAAGAAAATAATGGAAAGATAATACCAAGCAGAAGAAAGAGAAGAAGTCTTTATTTGTTTGCTTCATCACTAAAACTTTCATTTGAATACAACATAAAAAAATTTTAATAAACCAAGGCAATAAACAAATTGAATAAACGTCAAAATGATAGCGATGATATTTATTTCCTTCACATTATCGATAACACATCGATAACACAACGTCAACACAATACTTTTAGTAAATGCCGATTTAGCATTGAAGTGACAACGACAACATATCGAATTGACAGCGACGAATGTATTGTGCTGACGTCGACGGCGACATTCACAATAGGGGTGATTTACTGTGCATGGGCGCGGCACTGCCCACTTTTCTAGCCATAATGTTGTATTGTAACAATAACTAACAATAATAACATGCATGCAAAATTTCATAAGAATCGGGGTAGTAGAAGTTGTTGAAAAAGATATTTACTTTGCATGGGCGTGACACTGCCCACTTTTCTAACCACGATGTGGTATTCTAACAGTAGCTTAATGTATGTGCAAAGTTTCATAAAAATCTGTTGAGTAGTAGATGAAAAGGCATGTGTATTTACTACGTATAGGCGGGACCCCGTCCACTTTTCAACGGGATCAATCTGGAAGTACATCCTTTTAACCCCTAACTGTATACCTCGCCCTGGCCAGGAATTTTTTGACTTTTCTTCAATTTTTTTTATAAGCATTGAAAATATTTCAATGAAACTTTATGTATTCCTCAACCAAAGTGTTTTTTACACGAAAACCAAGAGTAAGTGCAAGTTTTAAATCTCGATATGTATTTTTTACACAATGGCGATAGATTAATTTACTATATGCTTACGGTGACCATTAATTCCATGGACAAATAGTGTACACATTTTATGGTTTAAAAAACATAACAAAACTAATTGATTACTAGGCTAAGGCTAAGTAACGTTATATTCAGAAAGAATTGGGAATGATTAATATTCCAAGGAACAAGGGAAAAATTAACATCAACTTAATTTTTCAACGTACACAGCAGAACAGAGTTGCGCCACTTTCGGAAGCCGCTAACACTTCCATCGTTAGTCTAACGTGTATTTTGTTTATCACTACTTGTCAGGTGGCTCTAGGTTTCCAGCTCGTCTTTTTATGTAATTTAAGTTGATTTCAAATTGTTTGCTATATATCGCGACCTTAGTATTGTTTCGGCCCATATGCCAAAAAGTCGGAATGGAGAAAAACAACAAAGAAGATTTACATAAAGTTTTATCAAAATATATCCGATAGTATTCTCACCACTGCTTGCGGCATATGTTTGGAAGAAAAATGAAAATTTTTGTGAACTTTCATCAATCCGATTAGAAATTAAAATTTTTTTGCTGAAAGTAAAATATCTTGTTATGTGCTCCAGTAGCCACTTTTTTTATTTTATTTGTAAAAAGTAGCTTTTGTTGCTCCATGTAGTTATATACTAACTGCTGTGTATTGAGTAACTTGTTATTGAGATGAAATTTTCTACTTTTTATTGAAAATAAGCGTATAAATGTTATTAGAAAAGATATTTACATGGAATAAAAAGTTAATATTGATAAAACTTGGTATTTTACTTGATTTCTGATTTTTATTTATTTATTTAAAAAAAAAATTTTTTTGTTTACAAAAAATTTATCAAAAATTATGATATCGAGCACAATGAATGAATGCTTGATATCTCAGAAGCCAGGAACAATTTCGCAAAACAGTTTTTGGATTCTGAAAGGGGGTATTAAAAGTATATATACCCCATACTTAGCTCATTTTTTTTAAATGGTCGGTGGGCCAAAACAATACTAAGGTCGCGATATGTTGGAAGTAATGAAAAAAGTGAACAAAAAAAAATGTGAACATATGTGAGAAAATTTAATGTACATAAAGTGCATGTATTAAAAAAATTTACAAATAGAGTACAAAAAAAAGTGAACAAGAGGCTAAAATAGTGTACTGTTAAAAAAAGCAAGAGAAAATAAATACCATTTTCAGGATATTTAAGGATAAAGCATACTTTGGCATTTTAGAGGCACTTGTAGCAGGACTATGTCCCAGTATTCGTTAAGAGGATTAGTAGAGGTGAAAAATCCAAGCACATATTTTCATGCCGACAATTTTCGTTTTTACTCAATATTATCCGATTAATATCAGACTAGTCTGTACATTATCTGAAGGCATTTTAATTTCCTTTAAGACATTTAACAGAATAATCTACACATTTTCTGGTCTACGTCTTACGATTTTCAGCAGCCACTTCTGCAGATTGTTTGATTTTCGTCAAAATTCTCATTTATCTCTTGAGAGTACATATCGTCCCTACCATGTCCAACTATACAATATGCAAATTTGTACTTTTAAGAAGAGCGCAAAGACCCGTCAATTGTGAACTTAAAGGCAGCGTATGCCTAAAAGTGCCACCATTAACATGTTTCTTATTGAGTTATCAATCCTCTATAAGAATTTCAGCATTTTGAAACGAGGCGTTTCGTATAAATTACAGTAGAAAGATAATTAATCTAAAAACGAATTTCGCATATTGGATAGTTTAACATGGTAGGGACGATATCAAGTGGTAACCGCCAAAAAAAAGCTTAAGCGACATGCTTTTCGAAAATCGTTTTTTGACGAAAATCGATTATTTACGATAATTCGGACAATCTGTCACAGTTTCAAAGTCATGTCAAGTACCGTTACGGAAATACAGCAAAAGAAATTTTAGCTTAAGTGCATTTTCCATATACATTTTTAGTCTGTTTACATATTTTTGTAACTGCAGTGTCGCTTAAGGTAAAATTCTCTTTCTCAAGTAGAGCAAAACTAGTGTGAAAAACTGCAAGGATATCAATGAAACAGGATGATAATTAGTAGTTTTAAAATAATTTGATTAAATTAGCTGATATTTCATGACATCAGGAATATCTTAAAATATCTTAACCCCCGCGGACATTACATATAACACTCCACTACAATCCTATATAGCCAATATTAAGGCTCTACTTCGATTTAAATCATGGATAATTAAAAAATAGTTCTCCTGTAAAATTTAGTTTTTGGCGCTTAAGCTTTTTTGGCGGATACCACTCGATGTGTTCATAAATATTTGAGTTTTTAAACTTATAAAATATGAGTAAATGTTGTTTGATCAGCTGCCATAAGCAGCAGAACAATGCATTGATAATTTTAAACGATAAATTTCTAATTTTAGCTCCGCCTTTTTGCAGACAGTATGTAAAAAGTATCAGATAAATTGGAACATTTTCTGATTCATTGTCAGAAATTTTCCCCACATTTCTCAGACACGCTGAAAATTTCTTTAGAATTTTCCTAAAAAATTTGTCAGAAATAGTACAGAGTTCTCTTAGACATTTCGGTATAGTTTTTAAAATTTCCTCTGACAAAGTGGTTCGTTTTTTCGTCAACTTTTCATATGATTTTCGGTACGTTTTCTGTCCGATTTCAGATACGAATTCGGCATCTTGTGCCAACTTTCTGACCGACTCCGGACCGCAAAATGTTTGCTGGGTATCGATTTACATATTATATGTTTGTATGTGGGAATATACATACATACATATGTTCAATGCATTAATTGTTAGAAGCTGTAACAACATTTTATGTTACCAGATCGTTGAGATCAGGATATGCTATGCATCACTGTTGGGATATGACAATTTTGAAATTGCACCGTTGCATTGGTAAAATTGTACCAAATAAGCATCAATTGTACCAAAATTTTACAATAAGAATTGCTCAAACTACTCGAAAGGTATTTAAGAGGAGGGTTTCATTTAAGTCCAGTGAAAAAGCAGCTTCCAAAGAAGTCAATAAGAACTTGTAATCCGGAAGTGGTGCAAATCTGAATAATTTCAAACGATTTTTACATGGGCGTGTCATTGCAACCACTTCTCTTTTTTATTCCTTACCAAAATTTTTTAATTGCAAATTAGAAACTTGTACCAGAAATATGTTGAGTGTACCAGCGTACCACTCAACTTTCGATTGCACCAAAATTAGTACAATTGTACCACAAATCCCAACAGTGCTATACATACGAAGAAATTGCAAAAAGCAGGCACAGATTAGGTGAAGTCGAGAAATTAATCATTTTCTTCGCCAAATTCTATTGTGCTGCCTTAAACATGTTAGGTTTCATACCCAATATCGACGTCAAAAACATCCAAAAATCATAAGCTGGATCCGAGTCTGGCTCAAACACAATTCTTCAGATACTGCTCCCTCTGTATAGCGGTCATTTACACTAATGGCACGTAAAGTGACTAGATCAGCGCTATGCTCACATAAATAAGTAAAACTTTAAATGTGTTGCGTATAAAAAGATAAAATCGGTTATTCGTAAACAATACTACAATTTTCACACTACATTTTATTCCAAGCCTGATAAAAATTTTTTTTTACCTAAGCTATTTTTATATACGTTTTATCTTTTAAAATGCTTAAGATAATCACAAGAAAGTACCAACTGTTGTGTTGATTGTATGTACTTAAACTTTACAAAAAGCATAAAACTGTTGTTGACATTGTCCATGAAAAAAATATATATGTATAGTATATGTAGAGTATGTACGAGTATATAATAAAATATCAGCAACAGCTTTATAACTATTGATTTGCATGCACTTGCGTACAACAGATACAACAGTTAGTACATACTTGTGAATAGCTTTATTATCATTTCGATTTTATATACTATACTAAGGGCCATTATTACAACTCGGCTTTAGTTATAATTAGCATTTTATCCGACGGATAAACAGTTTTTCATTATTACAACTTTAATTTAACCTAAAAGTGTATGATAACTTACTGGGAAGTTCATTCTTCTGCTAACTTTTATCGGCACACAAATTCATAGGCTGCCATACTTGCTTCTTTATCAAGTAAACACCAAGACGTATCTAACAGGTGAACTCACTAGAGCACATGACCTTACTCGGAAAAGTTAGTGGAGTGATGAAATTATCACAATTTCGTCACTATCTGGAGCTTCACTTTTTTACGGTACTGGACATTTTATTATAGAGCTACCTGCGCTGATAATTCCTCCAAACTTTCAAAATTTTTTGAGAACTGTATTGTAGTTTCTACAACAAATGTATACTTGTTGTAGACTTGTATGTACATGTTATCTGTGCCTTTGTAAATACACATGTATGACGTTGCCACTTGTACTCTGGTATAGCCATACTTTGAAAAAGATAATTTATATTTTACAGGCAAATTGTAATAATGAAAAGTTGTTGCAGGTCAGTTTACCGATCACTTCTGCTAATCATGCCAGTAACTATCTTCCACTTTACTGCTGAGTTGTAATAATGGCCCTAAGTATGCTTATGTAGTTTATAAAAGTCTATTTGGTTATAATAATATAATAAATAACATTACTAATCTCAAAAAATGTTTAATGTGTTTGGATGTCGCTTAAATTGTATTTAATATTTAATGCAAAGTTTTTTTTTACATTTTTTTTTAATTTTTTGTTGTTTATATAAATTTAAGATTTTTTTGTTGGTTTGTAAAAAACGCTGCTAAAACTACGACTACTATTATATGACTTTGACTACGTTCTTATTAAATATGGGTTAAAGGAAATTTGTTTTTTTTGTAATATTGTATATGTGTTAAATTTATATATAAAGTAAAATATACAATTTTTAATTACAAAATTTTTTTATCATTTCGCATTAACAATTTTTTTTTAAATTTATACTTAGTTTATATTTTCTTAATTGCTTACTTAATAATTTTTTTTCAATTTGCTTAGCAATATATAATTTTTACAAAGTTGCTTTTTTTTTGTTGTTAATTATTTAAGCATATAAACTATTTTTGTTTTTGGGATTTTTGTTTATTTAGTTAAATATTTTAATTTCTATTTCCTTAAAACATTATGTGTTTCTTTTTAAAATTTTCCCTTTTCTTGCAGTGTATGTTTATCTAAATTTTTTTCAATATTTTCTAAACTGTATATTATAATTGCATTAAATAAATTATTACTTAAAATAAATTATAGTTTTCAAGACATTATTATTTCTATAGAGTATCTTGTTGTCTTTTTTAAATTATTAACAAAGTTTTTATGTTTTGCTTTGCTTGCAGGTTCTTTCTTATCGCCATGTTATCTGCATTTATTCAATTTCGTTTTGAGGTTATAAAATATAAAAGTGTATTACAAATTATTTTTTGTATTTATATAACTATGCAGGAGAAGAATATTTTGTATAATAATGTTACCTACATACTTATGTATATATATGTGTTTACAATTGTAAATCCCTAACGATTTTATGCTTAATTTTAAAAATGGTTTCTTTTCAAATCGTTCGTGAGCGAGATAGGTTTTGCCAGAATTTCTATTTTTTTTAAATTTTTTATTATCCTGTGATTCATTTAAAAGCAGCTTAAATTTAGTTTAGTATTACAATAAATGAGTTACATTATGGATACATATGTATGTTTTAGATACTTGTAGGAAGAATGGAATATTTACTCAACTCATATCATATTGTAGAAATATTCATTGAATGTTTATGTATTTTAAATCTTCAATTAAAAAATAAATTAAAAAAATAAAACATATAAAATATGTATACAATTTATTAGACTTTGCCTTCATTATTTTAAAAGAAGCTTTAAGGTACAGTTTATCACTTCAAGATCATGTTAAGATTATTAAATAGTATAGTTAATCTAAAATGCTCAATACGTGGAAACCAACATTCAGAGATTAACTTTAACTTAATCCCTAATCCTTAAGAGCCAGTTTTTGAGTTCGAAATCAAACAATCAATCAAGAAAATGTACGGGCTGTTTCGTGCAAGAAAATGAATTGTTTTCTCTCAAATTCACTCTCATTTACCGAATGTTGTAGTACTGAAACAATTTTCGTGGAAATTGGGATCACGCGGGATCCATTTATTTATTTTTATTTACAAATAACTAATTTACGAAAACAATTACCTTACGGCTTTTCGCCGATACGACACCGATACTCAAAGAAAAATATTGACGATGCCGATTCGCTTTGTGAATTTAAATAAGTGAAGCCCAAACTCTCAGTTCCCTATGCACTTTTGCATAGGCTGTTTTTCAACATCACAGCCTATCAACTCGGTGATATGTCTGACGTCAGAGCAATTCTTAGGTTGAACCCACACCAACAAAAGACAAAACGTTATTGTCTTTCAATTCAAATACTCTTGTTTGATGCCAACCCACACTTAAAAGACAATCGTTAATCAGACAGCTATGCGACTATGTTTTTTTTATATTTTTTTCGTTTTTTTTGACTTGGGTTAATTGGTGTGGATTACATCATAAGAAAGCACGCAATTGTGTGCAACGAGGTTCGTTTAAGTCTGTTTTGTCTGACTCTGTGTGGGTATCTTGTATCAAACCACATGTATTTTCTGCAAGCAGTGCTTTTGCGCAGTAAGTGAAAGACACAATATTGCTGTGGTTTTGTTTGGTATGGGTTGTCTCATAAGAACTAGTGTTCAGTTGTCGTATAACACACAAAAACTGTTTTGTCTCACTTGGTGTGTTTTCAGCCTAAGTCAAAGAACCAGTATTGCGGTTGTTTTGTTTGGTGTGGGTTGTCTCATAAGAATTAATATACTCCCAGCAAAACATTTTTGCCGATATCGGTCCGAAGTCGGTCAGAAAGTCTGCATAAGATGCCGAATTCGTATCCGATGTTGGTCAGAAAACGTACCGAAAATCATATGAGTGGTTGACAAGAAACCGGATCTCTTTGTCTGAGGAAATTCTAAAAACTATACCGCAAGGTCTAACAGAATTCTGTACGAATTGTGACGAATTTCCTGGGGAAATTATAAAGGAATTTTCGACATGTTTTATAAATGTCGGAAAAATGTCTGACAAGGCATTAGAAAATTTACCGATTTATCTGATACGCTTTACGTGCTGGCGTATTAATATCAGAGAAAAGTCGGATCTAAAATTAGAAATTTATCCGAAATGTTGTCTAAAATTCTCCATGCATTGTTGTGCTGCTTATGGCAGCTCATCAAAAAACATTTACCCATATTTTATAAGTTTAATAACTCAAATACTTGTGCGTATAAACTTAAGAGATAAATGATAATTGTAACGAAAACTAAAATCAGACAATGTGCAGAAGTGACTGCTAAAAGTCGTAAGACGTAGATCAGAAAATACGCAGACTACTCTGTTAAATGTCTTAAAGGAAATTAAATTGCCTTTGGATAATGTGCAGACTATTCTGATATTATTCGGATATTTCAGACAATATGCAGAAACGTCGTACCAGAAAACTGTCTACTGTTCAGCCAAATGTCTGAGGGAATTTTAGACAACTCGGCTGATTTTCTGGTAAAGTCTCAGATTTTTTCTGATGTTAGACATGTCGGCCAAAATTGTTTCCTGGGCTGTTATCGTATTAGTAAAAAAAAACAATTTTGTCTTATGTTGGTGTGGCTTCAGCCTTACACTTTACCAGAAAATCAACCGAGAAATCTAAAATTCCTTTAGAAATTCAGCAGAATAGTCGACATATTTCTGGTACGACGCTACTGCACATTTTCTGAAATATTATGTATCCGATTAATATCAGACTAGTCTGCAGGCAATTTAATTTCCTTTAAGACATTTAACAGGATACTCTGCACATTTTCTGACCAACTAGTGACATTATGTGATTTTAGTTTTTGTTATAATTTTCATTTATCTCTTGGGAGTTTGTGCATAAATGTGCAAGATTTCAAACTTATAAAATAAAGAGAAAAATGCGACAAAAGCCTTTTTCTTTTTGTATTCTACATACGAATTTTATAGGACATTTCTGATAAATTGTATCTAATTTTACTTCTGACTTATTTTTGGAAAATTTTTTGATATTTTGTCAGACATTTTTCGACATTGCATTTTGTTCGACATTCCGAAAATTCTTTAAAATTCGTACAGAATTCTCCGAGATATTTCGGTAGTTTCCAAGACTTCCACATATAAAGAGGTCATCGTTCTTGTCAATCATTCTTATGATTTTCGTTACGTTTTTTTACTGACTTCAGTCTTGCAGTGGAGTGCAGTATCTCAGATGCTGCGCTATTGTTTTCAAGTTGGGTGCCTCGGCAGGCTAGTGAGTAGTGTGCTAACCTATCAGTGTGTCGATTCCAACCATAAACTTTGGTCTGTTTCACTACAACGAGTGAAGGTTTTTGTTACTATTTTTGTTACTATTCGTTTAAATTAGGGTATGATGTAGTTTGCAATTGTGTTTGCAACATTTAATACATAAATAATAATAAAATATTTTCAAGTTTGGGTACATGATGTCACTGCTGCAGACAACAATCAGATAATATAGCTTAATTTTTTTACAGCCAATTTTGCAATTTCTCATGTCTTCTAATAATTTTTCAAGACTGGTAACTAAAAGGATCGTATCGCGCAGCAGTGCCTTTGCTCATTGACCTTGTACCAACTTCGATGTAACACACAGTTTTCACCATCATTCTTCAACTGTAACTGCAACTTTGCACTGCAAAGTTGCCACAGAAAAAATTATCACCAAAAAAATTTCAAACCAAAGTTTAAAGCTGTTTCTAATCATTTTTTATTTAAGACCAACCTTTTTGATGTTATAAAGCCAAGAAAAACAACAAAATTCAAGAAATTGCTTTAAAATCTTCCACAACACTCTTTTATATATTTAAATTTTTTGAAAGTTAAAATTTTGTAATGGATTTTTTAAGGTAATTAAAAAATATTTAATTTCGGTCATTGTCCAGCAAACGGTTCATTTGTATTTTGCGATGTATACTACTCTGTAAAGCGCCATCATGAGTCACAGGCTGGTTCGATAAAAATTTAGATCTTAGTTGAAAAGCTACTAAGCTATGCGTCGAATAGTGGCAAATTCGCTTTGATGGGATAACAAATTACTGAGTTATAGTGGATCAAACGAAAGCACTTGCATTTAAATTCATAATGTTCTTTGCAATTGGTACAACATTTCTCACAGAAAATGAAACTAAGTTTAATATCGAACCCAAAAAGTGGCACGGAGTAACAAACTGGCTCCAAATCTTATGTTTACTTAGTGCCCGTTCGCACTAAGAAAGTTTACTTTGAAAAGTCTTGAGTATGTTGGAGAGAAGGGAAAGAAGAATGAGGGTGAGTACAGACTTTGATGTTCTCGCAAAGTAGCTTTGTTCTTTGTTCGTCGTCTATACATAGTCGTATAAATAGCGACAAAACAACACAAACTTTGCAAAGTAAACTTTGCGTGTACAGAAATGAAAGAAAGTTTAAAGGAAACTTGAAAAAACGTTGTCAAAGTGCAAAAGAGGACTTATTTTCATTTTAAAGTTAGCACTCACTATAAACTGATATCCTGTTCCAGAATGAAAAGTTGAATTTTTGTTGGTAAAAACTTAATTAGTTTCAGGTAGCAAAATAGCTTAGCTGAATATCGTAATAATTTAAAAATATTTGTCTGTATAGATTTTTTGAAGAAAATTCAACATTCTTTAAAAAATATGTTGTGTTGTTCTTTTTACATGAACTACCAATAACATTTATAAATCTAGTGTAAAGTCAGTTGACAACATATAAAAATTCTACAATAATCTATGAATTGAACAATTAAAAAGGTTTAATATGTAATTTAGATTAAAAGCAAAGTTTGAAAAGCATTGGCCAACTTTACGATTAAGAAAACATGAATATTTAAAATTTCAATATACATTTGAGAGGTTTAGTGCAATAAATCGGTAAGTCACAGAAACAAAGTATTGAATAAATCGACTTTTAAATTTAAACAAAATTTAAAATTGTATGGTTTTGGCAATTTCCTACTTTCAATACGCAGCATAATTATTTGCAAAATACTAGAATTTATCCAAAAATTTCTCTAGGATACAAAGTTAGGATACAAAGTTATTGCACTAAGCCCTTCATTTATTGAAATACAATTCACTTTAATTCTTTTAAATTTTGACACTCAGCATATATGAATGTCCTATTTCTTTTGTCTGGCTTAAAAATAATTAAAATTACATCTGCTTGATTTTTTTTAAAGTAACAAAAGTTTATATAAAGGGATTAAAAAATATTAAAGGAACAATCCGAAATAGTTTGCGAAAGTGTAAAAATATTTATAATAATTACAACAAAAAAAAAATAATAAAAAAATACGTATTAACAAATTTGTTTATATAGTCCGAAGTCAGCAGATATAATCAGAAAATTTAAAACACATGTGTTAATTATCTTTTAAACATACATTTTTATCTCTCATTTTTCTAAAATAGATTTTTCTAGGAAAAAAATCATTAAAAACTATAAAATAGATTATTTTTGAAAATAAATTTTATAAAAACGAAAATTGTTTTCAACTTAATTTTATCAAAATAATTCTTAAAGAATCTTCCAAACAGTAATTTGATTAAAGCATATAATTAATTATTTAACACAATTAAGAATCCAGTGTGTTCTGTGTTTTATGTGGAATTAAAATGTGCGGATATATCAAAGCATTGTTGTTATATATATTAATTTGCAACAACAATGCTTTGATAATTCCGCACATTTTAATTCCACATGAAATACAGAACATACCCCAATATCATAAATTCCTCAGCCTGCCTGAACATTGGAATATAATTGAAATAATTCAGCATTAAGAAGTGTCCCAAATAGAATCAATCGTATGTGGACTTAATAACAAAATTTTTAAATACATATAAATATTAGGATGTTCCAGAATGATTTTATCTGCGAATACTTGGCAAATCTCAATCTTTCAAAATTGATTTTCTGAGTATCAAAAAGTTAAAATTAAAAAATGCTTTAAGAGAACTTTACAACGCTTTTCAAGCTAATAAAATATTTTAAGATATTCTAAATTTATCCTCCTACTCATTGATTTTCCCTATCTCTTCGCTCTTTTATAATATCTATTAAAATTTCAGTACAACGTTTCAAGGTAAATTATCTTTATAACTAAAAGTTTAAAATAACGATGTATATGACACACTTATGCCAAGGCGTCGTCAATAAATATCATTCTCATCCCAATCGACTGACTGCAATACAAGTTTATCCAATTCTTTAGAATCACCCGAGCTGCTGTTACGTCGTCGCCGTTTACGGTGTAAATTTGACCATTTACGATTTAATTGCACCATTTGTGGTGTCGCAAACATGGCGGCAGCGGCCGCACTTAATTTGGTCGGTGTTATGGCATTTGTGAGCGTGCTACCCAGCGAAGTTGAATGAGTTTGTTGTTGTATGGAATTCGAACTAGAATTGCCATTCGAGGAGCTGATGTTGAACTGTTCACGATTATTGTTAAATATATATTTACGAGTATGCGGCGTATTGTTAGAGCGTTGTGCTTTTGGTGCAGTGTAAGCAGCTTGATGTTGGGGATATCGTTGCGCAGAATTATAGGGATATTGTTGCAATTGTTGTTTACTATAAGGAGTATCATATGGTGGTGGCGGTGTTATCATCGCCATAGAAGAAGAATCTTCTTCCATATCCCTTTCCAATACCATACGATGTTTATCATCTAAATTTTCACGAAAATGCTCCTCTTCTTCACCGACAGGCTCTCTTTCAAGCTCTTGTCCTTGTGCAGCATTAAAATTAAATTCATTGTCAAAATGATAGTCTCCATTTAAAATGTCTAAAGAGCAATTAGGATATGAATAGGGTGGCATATAAAGAATATCGTCATCATTATCATCGTCATCGTAAAAGTCTGGTGAGGATGGCACAAAATGATTCGTTGTTAAGGGATTTACTTGTACAGGTGTGGCAGGAACGGATTTAGCCAACGTAGTTTTATGTTTTCTATGCTTGTTGCTGCTGCTACTGTTGTTGGAGTAGTGTTTTTTTCTTTTTGTTGCTATTATGTCGTTAATTGGCTTTTGTTGTTTTTGTTTTTGTTGCTGTCTGCTGCTATTGTTTGCTGTTGTTGTTACTGTAGAAATAGTAGTTTTAGCAGTGTCACTTGTTGTTATTTTATTGGCAGTGTTTGCTTTCTGTTTCGGCTTATGTGTTGATTGTGCTGTTGCTGTTTTATCGATTTCATTCATTTTTGTTGTTGTTGTAGTTGTTACTGCAGTTGTTGTTTGATTTTTGATTAATGGCATCGATTTAGTATTTGTGATCAATCAATCACGATATATATAGCTACAATTCTTAGGGCTCTCTTGCGGACTTGGACTGCTGGATGGTGGTGCTGGACTAGAACTACTATTTGACATAACAGGCGATGATGCTGAACTGGAGTGTTGTGGACTATTGGAACGGTGTTGAGTTACTGCAAAATGAAGTGAAAAAGTGAAAAATTTTAAAATATGCATTAAGTTTTATTAATATGTTTTTTCTAAATATTTATGTAAACATTTTTACGTTAATAGTTATCTATAGTGGGCTTAGAAAGAATTTCAGATGGTTTAGGGGGATAAGGGTTAGTGTAAATATGTAGCTTTTTTTTCCAAAGTATCATTCATTTAGTTATACAGATGGTTCAGGCAACAGTTTTCGATAAGTTTTTATTTTAAAATAATGCAACTGATATTGGAAATTATTTTGAAATTAAGATAAAGGCAAGTGGAAATTCAAACTCAATTTACACAATCAGAGAAAAAAGAAATCAGGTTAATGGATAACATAAAAGTTTCAACTATCAGTACCGGCACTCTTCGGACGCTATACGACACGAGGTAAACACCTTCACTGCAAAGCCAACGAGATCTGCAGTAGCACATATCTTCATCCGTTTCAGAATTGAAGCCCAAAGCTATCAGTTTCAAAATAATTGGATTTTTCCCCAAAACACGACAATACTATGCTGCTTACAAGAGTCGATGGATGACGACAACCCATTTATTTTTTGAAGTAAAAATTTCTATAGGCTCGTTGGCAATTTTTTATATTGCCTTGCTAATAGAAACATGAGGGGATCTATCCTTTTTTCTCACCAATTGAATCCACGCTTGGTAGAAGCAAATCCTTCTTTAGTTTCTTAGCACACATAAACTTCTATCGTTGACACGAACAAGTTTTTATTCACCATGACTGTATTACCCCTGGGGACATGGCTCTTCACCTTGGTGGCTATCCCCATACATTGGTGCTGTGCTTCTTGGGGAAAGGGTAATTATTTTTTCCAGACATTACCTTTAGCCAGTTACCCAATCTCGGAAATAACAGTGCAACGTGCGTACATATAAATATTCAAAGAGAGTAGGTTAACCTGTGCGAGCTTGATAGAAGGTCCAAACTCGATATAAAGTTAAACTTTAGCTGTTTACTATCGAGGCCCCACCAGTAACCTAACACTGGTAACACGTGTTCCGGTAGTCCGACAGATGACCTATCCTCTAGAGGGTTAACGATATGATGTTCTGTTCCACGGGAATGGAAATGTTTGGCGACATCATCTTAGATGATGTTCGCGAAAGGCATACTATAATCCTATGGGAATGGATTTACTACCGGACTTCGTCTTGGCCTCAACATGAAGGTCGATTCTTTTGCTGGCTGCTAATTAAGGTCTCCTTCGATAGTCAAGTCGGTGGTGCTGCTAAGCCAACAGAAGATGTATCTGTGGTGCTTTGTTGTCCGGTGAGGAGGAAGGCCAGTCTAGCTGTCGTCTGCATTTATTGTAGACTTCAAGTTTGCTGGTTATTCTTTGGTTGAAACATTCTAACATGATGTGTATACATGATGGGTGATCTATGCATATGAAGTTTTAACCTGTGTGTCCATTGCAAGTCATACAGGTGCTTTTAGGGAATCTCGGGGGTGGTGGTGAGCACTCAACTTCACTCAGTGTTAATAGCACCGTCAGGTCGGGTCGCAAGGCTGGTACTGACATTAAGGAAAATATGCCAAATGAGATGAACTGAGAATACGATACACTTAATTTATGTTTAAAAAAACACCGAAATTTCTTAATTTTAAATGTTCACTCCTGTCAGTAGTCCTCAACGACTATATTTTTTGAGCAACACTTAGGAAAATTTGTTATTTGAAAAAGGATAGAGAGAAAGAGTCAAGCAGGATCACTGAAGGTAGTTTATTTAGAATGCTGCTCTCTCATCTGCATGTGAATAAATATAATGTGAAGTTTGACAAAGAAGGAAATCTAGAAAAATATGAAATAGCGTAAACAAAGAACGTAGCCTTGCGGTATTACTACATTAATCTTGAGCTCGTGTATTGAGATTAAATCTATAAAAACTAGCATAATGCGATTCATGAGAAAGTTCGATTTAAATCGAGAGAAGCTATCATCAAGACCAACATTTTTGGTAAGAGTGGCTCATACCACACCCTATCAACCATGATGGAAATATCTTAAGCCACTAATTTAGTTTAGCGAAAATCATGTATAGAGTGATACATTTTTCCAAATAGAAGGATTCCAGCTCTCCTACAGAACATCTCCTAACACAGAAAAAAATTATGATAGCTTTTTTTTAAACAAACATGTTTTTGAAACTGATTTTAAATCTTTATTATTGTCTCTATTTAGTTTGATAAATAGTTTTGTTTGACTTATTATTTCATTTCATTTACCTACCGCCAATGTTGGCAACCTGATAAAATTATGAAATTCTTTGATTTATTTTTTATATTTCTCGAAAACATTTTTTGATTGAAACAATTTGTTTATTGAAAAAATCAGAATTTTTTCCAAACAAATGATTAAAAATTTTTGCATTTGAATTTACAAATATCTTTATAGGACCTAAATTGAACAAATTTACATTTAATTCAGGGAAGTTGGTATTTGAAGTGAAAAATTAGTTTTTTCTGTGTATTATTGAAACCCTGAAGGAGATGTTTTAAAAGAAATAACATGAAAAATCAAAGACATTTAGACTGTGGCTCAGGGTATGTAAAATTAGGCGCAGCTGAGTATAATAGTGTAACTTGCTTGTACTTAGCGATAAGAATCCTCCTGGATATTTTTCAAGAAAAATAAGACACATTACGGCAAGTTCTTTATAAAATGATTTGGAGGCCTTAAAATAAAATTTTTAGCTAATTTCGGTAATAGTCATCAATTAGTCTTTATAGGATCTCTTACTGTGTAATAATTATAAACTTTATTTGTTTGAATTCACGTGAAAATTCTTAAAAATTTGTTTTAGAGTTGCTTTTATATTTTAACTTTTATTTAAAATGAATGCTTGCATTAACAAAACAATCGAAAGTTCGCCAATATTCATTTCATAAATCCACTTAATTTAGAAAATTTGCTTTAACCGGGAATCCCGGTAGGGTGATTTTTTCATTCCCGTTTCCCAAGAAGGGAAAAAATTCCGGGAAATCCCAAACCCTAGTCAGAAGTAATTGCAACTCCATTAGGTTCAAGAACGTTCATGAAATAGTAATCTTATATAAAAATTTGTAAAATTTTTCTGGGTTGTAATAGGTATAATTTATAGACTTATAGAATACATGTTGCAACATTAAATAAATAAAATTTTGAATATTATATCAAATTAAAAAATTTTGAATCAAACCGCCCATTTACTAGAAGAACATCGTAGCTAAAAATCACGATTAACAGGAAATGTATTTTAAGTTTTAAAGTTATTTTAATTGTGAGCAATAAAAGCATTTACAAATTTTTAGCAGAAGAGTTTTCTTGAAATGTAATAATATCGTAGTCGTGACGAAATCGATGATATGCGACAATGAAGATAATTAGCCATAAATCTTCATTATGAAATAGATTTTTTGAGTTACGACGGTCTTCTAGCAAATTATAGGCTTGTTCTTCATATATGTTTGTATGATGTACACATATAAAACATGCATGTTGCAACATGCTTACGATATCGAAATTATTGACATTTATTAAACAAAATTATAAAAATAGAAAAATTCAAAATAAAGTGCACACAGTGGGGCAAAAAGTTAATGTTTAGAACAATCTACAAAATTTTAAACTCAAAAAACACACTCATTTAGAAATAGGAATTTATATTTTTGTGGAAGAAATTAAAATAGACATGATTTTGTTAAATTTGGTATTTTAAATAAAACGTTGTTCTCTATAGACACGGTAAAAAAACAAAACTTTTTGCGAAAAAATATGAACTTACCAATACCATGACGGGGCGGCTGCCTTCTTAAACGGCCAAGACTTCGATTACGTGTATTTGTGTTAACAGCCTGAATTGTGAATTTGATTTGATATTTTTTTGTTTCGGGTGGTATTTTTTATTTTTTGATTTTTTTTGGTTGATAAAAAATAAAAATAAAGTAATTTGTATTTGTAACATAATAATTTGTAGTTGTGTTGTTGTAATTTTGAATAAAATTAGTTTTATCTATTTTTTCTTTTATTTTCATAAATTGTTACAATGAAAATGCAAATGATTTGAAAGTGATGGAAAGTAAAATGATTTTCATAAGTACTAAAAAATTACTTCTATATATTTGTGACTATATTTTTGCTAAATATTAAGACACATGCTAGAGGTGAAAGTGAACAGGGAAAGTGGTGAGCTTGTTTATTTTTTTATATTTATGGTTGTTTTCTGATGTTACTAAAAATATGGTGAAATCAGTTAGCTTGCTGTGGTTGGTGTTTTAAGTGAACTTCGTACAAAAACATTTATAATGTTGCCATTTGGACATTTTTTTATTTTAGCCCCTATCATGTATGATTCAGAACTAAATTGATAGTTGAGTTGTCAAATTCTTATTGTGGATTACAACTCAACTCAACTTTCATCAAAGTGTGATAATTGCTTTTTATCCGTTGGATTTTGGTTTTTATTTCGACTATTATGTGGGTGCCCCTTTGGTTGAGTGGTAGTGATGCTAGCCTTTCAGTCTAGAGGTCGTGAGTTCGACTCCCGCCATAGACCCTGGGTGTTTTCCGCAGACAAGCTAATCGCTTTGCGGGTTGTGTTTGTTCATAAAAAAACTTTTGTTTACTTTTAAGATTGTGATTTTAAAGTGTGCATTAGAGATGAGCGATCCCGTGATTTTTAAAGAACATCGTGAACATTGAACGTGATTTAAAAATCACTGTTACTCAAAACTGACTGTGATCACAGTTTTCAGTTCTCTTATAACAAGGTAATTATCAAAATCATACATCTGTACAACAAAACATTGTTCTTTTTTTCACTGAAGAAATGTACCAAGGCATATTTAATTACGCCTTAAAATATACTTTGAGTTTTAACAAGAAATAAGAGAACACAAGAAATAGCAATAGCTAGTGGTAAAAATACACATTACGTAATGGCTGATGTAAGAAATATTTAGTAGCTGCTAGTGATGATGATTTGGCTTATTTTCCCACTTAGATTTTATATAAGCATGTCATATGCTGTTTAATCGGTGCGCTCTCGCTTAAAAAGTAAGTGGAACTGTAAGCGAGTAGAAATATAGCCCAAAAGTAGGCCACAATTTTTTGCTTTGAACATATAAAGGACACATTCTATGAACTACAACGAAATACTCACATACACAATGCAAAATAATCGAGGCTATTATTAGTAAACGACATATTAGATTTCACGTACATTACAATCTAAGTACTTAGATGCTCGCTTAGAACGTCATCCTGACATCATTGATTATTATCTAAGTACTTCGTTTCATTTACTACTGGGTATTCGTTTTTTGTTATTGTATGAAAAAAAGGAACGCCATTACCCACACAAACAGTGAAATGTCATAAGTTTGAGTATGTAACAAATAGAAAGGAACGACTTCGCAAGTAGCAATGATGTGACACATTTGGTCACAACTGTGATTCGTGATTATTCAGTAACAGTGATTAAATCACAGGTACAGAAATATTGCTCATCTCTAGTGTGCATCATTATTCCAGACGCCAACCTATCCCATTTGTCAACCAATATTGTGCCATATCCATAAAACATAAAAACTCAAGAAAAAAATAGCTAAAATATTTAAAATATTCTATGATGGCTACTATGGTTTCAAAAAATATAGAGCATAGATAAGAACCTTTTTTACGAACAATATGTATTTCAAAGACAACTAAAATTGGTTGGGAATCATAATAAAAAAAAATTAATAAAAAATAGTTGAGTTGGTTCGTAACATTGGCAACTCAACTTAATTGAGTGCTGAATCACAATAGGGGCCTTTATAAAACTAATGCTGACTTTAGACGACATGTTTTTTACATATGGGTTGTTAGGTGTGTAAGACATATGTTACTTCGCATGTTTGTCAAAATTGTCAATTTGCAGACGGTTTATAATATTTGCTTTCACACGTACATGTGCAATTACATCTGACATAGCCTCTGAGTGTTCACAACAGCTGAGTTTTTGCACAATTTTCGTAAATATATAAAGCGCTCTATGCTTTTTAATGTTTTTTCAGCCAAACCACACTTTTGATAATTTAATACAGCTGATGTCAGATGCCTTGTCAGATAAAAATAGAACACGCTCTAATTGAAAATTTTTCATCTGACTTTGCTTCTGTAAATGTCATCTGACAATGTTTCATATGTTTCACACGGCATGTATCACTTTTGCAGTGGGAAATTTGACAAGTCAGATGTAAAATACATGTCGTCTAAAGTCAGCATAAGGAGTAATTTTTCAAAACGTCTTATTTTCATATAAGTAAAATTTCAGTAATGAGAAAAACCGTTTAGGAGCTGTTTACAGTAACTTATTTTTTTAATGTCTCCAGTGTTATACTGTGTTGATTTAATATTTTTACCCGCTTAAAGCATTTATTCTAACTTATTTATATTTATTGCAAAAAGTAAAAAATATTTGGAAATGGGACCTTTTGTTATACAACATTTGGAAATGTGCCGGTTTATTGTAATGTTTCGTGGATATTTAAATCTGTGATTATCACATCTGGTTGATAAGGTTGCCCGAGGCGTGGGGAGCATGCGCAGTGGCCGTAGGCGATACAAGTAAGTACTTATAGCGGCTATAGAAAATTCGTTTTTTTGTATCAGACTCTAACAATTAGGAGCAAATGTGTCGTTTTGTACTAAACTTTGCTTTTTATCCACGAAAGTATACCTTCTTTTCAATTCATTTTGATCTAGAGGATACAGTTAAACATGACAAAGGCGATGACGTTCTTAGGTTTGTTCAAGGTCTGAAGTGGATGATATTAAAAATATTCTTGAAGTGGGTCAGATAATACATATTTTTAAAGTAATATTATTTCTTATTTCGGTTAATTTAATTAAAAGAACTGCAACAATACTAGAGTTTTTCCATCCCACTAATGACCCATCAATAACTAAACTCAGTTAATAAAAAACTACAAAAACTTAAATTTAAAAACGCCTCGTTTTTATATGAATTTCTAAAACCATCATTTGCTTACAATTTTAATGTAGAATGTAGCGAATAAAATTCATGCTTTTAAAATAGCGCACCTCGAAGCAGGACGCACAACAACACCTCTCGCGTACGAACCTGCATTGGGGTAAGCAGTGGTTATTCTTGGCAAGCCTTACTCTACGCTAGGTTATGTTTAACACCGGCCCACTTGGGCTTGTCCTTAGTCCCTTTGTGATACCTGAAATGGATAAAAAGAGATTTAAGGTAATCCCAGAGGTTGGGTTGGTGTTGAACCAACCCTAGTAACGTATGAATGAATTTATTCCGCTTATGTCGCATTCCCAAGGTCTGTTAGTCCGGAAAGTGACGGGTTTTGCAAGTTTGATGCCATATTTCTAGATAGTGCTGGCATCGCCGGCCCTAGTCTTTAATCAGGGTAGAACGAAATGATCTTTCGGCGTCCTAAGGTTGACGCTTAGGCAATAGCTTTAGTGTTTTTTAATACCTAAAAAACGTGAGCTTTTAGCCGACGTCACAATCACGAAGTTGAAAAAAATTATTCAAACTTATCCTGTAGTTGGTCGGCCACACATACATTACTCCCGACAGGGTGTTCAGGAGGAAGAAAAAAAGCAATTTAAAAAAGAGGCGATAATATATACTTCAGTATAAAAATCAAACCAAAAAAAATTTATTTCAGTAGAAGAAAAATAAACCAACAGTAACATTGGGAATTGCTGTAGTGAAACAGCAAAATTATTTGGCCGACCAGTGTGCTTGGCATCTCCAATGGATCCAGTCTCGCCGAATTTTTTAATTAATCTTTTCACAGTTTACGAAGTTAAAACACTATTCCGATCATATTTTCTCATTTTCGAACTGAGGCCGCCAAACTTTAATTATTTTTGAAATATTGTTCAATAATTAAGACACGTTGTTCTATCGTTTAACGCTACATTTTTACAAACCCTAAACTGTCAGGTGTCGAACTGTTTTTTTAGGGTTGCCAACACTTTACTGCACATGTGGCGACAAATTGAAATCATGCTTTATTTTTGGGACACCCCAACGAGTACTAATGCAAAATGCTAAAACAATTACACAAATGTCCACCAAAATATTCGATACTTGAAAGTATTTGAGGACAAATCTCCGAGCTGTCGAACAAGTCGATAGCCGTCCTTTTTAAAGGGCTAGTTCCAACAAGACATAAATTTAAAAAATCAAAAAAACCCGACTGCGTAAAAAATAAAACAACTTTAAACCGTCACAGATCCTAAATGGTCATTCGAAATTAAAAATCACAAGAGAAACCTAAAGATGATTTTCAAATACCTATCAAATGATACACATTTTGATATTGCTAACCGACTTTTTATTTTTCTCGCATAAGCAAAATGGTGTCTGTTGGCCGCCATATTGAATTTTGACTACTGTCATACCTTTAGTGACACTCCCCGCATTAAGACGAATCGATTGACGTAAGAATCGCCAAAAGCTGTCCTATTATTCGTTAAAAATCTATCTTATATGCAAATTATGTAAACAGAAAACGGTTATATATTTCTGTTTACATTATATAAGATACAATAAAACAATTTAATATCCATTTTATTATTTTTTAAACTGTTTTTGAGGTTATTTTTTTCAATTTTGACCACTTTTTTCTTACTGAAGTTTTTGTCCCTAATCATGTTAAGTGCAAAATAAATTGTCACCGCTTGCTCAAATAATCGTACCAGATAGTTTTGTCTGGGTCTTTCCTGATTTTTATTCGAACATTTTATATTCGAATATTTCATAACCGAATATTTTATTGTCGAATATCATGTTCGAATATTTACTATATTGCAAGCAGTAGCGATAATTTTTATCATTAACATGATTTTAAATAAAAGTTTCAGTAATATATATAATAAAAGTAAGAAAATGTGAGATAAATGTCAAAATTAAAAAAAACATAAAAAATTGGAAAAATTAATAAAATGTAAACATAGCGATGTAACCGTTTTCGGGATATTTAAAGAAAAATACCAACCTCTCGAAAGTTCGAGTCAATCTAACAACACGATGAACGCCATTCGATTCCTTGTCCCCAAATTATATCAGACCAACTATCAGAACCTTTGCCCGAATTTTCGACTACTACAGTGTTATTGGAGTTTATAAATACTTTCTTTTTCGAAAAGATGAGTAAGTAGATACTAGGGATGTACGATTAATTAATTACTCAAATTTTTGATTAGCCAAAATTTTGATTTATAAATTTAAATCAATAATGATTCTTGATTAATCGATTAATTGATTAATAAAAAAATTATTAATCAATTAATAAATGCACTTCAACGTGACATTGCAACACCTTTCTGGTACACGTGCACTTATGGTAGAATTAGTTGATTGTATCGTGTTACTTTACATGTTTACGTATCGTTCAACTTTGTGTCTTAGTTATCCAAATCGTAGCGTAGGAAAAAATCGCTTGCATAATATTATAGTTTTCTTATTTTAAATAAATAAATTTATAGCCATTCATTTTCTATTCATCTTTTATTTCTGTAGTTCTAATTATTTGCCTTTGCTTTTTTAATTTTTTTTGCTTTTTGTTTTTGACTTATGGCCAACTCCCAGAAATGGTCACCAAGGACAGAATTTTGAAGTTGTCAAAACTGTTTATATATGTTGATGGAATAATGTGCTATATGTTTAACCTTAAAAATATATAAAGGAAAACATTTTTTGGGTGATCCTTTTATGAATAGCAGGGTCGGTGGTGGTCGGGAATGCCCCCTACCTTGAAAATAAGGGAGTGAATATTTTTTATATTATCTCGGAAACTATAAAGCATATTAAAATTTTGTTAAAAGCTTTCTTTTAGATGATTATATTACTTCCGAAGATGCTAAAAAAAGAAAGCAGTGATCTCTCAGTTTTCATATTGTTTAAATTACGAAGTTAGTCTGCTTTTTAACACGAACATCAAAATAAACAAAATCTTAAGGCTCATTTAGCCGACCGTAACGTTGATGTAGTTGCGTGTGCTGATCGTTTCTGTCTGATAGCTTTTCAATGTGACAGAAACGATCAGCACATGCAACTACATCAACGTTACGGTCGGCTAAATGAGCCTTTATTCAGTAGCATTGTACTTTTAACAAAATAGGTTCTAAGGAATTGTCGCACGCATTGTTTCATATAAACAGCAACACATTTAAAGCATGATCTTTTTCTACATTTCTCACTTAATGCATGGATGAGAGAGATTTATAATAAAACATGATTTGTTTTGCCTGTAGTTTAAGGATGGTATAATTGAGTGATGCAATAAAACCAAGAGACATGATTTTAGAACATTTTTGGATGCTCTGCAAGAAGCCCTGTTTTATGTAAAAATCTAGAGCTTCCCAGTGGGACATCGCGAACAAAAATCATGCATATTCGAAACGCTTTTCGAAACAGGAAAAACAACAACAACCAGATTCCTCGCTTACAAACCTGCTTCAGCCGAAGCAGTACTTTTTGCAGGGTATCTACAACTCCACTAAACACATTTTTGTTGTAAATTGAACAAT
Source organism: Panzeria rudis (assembly GCA_956483635.1). Taxonomy (NCBI): domain Eukaryota; kingdom Metazoa; phylum Arthropoda; class Insecta; order Diptera; family Tachinidae; genus Panzeria; species Panzeria rudis. The sequence continues at coordinate 31,591,047 of OY101449.1, read as the reverse complement.
TAAAAATTTATACCTATTGAAAAAAATGTAGCGTTCGTACGTAGTGTGCATCACAAAGGGTTCACGGCTTTTGATAAAAAATGACAAATTTTTTTGATTGCCAATAAGTTATTTCAGAATTCTCTTTTATTCTTCTTTCTCTTATTAATTAGATTTTGTGGGCTTTATTGACCGTGCAAAATTCGCTAAAAATTACGAAAACACACTTCTACTTTTAAAGTTACTTCCACTTTTTGCAGCATTCGTAACAAAACTTTGTGATCAAATTTCGAAACAAATAGCTCTTAAATAATCATGTTGTATGCCATTGGAAAGTACAATTAATTCCACTAAACACTGTGCATAAATAGAAGGTATCTCTTTTCAAAGGCCTAAATATGTTAATATTTTAATCTGAAAACGCGTACCCGACTAGAAATTTTCATTTAAACACTTTTGGGATCTGACTGGGATCCCAATTCCGATGTAACGCAGAAACGTATTTGGTTTCCTGGGGGGAGATATTTAAATCTTGCAAAAATTTGCTAAGATCGGGAAGATATCAAACGCTAATATTGAATTAAAATTGCTGAAGCTATCCAAGGGACGAAAGTATGTAACAATCACCTGTGTTGAAGATGAGCAAAATATACGACTAGAAATCTGTGTTAGATTTTCCCAACAGGCTCCCAATAGTTTCCCGCTTGGGAAGAACTTATGTTAAGTCACTAATTTGTAGATGGGCTATCCCAACAAGCTCCCGATCAAATCGCAGACGGAATAACCCTTTTGGGTGTGCCACATGCATTCCCAATCGGGCCCAAATATGAGTATTGGGAAAATTTCTAGTCGGGTATGAATGTAGCGTTCGTCACGCGTTCGTGCCACTGTTTGACTTTCTCTACGTAAAAATCTCTTTTCTGTAGATTTCTACGCCACAAAAGCTACGATCCATATTATATAGACTGTAGTATGTTTTATTAATGTAACAGCTTTTTGCCGTTTATCCGTAACCTCCCGATACAAATCGACTAATTCTACCATAATTATTAACACCAAAAACTATTTAATTGAATTAGGCTGCTTGCAATGGCTCAGGTAACTCCAAGGGCTTGGATGCATCTAGCAAACCTTGACTAGCAATTCGATTTTGCTTAGTTCCCTAATGTAGTTATATGATACTTCCCAATCCTTATCATTATATTTCTTTACTTTTAATTCTAAATTCTTTTTTAAGTTTTCAAATTCTTTTTTCCTTTTTTTACATTCACTGAGGACTGATAAAAGGAAACAAGATTTTCACGCGAAATTCAGGATGCCAATTTTCCCTCGAAGGGCAATTAAAACTTCATGGGAATATAAATTTCATTTCTTATACACGATAAGGATGAAAATTAAATTTTATTTAATAAAGCGAATTTGGCAACCTTTTTTTTGCTCTAACATGGCGAATGTTCAATGCAAAAAATATTCTACACTAATAACAATAGCGATCAGGCCCACTATTTGTGCATAAAAAAATAAAATCTTTAAACCAATAATAATTTGATGCATTCTAAGTTTGTGTTAAAATATTCAATTAAAAAATATTTATGGTTTAAGTGTGTGAAGCTAATACTTATAAACTAATGCGTGTTAATGTATTATTTATTATAGCTAAAACAGTTTTAACAAATCACTATTGAACAAAATAAATCTACTTAACATTCCACTTAAAAATAATCCATACTGAAACTAAAATCGATGAAAAGCTGTCGTTAAGAGCTTTAAGGCTGGTTTTTAAAGAAACTTAAATTTAAACAAAACAAGGATGCGGGATGGCTGATATTGAAAACAAAACGCAATAAAATTAAATTAAAACCCATTATTTAAAATATTTGTTTTAAGTTATAAAGCCTAACGAAAGCTTTTTGCAAAAGCTTAGCAAAAATTTAGAAACAAATAAAACTATTAAATTAATTATTTAACAAATTGTTATGAGTGTGTAAATATATTATTTTTTTCTTAAAAAATTCCAGTCATATTATCAAAATACAAACAGCATAAGAGTCTCAAGTAGAAAATTGTTTAAAAAATAAACTAAAAAATTTAAAACTTTCAAACACTTTTGCATTTTCGTTTCATTATCTCAGACATATTTTTTTTTCGTTCAAATAAACAAAATCGAACAAAATCAAAATGAAAAAACAATAACAAACTTAAAAAAATAATAAATTGCCATTATTTACCATATTTTGGGTAATTAATCCCTGACTGGTTTCAGCCGCCCCACTCCCGTCTCAAAGGTAAACCTAATGGGAAAGAAAAGGAAAAACAGGTAAGAAAAAAGTAGAAAGATAGTAGATAGACATGTTTGTTGTTTTCTCATGGATCTTATTTTTTCAAAAATGATTTTACAAAATGTATGAAGAATTTGTTAGAAATTTGTAACGCATTTGTATGATAGATATAAAATTAAAAACTTTAACTTTTGACTGTCTTCGTAATTTTAAATCGATTGGTGTATTTGATTTTATAAAGTAAAAATAAAAATTTTAATGTACAATAGAAAAGGTTAAAGATAGTTAGATAGTTAGAATGATAAATTAACAACCCCCAAAAGCTTAATGGACAGCATTAAAAGACATTGGAATGGAACAAATTATAAACAAACATATGAATTTTTAATTCTTACAAATAACATGCAACTTAACTTTAAAACATAACTAAAGCTTTATTTTTCTCACATATAAAATTAAAAAAGCTTTTAAATTTAAATCTTTTAAGTACAAAACTTTATAAAATATGAGTAATTATTATACATTGATTAAAATTATTCCCTGAATTCTTTTATATTGGACAAAGCTAGCCCACAAGAGATATTATATCAGGTGACAATAAAGCCAAAAATATCTACTGTTTGAACGATAGGGACCGAAGATATGCGGTAGAAGATAGGCGGCGCACCGTTCACGCAGCAAATACTACAATGGACATCCTACATGAAAAATTTGAGAGTATGGTTACCTAACGCTAAGGTAAAGTAAATCGGTCACTAATACAGGCGGCGGTAACTGAAATTATAATTCTCGCATCTGTGACACCGTGAAATTATTCTCTGTGTAAGCTCAAGCGAATGAGCCCATTGACGATGACTTCGAGTTAGGGATGATTATATAGAAACCTTAGCAGCTAAGAATAAACGAGAGATGTCAAATAAGATCGACAGATTGAAGAGCGAGAGCACATCACCGGAATATAAAGGGCCATTAATGAGGTTGAAGGATGAAAGCTCTTAAGCCTCCTGAACTGGCTCAACTAAGTAAGGCGAAGAATCCTCGTACATCCTTGTAGGCAACTTTCGCAGATGTTTGAAGAAAAACGAAGAAACAGATAAACTCGCTAAAGAAGCATCTGCTACGATGCATAGTGGGGACTTCTGCAAAATAGATGGTAATATATCTGGAAGTTCTAAACTGCTGATTGGATTTATTTGAAACTTCGAACATCTTTAGAGGAGGATTCGGGCTTTATAGCGCGTATCTCGAGAGGAGTTGCAGTCGGCCAAATTTGACCGCTTTGAATAAGCTAAAAAATGCAATATGTGTTTCAGTATTCCTCATAGCTTAGAAGATGTTTGACTTATAAGTTTTTTTGTTTTGATTTTTTTTAACTTTTAATTTTCTCCCACCTTCATTGAGAAAATTTTTATAATTCATAATGGTACTCTGGGCTGAAGAAGAGGTGTGAACTTTCATACTGGCCGCTCCAAGGCTGACGAAGCTGTTGTATATATGATACAATTAGGAGACTTGAGTTTTTTAATGTCCAGAAGGACTCCTAGCAATGCCTGGTCATTTTAATATAAGAATCATTTTGATTTCCAGGCAGGAAGGCGTGCAGGGGAACGCTGTAGCTGATGACATTCTTAACGTAGTAATCTTAAGAGAGGCTTGCCACGACTCTCTTACCCGCCCAGGGTTCGGCGGAAGACTGAGGAGGACACAAAAGTAGTTAGCAAGAAATTACTGTAAAGTTGCGAGACAATTGTGGCCATGCCTAGTGCCCATGGAGGTCACTATCTCTCTACATATGCAGACATGCGTAACGGATAGGAACTGAATGTAAAATTTGTTTGCCATAGCTGCCGAGATGTAGATTTGCAGAATACTTTCAGCATCATTGCACCACATTAACGATAAAATGAATGATTGGAATAGGTTCTATTAAATTTAGAAATCTCTACGACGTGGCAGACAATGTACTCTTACGGTTATTTGCTTTATAAAAAAAACGCTGGCTGATTTTACGATGGAACTCCGTATGAGCAGAATTTAAGTGGTAAATATCACCATTAACCAAATGGTCTAAGTGAGTTTGACTTGATTCTGACTGCCACCCTTACCTGGCCTCGCAGCTTGCAGCATGCTACCGAAACGGAAGTAAAATTGTTGATCATTGATTTTTCTAAAATATGGATTTAAGCGCCATGTAGTACCAACCTAACGGCTGATGGCACAACCAACAGAACCTTGAGTAAATAAACTTAAACTTGTTTAGTGCAATGCTCGATACAAATCGAGCTGAGGATCACGGACACCAATCAATTTTGACCAAAGTGGTCCATGGTAATGTGGTGTATGAGCCCTGCGGGAAATGTTCTAGCAATTGTAGAGAACGTATGTATTTGTTCTATGACTGGTGAAAAAGGGAATGGTACAAAATGTTCCTGAGTCATACCCGGTGAAGAGGCAACATATCACATGGCTAGAAAAAAAAATGTTAGCCAAATATCCTCACTGTACAAGCAGATTTTTTCTAAATCAAAAATATTCGTTTGGAATACAGAAATTTAGCTAGTATTAAAGACACCACAGGACAGGTACCTTAAGTTTGGGCGTAAAATTTATCACTGAGTATCTTAATTATGTCAACTGATCTCATCCAATGACAACGCCATGTAAAAGTTACCGGTTAATGTCATATAAAGTTCCGGAACTCAAAACGGTTCCTTGGAAACGAGTCACGTGGCCTGTTTTGTGGCAGATTCTTTTCCCTCTAAGGAAGCACCATAATATTTTTCGAAGGAAAGCTTGCCAGTACTCAGTACAACGGTGCCTACAGAAGCTACGCTAGCGATCGCAAAGTAAACTGTTGCTTTACCAATAAATTTTTACTTTCTGTTGGGAAACTTTTGCATTTGAAGTTGATTCAAAATCATTTGCGCAAGTTTGGCATTGGGTAAAATTTTAAATAATTTTTTATTTCAGGTAAACCAGCATGTTTTCTGGGAAGTTGGTTTCAAAAGAGATATATTCTTAATATGAGGATTTTAGATACATTTTGAGTTATTTTTAGCATAAAGACGATCAATGTCTATGAATTTCTTAAAATGAGAGATATTTGCTGTGACCATGCACTTGTTATAGGTCAAGACGAACTGATTTTTATTTGTCTGAGGCAATCAATCAGTTGTACTTAATGCGAGGTCATTACAGCAAAGCAATTATTCTGGTAAAAGTTATGCCAAAAAGCATAAGAAAAGACCAACGCTAAAAATAATGTATAGGTATATTGGCAAGAATGATAGAATATAAGATTACGACATGCGCATGATTTTCCGTTAGATGACGTAGTTGGTGCTTTTCATAAGGATGCCAAGTCAATGTGTTCCTAAGCCAGTATAATTTTATTCGAAACAATGTATGCAATTTTGTGGCAGCCCTGCAACAGCTGAAAATTATTAACCAATAGAAACAGTTAGTGACGTTATTGGCGACACATGCGCAGAAAATTTCATTTTTATGCGCGGGATTTCGTAATCTTGTATTCTATCATTCTTGGTGTATTGGTAAAATGGAGCAAAATTACGCTTATCTCTCACCTGGCGCTTGTATAGACTTTATTATGGTCTACGGCGAATTAATTTCGTCGATGCTCCTACCTTATTTTACATTCGCCTTATTAAAATTTTTTTCATCAGAATTGAAAGAATTTAAAGAAACTTTCTCACAAGGTATTCGCAAGATACTTTGCTTTGAAAAATACTTATAGCGATTTTAGTTATCGGATCTGTCGAGGACTACTTGTATGAGTTCGCTTTGGAAAGAGGTACATAATAAACATATAAAAAGGAATGCTTTGTTTTGTTCTTTATAACTCGAATCTTTTTTATGCAACTTATTTTTATAATATGAAAATATATATATTTTTCCCCTCATGAGAGATGTTTTTTAATAATATTTCACACACAATTCATATTTTATACACACAAATATCATGCCTTCTGTAAATACTTAATCATCTTTTCGCTACTGCACATTAAATTTTTACATCTTACAAAAATATTTAATAAAATAATAAGACTACCATACATATAAATATTTATGAGAGAAAAACTACACATTTAAAATTCTAAATAAATTATATTAAATAAAAATATACACCAATCGACGACTTTAATCAAGCTAATATGTTTGTTATACATACAATTTTATTATTAAAATCATAAGACGCACATTTAAACATCAAGTACATTTAATAAGTATTTAATTTGTATGTAAGTATATTGTATGTGAAATGTAACAAATAACTCACCTTCTTGACACTGCGAGTGGTGGAAAAGCCATCACCACGTCGATAATTATCACCCTAGAATAATTTTGAATAGAAAATTTAGCTCTGTATAATTTGTATAAATATATTAGATATTACATACCATAACTTGATGAGATCTTAAAGTACCAAAATTATCGCGACAACGATATGTTTGTTGGGTATTATAGCCATCGGGCTGAAATTGGAAGAATGTTTCGGAATTGGGTGCACCATGATGTTGCATGGGTTTGCGTAAAGTACTCTTTGGTGAATGCATTTTATTTTGACTTGGTGGTTGAGGTAATAAAACCGGTTCAGCGTAGGTTACCTCTTCAACTTGCGGTAATAATTTGGGTTCAGCTTGAATTCTATTGATTTTTTTGTGGAGGGAAGGAAAACAAAATTTTTTTAAATATAAGTCAGTATCTGATAAAAGTAAAATTATAGAAAATTCTGTTAAATCTCATGATCTAACACTTTAATTCGAAGTTAATTTAAATAACAGCTTTAGAAACAACTGAGTTTTTACAAGGCACATTCAACCAGGTACACCAATTAGCACAGCTGACTTGCATAGGAACTTGCATTGTCCCGGAACTAGGAAAATTGGTTATGGGAAGGAGTATTGAGGGAATACTGTTTATGGACATTTGATTTCCAAAATTTAAAGTGGCAGAAAAGACCTCTGAAGGAAGTTTATTCCACATACGATCTGTTCGGTCAAAAAACGATTTCTCTCTGTAATGCGAATCAGAGGTGTATCGACCACAAATAGATGTGCTCTTAGTGAAGAACGTGTTGTTCGAAAAAGAGCGGGTTTCTTAGGAACAAGATCTGTCATCGATGAGCTTCTTCGCCTTCTGCTGTACGCGATCGAGTAACTTCAAAACGTACTTAGAAGCATCCCCCCATACACGAGAGTTGTATTTTCTTTTCGGTCGAACATAGGTTGTATAAATATTAAGTAGATTAGGTAGAGTGAAGTATATCTTACATCGTCTTCAGAAACCAAAGCACTTGAATGCTTTTTTTGAGGCTTTAAAAATGTGCCCAGTCCATTACGTGGAGTGAAGAATATCTTACATAGTCTTAAGAAATCAAAGCACTTGAATTCTCCGCTTGAGACTTTAAAAATGTGGCCAGTCCAGCGAACCTCATACTGTATCTTCATGTCAAGAACATAAAGAGCATCTGATTCCCTAATACTTATACCACCACCCATAGCTACAGCTCCAGATGGAGCAGCATGTTCGCTCATATATATAGTCTATCCTGTATGTTTTGTCTGTCGGGACCTTAACCCAATCCCCAACTCAGGCTTGGCCTACTACTAAATGAATATGAATCGCATATGCTGCTATCGTCTACAAAAAAGTAAATAGGACTGGAATTTTGACAGAGAAGGTCATGGAGAAAAAATAGGGTACTTTGAAAATAATCCATGCAACAATTTACGAAAAAAAACTTTCAAAGTTACATTTTAGGCAATAATTTTATGAATTTAAAAAAGTAACGAAAATCGTTCGTAAATATTTTTACTTGCACTAAAAATAATCCATGCAACATATTACGAAAAAAAGTTTCGTAGTTACTTTTTTCGTAGAATATATGAAACTTCCGTATATGTTACGAACAAAAAATATTTTTTGGATTTACGACAGCAACAAAAACTATTCGTAAACATTTTTCCTTCGCTGAAAATAATCCATGCAGCATTATACGAAAAAACCTTTGTAGTTACTCTTTTCGTAGAATATACGGAACTTTCGTAAATATTACGAGAAAAAATTTAGTCAATATTTTTTTGGAATTTAAGAAAGTAAAGAAAACCTTTCGTAACGATTTTTGCATGTTGAAATATATATTTGAAATAAGAAATAAAATAAAATAATTTTTTATAAATTGACATATTTTCCATATGCAAGCAAATAAAAATAATTTTGAGCTCATATAAAATAAGTAGAAAGTTGCTCATGAGCAACTTTCTACTTATTTTATATTATTATTTTCGTACATTTCGTATATTTTACGACAAAATTTCGTGGTGCGAAATTACGAAATATTTCGTAATATGTACGAGCGTTTTCGTGTATATGTTGCATGGAATTTTTTCAGTGCATTGTACTTGGGTTGATATATGAAGATTGCGAGTTCACGCCTCGGCTGAGCCAAACGTTTTTTTATTTCTTAATTATTTTCGTACATTTCGTATATTTTACGAAAGTGCGTTTTCGCGAATAAGTTGCATGCATTTTTTCAGTGTTGTTAAAAACTATATTTGAAATAAAAAAAAAATTGTATATTTTTTATAAATTAACATATTTTTCAGATGTAAGTACATAAAACAAATTTTTAGTTATTATTAAAATAAGTAGAACGCGGCTCAGTTTGTAGAGTATTTGGCTATATATATGAAGATTGTGAGTTCGTGACCCGGTTGAGTCATAGTCTTTTTAACTTTTTTTTTTTAAATTTTGTTTATATTCCGTATATTTTACGAAAGAATTTCGTAGTGCAAAATCCTTTTTGCTTTTAAATTTATTGACGGTATCTCTTTTTTATTTTTTAATTATTTTCGTAATTTTCCTGTATTTTACGAGAGAGTTTAGTTTTGAGAGATTACGGAATATTTCGTAACATGTACGAGCGTTTTCGTGCATAAGAAGCATGTAATTTTTTTTCTCTGTAGGTGAAAGAACGAAACCTTGCGGTACCCCTGAATTAACCTTGAACTCGTTAGATAAGATCCCGTATATGGCAATTTGTATAGTGCGACCCGTGAGAATGAAGTCATCACCGTCACCAAAAGCAATAAGTTTTGACAAAAGTTCATCATGCCCCACTCTATCAAACGCGGTAGTAATATCTACCGCCACCACCTTACTATCACCGAAATGGTGTATGTAGTGACATAATTTTTCCGAAAGATAAGTCAGCGAGTCAGCCATAGAGCGTCCTCTACGAAAGTCTTACTGGCGGACACTACGTACAAAATAAAAATAGCCAATCATTTTGTCAAATTAACAGCACTTCATCGGACATATCTTACAATTTTATTTAAATATCGAAAAGTTTTCGAATTAATGTTCTTACCTATTAACATTTTGCCGTTGTTCAAAATATTCATATTCCGTATCCGGATAGGGTAGATTATCATCCTCATCTTTATGACATCGGCGGCCACAAAAGTAGCCTGTAAAGAATCCTACTAACAGCGAAAATATCGAACCCGCTAAAACAGCCATCACTAAGGTTTCAACAGTATATTGAGCATTGATTATATCTGGAGAAATTTGTGGACCTTTTTTGATTAGTTTTATAGTTGCATACATTTTAAACACAGTGTTTTTTTTATTTTAATTAACATTTAGTATTTTGTTTTTGTACGTGTATTGTTAATTTTTTGTTGTTTTTTTCATTTTCATGTGTTTGCGAATATGTATGTATGTCGTGTTAAAGGTGTAAAGTGGTGAGTATATATATATATATCCAATCAGTGTGGTTGATTTTATAACATCATAACGGTTTCATTGCAAAAACATATGAGTGATAACAGAGAACAAAGTAAAAGAGTAGACACCAACAACATCAAATAAACATCAAATATTGATAAAAATCCAATCAAAGTAAATTTTGCATGTGTATGGATAAATTGTTTTAAATGTTTTTGGTATTGTGTTTTGTTTTTTGTAACAACATTTATAACGTTTACAACAACATGTAAAAAAGATCCAAAACGTAAAAAAGAACAAAGAGAATAAATATAAAAAAGAACTTGATTAAAATTTAAACCTTATTTTTTTGCTCTTTTCATTTTATTTTAATGAATTATAAAAAAAAATCAATAAAAATAAATAGGTATGTAAATGTTTATTAATTGTTTAAAAGCAAATAAAATAAAAATGGCAATTTTATTTTTTCGAGTTTATAAAAACAACTCTGTTGTTAATTACAGAGTTGTGAATGGTGGTTAATTAAAGTGAAATTTTTGAAATTAAACTTTTTAATGACTGACATGCTTTTTGTAAAACAAGATAAAAGCAAATAAATATACATACATATGCACGTATAAAATAAATAAAAAAGTCATATCGTATATGTTATGCGTTTCATGCAGTTGTTTTTCCTTTATTGCCTTGAAAAAACTTTGTAAAATTGTTATTTTATATATAGAAAGGATATGATGCAATCATGCAGGCTGGAATATCGGCTACTAAATGCCTGTCAGCTTGGCTGAGGTTTCATCGTATATATAGTAAACAACATAGCATTCAGTGATACTTGTTCGGCTTCCATATGGTCTTCCTTGTCAATGTAGCTTCCGTTGCAGAGGGAATAAGTGATTGACCATTTATCAGAAATTTCTAGCAACATTGCTTTCAAGACACTGGAATAGAAAAACTCGTGCAGTTGGAATCGGCTCAATATTTACCCAGCAAAAACTTTTGTAATTTTTGTAATCGGTAGTACTTTATTAATGGGTTACAAAGTAATGAGAGGCACTTATTTATTTTATTACTATGCTTCAAATTAGAGCTACTAGTTAGTTTTTAATAAAATTAGTACTTATTTTTATTATTTTTATCATTATTTGAAAGTAGTTACAATTTGTTGACATAAATTAATAAAATAAGTAGACAACCACTTTTTAAGTCAATATGTGTTTGTACATGAAAACAAATTTTTGTCGCTTAAACTTATAAGTCCACAATAGCTGGGTGGGTAAAGTTCTTGTTTTCATATCTGAACGAGCACAGGTTCGTATCCCAGCTGGGTCAAAAATAAAAATAAAAAAATTAAATATAAGCGAAAAAATTTAAATAAAACATTATGCGTCTCAATTATTTTTAAAATTTTAATTAGTTTTTTTTTAGCTTTAAGTATGCCAAATAATAACTAGTTAATTGCTGTGCCAATGTAAATATATTTGTAAGGGGCACCCCTTACTTTTTTGACTTCTCAAACAAAAATAAGTAGTTATCGAGTCAAATTGTAAGTAGTTACGACTTAAATCCTCATATACATTTTGCCTACCAGCAAGCAAAGTTCTTGCTGGGTAATGACCACTGTCTTGTGACAATGAAAAATAAATGGAATTTAACACTATATAACAAAGTGCTTTAAATATTACATGGATGTTCTACATGAAATTCAACTTGGAGACCTATTATTTTATATTAGCTAAGATAAGAACTAAATTTAGCAAAACTCCTCGGCTGCACAATTTCAAAACAGAGTAAGTGACAAATTTTTCGAGAACGACTTGTTTGATATATTACAGAAAATCCAGTAAATATGTTTGTTTGAGTCAGTAATTGATAAAAATTATTTTGTTTAGAATTTGTAAGCATTTTTAGACAAATTGTTTTATAGAGTTGGAAAACTTGTTTTCTAAACAAAAAATCGGTATTTTTCAATGAAATTGTCGAGACATTTTTATCTGTATGTACAAATTTGTTTATAGGTCCGTTTCTTGACAAAATATTTACTAATTCATTGATTCTTTACTGAAAATGAAATTGAGTTTTTTCTGTGCAGGTATGTCAGTGGAGGTAACACCAGCTATTTCCGGTGCAAGTAAAGGATTTGTGACAATATGGCGCCCAACGTGGCACTCGAATTTAATTTTGAATGTGAAACTGACTGCCCGCTCCTACCCCTCTGCCATGTAGCCGCGCCTGGAGTGTACAAACGATTTTTTGAAAATCAAAATATTGTATAACAAAGCCCAACAAACAATTCCTTGTTCAGCCTTTTTGTTCTCTTCTGTTCATTTTCTTTCTATTTGATTAGAAAACACTAAACTTATTTCTAGATCAACTAAATAAATATCTGCTAAATAAAGCAATTTTCTTTCATATACTATGTATTTCCTATTTACGTTTCATTAATCAGAAAGTTTCAAGACGTTATGTACCAGCTATGTTTGAAAAGCTGTTCAATCATTCAGTTAACAAAAAAGTGAACAGCTGAACGAAAATTATGAACTTGTTCATATTTTTGTTGTGAACAAAAATGACTAGGCACTCAAAAAAACGATTATGCCCAACTCTAGTAATAACATATTTTTGTTTTTAGTCATACGACCAGAAGAACAAGGTTTGTCGGAGAACAAAATAAAGCTAATTTTTATATTTGATTGTGATGTCTCAGTGCTTTTGGAGAGAAGCATTGAACATATCGCAGAAAAAGGGAAAGGGTGGGTAGAAGAAATATAAGTTCACTCGCCGATAGTCTGTAACAAAATAAAAACTAAGCTATTATCTACGTCTTGAAGGAAAATGCGTTTTATAGGCAATGGACTAGTTCTAGTCCCAGATTTATTCTTCGTGAAAGTAATTCGCGAAGTAGTTCGTCATCAATGTATATTTTTTAAGAAATTCAAAAATACCATTTTTCGAGAAAATCGGCCACTGGCAAAAGTCAACAGACTGCAAATTTCAGGCCTTCTTGAAGGCCTGCAAGATCTTCTTTTTTATTAAAATTAAATTGTTTTCTTTCTTTTCCATTTTTCATCCGATACACATGCAAACTGCCTTCTTGTAGAAGGGAAGGTGCAACTAGTATTTCATTTTTTTTTGATTTTTTCTGTTCTTTAAGCAGGGAAAATGGAAGAAGTATTGTATTTTTAGATTAAAAAATAAAAAAAAATGCTTTGGAAATAACAAACGTTCTCGTATTCTTTATTCGCATGTGATTTGTATATAACACTGAAATTTACATACAAGAGACATCACACATGCTGGTATTATGTCGGAGCTGATTAACTTATCATTATTCCACCGGAACTATATCATGTCCAATTCAATGTATAAAAATTACTTTGGATGAAAAGAGATATAGTTCGAAATAAAAAAATCACATTAATGAAATATAAAGAAGGCGATATAAAAATACTGAAATAGAAAAAAAACTGTACCTCCATTTGCTTTTTAGCAGACCTTCCTTAGATAGCCTTTAAAATTGCATGCCAGAAGAGGCCTGTAAGAATTCCTACAATAGGAAGCGACTATGGAAGGCCTACGCTGTAATGTCAACATGGGTAAAAATTAAATGAGTATGGAATGCAGATTTTAAGGTTTTATATCTGCTAAACATGCCTTCCAGAAGGCCTCTTTAATCCTGCCTTTTCCCACTGGGAATGTCCGCAAAATTTGACCTCTGAATATTGCAAAATAAAATCAAAACATATGTCGTTTTTGTATGATTAAAAGCTAACGCCGACATTAACGGCAAGTCTTGTATGCTGAACTTCTCGTTAAAGTGCACGTTAACTCTTAATCGTACATCGTGAAAAGGGCCGTACAACTCCTAACGTAATTTTAATTTTTATGAATTATACAATAATATATAAAAGTTAGTTCGCATAAACTAATGCCCATTTGGTGCCATCTCTCACTATTTGGTTAATAATTTAAGAACGACCTTTTTCATATTTTTAATACCTGTTAACTAAAATATTTCATGTATGCATGTAACAGCACTAGTGTGATTTTTTGTAGATGATTGTTTTCCATTTCATGCAAATAAATATGTATTAAATAAAATTTGATTAAATTTTTTTCTTGTATAACATGTTAAAAAGCCATGCATTAAAAAAAACAACAACAAATTTACAACATAAATTTAATTAAAAGAAACACTGAACTGAAATTTAATTAAAATAAACACTGAGAATTTAGCGGATTTTATTACCTTCAAAGTTTTTATCTTGCAGAATATTAATCATTTCTTGATCTTTACTTTGACGTCTTTGATCCAGAAGACCCATGTCGTCTCGATAGCCTTTTTGTTCGCCAACATTGGCATCTTTAGAATTAATTTTACCTGCAGAAAAGATATCAAAAATAATTATAAAACGTACCTTTTTTTTATTTGGCTAGTCCTATCAGAATAAAATTGCACAAGGACATAGCAAAGAGATATTTCCTTTTATGTGCAAAGGTGACCCAAATGAAATTAAAAGCGGTTCAAATGAATTGGCTTATTGGAAGCAACTCTACTCTAAGCCTAGATTGTAAGTTTCTTCTATACAACTCCATTCTAAAACCAATATGGTCCTACGGTATCCAGTTATGGGACACTGCCTCGACATCAAATGAAAAAAAAAAATACTCCGTACGATTACAGCAGCCCCATGGTATGTCAGAAACAAGCGAATTCATAAAGATCTAGATGTGCCGCGGGTTAAGACAGTGTTTTCTAAATACGTGACAAGATACATTAAAAACCTCGAGTTGCACCCAAATCCCCTAGCCCGAAACATCAGTAACTTTAGAGGCCACACTCGGCTGAGATGGAAGGACACTCTTGCTCTCAGCCGAACACGAGAGACGTAGACAACCAAAGAACCAGCCGCTGAAACAAATTTTTTTGTCTGGCATTGGCTGAACTTAAAAATTAAACATTTTTAGAGTTAAGGTTTGATTACTTATTGTTAGTTCAATTTTATTGAAGATAAACTAAATAAATAACACCGCTAAAAAAATATTTTAAGTGTCAGCTCTCTAAATTGCTCTGGATTGGAAAATATTTACTTGAAAATACTGCTCTGCTATGTCCATGGAAATTTTTTTTCGAAATGCCTGATTTATATTAAAAATATTTTGATCCCCACTGTGCAGTGGTTCCAAATGGAGAAAAGGGTAATACATGTGTATCTTTGAAGCTTGCGGTCCGATTACAAAACGATGTTTTTACACTAAGGGAAATACGGCAATTTAAAAATAAGAACGCTGTCATATTAATTTAATAATTTTCAATTCAAAAGAAAAACTTTATTGAAACATACTAAATCAATAACTTCCAACTTTGAATAAATATGGTTCAATATTGAAATAAAAATTTTCAACATGACTAGACTTTCGTTAATGTTTCTTATTGAATTAATATGGTTTTTATTGATTTTTTTCTCTGGGTGTAAAAATCATTGAGGATGACCCAAGATGTTAGAATGTTGAAATTTTGACAATACTGTTAAAACATGCGGTGGGCTACAGTGTTGACTACCTTGGGCATGAAAAGCTTTATTGGCCTCATAACTTTTACAAATATTGTCCGATTTTAATGAATTTAAATTACTTGTAAAGTTTATAAGTACATAACAAAAATACATTTTATTTCATTAATATATCTTTAATATTTTCAAAGACATTTGTCTTTCAATTTTAAAGTTTTGATTTTTGACCTCGACATTGGTCCCTATTGCGAAAATATCTGCGGCAATATCATAGGCTATAATTTCCGGCAAATTTTTACTTAAAGCTTAGGTCCGCCTCTATGATTTTTACAAAGATACAGATTTATTACTCTTTTTTTCCAATTGGAAACACTATGTAGCGGTATCATTGGGGATTTGCTGTGATAATCATCAGGTTAACATCAATTTAATAGTGATTCAATTCTCATAACAAATTTTCTCAAAAAGTTTGCATACATAAGAATTGAAATCACATTCAATAGGAGCCCTCTAACAAAAACAGATACACATGATCACTGACGATGGAAGCGTAGCGGCATTGAAAGCATTGTTGTTCCGTTCTGCTGTGCCAATACTCATATTGGGAGCAACTTGGTAATGCATGTGGCAAACCGAAAAGGTTTAACCCATTTGGAATCCGGGCGGGAATTTTTGATTTAACATCAGTTCTTCGCAAGTGAGCTTCTATTGGGAAAGTTATAGGAAAATCGAACGCAGATTTTCAGTAGAATTTTTGCTCATTTTCCATGGGGGTGGTTTTTGCTCACCTTGACGCTTAAGCGATTTTTAATCAATCTTATAATTTTCATTCTATTCGCGAATTTCGGAAAACAACAAGAGCTTTCTCTATATTATCATTAAAAATATAATGAAAGAATTTAACAATTTTACTTTAATTTGTACTCTCTTCTCCCCACAAAAAACATCTATCGTATACTGTTTATATAAAAGTATTTATGTGAACGTATGATATGCACCAGATACCAAAATATTAAAAAAAAAATTGAATTACATTAATATTATAAAATCTCGTTTAAAAAATATAAAACAAATAAAAAGTTCGTTTTTTTCTCTCTACTCGAATAATAAAAAATAAAACTGGTTGCTGAAATAATGAATGTTTCGTTGTTTGGTTGTTTAGTGTAGTACCACAGGACTAACAAAAAGTACAACATCAACAAAAACAATAGACCAACATCATGACTATAATGTTGCTGATGCTGTTTATCACACAGGCAACAGCAGCAAAACAAATTGCAATTTTCACTTTTGGCAATAATCCAAATCTCCAATTACACATGAAATTTTTATTACAACAAATTTTACGAAAAATACGTAAGTACATAATGTATAAAGAGCTCATAACAACAACAACAACAACGATATGAAATGGTAAAAATGACTACAACACAACAACAACAGCAGCATCTACAGCAACAATATGACATGATAGCAATTTACTATATTTCGTTTTTTTTATGTTGTCTGCTGATGTTGTTCGTTGATGGTTGAGTTGATACCTTCTTTATAACAGTCAAACTTGGAAATGACGAATGTTTTTATGTTGGCTAACAAATTGAAAACTTTTTTATTCCTAATGGGAGGCAAAGAGAACAGATGAAATGTTCTTTGTTTATTAAATTAAGGAGTTCTTATCTTAAACATAAAGTGGACAGTAAAAAGCATGAATAAATCTTATACATATAAGAAACTTTCCATATATGTAAGCTAGCTGGAAATCACAAAGTCTACTTTCTATCTGGACTTTCTTGCTTACAGTATAAGAGATAGTATGTACAGTTTTTTAATAAATTGTATGAATTATAACAAAATTAAAAGAACACACTGTGCCGCTATTTGTGTCTTTATGTTCACTTGCCGCTGATGTCTGTCTACAACATATGTGCCAACACAGAAAAACATATCTAGATATGTATGTATGTACTATATAAAAAGGCCATAACAGGAGGAGCATTAAGGAAACCTATAGATGTAAATATGGTTGATAGTGTCAGCTTGATATTTGAACACAGAACGCAGCGAATGTATTGCATCATTCAATGGCTGTATTTTGCCTGGCGGAAAAATAAATGAGAGTAAGAGTTTTGTTTCAATACCAACCTGAGGGGCATGCAGCATGTTGGCCAGTTGTGACATTCTGATAATAATAGTTCTCTTCCAGCCAACGTGGCGCACCATGTGAACGACATTTGCCAGCAATTTTATCCCAGGCACAATATGGATCCTGCAGTGCAACACATTCGCTATAAAAAAGAGAAATAATATGTAGAAAAAATATTTATATTAAAACATTTTATACATAAATTTTCTTATAAAAAAAGCAAAAGTCATTGGTTAAGTTTGGTTTTAATAAAAAATCTGTATGTATATACATTTTGGTTGCTGTAACTTCTCATCGTCAACCAACAAGTTTATAAAGGACTTTGTAGGATTTTTTTTAAACTAAAATCCCTAGTAAAGTGGATGACGATGCTGCTGCTTTTATTCCATGCATTTTATTTTTGCAGTTTTTGTTAAATAAATTTGATTTTTCGCGTTATTTTTTTTATCATCATCGTCATCTATATGTGTGTATTTAACAATGAACATTTTGTGTTTTATAAGCAGAAAAGAGAAACTGTTTACAAAACTCACCTGCAACTGGTGATTTTATCATTGTGACAACGATGCAATTGTATGGCAATCACTTGACTATCAGTGACAATGATTAATTTACCATCATCGTAACTGCCATCTTTGGGTTGATCTATAAATAAATGCACCAATAAAAATCAAATAAAATATGTTTTAAATTTAAATATTTGAATACACTAACAAATAACACTATTCAACAGTCAAAAATTATCTGGCTTTAGCCTATGAAATTATTATTCACCACCATAAAGATAGTAGAACTTTATAAATAATTTATTAATTTTAACGTCATTTATGCTTTTTTTTACGTATTCCCTATATTTTCAAGAACTGGACCTTAAAATCATTAAATATTTTTGAATATTCGTAATCTACACAAAGCCACCTTTCTTTTGAGTATAAGTTTGATGGCATTTGTTTCAGGATAACTAATTGAAGTTGTAAGAAATTCTAAAAACTCCTTTTTTAGATTTATCCCAACTAATTTGATATGAGCCAGGGATGATAAATGATGTTTTAAAATTTGTACTTTATTGGGTAAAACATTGTACTTTTTGACCCTAATAATTAGGGTACTTAAATGCAAAAATTTTTTATATTTTATTTTTTAAGAGAAGTAGCACAATGAGGCAATTAAGTGTTAACTTCTTTGGGAAAGGGATAGTGTAGAGAGAACGGGTGGTGGAGTGAGAGAGATATATAAAGCTTCATTCATTTACAACTCTGTCATTACGAGTTCTTTTGTTAAATTTTGTAGAGCAGTGTTCCAGCCACTCTGGTGCCAAGTAGGGACATTAGTTTGTTTTTAAGCTGTGTAGCCATTTTATTAGTTCTTTTACTTCGCCGGCGATTCTGCTGCAATACCGATGAAGGAGGGCGCGTGCACTAGGATATGTCAGTATTAATCGCTGATGGTACTGCTAAAGTGATCAGTGCTATGCCTTCATTACTTAACAATCCAACAACAATCAACACAATGACACATCAATGCACATTAGCAAAAATCGTGCACAGAAAAACAAAATATTTCATTTTTATTAAAGAAATTCAATGAATTAGTAAATACTTTGTCTAGAAACGGACCTACAAACACATTTGTAGATACAGACAAAAATATCTCAACAATTTAATTGAAAAAACGAAGTTTTTCAGTAAATAAATTATAAAAATCTATAACAAAATTTGTTTAAAAATATTTACAAATTGTAAACAAAATAGTTTATTGAAACAAACAAAAAAATTTACTGAATTTTTTGTAATATATCAAACAAACTTTTTGTATGAGTCATCATCATCATCCACTAAGCATTTATGAAATTTCATTTTGTTATATGTGTTCAAGTCTGAATGTTTAGACTCTGAAAAAATCAATGAGAATTAATGCAACAACATTAAAGAATTGATTCACTCAAAAGTCTTCAGTAAACAAGCTTGTTACAAGCGCATTCCTTTTGCTAACATTGATTTTGTTGTTATTTACATATCATCGGAGCTGTTTTTTACGACACAGGGTTTTCTTGTTGTTTGTGGTGTTTGAGTCCTATATAAAAGTCAAATAAAAAATTCAGTGATTTAGTAAAAAGCATTTAGTGAAAATTCAAATTTATTTTAGACAAACTTTTGTTTGAAAATTTGTTGGTGATAATTTTTTCTGTGTGATGTTGTTGGCTTGCATGGAACTAGTCTTGAACACAAGACCTCAGGCTTTGTTCTCAGCCAACATCATTTTATTATCAGAATGACAAAAATTCGTAACATTTTGATACAAAAAGTATTAGGTCGTCCTTCCGTTATATGAAGAAGCAAGAACGCAAATTCTTCGTCGTACCGAAAATTATTATATTAGTCCGAAAACTAATACATGTACATATGTATATATGTATGTATCAATTTTTGGTTCGATTGAAATAAAATCTGAGGTGGCTGAAAGTGGAATATTTCGTGCATTCTTAGAAATAATTCGTATTTTGTTCTAGCACTGCAAGGATATGAATGTTACACTAGGTCGATTGGCTTTGAAATTATGTCGCATACTCGCATAAATGTGGGGTTTCTCCTTTATTATCTTACATTCTGCTATAGAAATGTATTCCGCATTCGCCAAAATTATGATTTGCGCGTATCATAATAATATTTTGTTAACGAGTTATAAAATTTATAAAAAACGAAATCTGCCTGAAAATAGTCAATCTTTAACCTTTAATAAGTTTTGAACGGCGAGTTTTACAAAAAAAATTGTACGAGACCTTTTTTGTAGAGAATTCAATTTCCTACAAAAATATGAGACGAGATATTTTTTCCCAAATAGTAAATACCGAGATAAGAATTTTTCTTTCTAATAATAACGAAAAATAAAAACCTGCGAGGCGGAGGACCTTCCTATTAAAATTAAGAGCTGATACTTGGAGAGAATTTTTTGAGATGTCTACCAACCAATTTTTCAAAGTATAAAGTGAAAAAAACAAAAAAAATTTTTGGGCCACCCTATTGTAGATATTTCTGGAACCTTTTATTCGATTTTCGATTTACAACACTATGTTTATTGGAATTATTACTTTACAATGCCATTTAGTACATTTGTATGGGCAATTCCATGTCAAATCAAGTAAGAGTTAGACACGACCCCTTTCAATTTTGATGAAATTTGGTGAGATGTTGACATTCAAAAATGTTTATTTCAAAAGTTGTGACATATTCAAAATGTCATTATTTCGCCAAATTTACTGAATGTGTTGAGCTTAGTTTTTAATTATCTATAAAACTATTTTATGTACAAGCATGTTTTGTATGCCATTTTAAAGAGGATATTTGGGGCAACAAAAAATACATAGAACAAAAATTTTTTTGGCAAAATGACTTATCTGCAAAGTTATGAAAATTTCAAAACTAACTAAATTAAAAACCTATAAATTTTTTTCGCCTGAATTTTTTTTTATATAATACCTCCAAACGTCCTTAATAAATCGTAAAAATTTAGAGGAGGTGTTTTTTTCTTTTTTGAGATATAATTTTTTTCTTTCGCAACAACCTTCAATAATATAGTATCAAAAATAATCTAAATTTGTAATTTTGAGCAATATGCATCAAATTTAATTTAATTCAAAGTTTTTGAAGGGGAAAAAGTAATAACATTGACATATTTGTGCATTTGAGTGATTCCACGTAAAACGGCCTATGCAAGGAATAAATAATTTTCTTATTTTTAATAAAAATCTATCAATTAATGTTTATTAGAGCATGACAATTATAGAAAAAATAAATAATACATTATTTAATATTTTTTTTTAACAATTTGAGGCACTTTTAAATGATTATCCACGAAACATTTTGTTCTCCCTCTTTGTATGTTTAATATTTATTTCAGATTTTCTTTTCTTCCCTTTCTAATTATTAATAAAAACCCTTATCTCTGAAAAGCATATACTTTTTTCGCTTTTTATTGAATTTAAAAATATACTAAGCTAGAGTATTCTGTTGTATATAATAGAACGGAAAGCAAATAATTTAATGTGTTATTTATATTAATGATACCAATAAAAAGCTCTATTTCTTCCAATTTTTAAATTTTCGTATTAGGTCACACACGTCGGTCGCACGTTACATTTCAAAAATAGTTTTTTGTTAAGAAAACTGATTTTTTGTCAAATAGCAAATACGTAATACAGCTAAAAATACTTTGAAGAGACAGCTATACCAAAATTATTGTGTACGTTATAGTAAAAATTTTACAGAATTTATGCTGAAAGTCATAATTCTTTAAAACTAAGATTTGTAAGGTCACACCCGTCACAGATTTCTGATGACCATTCTGAGCAGGAATCGTGTTCTTTCAGTGTCCACCCGTTATTCAATGACTTTAAGCTTAATGGTCTTGCGAATCGCAACCTTTTTTTAAGTAAAAAATTTTATATTCTTTATTTATAACAAAAAATATGTGTAAAGTGGTCAGACTCATTTGTTTTTTCGCTGAAATTTTATGTTGGAAATTTTGTGTTAAAAAAGTACATTTTTTGTCATATCTCAAAAAAGAAAAAAAAAACCCTCCTTAAAAATTTCAGGATTTTTTAAGGACGTTTAGAGATGTTATATAAAAAAAATTCAGCCGAAAAAAATTGATTTTTGATTTAATGTTTTGCAAATTTCAAAACATTGCTGATAAGTAATTTTTCAAAAAAAAAAATTTATGCCCTATACATTTTTTGTAGCTCCAAATATTCTGTTTAAAATGACATACACAATCTTGTATATAAAATAGTTTTCAAGATATTTAAAAACTAAACTCAACACTTTCGGTAAATTTGGGGAAATAGTGATATTTTGGATATGCCATAACTTCTGAAATAAATATTATTTTTAATTCTTCCCTTTGGCATAAGTTCGTTATAGGCTTAAAGAAAACATCTGAACAAATTTCATCAAAATCGATAGGGGTTGTGTCTAACTATTAGTTGATTTGACATGGAATTATCCGTACAGATTATGATTCTTTAAAATATAGATTATGATTCTTTAATTTAAGGTAAAGATTTGAAAAATATAGCGAAGAATAAAAAAAAAGGCGTAAACCACGTAAAAACAATAAATGCATTTGAATGGAAAATGTGATGTGATGCAAAAATTTTATTTATGCAGTTCTACTACGTTTTATGTTGCGAATAATAATTTCACACTCTAAAGTCAGATACATTCAAAAGTTGCAAATTTGTTGAGTAGTGTAATTTTACATAAACTAATAAAAAGTGAAAATTTTCAAAACTCTGAAATATATGTAATTCTGGAAATAAAATATACTTTATTAATATGATTATTTCGAACGTATTTGCTTTGTGAATCTAAATTTATTATTAGGCTAAGGTTCGTAACGTTATATTCAGAAAGAATTGGGTATGATTAATATTCCAAGGAACAATGGAAAAATTAACATCAACTTAATTTTTCAACGTACACAGCAGAACAGAGTAGTTTGTCTTGAGTAGAACAAAAATCAGAAAAATGGGAATGAAGAAAAATAAAAACCGATGACAACGCTGCGAAAGTGCACTTTAATATCAGCTTGAGAGTGATTTAATTCTTGTATTCAATTTTCACGAAAAAGTTGTATATATAAGAATTAAAATCACATTCAACAGAGCCACCTGACAAGTGGTGATAAGCAAATACACGTGAGCACTGACGATGGAATTGTAGCGGCTTCCGAAAGTGGCGCTACTCTGTTCTGCTGTGTACGTTGAAAAAATCAGTTGATGTTAATTTTTCCATTGTTCCTTGGAATATTAATCATACCCAATTCTTTCTGAATATAACGTTACGAACCTTAGCCTAATAATCAATTTAGATTCAAAATATACTTTAATTTCTTTGTTACAAAATAGTGTGTGCAATTTTAAAAACACTTTTTGTATACTAATTATTTGTTTGATTACTGTTGATCAAAAACTTTACTCACCATACTGCATTGTTCTCACTATTCTCAAATTACGTATGGGCTCACTTTTTGGCAAAACATCAATTTCTTCTATCACCACCGAGGTGACTTTTTTGTCCGAATCAGCAGATTCGGCATTTACGGACTTAATTATTTTACCATGATCTGAAAGAATAAAAGTAATTGATTTTATGTTGTTTGAAATTATTGCTTTAACTACTTACCAGTCCCCACAAATATCACATCATACGTTTTACCGCCCGGCGTTTTGATTTGCGGATCTACCGCGATTTGTGTAAAGCGATAGCTGAAAATGGAGAAAATTGTTTATAATTATTTAAATAATTTATTTAAAAATAAATCAGGGGGGTTACTGTGTATCTCGATTAGAAAGAAACTACTTTTAAAATACTCGTACATATAAAAAAAATATTCGGCTGATTTTATTTTCGAAGCGAAATTCATAATAACACGCAGGTGTTGCGTATTAGCTATCATTAGCTATGAAATGTAGTACACAAATAATCACTTTTTTTTAGCAAATATACCGATTTTAAATCAAATTCTACGGGATAAGCTTCATGTTGACGAACATTAAGCGGCCCATTCATTATACAATATTATTGCATATGTTGTTGTACATATTATTGTCGTTCTGACCTATACCATGCAATAAATGTCACAATATTTTCAAAGAAAATATTGCCCAATTCTCCTGACAGTGAAAAAGTAAATATAACACTGAACGATGTTGCCACCATATTACACAATTTTATTTATTGTACAATAAAAATCAAAGGCATATAGATTTTTGCCAATATATTGTGCCATCTTCGAATATGACATACACATTGGCGATATTATTGTACAATACGAAAATTTGCACAATTATATTGCAAGTGGGTGGGCCGCTTTAAAATTATATTTTCTTTAGTAATAACTTGGACTCTAAATAACGTTATAATCGGCAATTGTTGTTTGACGGAATCAAATCGATTTTTGTTGACACCGTCTAAGCCTCTATTGCTTTGGAGCAAGCTGAAGGAAATCCCGACTAGAAATTTTCCCAATACTCATATTGGGGCCCGATTGGGAATGCATGTGGCACACCCAAAACGGTTATTTCGTCTGCTATTCGATCGGGAACTTGTTGGGATAGCCCATTTACAAATTAGTGACTTAACATAAGTTCTTCCCAAGCGCGAAACTATTGGGAGTCTGTTGGGAAAATCTAACACAGATTTCTAGTCGTATATTAGCTCATCTTTAACACAGGTGATTGTTACATACTTTCGTCCCTTGGATAGCTTCAGCAATTTTAATTCAATATTAGCGTTTGATATTTTCCCGATTTTAGCAAATTTTTGCAAGATTTAAATATCTCCAACCAAATACGTTTCTGCGTTACATCGGAATTGGGATCCCAGTCAGATCCCAAATGTGTTTGAATGAAAATTTCTAGTCGGGATAGTGTCTTAAAAATTTGTAATTGAATCAATTGCCAAATTCGCAAGCTCGTATTGTTTATTGAAATATACATCTCAAATATACCATATGAACAGACAATTTTATGTATTTATTTAAATGTATTGATGGACAAAAGAAGAAAAAGGTACTTAAAAATACTCTCAGAAAGTCTTTATTTAAATTCGAAAGAAAAACAGGATACATGCAAATACTCTCAGAGATGTTTTTTTTCAAAACACACGAAATAAAATTGTATAAGTGTATTTCATTTTTATATGAAATATACCAACAACAAGTATACAATACTGTAAAAGAATACAATAATACTGCCGATACACTGATACAAATGGCTTGTGAATTGGGCATATGTACAATTTACAACAACAATCTGGTTCGAAAGACCATAAGAACGATTGCAATTGTAAGATATCCTTGTTTTCTATTTGGCAAAAACACAGAATTTTATATCTCGTGTATAGATAACACTATGCAAGAAGAAATATAACAAATAGTAACACTATAATTTTTGATGTATTATGGTCCCCTAACTACAAAAATAGGCGAAAATTTAAATTCTTGGGTAAATTTTTTTCAACCGACTTCAAAAAAGAAGGAGGTTATCAATTCGTGTGAATGTTTTTATTTTTACTTTTTTATGTCTGTACACGCATAACTCTGTCATTTTTGAACCAATTTTCGAAATTTTTTTGTTTGAAAGAGCTTGCTTGCAGGTTGGTCCCATACATTTTTTTTCCAAAATCGGGGGGAAATTGTTTCCCATAAAATATTGATTATCGCATTACTCCTCCATTTATGAACCGATTTTAAAAATTATTTTTTTGCTCGGAAGTCTGCTTAACCCCCAAGTATTGGTTAACGCATAACTCCTTCAGTTATGCACCGATTTTCAAAATTCTTTTTTTGCTTGGAAAGCTTTGTTTGCAGTTTTGTCCCATAATTTGTTTTTGAAAATCGGTGGGCCGATTGGCTTCCCCCGCCCCTCCATTGATTATCACATAACCCCGCCATTTATGGCCCAATTTTTAAAATTTTTCATATGAAATGGCATACAAGTTTAGGCCCTTTGTATTGAAGTCGTTTTTTGCCAGAACTATTTATTAATTTTATATTTATTTTTGAAATGTGGGATTTTTGAAGAGACTGAACCATTGATTTTATCATAACTCATAAATAGTTTGTCTAGTTTTATTATAAAAACCGCTAAAAAACTTTAAATGAAATTACCTTTAAGCCGTTTTAACATTATTTTTTATTTACTCAATAGTTTTTTATGCAAAATTTAAATATTTTTGTTTTTTAAAAATTTATAAGAAATCGAAAACTGCAAAATTTTGCCATTTTTATTTACTAACAATTTTTATTTACCGCAATTAAAATAAGCTTTAGTTTACGAAAATCGATGGATAAATATTGATTTTATTCATAATAAAGTGAAATTACCTGATTTTTGCAAAAAATAGAGTTTTGAAGAAGCTGCACCACCGATTTTTATCATAACTTGGAAAAGAATTGTCCAATTTTATGACGAAAATCACAAAAAAATTGCAACAAAGCTACCTTCAAATTGCTTGAATATTATTGTTTCCAAACTCTATTGAGTCTCGCAATTATTCAGGCCGCAATAATGACAAATATATTTTTTTAGGCAAAATTTGAAAATTTTAATTTTTTTTTTAAATATATAAACAATCGAAAGCTGCAAAAACTTAAAATTTTTATTAACAAATAACAAAGCCATTTATATTACAAATAAAATAAACTTTATTTTATGAAAATCGATTTACAAAAATTGTGAATATTTACACTGTACAGCAAAATCAATTTTATTTTTAAGTAACAATATTTTAATAGCTTATTCTGGTTAAGGCTGCCAAAAAATATATGCATGTATCGATTATATATTGATTCAGCATGGTATATCTTGTAGGGCTTACTTTTAATGAGTAGGATGTGCTCAACATTTTTGTGTAAAACACCACAAGGAACATTTCTGTGGAACAATCAAGTGCACTACCCCTTCCCAAGTTATGATGAAATAAATTTTTTTTTTAAAAACACGTATCCATTGAATTTTAAGTTTCGACTGTTTTTATGGTTAGAGGACCATAATAAATCCAAAGCAATATTGGTGACCAAAGGTCATGATATAAGTTTCATTTTGGTGCATAGTGTAATCAATCAAGGGGGAAGGGAGATGGTAGTTTAACTGCTGGTAATCTATAATAGAGATAATTATACTTGCCCGTAAAGCAATTATAATCGAGTTCAAACAAAAGAAAAGAAATAGGGGTGAGTAGTTTTCTTTCTTCGATTTGCAGACAAAACTGAGATGCTCACCGTTCTTTGGTTGTCCTTTAATCACGGCACGATTCTATTTTAATTGTAAGTAATTTTATTACAATTTAGATTTTAATAAAAAGTAAAAGGTTTAAGGTTTATAAATTCCAAAAGGGTTAAAATTTATAAATTTCAAAGTAAGTTTATATATGGAACTGATGTGTTCGTCAGTCAGATAACAAGTAAATATAAGAATTTGCAATTTGAATCAAAGCAAGTTCGGTTTTAAGCAAAAACCGAAGTCAGAGAAATTGACAATTGAAAATGTTGTACCTAAAACGCAGTATTACAATTCAACCGGTATTTTTCAATTGTAAATTTTTCTGCGTTATATTAAGAAGTTAGTTAAAGTGACGATATAAAAATTGCTTTAAATTATAAATGTTTTGGAGGTTATTCTTAGAAAGAGTTCAATATTAGTTTAATTGAAGCATAATCTTTGAAAGTTTGTTACGGGAAAAAATAACGTAAAATCTTTTATAACTTTTGTACAAAAGTCACCCATTGTGCGATATAATTAATTTACTAGAAGAGACACTTGAAGAAAAATTTATTTCAGAAAATCAAAATGTTAACTGGTCACCTCGTTTGTTCGACTTTATATCATTAAAATATTCAATCTTATTACGGTTGTCGTAGTCGTGCCAAAATCGATAAAATGTGGCAACGCTTGCTATATATTTTACATTGGCCGTATGGCTAGGAAGATCAAATATGTAACCAGCAGCGGCAAGCGTATTCCCGAAAGTAATGTAATTAGATTTATATATTTCATGGTCAAAGCCATTTAATACTTGGTAGCTTCGATCCAAGATTTCAAGTAACCTATTTTTGAGGTCTTGTTCAATAAGAAATACATAATTAATATAATATATACATATATCTTTGCTACAAAATTAAAAGCAAACAAATTCTTTTTATACTTTTTCTTAGTTATTATATTTCTTTAATTCTATTTAAATAAATTTTCTTTGCACAACATATTCAACTGAAAGGCTTTTTGACACAAAAAACTCCATTTCCAACAAAGAAATATGCTCTGAAAGCAACAAGGACACACTAGTATGGCAATTAAAATGAAAAAAATTAATTTAATTTGTTCTTAAAAGAAATTTGCATTTTTATTTTAGAGTAGAAATATGTTTGAAGACAAAGAATAGTAAGAACAAAAGTATATTTAAGTAAAAATGGTGCCCTACAAAATATTATACATATTTTAAAGTTTTAAAACCGGAACATAAACAGGAACAGGAAGTAAGTTTCAATATCTTAAGAATAGAGAATTTTTTTTTAAGATCGCTTACATACTCATGGATATACACATACATGCATACATACATATAGCCACACTAACATCATCGTAAAATAGGCAGAATAGCTTTTTAGGATCTCAAAAATCGAAATCTGATGAAAACTCGATTTTCGAAAATCGGATGAAGTCAGTAACCTCTAATTTTTTGATTGAGGGAAGTTAGAAAAACAAAAAATAGATTATCTCTTCTTTCTACCATTTTTACATTAAACTTATATCATATTAAAGAATTTTTTTAAAGTAACGCTCAAAATATTTTTTTATATAGCTGGTTCTCATTTCAAATGCGCTTTTCATGCCCGTTGAAAGTATACTAAAATATTTCATTAAATAAATACATATATTTTAACATGAAAACTGCTTTAGCATGATTTAATAGATTAGAAATGAATGTATAAAATGCTGTGTCCGTAATGCTTGTTGTTGATTTTCCACATTAAGAAAACATCAATTTTTCAAAAACGAAATTAAATTTATAACGGTTTTACAATATTTACATTTGCTTCTTTTATTTCACACATAAAATTTTTAAAAAATATCAGAAAATATATATTTTTTAAAATTGTTGTTGTCCGCAGTCTTGTGTATTGTGCGTTACGCTTTTTTAGTACGCTTTACTACTCAGTTTAATTATTAAAATTGCATTAACAACAATTAAAAGTTTTGTGAACTTTGTCAAATAGTTTTATATTGCAAAATGTTTCATCAATCAATCATGGTTTGTATCCAAGAAAATTTATTGAGAGTTATCCGTATTTTTTTTTATTTGACTGAAATTTTTTAATGAACAACTAAGGAGTTTATGTTAAAATACATCGAAGATTATACATCTGAATTCTTTTAAATTCAAAATATAGTGTGTGTACTGAAAAAAAATATTTAGTTTGTATAAATATGTATTGTGCGCTATGTTAACAATATTCTTAACGGCCCTTTTCACAATGTAGGATTAAGAGTTAGCATGAACTTTAACGGCAAGTTTTGTATGTCGAACTTGCCATTAAAGTCCTTGTTAGTTTTTAGTCACACATTGTGATTAGGGCCGTAAATATAATTTATCTATAAATTTTACGACGACAAAAAATGTTAACAGCAGCGGAAGGGTAAAAACGATATAGAGAACATTATCTGTTTAGAAATTTCTGATTTATTTTGAAAAAACTTTGCTTCTATTGCACTGTGGGTTGTTATATTTTCGAATAATGTATTAGGAAGGCCGTATTTTGCTACAAATAAATATTTGAAATTCACACAACTTTCAACATTTTTCCTCGATTTTATTGAAAGTAGTCTTATTTGAAAGAAGAGATAGCCTACCTTTCGCTCATGTATAATTGTTTGTAAAGAATTATCTTAAAATGTACAACTTTTTATTTTTCCATGTGAACCCAAGTCAAAATTGAAAAAGTGGTCGTAACTTTTAATTTCGTTATGCGATTATTTTAGTTTTTTGTTTTTTGAGAGTAGATTTATAGTGCTTTCAAATTCTTTACTCATTTTGTGTGGTGCACTTTTTTCACATAAATCATTCCCAAAACAAGCGTGAAAGCAAATGTAAATCTCAATACACAACAATGCTAAAAAATCGGAATATAAAATTTTATTTCAGGATCCATTGAATGAGACGAAAACTATTATATAAATTCTACCTTCTCATATTTCTATTTCTTACATTGTTAAAAACACACACACATAATGTACGTTTAGAATGAGAATCACCCATAGTATATCATATTTTTTCGAAACACACGTTGCAATTGAATTAACAACAATTGAGATGGATAATCTTCGATGAGTTTCAACAAATACTCATATTTTATTATACAAATTAAAAACTGTGGGTAACGTTCACTACATTTTTTAAGATAGGTTGATGAAATCTTTCCCCATATAATAATATTTGGCATGAAACACGGCAAAATCTCAAGCCAGTAGCTAATTGTTTATTTAATATAACTATTTCAAACTTATTTACTTGTGAATCCAAATTGATTGTTAGGCTAAGGTTCGGTTCGTAACGTTATATTCAGAAAGAATCAGGTATGATTAATACTCCAAGGAACAAAGGAAAAATTAACATGGTTGCTTGTTAATGTAGAGCTACTTACGGCCTACACAAATATATGAAGCAGTAAAAAAAAGCGTAAGTCTCTTAATTGCAAAAAGTGGACTTTCCAGTGGAAATGCCCATATCAAACTTTTTTTTAGGGAGTCATTAAAACATATGTAGGAAGTTTATAAATTTCAGACAAAAGTTCCTTAAAATCCTAGAGAATAATAAAAAATAAAACAATTTTCAAAGGACACTAAAAGTGTGTGCAGAAAAAAAGCTCATGTCGATACAAGTTGTTTACATTGAACAAAAATTTTATTAATTCGAGCGACATAAGCAGACTTGAGTTTTGTTTTAATTGAACAATTTTCACTTTTATTTTGTAGCTCTTGCAAAGACAATTGGTTTTAATGCGCATAATAGAAAAATCAACGTATCACGCAATAAGAAGATAACAAAAAGCGCCCTAGTAATTATAAGTTTCAATTTTCACGAAAAAGTTGTATATATAAGAATTAAAATCACATTCAACAGAGCAACCTGACAAGTGGTGATAAGCAAAATACACGTGAGTACTAACGATGGAAGTGTAGGGAATTCCGAAAGTGGTGCTACTCTGTTCTGCTGTGTACGTTGAAAAATTAAGTTGATGTTAATATATCCCTTGTTCCTTGGAATATTAATCATACCCAATTCTTTCTGAATATAACGTTACGAATTTTAGCCTAATAATCAATTTAGATTCACAAAGAAAATACGTTCGAAATAGTCATATTCATAAAAAGTATGATTGAACAAAATGTCGCATGCGATATATCGCGTGCGACAGTGATTAAAATTAAATAGCAATTAAACTACTTAATATTTTTGGATAAAATAAATAACATTATTAAGACAATTGAATGCATAACATTTTAAAGTTAGTCACATTAAAATATTCCTTTAGGTTCGGCTGAAATCAGCGTTTGATTTGTTTGCTTTTAAAGCGACTTCTGGTTTTGTTGCATGCGAATGTCTTGGTTTTTTGTAATTATCTTGAAAACGAACAATTGGCCAAAATCAACCGTAGAACCAATTATAGTACTTTCACTTTGAATGCGTGCGAATGTCGCATTCGACATTAGAGAAATACCTAGATATATTTTACTTTATGAACAAATTTTATTTGTTGTCGGTTAACCTAGTCTATTACTTACTTCAACGGACACGAAAAAAGAATTGTAAATCAGAATCAACTATATGAAAACTAATCAGACTGTTCGTATATTCCTGAAATAACAGCACTAAATACATTTTTTTGTTCGTTAATATACTGGATGGCAGCCCTTATACAAATATAAAACTTCTGTAGTGTAGAGTCTAAAAACACTTCATATATATTTATATATTTTACATAATTAAATATATTGAAGACAATTTCAAGACAACTTTTCACTTTTAACTTGTTTCAACATACAAACTAACGTCTTAAAGTTGACTGCAGATTTTTTTCTTTTCATTAAACTTTATGATGACAAAAGCATATAAGTTAACTATAAGTGCCTATTATAAGGTATCAAGCTAATCGTTTTTGATCAGATTTTTTTCTTCATCCAAAGAAACTTTTCTTTTAGTTAAAAAAAAGCATCATGAAATGCAAGAAAAGAAAACTTTTATTTATTATATTTCTTGCCATATTCTAGTAATGTCATTGTGGTCAAACTTTTGTGCAAAAAAATTTATAATTTTTATGGTATTTTTTTTATTATTAAAAAAATGCTCAAAATGAAAAGTTTTTCTATTCGATATTTTAACAAGAATAGGAAACTAACATTGTATGGTTGGTCAAATAGACATATTGTTGCAATGTCTATATAGTAGAAGTTACATGCACAAATATCCATAAATATTCTTTTCGTAAAAGTTTTGTGGTCAATATTGTCAGTAAAAGTGTCATTTGGGAGAACGTTTTTTTTCTCTGTTGCTGATAAAAACAATTTTTGAGCATGACCGAACATGTTGAAGAAATTAAATTATGTACGAAATGTAATGTTGTTGATGCTATTGTTAGCTATTGATTTTTTCATATTTTTTATTGCCATATGAATTTATTTAAACCGGATGTAGTTTTTTGGTTAGGTTCGATTTTTTGTAATAATTATAATTTTTTAATGTCTTCATTACCAAAGGCAATATGTGTAATCCTGTGGCCAATATACTTTGGGTATGCCAAGGAGTGAGACCTTATAGGATGAAAATAAATATGTACGTGACAAGGGCCCAAGAATTCACGACACCGTTTAGAAATTAAAATGGACAGTAAGCAAGTGGATTCATATCTAGACTTCAATTAATTTTGCTAATATTGCGGTAAATAAGGATTTTTTCAAATTTAGTACAAAGTTTATGATTCAAGATTCAGGAGAAAATTCATTAAACGCTAAATTGCGCTTGACCTTAAGAAAAAATAAATAAAATTTTGTCCAAGAACGGCAGTCGCGACTTTAAGCAAAAATTAACACAAGCAGATTGAACGGATGACGGCTATGGATTGGATAGCTGCGGATTGATTGCGGATTGAAATGCCTCATGTATATTTATATTTATTTAAATCTGAAATAGACTTCATTTCATATATTTTATACTCTAGTCGAACCAATGTTTATCAATTTATCATGTATTTAAATTTACACGGGTACTCGATTGTTATCTTTATTTTAAATCAAATATGGGGCATTACAAATTTTTTGTCTCAGATTTTTAAAGTATATATTATGCCATCGGTTCAGAAAAAAATTTTTTTATTCTTCTTATCTAGATATAGGACTTCGAAAATTAGACTAAAGGGCAGGTATGCGCTAATTCAAGTGTTATTATATAGTTTTAAAAAGTTACAAAAAAATAAATAAACTTATCAAGTCTATCGTTCAAAAAAAAACAGATTTTTATATATATTTTTGGATTGTAGAAAAAACATTTTTTTTGGGAAAAAAAATGTTTTTTTAGATAAAATTTCACAAACTTCCCGCTCTTTATAGATATTCATTGCAAGTTTCATAATGGGCACGAAAGTCGTTCAGCAATTAGCTAACTAACGAATAAAATACCTTTAAATTATGTTTGCGAAGTACTGTGACCAGTGTTATTGTCTTCGTTTAATCCACTATAACTCAATCAGTTTTTATTCGAATAAAGCGAATTAGCCACTATTCGACGTGTAGTTTAGTAGCCTTCGAAACGAGATGTAAATTTGATTAATCGAACCAGCTTGTGACTCTGGAGGGCGCTTCAAACAGTAGTATACAAACGGACAATGGTCGAAACTCATTTTTTTTAATTCTTCGTGTTTTGCACGTCGTAATTACTCTAAAAAAATAAACTAGAAAATTTTGAGCTTTCCAAAAATTCAAATATGTGAAAGAGTGTTATTGATGATTTTAAAGCAATTTTTAACACCAAAAAGGTTAGTCTTAATAAAAATATGTTAAAAACATTTTTATAGGAAATTTTGTCAGCTTTAACTCTTTTGTGCTAACATTTTTGTTAAAAGTAATATTTTCAGACGTAAGTGACACAGTGGTGGAATTTGTATAATAAATGGAAATAAACAGGGACCGAAAATAACAGTTATTCACCCCTATCGTAAATATTTTTTCCCTCGAAATTTTTTCCCTTTCCCTTCTTTTGCGATCGTGAATAAAAAATCGAAAAGTTTCCCTTATCATGAATGATTTTTTTCACGTGTATTTTTTCCCTTTTCCCCTGTTTTTGTTCACTTTATTTTAGCGGGCGAAATGGATAAATACATCATGTAATTGCTATTTTATCCTTCCAACTAGTTAGAAAAGCTTATAAATATTTAATTTCAGGACAAATTCAGTAAATAGCTCTTATTTATCTTTCACTTTCTTACACTTTCCCGGCAGACATGAGCTAAGTAAGCTTCGCGATGATGGAATAGCAATTAATTTTTCCGCGTCTGTAGAGAATCATTCATCGCGTTCAAAATAAATAAAAACCCAGTTTTACTTACTCTTGAGAAAATTAAATTTAACATCAAAAGACTATTGAATTAGGCAGCCAGCAATGGCTCGGATGCATCTAGCAATCCTGGACGAACAGTTCGATTTTTTTACATTCGTCATGGAATGTAAAGATAATTTCAATTCTTAGCACTGCATTTTTTATTTATTTTTTAACAAAAATTTCTTTGATTTTTAATTTATTTTATTAAGCTTCTTCCATATTTACATTCACTAATAGCGGGAAAAAATGTTTACGGGAACTTCACGATGGAAATTTTTCCTCAAAGGGAAATGAAAATTTCATGGGAACTTAAATTTCACTTGTTATTCGCGATAGGGGTGATTATCAAAACTCCAGTTCAAAAAATCAGACAGAAAGAATTTGTCTATACGATATTTTAGTATAGAATTGTGATGGTCGTGAGCTAAGGAAGGAATAAAAATCTAAAAATACTGCTTGACTTTGGAGGCTGAGTAGCCTAGAGTATACAGAGCTCTGAAGATGGAATTGTGGTTAATCCCGAAAACATTGATGTTCAGTTCGACCCTTACAAAAGTCAAGAAATTGGTCTTTGTACTGTTCAATTGCCACATGCTTTGTAAAATTATTTCTCAATAAAAAATGATTTAATTGTAAAAATTAAATTGAACGAACTTAAGTCTGAATAATAAATTTCTTTGGATAAAACCCATATAGTTCGACTAAATACACACAACTTCAATTATTAACACTAGAGGCACATAGTACAAAATATGTTAGATAGTTTCCCATGTAATACGAATAAAACAAAACATATGTAAGCCCTAAGAATTAGAGAAAGGAGCTTTCTCAATCTTGGGTGAGAAATATAAACAGAAAAGCACAAGTGTGGTTGTTGATTAGGATAAGTGCCAAGTATGGTAAATTTCTAAGCCACCATAAAATAAGCTTAAAGCCAGAAAACATAGAGCTTTAATGCAACTGGTTTAATGCCAGATATTTACCGCTTGACTTTGGGGGCTGTAGTAGCCTAGAGTATAGAGAGCTCTGATGATGGAATTGTGGTTAATCCCGAAAACATCGATGTTCAGTTCGACCCTTACAAAAGTCAAGAAATTGGTCTTTGTTCTTTTCAATTGTCACATGCTTTGAAAAATTATTTCTCAATAAAAAATGATTTAATTGTAAAAATTAAATTGAATGAACTAAAGCCTAAATAATAAATTTCTTTGGATTATTAAATTACATTAATTTGAATTTTAAAACGTGCTTTTTCCCAAATTAATATGTTACTTTTTATGTAAAATATTTAATTTTCATTAAAATACATTGAAATTGATTATGGAGGGGTATTAGTTAGTTCCTATGCGCATTTCATTGGGGCTAATGCAAATCGTCAGGGAACCTTTACCCAAAAATCTCATAGAAAAACTAAAGATATTAATTAAACTCCTAATTGTACTAATAAGAGGGAGAAAAATTTATTTAAATAATTTTAGATAAAATTTATATTATGTTTGCGAAGTGCTGTGGCCAGTGTTAGTGTCTTCGTTTAATCCACTATATCTCAATCACTTTTTATTCGACTAAAGCGAATTAGCCACTATTCGACGCGCAGTTTAGTAGTCTTTGAAACGAGATGTAAATTTGATTAATCGAAGCAGCTGGATAGCGCTTCAAATAGTAGTATACATCGAAAAACACAAATGTTCCGTTATCTGGACGATAACCGAAACTCAATTCTTTTTAATTTTTCGTGTTTTGCACGTCGTAATTACTCTAAAAAATGCATTAAAAAATTTAAACTTTAAAAAAAAAAAAAATATGCGATGGAGTGTTATAAAGCTAATTTTTTAAATTTCTCGTTTATAATAGGTTTAAATAGGTTAGTCTTAATAAAAACACGATAAAAACATTTTTGTAGGAAATTTTGTCAGCTTTAACTCTTTTGTGCAAGAATTTTTGTTAAGAGTAATATTTTCAGACCTATGAGCAAAGA
Organism: Panzeria rudis; assembly: GCA_956483635.1. Taxonomy (NCBI): domain Eukaryota; kingdom Metazoa; phylum Arthropoda; class Insecta; order Diptera; family Tachinidae; genus Panzeria; species Panzeria rudis. The sequence goes on along the minus strand of OY101449.1, from coordinate 31,554,259 downwards.
ACTTAAAAATGTCACCTTAAGGGGGCCTTCCTCCTTCTACCCAGCCCGCCAAACACCGGGACCATGTAGTTTCTTTGAATGTATATAGCAAGGACCAATTGTGAACATTTTTAAAACCCCGGGAATTATTTCCTAAGATTTTTCTAATTTGACTAGGCTTATCTCAAGTGTGGCTGTGCAAGCAATACGTATGATTAATATTTATTTGTCATAAATAATACTCATACGTAATTAACACAGTGGTGGAATTGTATAACAACTTTTTTTATATTTTAACAAAAACTCGCACAACTACAGACCAGTTTTAAATTTGGACTTTATAATCACGGAGCCAAAAGGCTTCAAGGTGGAACACCTCGAGTGTATCACAAATTAAAACGGACACATTTTTTATATATAGTTACGTCATGTGAAAAATAATAAGGACAGTTGTATTCACCGTCTTTGGTGTTTACGAATTCATGTAAAATGAAAGAATTTGTGATAAAAGAGCGTTGTTTTGAAATGCTTGTAAGCGACATTAAGAAATCCCGTTACAATTTGTGTTGCTTTTTCTTTCGTTTTGATAACAAACTATTTTCTTTGTAAAATGCGCGATTTCTGCTGTGTACAATAATAAGGGCAGTTTTTCGTTTTGATAAAAATACAATAATAAAAATTAAAAAGACTTTTTTTTTAAGTAAGCGAGTGAAACAAATTCATAGCTTCACATTAATTGCGAAATAAATTGCAATTTTGTAACTTTTTAAGCAAATATAGGTAGAAATACGCATTGCGACCACGCTACTCGAAATAATATTAAACATTTAAGTAAAAGCGGACATTCGTACAGAAAAATTGCACAAATGCTCGGTATTTCAAAAACGATGGTCGAAAATGCTATTAAGTGGATTCCCAAGGACGAAACCCGTGGTAGAAAACCAAAAATTACACCTATTATAAAGAGTAGTATCATTCGATGCGTAAAAAAAGATCCATTTATCTCATCTAAACGAATAAAAAATGATTTAAACATTGACGTTGACACATCAGCTATTCGAAAAACACTCATAGATGAGGAATTTAGAGCCCGTAGTGTAAGAAAAGTGCCATTGTTATTCAAAAAGAATATAAAACAAAGATTAGAGTTTGCTAAAAATCATACCAATTGGCCTAAAGAAAAATGGCGTAACATCCTGTGGTGAAATAAAAGTAAACTTGTTTTCTTTTGATAGAGGTGTCCACCATGTAAGCAGACCTCTCTATCAAGAATTCAATCCAAAATATACTTTAAAGACGATCAAACATGTTAGTGGTAGCATCATGGTATGGGGGTGATTCACTAATTATGGTGTGGGTCCTCTATATGGTATCCAGAACATAAAGAAATCGGCTGATTACACTGAAATTTTGAAAAATACAATGCTGCCATATGTCGAAGAAAATATGCCACTCAAATGGGTCTTCCAGCAGGATAATGACCCAAAGTATACGGTAAAGTACACAAAGAAGTGGTTCTAGGACAACAAAATCAATTTTTTAGAATGGCCAGCACAGTCCCCTGATTTGAATCCAATAGAAAATTTGTGGAACGAAGTTAAAAGGGCAATCAGGGGAAGTGTCCATCAAATTGCAACGAGCTACGGAATCTTATACAGGATGCGTGGAACGCAATACCGCTACATGTTTGTTAAAATTTAGTCGATTCAATGCCTAGAAGATGTGTTGCTGTTCTGAATAACAAAGGATCCGCAACAAAATACTAATGTGGCACTAAGGCTTTATGCAACAATATTTAGTATAAATATCTATTTAGTTTTACTTAAGTTAGTTACAGCTTTAAGATTTCATGAGTGTCCTTATTTTTTTTTTACACGTTAAATTATATAAATTCATACAAAATCACAAAAAAGTAAAAATATATTATAGGAATAGCAAAAATGTTGTTATTAATCTTTTTTCTGCCGTTTAAGAAAAAAATAAATCGTTTAGATTTTTTATTCGGTTGTAAATATAATGTAAGTTTGGGTGGCCACTGTCCCTATTATTTTTCACATAACTGTATATTATTAGATAAAAAAATTTCACAACACGTGGATTATCCTTATTGAGCTCTACAAACTAGGGATGTAACGATACGCCGTTTTGCCGATCCGATACCGATTCCGATACTTAAAAATAAATATCGCCGATACCGATTCCGATACCGATACGAATATTGAAATTGAGTTCAAGTTTAGATTAACAAAACTCAAGAAGGGCAATTTTTTTATTATACAAAATTACAGTGTAAGAGATTATTAATATTTAAAATAGATATTAATACAGTATATAAATTTGGAAATTTGAAAGCAAGTACAAATTTGAAATTACTTTATAATTTTAAAAAATACTCGCCATGCTTTTTAAAAAATCTATTTTTTAAAGGACATTTATCAACGAATATTCTTCTAAATAACTTATTAGCTTAATTATTAAAAGTCTGCTAAAAGTTTATATTTATTCACTTAAATTTACATGAAAACACAGTTTTGTGTTTAAATTCGCATAAAAAGAAACAAGTTCTGAAAATGAGTAATTTTTCATCCTTTTTTAACCGACTTCGAAAAAGAAGAAGGTTATCAATTCGTGTGTATGTTTTTTTTTACTTTTTTATGTTTGTACACGCATAACTTTGTCATTTGTGAAGCGATTGTAAAAATTCTTTTTTTGCTGGAAAGGGTTTGCCTGCAGTTTGGTCCCATTATTTTTTTGAAAATCGGAGGGGGAAATTCGCTCCCCCCATGCTTGCATTTGTGAACCGATTTTCCAAATTCTTGTTTTGTATGAAAGAGTTTGACAAAAACTGGTCCCAATTTTTTTTTTCGAAAATCGGAGAAGCAAGTATGCTCCCCATCCCCACCAATCCATAACTATGTCATTTGTGAGCAGCTTTTCAAAATTCTTGTGTTGTTTGCAAGTGTTCGCTAGTAGTTTGGCCCCATAATTCTTTTCGAAAAGGGGAAGGGGAACTATGTATAACTTTGTCATTAGGAACCGATTATCAAAATTTTATTTATTTTTTTTAAAGGGTTTGACTACAGTTTTTTTCGAAACTCAGTTGTGAAATTTGCTGCAAACCCCCCTTCAGGTTGGTACCATAATTGTTCTCCAAAATCTGTGCGGGATTTCCCCTTCCCCCAGAAATATTGATTATCGCATAGCTCCTCCATTTATGGGCCGAATTCCAAAATTTATTTTTTGCTTGGAATGGTTTGCCTAGAGTTTGGTCGCATAATTTTTCTACGAAAATCTGTGGGGCAAGCCTTCCACGCCTCCACCCAAAATATTTATTAGAGAACGATTCCTCCATTGGCTTACCGATTTTTAAAATTGTTTATATGGAAGGCCATCAAGTATATTACTCTTTATACTGAAGTCGGCTTTTTTTTCCAGAATTATTTGAGGAATCATTATAGAACACCGAAAAAGAAATTTGTCCTAACATCACTTCAAATTCGGTGTTTGGTAATGGAAAAAGAGAACTTCTTGCAATGACAAGCAAATGTGAAACTAATTAGAAATTATCCAAATTCGCAATATTTCCGGATCGGGACTGCTACATTTACATGATTTCTTTATAATGTCTTTTTTTGCTGGGAATAAGATTTAAAAAACAACGAATTGAATTTGAGTTCATTTTAAAATTAACAATAAATAAACTATTGTTTTTGCAAAATAACAGCGTAAAATATTATTAATTTTTAAAATCGATATTAATAAGATTTAAAAAATAACGAAATGAATTTAGTTCTTGGTAAAATTAACAAAAAAATAAATAATTTGTTTAAAAAAAAATGAAAAAATATTTTAAAGTATCGTCGTATCGACAGTAAAATATCGCCGATACCGATGTATCGGAAAATCTTAAGTATCGCCGATATATCGGTATCGGTATCGGTATTCGTTACATCCCTACTAGAAACATCTTGCTTAATGTATGAAAATATTTAATTTCCACAAAACACAAAGCATTGCTTGTTGAAATATTTTGAAAAAACCGTTGTTTTGTAATTACACCGAAATTGTTTTCAACCAATTTTTTTCAATCTCTTTTTAGAACTTGAAAACTGTACCGAGTTCTGATCTAAAGCGGTTAAGCGGTTCGAAAGCTATCGATGACGAAGATTAAACAAAAAAGTTTTTTTTAATTACTCCCAAAATATATGGATTTTCTAGCCTTTTCAATTCAAATGTAGCGGGAAGTTCCAGAAGTGGCCCGCTAGATCAACAGTGTCTCATATGTTTTTCGAGTTGTGGTTTATGTATTAATATATTTTTAAAACAATTACATATTTGAAAAGTTTCCCATATGTTAAAGCCTTTTATTAAAAAATAAACTAAGAAATACGGAAAAATATATATGTAAAGCATTTTAAAAGTATTTTAATTTATGTATGTATGTAACTTCAAGCCAAATTATTAAATTTTTCTTTTGTTGAAATGGATTTTCTTTTTGCTTGCTGTGGGAAACAGTATAAAACTATCTGCCCTAATAAAGAAGTCCTCAATTCTTTAGTATGTAAACTGTCATGTAGTGGTTTCCTTTTGCCACTTCTTCTGAATGTGTCATGCTGACACATGATGATAAATTTTCTAACAAGGATTTTACTCATAGTGACATGATACATAGCAAGAACAAATAATATTATAAAGGAATTCAATTTGGACGGGCAATATGAATAATAAAACAGTAAGCTAACCAAAGCACACTGAGGTTAAAGGCAATACAAAGTAAGGAAAAATAAAATATGTGAAGAGTAATTTTTTTTTCTATAAACTTTAATAATAAGTTTATTTGCTTTAATGAAAAAGTCAGCAGAAATTGTAAGAAAAGTCTTAGTCATGCAGCGCACAAAGTTGTAGTTCAATTAAAAGATATTAAGGCGTACGGGCATAATAATAATAATGAAATATAAAAACGTGACAATGAATTTGCCTTAAAAAAAAGTTATTGGCTATAGGATGGAGGAGCATTCAGGGTGCGACTACTTTCAATTCTGTTTTGAAGTTGCTTTTTATAAGTACGTTGAAAGTTTTTGATAGTTACACTATGCAACAAAATGAAACTTTTGTCATGACCTTTAATCGCCACTATATTTTTTTGATGTGTTATGGTTCTCTAACTATAAAAACAGCAGAAATTTAAAATTCTGTGAATACTTTTTTTAAAATTTTTTTCTAATATTTTGGATTTTTCAAGAGGCTGCTTTCATCATAACTTGGAAACTTGGAATAAAATCAGCTTTAAGCCGTTTGAATATTATTTGTTTACATACTAATAATGGTTTCAGAATTATTCAGACCGCAATCATGAAAACAAAAATTTTTTATGCAAATGGCAAAAAATCGAATAAGGCAAAAACTTGCAATTTTTATTAACTGGGTGGCTACCCTGTAATTCGATTCGAAAAGAAAACTGAAAGCATTTGCTTTCGATTCGAAATACAGAGGAACCCCCTTAACATACCCTACGGTAAACGGAACTGACACAAAATAAGTAACGTGACCGGTCCCCAGGTGGTAGGGACCAGTCCAGTTCTAACACTTCCTATGAAGCGGACCAGCCACTTTTACATGGGGATGGCCTAGGATGGGGTCAATTCATACTTTGTATGCACCTTGTAACTTGTCCCTGAACTATCTTATAGAGTCCTAATCAGTGTAGAATAATATAGATTATATATAAATATTATTCCAAAATTCAGCTGTAATTATCGATTAATTTATATTTTTATTGTTACAAATCCAAGTAGATATTGTATTTTATTTTTAAGCGGTGTTTGGCTTACTTGAAGCTAAAAAATAAGTAATCAAATAAACAATTAAAATTAAAAAAAAAATTTAGTACATGTTATGTTTTATTTATATTTTTTCAATTTTATTTTATTTTTTTATTTTTTGACACAGCTGGAATACGAGCCTGTGCTCGTTCAGATATGGAGACAATCATTTTACCTACTCAGCTTATTGACTTATAAGTTTAAGCGACAAAAGTTTGTTTTCATATATACAAACACTTGTTGACTTAAAAAGTGGTTGTCTACTTATTTTATTAATACATATCAACAAATTGTAACTACATTCAGATAATGATAAAAATGCGTACTAGTTTTATTGAAAACTAAGTAGTAGTTCTAATTTAAAACATTGTAATACGATAAATAAATAACACTCATTACTTTGTAATCTATTAATAAAGTACTACCGATTACAAAAATGACAAAAGTTTTTGTTCATGATCAGGACACTTAGATCCTATACAAAACTGATTTTAATTAGTCTTTACTGTCGTTGTAATGTTTAATTGCACATTTTATTATGTTTTATTATGTTAAGTTAAGTAATTATTTCCTACTAAATGTATATTTTATAACTTATCTGATCCTAATGCTGTAATTCATAAGATATTGTATCTTGTTGCATTAGGAAAGCAAATAATAAATACAAAATACAAAAATATAAAATGCTACCATTTCAATTTACTAGCAAGTCCTTTATTTAATACTTTTGATTTGTTTTATTTGGAATTTTACTAGTGCATTTTTTAGTGAATTTAAATGTTATAGTTTTGGTTTTCTTATTATCTATAGCATTTTGTAGTTTTTATCCAATTTCGCTTCATTATGGCTTACATTTTTTTAAATCGAATAGACTATTCAATTAAAATTTATAACTATGGATTTTTTTTATTATTTGTGGTATAAAACAGCTTCCGAAGAGACAACACTTTGTGAAAAGCGTTAACAATTTTATAAAATTTTAACGTTGATCACCTATAATAACTCAGTCATTTTTTATCCTATAAAAGCCAATTATCCACTACTCAACGCGTAATTTGAAGCCTTTCAAACAATATATTATATATCACTTTAGTCGAACCAGCTCTTGACTCTGGGAAGTATACATCGAAAAAAGAAAAATGTACCGTTATCTGGAAATGACCGAAATGAAAATTTTTCTTTTACTTTTCCGTGTTAGGCATATCCTAATCACCAGAGCAACCAAAAATATGCTCAAAAAAAGGGTTTTAAGCGCATGAAAATGCTGTTAAAATGTGAAAAATATGTTCCAAAAAAGATTTTATTTTTCAAAATAGAAAAGTTTGTTTTAAAAATAATGAAAAAAAAAATATATATAAACACATTAGCGAATTCATAAAGCTAAATTGTTAATTAAGGAACATATTTCGTGTGTTGTGCGTGTTATACAGCATATATGGAAGTACATACTAACTTATGTAATATAACATATGTATTAAAATTTTCGTTGTAACCAAATTTTTAGAATTAGAAGTCTGTAAAATTATTTAAGCTTAATTCAGGTTGCAATTCAGTAATACCATTTAGCAGGGTGTGACCACTTTACACACATTTTTTGTTATAAATCAAGAATATAAAATTTTTTACTGAAAAAAAAAATTTTGCGGCTCGCAAGGACATTGAGCATAAAGTCGTTCAATAACGGGTAGACACTGATAGAACACGATTTTTGCTCAGAATGGTCATCAGAAAGCTGCGACGAGTCTGACCTTACAAGTCTTAGTTTTAGAGAATTAGGACTTTCAGTGTAAATTCTGTAAAATTTTTACTAAGGTACACAATAATTTTGAAATAGATATCTGTTCACAGTGTTTTTAATTGTATTATGTATTTAGTGTTTGACAAACAATTATTTTTCTTATTAAAAAAACGGGTGTGAACGACGGGTGTGACCTAGTACGAAAATTTAAAAAATTTGAAGGAATAAAACTTTTTATTGATTTAATTAATACAAATAATATAGAGATAAACTCGTAAGAAAATAATAAGACATTATATCCGTTGTATTATAGGCAGCAGAATACTCTAACTGAATATATTTTTCAATTCAATAAAAAGCAAAAAAGCATGTTCTCTGCAAGGATAACGGTTTTTATTAGTAATGAGAAATGGAATAAAAGAAAATCCGAAATAAATATTAAACATACAAAGAGGGAGAGCAAACTGTTTCTTGCATGATCATATAAAAGTGCCTCAAATTGATTAAAAAATATTATATAGTGTATTTTTTTATTTTGTCAACAGTTGTCATTCTCTAAAAAACATCAATTGAGAGATTTTTATTAAAAATGAGAAAATTAATTTTTCCTTGCATAGGGCCGTTTTACGTGGAATCACTCAATTGCAATAAATTAGGACGTGTTGATTTAAGCTCTCAAAAAGAAAATTCCGTCTGTTGCTTCTAAACACACTTTTATAAAAAGAAAAATGTTTTCTACGTCCGCAGAATGCTTTGGAGCATATATAAATTACAAAACTTTGCCCACATTATATTCTGAATTTGGGCTTACTCTAGAATCATTCAACTGTCTACAAATCTTTTGTATTGTTCTCAGGCCTTTTATCCATAATTTATTTTAATTTATTTTAACAATATGTTTAGAATCGCAGTATTATTATTTGTGCATTTAAGGAAATACCAGCTGTTTGAAGTTTTTGATATTGTTGGCAATAAATCCGTAGTTCGATCTAATAAAAACTAACTCTGCTTCTGTTTAAGCTTCCTTGGCAATTTTAATCGATTGAGAATTGTTGCTTAAACTGTCTAAAACTTTCAGAGGAGGTGGAGGAAGTTCGGGATAAATTTATTTAAATACTTATATACTCCTTGGTGCTTTTAAAAAATCTTTTTAACATTAGAAATTATTTTATTCACATTTCATCCCTTTCACATTTTCATCCCTTATAGTTTCACAAACTCTATGAAGACGATGGGCTAACCATGTTACATGTGTCATTTTTGGTTAAAACATTTTAATGGCTTTGGCAGCTTTCACCATGTATGGAGCTGCGTCTGTTACAAAATGTAAAACCAATTCTTTATTAAAGTTAACATCAAAAATTTTAAAAAATCATCAAAGACTGTTGCGATTGTCGAATGAAAAATAAAAGTCGATTACAAAAATCGGAGGAATATTGAGTCGCCAATCAGCCTAATAAGTCGCCTTGGACCGTGCGTTAACTGTGTGTTTCACAGGTCTGTTATATACTTCAACTTCACGTAAAAATCGCTATAATATATTTTCTATTGAGTGATTTTCAGTTAAAAGTAAAAAAGAAAACTTTCAAGTTATTTTCAATATAACAAAAATTTTACGAAAAAAGTGCTCTTAACATAAAAAATATGCTCTTAAAAGTAAAATAGTACAAAAATATGTCCTTAAGGGCAAAATATGCAAAAATATAAAAAGTTCTGAAACGGATAAATAACTATCTTATATATTTGTAAGATATCCAGAAAAATGTATGATGTATCAAATTTTTGGTTGCTCTGGTAATGAGAAATTTGTCACTTCGGTTGTTGCAGTATTCCTTACAGTCTTGTTCTGTTTCTTCACTAAGTCCGTAGGATACACGGTCCTAATACATTAATAACTCGCTGTCCCCTTAGTTCTATGGATATTTCCATTTTTTGATATTTCCAAATCTCTAAAAACTCCTTTAAAGTGGACAAAATGTTTTCAATACAGATAAATGGAAGGTTATTACCAGCAGTACTGCCAAATGTAAGTAATAAAACGTTTAGAAACGTTTAGAAACGTGTATAGCAGAGGTGGTGGTTAGTCACTCATATGCGGAGTGTGAATGGCTGGCCTGCTTCAGTTTAAATGTAAGCTTACCTACACAAGCCGAACTTTGCGTGATTGGGAGCAAAAGTGCAGATAGTAGCAATGAACGGTGATGTTAATACTTAAGTCAACAACAGATAAAAAAGGTTCTGAAACGGTGACTTTGAATCGCTGTTTATTAAGAGATGAGAAGACAAAAACTCGAGAGAGGCATGATGGCGGAAGTGAAAGAGGTTTGAAGTCAAGCGATTTTTATGCGGCATGACGTCCATGAACACTATGACATTAGATGTCATGTAAACCCAAACAGGCATAGATTTGACAATTAGGAACCGCTGATTATGGCTATTTCCACTACAAGAATTTTAAGCTGAGATAAAGTATTAAGAATATTTTTCTTCAAGATTTTTTACTGTCTAAAATTTTGAATCAATAAAATTTTTTCTACTAAAAATTTTTTATTTTTAAATTATTTAAAATAACAGCTAATGAATTTGACTAAAGAGGTCTAACAAACTTCCATATTATTTTTACAAGCAGTTTTCATTGTTGCATAGTAATTTCTTAAACTATAAAATTATTAGCAACTTTAGCAACAGACCCTAGCAAAGGACTTAAAAAAATGTTCACATATTTATGTCTTTTAAATGTAAAATGGCTGAAAATATATGCACGTAAACGTTCATGTGCTCATAAAAGCATGTGGTATAAACGATAGTATATACAAATATGTAAATGTAAAGAGTATTAACTATCATTCATATTTTTTTGTTGTTGCTATTTCATGGTTGCTTGTTTGTTTATCCTGGTAACCAGCTATTTACTTCTTTTTTGGTTGTTATTAAGTATAACTTCTAAAGGTTCCAGACATTACCGTTTTTGTTTCTTTAACTCCTTTTTTGGTTAATGTTATTTTGCAATTACATCAACAAACAATAACAGACACAGCAACAATATGAAAAGCAGAGTATAACAGCAATGGAAATAATAAAAAGCAAACTTTGTATTCATATACTTAACAAAAAAAAAAAGGACGATTGTTTGCTAGTATCTGGCTATGACTTTATATGTATACTACGTATAAAAGTATTATACCACATTGTACGTGGTAAATATGCGCAGCTAATCCTTTTAGTAAACTTGACTTTTTTCCCCATAATGAAAGCCATGCACGAAGATGTCAACACAGCAGAAAACAAACAACTAAAACGTTCTAGTTAAAGAAGGAGGGAAAAATAAATAATAGAAATAAAAAAGTGATATCCATTCCAGTCTGTTTATGCTGTTATGAGAGTGATTAAAAGTTTACTGGCAAAAAATAATTTTTGGGAAAAAGATATGTATAATAGTGATGTTACGAATATCAATTTTTAATATTCGCGAATACGAATACGAATATCTGAAACAATATTCGCCGAATTCGAATACGAATACGAATATTCAATATAAGTAGTTAATACCACTTAATATTTCAAATTTAATTGAAAAAAAATCTACTCTTTGCGTCAATAACAATAAATTGAGAAAAACTGTTACAATACTATAGGTATTTAACATTCTTATGATATTCCAATGACGGAATTTGAAACCTGAACGCCACTTTTTTTAAATTTTTGGTGAAAAGTAAATAAGGAAAAACGGGTTTCTTTTACCTATACACAAACAATATTTCGTGACAGCAGCGGCGAGTGTTCCGAGCGAGCGCATGTTTAGTGGTGCGGAGCTTATTTACACACCGCGCAATAGGCTTGATGGAGAAAAGACTTCATAACTTTTATTTTTGAAGTTCAACATTCCTCTACTGAGCTTTGAGTATTACTTTAACATGATTTATAAATTAATTTAACAGGACTTTACTTTTAAAATACTATGTCGTTGTGAAATATATTTTGTTTCTTTCTTCTTTACTAAAAGAAGATTATTGTTTTGCGTTATAAACAATTTTTTTGTTGTAAAAATTAATATTTTTTGTTTAATTTTCAGAATTTTTTATGTATTATTTTTCGGAACGTATTCACAAAATATTCGTGAAATATTCGCTTGGATTTGGCGAATATCATGAAAGAGGCGAATATTTGGCAATTCGAATATGAATACGAATATTCGTAACATCACTAATGTATAATTTACTAAAAAAAAATTAAAATGAAAAATTTGCTATGCAAATTATTCAGATGTTTTCGCAAACACTCTAACAAATGAATTTTTACCGGAGGAATCTAGTGACAATATCCCATTATCTTCAGCGCGGAGCATTTCCAAATAATTTTATAGGAAACTGCTGTTATTGTCGAGGGCCCACCCGAATTTGTTTTCAAAAAGGATAGAGCTTACACTCTAGGAAATCAGCGACCGACTTGAGGATCGACTGCGACTACCATTAAAGCGCTAAAAACGATAGAACAAACGGTCAAAATTTAATAATGTAATGTTGATACAATTATAACATATTTACACTATGCAACTTTGTTGCATGCAATTTTCATTTTAAGTGAGAGTGTTGAAATAGAAATGTATACATTTTGTATTTCTTCTCTGTCTTTCTCACTGAAAAAAAGAAGTTGCATGCAACAAAGTTGCGTAGTGGTATTATTTAGAATAAAATGAGCTATTATTTTTTAAAGTGATATAAGTCCACTTTTTGAAAAAATTAGTTAACGGCAATTTTAATAAGATATATATATATATATATAAAATAACTGCTCTAATATTTGTGCAAAGCCCTGGACAGTTTTGTCTAAGATTAAATACAGTATCAGCTTTTTGGCCAAGCCTAATGCTGGAATTAGCACCGGGTGAACTTAAGTACGCACTAACGCCACAGTGTGCATTTTAAGTAACTTAAGTAACTTGTAACGTACACACATATTGCAACATCTAGTATAAAAGCTATGCGCAAGCACTTTGCTGCCGAACAGTACCAAAAGAGTAACCAGAAGGCTAGAAGTCGACCGCAAAGGCATGCAGTAGCTGTACTGGCTTTATTTTTGGGTGCCAACATAATCTACCAGCGATTTTAGTTTCAACCACAGATACTATTGTAGAAGACCTCAATCAATAATTATTGATAAAAACCAGTTACGGAATCATCAAACTAGGGGATAAGAACAAAGTCCGCCAGAAAATTATATTCCTTATTGTTAGACTTTGTGCAGGCTGGTTAGACTGTACAACAAAATCAAACTACAAGGTTCTAACGACTGATTCTGGTAGATGGTACCAAAAAAATATATAAGCACAGAAAAAATTATCACCAAAAAATTTTCAAGCACATGTTTGTCTAAAAATAAATTTAATTTTCAGTAAATGTTCTTTACTGAATCAACAATGACTTTTTTGTTTGACTTTTAGTTAGGACGTAAATACCGAAAACAACAACAAAATCCCGTTTTCTGTGTCGTAGAAAAAACGACCCCGATGACTACATGCACACAAATAACAACAACAACAATGATAACAAAAGGAATGCTAATGTACCAAGTTTGTTTACTGAAGATTTTTGAGTGAATCTAGTTTTTAATGTTGTTGCCTTAATTCTCATTAATTTTTTTAGAGTCTGTAGATAAAGATTCAGAGTTGAATACATTTAGCAAAGTGAAATTTCATAAATGCTTAAAAGATGACATGGTGGTGACTCAGACAACAATTTTGTTTGGTATATTACAAAAACTGCAGTAAATATTTCTGTTTGATTCAGTAATCTGTTTTATTTAGTATATTTTAGGATTTCTCATTTCCCGGAAAAGCGGGATTGATTTTTTTATTTCCCAGGAATTCTCGCCCAATACAAAACGATACAATATATCATTTGATTGAATTTATTTGCGCAAAAAGCAATTACCAATTCATGAGATCTATTAAATGAGTTTAATAATGCATTAAAAGTTAGTTAGAAAATACAATTTCAGTTGTTTATGAAATAGTTCTGAGTGAACTCAACAAATATGTAGGGTGCTGCTTGCTTTTTAATTTAAATAAAAAAAAAATACATTTTCTATTGTATAACTTCTAACTAGTAGCAACCCGAAGTAAACTTTTTTACCAATTTCAGAAATTTTTTTATAATTGCAGAAAAGATATTGAAATATATTATGCTTTGTTTTATAGGCCATTAATGAGCATTTTATATTGCTAAACAAAACTGAACTAAAATAGTTAAGTGGCCGAAAAGTGCGCAGCTGAACATTACACAGTTTTTTCTGGTTTTACCGTTTTTCAGTTGAATCCTGTGTGAACCTTGTTGTACATAAAGCATTTTTTTTGAATACAGAAGGAACACTTCTGGTACCATAACATAAATTTCGTTGTCCTAAAATAATATCTTCTGTTGTTGAACTTTACAATTTTGAGTTTCAAAAAACTAATGTGGGTATAACAACAACAATTTGATATTTTTAGAAAATCTAGACATGTACTTCCTTGTTATGCCAACTCAGTGCCGTTTTGTTATTTTCACTCGTTTATGAAACATGATTTTTTAAAACTGAAATTTTTATAAGAATATGAATCAAGTAAAACTGGTCCAAAAGCCCATGTGTGGGTGGAGATAAAAATCTGAAATTTTTAGAAAGTATAGCCCATACTTTGCTTATTATGTCCACTTAGTGATAATCTGTTAAAAGCATTTGCTCACGAAATTTGATTTTTTAAGTGCTGCTCTTAGAAAATTTTTTAAATAAAATGAAATCAAATATATATATTTCTTATTTTATTTTCATATGAAGGGTGTTTTTTTTATAGAGTGACACAAGTTTAAATCATAATAAAATAATGAATTATATTTTTAATATCAATGAAGCGTGCTTTATTGGAAAGAAAATTTTATGAAATTAATGTTTAAATATGATTTCTGCCATGTGGCCGCCACGGGTGGCGCGTAGAAGGCGCAATCTGGAACACCAATTTTCAACAACTTTTCGCAGCATTTGCTGCCGTATTTCGCCGATAACTCTTCGAATGTTGATTTCCAGGTGTTCAATTGTTTGTGGCTTATCGACGTAGACAAGTGACTTAACATAACCCCAAAGAAAATAATCTAATCCATTCAACCAGGAAAGGGCTTCATCGGAAAATAAAATTTTGAATGGAAATTCAAAATCAATATCAATTTGTGCTTTAGCCCATTCGCCGAATTGGCGGCGCATACGATGGTCGTTTGGCTTTAATTACTGCACAAGTTGAGTCTTGAAAGCTTTTAAGCCAAGATTCTTTCGTAAAATCTTCCATAAAGTGCAAGAACACAACCCCAGTTGCTGATCATCTTTAGTGTTTTCCTGCACAGCGGCTACAGCTTCTTCTGTGCGAACAGTTCGGCGTCTCACGGGATGCACATTAACAGTAACATTAAATGTAGTCCGAAAACAATCTATTGTTCTTCGATTTAGCCGCTCTGAATGACGATTATGTACGCCATAAAATGGAAGAAGTGCACGATGAGTTTGGCGAATAGAATAATTATTTTGATTAAAAATTTCAACAATTTGCACGAGTTGCGCTGGTGCAAGTCGATTCATAATGAAATTTCAAAGCAAGCTAAATAAAAAGCAACTATCAAGTGTTAAATGGGTGCTCAAATAAAGCAGTGATGCCACCTCAAAGTTGTGACAATCTAAAAAAAACAGGCTTTATTTGTAAGAGCAACACTAAAAATCTCGGTGCCTAAAAAATAAAGTTGACATAATAATATTAAAAAAATCCCGGGAATTATCGTACAAATTTCCCAGGATTTTTTTCCAGGAAAATGTGCGGGATCCCGGGAATTTTTTCCCGGGAAATCCCGAATGAAAAACACTAACTACAGTACGTTACATTGGTCACAATAATTTTACATCGTTTAAAATCGGTGAAAATAAATCAAAAGCTCAAAAGCTCTGAAGAAGATTATTTACATTGTATCGGCGTTACAGTACCCACTTTTGTTATCAGCAAATCGTATTGTCGGGAGAACTCAATTTATACGAAAAGTTTTGTAAGAATAGGTTAAGTAGAAGTATCTATTCAGTATGAAAATTTATTGCATAATATTACATGTATTGTAACGGTAACCTATGCAAAGTTTCAGGATGATGAAACGTCTTAAAATTACTGAATATTATATTGCAAGACGACATAACATCCTTTGTTTAGAAGTGAAGACAACAAAAGTTTATTAATTATGCCATTCGAGGATAGCCTTAAATAAATTCAATAAAGTCTGAATTCGACATTCATACGAAGGGTTCTGTACGAATACCATATAGATACATATATCCCTATTTTGTTTTGGCGATTTTTGTTTGTTTTTGGGGACTTTTTGGTTTGACGAGTTTATTTTGGTTTATTATGATATTTTTAGTCTTGTCGATTTTTGTCGTTTGGTGCTTTTTCTTTTGTTTTAGAGCTTTTTTCATTTTGGCGATTTTTTCATTTCGTTTTTATATTTTTTATTTTGGGTTTTTTAATTTTTACGTTTTTTTGTTTGTTTTGGCGATATTTTTGTTTTAGCAATTTTTTCGCTTTTTGGCGATTTTTCCTTTTGACGGTTTTTGTAGTTTATTGTTTTTCCGTTTTAGCGTTTTTTTTTTCATTTTGTTATTTTTTTCATTTTTCGCTATTTTTTTTAATTTAGGATTTTTAGTTTTGGTAATTTTTGTGTTAGTGATTTTTTTCGTTTTAGACCTTTTTCCGTTGTAGCACAATTTCCATACAACAATTTCTTTAATTTTTGGTTTGTTTAGGCTTAGCGTTTTTTTGTTTTTGGCAATTTTTTTTCGTTTTGGTGCTGCTTTAGTTTCGGCGCTCTTTTTGTTGGCGATTTTTCTTGGCGATTTTTATAGTTCTGGCGTTTTTTTTCTTTGATTTTTTTTTCATTTTGCCGACTTATTTTCAGCTTGTTAATTGCATTACTTGATGGGATACGCTTTAATTATTAATTTACCCTTCAATTACACAGGTCTACGAAATAATCCCCCCTATTGTGAAAGGCAACGTCGATGTCACATCAATACGATAGCAAAAAATTGTCACTTGTCTACGCTTTGTCGACAACAATTGATTAATATTAGCATGCTGGACTAATTTCATAAGCTTCAGAAAATAGTAACAGACTGTCAGTAGCAGTCAATTGTTGTCGACAATTAGTAGCCAACTGACAATGGTTTACTGTCGTGTTGATGTGACGTCGACGTCGGCCTTCACAATAGGGGGAATAGTTTTTGTAAGTTTTTTTTCTCAAACTGTAATTAGTTGTTGCCATTGTCGTAAAAGTAACGCAAACGATATTAAATGTACTGTTGTCATATTTACTAGATAACAGTACATTTGAGCTTTTCGATGTATAATTCTCTTTCAAGCGCCATCCAGAGTGCAATGCTAGTTCGATAAAAGCATATTATATCTTGTATGAAAGACTGCTAAATTATTCGTCAGATGGTGCCTTATTTTATTTGATCGGAATAAAAATGGCTGAGTTGTAGTGGATCGAAGTTAAGATTTTATAAACATTTTAACGTTTTTTTTTTGTATTTTCGGAAGCAGTTTTGTACCACAAATAATAAAAATCCTTAGTTTTATAATTTTATTGAATAATTCATGCGATTACGAGAATTTTAAACTATAATGGACCGAAATCGGATAAAAACTAAAAATGCCTTAAGGAAAAAACCAAAACACTAGCACCTAAATTTACTAACAAATCCTTCGGTTATGGATCAAGTGGTTGAATTTCGACTACAGGGCGGAATCGTAATAAATAATAAATGCCCAATTTTTCATAAAAAAATGTAGAGAGAATCACGTTTAAAACTTCTCTTTTAAACACACAGAAATCATTTAAACTATTTTTCCTGTTAATTAAGCGTAACTTATCGAGTCTTTATCATTTAATTGGTTAAATTAATAGTTTATTTTGTTTCATCATGCTAATACTTGCACTCGTGCTCATATTGCTGTTGTAATAAATATTTGGTTTCATATTTTATTTTTTTTTATTTTTGTAGTGGTTGTCATTGAAATAAACCTCTTTAGTAAAGGGTTAGCTAAAGGTTACACTCTCGACAATTTTTTGAGACCTTAACTAGATTCGTTTAATTTTCCAAAAACTCCAATAAAAAAATAAACTTTTTCATACACAGTTAAACGAATCATCAACAACATCCGTTTTTTCTACCCAACTAAACATAATCGTAGTCATCATCGTGTTCCGCATAAAAAACTCCTTCCAATAAAAGCGGGACAAGGAATCATCATCAACCAAAATATTGTGTATTGTCGTTCAGAGTTATAAATGTGGTTGAGTGGGAAAAAAGGGGTTAAAGTTCCTATATATTTTTATGTTACGGTTTCTCCTCTTTCCGGAGGTTGTTGGTTAATGCTGAAACTTTTGCAGTACACACTAATGTCATTGTCATTGTTGTAACTGCTGATGTTGTTTCTTGTTGTCGTCGTCATCATCGTCGTATCGTTGTAGAATAATATTTACAATGACTGCAGTAGTTATTGGAAGAAAAAAACCAACTTTAGAAAATATATGTACTAAAGCCATTGAGTAGGGGAAACAGGGCAAGTGCCAAAAGGATAGTTGTAGCACACACGTTTTACAAAAATGATGACGACAATAACACTCAAAAGCAATGGCTGTGGCTGTTTTTCAAAATATATCTATGTTTTTGCAACATTATTCTTTTTTTTTTGTGTGTTTTCTGCATTGAAATAATGGCAACATTTTAAACATTACGTGCTTAAACGTAACAACAAGGGCAACAACAACTACAGTAAGAGTAAAAATAACAAAGTGAACAACAAGCATCAACAGCAACAACCATCACTAACACCAGCACGACCAGCGCTATCACCATCACTCGAATATGTTTAACATTGCATGGGTATAGTTTAAATTTAACGGATCTGTGTCCCTAACGATGTTCGCGATGGTAATAATGATGATGATGATGATGATGATGATGAGAATAGTGTTGTCTATGATGATTTTGGCTTTTTGGTTTAGTATGTACAAAGCGGATGCATTATTATTGCTACGCGCTTTTAAATAAGGTTAAACAGAAATTCTGTATTTGGTTTCTATCAGAGAAAATCAAAGGCACAGTATAACCAAACAGGAATATTCTTTCAAATTTTATGGAAGTTTTTAAATAATTTATATATTCTTCAGTATTTATGACAAGATATTGGAAAATTTCTCTAAAATTTGTACTAAAATACAAATTACAAACATTATAACATTGTTTACTTTTTTCTTTTATATGTACATATTTTACACTTTAATAATATAAAATAAGTCGCACAGCACTGATATCATTCCAGTTAGATGACAGTTAAACTGTGTCAAAATCATATTAATGTATGTTTCCGTTTTATTGATGACATTCGTCATATCATTGATATCAGAACTCTGATGACAGAGCGTTATCAATGCATTTTTCAATGAGTGCAGAGGGCGATGAAAATACTGCGCACATTCTCTGTGATGAATTTCGTTAGACCAGGATGTTGCTTGAGCTATATAAATTCCCTATATAAATTCCTTGCTCTAATACTGGCATATGATATCACCCTAATGTGGGAGCGAGGACATACTATTTAATCAAAATAGCTGTTAAATCAAATACATATGTACTTAATTCCATCTATACATTGACATGCTTTCCAGGGGTTAGTTAGTATTATAAAACAACTTTTATCTCAGTAAAAAATAGCTGGGATATGCCCGCGTTCGTATCCCAGCCATATTAACAATTTTTTTAATATATTTTTTTAAATGAAATTTATTTGCTGGTGTGCATTGTCTATATGCATTTCATTAGTTGCCAAATCGTCAGTAGACTTCAAACACAATTTTGAACAATTACAAACCCTTTATCTTATGTACAAATTTTTAAAAACTATTTGAGAATTCTCCAATATATAAATAAGATTATATAATAAATAAGATTATGACAATATGTCAAATAATAAATTTCTTATAATTTTTTAAAGTAAATTTTAAATAAATTTGTTGACAAAATTCTCCCAAGTTTTAATAAAAAATTTACTTAAATTTTAAATTTATTTTTGTTATCAATATCTTTATCACATGAAATTAAAAAAAAAATTAATTGAATACCGGGATTTTTGTTATCAAAAACGAAACTTATTTTTTCTGTGCAGTGATAGTTCTAGATGCAAACCTAAGGTACTTATCTAGTGAAAGTTTTTTAAACTAGTCAACTTACTTCACTTTTGGCAAACATTTCGTTAAGTTGTGTGTTTTTTTTTTAACCGCTCACGACTTGAGAGCATATTGTACCACTTCCATTTTCCGCAGTCATAAGACAAATATGGTGTGACAATTGCTACGAAATTTCCCACAGGGACTTGCTTCAGGGACACTATGTAATAGGCCTTATGGCAGCGAATATAGGAAGAACCGATAATTTGCTTTTAGAGCAAGCAAATGGCACTATAAATAACTTTATCAAATTCACAAACAAATGCAAGTGGCTAGTTAAAAATTTTCAAAGGGTATCGATAGCAATGTGTCAATAGGGCTGGGAGTGAACTTCCCCCAACCCGCGCAACCCATACAGCTTCAGTTGGCCTATACAATAATATGATTGACCAAAAAGCAATATTTTGGATTAAAGAATAGTTCTTATTCATTTAGCCTCGACTATTAAAAATCTCAAAAATACAGTTAGAAGAAAAAAAAGAGAACAAAAAACAGCGGAAATCAACACATACACACACATAAAATACAGTTACACATAAAATGTTAAACGCAGTTGAAAAAGAAAACAGAAACGTTTTGTAAGTTTAAAAATTTTTTATTATGAACAAAAATAACACACACACACACAAAACGCTAAACCGTAAAGCTAACCAAGCAAGAAACATGTTTATTTTTTGTTAAGGATTTTATGATTTTACGATTTTAGTTTATTTGCTGTTGTTGTACTACTTTTTTCATAATTCTAATATAGAAAGGCGGTATATGAGTGAGTATTGTGTGCCCAAGTAAATATTATGTACTTGTACTTACATAGTGCTTGTTCTAACCAAAATTGGTTGACCGAAAAATGCCGGAACATTTTCATCCATTAGTGAATGTGTTTTGATGAAATTTAACGTCGGATCCGGAAGTGTTCGTGAATCATTATGACATGATCCGGGACGTGGTTCGGGCACCTGCAAATACACAACAACAAAAATATGAAACAACCAACGAAAAGCTTGTACATAATTGTAAATAAATGACTGAAAAATATGTTTAGCTAGTAAGAAAAAAAATTAATGTAAAATATAAATACTTAAACAACGAAAACAATAATTTTTATTTTGTTTTACTCATATTTTAAAGTACAGAAAAAAATAGTAGCAAATTTTTATTCTCGTGTCTTTTTTGTCTTTATCAAATGACGGAAAATACATTGAACTATTTGTCTATTTTTTCTCTTTTTCTGTGCTTCCTTTTTTTCACTTTTATTAACTTTTGATGGTCAAATGAAATAAAAATGTTGCCTGTAAAAATGTTATGAAAAATATTTTTACGGTCTGTTATTCATAACGGTTAATATTTTTTTGATATTTAAGGATTCATTTGTGATTTGTGACACTCTTTTTAAGAACTGCAATGGAAACTTTTACATTGGATTGTTAAAAAATTTGTTTAAGGAGTGTGTAAGAATTACACACGGCTAAAACCTTGCATGTATATAGAATGTTTTGGAATGAAATTCTTTATGACTCGTTAAGCTTAAAACATTTGCTTAATGAGAGCTAGAAAATAATGTGTTTAATTAACGCTGACATAAATATTTACGAGAATTCAACGGTTGGCAACAGATCGTTGCAGCCATACTTGTTTATTCTTAGTTTGTTTATTCGAATAAAATTCCACAATAAGCTATGAAGCCAAAAAAAAAATATTAGAATAAACGGATAAAATTGTTCAAATAAAAGTTTTTCGTATAATTGTTAAAATTTATTCGAATAAAATTGTTTGAATAAATTTATTCGACTTGAAGTTATTTATTGAATACGAATAACATTAGAAAAAAGCTTCAATAAAAATATTTCATTAAGATTACTCAAACAAAAAACTACTGAAGTAAAATTATCTGAATAATGCTATTCGTATCATATTATTTCAATGAAAGCTTTTTGGATTAAAAGACTCGTATATAAATTACTCAAATAAAATTATTCGTAAGCAAATGAAAATGCGGCAAATGATGCGAAAAAGTTATTTGAGTAAAATATTTGGTATTAAACTATTCGAATAATAATTATTCGAATATAAGTTATTCGAATAAAATTATTCGAATGAAAATAGCGCGGAAAAAATATTTTAATAAAAATTGCTCGCATAAAATTCTATATGTTTAGGAATAAAAATTATTGAGTCGCACTGTATGGCTGTTTATCCAAAGTTATTGTTGTTATTGCTGCCGTCGCTGCCAGTGTAGGTAAAACCGAAACATCTGATGTCAGTTCAACCTTCCGTACAGCCAAATTTTTCTTTAAATATTCAATATTTACATGCTTTAGAATTTCTTTCTTAAAAATAGTTTCATCGAAAGATTAGATTAAAAGCGAACTAAAGCCAAACTAATTCAAATAACTTTGGATAAACAACCATACAGTTCGACTAAAGTTCATGGCTAAATTGTTAAAGCTCTTAAGGCACTTAGCTAAAACATGAAAGTATACTGTTCCAAAAAAACTTCGGAACAATAAACATCGATAATATTTCAATCTGGTAAGACAGAAATCAAAAAGCTTAAAATAGTTGAACATGATAAAAAAACAGTTAGTGAAGTTTCGAAGCTTTACAAAAATTCAGTAATAGGTGCTATTCGTTACGAGGTGGCCACACATTTGTTAATTGGGTTTACTAAAGAAATAGGATTTTCGCTAGGCTGTTGTTGCTGCCATCGCTGGCAATGTAGGTAAAAGGGCTCTGATGAGAAGACTGTGGTGGTCGCGAAACATCTGATGTCATTTCAACTTTCCATACAGGCAAATTTTTTTTTATTGTTCAATACTTACGTGCTTTAGAATTTCTTTCTTAAATAAAAAATAATTTAATCGAAAGATTAAATTAAAAACGAACTTAAGCCAAACTAATTAAAATAACATTGGATAAATAAAAATGCACTTAGTCTAAAAAAGTCAACTATAAGTTGATTATTTTTGTAGTCCACTACAGATTTGCTGGTAGAGTACATACATCTTGTTAATTTATTTCAGTGTGTCTGTCAATTAATACAAAATAAATATAGGCAAAAAGGAACTTTGTTCCAAACGGGAGTGTCATAATACTTTTTGTTTTTCAAATTCTTTTTGTATTCCAACTAACTTAACAAACTTGTTCTAATTAGGTCTAATTCTAAAACAGAAAGCGAAATTAGAAGCAACATACTTCATT
Organism: Panzeria rudis; assembly: GCA_956483635.1. NCBI lineage: Eukaryota > Metazoa > Arthropoda > Insecta > Diptera > Tachinidae > Panzeria > Panzeria rudis. The sequence goes on along the minus strand of OY101449.1, from coordinate 31,531,229 downwards.
TCTTGGACAGACTTGGACAAATGTACACAAGGAAAAAACATATACTACCCAGTACACACAATATTAAGCGCTCACACATTTTAGTTTTATTATCAAACTTAATCACCCCTATCGCGCAAGTGAAATATATGTTCCCATCAAATTTTCATTTCCCTTCGAGGGAAGTTTTCGTGAGCATTTTTTTCCGCTATCACTTCTCAGTGCATTTACAGGAAAGAAGCATATTTAAAAAATTTAAAAATCACAGAAATTTTAGTTTAATAATAAAAAGTACAATGTTAAGAATTGGAAGTATCTTTTCATTCCATGAGCAATCTAAACAAAATCGAATTGTGTGTGCAGGTTTGATAGATGCATCCAATATATTGAAGTACCGGAGCTATTGCAAGTGTTAAACAAAATTTTTTCAAGAGTGAATAAAACTTTATATATATTTTGGACGCGATGAATGATTCTCTATAGATGCGGAAGTATCACTTGCTATTCCATCTCCTTAAAACTTACTTAATGTATGTTAAAAAGGTGTTGCAAGGAGTTGCATAGTATTAAGATAAATGTGTTAATATTATGACATATTAAGCAATATTTACTGTAATAATTAATTGGAAGGATAAAATAGCATTTACATGATGTATTTTATTTATAGCGAACAAAAACAGGGCAAAAGGAAAAAAATCCATGTGATAAAAATCATTCATGATAAGCGGAATATTTCGAATTTTCATTCATGATTGCAAAAGAAGGGAAAGGGAAAATATTTCGTGGGAAAAAGTATTCACGATAGTTGTGAATTATTTTCTTTTTAAGCTTAATAGTATTCGGCCTATTAAACAAATACTTTCATAATTCATTGATTTACTACTAACAGGAATATGTAGTACAACATTTTATTTTTATAATTGGTAAAAATCGAAAAACCCAATTTCCACGCCTGTCCCTTTTTCCCAAAATAGTTCGTTGCTATCTTACTGTGTCCAGTAATGCTCGCTGTGTTGTATAACAAATTCTTTTAATTAACTTTGACCCAGTTTATTTTAACTTAAATAAATATCATCATACAGGTCTTGGCTGTCCCCCCCTTCTTCACTACTTGATTAAAATTAAAATTTTAGGGCATGAGTAATCAAAGTCTAGGCAAGCATGCCTTAGAATAATTTTGTGCATTATTATGATCAAAAATAGTAAAATATAACAACAAAATTAATGGGAAAATAAATGCAGGAAAATGTTTTATGTGACAATAAATAAATTAAATTTTTTAACAATAGCAGATTTATGTATATTAAGGGCCATTATTACAACTTGACAATAGCTAAAAGCAGACTTTTGTCGGACGGATAAATAGTTTATCATTATCAAAAATTTACTTTAACCTACCAGGTAGGATGCACCTGACTTTAACTTATCGCTCACTTTCATTTAAAGTGAAGTTTTCATAAAGGTAAACCTTTTATTCGTCCGACAAAATCCTGATTTTAACTATTGCCTAGTTGTAATAATGGCCCTAAGAGTTATAAAGTAAACGGAAAATAAAGAAAAAAATATAAAAACATCATGGTTAATCTGGAAAAAAATGCTAAAAAAGTGAGTATTAGCTTTGAAAGCTCTTTATATGCACTCTCTAAAATTTTTTTTACATCAATCGTAGGAGGAGATTAAATGATGAAACAGAACTAAGTCTGCAACTTCAGGCAAAACCGCTGCCAAATAAACATGCCCAAAACTAAATCGACGGCAGTAGCTTCAAAATTCTCTCATATTCTTGTTTTTTTTTCTTTTGTTCTTATATTTGGTATGAAAAATATGTGAAAATTTTCCATACAAATTGAGAGTAATCATACGCCGTAAAAATCAGTCATGATATTGAATCTATTTTATTTTGAGAACGTTTTTTCTCATGCTCTCAGTTTTATTCACTCCCCAGCGGGAAGAGATAATGAATAATAAACGAGAAGGTAATGCATAGCATGTATAACTTTTCATTCCAGAATTCATTATTTTTAACACAAAACATGTCCTAGGAAAGTAATGAATTATTTTAAAGTGTCCGGAGAATGAATTCTATAATTCATTCTATTTAATACGTAATATAATTCTTTCTCCCATATATTTTCAAAAGTTAAATGTTTGAAGAAATAAATTACATATACTTATATAAACAAACATGCATGTATGTAAGTTTATATAATTATGAACTTTATTAATTCCGTTTAAAATATATATGTATGTTGACATACATACATATTCATTCACATATTCATTGCATTTACTCGATCTTCCAAGGTACGCGTTCAAACATAAACTGCGTTTTAAAATAAAAATTGCAAAGTTTATAGGCGTCATGAAAGCAAAGAGAAATAACGAATTTTTTAAAAATCAATACGAGTAAAACACGAACAATTGTTACGAGCAGAAACAATAGATTCCTTCTTCATTAGATGTGGTAATCTACGTGGTAATGAATGTGTATTTTTTGTGTCTGATCAAATAACCTTCTCGCTTCCAAAGGAATGCATTGTTTCACTTTTTAAAATAATGCATTATATCTTCCATTATATATGTAATCAATGACTACTTTTCCCGCTGGGCCATTCTCATAACAATGTTGCCGTGTTTTAATAAAATTTCATACATTTTTCATACGAAATATAAGAACAAAAGTTCTGTTTCATCATTAGGTCTGCTGCCAAATAAACAGGCCTAAAACTAAATCGACGGCAGTAGCTCCAAAATGCATATACAGACAATTATAAACTAAATAGCTCAACACAAATATATAAAATAAAGTTGTTTAATTCAAATAAATGGTAGTTTTCGAGGTTTTAATATGAAAGTGATTTCATTTTAACAATTAATTGTTAAGACGAATGCAATTTTGTAATTGGCTGTTTTTGGCGTCACTGAAGTCACAATTCGTCATCTATATACCAAAAAAAAAAAAAACTGACATGTGCTACCATTTTTACAATTGGATAATGACATTCGCGATATACAGCCGCAAACATGATTGACGTTAGCATTTTTATGCATATTATAGGCGTAATTGATTCTGTAAACATGCTGTAAAAATGATATAATGAAAAACGAAAATAGTAGCATTTAAATTTACTAAGAAATGCACTAAATAAAGATAACTGCAAAAAATATGACATAAAGGATTTACTAATTTAATTGCTAGTGTTTTCTTTTTTCATTACACTATTTTTAGTTTTCATCCGATTTCGTTTCATTATGGATTAAAATTTTCGTAATCGAATGAACGAACTATTCAAAAAAATTATAACACTAAGTATTATTTGTGGTACAAAACTGCTTCCAAAGGTACAAGAATTGGTGAAAAACGTTAAAAATTTCATAAAATCTTAGCTTCGATCCACTATAACTAAGGTATTTTTTATCTGATCACCACAATTTAGTAACCTTTCAAACAAGATATCATTTATTTTTATCGAAGTAGACTTTAACTCTGGATGGCTCTTGAAAGAAAAGTATACGTCGAAAAACACAAATGTGCTATGAATCATATCAATATCGTTTCCCGTTGCTTTTATGACAATAACAACAAATAATTACAGTTTGAGAAAAAAACTTACAAAAAATATTATTTCGCAGTCCTGTGTAATTAAGAGTAAATTAATAATTAATCGCCAAAACTAAAATAAATCCCAAAATTTAAAAAATATCCAATATGAAAAAAAAACGCTGAAACGGAAAAACTCGCAAAACGAAAAGAGTGCCAAAGCAAGAAAAAAAACTGAACTAAGAGAACAATAATAAAAAAATTACTAAAACGAAACAAATCGCTAAAAGGAAAGAAGCATAAAAATTAAAAAAAAATCGACATAACAAACAAAAAAAAAACGCTTAAACTAAAAAACGCCAAAAGTAGAAAATAGCTAAAAGAAAAAAGATCGTCAACGCGAAAAAGGCGCTTAAACGAAAAAAGCTCAAAACAATCACCAAAACTAAAAAAATTTCCAAAAAAATCACCAAAACCGTCAAATAAAAAAACGACGAAATTAAAAAATTTAAAAAGCGCTAAAACGAAAGAAGCACGAAACCAAAAAAACAAAAAATTGGCACATAACGGAAAAGTTCCGAAAAACAAAAAAAAAAAAACGCTAAAATTAAGAAGCCTCCAAAAACAAAACAGCGCCAAAACAAATATACATGTGTTTATGGTATTCATACGGAAACCTTCGAGTGCGAGTCAAAGTCGCACTTTACAAAATTTTTTTCTCGTCCAATTCCAAAAGTTTTTTGTGCTTATTAGGTTCTAAAAAATCATGTTGTGCTAAGCACTTACCTTTTACAGTTAGTGAGGCGTAGTCATTTGAATATTTAATATCTCGATTTTTCAAAATTTTGGTCGAGTATTTTCAAGATATCAGATTCAAAAACCTTAATTTTTAGTTATTGCCCTAAAAGCCAGATGTCTTAGGAACGAAATAAGCCATATATCATGCAAATCTATGAATAAATGTTGATTTTATTAGTAATTAAGTAAATATACCCATATACTCAAAAGGTACTTTCAGTAATAATTTATTTTTTGTTTCCAAAAAATTAAAAAGGAAATTTAAATAACGTTTAAAATTGTCGAGTTTTTAAAAATTAGTTTAATTTTAAAAAATAATTAGCCTGCTTCTTAACTATCTTTGAAAAAAAAATATTTTATAAGAAACGAAATTTTGAGTTTTCCATGGGAACGAACCCAAGTCAAAAACAACAAAATGGCCATGACTCTTAATTTCTTCATACGATGATTTAAAAAATTAAATATATAGTACTGTAAAATTTTGGCTCACTTTTTGTAGAGCAAATTTTTCCGTAAAATTGACTTCCAGACTAACCGTGACACATGAATAAATATATCGTTGCCTTAATATAGAAACGTCCTAACTCATTATTTTTTTTTCAAATTGAGGTTTTTGCTTATTTTGACAGTTGAACCTCTTATCCATCGAAATAGGGAAAAAAACTCAATTTGAAAAATAATGTGTTAGCGCATTTCTATGCACATTTGGGGTATTACCAAGTTTTGGGCACATGAGCACCTAATTGACAGTTTTATATTATTAACCAAAGCCATTATTTCGTGTAACTTTGCACAAAAATTATTTCTAGTACAAAAAAAAAACAAATATAGATCTTGTAACTGTTTATAAAAATTAAAAAGCATTATATTAAATTCAAGGCTTCATAGCTGTTGGTGCGTGTCTTTTTCTCAGGCCAACAAAAAGTAAAGACTTTTTCATCGATGTTTTTCGCCAATAACAACATACTATACCAATATCGATATTAGCAATAAATTTAAATAGTTATTGCCCTATTATTCATATACATAGATGCATATGTAACCATGTATTACGTATGTATACAATTTCCATTTCTTTTCAGTCATATATAGCTTTCAACTTATTTTCATTTACCTTGACATTATTTACCGGCAGCCAATTAGAGTTGAGGCCACTTTGTTCCTTAAAACTGCCCTCAAATGTATCCGCAATATCCTGCAATAGAAGAAATAATAAAGAAAAAAGAAATACTTTTAATAAATTTAATGGAAGTTTACAAAAAACGTACTCTTAAAACAAGTTTTGACTACCAAATAGATTTAACCGAAAACGAATGTTGGAAAAATAAAATGGAGTATTAATAAAAATACATGCTACACAAGACTCCAAACAAATTTCAATTTGTTGTAAATTAACAATAAAAGGGTGTGCCCTCATATATTCAGAAAATAGTTGCAAGCAAATCGCAACACTAATTGTCCTGCCATATCTATGCTTTGCGGTAGTAAAGCAGAGTTTATGGATCGGAGAGAGCAGCCAAATTAAGTTTTTTAAATCTAATTTGAAATATCAAAACTAATTAGAATATTAATTGAATTTATTAAAAAAAAATATTTAAATATATTAATTGAAAACATTTTTTTACCGCTTTCTCTTATTTTATGCATATAATAAAAATGTATGCATATTATTTACACACAATTAATAGTAGTTAATTTTTTTTTACCAATTGATAGTATTTTGATATATAATCGGTTGTTTTTTTTTAAGTCTTCACTTCTGTGTACACACTAAATGTGAGCACAAAACTTCAGTTTGTGAAGTGTTCATTATGTACATTATTAAATTGTTCTCTTCTTTTATTGCTTTTGGTTTTATGAGAGAACTAAAATTGTTATTCTATTTTATGAAAGCACACAACAACAATGGCGACACACGGCAATGTTTATTGTAGTGTCGAAGCTAATTTCAATTGTGTCTAAGAAAATTTCAACTGTAACAATTGTGTCAGCTGTAATGAAATATTGATATAGTGTGACAACATGTACGTATGTGAAAGAAGAAAAATAAGAATATTTTTATTTTTGTTGCTTTTTTTATAATTACCATCACCGCTTCTTATGTTTTTCTGCTCATTCTAAAATATATAGCATGTATGTATGTATGGATGTATGTATGTTTGTAATTTGTATTTTATAATGCAGAAAAGCCAAAAAAGGCTTAAGAAGTATATGCGTTTGCTTAAAGTCTTTAGAAATGATGCCCATATTGAATTGTACAGGATTTTTATCGTACATTTGACAGAAGTATCGATTCGACGTTTGTACAATGAATTTATGCATTGTTATTTCATTCTTCTCTAGTTTAGTTGTAATTATAATTGAGTGTAACTCAATTATAATTACAACTAAAAACAATATTTGTGCTTGAAAAAATATACAATAATGTACATTTTTAATGGCAATGCGCACACATTTAGTACACACCCTATATTATATTTATATGTGGCAGCGAAAGATAAATGGGAAGTACTAAACTACTAAAAGGATATAAAAAATCAATAAAAACAAAAAAAAAATTGCACAAAACAACAAGCATAAAATACATGTAAAATCAACTTACCTGCAATGAAAATGCACAAACTGCTGAGCCAGGTATTGAATTTGTTGGTGTATTAAAGACACCGTAAATCAATTTGGCGCTTGAGTGACCATAATGTCCTTCGACAAGATTACTAGCAGATTCTATATATAAAAATAGAAAAAATAAATATTTAAAAATTACATTAAACAACCATGAATATTCAAAATATGTACTAGCAAATACCAAGAATGATAGTATTAAACAAATTTTTTATGTTTTTAATTAATTTTTTATGTAGGCTTGTCTCCTTAAACACCATTTTATTTACTTACGTATTTCATTAAAGTAGAAGGGATAGTCCCCTGGTATTGAGCAATTTAAACGTGACTTTAAAAACGATGTCCAACGATTACGAAAACTGTGAGGTCCACCCTTGTCCCATTTACAAACACGAGCAACACGCGAAAAAATGGACTAAAATACAAAAGGAATAATAAAAATACAAATCTTATAAATTACAATTCGGACAATTAATCATTTTAGACAGAGAGTTGGAGAACATTTGGTCATAAAAAATTGTTGGCATAAAAATTCAAGAAAACGTGTTCTTTTAATTCAAAGAAAAAGTTTAAGTTATAAATTATTTATTGACCGAAGTTATTTGCTTTTACAAGTTTTTTGTTCTTTTTTTATATTAAATATTTACTTTATTAAAGCGTTAAGTATTAACAGTTAAAAACAGTTATTATTTTTATTATAACTTTGTAACTGTAAAAAGCTTTCAGGTTTTAAATGGCTTCATAAATAATGGCAATAAATGACAAACAAAAAGTTAATTTTATTGTTAAATTGCTTATAAAGTTTACATGAAGTAAAACTGTTTACCTAGTTACCATTTTTTGTTCGAAAGTTTAAGGAAACTTTTGCAAAATAAATAAAAATATCTGACAAACTTTTAACAAGTTGGAAGACCGCACAGTGGGATCAAATACTAACACAATTTATAACTTTTAAACTACTTAGCATTTGCAACTATTTAAAAACATCAACAGACGATGAGTAACGGGAAAAATACGAGATATCGGAAGTGAAATTTAGAATTTTCCATCCGATTAAAGAGTTAACAATCATCAGATGTAAATATTGAGCTGTAGATAAACTATAAGCACAGAAAAGTGATGTGTTTCAATCAGAGCTCAAATGTCGACAGAATTATTAAGAATGGGCTATTAACATACTTATTTTATTTCTGAAGAAATCAGTAGAGTGTATTGCCCCGGGCCCTCTTTTTTCTTTTCCTTTCGGGATTTCCTACTTCGAGCAACTTATTAAAATTTAGAGCAATATATATTTTTGTATATTCAATTTATTAAAGAAGTTGCATTAATTTATGGAAAAGAAAGAAATAACAAATCTGTAGGTGGGAGGTAAACTACACTAAGACACACTTTTGAAAATTTACAGAAGACTGCAAAATCATATTAGAAAAACGATACCACCCGCACACAAAAACAAAGTGGTTTGTACATTTGACCAGACCCAACTACTTACTAGGGATGGGCAAAAATATCGATATACCGATACATCGATATTTTCTTTAAAATATATCGATATATATATATATATATATATATATATATATATATATATATATATATATATATATATATATATATATATATATATATATATATATATATATATATATATATATATATATATATATATATATATATATATATATATATATATATATATATATATATTTTTTTTTTTTTTTTCCAAATATATCGACAGTATCAAATTCGATATTTTTTAGCTTTGATTTTGTTTTTCGTGCAATTTTTAAAAACATTTCGGCATAGTCTTCATCAAATAGAATATTACTAACAAAATCTTTTGTTTTATTTATAATATTTTGTCTATTCGAAAAGTTATCATTTTTTGAGTGTAATTTTGTTGATGTATGTTCCATGAAATATTGGTGGAACAGTAAGGATCTTGGAAATTAACTCTTTCCAGCTTAATTATTTATAAGAAAGGTATTTTTTTGTTTTATTTTTAAAAAAATTTGGGGACTACTTATGAATTATCATTGCTGAAAAAATATCGATATTTCGATATATAGATATTTTTTATTCGATATATATCGATGCCGATCGATATTTAAAAATATCTAGATATATTTTTTTCACTTGCCCATACTGAGTATCAAAAATTAAAGGACCCATTTAAACAACTGGTACTCAGCTTTTAAACAACTGGTACACAGCTTTGAGCCCCACCAGATTCAAACGTTTTTTTTGTAACTGTCATCTTGTGCTAAGTACAAAAACCCTTTACTGTTCGCCATTTAACGTTTTTGCCATTAAAAATAAGCTTTTTGCAACCCCATTATCTCTTAATTATGAGTTTTTATTTTATGTTAGAAAAGATATAATATGAATATGGTTTGAAAAATATACATTTTATGCCCCATACCATAAGCTAAGCTGAGGCTAAGGAAGTAGATCTCAACACTTCTATTGAGAAGGGGGTTTCTCTGTAGTCTCTTTTTATTTATTTAAGTTTGCCTACAGGTATTCTATGTTATTTTGTCTTGAATATTTTGAACACATTTAATACTTACTTTGCCACAATTTATGTATTCCACCGCTGTTTCACGAAATAAGAAATATACAAAATCACCTTGGGTAAAGGAGCTAACAAAATTTGGTGCTGGAAATAGAAAGAAGAAAAAGAAAAATTATTTAGAATTAATTCATGATGTATGTGTGTTTTAGATTTGCAGCAAAATGATGACAAAGGCCATAATAAACTATATGAAAAGAAAAACCTAGAGAATTAATGTTTATGTCTTATAATATAAATCATATATTTCAACAAAAAATTTTATAAAAAAGCAGAGATTCTCTACCACAAAAACTATGGTTACATATTGATCTTTTTTAAGCGTCCATGTTCTCCGCGCGAAAATTCGCTTTACAAAAAAAAATTTATCACCAAAAAATGTTGAAACAAACGATTGTAGAAAGATTCACAACCTGTTGTAAATATTTCCTGATAGTGAAAAAGTAAACATAACACTGAAAAATGTAGCCAACACAATTTTTTTATTGTGTAATAAATATCAAAAGCCTTTTTATTATGGCCAATATATTACGCCACATTGTCGATATTATTGTGCGATATGAAAAATTGCACAATTATGTTGCAAGTGTGTGGGGCGCTTAAAATTAAATTAAATTCTCTGTAAATGATTTTTACTGAACCTGTAAGTTTTTTCTTTGACTTTTATTTAGAACGCAAAAAACAAACACAAACACATTTTTTTTTGATAACCATGATATCATAAAGATTGCGATATTTGAAATTCATACATTCAGTGTCAAATGTAAATTGTAACAAGTTTGTTTACTGAAGATGTCTGAGCGAATCAATAAGTTTCACGCTGAAAGCATCAATCAGAAGGTGTTTTTTATTATGTTTAATTGTAGCAATTCTCATAATTTTTTTTTGTATTATTATACAGATAAACATAGTTGAACACATTTATCTATATTGAACACATTTATATATATATATATATATATATATATATATATATATATATATATATATATATATATATATATATATATATATATATATATATATATATATATATATATATATATATATATATATATATATATATATATATATATATATATATATATATATATATATATATATATATATATATATATATATATATATATATATATATATATATATATATATATATATATATATATATATATATATATATATATATATATATATATATATATATATATATATATATATATATATATATATATATATATTTATATATATATATATATATATATATATATATATATATATATATATATAATTTTTTAGTATGTCCGGATGTATGTCTTACTCTCTTTCTACAATTTTCAGAAGCCATTTGATGACATAGAAAGCTGCAATTTGCCACACTAAAAGCACTTTCTCTGCGGAAGATCGTAACGGAGCCAGATTTTTGATTTTCGAAGTACAGAATTACTAATTTCTCTATATTTGCAAAAATACAATAGTGAGGCGCTCCAATTTTGATGTGGGTTGCTCTTCGAATAAAATGCAACTTTCAGCGAAAATAATTACTAATTTTCTTAGAACAAAGTGCAACTTCCAGTAAAATTTTTTGGTATAGGAGGAGCAGACGGGTACCCCTCATACAACGTAAATACTAATTTTCTTATATCTGCACAACTACAATAGTGAGATTCTTGGATATATAGTAGTGGGATACCTTTACCCCCATACAAAGTAATTATTAGTTTTTCTATTTCTGCACAACAGTAATACTGAGAGTATCTTAATTTGATGAAGGTTACTCTGAGAATAAAGTGAGTTTCCAAGCAAAATCCTCTACACAGAAAAAACTAAATTTCATTTTCATTAAATAAATTCAACGAATTAGTAAATCTTTTGTCTGGAAACAGACCTACACACAAATTTATAAATGTAGACAAAAATACCTCAACAATTTAATTGAAAAAAACCCGAGGTTTTTTCAGTAAACAAATTGTATAACTCTATAAAACAATTTGTCAAAAATATTTACAAATTCTGAACAAAATAATTTACTGAATCAAACAAATATATATACAGGATTTTCTGCAATATATTAATCAATATTTTTGTCTGAATTTATGAAGCAATTTGTCTAAAAATATGTACTTACAAATACTAAACAAAATCGTGTATTGAATTAAACAAAAATATTTACTAAATTTTTTGTAATATATCAAACATTTTTTTCTTCTGATTCATCATCAACATCCATTAAGCATTTATGAAATTTCGCTTTGTTAAATGTTTTCAACTCTCACTGTTTATGTAAAGACTATAAGAAAACGAATGAGAATTAATGCAACAACATTAACGAATTAATTGAGTCAAAAATATTCAGTTAACAAACTTGCTAATATTGCATTCCTTTTGCTAATATTGTTGTTGTTGTTATTTGTGTGTATGTCGTTATCGACATTATTTTGTTACGACAAAGAAAACGATGGTTTGTTTTTGTTTTTGGTGTTTGCGTCGTCAATAAAAGTCAAACAAAAAACAACATTTACTGAAAATTAAATTTATTTTTAGAAAAACTTTTGTTTGAAAAATTTTTGATGATAATTTTTCCTGTGCAAATATAGGGTTCCCCATATAAAGAAATTCTTAAATTTTCTACAACTATGTAAGAGTAGTGATACTCTTTCAATTTCATGTGGGTTACTCTGAGTGCGTTTTCAAGCAAAAACCTGTTGGAGTTGGAGGACGTGGGACGGATAAGCCCAAGGGAAATTAATTTGTACTTATGCACGATTTCAAATTAACTCGACTTACAGAACTGGACCGGTCATTTTTCTTTTCTTTTTTATTGAAAAAATTCTATATATTTCAATAAAAAACTTTAGTAAAATGTTTGTAGCATCATCGAGAGAGCTGTTCGCTGAAGTGGTTAGCGCGTTGACCACCAACCCTGAGATCTTCAGTACGAGACTTGTTTGAGGCAAGCCATCAACATCATGCATTTTTCTGATGTGCGTTGGTGTGTCATTGTGTTGATTATTGTTGGACTGTGAAAGTGATGAAGGCATAGCAATGATCACTTTAGCGGTACCGGCAGCCATTGGTGCTGATATATGCTAATGCACATCACAGCATCCTACTTCGTCGGTATTGTAGCAAAATCGTCACCGAAGTAAAATAATTAAGAAAATGGCTACACAGTTTAATCAAATGAATGTCTCTACTTTACACCAGAGGCGATGCAACAGTGCTCTAAAAATTAAAAAAAAAACGCGCAATAGCAGAGTTGTAATTAAATTAAGCTATCTACCTCTCTTTCACTTCGGCACCTGTTCTCTATCCCTTTCGCAAAGCACATTAATTAATTAACTGGTAGGCATTAATTGCCTGAATATTTTACTTTTCTTAAGAAAAAAAAATGTTTTTCTCAGCCAAAAAATATCAGTTGAGCATCTCTGTCTTCTAAAAATTTGTCAATTCACCAGTTTTTAGTTAGCAATACACATGTATATATATATTTTCTCTTATGGTTAATATAATTTATAGATTATATTAATAGAAAATTCTTTAACTAACGAGTAATAAATATTTGTCTGAAGGCGGCCTGCATATTCGTATCAGTATCATGTATGTAATTAAACCTAATAACTTTGATTTATTTGATGGTTGGTTAAGCAAAATAACAAATAAAACTAATAAATACAATACAATTTTGTGGTAAATTTATTTGAGTTTTTTTTGTCGGTTTTGCAACTATTTATTAGTAGTTGATTGAAAATTTGTTAGTCCTTTTTTTAGTGTTAAATATTTATGCAACTAATTAGATAGGCATTGTGTTTAATTTATTAATGTGTATTAATTAAGAGTGTTATAAAATTTGTTAAACATTTCTAAAGGTAAATAGGTTAGAAGAGATATTAAAATTTTCTAAAGCATGATATAATGCTGTTTTTTCATAGGATTTAAAAGTATTTTAAATTTTAATTTATATATTCGAAGCAAAATGGGAACTCTTTCTTATAGTAGACAATCTTTGAAAATTAATAACAGTGTACAATATAAGGAAAAAAATTACATGGTTCTAACGACTGATTCTGGCAGAAGGAGCCAAGGAAAAATCTATAACAATGAGGAAAAAGTGTTAAATTCTTATTTTCTCATTTTGTAGAAGAGCACTTTTCAACTTTCAAATGGATTTTAGGAATTTATTCCCATTACAGTTAGAGTTAGAGTGAAGTTTAATATATTCCTTATGAGATGTAAAATTTCAAAACCCCGGTACTCGTATATGACTGATTCTCATTCTAAAAGTACATTGTACTTTTTTTTTAGCAATGTTCTTAAATGAAATATCAGAAGGTATGATTCATATTATAGTTTTCGGCCCATTCAATGGATGGAGAAATAAAATTATATTTTGCGATTTTTTAACAGTTTTGTGTATTGAGTGTTACAGTTGCTTTCGCGGTTGTTCCGGAATTGATTTTTGGCAGAAAAAAATATACCACGAAAATGAGTATAGGGTATGAAAGCACTATAAATTTACTTTTTTAAAATTAAAAATTATAATAATCGCAGGACGAAATCAAAAGTTATGACCACTTTTTCATTGTTGACTTGAGATCACAAGGAAATATAAAAGATTTCTATCTTTTAAAATGATTCTTTAGAAACATTTATATACGAGCAAAAAGAAGGGTAACTCTTCTTTCAAATAAGACAATTTTAATAAAATCGATCAATAATGTCAAAAGTTATGCCAATTTCAAATAATTTTTCGTAGCAAAATACGACCTACCTTGTACACTATAAAACATTACTTCAAATTTACGATCATAAATTGTCTAAATTTGTGCTGAAAATTTCTCCTTGTGTAAAATTACATCAATTTTGTAGTTATTTTATTAAAGAAAAAGCCTTTCAAATTAAACATATTTAGTCCAAGTGGAAAAAATGTAACATAAAGTATAATACGGCTATGGCTGAATGGTAGATACGTCAGACTATCAGTTAGGAGGTCGCGGTTCAAACCTGCAAGCAGCCAATCGCTTTTTTTAGTAAAAACATTTTGTTGAAAAATAATGCGTGTGTAATTTTAGGTCGATAATAATCTGTAAAGTGTTGCCGACTATTATCGACCTAATTTTCAACAAAAGTGTTTTAGAGTGTAGTTATTGTAGTTATTTTATTAAAGAAAAACCTTTAAAAATTAACATATTTAGTCCAAGTGGAAAAAATGTAACATTAAGTATAATACATACGGCTATGGCTGAATGGCAGATACGTCAGACTATCAGTCAGGAGGTCGCGGTTCAAACCTGCACTGAGCCAATCGCTTTTTTTAGTAAAACAAATTTTGTTCAAAAATAATGCGTGTGTAATTTTACGTCGATAATAATCTGTAAAGTGTTGCCGACTATTATCGACCTAATTTTCAACAAGTGTTTTGGAGTGTACATTCTGCGAAAATATGTAGCAACACACAGTGCAAAAGACGCAACATTTTTTTCAAAGAAAACCAGAAATTTGTAAGCACATAAGGAGCTATTCACATATTATGTAACGTTATTTTCGAAGCTTTTTTACACTCCCCTTCGTAACGCTTTTTAAAAATTTTCAGGTATAAATTATCCAAACCGTAAAATATCATTAATCCCATCCTCCTTCGAGCGTTACGTAATATGTGAATAGCCCTTAATGTTCTTTATATTGTTTCTACCTTTCATCTGCTGTTAAAATTCTTTTAACGTCCTAAAATTTATGGATAAATTATATTTCAAAATTTTTTACGTGACGCTCAATACATTTTTATTAGAATTCAATATTTTTTTCATAACTCACACATCCTTTTGAGTTCAATATAATTCAGATGTATAATATTCGATTTATTTTAACATAACCTTCTTAGGTATTCACTAAAAAATTTCAAGTATATTAAAAAAATATGGGTAACTCTCAATACATTTTTTTTGGATACAAACGATGATTGATTGGTGAAACGTTTTACAATATAAAACTATTTGACAAAGTTCACAAAACTTTTAAATATTTAGAAGTGCAAACCTACGCTGTTATTTTAGTGTATATTGTTAATGCAATTTTAATGAAGTAATGAGTAATGAAGCGTACTAAAAAAGCGTAACGCTTAATACACCCGACAGCGGAAAACAACAATTAAATAAAAAAAGAACTATAATTTCTAATTGTGAATCTAAATTGATTATTAGGCTAAGGTTCGTAACGTTATATTCAGAAAGAATTGGGTATGATTAATATTCCAAGGAACAATGGAAAAATTAACATCAACTTAATTTTTCAACGTACACAGCAGAACAGAGTAGCGCCACTTTCGGAAGCCGCTACACTTCCATCGTCAGTGCTCACGTGTATTTGCTATCACCACTTGTCAGGTGGCTCTGTTGAATGTGATTTTAATTCTTATATATACAACTTTTTCGCGAAAATTGGATACGAGAATTAAATCACTCTCAAGCTGATATTAAAGTGCACTTTCCCAGCGTTGCCATCGGTTTATTTTTCTTCATTCCCATTTTGCTGATTTTTGTTCTACTCAAGACAAACTTTTTTGGTTTGATTTTATACTTAAGTATATATGAACATGTCAACATGTGAAAAGCTCAAGCCAGTAGCTAATTGTTTTATTAATATGATTATTTCGAACGTATTTGCTTTGTGAATCTAAATTGATTATTAGGCTAAGGTTCGTAACGTTATATTCAGAAAGAATTGGGTATGATTAATATTCCAAGGAACAATGGAAAAATTAACATCAACTTAATTTTTCAACGTACACAGCAGAACAGAGTAGCGCCACTTTCGGAAGCCGCTACACTTCCATCGTCAGTGCTCACGTGTATTTGCTATCACCACTTGTCAGGTGGCTCTGTTGAATGTGATTTTAATTCTTATATATACAACTTTTTCGCGAAAATTGGATACGAGAATTAAATCACTCTCAAGCTGATATTAAAGTGCACTTTCCCAGCGTTGCCATCGGTTTATTTTTCTTCATTCCCATTTTTCTGATTTTTGTTCTACTCAAGACAAACTTTTTTGGTTTGATTTTATACTTAAGTATATATGAACATGTAAACATGTGAAAAGCTCAAGCCAGTAGCTAATTGTTTTATTAATATGATTATTTCGAACGTATTTGCTTTGTAAATCTATATTGATTATTAGGCTAAGGTTCGTAACGTTATATTCAGAAAGAATTGGGTATGATTAATATTCCAAGGAACAATGGAAAAATTAACATCAACTTAATTTTTCAACGTACACAGCAGAACAGAGTAGCGCCACTTTCGGAAGCCGCTACACTTCCATCGTCAGTGCTCACGTGTATTTGCTATCACCACTTGTCAAGTGGTGATAGCAAATACACGTGAGCACTGACGATGGAAGTGTAGCGGCTTCCGAAAGTGGCGCTACTCTGTTCTGCTGTGTACGTTGAAAAATTAAGTTGATGTTAATTTTTCCATTGTTCCTTGGAATATTAATCATACCCAATTCTTTCTGAATATAACGTTACGAACCTTAGCCTAATAATCAATTTAGATTCACAAAGCAAATACGTTCGAAATAATCATATTAATAAAACAATTAGCTACTGGCTTGAGCTTTTCACATGTTTACATGTTCATATATACTTAAGTATAAAATCAAACCAAAAAAGTTTGTCTTGAGTAGAACAAAAATCAGAAAAATGGGAATGAAGAAAAATAAACCGATGGCAACGCTGGGAAAGTGCACTTTAATATCAGCTTGAGAGTGATTTAATTCTCGTATCCAATTTTCGCGAAAAAGTTGTATATATAAGAATTAAAATCACATTCAACAGAGCCACCTGACAAGTGGTGATAGCAAATACACGTGAGCACTGACGATGGAAGTGTAGCGGCTTCCGAAAGTGGCGCTACTCTGTTCTGCTGTGTACGTTGAAAAATTAAGTTGATGTTAATTTTTCCATTGTTCCTTGGAATATTAATCATACCCAATTCTTTCTGAATATAACGTTACGAACCTTAGCCTAATAATCAATTTAGATTCACAAAGCAAATACGTTCGAAATAATCATATTAATAATATAATTTCTAATATTTTTCAAAAATGTGATGTATGAAATAAGAGAACCAAATGCAAATATTCTAAGACCGTTATAAATTTAATAATTAATCTGAGCAATGACGCGTACTAAAAAAGCCTAACGCTTTCAAAAATTTTATGTGTGAAATAAGAGAAGCAAATGCAAATATTCTAAAACTTTTTTTTTTAATTTAATCTAGTTTTTGAAAAAATTCATAGGTTCTTAATGTGAAAAATTAACAGCCATGCATTACGGACACGCCATTTTGTATGAAGAGATTAAAAACAGTATTTTTGTTCTTCGTTTTTAACATATAACGGATAGTCTTACATAAAAAAACCTATGTACATTTATTTACTCTCTATTAAATCATGCTAAAGCAGTTTTTATTTTAAAATTTATACGTTTATTTTATGAAATATTTTACTATACTTTCAACGGAAACGAAAAAAACGTTTGAAATGAGAATCTGCCATATAGATTTTTAAGGCCCTCTACCATTTTAGATGTAGATGCTTGTACTGTAGTTAATTCAGCTACATTGAGCAGATTAATTGCACAGCAGTGTAGCCACGTAATTTTTTTTCTTCCCACCAAAAAAAAAAACTTTAAAGCACACTAGATTTAACCTATTTTGAGAATAATAATTCAATTTCAATCAAAATAACATTACTTGAATAAAGCGAAAACCGCCTAATTGTTCAAAGCTTTTCTAAAATTCCTCAAAAAGAAAAAAATATTGTAGTATCTTGAATATTTGTATTTAATAAAAACTAGAACATTTTTAATATAATATTATGTAAGTAAATAAATTGAGTTCTATTCGAAGATCAAAGTAGAGGTAGTAGAAAACATGCTTAATAAACATTCCAACAAGTTTCTTCAAAAATATTAAAACTGGCAACTCTGTTGCACAGCTGTGTGGAAAAAGTGTTAAGCAAACAAACCACTTAGTTGATAAGCATAGAACCAATTTTAGTGCATAACACAGAACTGAGGATTAACAATACTTGTATTTGTAGTCATCCTTCGAGCTAATCGGTTTCATACTTATTTCACTATTTTTTATTGCACGCTACTTGAGAGCTACAAGAGATTGTTTGTTTCATTAATATAATTAAACTTATTGTGTTTTTCATTTTAAAGTTCTGTGAACAATGGCAAATAAAGTTAATAAAATACAAAATAGCTTTAAAATAAATATTAAACGTACCATTGACACTTTTATAAAACTAAACAATATTTCCTTTGATTTTTTCTTTTGCAAGATTTATCAATCTCATAAATATTAATGTAAAAAAACCTATTTATGTTTATAGTAAAAACCGTTTATTTATCCTTATAAAAATCTTGATAAAAATCTTCTTTCAAAATATGCTGCTTAGTAAATAAAAAATATTTTATAGTAAATCCATCATTGTCATCAAAATAATGATTGTGAAAATCTTTACAATCTCTACGAAAACACTTCATTTTACACTCAATGTGTATGTGTGTGGTGTTTGTGTGTATCCCTGTGTGTGATTTCTATCAATGTCGATAAAGTTTTAAATTTCAAAACTGCAAATAAGAAAATAATATAACAAATAACTAACAAAAATAATATAGCAAACAACTAAATATGTTGTTTAATATAAAGAGGATATACAGTGTGACTTGTCTGGCTGGATGGTGGGTTCGTTGCCTGACTGATAGACAGAGACTGCAAGTTTTATGCCACTTTTGAAATTGACAGCATTTTGAAATACTAAAAATGAACAAATATTGTACGTTCCCATAAGCATAAATAAAGCTAAAAAAATGGATTGAAGGGGATTCCTCCGGCAAAGAAATATTAAACTTGATTGTAATAAAAAAGAGAATAAAAACTAAGTCAATACAATATATTTGTTAGTTGCCATATGTTGTGTACAAACAATATGAATTTGATAGGGATACTAGCTGCAACCCGGAGTGTTTCGCCACTTCCAATTAATGACATGAAATAAAGGTTTTATTTGTATGTATTAAGTTTGAAGATCGTAGCTATTATAAAGTTACATTTGTGGTCGTTGAATATTGATACTTTTTAGTTGTAATACTAATTGTTTCACACACATTTTTATAGCGATTTGCTTTGCACGAAAAGTATTACGACCACTTCGAATATTATGCGTTGATTGTTATGGCTGCAAAACAAAAATCGTACACAGAAAAACGAAAGATTGTCTAAAATAAAATTTAGTTTCCAGTAAATGTTCTTTACTAAATCAGTGAATATTTTGTTTGATATTATGCAGATAATTAGCAGAAAAGCAAGTAAAAATTTGTAATTCCTTTATAATTTTAAAAAATACTCGGCATGCTTTTTAAAAAAAATCGATTTTTTAAAGGACATTTATAAACTAATATTCTTCGAAATAACTTAATAGCTTAATTATTAAAAGGCTTCTAAAAGCTTATATTTATTCACTTAAATTTACTGTGAAAACACTGTTTTGGTTTTAAATTAGCGTAAAAATGTGTGAAAATGGCTAATTTTACATCCTTTATCCTTGAGGAAAAATCATTATAAAACACCGAAAAAGAAATTGTCCTATCATCGCTTCCAATTCGGTGATTGGTAATCGAAAAAGAGAACTTCTTGCAATTACAAGAATATGTAAAACTAATTAGGAATGATCCAAATTTGCAATACTTCCGGATCGCAAATTCCACATTTTCATGACTTCTTTGGAGTGCATTTTTTTTGCTGGGAATAAGATTTAAGAAACAACGAATCGAATTTGAATTCATGGTAAAATTAAAAAAAAGATAAATTACTTTTTTACAAAATAACAGCGTAAAATATTATTAATTTTTAAAATTGATATTAATAAGATTTAAAAAATAACGAAATATATTAAGTTCATGGCAAAATGAACAAAAAATAAACAATTTGTTAAAAAAAACTGTGAAAAAAATTTTGAAAGTATCGTCGTATCGACAGTAAAGTATCGCCGATACCGATGTATCGGAAAATCTGAAGTATCGCTGATATATCGGTATCGGTGACATCCCTAGTTATTATTTAAAACTTAAAAATATTTAAAAAAAATTTTTACTGTCTCAAACAAATCGTTTGTTTGATACATTAGAACAACTCCATTAAATATTTTTGTATGATTATGTAAACCATTTTGTTTAATAGTTATTGGTAAGTATTTTTAGACAAATTGTTTTGTAAATTCAGACAAAAATATTTTTTGATATATTACAGAAAATCCAGTTAATATTTTTGTTTAATTCAGTAAATTATTTTGTTTAGAATTTGCAAATATTTTTGGACAAATTTTTTAATAGATTTGGACAATTTGTTTATTAAGAAACGCGATTTTTCCAGTGGAATTGTTGAGACATTTTTGTCTTTATTTAGAAATTTTTATTCCTGTTTCTAGACAAAATATTTATTAATTCATTGAATTTCGTTACTGAAAATGAAACTTTGTTTTTTCTGTGTAGGGATGAAATGATTCTACGAAGTATTCTAAGCAACTTTGGCCTAGAAATTCCAAAATATGTTGTAAGTGAGTCAGTTCGCATTAGAGATGGGCGCGTGTCATGTTTTTTTCGTGACACGAACACGTACGACTCATCACGAAGTGTTCGTGACAGAAAATCTGATTTCGTTCGTTTTCGTGTGGTGTCGTGTTGAGCAAACTTGACAGGAAAAAACATGAAACGATTTTCAGATTAAAATATGTATGAATGAAGAAGCTTGCCGCACAAGATTATTGATCGAAAATCTTGATAAGTTACTGTTTCTCAACAAAAATATGTAAATAAAAATACAAACAGAATATGAAACGTTAAAAATAGAAGAAAAATATGTCTTTGAATATAAAAAAATTGTTTTTTTGTTGTTTTTGGATTTGATTTCGTGCGTGTTGTGTCGTGTTCGTGATTTAAAATTTTGGGCGTGCGTATTTCGTACGTATTGGACATCCGGGATTCGTGTTGGTATCGTGTCGTTTTAGAAAATGTCGACACGAGGCCATCTCTAGTTCGCATAATTAAAAACGGGCTTGAAATACCCTACGGTAAATGGAACTGACGCAAAACAAGTCCCGTGACCAGTCTCCAGGTGGTAGCGACCAGTCCGAGTTCTAACACTTCCTATGAAGCGGACCAGCCACTTTTACATGGGGATGGCCTAGGATGGAGTTAATTGATACTTTGTATGCACCTGGTAACTTGTCTCTGAACTATCTTATGGAGTCCTAATCGGTGTAGAATAATATAGATTATATATAAATATTATTCCAAAATTCAGCTGTAACTATTGATTTATTTATTTTTTTATTGTTAAAAATCCAAGTAGAAATTGTATTTTATTTTTAATCGGTGTCTTTGATAGGATTCGAACCGGCAACTTCCGGCATGACAGGCTAGTACAATACCCACTCGACCACAGGGGAACTTATATTTCAATGCTATAAATACCAGTTAAGCTCTCATTGAAGGGAGACAATTAATATTATATAGATACTATGTGATAGGCCTTAGATCCAAGTGCATCGAATTTGTTCAGTGCCGTTTCCTGCAATACTAGCCGGAGTACAACTAAGTTGACTGAAAGTTTTTAATATGTGACCATTTACACAATATATCTTTTTGCACCATTTACTACTCCTTATTATTGGTACCAGTCTCATTTTCTCAAGTCATAGGACGAGTACTTTTGGATAATTTGTCACCAAATTTTCCGCAGGGTAGTTTGTCTCAATACAAGAAGGCATATGAGTATCATTATTTAATTTATTGATAAAATATTAAGTATACGCACTTTTTTTTTACTTTTCGTATAATAAAGGCGTCATAGTTTGGGAAGCACAGGCGCTAGTCCTCTCCTTTTTCGGTCAAATAATAGTTGTACAACTCTCAGCTGCCATACCAATTTTTATTCGGAGAGGGTCTGGCCCAATCACTGTTTAGTTATATACGAAATAAGTCACTGACAATATATTTTGGAAATCACGCAAGTTCGCAATGCATGTTAAACCCATGGTGTCTAAGAAAAAGTTGCTTAGAATTCTTCATAGAATTATATGCCACCCTACAAAAATCGAATACCTTAATAATTGTACATAATCTATTGGTACATCCGCATTGTTATTAAAATACAGTGAAGATCTCAGCTAGCATGGTCTCTCATAGGCTTCAAACAAACAAACAAACATACAAGCAAACAAACATAAATTTAGATGTATGTATACAAGTATATACATAGATTTAAATTGATAAAAAATTGAAAAATTTTTGTTTTATTTGTATTATTATAAATGTAAATCTCTCAATAAAGTTGTTTATGTCTATATTCTCAAAAGAGAAATAAATTAAAATTTTTCATAAAATGCATGCAATATTTTTTATAAATTGAAGAAGAGTTAAGTAGAGCTTAAAGCACTGAACGAAATAAAATAAACACCGCAAATGATTTTATATCCAGCTTTTTATTAAATCATTTTGTAAGACTGAAGCTTTGTTCTAAAGAGAAATGTATAGGGCTCTGCTGACTTTACTAATAAATAATAATGTTATGAGAACTGAATGTGTGTTTAAAAATTCATAATAATTGCTTCTTTGAATTCCTTCTTTTTTGCGGAATAATACACATAATTTAGAAAGAGAAAAGTACACTGTGTCTATTGAACTACCCGGTAACTCTGCCTCAGTTGCGGCATGCAGTAAAGGCAGTATTATACAGGTAAGGCTTCACTTGCAGAAAAAAAGTAAAAACTGAAATATCATTTAAATTATCTCTTTGGTATGAAGTTTTTGAAACCTTTCTTTTACACATTTTCGTAAATATATGCCAAAAGAAGTTTGTGCAAAAATTTCACGCAAAAATAACGTAAGAATGAGATCGTAGCCACATTTCGCTTAACCGCTTATATCAATATAGGTGACATTTACTAAATTCGAAAGAACAAAACCCCTAAACGAATTTTAAAATATGTTCAGATAATAACAACGTATCTTTGCTTGTGTGTTTAAATTAGAAGAAGGCGATTTTTGTCATGGAACACGACGTTTGTCGGCTATTTGCCAGCTATTTACATTTAAACAACACGAACATCAAAATACACAACAATGCAAACAACAACAAGAGCACAACAGTTAATTGTAGCTATGTTGATAGCAAAGCAAATAATCACCAACACTTAACCACAAATTATTTCTCATTTATTTAGTTTTCTCTTCGCCAGACATTGGCTTAAATAATACATTACACACGAATACTTAAGTCGTTATTGTAGAAAATGTATGGGATTAATATATAGCTCGTGCATGATATTTCTAACAGTTTTACTCTCATGAAAAGCGAATTTAAAATAGAGCTATTTATCATTAATACATTTACAGGGCTCGGACTTTCATGCAAATGCATGTTTTTTGTGGTCATAGATAAAGATGTATTGGCTAATTATCTATGCGAATAATAAAATTTTAAGTAGTTTGGCATCGATTTGTAGTTGCATATTTTTGCATATTTTGGCAATAAATTCATATTTTTAGAGTCATAAAAACTTTTTTAATACATATTTCTCAATTTTTGAAAAAACTATTAATAGGCAGATTATGGATGGCAACCGAGCCTCAGTTGGGTTGCCAATTTGCTGAAAATTATACTACTTACTGATGACAACTCGCAACTGAGGGCTGTCAATTTCAATTGCTATTTAGGGCCTATTCACATATTACGTAATGCTAGTTTCGGAGGCAACTAAAGTTGGGGTGCATTAAATAATAGACCCAAGTACGTTCGTTTTATTTTTTTTCTAATAATAATAAAAAAGTAAAAAAAAACTATTTTCATATTATTTTAGTTTTGGTACTTTGTTCGTAGATAAATGCATATTTTTGCGCATATTTTTAATTTTTAAGTGCATTTGTTAAGCGCTTAGGAAAACCACAGAAATTTCGTAGGCAGCATTTTGGACACAAATGATGCCTATAAAATTAATCAAAAGCATTACTGACCAATGAGACGTTCTGGAAAAATTTTTTTAACAAAGCGAAACAGCACTGCGGTTAATGTTGTTTACGGAAAACACACGGTTCGTTGCGGAAATCGAACCCATTACCTCTGGACTAATAGGCTAGCATTGATATTACTAAGCCACAGCGGACCCAAGGAATGAATGAAACGAATAGCAAAATTATGAAAAATTATAAGGTTTTGGATAATAATAAGGGAAAACAAATTTTACATAGAGCTATCGTAACACATCCTTATTCTAATATCGGCGTAATTCGTGACTGTTGCTGAGCAAATAAATTAAGAATTTAATGAATTGCTAACTTTAGGTGGGTCACGTAATTTGAAGTGCTTTAGCTGCGAATAACTTTTGTCGGATTTTGCTCACCTTAAAACGTTTTTACTGTTGAGCTCTATTTTGCTCATTTGCATAAATCCTGTAACAATCTTGTAGATTCCTTATGAAACGCCATTGTAGAATTTGTCTATAGTCATCTATTGTTTTCAAATATTTGTCAATTAAAAGCAACAGTTTAATTTCAAATCAATCTCAACTTTATATAAATCTAATGTGTTTGCTCGGATATGATCTAAAAATTTTAAAACTTTAAGAACCAACCAAGAGATTTTAATGCTGGTAAAATTTTTCACACCAAATTCAATATGTGTGAATGAATTTGAAGAAAATATACTCTCAGAGCTCATTTAATAAAAACTATTCTGCAATTAAGGAGTTTTTTGATATTAGGGGAAAACATTATAAGTATATGTATGTTGCATTTTCTTTTCATTTTTTTAAGTGTTTCTGTTGCATGACAAAATGGAAAGAGCATAAACTACCCGTTTTATCATACAATAATTTTATTTTTACTTAATTCGACAGCCAGTTTATGGCGAAAACAAGAGGGGGAATTTTGCAAATAATAAGAAAAAATATAATGAAAACATAATGAAAAATAAATTTAAACATATTTGCGATAAATAATGAAGGAATATTATGTTGCATGAATGAGTGAGCAAAAGAATGACATTCATATTTTGCCACAATAATTTAATATTCATTTGTAAGTTTTTTTTTTAAACAAAGAACAAAACAATGGAATGGAAATGTGCAAGGAGATACAAATTTATTATCATATTTGTTAATAATTATAACGAATAATGAAACAATATGTTTTAACAAAATATTTAAGTAAAAAAATATATATGGGCAAATCCTGCGTGACGAACGCTACATTCGTACGCATTTTCAGATTGAAATATAAACATTTTTTAGTCTTTAAAAAGATATACATAGTGTTTAGTGGAATTTAATTGTGCTTTCAAATGACATAAAATATAATTTTTTGACAGCTATTTGTTGCGAAATAATTGATCACCAAGCTTTGTGACGCAAGCTACAAAAAATGGAAGTAACTTTGAAAGATGAAGAGTGTTTTCGTAATTTTTAGCGAGTTTTGCATAATAAAGCACACAAAATCTAATTCATAAAGAAAGAGGAATATAAGAGAATTCTAATATAATTTATTTGCGATCAAAATTTTTTGTCGTTTTTTATTAAAAGCTGTGAGCCTTCTGTGCTGCACGCTACGTGACGCACGTTACATTTTTTCTTAATAGCTTTTAATTTTTAATTGTGCAATTTACAACAAAAATGAGCTTAGCTGAGTTGTAGATAATATTATTATCTAACAGAAAGCTTTTAACAAAATTTTCATATTCCTTATAGTTTACGAGATAAACTAAAAAATAGTCACTTCATTATTTTCAAGATAGCGGGCGTTCCAGACCACCTCCGACCTCGAAAATTCAAACTTAAGCTTATGGTCATATGTATAACTAAACACATAAAAAAATAGCATCATATATGAAATGCAAGATTGGGTATTTAATTCGGTGTTGATATATCCCTGCGATTCATAAAGAGATCACCAAAAAAAATTTCCTTTATATATTTTTAAGGTTAGGACATTATTCCATCAACATATATAAACAGTTTTAACAACCATTTCTGGGATTTGCCGACATGTATTTATTTACACACAAATTAACAATTAAAATCATCAGCAAATTTTTACAAAAACGTAAGCTCACACTCATAGTCGCTATGATTAAAAAAGAATCTCGAACACGAAAAGCCCAAGTTCATTAAAATTGCATCAAATTCTCAATGTAATTTCCAGTCAGCCTGCAATCAGGTACTGTCTAGTTAATGTAATAGAACTACTTCAGGGACGACACACATTTCTACACAGTGTTCGAAAATAAACCGAACGTTATTTTGTATACTGTATACACAAGCAGATACGATATCTATATTTTTAGTGGCTGTGTATACCCAGCAGCTAAAGTTACTACTAGTAACACTTTGGGACAGTCATATTACTAGTTGTAACAAGACTAGTAACGTTCCTGGTCAAAAAAGAACAATCATATTACTAGTTGTATCGAGACTAGTAACGATACTAGTCAAAAAAGACAATCATATTACTAGTTGTATCGAGACTAGTAACGATACTAGTCAAAAACGGAAAAAATTTTCAGGTATACGATTTTATTTAAACATATTTTTAGCTATTAAAAAAATAAGTAGAATGTGGCTCAGTGGGTAGAGTACTTGCCTTGATAAAGTATGAGGAATGTGTGTTCGTACCCCGGTTGAGTTAAAGTTTTTTGAGGAGTTACAAAACTCTTAATAAAAAAACTAGTTTACAATAACTAGGACTCCAACTGGGATATAACTGTATGCAAATGAACTAGTTGGTCTCCTATGACAGCCTAATGTTAAAATCGATAGTTCGATATATGAAAAAAGGATAGATAGGCAACTAGTCTGAAGCAAAAAGCAACTAGTATAGTTCCAACTACATACCAGTTACTTTGTCTGCAGGGTATTTACACAACCCGAACACAATACATAACGATTTTTTAATGCAAGTCACAAACATTATGTAGCGTTTTGTTTTTTGTCAAAAAATAGTACAATTGTATTGGTTGCGTACTACATACATTATATTTTAGCGTTTTATAATGTTCTTTTTTCATCATATACAACTACACAGTCAAGTATACAGGCACGAGATCCAAACGAATACTAATGCTAAATACACAAAATATACATTAACAATAATGTGCTGTGCCGAACACAACGAAGTGTACTGTTTTTCAACGAAAAACAGAACACTATTAAATGTTCCTATCTTTATATTGAGTTTATTAAAAACAGTATTTTCGTTGGGTACAAGATCACTACCAGAAATACTGTTCTTCTCTTTTTTATGTATTTCCTACACAACCACTATTTACAATATTCTACCGTACAGAACATTAAAGTACATTATATAAGGTAAATTTTCGAACACTGTTTCTACTCTCTAAAACAATTTTGTTGAATATTAGGTCGATAATACTCGGCAACACTTTACAGATTATTATCGACGTAAAATTACACACGCATTATTTTTGAACAAAATATTTTTACTAAAAAAGCGATTGGCTGCGTGCAGATTTGAGCCGCGAACTCCTGACTGATAATCTTACGTATCTACCATTCAGCCGTAGCTGTATTATACTTTATGTTAAATTTTTTCCAATTGGACTAAATATGTTTAATTTGAAAGATTTTTTCTCTAATAAAATAACTACAAAATCGATGTAATTTTAGACAAGGAGAAATTTTCAACACAAATTTAGACAATATATGATCGTAAATTTGAAGTAATGTTTTAGAGTATAGGTAAGATGGAAATATATTGGCCTCGTATTGTTAGAATAAGAACAACAGAACTTCTACAAAGTCCAAATGGAGATGATCTCGTTGATGTTTCTTCTTTTCATCTTAAGACTGCCCAAAATTACCTTTTGTACTTGGCTCAGACTAAGTAGAACACACAGTTAATCTGTGAGGACACGTTGTTATGATAAGAAAAATACAAATTCTAAAATGTCAAACGGAACATGTTCACTCTCAGTTTGTTGGAAGAGCGTCGATAGTCCCATTTTGACAGACTTAGCTCATTTTAAAGAGAACACGGTGTCAACATGTTTTATGATGAAGACTAACAAGTAGGGATACGCCGTTTTGCTGATCCGATACCGATATTTAAAAATAAATATCGCCGATACCGATTCCGATACCGATACGAATATTGAAATTGAGTTCAAGTTTAGATTAACAAAACTCAACAAGGGCATTTTTTTTATTATTCAAAATTACAGTGTAAGAGATTATTAATATTTAAAATTAATATTAAGCCAGTATAGAAATTGGAAGTAATTTTTAATGAACTACATTTTCATTGCCTTGAAAGAATCTATTTTAAAAATATGCAGATAATTAGTAGAAAAGCAAGTAAAAGTTTGTAATTCCCTTATAATTTTAAAAAATACTCGCCATGCTTTTTAAGTAATCGATTTTTTAAAGGATTTATAAACTAATATTCTTCTAAATAACTTAATAACTTAATTACACGCTGTTACAAAATGGCATGTTTTATTTACTCGTGGGGCTTTTAGGTTTAGTTGAGTAGATCATTTTGCCATTTTAAAAAATTGCAATACACCCTCAAAATCGGAAGTTATCGATAAAAAAAAGATGTTTTGGGACTTCACGGACAAAAACAATTTTTACTGCGTTGTTTTGCACTGATTTTCGAAAGGACTTAAGCTTTCTGTGCATATTTAAAAGATTTTGTTGTGACTTATATTTCATGTAAATATCATCAAAAGAAAAATTTTATATTTTATTTTATTTAAATTTTTTTAAATTTTGCGTATTTTTTTGCAACAATTTGCTTGAAAACCTACGCATTTTTATATTTTCATATAAAGCGTATTTTATAGCGATTATAATAAGTCTTGTGTCTTTTTGTTTTGCTGGGAATAAGATTTAAAAAACAACGAATTAAATTTGAATTCGTGGTAAAATTAACAAAAAATATAAGCTATTTTCTTACAAAATAACAGCGCAATATATTATTAATTTTTAAAATTGATATTAATAAGATTAAAAAAAAACGAAATGAATTTAGTTCATGGTAAAATTAGCAAAAAATAAATAATTTGTTAAAAAAAAACTCGGAAAAAAATTTTAAAAGTATCGTCGTATCGACAGCAAAATATCGCCGATACCGATGTATCGGAAAATCTGAAGTATCGGCGATATATCGGTATCGGTTACATCCCTACTAACAAGCCAGAATTGAACAACACAACTTCAATAATTAGCAAGAAGGCAACTACGGAGCTCCATGGTTACAGTTCCGGAAAGGAAGCATTTAAAATCCGGCTTCAATACCTAATGTAGAAGTTGTCAAGATGAAGGCGGGCAAGAAATAGTTATTCAGCTTCTTTCATTTTCTCCTGCCAGCAAATATTGATCAAAAAGTTGTTCAACGGCTTTGTACAATGACATAAGTTCACTTATTAGGAGAATTTAATGGTTTTCTGCCCTATTGTCCTTCTGATGTAGTTTTGGTAAAGAATTTTATATGGAACCCAAGAATTCGCAAGATTGCCGGAGATGATTATATGAAATGGCAAGACATTGAAACATGACACTCAAATGGTAGCATGGTTACAAGACCAACTTCGGGAACACAATTGCAAATAATCAAGCTAAAAGCGGTACTTTGCTAATATTGTAATATTGATACTCTTTGTGGTGTTCAACTTCTTGCCTGCCCGATGAGGCCTCAGGCTATACGTAAAATTGAGCATATCTGTCTTACAGCAGGGACCCTGTGTCTTCTAAAATTCAATTCTCAAGAATGGAAATGCAGCCCGCACAGTACTTCCAATTGAAAAAAGTGTAATTAATCTGTTTCTTTGAAACTGGCGGTCTGATTACAAAACGATGTACGTAAAAGTCATGGAGGAGGACGTAAGCTTTAAGAATATTGAAGTTTAGACTACCCTGTTGAAACACACGTTGAGCTACAGAGTATAAAAGTTAACTTTGTCGGAATCATAACTTTTACAATTATTACCAGATTTTAGTGAAATTAAACTTGGTGTAAAGTTTATAAATAGATAAAGAAAACACATATTACTTTATTAAGATATCTTTAATAGTTTCAAAGATATTTGAATTTAAAAAGTTTGCTTTTTGACCCAAAATTTTGTTGTATATTTAGTCAATATCTCCGGTAATAGGATAGCTGAATGGTAGCGATGCTATCATATCAGTCCAGAAGTCGTGGGTTCGATTCTCGAAATACACCTTGGGAGTTTTTCGCAGACAGGCTGAAAGTTGTTTTTTCTCTAATTCGGGGTGCTGAATCTAAATCTGTAATCGGTTAATTTTTTGTTTTGGTTGTAGTTTTCGAGATATACACTTTTTTCAAAAGGAAGCCGTTAGTTGCACAACAAATGTTATCCTAACTGGAGAATGGTTTGTGATATTCAATTAAACAAAAAACCAAAACTCGATAACAATATTCTCTTCAATATTTTTTTTTAATCTGCTCAGTAGTTTCAGAGATATCGGGGAACTTATGCCAAAAAATATGTATTTATAAACATTTTTCTTGTTGTTAATTCAATCATAAAAAATAATAAATAGTTAGTTATTTTTCTACTTGGATATAGGTAAAGGTGCTTCGAAATAAACATGCCATATCCAATTAAATTGATGTGCAACTTTTGATTTTATTCGCAATTAAGTGAGTGAACTCAATTGATAAAAATCACGATTTTCGTACAACAGTCATAAGCAGGGAGAACGAAGGATGCTTTCCGCTTTTTCTTATCAGATAACGTCCGCAAACATAACAAAAACACTTGGAATCGTCTTTGCACTCTTTGCGTTTTTACAGATTTAAAAAAAATTAAGAATAAAATTGAGATGATGTTTCTAGTGATGCCAACAGCTGATTCTCGTTATGTTAGTGCAGTGCTGCCGACATGCGAGACTCGAGAATCTTGAATCTTGAAAAACGAAACACCGACTCGAATCAATGCCTCATCGGCTCTGATCCAAAAGTTGACTAGAATTTGTAAACTTGTGTAATCTACTTTAATTTTTGCTCTACTTCTTTTCTCGAGTCAAACTAAAAATTTGTATTAAAAAAAGTATATTTTTTAAGCCACGAAAAATCACGCGTGATTGACACTTATATGTATAA
Source organism: Panzeria rudis (assembly GCA_956483635.1). Taxonomy (NCBI): domain Eukaryota; kingdom Metazoa; phylum Arthropoda; class Insecta; order Diptera; family Tachinidae; genus Panzeria; species Panzeria rudis. The sequence continues at coordinate 31,499,516 of OY101449.1, read as the reverse complement.
TAGAGAAAAAAATTGCAACATTCTGCAATGATAAGTTTAATTCGCATAAATTAGTGAAAGACCAACTTGCATAGTGGTCTTCTTAATGTGCCTGTTTTTATAAAATTTGTTTAGGTTTTCAATAAAATGTACCTTAAAGAAAGGCACTCTAACAGAGTTCTGGTTCTCCGTAAACTTGCCTTCAGAGGGTCATCTCGGGGACTCTGAGAGTGAATTCAATACAAATCTGAGTACAGTTAGCGTGCAAAAAAATACTAAGAGCCATGCCAGAAGGGACCTCAGAAAGGCCTCTTATCTGATTACCTTAAACCTTGCTTATTGGCTTATTTGCCATAACCAACAACAAAATATTTTTAAACAAACATAAAAAATAAAATAAAATAATATTCCACTTACCATTAAGACTTAAGCTATCATATTGCTCTGTTTGTAATGGTTCTCTATATATAATCGGATCACTGCCACTGAAATCAGCCACTGTGCCGGAATACAATTCATTATCTGCAATGTATAGGGGAAAGAAAATGCTGGTTAGTTAAGTGTAAAGATAAAAAAAAATATTAAATGCTTTTATTTATATGTATGTATGTATGCACACTATATATGCCATAAAAAACAAACAACAAATTTGTTATTTTTTCTGTAATAAATGAAAAAAAAGTATAATCCAAAAGGGATTTAACGTTTGAAAATATTTTAAAAACAACCTTGAATAACTTGTATTTGCTAAAGCAAAAAGTAAAAAAAAAGATTTAACACATAGAAAACAAACCAAATTTATAGAAAATTCTTTTAAGCGGAGAATTTTCAATGTAAAAAAAAACAAATTTAGTGATAAATTTCAGGGTTTCAATGAAACTCATAATATACGACGTAATCAATATCAAAGAAGTGTGTAGCGACACAGAATATGCATTTTATTCTTCTTGTGGCTTAGAGAGCCAAGTGAAACTCTTGATTGCATCCTTGTTAATGATTTTTTTAAACCAGATTGAAGGTGTTGGCGTTTAATACACTAAAACTATAACAACAACATCAACGTTGACGACGCTATCTTCGCTTATCCAAATGCCCCAAAAAACACTTTAAAGTCGCTGCGGAAAATTTGGTGACAATTGAGCCAAAAGTACTCGTGCTATGACTTGAGAAAATTAGACTGGTACCAAAAATAAGGAGTAGTGAATGGTGAAAAAATACATATTGTGTAAATGGTCACATATTAACCATTTTGAGTAAATTTAGTTGGTACTGCGGCTAGTATTGTAGTAAACTGCACTGAACCAATTCGATGCACCTGGATCTAAGGCGTATCACATAGTATCTATATAATATTAATTGTCTCCCTACAATGAGACTGCCATGCCACTCAGGAGCCTGTTCCGTAATTATATTCAGATATTAACTATAGCTTAACTAGTATTTATAACATTGAAATATTAGCTGCCCTGTAGTAAAGTAGGTAGTGTACTAGCCCATCATGCCGGAGGTAGTCGGTTCGAATCCTATGAAAAACACCGCTTAAAAATAAAATACGATTTCTATTTGGATTTGTAACAATAAAAAAATTAATTAATCGATAATTACAGCTGAATTTTGGAATAATATTTATATATAATCTATATTATTCTACACCCATTAGGACTCCATAAGATAGTTCAGAGACAAGTTACAAGGTGCATACAAAGTATCAATTAACCCCATCCTAGGCTATCCCCATATAAAAGTGGCTGGTCCGCTTCATAGGAAGTGTTAGAACTCGGACTGGTCCCTAAGACCTGGGGATCGGTCACGTGTTTTGTGTCAGTTCCATTTACCGTAGGCGTGATACAAATTCCGTTTCATGCTCGCAGGTAATATTTGTATATGATTTTTTCAATCATCTGCTTATTCGGTATCTTCAACCGATTGAGCTGAAATTTTGCAAGATTTACTTGTGTAGATAAACAATTAAATTTAATAACTAATGGTGATTGATTTTAGCTATTACAACTTTTAAACTAAGTAAATACGAGTACTTACATGATATAAATTGTATAATGGCGTTAAAAAATGATAGTAAAAGTTTTAAAGTAAAAGTTTTTTTTTAAATAAAAGCTTGTTTTTTTTACTTTAATTTTTTTAAATTAAATCAACGTTTTTTGCATTTTCATTAAATTTTTCTGTGCGGGTGCAGAACCAAGCCAATAGTTGAAATTACCGGTTGGAATTTGTTTCACACAAACACGTTATCCTGATGCTCCTGCGATCTATTAATAATGAAACGACAAAGATAATTTAAGCTGTTTTTAGACTATAATACAAGCTGTTCGACTTCTGCACAAAATGCTACCCTGCTATGTGTTGTTATTGCTTTTTTAAAACTTTCCATAAACTCATTAGATCAAGGTTGCATTTTCTACAGAAGTCGATCGGCTTGTGATATAGTGCAAAACAGCTATTAGCAAACATCAAGCGACAGCTGTATAAAATTCTAACACCAAATTTTCAGTGAATTCAAAAATTTATATTTATCATATAATTTATAAATAAAAATTACGAAAAGTACACAAAGTATTCAAAACAATTTTCATTATACAAATATACGAATACGCTAAATACGCTGCAATTTATTTACTCAATGCTTTACTTCAATGAAAATAGCTTAATACCAAGATAAACTAGAACAACTCTAGCAATAAAATGTTAAAGAATAGAAAAGAATAGAAAAGGATATTGTAAAGAACGCATATTAAAAAAAGGCAACAAGGACTTATTTTAATTCATTCAAAATCTCAAACTCAACAAAATCAATCAGAACTAGTTCCGATAAGCAACAACGCGAATTTAAAGAAAATCATTCTCAAAATAAATTGTATTTGTCAGTTGAAATAGGATGAGATAAGTAGGATTTTTTTCTTTCATAAGATTACATCAGAATGTAGAGGATTGAAAGGATTTTTTTCTATTGAATTAATCCTAAATAGCTATCATAGTAGATTGTTAAGGAAATTTGTTTTGAATTCAAGAATTACTTATACGTATTTTAAATATACCAATAAATAGTTAAAACATATTTATAATATGAATAGCAATACTACACAGAAGCAAATAAATTAAATCTTCGGTAAAGAGTTTCAATGGCTTAGCAAATATTTTGTTTATTTTGTTTAGAAACGTACCTAAAAAGAAATTCGTAAATTCAAACAAAAATGGCCCCACAATTTGACTGAATGAAACTAGTTTTTTTTCAGTTAAAAAAAATATACAACTGACTGTAAAATTTGTTTAAAACTATAAGAAATTTTAAACAATTTAATCTCCTAAATCAATTCAAGTCTGGCCTAGTTCTTTGCAATTTATTAAACAAAGTCTTTACCGTAAATCAGTAAAAGAGTTTGTTGAAAAATATTAAAAAATCTTAAAGAAAACAATTATCTAAAGCAAACAAAACTATTTGCTGCATTTTTTTCATTATTTATTAAACAAAATGTTTGTTGCTGTGTATAACAAAATTTGTTTGGATATATTTTCAAGTCCAAAGATATTTAATTATTTTGGCTCTAGTTTGTTCAATTTAATTTTAAAATTTTTATTTAGAAAGAAATTCTTACGACTGTAAAAATTGAAAAGACAAAGACATTTTTGACTGCAGGAAGGGTAGTACTGACACCATGGTATGATGTTTCGAGACCAAACACGATCTCATTCTCTGAACTCTTGTCACTACAGCTGCAGTCAAGTACTTAAATATAATTGAAATTTAATCAATTCGGCTAACGGTCCTTTTCGCAATGTACGATTAAAAGCTAATGCAGACTTTATCGGCAAGTTTTGTATGTTGAACATAGCGTTAAAGTCCATGTACGCTAAAAATAAAATAATAAGTAAATTTAATGTAAATTAATCTTGCAATTTTTGTGAAATAACCATTTTCATTGGTTAAAATAACTTTTTAAAGTTGTAAGTCATTGCATGTCTAAGGTTACTTTGCGCTATCGTTGATCAACAAGATGACTTAGCTTACTTAGTAAAGGCATCAGGTTCATAAACATGAGAACCTAAGCTCAAGACCGAAATATTAGATTTTACTGAATTGTAAAATATAAATTTGGGAAAAACGACGTTTGAAAATTAAAATTATTTTTGATAGTTAAAATTACTGATTTCATTTTTAAAAAATTTTCTTGTTAAAATTACCAATTTCTATGGTTAAAATTTCTAATTTAAAATAATAAAAACGAAAATAGTTATTTTACAAAAATTACTGTATTTAAGTCAAGCAGTCGCCACATGTCTATGTATACATTGCACTATCGTTATTTAACAAGATGACTTAGCTGCAGTGTGTGCTAACAAACAAAACTTATCGCAAACGTTTTATGCGAAGACACAAAATTTTAAAATATTTTTAATCGTTTCGTACATGAGCAAAACCAAAACAAATACTTTTGTAATGATAAAAAATGGAAACAAAACAATTGGCTTTTCACTCATCTGCGTGCTTTAATATCCCGTTTCAATCGTGCAATTGCAAACAAAACAAAATAATTCTTTTCTTTTGCTTGCAATTTCTTAAGAAATGTATTTCGTTGAATGTTTCATTGTATTTAGCATAAATACACTAACACATTCTCTATTATGATGAGCAAATCAATAGGGAACGCTTGCAAATGTATTTTCTTAAAACTTTTCAATTTTGTTCTTGGTCTTTTCTAGCTGCGTACATTTAAGTTAAAGTACATTTATTCTACACAAGCACAAATAATACAAAACTAAACGGGGCTATCATTCTCGTTGTTATTGTTTTGGTTTTTTTACACATTGAAAAATATATAACAAAACGAAAGCAAACGACTCGTTTATTTTAGTTTCCTACTCTGCTTAGCTGATATGGTAAAGGCGCCCGGCTTATAAACATGAGAACCTAAGTTCAACACCAAAGATTTACAAAAAAAAAACAAAATATTTTTTCGTTTATTTTATTTCCCTACTCTGCTTAGCTGAGAACTCTGCTTAGATGAGAACCTAAGTTCAAGACCAAAGATTTACAAAAAAACAAAATTTTATTTTTAAAGAAACACACTTACTGTTTAAGCCTTGGCAGGCTCGAACCTGCGACCTTACAGTTAGTAGTGTTACATACTATCAACTAAACTGCAATTTATGGGTTGGCGCAATTCTAACCTATGAAATTGGATATATTTACCAATATTTTATTTTGAGTGTAAGTGGTTTAGAGATTCACTATATTCTTGTCTCCTAAAGCAATGTATTTTTTGTATTTTTGTATTTGTATTTATTTGCAAAATTGTAACCTAGCACAACAAGATATATATCTTATAAATGACAGCGCTGGTGAATTAACCAAATTAATAACAAAGATTATAAATAAAAATAATGACATGACTAAAAATAAATCATTATGCATATGGAAATATAAGAAAAATACATACATAGTATAAAATAATATAAATGAACAGAAAAATAAATAAAAAAAATTGCATCAAATAGTGACAAAGTTCGTTTTTTTCGAAAATCATTAAAACTGAAATATTACATTATGAAAAAATTTTGTATAACTGCTTTTTAAACGCATTTGCATTGCCTAAATTCTGAACATAATTTGGCAAGAAATTCCAGAGACTTGTAGTATGTATAAAAAACTGTCGTTGTGACATGAAGCTTTTACATCTATGCTGAATTATTTTCTTCCCTCGATTAGATCTAGCAAATTGGATCTTACTAAAGAAGTACATAATTATTTTATGTAAGAACATGAGGCATTTAAGTTTTAAAATATATTCAAATTTAAGTTTAAATATATGATACGAATATAGCGAAATGTGGTCGCGACGCCCTTTTACGTATACATATCTTGCTATATTGTTGTAAGCGACGTTGAGTTTTCGTTGATCATCGCTGTCAAGTTCTCAAGAATTTCACACCCATATAGAAGTACAGGAATTAAACAAGTTTTTGCTAGTTGCATACGTATGTTGAATGGGTTTGAATCTATGACAGCCCATAAATTTCAAAGCATACTGTAGACTCTACCCACAACGATATTAATGTGATATGACCATGTTAAACGAGTATTAAAGACAACACCCATGTTGAATGCTGATTTAACATATTCAATTTTGTCTCCTTTGGTGTTTAGCACAGGTACGTCTAAGTCTCTGTTAGATTTCGAAAGCAAAGTACATTTAGATTTGGAGAGATTAATACATAGCCCATTTGCATTGGCCAAGCTATCAATTTTGTTTAAATCATTATTAATATAATTTATGGTGGAATTTAAATTTTCTATACGTGTACTCTGTAAAGCTGTACGTCATCCGCGTACATATGAACTTTTCCGTTAATTATAATATCAGGCAAATCATTAATGCAAATACAGAATAAAAGAGGCCCCAGTATAGAACCTAGGGTAACTCATCTATTAACATTTAGTGCATTTGATATCTTGTTATTTAGATGAACACGCTGATACCTGTCCATAAGATAGGAATGAATAAGATTACAGGCTGAACTTGAGAAGTGAAATAGTTTTTGAAGCTTAAATATTAATGTTTTATGATCTACCGCGTCAAATGCTTTTCTGTGGTCCAGAAGTACTAAAAACGATACCATATTTGCATCAAGATCAAGATGTCAAACCAAAATATTAACTGGTACAGTAAAGATAATTACTGAAAATAAGTTCTATTTAAAACAAACATTTATTTGAAAAACTTTTTCGTAATAAGTTTTTCCGTGTAATTTCATCTTAAACACATATAAACTTTTTGTACAAACCCCTCTTTCACACAGTTTATTTATTACAAATGCACCAGCAATATTAAAAAGATGTATTGCACTACATTTTTTCGATTTTATTTTAAAGTAATCCATAAAATTATCTTTGCTAAATAATGAATTCCTATAAAATAAATTAAGTCTTATTGGTTTTTTTTCATTTACCCAACATAAAAAGTATTTAAACAATTCATGAATGTGCAATAATTTATTTTATCGAAGTTTTCTTTCCTTTCTTTTTGCAAACTACAGAAAAATAAAGCTATTTATTTTTCATTTGAAATTTAATTGTGGTGTACAAATAAATTATTTCTTGTTTTAGAAAATTTTTATTAAATAAAAAAAGAGTTTTTTTGGCATAGAAAGTTGAAAAAATGAAACTCTTTTGGCATTAGTTAGAAGTTTGAAATTGAACTATTTAAGGATGCTACCTAATTGTAGTTATTAATTTTTACTTTATGAACAAAATTTGTAAAAATTTAAATTTTTTAGGAAAGATACTGAGAGTAATTGTAAATATAAAATTTTTTCATTAAAAATATCAAATAGAAAAGTGGATAGCAAATTTTACTAAGGAACATCTTTTCAAATCAATTTACAAAAAATATTTCAATAAAATCATTTGCAGAGTCGTATAAAGGCTTTTATCTATGAACATAAAAAACTTGATATACAGTAAAACGAACAAAAAAAGGAGAGCTTGTTAGTTTAAATATTCAGCCAAAAATTTGCCATAAGTGTACCTCTTATTTTTCCATTGGTATAACTTAGCATTGATGGTTGTAGTGCACTAATTTTGCAGTTTCCACTAATAATTTCTGATAGAGCTAAATTACAGCACTAATTTTATTTATGTTTAGAGGTCAATTGAAAATTAGCAGCCTCACTAAATATTATAGTGATGCTAAAAAAAATTTGTGCTAAAATTAAATTATTTGATTTAAAAAAAAGCAAATCTTTAGTTTATTGCAACTTTATTTTCTTCAATAATTTGAGTGCAACATAGAAATTTTGCGCAAATTTTTTAAAAGTTTAGTAAGAGTGTGTTTAAATGCATCTAACTTTTAGTGCTGATTGAGATTTTGTACTAATTGAGTGTAGTGCTAATTATTTCACTAAATCTGCGTTTAGTAACAGAAAAATTAGCACTATTACAAATTTTTTTTGGTACTACTAAAGAAATAGTTTTTATCACTAAGCTGTAGGGATGGGCAAAACTATCGATATTTGATACTTTCTCCAAAATATATCGATATATATCGTCAATATTTTTAATTGCAATATATCGATATTGTTTTCAAATTCAATATTTTTTTAGCATCGGTTTTGTTTTTCGTGCAGTTTCCTTAAAAATTTCGACACAATCTTCATCATATAGAATTTTATGTATACGAAATATTATTTTTTTTGAGAATAGTTTTGCTGATGTACGTTCCTTGAAATATTCGTGAAACAGCAAGGCACACAGAAAAAAGATTGAACATAAATAGTATGAAAAAAGTTCATAATCTATTGTTCATATATTTCAGTAGTTTATAAATAAAATACAGGATTTTTTTTTCATTCCCAGTATGAATTTAGCTTTCAATAAATACATTTATGAAATCAAAGTTGCTTTGAAAAAAATTTTAAATTTTTTTTGTCAACAAATTCTAAAATGCTTTTCTATTTATATAAAGTAAAAATACAATTCATTCCAAATATTCTGTTTGGCAGAAAGGAAATCGTTGTGCCTAGTACAACAGACTTTACAAGGTCAATACTGAATTTTTAAAATTAATTTTTAAAAAATGAATGAATCTGGAATGAAAATAATTTGGAAAAAAATTATCATGTTAGATTCATAGCATTTATGAAAAAATTCCTTGGATATAAGTAATATTTTTTTCTGTGCAATTGGAACTTAACTCTTTTCAAAATAATTATTTATAAGAAAAGTACTTTTTGTGTTTCATTTTTAAAAATAATCATGCTTGGAAAATATCGATATATATCGAAATATCGATATGTTCAATTCGATATATATCGTTGCCGATCGATATTGGAAAATGTATATCGATATATATCGCTATATTTTTTCACTTACCCATCCTCACTGCAATATGTATTAAATTAAATTAAATTAAATTTAAAGTTTTTGAAGGGGAAAAAGTAATAACATCGACAAATTTGTGCATTTGTTTTTTCGGTAAAATTTTATGTTGGAAATTTTGTGTCAAAAGGTAAAAATTTCAGGAATTTTTAAATGACGTTTAGAGATATTATATAAAAAATATTCAGCAAAAAAAACACAGGTTTTTGATTTAATCAGTTTTGAAAATTTCAAAACTTTGCAGATAAGTAATTTTTGCAAAAAAATTTTTGCTCTATACATTTTTTGTAGCCCATAATATTCTGCTTAAAATGACATACAATCCAATCTTGTATATAAAATAGTTTTCGATATAATTAAAAACTAAACTCAACACTTTCGGTAAATTTAGCGAAATAATGATATTTTGGATAAGTCATAAAAATTCCGATTCTCTCTTACTGCTTATGTTCGATTTCGTTGGCGAATATAAATTTCTATAGGAAAATTAACTAAAAGACAACCCAGTAAAGAAAAAAAAATCGACATTTAGAAGCAATAAAATTTGTTAAAAGCAACGCATTGCATATTTAAGATTATATGCTTCCAAAAATTGTGCCTCAAATGCACTAACGTTTGCCAAAGAGGACGAACAAATACGCACGAACACTTATTAGCTTTTGACGATAATTTTAAGATATAAAAAATATAGGCAAAGCAACATTAGTATTTAAGATTTAACTTTTCTCACTTACAATAGTGCTTCTTCGAAGCACTAACGTAAGCGAGACCCTTAAGATATGTTCTACGATTTTATACACCAAAAGTATACACACACATATAGTATGCGCGTATACATGAACAATACATTTTAAAAGTAAAGTAAATAATTTTAAAATATTGTATCTGTAGAGTAAGTTTATGTTAACTTCGTGCTGCCGATTTGCAACAGTGTTTTTGGCTGAGTGATTGGTGCGTTGGATTTCAAACCTGAAGGTTGAAATTAAAATAATAAACAGTGGCTAAAAATACAAAATTTAACATGCCATTTATCTGTATGGGGCACTTATTGTACCAAATAAAAGCTAGAAAAAAGAACTGAGATACGCACAAAAATAAGGCCAAGTTCCTATCCAAAAATTTCGGCCGTAAAAATTACTGAGATAAAAATATGTACCAAGCTCTTGATAGGTACAATACCATCACATTTCTAGGCAACCTGTACAGCAAAAATAAATTTGGTACCAGGAAGAAGTAAGATTTATTAGAAGGTTTTCGGAGATGCGCAAAAGCCCACAGTGCCTCTGCCTTACGAGGATGCAATAACTTAAGCGAATGAAGAAATTTACCACACACGCGACGCAGTTGCTTAGCTATTTATATTTTTCATGTTTTTTAAGTCCAGGTTTTTATTCAACTTACACTTTTTTATAGTGCGTCCTTTCTCGCTTACGTGGATACAAATATGGGTGCTAGTGTTATTTTGACTTCATAATTCGATTTTGCATTCTTGCTACGAAAATAAATGTACCTCGGTAGCTTAGTGATTAGTGTTCTAGCCTACCATGCGGAGATCTTGGGATCGATTCTTCATTTAATACGCGAACAAAAAGTATTTAATAAAAGTAAACTGTAGTGTAATATAATTTCCAATTGTATTTGTATAAACATACAAACATACAACATACAACATAAAATAATGGCAAATAGAAAATTAGTCTAAGTGTAGGTAAAATTGTGATATAAAGAGCAAAATTTTTTTAAATTACACATGCATATATAAAAAGGACGTGAGATTAATGCATCCAGGATGCGCAGAAAGAAAATCATGCTTCGAGGCCTACCAGGTCGGACATCCAAAATCATGTAATACCGAAGCAGGTTGGTAAGGGAGAGTACCGATCTATATCCCTTACAAACCTGCTTGCGGTAGACGAATATTGTTGCTGGGTGTTAGCTTGGCAATACCTTTTTGCTTTTCTAATATAGGAAAGAATTATGGGAAAAATGTTGCAAAGCTTACAGAAACGAGATGGTATTGTACCTATCAAGAACTTGGTCCTTATTTTGATCTCAGTAGTTTTTACGGCCGAAATTTTTGGCTAGAAACTTGGCCTTATTTTCACATTTATGTTTTTGTGCGGATTCTCTTTATTCCCTATGTACTCCACTGTGAATTTTAGCTTAAGTATATTTGGCAAACAAATACAACTTTATACATGTAGTATTACAATATATGTACGATTTTTTTCTGTTACTAAAATTTTTACCAAAATAACTAAGATTCACACAAGACCTTCAATGAGTTGTACATTGAGACTCACATATGTATGTATGTATTTACATTGTACATAGCTACATTTTCCTACACTACAGTTTAACATGTAAATCAAATAAAACTGCAAAGAAAAAGTAAATAAATATATTCATGATATTGTAATAAATATATATGTATATTTAAGTCAAAATGGTACGTATAAGAAGCCTAAGAAAATAATACAAAATAAATAGAATGAAAAGAAACTTTCAAATACTTGTGTATAAAAAGTTTCAATTACATAGACAGACACTCACTCGTTCAAATATTTACTCAAATAAATACATATAGCAAATTCATTGGGTAAGTTATGGTTAGAATGTACTAACAATTTGTAAAATCTATTCATTTAAATATCTACTAGAGAAAGTACATATGCTGGGATAAAATTAAACAAATACTACATACACTTCATTACATACGATAAGATTTACATCACAACATTTATTCGGGAAATGAATAGCAAAATATTCGCTAAAACTAATAGAATGAAGCCATTATATTAAATACACTCTACAATATACGATACGACTTACAACATATGATGAAAAATTAGAATGTTTGAAAGGTTGCAATCGAATATTTAAATAAATAAAGAAGTTACGTTGTTTTTATTAAAAAAAATACCAGAAATGGTTCATGTTATTAGCAAAAATTTTTGGTCCATATAAAAAATGCATATAAAATAATGCAATTTGGCATCAATAACTAAAAATCGAAAAAAATGGACATCGGCTCTTATTACAAAATTCACAGACTTGTGCATACGAGAAGCTGATTCAGAACTATCAAACTTGATGCAAGCATGAACATTCTAATTGAAGTTTTTTCATTGCAAAATTACTCACTTTACAAACAGAAAAACAGCTTGTTACTAACATGTCCGCCAGCAACTATGTGTATTATTATGTATGGTTATGCCAACAGTATTTTAGTTATTACCCGACTGCGCGGCGCAAAAAAGGGTATTGTATTTATTAGCCTATGTAAGTTTGTATGTATGTATCTGTGTTCCTTTGCAGCAATTCCAGTACCATTACGAACGCGTGGGCCGATTTTGATGATTCTTACGTCAAACGACTTGTCTTAATCCTGCGAATGTCTCTAAAGATATGGCAGTAGTCAAAATTCAATACGGCGGCCAACATACGCCGTTTTGTGAAAACGAAAAAAGAAATTAATAAAAAATAGAAAGTCGGCGAACTATACTAAAATGGGTATCATTGAACAGGTATTTGAAAATAATCTTTAGGTTTCTCTTATCATTTTTCATTTCGAATGACCATTTAGTATCTAAAAAAAAAAATAAAAAATAAGAAATAAATTTAAAAAATAAAAAAAAAAAACCCGACTGCGTAAAAAAGTAAAAGAAAAATAAAAACAAGTCCAGTGTGCGGAACATAACGACTTTGAAGCATTAAAAATCGAATCTTCAAATCTTCACAATAATGGTTTCCGGATGTAAAAGTCGATATGTTTCGCACACTCGATTTGTTTTTCATTTCTTTAGTTTTTTTTATACAGTCGGATTTTTTTTTTGATTTTTTAAAGTTATTGGCGGATATTCAGAAATCATCACTAAGTGTTCACAGTTGGTTACTTTCAGCACAAAATGTTTGCACTTAATTATGGGCAAAGCTGTAACTAAATGCCAACTAACAAACACATTCAAAGAACAGCTGATTGCGTCCATTTCTAGTGCGTCCAAAAAACATACACAGAAAAAAAGAAATAAACTAGAGATGTGTTTTTTGTCAACAACATTTTATTGAATAACTTTATTTTTACAGGACCTTATTTTAATTGATTTATATACAAAATATAACCAAAAAAATATTTTTTTTTAAATATACATGAGTTTTTTACAGAACAAAAACTGTTTTTTAATATGTTCATAGTCTTTTTAGTTAATTGCGGTATATATCGTTCAAAATATTACCGACTAATTTCTAATAGCAGTTGCTGCGCTAGTTATGAATTGTGAATAAGATCTATAACTATCTATGAACTATTTTCTAGTTTCTGTTTTATTAGTTGCGACTTTGGTTATGATTTCTGAATATACGCCACTGTTTATTTTAATTAATATATCATAAGTATAATCACGATGTACCATTTAAACTTTGTTCTTAGTAGGAAGTAGCTTGCTGCTTGAACAATTCAACAAAGGAACCGTTCTAGCCACTCTCAAGTGAGCGGTAATCAGTAACTTTCCACCTCTGAGAAGAGTCCCATCCCCTAACAGATAGCATAGCCTTTATTATTGCGTTTTATAAAGTGCGCTATCGGGCTGGGTTAGGAATTCATAAAAACCATCTACAGAGAATCATATTACTTTTTAAAATTTTATATACAATCAATTTTTGTTAAAAAAAATTTTCAAGAAAAATAATTTTTCTTAAACGAAATCTAAATTGTAATAAGAAACAAAAACTAATTCAAATTTATAGTGCACTGGCCTTTCTTTCCAAGTCTTTAAAATTATATACTCTTAAAAACTTACATACAAAGAGTTAAACCTCAAATAAAGTCTTCTAAAGGAAACGACCTTCAAATAAACAAAAAAAAAAAGTACAACATCATCATACGGTGCAATAAACATGTACAGGGAAAAATGTAACAATTTTTCAAATTAGTTTGTCCAAGGCCAAAAATCCCCAATGAGTTTTTTCATCTTGACTTTAACATAAAAGACGAAAGGAAAACCAAATAAGAAAACAAAACAAAGGGCAACATTTTATTGCGAGGAAAATTTTGGTATGGATGTATGTGTGTACGTACATATGGGAACAAGTGTGTGTCAAAGAGAGTATCTATTATCCTTAAAATAATTTAAAATATTCTACATAGCAACAATTTATTTAAATAGTTGATAAAAATAAAAATGATAGTATAAAAACACATATTTATATACGAGGGCTGACATATAGCACTTAAAGCAATTAATGGCAAAGTTTTTTAGTTTCTAGGAAAAAGGAAAATTATGACATTAATATTAAAACTATGTAGAATTTATAATTTCTGTACTCGTGTGTGCTTACTGATAAATTTATGCACAAATCTTACATTCACACTTTCATCAGTTCGAAGATGGCAATACTGGCGGCTGCAATAGAGATTTTGATTTTCAATATTTTAGAGATTTAAACTTTTTTATTTTGAAACTGGCTATTTAAAAAAATGTTTTCAGCAGTTAAGTTATGAAATTTACGGCTTCACAATGTATGATTAAAAGTTAACGCGAACTTTAACGGAAAGTTCGGCATACAAAGCTTGTCGTTAAAGTCCACGTTGACTTTTAATCGTACATTGTGAAAAGGCTTAAGATCGTTTTTAGTTCAATTTTTCAATTAAATTATATTTTTATTTCGAAAGAAATTGTAAAGAACGTAGACAAAGAAAATTTTGACTGTACGGAATGTTGAACTTACATCAATGTAGAAAATATGCTGACATAGATGACTCTATTAAAAAGTTTGATACAAACGTTAAGCAGGCTGTTCTCAAGGCTACTTCCATTATATGTAAATACCCAACAAAAACTTTGCTTACTGGTAGACAAAAATGTATATGAGGATTTAAGTCGTAACTACACTCTAAAACATTTCTTAAAATTTAAGATCACATATTGCCTAAATTTGTGTTGAAAAATTCTCGTTGTCTAAAATTGCATCGATTTTGTAGTTAATTATAACAAATAAACATAATTTGTGTAATTTTTCACAAAAATACAAATCTGCTGTGAAAAGTGTTTATTTTTAAACAAAGTATGTCTAAATAACATTAAAATATTGAATATTATGCATATCTGTCTAAAAACATCGGAAAACGTTTAAACAATAAAAGCACGCCATATTTTTCTTCAGTCATCAAAAAATTTTTTTTCTTGGACCAGGACTCAGGGGATGACCCCTACTGATGCAATGCATTGTGCTGAAACAATGAAAATTGGTTGTGGAAAGGAGTATAAAGGGAGTAGTGTTTGTTGACGTTTGATTTGAATCTTCCAACATTGAAACTGACAGGAAAGACCCTTGCAGGGAGTTTATTCCACATACGAACAGTTCGGCTAAAGAACGGGATCTCTCTATAATGCGTAGTGCGATTCACTGGCGCATCGACCACAAATGGATGTGCCCTTAATGAAGAATGTGTTATACGCAAAAAAGAACGGGTTTCGGGAACCAGTTCCCTGATTTCATCATTGTAGCAACGATAAAAAAACGAAACGCACCCCACATTGCGTCGATGCTCAAGCGAGTCAATGGAGTTGGCTACCCTACTGTCACCGATTAGCTTCTTCGCCCTCTCCTGCACGCGGTCGAGTAACTTCAAAATAGACTTTTAAGCAGCGGCCCATACATGAGAGTTGTATTCCATTTTCGGACGGATATAGGCGGTATAGATATTAAGGAGATCAGATGGGGTGAAGTATGTCTTAGACCGTCTTAAGAAACCGAGGCACTTAAATGCTTCTTTTGAAACTTGAAAAATGTGATCCGCCCATCGAACATCACACTGCATTTTCATGCCAAGAACATCAAGAGCTACTGATTCCTCAATACCCACACCGCCCATATTTACAGATGGAGCAGCGCGATCGGTCATACGTCTGTGAGTAAGCATACAGCATTGGGTCTTACGAGCGTTGAAATCGACCCTATTCGCACTGCCCCATTCAGATATTGTTGTGAGATCGTGATTAATCGTATCATTCATGTTTTGCTGCATGGCCCTAATCTCGAACAGACTTGGCCTATTGCTGAATGAATATGAATGGCAGATGCTGCTGTCGTCTGCAAAAGAGTAGATAGGAAGGTCATTAAGAAAAATAATAAATAGGGTAGGAGAAAGAACGGAGCCTTGTGGTACCCCTGAATTAATCTTGAACTCGTTTGTTGAGATCCCATCTATAACAACCCGTATAGTGCGATCCCTGAGAAAGCTCGATATAAATCGAGAGAAGTCATTACCATTTAAAGTACTTTAAATAAAAATTTTGTAATGTATTTGTAAGTAAATATTGTTAAATTATAAACAAAATTGTAAGACATTGTTTTAATAAATGTAATGAAAAAAATATTTACTTTATACATTTTTATTGAAGAAAAAACGTTTCAAATTGAACGTATTTAGTCCAACTGAAATTAATTTAACATAAAGTGTAATACGTCTATGGCAGAACGGTAGCTACGCTTGACTATCCGTCAGGAGGTCGAGGTTCGAGCCTGCACACAGCCAATCGCTTCACGGATGTTTTTTTCTTTGTTAAATATATTTTGTTCAAAAATCAACAAAAATAATGCGTGTCTAATTTTAGGTCGATAATAATCAGTATAGTGTTGCCGACTATTATCGACCTAATTTTCAACAAAAGTGTTTAGAGTGTACTTACAATTTGACTCGATAACTACTTATTTTTGTTTGGGAAGTCCAAAAAATAAGGGGTACCGCTTACAAATGTATTTACATTGTCACAGCAACTAACTAGTTATTATTTGACTTACTTGAAATTAAAAAATAAGTGGACAAATAAATAAATTAAAATTAAAAAAAAAAATAAACACACATATTTTATTTATATGTATAAAGTATTTTTTATTTTGGGTTATCCGAGATACGAACTTGTACTCATTCAGATTTAAAGACAAGAACTTTACCCACTCTGCTATTGTTGACTTATAAGTTTAAGCGACAAAAAATTACTTTTCATATACAAACACATGTTGACTTAAACAGTGGTTGTCTACTTATTTTATTAATACATATCAACAATTGTAACTACTTTCAGATTATGAAAAAGAACGTACTAATTTTATTAAGAACATTGGTAGTAGTTCTAATTTTAAGCATCGTAATAAGATAAATAAGTGCCACTCATTGCTTTGTAACCCATTAATAAGGTACTACCGATTACAAAAATGACAAAAGTTTTTGCTGTACAAAAGAAACTCAATGTTCCATTGTTCGACCCATGAAAATTCGTCGTCAAAAGAAATGCAAATTTAAAGCTTTTCTTACAAAACCAGAAAATTATTCCGTTAAAAACTTTTAGTCCTGCCCTCAAACATTAAATAATTCATGAAAATCTAGTATTTTTTTTCTGCTTGTGTATACTTTTGAATTCTTATTTTATGCAAAATTTATTTGCATAAAATATTTACTCAAACTTTTTTAAAACAAACTTTAAAATATAATCACAAATATAATATATTATAAATACTTACACATGTATGTTTTGTAGATTTGTATGTGTTTTTACAAATGTATAATATATTTTAATAAAATGACATTTGTAACTTTATATTCATTTGTATATTTATCTAGAAAATTAAACCTTTAACTCGGAAACAAACACACAAAAATTGTTAGATAAAATTTATATGAGAAAAAAGTTAAGAGTACAATTGCTAGCAAAAACCCTTGTGCAATATATGTTTGAATATATGTATGCATGTATAAAAACTCTAAGGTATCCTTTGGCATATAACTCTAGCAAAGTTTTTTTAAATGCTTTTAGAGTTTGATGCTTTCACAAAAATGTGTTTTAAAAAAAAAGTAATGGCATGTCTATTGTATTGTTATAACTACGAGTACGAACTAAAAACACACACAATCAGTCATTTCACAAGGTAACGTTGAATAAATATGTTTAGGAACACGGCAGTCAAATTAGTTTTGCACGCGCAAAGATATGGATGAGGCAATCATAATCTAACATAATATGATTAAATTTATATGGTTGTAGTAAAATTAGATTATATATTATGAAAATATAGCGGTTCTAAATATTATATCATTGTCTAATTTAATAATAATATTATGTCATATAACCATAATATTGTTTGAAGTTGTCCTAGGTTCGCTTTACATAGGCGTAATATAATGACGCATAAACATACTTTTGCCGTATGTAATCACAGTATTGTGAAAAACATATTTTTATAAAATATAAACAATGGTTTAATGTAGATATCATAGGTAGTTTGATTACAAATGAGCTAACTTAAAACAATATGGTTATGGACAATATTATTACTGTTTCATAATAATGAAAATTAAGTTGTAGTTAGAACGAATCCTTTTAAAAAATTAATCTCAAATAAATTTAAATATTTTTTATTGTAGATATTATACTAATGATATATAACAATACAACTTTCGTTATAATCAGCATTTGTAAACAAAACTGTATTGCAACCATATTACAACCATGTTGTTCTTTTTACAAAATGGCAATAATATTATGATCAAAAGTAAACATGACTTTCTTTAACATTACTTTTGAGACAAAAATAACTTGCTTCCTATAACTATATATTGTTGCAGAAAGCATAATATTATTGTTGTTATCATACGGCATCCATGTATTATATACATACATATCTTGCGGTATGCAGCTGTAATTCATTTGATAGTCCTTCGAAGTATTAACTGAAGTTTGATGGTTGATTCACCACAACATATACAACTTTGCTTGTCAAATTCATGTTAAAGTAAAAAGTAGTAGATTAGTTTCTTACACCTTGCAAATTTCATATAAGTCCAGCATTGAAAAGTATGGCTAGACCAAGTGTTTTTAATCGCAGTTAATGAGAATTCATAGAAGTAAAGTCTCAAGAATCTTCACTACAAACTTTACCCGATATGTTTTGGCCACTTTTGTTATACTGAAGTTGTAATTCCTTTTTTGGACCCTCTTTGTTCACTACACTCTAAAGCACTTTTGTTGAAAATAAGGTCGATAATAGTCGGCAACACTTTACTGATTATTATCGACCTATAATTAGACACGCATTCTTTTTGTTGATTTTTGAAAAAAATATCTTTGATAAAGAACAACAAAAAAAGCTCTGGTTGGCTGTGTGCAGGTTCGAACCGGGACCTCTAGCCTGATAGCCTAGCGTATCTACCATTCAGCCACAGCCATATTATAAGTTATGTTGAATTTGGTTTCACTTGTACTAAATTTGTTTAATTCTAAAAGTTTTTTTTTAATAAAAATTTATGAAGTACATTTTCTTAATTCATTACATACTATTTATTAAAAGAAAAAAAAAGCGTTACAATATTGTTTTTAAGTTGACAATATTTTCTTCCGAATACTTACAAAATTTGTACTTAAAATCATTTAAATACCAGAAATTTAATTATGCTGACTGAAGATAAATATGGCGTGCTTCTCTTGGTTAAACATTTTTCTGGTGTTTTTTTTTTAAACAGATTGCTTAGTTTTAAAGATTTTAATGTTGCTTAAACATACTTTGTTTAGAAATAAATACTTTTAACAACAGATTTTCATTTTTGCGAAAAATTAGACATATTATGTTTTTTTTTGTTACAAATAAGTACAAAATCGATGCAGTTTAAAATGTTGTTGTATCTGATTCATGGTCTAATACCTCCCAAGGTATCAGCCTTGTGTAGTTACGGCTTAAAATAATAATTTTAATTTTTTTCAGACGATGCTCTCTTTTTCACTCTTTCTCGCAAATAAGTGTGTGCTTATTATGACTACAGTTCTAAATTTGTCAGCTTCTTAATCGTCTAAAACTTCCTTATGTATTAATTTCGTTTTTGCAAGCTACTCACGATCAAACCATTCTGTTCCCAGTGAACTCGTTAATCATCCTGAGTTCACTCGATATCGCCTGCAATCTGTAAACCTTCAGGTGGTTTCCTTACACCTATAGAAAAATATATCATCGCATTGATGATGGCCTATCATCAGAATTCTGTCATCAATGCTATGAAAACAGACATCAATCTGACGACAAACGTCATCATAGAATTTTTTCATAGGTTAGTTGTCATCATTGCTATGAATGGAATAACATCAATACGCTGTCACGTATTATATATTACACCTCGCGACAGAAAATAATACATATTTTTCTGGTAGGTATTGTCGAGTACAACAAGAATCTGTTTTCAAAATTTGCCAATCACTTCCAAAATCTTGAGTTACGAGTAAAAGTCCGGTTTTTGGTACCTTATAAGTGCATAAGACAGCAACTTAGTGGAATATCAACCGATTAAAAATTTTTCAGCATACATATGTATTTAGAAAGAAGAAACTGAGACGTTTCGAATACTGCATATGTTTCTTAAGGTACTTTAAGAAATCTGTGTGTATTTCACCAGTAAACAAATTTTTTGACAACTTTTCAAATTCAATTCATACTGTCACTCTTAGAGCTGTATTTCATTTGATAGTTATTGATATTAACTTTTTTCTTTATGTCTTATGTTAAGCTTCTTTTATTGTTACTCTATTCTAGTATGAGTTATCATTGATAATGCCAAGTACTAGTTTGTGTGAGTGTTTTTTTGTTCAGTTTATTTGAACATGTATAGTACATCCTTGTGCTAGGTGACTTTAGTGATGTTTTTACGGGTTATTTTAAAGAAACCTTACTAGTTATGAATTTATTTTAAAAGTACGTTTACTTCAAAAACAATTTTTTTTTACAAGGAAACATCAGCTATTTAACTAATTTTTGCCAGCAAGTAGAATACAAGACTTCTTTTAAATTCTTGCCCTGCATTTTTTATTGTGACTCAACTTAGTTTTGCCACGGTCCGCGCAAAATAGTTATATGCCTGTCAGTCCTTGGTTGACGATCGGGAACTAAAAATGCAGACAAAATAACTCAAGCAGTTTAGAATGAATAAGAAACTAACACACAAACAGCTTTGATTGTAGGTATTGAAAAAATGCCCATCAGAGCGAGACAACAAATAACAAGTTTGTGAGTGTTGGATTATTAATCAGATAGGGGAATTCCGGCAAAACTAAGTTAAGTCACAATAAAAGAAGTCTTGTATTCTATTTGCTGGCAAAAAATAGTTAAATAGCTGATGTTTCCTTGTAAAAAGCATTCACCTTCATAAGTGATAAAAGTGAACAAGAATGCTGATGAGACGGTGTAGCGTCCTATCGAAATCAGTAGTACTGCTCCGTTCTGCTAGTCTGATTTTAATATTCCAACACTCCACTCTTAATAATAAATATTTTGTGTGGTGACATAGCTGTTTCAAGGAGCGATACTTTTTGAATGATTTGGGTTTATCTCCTTATTAATATTTTTCGTAGTGTGCAGCAAAATTTTTTCTATTCACTACCTTTCTTGTCCTCTCAATAAAAAAAATGTGTATTTTTATCTCTAGTTGCGTTCAGCGTTGCCATATTTTTTTTATACTGCAAATTTAGAAGAAAAAAAAACTGATTTTAACGTGAAAAAACTGCACATAACAAAAATCCAAAATATGTGTACAAATATGGGTTAATTGCAATAAAAACGTACAAAAATCATTCTTGTTGTTTAATGTTTATAGTATCTTGGCACATTTGGTAAAATTATGGCTTCAGAAATTGGAATTAAAATAACAAAATTGAGAGTAAAAATTCAAATGAAAAACTGCAAAATCTGCGCAATTTGCAGGTAAACTTATTTTTTAAGCAAAAAACTGCAAAGCTGCTCAGTGCTTAGAAAAACTGCAAACTGCAGTACAAACTGCACATTTGGCAACGCTGGTTCCGTTAGCTTAAAAATATATGTTATTTAAACATTTTCCTCCCTCGCCCATACCGGCAGTCACGAATGTCTAAAACTTTTCTACCTAACTCCATCTCTTTTTTACCAACTTTCTATTGAAATGAATGAGATTTGAATAGTTTACGTTGCACTTTATTTTCTGTTTTTTTCACATACACAAAATTTAATTAAGCAAAATAAGAGAAGTTTTTTTTTTAATATTATAAATGTTTAAAAAGTGTTTTATTTCTATTTTTCATCTTTTAACTAAACTTTAAGCTTTTATGTGGGGGAAAAAGCAAAATATTTTTTGTTTAATTTTTGAACTTTAATAAAAGTTGTTGTTAGTCGATTTGTTTTACCCCATAAATGAGGTATGGGATAAGTTTCAAGTTTCATATTGAAAATTTAAGGAAAAGGAAAGGAAAATAAGCATAAATCGCATTAAATTACATAAACATGCATAATTTAATATCAATAATAACACTATGCAACAAGAAAAATGCCAAGCAGTACCATGGTCCTCTAACTACCAAAACAGTCGAAATTTTAAATTCTTTGGATATTTAAAAAAAAATTTTTTTTTCTAAAATTTTGGATTTTAGAAAATCTTGCTCCACTGATTTTGTAATAACTTGCAAGGTAGTTGTCCAATTTTACTACACAAACCACTAAGAAACTTGAAATAAAATTGTCTTTAAGCCGTTTAAACATAATATTTTTATATACTCAATGGCTCCGGAATTATTCAGACCGGATTGATGAAAAATATAAATTTTTTATACAAAATTGAAAAAATTTTATTTAAAAAAAATTTTAAAAATTCGAAAATTGCAAAATCTTACCATTTTTATTCCTTTATCATAAAGTTTCATATACTAGAAATAAAATAAGCTTTATTTAATGAAAATTGATTGATAAATAATGATTTTATTCACAATAAAGTGCAATCACCTGATTTTTGCGAAAAATCGAGTTTTGAAGAGGCTGCTCCACCGATATTATCATAGCTTGGGAAAGGAGTGTCAAATTTTATTAAAAAAAACTAAAAAGCTTTAAACAAAACCGCCTTTAAGTCGCTGGAATATTGTTTTTTTTAAATTATAGTTTTGAGATCATTCAGACCTCAATGACGAAAAATAAATTTTTTAGGCAAAATTGGAAAATTTTCTCTTTTTAAATTTATAAAAAATCGAAAATAACAAAAACTTGTCACTTTTATTAACTATCCATAAAGCCACATATTTATACCTAAAATAAAATAAACATTATTTCGTGAAAATCTATTGATATACGTTGATTCTATTTATAATTGCAGAAATTGTGAACTGTACAACAAAATCAATTTTTTTAATAATAAGGTTCTAAGGGCTGATTCTGGTACAGGCGACGAAAAAAATACATACCTGTATCGACGTTTTAAAAGTTTACATCTGGGATTAAATTTAGGGGGAGTTAAATATTCCCAATTTTGCCCATAGTTATACGGCATAGGATATCTTGTAGGGCTTACGATTAACGTGTAATTTGTGTTCAGCACTTTTATCTAAAACATCATGTTTAACATTTTTGTAAACCATCTTAACGCTCTAGCTCTTCCCGGTATGGGTCTTTACAGCCCCCAAATAAATAAGGGACAATAAACTCTCCTGCAGTGACAATATAGCGGGCTAGTTTGTCTAACAAAAATGTTTCTGGTGGTGTTTTACATAAAAAAGTTAAACACGTCTTACAGCTTAAGCGATCTATGTCGAGTCTGTATAACTGTGTGCAAAAGAGAGGATATTTAATTCCCCCCAAAGAGGATTCCCAGATGATTTTGTTTCATAGGCGTTTCATGTTAATTCAATATGATTTACAATAATCTTGATATAAGATTCATCCTTTTGAATTAACTATATTTAATGTTGATTTAATATTGCAGTAAAGTTGAATTAAAATGAAGTTGATACTGAAATAATACGAAAAATCATGTTAAATCAAAGTTAGTTCGAGTTGAAACAACGTGAATTTGTTATTGGAACAACACGAAGAATCATGTTGAAAAAAAGTTTGTCTTGAGTAGAACAAAAATCAGAAAAATGGGAATGAAGAAAAATAAACCGATGACAACGCTGGGAAAGTGCACTTTAATATCAACTTGAGAGTGAATTAATTCTCATATTCAATTTTCACGAAAAAGTTGTATATATAAGAATTAAAATCACATTCAACAGAGCCACCTGACAAGTGGTGATAGCAAATAAACGTGAGCACTGACGATGGAAGTGTTGCGGCTTCCGAAAGTGGCACTACTCTGTTCTGCTGTGTACGTTGAAAAATTAAGTTGATGTTAATTTTTCCCTTGTTCCTTGGAATATTAATCATGCCCAATTCTTTCTGAATATAAAGTTACGAACCTTAGCCTAATAATCAATTTGGATTCAGAAAGTTATTTCAAGTTGAAACAACGTTAATTTGATATTGAAACAACACTAAGAATCATGTTGAATTATATTTAGTTGTATCAAGCTAAAGTAACATGACTTTAATGTAGATGGTTGTTAGCATGACATTGTGTTGTAGTTAGCTGTCCCAGCCAAGATTTGAACTCGTGCCACTTGCATGATAGTCCGCACGTTAACCACTGCACCAACAACAGCTTCAAACTTTACACTAAATAAATACCCATCGTATATAAAATGAATTTCATTTTAAATTAACATGATTAAAATGATTATTTAGCACAAAACTTATTTGAAATTAAAATTATAGTCATGTTGATTTAAAATGAGATGTAACGTTTATAACAAAGTTGTTTTAACAGTGAACAAATTAAAATCAAAAAGATTTAAGATTAGATTAATAATTTTTAATTTAAAATTAATATCAAACAATGGTAATTTTAAGCCAGCAGCTGTAAATTTTCGCTGGTAATTCGTTTTTTGTCATCTACATAGCCGACACATGCAAGAATAAACAGAACTAAGCACAAAAGTGAACTGTACCAATGAACAAAGCAAATAAACACTAGCACACTTAAATGACAAATTATTTCTTATAAATGTAATATGATTTTCAATCACTATTGCGTCATGTTGATTTTAAATTCCTTTATTTTTGTGGTGGCCTATATCGGAATCAGTCGTTAAAACTTTGTTTAAAAAAATATATATATATTGATTTTGTTGTACAGTGTAAATCTTCGCAATTTTTGAAAACTTAGGTCACTTCACTTTATTATGAATAAAATCAATATTTATCTATCGATTTTCATCGATAAGTCTCCTATGTCACAAGAATTTTGTTGAAAATCGCAATTTATTCTAAGTTTACTCTACAACAACTTTATAGAGTCTCGTTTTGGTGGTTCTTTAGATACAGGAAAATTTATAGTTTTTCGTTTTAATTAAGCGCATCATGCTGTCTGTACCTTTCATGATTTATAACCTTTAAATTTTGATTATACTAGAAATGATCTTAATTGATGGGCTTAAAAGCAACGGAGTGCAAGTGCAAAAAAGAAAATTTTTAGTAATTAAGCTTCAAAGGTTTTTCTTCCCATTAATTTAATACATAATATTTTTGATTTTTAATACATACCGTCTTTTGAGGTCATCGTAGAGGTATACATTTTCGTAGAGTGATTTATATTGCTATCAAGTGTTGATTCCTGCATACGACTAAATTTTTATAGTTTTGGCAATTATGCACCTTTGCTTTTCACCCCCTCAATTATTATGCAAGAAAAAAAAAACAATTTGAAGTAAGACCAAAGAAATATGCTACTGCTACTGATTACGGCACACAAAATGCAGATTCCCTAGCTGATCCAATCGAACTTCTTTAAAAATTATAATTTTAATTAAAAAACATGTTGAATGATAATATGGAATAAAAATACAGCTTGAACCTTAGTATATAACTCATTGATTTATAATTGAAAGTAGTTCGAGTACATTTAAAATTTTAAGATAAGATATTATATTCCTATCGTTAAATAGTTAAATTTTCCCCTACTTTTTTTAAATTTGCTTAAAATGTTTAAGGTCTTTATCTTTGGACTCTTGTGCTTAAATTTACTTTAATTTATTTATAATTCCTAGAAATCAAGCACATATTTTTGAAAATTCCATTGACTTGCTTCTTAACCTTTTGCCTAAATTGCGTCATAAATAACTGAAAATTTCGAGCAAAAAGTTAAATATAAGGGTTAAAAACACTTTGCAATAGTGTTTCAGACAAATTAAACATAAAATTAATGCAAGAGCTCCTCAAACTCAACAAAAGTATAAAAGGAGCAACAAAATAACACATAAAAAAAACAGCAGAATATGGAAAAGACAGGAGCTAGCTAGGACAGGAGTATGTAAGTATATAATAAAATATAAACTCGTTGTAGCATTTCTTTTGCAATTACTACTAAAACAGATTGTTGTTACATTTTGCCAGCTATCAAAGCAATTTGTAGCAATAACAATTGTTGACGTCATTATATTCTTTGTTTTAAACAAGGGATTTGCTTCTACCCATTTTAGTTTTTAGTATTTATTTCTTTTGCTTTTTTCTTTCACAAGGCTCATCAACAACAGCAGGTTTTTAACTAAAGTTGGGTAAAAAAAGGCACCATTTAGAAGCCGGAACATAAATGAACAAATAAATAAATGAAAGAATCTTAAAAACGGAAGAAGTTAGTTGAAAACGTTTTCCGCAATGGCGTTTAAGTTATTTTAAATGACAATGTAGCGTGTATGAATATTGCAAAATGAAATGTTTTACTTATTATTAAGAAAAAAAAATTGTTTAACTACTCAAGTTTATTTTTCTTTCGCTCTTATTGCATGGTGTATGCCATTATCATGGTACAAACTAACACAAGTTGTTATTTTATGCTCCTCTTTAACCTCACCATTTAAACTAGTCACAAGCATTTTGTATTATCTTCTCTTTGCATTGTATATTTCAACGTTAGCATGTTCCTTTATTTTACACACATAGTACAAAAAAATATGTTTACAAAATTTATAATTGTGACACTAAAGTTCTTGAAAACATAAGTGTAATGAACATTTTATTATTAACATAGCAAAAGGGTATTTCTTTTTATTCCTTTTTATGTCGAAGACACAATGAATTTTAAATTAGATGGTAAGACAACAAAAAATATTTAAAAAAATTTTGTACGTAACTATTATGCGATCTGAAATAGGTATAGGTCGGAAGTTATTATTATTCGGCTTAAGTTCAATAATTGAATTAATGTAAATTCAAATTGTTTTAAGAGTAGAATATCTAATCAGACTAGCAGAACGGATTAGCACTAGTAGTTTCGACAATCGCTACACTATCATCATCAGCGCCCTTTGTTCACTTTTACCACGTTTGATCACGGATACTAGTATTAATGAAACATCAGCTATTTAACCAAATTTTATGAGAAAATAGCATATGAGTATCTTATTCGTTTTTATCAATATGGTAAGCCAAAATTTCACCTTCTGATAATTAATTCAATTTTCCAACTTTTATTTTATTTTTGGTTTTGCTTGTGCGTAAGCTCCGCATACGATCCATCAAGCTATTGTTGTTGTACATGTTTAAACAGGGTATTTTGATTTTCAATTTTAAATTTGCCACGGAACGCGCAAAAAAGTTGCATACAGGTGTGGTTTAAATTAGATATTCTAATATTCCACTCTTAAAAGTAATTTGAATTTACATTAATTCAATTATTATTATTATTATTATTATTATTATTATTATTATTATTATTATTATTATTATACCTATTTTAGTTCGAATAATAATTACGTACAAATGTGAAACTATATCCCGACTAGAAATTTTCACGCAAACACATTTGGGATCTAACTGGGATCCCGATTCCTATGTAACGCAGAAACGTATTTGGGACCTGATTGGTTTCCTGTGGAGAAATATCAAAATCTTGCAAAAATTGGCTCAAATCGGAAAAATATCAAACTCTAATATTGAATTAAAATTGTTGAAGCTATCCAAGGGACAAAATTATGTAACAATCGCCTTTATTGAAGATGAGCAAATGATATGATTAAAAATTTTTGCTAGATCTTCCCAAAAAGTTCCCAATAATTTCCCACTTGGGAAGAACTTATATTAAGTCACTAATTTGCAGATGGGCTATCCCAAAAAGTTCCCGATCATATCCCAAATTGGATAACCCTTTTGGGTTTGCCACATGTATTCCCAATCGGGCCCTAATATGAGCATTGGGAAAATTTCTAGTCGGGATGTTTAAAATTCCTTCTAGTATCCAAGATATCTGCAATTTTAGATTACATGTATCCACCATAAAATTAGTTCCTCCAATTCTTGCAATCAAATGACCGATCGAGATTTAGGAAGCAGTGCAGACTTTTCCTGTTACAGAAATGCACTTCACAGTAGTGACTAATGTATTACCTGAATATATGCAATAAAGTATGGCAAGAAATGGTTAAGTCTGTTATATTTTTCTTTTTCGTCCATTTAAAAAACAAATTTTTGCACATCCACTTACAGTGGTGCATCCAAGGAAGCGATACTATAAGGCAGAGATTTTAAAAATATACATTTTACGAAGAATGACGATGAGTTACCATCTTAAAACGAAAAAATAATTATATGATTTTATTATATACTCAATGAGCTGAAATAAGCGTTTAACAAGAAATGCTCCAAAGTGGGATATCTCGAGCAAATATCATGCCATATGTAAGCATGTTTGTAAGCTACAGCAACAAAACTCTCCTTTACAAACCTGCTTATCGCGAAGCATTAGTTTTTGCTGGGGATGATCACAATCTAAAATTATATAGAGCCAATTCAAAGTGAGTTTCATATTGTTTATTCTGTAAAATCATGAAAATTTGCCATATATTTTAATTACAAAACTTTAATTTTTTACATTTTAGAGCAATAATATGTATGAAAAATGTTTATGATGTTACAAAATAAACAATATGACATTCAGTTTAAATTGGCTCATAATTTATATGCATACATTTTACATAGGTAAATTTCATATTTATTTATTTATTTTTTTATTTATGTTTATTTATTTGTTTATCTGTATTGTTCCATACACAAACAAGACTTTATGTCTTATATTACAGTGTGGAACTGGAACATAAATTCAAATATTTATGGCCTTATTGATAAAAAAAGCACCCTTAATCTATGACGGGTCAGTGAAACGAATTTCGATACAAAATTCGTTGCACCAATCAAAAACATTTCATAAGAAAAAGTTAGATAGTACATACATATGTAGAAATAAAAAATAATATAATAATAAAATATAAGAATAAAATGTTATACACATGTAGAACAAACATTTAGCATTTAGTTACGTTCAGAACAGTTGTATTATTTGCTCTTAAATTTGTTGTGCGTTACTTAAAACTTGACAGCTATGTAGAAATGCCATTTTGACATTAGGCTTTTGTACTCTAAAGATCATATTCTTTTACCTCTGCAGTTATCTGAGCAAGTCAGTCTATTGTAAAGATGCTCTGGCTGGCGCGTATAAATTATCTTATGCATAAAAACTAAAACTCTTAGGTTA
This sequence comes from Panzeria rudis, assembly GCA_956483635.1. Lineage (NCBI taxonomy): Eukaryota > Metazoa > Arthropoda > Insecta > Diptera > Tachinidae > Panzeria > Panzeria rudis. The sequence continues at coordinate 31,470,249 of OY101449.1, read as the reverse complement.
AGCGGATCATCAAAAGAAATTTCAGACAATTGAGATGAAAACACTGATATCCGGGACCGTCTGTTCAAACCGTAGACATAACGAATTATATTGTTATAGGCAACATTTAATTTTCTCTTACTTGTGGAGTCAGAACTAGAGAAAAGCTCACATCCATACAGTAAAGTAGGAATTAAATAAGTTTTTTCTAAGAGAATTCTTATCTTAATTGGGGTGCAGTACTGAGCTGACCATATAGTTTTTCGCATAGAGAAAGACCGCCCACAAGCATAATTGATGTGATCAGACCAAGTAAGGGATTTATTGAAATAAACACCTAGATTTTTGGCAGATGTTACTATGTCATTTTTCTGATTATTAATATATATGTTAGGTATAATAATGGATTGTGTAAGCCTTTTTTGAATTACAAGACATTTAGATTTTTTAGGATTTATTGCTAGACCATTTGCAGAAGCCCATTTATGAATACGATATAGTTGCTCGTTTAATGAAGTTATGCAGTGAGTAACCATCTCCTTATTACATCTGGTATAGAGTTGAACGTCGTTTGCATACATTCTAATATTGCAACCTGCTATTATAGTTGGGAGGTCATTGGAGTATATCGAAAATAAAAGGGGACCGACTGTAGACCATTGCGGAACACCTCTTGACACAGGGTGAGCTCTGGACTTTTTATTATGCGTTTCGGTATACTGGTGTCTTTTACAAAGGTAAGTCGACAGTAACTTAGTGGCAGAAGAGGAGAAATTGAAGAAGATACGTAATTTGTAGTAAAGAATATTATGTTTCACAGTGTCAAAAGCTTTAGAGTGGTCTAATAGTACCACAAAGGCAGTATTACCATTATCGACTTGCCTACGAATATCTTCAGAAACATCAACTAATGCTGTTATGCATCCATGTTTTTTTCTGAACCCGGATTGATTTTCAGTTAGCATTTTATTTTGATCGAAGAAACGAATTATTTGTTTATGCATAATTCTTTCGAAAACTTTGGAGAAATGGCAGTATGGCGATTGGTCTATACTCAGAACTGTTTTTGGGTATAGGTACAATTTTAGGAATTGACTGCACGTAAGAATTTTGTTAAAAATAAAAGTAATAAAGGGAAGCAGTGAGGGTAGGAGAACTTTAAGAAACTTTGGATTAACACCATCTGCACCCACATAGTTAAATTTAATCGACAACAAACTAGCTAGTACATCACATTCATCAACAGCTTCAAATGACAAAGCTGACTCAGACTTATTGCTAGGGTAATTATCATAATAATGGGGACCTGCCTCCACCATTTGAATATTTAAAAACGCTTCATTTATAACGTGTGCATCAGTAGAGCAGGGTTCATGGGTAGCAGTTTTACCAATACCAATTTCGCGTATGGTTTGCTATGCGATTTATTTACGATTTAATCTGACTTTAATCTGACGAATATATAAATCAATAAATGGTTTTGTAGGTGATTGACTTATCACTTGCTTTTTAATTATTAAGTCGTATTTATTTTTTGGCGGAATTTTCTTGCATCGCTTTGCTTAAAATCTATTTACTTGTTTAATTATTTCAAAATCGCACTTTGAAGCATTGAAACGTATTGTTATTGTTTACATTATTTTTGTCAATCAATTTTACATGCAAAATAGAATTCGGGCGCTATATTATCACAAAGCTCTTTACTTGCTTAAGCAGTCCATTTCTATGTATTATTTTATTATGATTTTGTTTCACCGACAAAAAGAAAAAGCACCAAAAAGGAAAAATAGAAGCACCAAGCACCAACTGAAAAATTTTCTGCGTGGAAAATTAAAAAAAGCACTTAAAACAATTCTAAAAGCATCGTTTTGACAACGCTGTTCATGTCCAGTAGACTTCTAGTCTGTCTCTTGATTAAAATATTTTTCTAAATCATTAAAAAATCTTAAAATGTTTTATGTTCCTCCTGGCGTAAGTATATTGTCTCTATAAAATTTGTCTGGAAAATAAATACATAATTAATTAAAAAATATCATAGATTCGGTCTCATCATATAGCGCGTAGAAAAATATATCAGTTACTTGAACCTATTTTTAGGTTCATTGTAGCAGTCATTTAATTTTTTTCACTAACAGATCAAAACGATTATTAATGCAATGAGTTAAATACACAATCACGCTACATACACAATCACAAGGTTCCCAAAGGCCCAAATATAATAGCCAAAACGTGTGGCATAATTTAGCAAAAATGTTTTATGCCATGCATAAATTACCAAAGTGATTCTAAAATACGAAATGTCACTTTGTACATGAAAACAATACACCAAAGTAGAATTGTGAAGGCATACACACACACACATACTTATTTAACAGTCTTATAGCATGACAGACATCACGGAAATCTCGTGGTTTGCCTTTAGTTCTCATAGGACCAACATTTTCATGTTTCCTGTACTTGAGTTATTCGCTGTCTTTACTTCTCTTTGTCATTACACGCAATAAATACATGTTAAAGTTCAAAAATAATGGGGACAGCCTCCATTTATGTGGATTTGTAATTAAAAATATATAAGGCCTGGAAAATTAAAAAATATATATACATATAATTAAAAAAAATTCTTATATAATTTATACAAAATGACTTTTTGCCAAGACAGTTTTAAGAGTTAGTTTTTACAAATAATAAAATAATTTGTAGTAAAATTTTTATAGATGGTTCTTCCCCGTTTACGCCATTTTATTAAGTAGTTGACTTGATTTATGCGATGTTGTGCCCACTTGTATCCATTTAAAATTCGCCATAATTAAGCATTAATTTCTTGAAAATTATTGTTATGGATTTTAAAGAATTTTTTAATTTCATTGTAATTGCCCTAAGTACTAGAAGAAATACGCAATTTTAAAGCAGCATTTGTTTGTGCACTGTGTGGTGGATCTAGTCATATGCAACAAACCCTTTGAATTTCAATTCACAGTTATACACAACCTGGGATGATAAATGAAAACAAATCATTTCGTACCAATGAGCTTCTAAAATAGTACTTCTTCGGCGCAAATAGTACTAAAATCTTTTTGAATTCTTGCAACCAAGTACGCCACTCGATTTTGATTGATTTTATTTGCTCATTGTGTCAAAGATCAAATATGGCTTTGTTTTCTAAAAATATTTTTAATAAATTCTTTCTCAATGATACTTCACTTCTGCCATTTGACAGGGAACCTGCTTAATACTTTCTTTATTCTTATAAATTTGAAGTCTGCTAAAAAATTTTAAATTCATTCACAATGAATAAAGAAGCCATTTCTTCTATTAAAATTTGAAATCCGACATTTCTGTGGTTTTCGTGAATAAATGCGTAAGTCGACTTACGTACATTTTAAATTATGAATGCGAAATAGCTCTATTTTAAACGCTCTTTCCATGAGAGTAAAAATTTTCGGGATATCATTTATTAGTCTCGATATTTTTCATGCATAACAACCTGACTTCTATATTGATTCCATAAATTTTCAGCAATAACGACTAAAGTATTCCTGTGTGATGGATTATTTAAACACATTCTGAAATCTTTTCAAATAATTTGTTCAATTTTGCTTAGTAAGTGTTATTTATGTCGACATATACGGTTTTATGCAACCTTGCTAGGATCTCGTTCTTACGTTATTTTAGTGTGAAGTTTTTACACAAAGTTATTTTGGCAAATAAATATATGCAGAGTGTTAAAAAAATCAAAGATGTCCATACCGTGGACACAATTTCAAAAATATTTTGTTTTTGGTCTACTAAAAAGATCAGTTTTAAGACATACGCCTTTATTCACGAAAAACAATGATTTGTTTACAGAATATGGAGTTTTCCATTAAGGTACTCTATCAGCATCGCTGTTGATATTTGGGTTGAACACTAACAAGCAAATATTATAAGCTGTACTCTCAAGACTCCTTAAATAAGTACACAAATCCACTCACGAGATAATTGCCTAAGTAGACTTAAGAGAGAATTAAGTTAATGGCCAAAGTAGAGATAATTATTGAATAATCAATGGATACCACCCAACAAAGTGGGAACATTTTGTTAATATGTAGTACCAAATGAGTCACGGGGATACCATCGTACTTTTTTGGTTTCAATAGTACCAAAAAAAGTACAATTCTACCAACTTTATCATTCCTGTGAATCACAACACTAAACTCACGCACACAATTGCTAGAACTCAGAGCAAAGGAAACCAATAGAAAATCAAATCATATCTTGTTTCGTGAGAATTAAGTTCACAGTGGTAAAAACACCCATTACGTAATCGCTGATGTAAGCAATACTTAGTAGCTGCTAGCGGTGACGCTTTGGCTTATTTGCCCACTTAGATTTAACATAAGCGTGTCATAGACTGTTTAACCGGTGAGCTCTCGCTTAAAATGTAACCTTCGATGTCAGTACCTATCGGTACTGTACGTTTTCAGCATAAGTGGAACTGTAAGCGAGTTTGTTTTGATTTGTAGACAAAAGGTATGCCACAATTTTTTATTTTGTACATATAAGAGATAAATTCCATGAAATACAACGAAATTCTCACATACACAATGCAAACTATTCGAAGCATTATTAGTAAATGACATATTAGATTACACGTACATTACAATCTAAGTACTTAGATTGGTCGCTTAGAACGTCATCCTGACATCATCGATTATTATCTAGGTACTTCGTTTCATTTACCACTAGGCACTTATAAATCATCAAAATAATTTGAAACAAATAAATCACATTTGTCATTTGTTTAGATTGTATGGAAGGAAAAACAAATGCCGTTTTAATATTAATATAAAGGAAATATATTTAAAAAATAATCTTAAGAAACAGTATTTCATAGCAGACATATTTTTTTTACAGAAATTAATAATATTTGTACGTAATTATTATTTGAACTGAAAATGTGTATAAGACGGAAGTTATTATTATTCGGCTTAAGTTCACAATAATTGAATTAATGTAAATTCAAATTATTTGTAAGAGTGGAATATTAGAATATCTAATCAGACTAGCAGAACGGATTAGAACTACTAAATTTCGACAGCCGCTACGCTGTCATCATCAGCGTCCCTTGTTCGCTTTTACCACATTTGATCGTGGATACTAGTATTAATGAAACATCAGCTATTTAACCAAATTTTGTGAGGAATATAATATGAGTTATCTTATTCCTTTTATTAACATGGTTAGCCGAAATCTCACCTTCTTATTCTTTATTCCAATTTTTCCAACTCTTATTTTTATTTTTGTTTGTGTTTGTACGTATGCATAAAAGAGGATACGAATAATATCAACGCGAGCTACACTATTGCAATCAAATAAAAAATAAAAACCAGTATGCGATAATAATTTAGAAAATTTTTTTGCTTAAAATATCTTAGTAGTTTAATAATTTTAATAAATTAATATTAAAATACAATTATTTATTGTAATATTTATGTAACTTAAAACCATTATATTACGAAAGCCCCTGAAGAAGTCAACAAACAGTTGGGTACAAAATGTAATAAATTTGTTTTATTAACATTAAATACGTTAGGCCTGATTAGCTTGAATAATAGTTCATATACTCAAATTACAAAAATATTTTAATCGAGAGATTAAATTGAAAACGAACTTAAGCCAAACTAATTAAATAACTTTGGCAAAAAACAATACAGTTCGACTAAATTCATATCTATAGTAAAGTTTAAAGCTGTTGTGGCTGCAGTGGTTAGCGCGTTGACTAACAAGGAAGTGGCCTGTGTTAAAATCTTGGCTGAGGCAGCCGACTAATTCTTCTGATGCCTATGCAAATGCACATCAAGTAAGTAAAATAATTATTAAAATAGCTGTATTAAATTCATGTTATTTCAACGTGAAATATCGTTGATTCAACATGATTCTTCGTGTTGCTCAATATCAAATTCATGTTGTTTCATCTTAAAATAACTTTGATTCAAAGTGATTCCTCGTGTTATTTCAGTATCAAATTCACGTTGCTTAAACTTAAAATAACTTTGATTCAATATAATTCTTCGTGTTATTTCATGGTCAAATTCACGTTGTTTCAACTTGAAATGACTTTGATTCAATATGATTAATCGTAGTATTGCAGTATCAACTTCATTTTAAAACGAAAAATATTCTTTGAAGGTCTTCAGTTAACATGAAATACATATGAAGCAAAATCACTACCGAAAAATGTTTTCGGTAGTGAAAACATTTTAATAAGAAATTTAATAAGAAAATTTTCTGTAGGTATAGTACTTTCATTAGTGCTATAGGAAGACCTTTCACGTATTATTTTTCGAAAAACTAAAGACGGCATTTCTGAAATTGGATTTATGACTCAGTAACAAAGACAACAAGTCTCACCTACGATTGATTTTCTTTTTCAAGTAAATGTCCCTAACTAAATTTCTTAAAACAAACAACCATCTACCACTTATCTCTGTCTAATGTTCCATTATTTGTTAAAACTTTAGAATCGTTACAAAAGCCTTCAATAATTATAAGCATTTTTTTCCTTTTGTGAATAGGGCAATAATATTTTAAAATTAGAGTTTAAAAATAGTTAAAGTAATGGTTTAAACAACAACAGCAATATTTTACTTAAGAAAATCTTTTAAAATAAATAACTGGCAATAATACTTAATCCCTTAATTTCTTAAAAGTTTTCTTTGTTTCTTATTCGCTAGCATAGCATTAAACTAAGACAGCAAAAAGACTAAAAATTTCCAATAAAAAGGATAAAGTATTAAAATAAAGTACTATTTTTTTATTTTGCTTTACTCTTTTAACCCAACTTTAAAACAAAGAACAATTTTAGCTTTGAAAAAAGCTTTGAGAAAAACATCGAACCCTTGAATAATCTAAAATTACGGAAAAGCTAAAATTGCATTTCCTTTAATTCCAATATTTTTTTAAATATGGGTTCGCATTTATTAAAAATAATATAAAACACCTTTTTGCAGCATAATTAACTTTTTAATTTTGTGATATAAAAACCAAGTTAAATCACAGTAACCCTTAGCAAAAGTAGTGGTCACATTTTTTTGGGTTAATATTTGCCAAGTGTAAACGTACCTTAAGAGCCCAGTATTTTCTAAAGCACTATATTTTCTCCATTTACTCTCTCTTACCTGTAGTACACGAAATGTTTACAATTTTTCCCGCCCGCGTTTCTTATGACTTCACGAAGGAGCCAAAAGTACAAAAAAAATCGACCAAAATTAAATCATTTTCTAAAGATTGGGACTAGAATTTTTTGAAGTGTTTGTTAGCCCAAAAATACAAAGGCAGACCTCACCTACGTCGGTTCCAATATCATGGCAGACTCCTTTCAAATCTAAACAAAAGACAGAAATGAAGCCGTTTTCAATATTCAGAGAAGATAAAGAAGTCCTGCTCTCTTATTCTATGTCTTGTAGCCAAAGCTAAATCTCGATCGCTAAAATGTAGAATGAAAACAAATTAAAAACTTTTATCGATGACCAAGGGAAATCCACAGCCAGGTGGTGTTACTACGACGCTGAGTATTTTTTGCCCGTGCTGTTTGGACCGCTTACAAGTAAAACTCCATATAAAAAAGTTGTAAGACATTTTTGTCTACTTTTTTTTATATGAAGTTTAACGTATACGCGGTCCAAGCGAATTCGCCACTGACATCACATTTTATGGTTTCGCCTTGGTGATGACATAAGGCCCTAAGTTTCGGCAGATAAAATTTTTAATACAATTTTATATGTTGATCAGTCCTGTTGGAGGAAAGTAGACATGGTACCAGCCAATTCAGCTGTAGTTATGGACAGAGCGGTGGTTAGAGCAAGTACCATTACATGAGAAAAGTCTACACCGGATTTCAATAGGTTATGCGAGAACGAATATGAGTTAGAAGCTTGTGAGCACATTATATGTCACTGTCGAGTTTGCAAAGTTCACAAAATTAGATGGCGATACCAACGACGCACAGTAGGTAGGGCACTATCAGTATATTTTGGAAACAAATCACCAGTTTCTGAGCGGTTGGTTCGATGAGAATAAAATTGCATATGACCATAAAAGAGAAGTACTTTGAAAACGAAGTACCCAAATTGCTCAGGAATTGATTTAATTATTAACTTCAAAAGGAGGGACTTCGGGCATGTAAAATTTTAGCGCTTGCCGTTTTTTTGTTTTCCAGTAGTTGCAGTTATGTATGTGCGTTTCACCTAAACATTTTGAAATATTTTTGTTTTAAATAAAAAACTCTTTTAAATAGTTTATTATCTGCCTGCATACTTAGAAAGCAATATCTAACTAATTTCCTTTTGCTGTTCATTTCCTTTACCATGACACATTTAGATTAAACAATAAACTTGCTTTTCTCTATTTTAATATTTAAAGTTTTCTTTTCCATGCTGAGCTCATTTATTTATTTATTCAAATTAGTGTTTTACTAGAATTCTGTGCCAACTGTATTATGATGTTAAGTCCAATAAAACTACAATTAAATAATGCCTTTTGATAAGAAATAAATAAAAGAAAATAACAAAACATATGTAAATACAAAATTCGACTCTCTATGAATAGACACAGACTGAAAAAAAACAAGTTAAAACTAAATGGAAAACAAAAAATAGTAAATTAAGTTAAAGCTACTCTTTTGTGGTTTCCTAATAAAATTCAAATTACACTAATTTTATAAAATTGTACAAACAGCTACAACCAACAGTTGAATAAGTTACACAAATATACAAACCCACACACACACACACACACATACATACAAAATAAAATGAAATTAAAGAACAGAAAAACTTAGCTAGCTTTTCAAACAGAAGCCAAAATATTATTATATTTTATAGAGCCAACAAACAATATAAAATATTTTACCATATAAATTTTGGCAACCTGAAAGCTTGGACAATTAAGTGTTTACGATTTCATATTTAAAAAAAAGGATACTGTTTCATTAAAAATTCACTATTAAATAAAGTTAAATCATAAATCTTTAATAGAGTTATAAAAGTTAGTGAGGTGGTATACTAAAAACTTTGAAATGTGTACATGAAAACCATATAAACTTTAAAAGCATAGTGCACAGTGGCGCTAATCGCAAAATAAGTGATAATAATTTTGTATATATTTCGCTAAACTAAGAGTCTGATTTATTTGACAATTGTGACACAGATTCTAATGGGTACCTAACTCAAGCGTCCTTAATTGACCACCACTGCCCTAGCGATCGAATCAAAACCTCTAAGAGTTCTGCACCACAACAGCGGCGCCTAAAAGAACACATAAATAACCCTAACGGGGTATTACGGTCGGTGCATGTCACATAGTGCGATACTGAAATAATAAACAACACGAAAAATCATGTTGACTCAAAGTTATTTCAAGTTTCAACAAGCTACGAGTACATTTGATATTGATTTAATACGAAGAATTATGTCAAATTAAGGTTCTGACAAGTTGATATAACATGGCTTAAATGTAGCTATTTTAACAATTACTAGGATCGCCCGGTGGGCGAAATTCGACCACTTAGCCGGTACTTCTTTATATATTATGAACGGGAATGCAATTCTTTCTTTAAATTTTAGTAAAATTAAAGAAAAGAACAACAATAAGTAAAGGCCTTTTCATATTTCGTTTCATTCTTTGTATTCATTTCGCCAAAAAAGTTTTACAAAATTAAAAATTGCAAAAAAGATTGATAATAATAAAAATGTTTACATATATCTGTGTACTTTTGAGAAAACAACTTAAGTGTAATTTTCAAAATTTTCAGGAAAGCCAAAAGACCGTTAAAGTGATAAAAAAATTTTGTGTATGCGCTTTAAAAAAAGTGAAAGTTAAGTAAAACTAATGGCGTGAAGTGAATTTATTAGAAATTATTGTATCATCACTTACGAAGGTAAATATTTGCTTTGGAGGAATCCCAAATTGCGACTTTTTAGTAAAAAGTAATAAAATTCTCAATTTTTTATAGAAAAGAAAACACCTTAAGTGATTTTGATTACAGTTTCATATTGAATTTTTTCCCCTTTTTGACATTTTTAAATTCTTTGCTGATCGGTCGCAAGCTAAGAAAAATCGGGATGAGCTAAAATTTTCAAACATTAACATTTTCATTAATCAGCCTGTTCATAGAATTCATAACGGATTAGTTTGGTATAGTTTTCTCAACAAATCCAGTTGATAGCGTTCATGAATTCCGTTTATAATTGGATTTGCGAAATTTCCGTTGAGAAACGGAATTAATAATTCATGGAGTGGAGTTCAGGAACCCTTTCTTTTTTTGCACAGGTTGATTCCAAAAACAGATAGAACAAATTTTTTCCTAGCCTCTTATTACTAAATAAGCAACTTAGTAAACGATATTTTGAATGTTGAACGAAAATGAACAGTTTTTGGGCAAAGAAATTTCGTTACGTTTTCATGAACGCATTCACAATTGGAATTGGATTGGAATTCCCTTTCCAATCCGATTCCGTATCGGATCCCATGAATAGGCAGAATAACTATTATAGCAACATGGCGATTAGAACAAAAGACGCGCCTTACAAATCTGCATTTAATGTTAATAAAAATTCGAAATTTTCTTGAGTCGACTTAAGTACTTTTGTCAAAAGTCCACAGATATATAAGTCTGTTTGTGTAGTCTGCAATATAAAAGTTTGCAGCATATTTGCTAGTACATATCTGTGCCTTGTTGCTAAAAGGGACAATGTCAAAACAATCACTTTTGAGAGAAAGGTAACTTACGTTTAAGTTTTCTATATGAGTTCATAGCAACATTGGCTAGCAAAATCCTTATGAAGCTGTTCTGGGTTACAAGACGTTGGCTGTTTCAGCAAAATAAAAGAGAGTAAGAACAGAAACTAATGCAATGATTAACTCAAAACAGCAAAATATTGACATCGGCCCTTTTAGCACCAAGTCAAAAGTTCTGACTAATGTAAGAAGTATAACAAAGATTTCAAAGCTTAGAAATTAATTACTTCCGTGAATATAATGTTTTGTGTAAATGCTCTTTCATCATTTGCTAAATGCCCTTGGTCGCCACGTTCGCTTATGTAGAACTTCAACCCATCAAAGGATCGCACACGACTCGCCGCCACATAAAACTGACCATGTTGATTTAACACAGGTTGATTTAACAAAATTCCAACTTTGTCAAATGTTTGACCTTGCAATTCATTTATCATCATGGCAAAAGCAAGAATTATAGGATATTGAGTTCTTTGAAATTCAAAAGCTAAAATAGAACCTGTGCAAGCCAACCATATACGTGGGATTAAAATTCGCGTATTACGTACAGGACCTGTCAAAACTTCGCAATCAATAGAATTATGATGCAAGCGTTTGACTCGCATTCTTGTTCTATTGACTAATGCTTTAGATATATTAAAATTTCGAATTAGTAGAACTATACAATTTTCTTCCAAAATTAACTTATGAGGCGGCAAACCACTTAGATTTAAGGAATTTAAGAACTCAACCGGATAATTTTTATTTTTATTTTGATTATCACAAATAATTTGATAATAACTATGATATACTTTTTGTTCGCCCGGAATGCGATTAATTACATCATTATTTACCACAGAGCAATCGCCATTGTATATACACATTTATGTATATCTTTTGAGATTTTTGAGACTCCGCTGGACAAACAAAATCTGTGTTAAATTTGAAGGTTAAGCCCCGGCAGAAAGGTAAATTTCTGTTTGAGATCTAGCGTTTGGTATTTTCACGTTTTCAGTGTTGCCGTGGAGGTGTTTGGGGAACTTCTGGGATTTTTAGGTCAAAAAGTATATTGTGCATATCTATCATGGTAGTCAACGCGCTAACCACTGCAGCCTTAACAGCTTCAAACTTTACTTTAGATATACACTAAATAAATACGATTGTATGCAACATAAATTTTTATTTAATTCAACATGACTGCACTCCATTTTTTTCCATCAGCTCTAGTTTTCCCGATATAGCGTTATTTTAAAAATAAGGCACTTTCACCACATATAATAGCATAACTTGAGAAGGGGGTTTGCTATTCAGTAAAGAGCAAAACCCGAAATTCGAAAACAAAATAATCTTGAGGCCGTGCAAACATTTTTTCTAAATTTGCTCACTACTTTAAGAGATATCATACAATTTAACCAAAAAAAATAATAAAAATGTTATAAAAAGTTTTAAATTTTTTGTTTTTAAGAATGCATAAAAAATAAAAATACAACAACGAGTTTATTATTGATTTAACTAGCTTGTAGCTAAATGTATTGCAAACGAATTGAGACCTTTTTTTTGAAATCGGTGCACAACTTTGATTTTATTCATAATTCAGTGAGATAACTGAATTGATAAAAATTAAATTTTAATACAACAGCAATTTTTGACTTTGTGTTTGTGATTGCTACTGTTGTATGGGAATTAAAATTTTATCAAATAAGTTCTGTCACTAAATTGTGAATAAAATCAAAAGTTGTACACCAATTTCAATGAAAAAAGGCTCAATTCTTTTGAAAAATATTTAGCTACATGCTACTGGACAAAACACTTTGTTATAAAGTTTTAAAAACAAAAATGTAAAACAATTTTTTAAAAAAATATTTTTCTTGTTCAAACTTTTACGATATCGCCAAAACTACTCTGCGGATTTAGATATAATGTTTGTACGGCTTAACGATTATTTTGTTATTCTCAAGTGCCTTAGTTTTTGACACCACCGTATATCTCGAAAACTAGAGCCGATAAAAAAATTCTATTTATATATTTAAAATCTGCATAGCAAATATAGTAGGTAATGGCTAAAATTTTTGCGGAACGCCATGTACTGTAAACATGTGTTATTTAATATAAAATAGATTAAAAATTTTCCGTTTAAAATTAATATGAAACAATGGTAAGAGATTTAACAATCAGGGGTGTTAAGTATGTTGATTTTTTCCGATATACCATACAACATGCATGGCTTTCTCAGTGTTGTCATATCGTAAAAAACTTACGATATGACAACGCAGTATTTCATATCGTTTTTTGTCATATCTTATAAAATCGTCATACTTAACACCCCTGCCCCTGTTAACAACGATAATTTTAAATCAGTAGCAGTAAATTTTCGCTGGTAATTCGATGTTTGTCGGCTATTTGTCGGATATATAAGAATACACAACAAGTCACACATCTAAGCACAACAGTGAATTGTAGCTATGAACAAAGCAAATAAACATCAACAAGCTTAAACATCAAATTATTTCTTATAAATTTAATATGATTTTTAATCAAAATTGCGTCATGTTGATTACATTCTTTTTTTCTGTGTGTATATAAGTATAAAAAGAACATGCAAAAATAACACAACATATTATCAGAAATAAATATACAAAGAAAAGAAAGAACGATTATCGTCATTATCCCGATAAATGTTTTTTTTAGAGTATTTGGGCTTTTATCACTTGTATCAAAAATTGAAAAAAATCTGAAGTTTTCAATATGGTGTCCAATATATTAAACTTGTATATAAAGGACTAAATAACAAAAATATATATGTGACCTTCTCCGAGAAAAGGGACCTAGTGTGTCAAAAAGTAAAAATAGCTTCAAAAAATATATAAAACCTGCAATGTGTGCCATAGCAGCTACTGTTTGCAAGTTTTCATCTCCTTTGCAAGGTTTGCGACTTTTAAACAATTTTAGACTTTGTTATTATTCCGCTCTTATAAATTTTTCACGAAATTTCGCCATTTTTGCGATTTTACCAAATTTTTGCCTTCCTTACAGTTTTAGCGATTTTTACTCAAAATTATAGCTTGATTAAATTTTCGCAAAAGGCGTAATTTTTCCACAGTTTTCGGCTTTCTTACATTTGTAGGGACTTTAGAGTTTTAAATATTAGCAACCTTTTGCGAATTTTTATAATTTCCGCAATTTTTCCCCAGTTGTTCACTTTCCTTACAGTTTTAGCCAAAAATTAAAATGAAGCACCCAAAACATGTAAAACGATACTCGGTAGGAGCTTTTTCCCTCCACTCCCCCCCACCATAAGTCACAGCCTCTTCACCAAATGGGCAAAATTTTACCAGAAATCAACTCCGGACCCTCGTAAGCCCACGAGTAGTGACTTTGCCACATCTAACGTCAAAAATAATGACGCTATTAATTTTTTATGGGAAAAGGTGAAGATACCAACGACCTTGATTATTTACCGAAGTCCTGATCGAAAAAATAATGAAATCGCAGCGCCACAAAATCCCAAAAAGAAAATAAACGAACAAGTGAAATTTATGTTCCTGTGAAATTTTCATTTCCCTACGAGGAAGAATTTCTATCGTGAAGTTCCCGTGAACATGTTTTTTCGCTATCAGTTCTCAGTGAATGTAAAAAAGAGAAGAAGCTTAATAAAATAAACTAAAAATCAAAGAAATTTTTATTTAAAAATAGTACAAGAACTGGAATTACCTTTTCATTCCATGAGGAATCTCAGCAAAATCGAATTATTTGTCCAGGTTTGTTAGATGCATCCAATCCCTTGGCGTGCCCGACCTATTGCAAGCAGCCCAATTCAATCAAATAATCTTTGGTGTTAACATAAATTTTCTCAAAAGTGAATAAAGATATGTTTTTATATATTTTGGACGCAATGAATGATTCTCTACAGACGCGGAAAAATCATTTGCTATTCCATCATTTAGTTAGAGTTAGTATTAAGATAAATGTGTTAGTATTAAGACAAATGAACATTTGAGTTATGAATTATAGTCCAACTGTATGGTTTTTTTCATACAAAGTTATTTAATTAGTTTGGCTTAAGTTCACCATGCCATGCAGTTCGACTAAAATTCATAGCTCAATTGTTAAAACTCTAAAGGCACTTAGCTAAAACATGAATGTATAGTGTTCCAAAAAAATTGGGCAAAATACACAATCAAAAAATGCCAGCATTGAAAATATCGATGATATTTCACGCTGGTATCCCAGAAATCAAAAAGCTTCAAATAGCTGAACATGATAAAGCAAAAACAGTTCCGAGCCTTTACAAAAAGTTCATTAATAGGTGCGATTCGTCAAGAGATGGCGACACATCTGTTAATTGGATTTACTAAAGTAATAGGATTTTCGCTAGGTGGTTGTTGCTCCCATCGCTGGCAGTGTATGTGAAGGGGCTCTGATGAGAAGACTGTAGTGGTCTCGAACCATTTGATGTCAGTTCAACCTACCGTGCAGTCAAATTTTTCTTTGAATGTTCAATATTTACATGCTTTAGAACTTCTTTCTTAAATAAAAAATAATTTAATCAAAAGATTAAATTAAAAACGAACTTAGGCCAAACTAATTAAGTAACTTTTGATAAATGAACATTATTTACTGAGTTTGTCCTAAAAGTAAATATTTATAGGTTATAATAATTAATTGAAAGTATAAAAAAACAATTACATGATGTATTTATTAAGTTCGTTTGCTAAAATAAAGTGAACAAAAACAGGAGAAAAGGGAAAAAATCTACGTGAAAAAAATCATTCATGATAAGGGGAATTTTTCATATTTTTATTCACGATTGCACAAGAAGAGAAATGGAAAACATTTCGAAAGAAAAAGTATTCACAATAGGGGTGATTAGTACCATCATTGATGAGCTTAGCTCAAAGTAGTTCTACTTCTAGTAAAACAACAAAGAATTTAACACGTGGTTGTCAAAGGACGGAAGTGAGCAAAAGAACTATGCGCTTAGAAGGCTGTCTGGAAGAATTTCTGATATGAGCAACAGCATAAGAATACTAATTCAATACCTGTAGTAATTGGTATGCAATGAAAATGGTAAACCTTTGGAACAACTTCCGACTATTTTTGGCTGGGATATGAAATGAATTTTTTTTTTTTTTAAATAATACCAGAAATCAACTCAGCACCCTCGAAAACCTCCAAATATTGATTTTGGCATGTCTAAAGTCAAATACAACGATGGTATGAATTTTGTCCGCTCATTTTTTAAGTCTGTCTCAACGTACTTTTTGAGTGACTAAGACTTCAAATCCAATAAATAGGAATCAAAATAGAAAAATTATTAGAAGTCCCTATTGATAGTACTTCTAGAACGGCAAGGTCAATATCTTATTTACTTCTTTGGAAAGTAATTTTTCACTACAACGTTACAATAAAGATAATCCAAGCATACCAACTTTACATACTCTTCAAATTCAAGTGCTTTCGTAAGCTTTTGTAGCCAAAGGCATATACAATTTTGAAAGCTGCTAAGACATTACAACAGGAATAAAGGACTTACTTGAGCTTGCTTTCGCTGACACGGACATTGAAATGATATGATATTAAACTAAATTTTATAACTTAAACAATGAATAAGAAATTTTTTTCGTTTTCTAGAAAATGCTATAGTAGCTTAAACCTTTAAAGCCACAAAGTTTGTATTTGTTATCTTTAGATTATTTTCCACAGGTTTTGTTATTAGAATTTTAAAAGCAAGTATTTTCATTAATACGGGCAGCAGTTGCCTATGTAAAATACACTTTGATAAATGTTCAAAAGCATAAATACTACAACCACCAACTGTGTTTTAGACCATAAATTTTACGGCCTAACAAGCTCAAATATTTAACAAGCAAAGTTGAGGAATAAAAAATGTTTATATTTTAAACCATAATACTGACATACATTTGCTCACATGCAAACATTTATGGACATACCCGGCGGTAAAGAGAAGCATTATGGAGGCCTTATAGAAGGCATCTTTAAACCTTCTTTTGGAAGAGCAACTACTTCACGCTCCATTCCATCTGCATATAAATTTTACACACGTTGTCATTGCGGGGAAGGTCTTCTGTTTGCTTCTTCTGGAAGGCCTGACAAAAGACCTTCTAAAAATGCCATTTTGCCGGTATTTTTATAGCGGCTTCTGTGTATTTTTGATTAATGAAATTTTTTATTTCGAATTATTTCCTTTCATCTAAAGTAATTTTCTATACATATGACTAAACACATATATGCTTAATTCACAAAACCTCTTGTATCTTTGTATCGAGTATAATATTGTATCGAATACAATAGTGTAAACTTGTTGTTGATAATTTTCATATAAAAATTAGTGTATTCAATACACATTTATTTCATATGTTTTGAAAAAGTTGTATTTATTACGATACTCAGAGAGCATTTGCATGTACTCTCTGAAAGTATTTGTATGTATCTTGTCCTTCTTTTGTCCATCAATACAATCCCTGCAGGAAATGTCGATAGTAAAATTGTACTGATTCACTATTGACTTTGTCACCAGTACTACTGACTAATTGTACCCAGGCAATGTTCTGTGCTTGTCATGTGCTTGCCATTGAGATTCCACTACTGACCTCGGAACTGTTGACTTACTATAGATTCTTATGGGACCATATGGAAGTACTGGTACCAGAGACTCACTAGTGCATTTTAATGACTCTAGTCAACACATATGAAACGTTTTACCAGCGAAGACAAATAAATTAAATTATTTATGAAAATTTTTAGTTTTCCGTTCAGCCGCATATATTTTCAACATATCAAAATGAGACTATAAAAAATCGTTTTCTAGCTGCTAAAAACTTCTCTTGTCATTAAAGCTTAAATAAAAAGTGTAGACGATTCGTTGCCAACGTCACCAAAAAGTCACCAAACTTATCGACAAAAGTGGTGACTTGGAGACACTTGGCCCCTGGCTTTCTTCAGGGATATTACAAGCCGATACAAATTACACTAGGTGTTCACAAACAAATAAACAAAAAGTGTAATTGATACAAGAACGGTGATACAAATTGTTGTGAATTAAGCAATAGTTTCGCAGAAATAAGTATAACTTAATCAGCTCCAACATAAACGGCATAATAGCAGCATGTATGATGTCCAGGGGTCGGACTTTCATGCAAATGCATGTTTTTTGTGGAGATAGATAACAATTTATTGACTAATTATCTATCCGAATCATAAAATTTTAAGTAGTTTGGCATCGATTTCGGTAGTAAGTGCATATTTTTGAATTTTTTGGGTACTAAATGCATATTTTTGGAGTTATAGGAATTTTTTATTGCATTTTTTTTTAATTTTTATAAACAATATTAAACATTTTAATTAAAGTGGCTTTTGAAAATGTTCCCTAATTTCCGAATTTTTCATATTTATGTAGTTTTAATTTTAATAATAAAAAAAATTTTTCCATGGCATACGTGAGTAGTAGTCTGCCTGCCTATTATAAGTAGGTCCGATTTTTTTTAATGAAAAATTTACTGATTTTCATTTCAAACAGTTTTTTAATTTTATTACATGAATTATTATGTTTATTTATTTCATGTTTTCTTTCTTTAAATAATAATACAAATTTTGAAAAGTATTTCCATAATATTTTAGTTTTAGTGCTTCTTTGTTCGTAGGTAAATGCATATTTTTGCGCATATTTTTCATTTTTAGATGAATTTGTTAAGCGTTTAAAACCCATTTTTAGTTGCATGAAAGTCCGAGCCCTGATGATGTCAGTTTTATATACATACAAATTACTTGTGAAAAACGAATACGAGAATTTTGGTTTAGAAATAACTTTAGAAGTAACTTTTTTGATGAATAAAACGAAAAATCTAAAAATGTAATACTCCTTCCACCTCCCTTCTAATAAGACCTTTTAAAAGAAGGTGTAAATAGCGCTTCAAAAAGACATCAAGTGAGAAGGCCTTTTTAGTTTTACCGCTGGGTACTTATGAAAACGTTCAAATACTTAAAAACAGCTACACTACATGGAAATATTTTCTATGTACAGTATAAATAAATAACAACATATATACATAGGTATGGGTCAACAATATTTAAAAATATTCCATTACAAATCCATAAATGACCATGGATGTTTCAAGCTAAAATAAAAGAACATGAGTGTGGTACTATAAGGGTATAGTAAAGCTGGTTGTTGTGAGCGGCTCTCCATGAAAACCAACTTTAATGGCAGACTTATTTAAAATAAAATTTAATTTCTACTACGAATGTTCCAGCGATTGCTCAAGGTACTGAGCTCGGTCCTAATAAAATATTGCCAGTAAACTGATGAATGTTTAACAACTTATTTACATTGCATCACAGAAGTAACCGGAAAATGTAAAATAGCGCAAAAGGAAATCTAAGTCATTCATTAAGTCCCTTTAAAAGTAATTCCGACTATCCGCACTAGACTTACGCTTGCGTTTCATCTAGTCATCACAACAGTTTTCATGAACGGAAAGCCACTGAAAGGCTTAAGGTGGACAACATAATGTACCTCGAGTCAGCAAATATATAAGGTGAAGCCTGAATGCACCTCCTGAATGTCTGGATTAGGTACCTGATATCTGTTTGCTATCACATAGCCATAAGGAATATGTAATGAAAGCTATCGACATACAGTGGTTTAAAGTGGAAAAAAAGTTTAATTAACCTGTATCTTTGAAGCTTGCGATCCGATTACAAAACGATGTATGTGAAAATCATAGAGGAGGACCTAAGCTTTAATACTATTGAAACTTCGACCACATTGTTGAATCACATGGCAAGCTACAGGGTATCCAATTTGGCTACCTCGGGTATGTTGGCCCCATAACTTTTACAAATATTATCCGATTTTCCAAAAACAGAGCCGAACATTATTTTTGGTGCCCGTTTTGATTAACCGTCATTACTATGTTTAACTAGTTTTTTTCCAGCCAGCTCACGTTTTCGAAATTTGGCGTTTTTTTATTCACATTGTACACCCCATTTTTTAGTGTTTTTCATTTAAATTTTAAGTGCTGCAGTTTAAAAAGAGACACTTTTTTTGGCAAGAAACTAGTCTATGAAAACACATGTTTTTCGTGAGTATAATAATTCGGTTGGTTGTTTCGAGATATCTGTCTGATCTTCCAAGGATGTTGAAATTTATCTGTTTTTGGTTTTAACCTTAATAAAATTGTGTCTCACAAAAATTTACACGCCATACACAAGGCGTTACAGGGAACAAAGTTTTTAATAAAAATAAGAAATTAATTTTCCTTAAGTTCATTTTTAATTTAATCTTTCGATCGAATAATTTTTTTATTTAAGAAAGAAATTCTAAAGCATGTAAATAATGAACATTCAAAGAAAAATTTGGATGTACGGAAGGTTGAACTGACAGCTGTTTCGTGACTACCAAGTCTACTCATCAGAGTCCTTTACCTACACTATCACTGACAGTGGCGACAACACTGTAGCGAAAATCCTACTAATTTTAGTAAGCTCAATTAACAGACTGTCGCCATCTCGCGGTGAGTCGCACCTATTAATGAACTGTTTGTAAATGTTCGGAACTTCACTAACTGTCTTTTTCTAGCATGCTCAAATATTTTAAGCTTTTTTTCATTTCGGTCTTACCAGCGTGGAATATCATCGATATTCTCAATTCTGTGATTTTTAAATGTTTATTTTGCCCAAGTTTTTGGAACAGTACACATTCATGTTATTTAACATACTATTTTGTTATTTACATGCTTTAGAATTTCTTTCTTTAATAAAAAAATAATTTGATCGAAAGATTAAATTAAAAATGAACTTAAGCCAAACTAATTAAATAACTTTGGATAAAAACCATACAGTTCGACTAAAAAATCATAACTCAATTAATAAGAAATTAGTTCAAAATGTAGCGAATTTTTTAGAGGTTATCTCGAATTTATTTTCCACATCCTAAAGATATATTTTTTAAGTAATTATATTATTCCTTTTATTTTTGAATATTCGTTTACATTCTGAGTCCAAATACTGAAAAAAGTTCCCTTATTTGCAGTTTTTCATATGTACATCGCGAATTTTATATTAATGTGATATACCCCATTTTTTTGGAGTAAATATCTTTCTTTCGAATATTTTTTAAAAAATTACTAATCTGTGCAAAAATATCTTTTATTTGAGTATAATAACGCAGGTACTTTTAGTATTAGACTTTAGCGGCATTTTAAGGACATTTAGTGCTTCATTTTTTCTTGTTTTATTCTTATTTCAGGACATTTTAAAATATATTGCAAATTTTTTCATAAAAATTTGCTTTATGTATGTGTTTCGTATAAATACTTTAACATTTTAATCAAATTTAAGATTTATAAGGATAAAACTAAAAATATGCAGTTTCACCAAAATATCCTGGAACAGACATCAACAAAGTTATATATAAAAGAAAGATATTTTTGTGGAGATTAATAATCTAAAGAGTCATTTTTTTAATTTAAAAGTCCAGTTTGGCAAAATTAGGCGAAGAAGAAAACAAGAGATTAAATGGCTAAAAAAATAAAACCCGCGATATTTTAAAAACTAGAGCTGACTAAAAAAACAAATAAAATAAAAAGTAGTTTTGCAAGTGTTATGTCCCATATATGTTTTATCAGTTATAGTTTCCGTTGCACCAAACCAAAATGTCCATTCTGTTCCCCTGTATAATAGCGCAGCCAAAATTGTCGAAAAATATTTTATGATTTTTAACAATATTCTTGATATATGCAAAAGAAATGTTTAAGTTACCTCAATTCATGTAGCCGTGAAAAAATCAAAGTCAAGACTTTGAAATTATGATGAAAAATGGATAAATTTTGACAAAAACAGAGCTTTTAGGCATGATGATGATGATTTTTGTACTATGCTTTTATGTAAAAAATAAAAAAATAATAAATTAATAAATAATTATTGGACGTTTTCTCAAAAAATTTTCAAAGCTATATATATTCTTTTTCCACATTTCAAAGCAATAGACTTCAAAAATGACTGCAGTTGGAATAAAATCGATTAAAGCATGCGCGCTATACCCAGCATTGGACGAATATAGTGAATTTTTCTACGAAGTTCTAAATTAATCGCTTCAGAAAAAAACCCATCGAGTTTTTCTAACTTCGTTACAAATTATATTAGACACATTTAATATAATTAGTCTGGCTTTTAACTGTTACCCTCTCGCTCAAAACTGTTTCCAGGAGGGCAGATTTTTTAAAAATAGTACAATTTTCAGGAGCATTTTGTTTGCTTGCATGAAAATTGTACTAAACTTCATATTTAAATTTTTATTTCTTTATTATTTATTAAAAACATAGCAATCCTCTTACGTTTAAAAAACTTTAGGGATATATTGGATGGGTACATCCCTATGAATTTTTAATTAAAA
The DNA here is from genome assembly GCA_956483635.1 of Panzeria rudis. Classification (NCBI taxonomy): domain Eukaryota; kingdom Metazoa; phylum Arthropoda; class Insecta; order Diptera; family Tachinidae; genus Panzeria; species Panzeria rudis. Next base: position 31,448,105 of record OY101449.1, on the reverse strand, counting down.
AAAAAACATGCGAAGACAATGATAATTTACAATTTTCAGGGCAAAATTTTATACGTATGAGTAATATGATAGTTCATACTAAAGTTTGACCTTTTTCTACGATTTTACTGCACTACTTTTAGTATAAAAAAAATCAGTATATCACTTAAAAAAACAGGAGATAAAAGTAACCGAAGAGACGTATCCAAAGACCTTAAGAATGTGACACTAAAAAATTAGAAATACCAACTTATTATATAAAGTAATGACAACGAAAGCGTTAAATTTCAAGAAAATAGGTAATGAAGAAAAAAATATAATATCTTAAAACAACAGATATAATGACCTTCAACAAAAGAATCAAATCAAAAGCACTCTATTTACAAATACACTCCTTTACACAATTGAAAATTTGTATGTAAATGTACTAATTGTAAAGCTTTTCTCATTAAACGTACCAGCGACAACAATAGCAGTATCAGAGCATCAAACAGTAACAACAAACGAATAATTAACAAAACAACAAACTAACGACCCATTACACTGAATGACTACTCCCCATTCTCCTACATTTTCTTTGTTCATTGTATGAATTTATACATGGCACAATTTTAAAGATTACACCCAGAAAAAAGATTAGTTAGACAATGGTTCGGCGAATAAAATGAACCCATAAAATATTCATGTTCATTATCTGAAAAATATAATTGTAATAAAGATATGATTCTGACAATTCTTAATTTGATTAGATCAACCGATCGTATGCTTTTGTTATGACTAAGTAACGACTGTGATGAGCACAACAGAGTAAAATATTTTGAATTGGATTTTAGTACCAATTATTGGTATTTGCAATTAAAAAATTTTTCTTTTTAAATTTACTTTAATTTTTATCGGTTGTTGCAACTAACTCGTGATTAATAATTTATGATCATTGATACACCTAGCCGATTAAACGGTTCGCATTACCAATTATTTATTATTGTAAACTAACTTCTTTTTCAGTAAGAATTCTATGATAGTTGGTGCAACTGCCAATATTCGATTGGCAACAAATTCGATTGTCTTAATGAAACTGTTTTCTCTGTGTACATGACCATAGTTTGTTAAGCTACATATGTACTCCATCCTTTGTTTGCTATTGCATTTACTTTGACTATTTACAATTTTGTTATATTCTTCATCAAAGTGTTTGCAAACAACAACCAGAAATGATAAGGGTCTATTAAAAAAGGGCAAGCTGTAAAAGAAATCCAAAAAATCCTTTTACGTTTTCTGCTTTTCATTATTACATATTTCTGTTGAATAACGAAAATCATATCACTACTTGCTTCGAGTCCACACCCTATTTTCAGCACAAAAAAAAATAAATTTTTGATCCATGGAACATTCACACATCTTCGTAGATGTCTTTTTAAAGGTATTGGGTGAGAGAAAAATTTAATAGAACAATTCACTGAATACCGCTTTTTAATGAATTTAATGTAATACGGATTTTCAATCTACAAGGAATTTTACATGTTCTAAAAATAAATTTTACCTAGAATATGGAAATATTAAATGAACCCGTTTTTTTCGCTATAATCAAGGGGCTGCTATTAATCTATGTTTAAGGCTTCAAAATTATCGCAGCGATTGTATAATAGTTTATAGCATTGATAAGGTTCCATCCTTTAAATATGCTAAGCAACTGTACAATGAATAAAATTGCCGCCATCCTTTGCCTAAAACTAATTTCAAAAACTTCGTCCAAAATCAATTGATTTGCCACAAAACATTGTTGCTATGCAAGGGCTTAAAAAAAGCAGGGTTTTACTCCTATACAGTAAAATAAGCGCTACAAGCCTGCTGATATTAGCGCTGATTTTTGTAAGGCGAATTGAAATGTTCAGCTCTAAAACGGAAAATATATGGAAAAATGGTTTGATGTCGATTGTAGAGAATGATTGATGGACATGTTCCAAAGGGGATAACGTCATGTTGAAGTTTCATTATTTCGTAACTTTAATTATTAATTATTTAGGCTTGAGTTCGGTTTTAATTTAAATTTTCAATTAAATTATATTTTTACTTAGAGATATATGTGAAGCATTTAAACAAAGAAATATTTGACTGCACAGATGGTTAAACTCCTGATAGCTCCCGCAATGATAATTCATACTGGAATAGATAAAACAACAAGAAGCTTAACACAAGACATAAAGAAAAAAACGAGTATCAATAACAATCAAATGAAATACAGCTATAAGAGTGACAGTATGGATTGATTACAGGTAAATCATGTTCAACTCTAGACTGTAACCCAGCGACTTTGGCCGAGTGGTCTACGCGGTAAAGAGCTCTGACGAGAATAGCGGGACCTATCGACACATGTCAGTTCAACCCTTCGCGCAGTCAAAATTTTCTTTGCCTTAATGCTTACTATTTATCTGTAAATAAATATATAATTTAATTGAAAAATTAAATTAAAACTGAACTCAAGCCAAAATAATTAAATTTCTTTCGTTATAAATAAATCCATACAGTTCTAATGAAACTCATAAATTAACCGTTTAATTATTAATTTTATATTTTTATTCACTAACTGTTATTTTACATTCAACTACTATCGATCTAAGCTCCTTCACGTTTGGAAGCTAACGCATCTACCACTCAGCCAATACATATATATATATATATATAGTTGTTGCCTGGAAAGTTTCCAACATCTTTTGCCTTACTGACTTTTGTCTAAATAGCACACACTGTAGAAAACTGTTGAATTTCCTGTGACAAAGATTTTTGTCTACCGTTCTGTTGGAATGTGTTGATTCAATAAAAAAAGTTTTTGAATTTTCTGTGATAAAGATTTTTTTCTATATTTGATAAAAAATATTGTTGAAGCTATTTTTATTTTTCCACAAATGATTTTTAAAAAAATTTATTTTTAACAAACATTAACATCCAGTACAGTTTTGATTGAATTTCATGCTATTTTCAAAAATTGCCATTGTTAAATATTTACTTTTTTCTGTGTATAGAACAATTAAAATTTTAAAATGATTTTACAAATTTAAAAATTTCGTTAAACTTTCCCTAAAACTGAAAGCTATTTTTTATCTGAGCTACTGAACGCGAATCTGCAGTCTTTTTTTCAGCTATGGTCAAAATTACACCAACATGCTTGTCTAGTGCAAACACCAAATCAACACTAAAACGGAGCTTGTAAAAAAAGCGGAAGCTAACAGAAAATTCAACTTTGCAGAGTTTCTGGGAAAAAAATATTTACGTAAAATCGTTTTGTCGGTCTCACAGACCAACGCGCGGGTATAGGAAGGTTAATGAAATATAACCTCTACTTTTTGAGCTTATTTCACTTTTGTCAAAAAGAATATGAGTTCTAGACGAAAAATAGAACTTTGCTTGGTTTCTTTTTCTGTATTTATTACACTGATCTATCAGCGATGCATACAAAGTAAAGCTCAATTCGCATTGAACATAATGATTTATGCAGAACTTAAAGAAATCTTCCTACTATTTGTGCTGAGTTTATTGGACCATGGTAATTAAATAATCAAATAAGCTGAAAGTAAACATGATACAATTACTCTCTTAGCAACCCTTACAGACCAATTTCAACTTATCTTGAAATAACATTAGCCCAATTCACAATCTTGTGCAAATGGTCTTGCATCGTAGCATTTCCAAAATGGTATAGTATATTTATACTCACCACTAACAATTTTTAAGTGGTGAGTATCAATATGCAATACCATTTTGCAAATGCTACGATGCAAGACCATTTGCACAAGATTGTGAATTGGGCTATTGTCTCTTATACAATATCTACTATACTCTTCTTTTAGAGAGGTTGTAAAACACGTATAAGTTTCTGTGTACTAGTAGTAGTCTAAAGCACATAGAAAATGTTGTATGTACTTGTTTTGGGTTATTTTGTAGTTAGTCATGCAGGATATCTGCAATCATTGTAATTAATAGCAAAACATATTTAAGATTAATTAATGTTTTGTGTATTTTGAACAAACAAATTTTTCTTTTTTGCGTACAACAGAGTACCAATACACTTAAAGCAAAATAAATACACATATATTCATATCCTTTACCTAACACACACGCATATACTTTAACAATTAATAACTAACAGTAAATATGTAGATGTTTCTGAGTATGTGTCTGGTAATTTGTTATCACCAGAAAAACCGAAAATATGTATGCCTTAAAAATGTATTTAATGCCCATTAAAGATGCACTAAAAACTTAAAAATATGCCCCCAAAATGTAAAAAATATGCACTTAAAACTTTATTATTTCGTTTATAATTTATATGATAATTCATTTCTGATACCACGAACTATGTACAAATATTGGTGGCATTCGATAATGTCCTAGAAGATAACGTCCACGGACATTATTTCCACTTTAATAAGGAAATAATGTCCATGGGAAAATTTAAAGTCGACATAGCCAGAGCAGAAAACAGAGTACTCCCGTCCAAAGCCCGGCTATGTAGTCAAGCTTCGCTCTGCATTACTATTTCCATGAACTTTATTTGCATTTTTTTATGGTCATTATATCCTTTTCAACGTGGAAATAAGGACCATGGAAACATATATATACACATCAGTCACGGATCTAGGGGAGGGAAAAAAGGGATATTTCCCCTCCCAAAACGAATAAAACGTACCTCATTTCTATTGAGTTTCTAAACGAAAATTTAAAAAAATGGCATGTTTCATTTAAAAGTTCCCCTCCCAAAAACTGAAGCTGAATCCGCGCCTGATACACATATGTATACCCCTTTTCGTTTTCGCCCCTTCTTTCATTTTGCCAGATTTTTCGTTGTGATTTTTTGTTTCATTTTAGTTTTTTGATTTTTAAAGTATTTTTCGTTATTTTTGCGGTTTTTTGGTTTTGTAACTTTTTTAATTTTCGTGTTTTTTTTTGTTTTTCTGGCGATTTTTCGTTTTTTGGAATTTTTTTTTGGCGATTTTTTTTAGTTTGGGCGATTTTTTGCTTTTGGCGTTTTTAACGTGTTTTTCACTTTTTTACGATATTTCTAGTTTTAGCGATTTATTTTAGTTGTGGCCATTTTTTCCAGTTTTAGTACTTTTTTCGGTTTTGGGGATTTTTTTGGCTTTTGGTGATATTTTAGTTCTGGAGATTTTTTTTTTGGTTATGACACGTTTTTTCGTCCTGGCGATTTTTTTTCGTTTTTTTTTTGTTGCCATTTTTGGTTTCTTGCAATTTTTATTTTTCGATTTTATTTAGTTTTGGCTTTTTTTGCCTTTGGCGTTTTTTTTTGTTTTAATGTTTTTTCGCTTTTTGACGATATTTTTAGCTTTAGCGATTTATTTAAGTTATGTTGCTTTTTTCAGTTTTGGCGCTTTTTTTCGGTTTTGGGGATCTTTTTCGGTTTCTTGTGATTTTTTTAGTTTTAGCGATTTTTTCGTTTTGACGACTTTTAGTGTGGTTTTTTGCGATTTTTTTTCGTTTTTGGCGTTTTTTTTTTGGTTTTGGCGCTTTTTTTCGTTGTGGTGATTTTTTGTTCATTTTTGGCGATTTTTCATTTTTTGATGATATTTTTAGTTTTAGCGATTTTTTTATGTTGTATTGTTTTTTTTTGGTTTTGACGACTTTTGTTCGGTTTTTGGCGTTATTTAGTTCTTTGGCGATCTTTTTAGTTTTGGTGATATTTTGCGTTTTAGCGATTCTTTTTAATTTGTGTTTTTTTCCTTTAAGCGCTTTTTTCATTTTGGCGATTTTTCGTCTTGACATTTTTTTAGTTTTGGAATTTTTTAGTCTTAGCGTTTTTGAAAATTTCAAGAGTGTACCTCTTACGGTTTCCAAGATACTGCATATTGTCTAAATTACATAGTAAAATTACATTAACTGATAGAACACCCTTTAATTTTTATTGTTTTAAAAATCAGTGTTAATTGCTGTAGTCTATTCTACAGACTACACCAATTAACACTAACTTTGAAAATTTAAAGTGTCTACATATAAGTGTATTTCACCTTGCTTCGTTGCTCGCTTTAGAATACCATTTAATTTTTAGCTGTCATATATTAGTTTTTGTAGCGGCAAAAGTTTTAAATATTCTGTGAAAATTTCAGGTCCGTACCTCTTATGCTTCCCGAGAAAACAGTCTGAGACAGACAGACAAACGGACAGACAGACAGACAGGCAGACAGACAGACGGACAGCGTAGCGAAAACAATAGGATTCCTTTACACTTGTGGTGTACGAAACCCTAAAAATGCCTTAAATTTGCGAATAAATGTAAGATATGCAAAAACATGGTGTAAAAGCAAAAATATGAACTAACAAATCGATGCCAAAAATTTTTCGCACAGGAAAAAACATGCAATTGCATATTTTCGGTTTCCCTGGTTATCACTCATATATACACACACACACATCCTGTCAACTTTAATCCTTGCAAAGAACAAGTGGTAGGGCAAAAAATATGTATGTATAACAATTGCTCAAATGAAAAGCTTTCATTAATTTTATCATGATGTTAAATGATAAAAGTTAATTTGTTAGTATTAAAAATAAAAATTGGAAGTAGATGGATATGATGCTAGTACCCAAAATTATTCGTCTCAGTGAAATAAGAGCTGTATTAATCTTGGGGAAAATAAGTAGAAGTAATTATTGTTTGCACACATAAAATTCATTAGTTGTGTTAATATCAATTATTCTTTAAGAAGTTTTAAAGGAAGAGGCTTAAGAAACACATGCATAAGTATGTCAATCTGAGTTGAATAGAATAGTAAGTACTTAGTTTGACAAAGGAAAATTAACATTTTAAGTCTAGCTGCATATAATTTAAGAAAAAGTGGTTTTAAGAAAAATATAAGTTGTAGTATTGATTTAAGTCATGATATGTAGGTAAGAAAGAACTGCTCTAGAAAATGATAATATTAAATAAAAAGACTACACGAAAGTATCCAGCATTTGTTTAAATAAATTATATTTTAGAGTATTTCAAAATCTTAATTAATATATAACAGCCTGATTCAGAAAAAAAAGAAATAAAAACTGTTATACAAAATTTTTAGTGTTTTCTGAAGAATATTTCAAAAAGCAGTTTACGCTCCACAGTGGGGCAGAATCGAAACATTTTGAAAATAAACCAGCCATTTGTATACGGATAATCAGATCAGTATAAAACAGTTACGTCCAAACCATCAGCAGATTGTGCGAACTTCTACAAAAGAGCTTTCTGCTTTCACACCGACGGGAGCACAACAGCCAATCAGATCTCGGCGGACACAATGCTTGCTGCTTACTTTGCAAAGAAAGAACGATTCAGTAAGTAAACTGTAAGAGCTTTCAAGGTTTTTTTTGTGTAAATGCAACTATCAAAGTATGTTTGTTTAGACGTAGCTAGTATAAAGTTATATAAATAAAAAATCGTACTGAAATAGCTTAAATTGGCTCATAAATTGTTGTTTTCATCCATACATATATTTAATATTATTAAGAATACGTATGAAGGAGGAAAATAAAAATTTACATATCAACCAAGTTAAGCTATTTCAAGTACGACTTTTTATTTATACACTCAAAATATTCTGTACGTGAAATTAACTGAAATTGTTATATAAAATAAATTAAAGTTCAATTAAAAACCGGTCGACTTATTTTTCATTTAAGTTTAACAAAAAGTTTATTAAATTTTAAATATTTAAAAATTAACAGCCTTAAAATCGCAAAAGATTAATGGTTCTTTCTTTGTTTGAATCAATTTAACTGTCAAAAGAACTAATTGCAGCTTTCGTAAAAATAAAAGATGTTTCCCTTGTTTCTGCTATTTGTAATGTTAAGTAATCAACCTCAAGTTCCGTAAAAATAAATGATTTTTGCTTTATTTTTAAATGTTAAAAGGCTGATTATTTCGTTTCTTTAATTATTATTTTATTGATTTTATATATTTACTCACTGTTTATTATTTGAATTTCCACTGGGAATCGCACAAAGCTCCTACAGGTTTGAAATCCAACGCACCAAGCTCTTGGCTAAAGCAAAGTATGTAAGCCATAAACTTATAAACCTATTCATTTTTATGAATTTAACATTAAAATAAAAAAAACACACCCTTGGTGTTTTCTAAAATTGAACATGTGACCTCGCGGTTAATAGTTTAACGTTCTATCCACTACACTACTGATTTTGAATGTTTATTCATATATTTTAAATTACAATTTCAGCTATTATTATTATTATTATTATTATTATTATTATTATTATTATTATTTATTTAATCTTAACGAATATAGTTCTAAGATTAAATTTAATTAGAGAGCACGTTGCTGGCCATCAGCTCATAATTTCAGCTAATTTTGAGTGGTTGTGTGTATGTGTTATTTTTATGCATGTACTTTTTTGGTACTTATAACATAAACAACGGACAATATTGAAAGCAGCCGAATATCCGTATTTATGTGTCCTTAGTTTTCTTATTGAATATTAGAATCAGTTAGAACTAAGATTGCTTAAAATTTTAAATTTTTATTGATTTGCACAGGATACTTCTTGAACAAAGTACATTCCGCTACTGTAATAATATTAGTTTTACACGGTTAAAAGAGAAAGTGAGACATAACACATATCAATATTTTTAAACTTATATGTAGTTTTCAAAAGCGTATTCATATTTTAGAAATTTAAAAGCGGGTATTATGCGGTGTTTTGTGCATACTGGACTTTATCTCAATACTACAAAATCGTTGATTATTGATATTTTTATATGAAATTTTGTAGTTATATAGGAATTTACATAGTAATTACGCAAGCAAAGGAAACTAAGAAGTGACTTTTACGAAAAGAATACTTCCCAAAGTGAGTACACATACTGAAATCGTTCAAAACAATGCTAATTTAACATTTTCCGGTAGTGATTTTGCTTCATAGATGTTTCATGTTAATTCAACAACATGATTTTTCAATTACCTTAAACAAAAAATTTTTGCTTTTAAAATAACTATATTTGATTTGATATGTTGATTTAATATTCCAGTACAGTTAAATCAAAATAATTCATTTTAATTTAACTGTACTAGATAACGAAATAATAAGAAGAATCATGTTGAATCAAAGTTAAATCAAGTTAAAACAACGTGAATTTCAGACTGAAAGAACACGAAGAATTATGTTCAATCAAAGTTTTTTTTTAAGTTGAAACAATATGAATTTCATGTAGCTATTTTATTAATTATTTTACTTTTGTGATGCCTATTCGCTAATGGGCATTTCCAGCGAAAAATAACGTAACGCCAAAGATGACTCTATTAGAATTAAGCTTGTATGTCAGAACCATGTGGTTTGATTTTTCTTAAAATTTTACTAAATGTGGAGCTACTTACGGCCTACACAAGTTGTACAAAGAAGTAAAAAAAAATTTGGCCATTCTTTGAAATACATCTTAATTGCTTGTTGGCGTTACGTTGTGAATAGTGGACTTTTCCCTGGAAATCCACATATGCATCAGGAAAATATGAGTTGTAGTTGACTACCCCAGTTAAGATTTGAAATCGGGCCACTTGCTTAGTACTCAGAGCGCTAACCACTGCAGCCACTACAGTTTGAAACTTTACTTTAGACATACACTAAATAAACACTTTCATAAGCAACATGAATTTATTTTAATTCAACATGATTTAGTCGACGATTTAACATACAATTTATTTGAAAGTACAATTATAGTCAAGTTGATTTAAAATGAAACCTAACGTTGCTAACAATTTTATTCTTACAGTGAAAAATATTTAATAAAGGATATTAAAGGTTAGATTAATAATTTTTCGTCTAAAATTGATATGAAACAATTTTTTATTTGTTGCCAGTTAATAAGCATGTCTTATGCCAGCATTTCATTGGAGCTTTACCAAATCATCAGTAGACTTCAATCATACTTTTGAAAAGTTTCAAACTTCTTATTTTATGCAAAGACTTTCAAAAATCATTTGAGAATTTACAAATGATATTTTAGAATTACAATAGAGTAAGCGTTGTCGGTGTAGAAACTTATACAGCACACAACAAACAATTTATATTCGATATGAATCTATTTTATTTTTCTACACCTTTACACAATTAGTCGCCCATTGGGTGATAATAAAAGTATTTATAAGGCAAAATGAAAAAATTAAATCCAATCGTATTACAATAGTAAACTTTTTTTCTCCAAAAAAGGACATATTAAATTTTTATACACAATAAAACCGTTTTGAAATACAATACAATATTATACCTATAACAACATACTTTTTTTTAGAAACTCTGCAACACTGACACATTTCTATATAAATATAAAATTACACACTTTAGCCATCTTAGTATTAAAAGCTCTTCCCATTTATCTCTGTTTCCCGCCAAAACTCTGCGCAGTCAAGTAAAATTTTAAACTTCCTTGAACTTACTTAATACAGATAACTATTCGTAAAAACAAATTAATTGCATTTAAAGCTGTTTAAGCTATGACTTAAGCACTTTAATAATGAAGTAACTATTTGGAATTTTCACTCTTGAAATTAATGTGGGGATTTAAAAGTCATCGAACAAGAAACTTAAATAGGGATTTAACCGAAATCTTGTATGCCTATTATTCTTAGTTGACCTTTTCATTAAATAAGACTTTTCTTTTTATGCTTTTGGCTGTTAAAATAAATTACTTTAACTTTCATTTGTTAAAGTTTCTTTTTAGCAAAAAAGGATATCCATTACCTAAAAGCTCTTATCACTGAAAAGGTTTCCGTCAAATTAAGAGGAAATACCTAAATCAATAAATCATTTCTTTGTAATAAATTATTTATTTTGCTTACAAACATGCCAAAAAGAACATGCTAAAGCTTTTGCCGAATGTATTAAGGATACATTTTTTTAGAGATTTGAATGTAAGCCTTGAAATGAGTAACATAATATATATTTTAAATTTCAAAATATCTCTTAGGGCCATTATTATAACTTGACAATAGTTAAAGGCAGGATTTTGTCGGACGAAAAAACGGGTTCTCTTTATTAAAACTTTACTTTAAATGAAAGTCAGCGATAAGTTAAAGGCAGGTCCATACTACTTTGTAGGTTAAATGCTTTTATCTATTGTCAAATTGTAATAATGGCCCTTAGTGATATATCTAACTTATGCGATGGCTTAAGTAATCAAAAAGTTTATTGGGCTTTGAAATGGAAAAACTTAAAGGGGAAAATCGTTTTATTTAAAATCTTCTTTCTGTTGGTACATTTTAATATATAGAAGTAAACATGTATGTCATTAAATGCTTTTTTATATATATTTTCTATTTTGTAGCTAATATTATTTCCTGCAATATCAAAGTTTTATTTAATGGCACTTGTTAAATTCTTCAATTTAATTTTTGTTTTGTCAACATAAAAATAAAGGAAAAACGCTCCAACAAATATAACTATCTATTCTTATTAAAATTTGTAGTAAAATCATTCATATAGCAACATTATATTTTCTATAACAACGAGCAGAACATTTTTCTACGTACGCATTTCTATAAAACAATTTTTTGCCTTTTATTATCCTTCTAAATTCTTTAAATAATATTCTAATTGTAACTTAAGCTCTTGCAAATGTTTTGTTTTCTTAATATTTATAAATATTAATATTTTATGCAAGAAAATATTAAATATTACAGAAGGCGAAAGACGTTAGAGCAAAAAAATATACAAAATATATAAAATTATTAATGTTGAAAACTAAGATTTCAAATAATTTTGTAAACATGATTCAAGCTATTCAATTAAAGGCTATTGGACAAGAAATAAATACACGGTCCTTTATTAGCAGAAAGCTTTATTTCATTTACGTCCCTTTTCACAATGTACGATTAAAAGTTAACGTGGACTTTAACGGCAAGTTTTGTATGCCGAACTCCCCGTTAAAGTTCAGTTAACCGTTAATGATACATTGTGAAAAGGGCTGTTAGTAATTATATAATAATGTATAAAGGCTTGCAGTAAGTACAGCTCAATTAAATGTCGTATACAAAATATATTAACACACCTTGATTGTACTAAGGCTTGCTTTTGTTGAAAGCCCAATATTTTTCGCAATTTTTACTTAAATTTTTCATCACTTAAAAGAAGCTGGGAAAAATTTATTTAAGTAAATAAAGACCAAAACTGGGAAAAATTAATACAGATCAATTCAGCTACCTACCATTCATTCCTTGATCAGATAAGCGATACAAAAGTGTAAAAAAATTAATAAGTTAAAAAACTTAAAACTGTTTTGATATCTGAGGCAGCTTATAAGTTTTCTAAATTGTAAAAATTCAATTTAATATAAGTCGGAAGTTATTATTATTCGGTTTAAGTTCAATAATTGAATTAATGTAAATTCAAATTATTATAAGAGGGGAATATTAGAATATCTAATTAGACTAGCAGAACGGATTAGTACTACTAATTTCGACAGCCGCTACGCTGTCATCATCAGCGTCCTTTGTTCGCTTTTACCACGTTTGATCGTGGATACTAGTATTAAAGAACATCAGCTGTTCAGGTTATCTTTGTCTTGTAATTTGCATTCTGATTTTCAGTTTTATATTAGACCGCAGAAACACAAACAAGAACAAAAAATGTTTTTTAGTAGGTTCGTAACAGTATATATCGGTCAAAATATTATCGACGTTCTATTTTCTCTATATATGAAAATGCCGGGTTGCATTTCTGTTACCAACTGAGAGCAGTTACTGCGCTACTTATGATTTGTGATTAAGATCTATAGCTAACTATGAAAAAGTTTTTAGTTTCTGTTTTATTAGTTCCGCCTATTGTCCTGATTTCTGACTATGCGCCAATATCTTTTGAACAATTAATCAAAAAAATTTAAAAATTTACCAGAAAAGCTATTTTGACGGCTACTAGAAATATCACAAAATTGGGGAAATAAAAAATATATAAAAAAACTGTTTGTTTGGCGTGGAATGACCAATATATTACACTGCTTTACAAAGTGTTATTTTTTGAAGGTATAAATACTCTAATGCATTTTTATGGCAATTTGGATGTGCTAAAACAAGAAAAAAAGTAATTTCGGTCATTGTCCAGATATCGGTACATTTGTGTTTTTCGATGACTTCCTATTAAACCGCCATACAGAGTCACAGGCTGGTTCGAGTAAAGTGATCTTGGTCCCGGGAGCAAGGGCGTAATTCTCTTTTTAATATTTTATAATAATTACTATAGATAACAAATTACTGTAAGTAGGTTACTGCTGTGTTCTTATGTTAACTTTTAAGCACACACCAAAGTGTACTCACACAAACGAACCCCAGGGCCTGGATGGGATTGATTTTATTTTGTATGGAATGTAATGACTACCGCGAGAAAATCAATAAAATATACCCTTAATTTCTTAAATAAACAATTTTTTATTAATATTTACAAGAAATTATATCGTCATATAAAATGCAAAAGGGCCAATCTACATTTTTTTAACATTTTCAGGAGAGGTAAAAAACTGAATAAAAAGCAAACTATTGTGATTATAAAATTTTTTTATCATTAATTCAGATTTAATTAACGATAAGCTGTTTTTTTATCTGTCCTGAAAATTTAAAAAAAATGTAGATTGGTCCTTTTGAATTTTACATGACGATATGTTCGTGCAACAAAAAAAACAACGAAATATTTTAAAACCAAGCGTATATAAAAAATAAATATAGAAAAAAATCAATTTATAACCTGTTCCACAATGTCGATAGAAAATCTAAGTGATCGAAAGAAAGCTAGTCGCTCGACTTCGAATCAATTTGGATTCCTTTATGTCGATTGTTTTCATTCGAATCTAGTTGCGTATGTCATTTTTTACATATTCTACCGTAATATTATAATGCGGTCTATAATAATTTTTCAGGTTCATATATAGTAAGTTCCAAATATGTATCTCGTGTTGGAGCTGCTTTATCACACTGAGACCGGAATGACCTACTATGGCTATCATCAAATCGTATAGCCACCAATTGTTTTGGGTTACTCCACCATAAATCAAGGTTCCTACAAACCAGCTAACGCTTCCATAGTAATTGGATTCCAAACTTGCTGTTTGTCTGTATTACTTTTGTTGAAAATTTCATAAACTTTTTTTTAGCATGTTTCTGTGTTGCACACACTACAATTTCCTTTATGTCATTTGAAAAATATCTCTTGAATATTTCTAGCTCAATAATATCTTCAGTTGTAACTCCACCACTACACATTAATACGTTGATCCATAAATCTTCTGGAACCTGGAGGAAACTTATACCACTTTGTTCCATTCTTTCGAATGAAAAACCATTGGAGTTGAAAGTTTTCTGATTTTCGTAGTCGTTTTTTTATTTTCATCACTTTTCTTCAACATTCATACAGAAGATTCAGCTTCTATATTATTATCTTCATTTATTTACATGGGTCACATTGTCAATTGCCTCTGCCAACTTTTCAAAATATTTAGGACAATATCTATATCTATGTACTTCAGTACTAATTGTTGTTGTTGGTGTAACAGTTCTACTGTTGTCGAGAGTTCTTTCCAAGAAAACTTCCAATTTGTACACCTGTCTTTGGCCGAGTGGGACTCGAGTCGTCGGAACGAGCATTCATTGTAATACACTATAATTGTCAACTGCCAACACAAAACTAAATAACTAATTGATAAAATGTTGCAAACAAAGGGATTTTGCCTTTATATAGAAGCACAAAAATTACTATCATACTTTGCTTCGACATTTACTAACAGAAAGCAAATTTTGTTATCAAAAATCTCAATTCTCCGAAATAAAACTAAGAAAAGCGTTCTTACGTGTTGCGTGTGCTTTTTTATACATTTTGTTTTGGTTTTATGTACTACAGTCTATATATAAAAGTGCAGGGGCTAGCCAGGCCCTGGTGGTACAAACATGAGTAAACATTTCATGGCAACTATTGCCACGCCCACAGACAGAAAAATTTCAGTTTCTATCACTTTTTCCACAAAAAAAGCCTTTATTGGGGATTTCATACAAAATTGGAAGGGTGTGTCGATGCTATCTAGGAAAAAAATATAAAAAAAAGTTCAAAAATGCCTGGCTAGGACCTGGTGTTCTCTTTAGGGTTTAATTAGGATATTACTTTTTAGTCCTAAGCTTTCTTATTTTTGTTATTCGTTTTAACTGTATTGTTTTTTTTATAAAGGTTCAATAAAATATACCTTACCTTGTTTGAAAGGCTAAAATATTTCAGGTTGAATATTGGTTAATTGCGTTTATTTTTGTAGTACCCAGCAAAAACTATGCTTCCTGGTAGGCAAAAAAGTGTATGAGGAGCTGAGTCGTAATTACTTACAATTTGAATCGATAACTACTTATTTGTGTTTGAGAAGTTCAAAAAAGGCGTACCCCTTGCAAATATATTTACATTGTCACAGAAATTAACTAGTTACTATTTGGCTTACTTGAAGCTACAAAATAAGTAGTCAAATAAACAAATTAAAATTGAAAAAAAATTTATACACATTATGTTTTATTTATATTTTTTAAATTTTATCTTATTTTTTATTTTTTTGGCCCCTTCAGATATGAAGACATGAACTTTTCCCACTCAGCTATTGTTAACTTATAAGTTTAAGCGACAAAAATTAGTTTTCATACACAAACACGTGTTGACTAAAAGAGTGGTTATCTACTCATTTTATTAACACATACCAACAAATTGTAGCTACTTTCAGATAATTATAAAAGTATGTACTAATTTTATTAAAAACTAAGTAGTAGTTCAAATTTGAAGCGTAGTAATAAGATAAATAAGTACCACTCATTACTTTGTAGCCCATTAATAAGGTACTACCGATTACAAAAATGACAAAAGTTTTTGCTGGGTAAATATACTTTATTTCTATAGCAGCAATTATTTGTATAAAGCTTCATATGCAAAATGATACTTTACTTCAACATACGCAAAGTGGTACTTTACTTTTTATTAACATATCTACATACGAAGTCAATTTTAAAGAAAGTTCGTAGATCTGACGACTTTCTTTAAAGTGATTGATTCAAGAATATAAATTAAGTTTCAGACATTGCAAAGGATACAGGAGTATGTCAAATATGGGTTTTGTAACTTAACGACTTTGTCTGCAAGGTAATCATTTAAAAGGGCATCAACGAATTCTGATATACGGTTATATTATTTGACTTACAAAAGAATATTATCATACTTTAGAGCTTTTAAGCCTGCCACCGTTTATTTGCTTTTTTTAAATTTATCTTTTAGTTCTAAAACTTCTTGCAGATTTTAGAAGCAGTAAGTAATATTTTAATGAAACTTTTCAAAACTTTATGTTACTATCTGGCTTTTTACGGCTTATGGAAAATCTTCAAACTCTAATTGAGTCAAGTTAGTATATCGAAATCCATAAAGTTGTGTGAAATGTATAGCAGGTATAACAGTTTCACAAATATTAAAGAAGAACTGTAGTTTTTTTTTTGGTAATAGACGGAAAGAAATGTTCATGTTAATTCATGCAAAGTTTTGAAGGTAAATAATATAAAGTTTAGTTTTCACTTTTCCGTTATGTTTTGTATGCAGACACTACACGTTGTTAGTTTTGTTAGGAAAAAAAACTAATGTAAATAATTTTACTAGTATATAACTATTTTTATTTGATTATTAACCAATGTAAATTACGCGGTTTAAGATGATCGTTCGTTCCGACTTAATATGTATAAAGAACAATTTTGTAAAACTTTTAATAGTTTTAATTAAGAAACTTTATTGTAACGGTTAGGAGTAAGAGATGTATACTATATCCTTTATGTCAACAGATGCATACCCAGGTATGTTTTGTGTATTTAAATCGCTGTATGTTAGAAAATAATTACTCTATATATGCTCACTAATGGTGTGTTCTACTTTATTCCTTGGTTTGAGTAAAATCGGGGGATGGGGGCTGAGGATGTGGCCATTTTTTCATTCCTATCCCTTACGTCGACAGTTGCATACCTGGGTATGTATAATGAAATATATGAAAATATGATGATATTGCATGTTTATTGAATAAAATTTACAAGTTTTTAATAACAAAATTAAGTTCAAATTCAATTAAATTTAAGAAAAGATAATAAAAATATTAATTACTAATTTTCCTTAAATGCATTTGTTACATTGCGGCATATTACTTGAATGTGCGGCACACACGGGCTTTTTGCATAACGTGCAGGATTTTCTGGTTGGCCGACGTTTTGTACATATGTAGCAATTTCCTTTTGTTTTTATTCTACCAGTGCTGTCACGTTCTATCACGCTTTCATCTGCAGCACTTCTAACGCTCAAAGATTCTCCATATATAGCTTCAATAGTAAATACAGACGCATTTTTCGTTTTGAAATTTGTATGAAAAAATTGTTTTTTGAAACGCATTTGCGTTACTTTTCATACAAATTTGAAACATTTAGAAAATAGTTTTTTTTTTAATCTGCCTATTAGATGTATTCAACACTTTTATGTAAAACACAATGAGAAACATGTTTGTGGAATATTCCAACCCTCCAACGTTTCATTTTATGCGTCTTGTTGTCTTTTTCTTAAAAAAGGTACAAACAACTTTTGCCATAAACATTTACTATAGGTCTTCGAAGCCACCCAAGCACAAGACTCAACTTCAAAGCCAGAAATCATTCAAAATATCAAAAGATATGTGTCGTGTCTTGTTGTCCTTTTCTTCAAAAAGGTACAAACAACTTTTGCCATAAAAATTTACTGTAGGATTTCGAGGACACCAAAGACTCAACTTGAAAGCAAAAAATCATTCAAAAGTGAAAATATATCTAAAGGTTAATTTCGTACTTATTCACAATTAGTAGTGGCCTAGGAAATCTTGTAGGTCTTGTGTTTAAAGTATAATATGTATTTAACACTTTTATGTAGAACACCACGGGAAATATTTTCGTTGCACATTTTAACTCTCTAAACTTTTGTTGTATGCGTCTTTTTCTCCCTTTCTTAAAAAAAGGACAAAAAAACGTCCAGGGTGTGAACTTACAAAACACAGATAAATGTATATATTTTGGGTGCTCTCTTTCAGAATTAGTTGTTGGAACGTTGTTGTTTTGAAAAATTTTTACTTTATTGTACAGTGTAATTTGAAAAACATAGTGCGGTGCGCCAGTTAGCTTGTTGCTAAGCATATTAGCCTATCGGCGTTTAGGTTACCGGTTCGATTTCTACCAAATACGCAGGTATGCATTTTAAAATTTAAAGTAGAAAACCTTTGATGCAAATATTTATTTTTAAAACATTTCAAAAAAATAATAATCATTCTTCATTTTTATGAAGCTTTATCGTGCCGAAAAAAAACAAAAGCAAAAATAAAATTTTACCAATAAAAATAAATATTCTAGAGTCCTAATTGCATTTTTTAGACGTGCTGCTGCTGTTGATGTTAATGGAGAACAATGTTTCTGGCAAAACTTTCGTGTATTTTCTTGCAATATTTTTTATTTTAGTTTTTGGTTTGTTTTATTTGTTCTACTTTTTTCATTTTTTTCCATTTTTGCTTATATTTTTACATTCAATATTTTATTTGCTTAAACGTCCATTTATTGGTAGTGTTTGTCTCTGGGTAAATACTGGAATATTTGTTTCTAATCAACAACTATAGATTTATTATTTTCCTTTTTTTATGCTAAAAAGTTTTATTTTTAATGATTTTTTTGTTGTTGTTGCTGCTTCTTTAGTGTTTTTATTTTGTTTATTACGTTGCCTAGTTTTAGGAAAAAAATGACTTTCATTTATATTTTTAGTATGTATACAAGTGTGGTGTGCGTGTGTTTGTATTTGTTCAGGGAGTAAAATTAAAATTTTTTCAGTTGTGTTGGCTAACACAATTTATATTTATGAACTAAAATGATTTTGATTGCATTTTTAATAGTTTGTTTATAGGAACTTTAAGTTGATAAATTATTTGCGAGTTTTAATTATTATGCTCTTTTATTTTCTATTTTTTTTTAAAGAAAATTTATGAATTTCTGGCAAAGTTTATTTATTGAGTGGGTCATAAACTATTGAGAAAACTGAAACCACTTCAATTCAAGCACTGTTTTTAGTTAGAAATTAAAACTATAAATTTCTCAGAACTTTAATAATAAAAGAGTTCGCCATATATTTTTTGGTATTTTTTAAACAGTTTTTTTACTTTGTCTTTCGACTCTGAATATTTATCCTTAGACTTTATTATTCAGTTCTATGATTTATTTAAAAAAAATACAATCAAATTCTAGGCAATGACCACATATGGCTACTGATTTTTCTGTTTGTACAAAGTCACTTATCATAAGTCTAATTTTATATATGTACATATAAGAAAATTTTACTATAACTATTTACTAAAAAAACGTGTTTATTTTTATAGCAGAAATTGCACCACTTTGTGCAATTTTAATTACAAAATTTCCATAATATTGTATAATTTGCTTTAAAATCTATATATAGCTTTAAGTTAACATTTCTATGTAATTTTACCTCCCATGGTCACATTTAGATTTTTTAAATAGTTCTTTTCTAAAAAAAAACTTTTTTAATTTGTCTGACCTTTAACTTTGAGTACCTTAACAACACGTTGCGTGTTTAACCTTTTTCTTTCATGTGCCCATTAGTCATATCCTTTTGGTTATTTTTAGCTGCTGACAAACTACATATAATGCTTATATATATATACATATAATGCTTATATATATTTTTTTATTATTAATATATCATGACATTAAAAGGTATTATTAAAAAGTTTCTAATCAAAACTAATTTGCATTTTCTAACTGAACAAAAGCCACAGCAAACGACTACTAAAAACAATCATATAAATTATGTATAAAAAAATAGTTAAAAGTTATTGGCCAACATACTGCAACCGTATATAGTAGCTCAAGGCAGAGATTCACAAACTTTAATTAAATAATAAATAGTTGTAGGGCCTAGCCTAATTGTCTAAAATACGACACGAATATTCAGATAATATTTTTATTTGATTCAATAAATTTTTATTGCTTTACAGATTCAGACAATAAGTTTGATTAATAAATTGCAACAAAAATCAGTAAAGGATTATTTGTTTTGGTAAAATAATTTTTTTGAAAATTTTTGTTTATTTTTTTCAATGATGTCATATTTTTCTGTATTTAAAATTTTTTTTGTGGGTCCGCTTCTAGATAAAATATTTAGTAATTCAACGAATTTCTTTACTGCAAATGAAATTTAGTTTTTTCTGTGTTGGTATTTATTTTAGATATGGCTTTGTTGGGGCAGAATCAATGTATGTTGATAATATATCAGCTATTTCTAAATGGATAGTCCAATCAGTATACAATTTCACATGGACATAGGAGTTGAGTATTTCTATTAAATCTAAGACGGTGTGCTTCGCAAATTGTTTAGGAGCGTAGCTGAGAAGCTTCAAAAGAGAGCACTTTCAACATGTAAAACTTGTTTATTTTTCGCCTTATTCCATAATTTTTTTTTATACTTAAACTCTTACAGGGATCCAAAAATATCATGTTTAGGCAAATCTTAGTATTGTTTGCTCGCTGGGTACTTTGAACGCGAATTTCTGGCTCCATGACCAATCGCCCAAAACCAAATCGCCCAAAAATAAAAATTAAAAATCGCCCAAAATTTTTCCTTACAAATTTTGGGCAATTTTTCATTTTTTTTTGGGTGATTTTTCATTTTGAAATTTTTGGCGATTTTTCATATAAAAAATGTTTCCATGAAAAATCGCCCAAAGCTAAATTGCCCAAAAATAAAAATGAAAAATCGCCCAAAAATATTTTCTTAAAAATTTTAAGTTATTTTTCGTATGAAAAATCGCCCAAAATTTTGCACCCAAAAGTTCTGGCAATCAGCAAAATTTAATAAAGAATTTAAAATATATATTGTAGAAAATAATTGAAAAATTCTCCAATGTGTTTCATCTCCACCATTATTTGGCTTCTATAACAGTAAAAGTGGTTTAGAAAATTGTCGTAAGAGAAGCCGATATTTAACATAACACGGAAAGCACGTACCAAATTAAGCATTAAGAAGGCTACTAATATTGAAAGTTATCGTAAGCGAAGCCGAGATTTAACATACCATGGAGTGTAAAATGCTTCCGCCCGTCCGAAGGCCGGCTATAGGAAAATCGTCCAAAGTGTTTATCAAGTTAAACATTCCAAGGTTCACTAATATAAATACTAATTGTCAAAAACGAAGCGGATATTTGACATACCATAGAGTTTAAAATCCTTCGTGCAGGTGGAATCAAGTCTTTGCTTCGCTTACGACAATTTGCAATATAAGTTGCCTTCAATATAAGTTGCCTTCGGCAATAAAATAAACATAATTGTTCTAATTTGACTTCACAAATTCAGCATTCATATTTAGTTCAAGTGGATAAAATTGCAAAAAAAGGTATAATATGCCTACGGCTGATAGGTAGATACGTCAGACTATCAGCCAAGATGTCGCCGTTCGATGCTGCAGGCAGCCAACCGCTTTGCCGCTAAATTTTTATTTGTTTAAGTAAACATGTTTTGTTAAAAAATCAACAAAAAGAATGTGTGTCTAATTTTAGATCGATAATAATGACTAAAGTGTTGGCTACTATTATCGACCTAATTTTCAACAAAAGTGTTTTAGAGTGTACTGATCATTTGGGACATCACTTGACATCACATTTCCAATTTTTCACTCAACTAAAAATATGAGCCTATCGTTCTGCTAATTTCACTTTCTGTAAAGAATATAAAAATTAGTTGCAGTAAATCTGTTGACAATTCTTGTTGTGCTTAACTCACAGAAAAAAGTTATGATAGGATTTTATTTTGACACACATGTGTTTGAACTTGTTTTTAAATTTTATTATTTTTTTGATTGATTTATAAATATTACAATACAAAATCTTAATAGAAAAAACAGCGATTTCTCTCTTATTAAATATTTGCGAATTTTGGTTTTTAATTTTACGAATATTGTGGTAGGTCCCATTTCTGTAAAAAAAAAATATTTGAATTTATGAATTTATGTCTGAATATATTTCCTCCACGTTCAAGATTAAACTACTTAAAACGTATTTAATTACACACACATACTCATAACAATGTTGTAATGCGTTTTGCATTCAACCGCGCTAAATAGTATGAAAAAAGGAAAAGAATAACAAAAGCAGAAATCAACAAAAATCCACCATAATATTATTAACAAAAACATAAAAAGAGATGAAAGAAAAAAAAACGGAAAATGAAAAGTATAATAAAAATAGTTTAAGCTCATTTATAAAATAATGTTGGCACTGATGAGTATAAGAACGAAGACGTCTACAACGACGGCAATGACAGCCGTTCCTGATATGTATTGGCATGATAGTGTAACTAAAGGAAGCAAAACGTTTATATAATAGCAGAGTTTAAAAACGGATGATGTTTTTTTTTTTGTTGAAAATTCCATGCTTGTTTGCTTGGTGGTCGTTTGTGGTATGGTCTGGTTTTTGGTTTAAATCATCACCAACCAACTCATTTTTATGTTTCCACCCGAAAAAAGTTAAAAATAAACAACGATTTTTATTAGTGGCAACAACATTTTAAATGCTAACAAGTCACAGAAACTTAATACCATAGCTATAATTTTTCGTATATTTTTGTACTTGACTATAAGAGAGAGAGAGAGAGATAGAGTGAGAGAGATATAGCAAGAGAGAGAGAGAGGAAGTAAAGGACAATAATATATATTTTTCTTGCAGTCTTGATTTTAAGCAAAAATTCGAAATACATACATACATAAGGAGTATAACGGGATATCTTTTAAGGATATGATAGACAAAAGTTATTGCATAAATTTTAACATTAGTGGTGTTAATTTTAAATGCAAGTTAATTGATAACAAAATCTTTTAAGCCACATGAAGATTTAGGTTAAACTTTCGGAATTTGGTGCTGTTTTCAAAGTTGAAAAATCTGATAAAAAAATGGAAAATCGATTTGGCAACAATTCTTGGAATTTAAGAATTGAGTTAAGGAAGTTTTTTGACCACGACATGGTTGCGTCAACAATGTCATGTTTCCCAATATGTTTTACAGCTGCGGTATATAAGTTATTATTATTTCAAATGATTGTGAACCTTAATTAGTTTACGACAACCAACCTCATGTTTACATGTAATCATGACGTTATTAGCATTTATAAAACTTGCAACATGGTTGCATTCAACAATATATATTATTAAAAAAAAATAACTACAATCATAGCATATTTAAAATTCCAACAATAATATGATACTTTTTGCTAAAAAATATAATTTTTTAGCTGCTGTCAATTTTTTAATCAAGATATAATTAAGAAGACAACATGTATGGTTATTTAAAAATATAGTTACACATATATCTTGATTTAGAATGATATATGGTTAGTTTGGAGCCACAGAAATGGATATTTTGAAACATATGTATGAATTGACTCCAAGCATATCATCAATCATAGTATACTGCTCTTCGAATATAGTCGCACTCAATCAATTTCATTTTTTCTTTGCGAGTACATCTCTGGAATAGATCAGCTATTTTATTGAAATTTGTGGCAATCGGCCTTGTTTATTTTTGATTATGAGAGTTAACTAGATTTGGGACTTGAAAGCTTTTTTTTAAATATCAAATTCTAAGGGTCTACTCCAGAGGTCAGCACAAAGGGAAGTACTTAAAACAGAGGTCATCACAAAGAGAAGCACTTAACATGAGAATATATATTTTTTTTGCAAATGCTGAAAAATGAAGAGACGTGAAACTACTCAGTTGTGATCTATTTTTTTTTTCTTTTCAAACTAAACTATGTGTTTTGTTTTATCATAAAAAAGTGACGGCGACTTGCTTGTTTGAAAGCTAGCATACAACCACAGTCTAACCAGACATGTCAACAGTTGAAAAGTGCCCAAATCAGGTTTTTATGCCGGCTAGTTGAAAAAGAGACAACAATTAATTGTTGGTGTTTCATTTTTTCCAATTAAAAGTGTTGCACATTTT
Organism: Panzeria rudis; assembly: GCA_956483635.1. Classification (NCBI taxonomy): domain Eukaryota; kingdom Metazoa; phylum Arthropoda; class Insecta; order Diptera; family Tachinidae; genus Panzeria; species Panzeria rudis. The sequence goes on along the minus strand of OY101449.1, from coordinate 31,424,086 downwards.
ACAAATGTATGCGTAAAACAAAACAAAAGGAAACACTTATACTTTCTTATTTCTCTTTTGTGTGACTTTGGCTTAGACGGCAATATCTTCCGGCTCGTGTCGCGTCTGGTTAGACTGTGATACAACTGAATAATATAGTTTCTTACCACTGCAGTTAGATTTGATGATTTATCATCATTTTGACGATTTTATGTTCCAAAAATAGTGCAGTGACTATTTGACGATTTTTTCATACAAAGTGCCGATTTTGCAGTGCTAAAAATATAGCAATTTTCGTTTAATAAATATTATGACAACGAGACAGTTAGATTTTCCTGGTGTTATATGTGTATGAAGAGGTCATATATAGACGAGAACATTTCAATAAGTCCGTGAGTTTTTGAATTTTCCGCCTTTTAACTGAAAGGCTAACACTGCTCCTTTCAATAGGTATCTGTCAATTGATAGGAGCAATATTGCCCTTTCAGTTAAAAGGTGAAAAAGTCAAAAAGTCACGGACTTATTGACACGCCCTCCTATAAGAGTTTTTCGAAATTTGCGCGTTAACTAGCTGCGAACAGATATTGTCATGTTTTCGATTAATTGTTTTTTGACAAAACTGTCAATAAACTAATTGAACGATTTTTAATAGTTGAAATTACGATATTTTTAATTTTTATCGTCAAATTGACGATTTTCCGTCAAATTTATCTGGCAGCCCTATTTCTTATACTCTTTGTAGTGAGTTTCGTTGACAGTCGTGTTGTATGTGTGAAAATGACGAAAAGTACTCGGGCACCGGTCGCTTAGCATGGTGATGTCTGGTCTAATCAGTTCACATTCGGGTATGTGATAAAAATCGATTTCTAGGTAACATGAAATCTAGGTAATATCAACCTGATTTCTTTCGATTGGTGCAGCCGTTCTACAGCAACTAGACCTCTACATATATACCTAAACACACTCATTCATCTACATCTATAGACATAAGCAACGCGATCCAGAAGATTTTTTCCGCAGAACACATACATAGATACATACTATCATATGAATATTTTACGATAATGTCAGAATAGGACTTCAAAACGTATAGATCTTATGAAAATTTATCTTTCGAATATAAGTATGCAATCAGTAACTTCACATTTTTTGATTGAGCGATGTTAAGAAAGATGCTCCAGCCTATTTGTAAAACGAGTTGATTGAAAGCAACTCGATATAGAAAAATTAAATTCACTAATAGCAAATTTTTTTCAGATGTTTTTGATGTTTCCTATTTTTTAGAGTATAAAATATTATATCTGAAATTAATTTATTATAAAATTTGGTAGGATTCGGTTTACAAAACAGGGTCGGTATTAATTATTTCTACATATAGACATTTTAATATTAAAAACTATTATTTAATAAAAAAAATTTACATTTGTTGCGGGCTAAGCATGTCTATGCCTGCATTTCGTTGGTGCTAATACCAAATCATCCGTAGACTTTAACCAGACATGCTTAAACCGCAATAAATGAAAAGATTTTAATGTACATTAATACTAAATATATCAATCAAACGTCCAAACTAAATGCAGCGTTCGGCTCACATGCCAGCGGTTCCGTTCATTTCAATGTGATTATTTCGAACTAATTTATTTTTTAATCCAAAGTGATTATTTTAGGCTAAGGGTCTTAACGTTATATGCAAAAAGAATCAGACATAATTAGTATTTCAAGGAACAAGGGGAAAAATCATTATTAATTAAATTTTTTAGTGCACAAAACAGAACAGATAGACGTTATTTTCGAAAGCCGAGACACTTTCATCGCCAGTGATCATATATATCTCTCCTTTCACAAGTTGCTAGATGGCTTCTGTTGAAAGTGATTGCAATTCTTATACAAACAGAAAAAATGTATAGTAAAATCTTCGAAAACCAGCTTAATTAAAAATTTTTCGGTAGTGATTTTGCTTCATACGTGTTTCATGTTAATTCAATATGATTTACAATAACCTTGATAGAATATATTTCCTTTTCAAATAACTATATTTCATTTTGATTTAATATGGTATGTGATGATAATCGCTCGATTTGAAATCGGCGCTGATTTGAAAAACAAGTTCTACTGAAAAGCGACTTATTTACGCTTTTTTGTTGTTTTTTATCGAAAAAAAAAATATTTCCTTGAAAACAATAAAAGAGGTAAATAAGTCATCTTTCAGTAGAATTTGTTTTTGAAATCGGCGCCGATTTCAAATCGAAATATTTCCATCACATACCAGAATATTCCAGTACAGTTAAATTAAAAATGAAGCTGATACTGAAATAATGCAAAAAATCATGTTGAATCAAAGTTATTTCAAGTTGAAACAACGTGAATTTGATATTAAGACAACACGAGATATCCTGTTGAATCAAAGTTATTTCAAGTTTAAGTAACGTGAATTTCATATTGAAACAACACGAATAATCATGTTGAATAAAACTTATAACAAGTTGAAACAACATGACTTAAATACAGCTATTTTATTACTTATTGTACTGACGTGACGACGTGTATTAGCAAAAGCATCAGAAAAATTTGCGTTGTAGTTGGCTGCCCTAGCCAAGATTTGAACACATGCCACTTGCATGGTAGTCAACGCGCTTACCACTGCATAAACACAGCTTCAAACTTTACTTTAGATACACACTAAATAAATACCATCGTATGTAGCATGAATTTAGCTTTAATTCAAAATTATTTAATTGATTATTTAACACAAAATTTATTTGAAATTAAAGTTGTAGCCATGTTGATTTAAAATGAAATCTAACGCTTATAACAAATTTGTTTTAATAGTAAAAATATTAAATCAAAGAGATTTAAGGTTAGATTAATAATTTCCCGATTAAATTTAATATGAAGAAACAATGGTAATTTTAAACCAGTAGCAGCAAATTTTCGCTGGTAATTCGATGTTTGTCGGCTATATTAAAATAAACAATAAAAAGTCACACAAGTGTGCAAAACAGTTATTGTAGCAATGAACAAAGCAAATGAACACCTACCCCAATATACATAAAAAATGTATTAAAGTTAATGTTGGTTTAATGTACGAATTTTATAAGGGAAAGCCGGTTTTAATGCATAGATTAACTTTACTAATTGTTTATGAATATGGGAGCAACATACTTAAACAACAAATTCTTTCTTGTAAATTTATTATAATTTCTAATAAAAATTGCGCATAGTTGACTTTACATTCATTTTTTTCTGTGTGTATACACCCTTTTTGAGAAAATTGCTTACGAGAATTGAACCAGTAATAAATTGATGTTAATGATCTTTATCACAATAAATGCCGGTGTTACCATTGCTCAGTGACTTTATTTCATATAACGAGCTGCCATTAATAGAAGGAGCTATTGCTCAACTATAAACTTTTTTCATTTATTATCAATTGGCTTTATAGACGAAAATAGTTCATTTTGGCGGTAACATTGCCACTCCCGGAACGCCTTCAAGAGCCATAAAATTTAAAAAATTTTATTAATAATACTTCGCAGGGTAGCAAAATGAGCTTTTGATATTACTGAAAAAAAAAATTACTTGCTACGCTGCAGCTGGTGGTTGAGATACAAGATTAAGCGATTACCTTTCCGATATGATTATTTTGAGCCCCCTTAATATATTTTCAGCATTGTTGACTTAATTTTTCTGACGTTTGTTATGGGTTGCCTCACAAGTAAGAGGAGTTGTGGGTGCTAGCCATATACAGATTTTATCAAAAGGGTTGTTAACAGAAAATAAGTTATTCAAATCAATTTACATATGCAATTAAATGGCGCGCCAATGTATGCATAAATACAACATACATACTAGTCCGCACAAAAATATTCTTACATACCCTGTAGTGCCAGTTGATACCGACGACATTCTCAATGATGTTGTCTGCAAGACATCCAATGATTTGTCGCGTATAAAACATATTTAGAAATAAGTATGGCAACAAGGCGGTATACGCTGTCGTGTATAAAGATTTTATTTTGACAAGATTATGAAAATTTGTTCTACAAAGCCTTATTGACGATAAGCACGTAATGTGACGTCTAAACAGTTCTATTGCCGTCAACAAGAGTAAGAACGGCATCGAAGTTGTCGGGTGTACAGTTTCATTAACGACAACAAGACTAACAAATGTATCGAAGTTGTCGTGCTTACAATTTTATTGCCGACAACAAGAGTAAAAACTACATTCAAGTTATCGTGCTTCCATTTATGTACATTAAAAGGTTAACGTGTTCATAAAACTTGTTTTTGTACAATAAAGTTTTTTAAGTACTTCGGTAGAACGTACCGTGCTAGCCTATCAGTGTTGAGGTTGTGGGATCGATTCGATTATCATATCTTTAAATTTAATTATTGCCAATGTTGTCATCAACGACATTTTGTGCTCTGTGCTAAAATGTTGTCAATAGTCTGCTTGAAGTGTCGTCAATTTGGGCATCGATTATAATTCGAAGACTTGGCCTACGGGGTAGCGATACCATGTCGCACATATTTAAAACTTTGTACACATATGCATATCCATACAACATTCATATTTACATACTCAGGATAAAATATTTAATAAAATGGACCAGAGTTGCCAATTTAGTGTTGTTTTATAACATACACATCGAAGGGATAATATTTAGGGTACTAGAAAAGGTAAGACGGCAACTAAACCAGGTGCTTTGTCTCATGGATTGAAGTTAAGCATGTTTAAGGTACTTTTAATACGAATATCAATAGAATTCGTGTTAACACATACTCTCATAATTTAAAAAAAATTATTTTCACAACAAGTAAATTTTTGTAGCTGGATAATGTAGATAAATACCATTGGTTTTGTGAAGAGCATAAACTAAACAACATCACGGATTTGACATCATATAACATAATTGAGTAAAAACGGTCAAAAGTACAACTAACAGATACGGAATTTTCGGGATCGTTTACAAACAGTGGGGAGAGCTTACCAGAATGTTTAAAAATATATACCAAATGTCAAATATAAAATGCCGCCGCTATGATAGTGACGAGTCAGTCTCTGTGGTATCGTAGTAAAATGAATATCGCAGATAGGTGATTACAAAGTGAAGATGATAGTAGTAGTAGTAGTTGTTAGAAAACTGTAATTTTCTCTTTAATATAATATATCTTAGCAGTTGCTTAAAGAAAACAAGCGAACCCGTTTTTATTCCAAAAAGAAAAAACTTGTTTGTTAAGAAAAGGAAACGAGCCCGTTTTTATTTCAAAAGTAAAAAACGTGACAATATATTCAATAGTGTTGAGATCCATTTCAAAACAATTGTATTACTAATGGCAACTCATATTTTATAACGTTTTAAATAACCTTACGATACCAACCATATGCGCACCAGTATAAATTTTTATAATATTTTATATGTATTTATTTTCTGCATGAGTATGTAAGTAGGTGCGCTGTAAGTGTATGCATATTTCATATCGTTGAAATTATTTTTCGTACTATTTGCAATTAAAATATTTTATATGAAATTTTGCAAAGTTATTTTCTTTATTAAATAATTATAGTACGTTTTTGTCTAAAATATTTATTATTTATTATATAAAATTATTTATTCTATTAAAAATGTTTTCAAATATTTCTTATAAATACTTCAAAAAGAACAGCCCATAATTTTAACATTTTTTTGCGAAACGCTAATTACTGATTTCGAAGTCATGTTGAATACAGAATAGGAAAGAATATCTTACAATTCGGCAACTCAAAGCGAGCTTTCATATTGTACTATAGACCCGGTCGTTCAACATATAAAAAAAGTTGAGCCAGTTGTTCCTTAGAATGAACATGAAAAATAAGTAGGGTTCAATCTAATAAGAACCATCCATTTCGATGTATAGAAAGTTAACTTATAATAAAATAAGATTTCAATGATTTAAGGATTTATGTGATTAAAAAAAAAGAAGATTGTGCAAACAAAATATCAAGGGCATATATTTAAATAGTGCTATCTTCGATTTTCTCGAAAATGAGTTTATTATAGCAACGTGACTGAATTGCCATCTGTCATTTCAATTTAAAAAAAAAATCAAATAATCATTTCTTAAAGGTGTTTTTTCATAAAATTTTTATTGTGCTTTCTAACATCAAATATACGCAAATACATACATAATATATAAATACATTGAAATTTATGATCAACCAACAAAATGAGTTCCCTACCCTTGGGGACTCTTATACAAATATGGTAGTTTAATAAAATTTTTAAATTTGCGCCCAGCAGCGCCTAGGATGCTCTGACTGACTGATGTATGACTGACTCCACTTAATTTTTCCATCCCAATTTTTTTTAACATACCTAATAGGGGTGGACAAAAAATTTGATATCTCGATAAATCGATATTTGCTTAAAAATATATCGATATATATAGTCGATATTTTTAATTTCGATATATCAATATTTTTTCCAAATATATCGACAGTATGAAATTCGATATTTTTTGGCTTTTGTTTTGTTTTTCGTTCAATTTTTAAAAACATTAAAAAATATCGATGACGATCGATATTTAAAAATATATCGATATTGATATATATCGATATATTTTTTTCATTTGCCCATTCCTAATACCTAACCAATATCTCCATTCCTTTAGGAGGATCCCATAAAAAATGTGCATTTTTGTATGTAAGTCTCCTAAGGGATGGTGATAAGGGGCAAGTATGTTCTGAGAAAATGTTGGAAACAAAAAACCAATGGAAGTCAGTCCTACATTTAACACCTGTAGGGAGACTCCTAAGCAGTTATGGTACTTTTTCTTCAACATATTTCTAGTCATTATTGTAAAATTTGCATGCACAGAGAAAACAAATTGGCTGGAAAATGCTTAAAACAATCAAATATTTGTTTAGTGGATCGATATTTAATTGTTAATAAAGAATATGTTCAAATATAACAGATTAGCTTTTGTCTTAACTGTAGGAATGTTGAAATAAAGGAATTGTGAGTACTACAAATATTGTGTTAGTCAACCTACTAGATTGTTATCTAAAAAATTTTTTTTTTAAATTCGGTACAGCCAATGACATAAATTTCTAGTATTCCTATTGAATATTGGTGCCTGTAAAAGAAAAGTTGGCAGTGAATAGATAATTTAAGCTTCAACCGAATTTTCGGTTATGAAAGTTAATTATCTGTTTGACTTTTTGAAAATAAAGGAGAAAAAAAAATATTTTTAAATTTTTTAAATATATTTGTCATCAAAAAGCATAATCAGAGAATATAAAACGCGTTTATTTGGGAGTTATTAGACACGCGGTTCGCTCTGTTTGCGACTGACGTGCATGTCCTAACTCCAATTAAGATACCAAAGCTTCTGCGAGACATTACGGGTCATGATAATTTTAAATTGAGTGAAAGGCATAACATAAATGCGAACATACATACCTATATATATACATATCGCACCCTAAATACAAAAGGGTCACAACTCAAAATTTTCCAAAACTGACTTTTTTCCATAAATTAATTCAGAGTACACATCTCTAACTACTGCAAAAATTTCTTTCACATCACTATCTTCTTTAACTGGAAAAAAAACAATCATGTCTATTTTTATGTTAGTGTGTTGCTTCTGCACGATGAACTAAAGAGAATTATTTTGAGTTGCGTTAATGTGCTCAAGAGCAACTGATTACTTTTATTACACATAAAGAGTTTTATTTTCAGTTCTGCCTCTATTACTGCAAAAAGTGATAAATTTCGTGGTATATTATTTTGCATTGTGCTTCTTTAGTTGGAAAAAGTGAGTTCAATTATCAGTTGAAGAGGCACAACCTGAGATAATATCATTAGTTAATCGAAAAAATTTCAGTTAAAGAGTGATATATCAAAATTTTATTTTATTTTCGCAAACATAATATAAAATTTAAAAAAGTATAGCAGATCCTTCTTCAATATTGAATTTTTTCATAATGGAACAATATTTTCTTTAAATATTACAATCATTTTTACATAAACAGTTTTTTGTCTCTCCTGAAAATTTTAGTATTTTGCGTTGTGACCCTTTTGTATTTAGGGTGCGATATGTATATAAATATGTACATATATCGTATTTTGCAGAAGCATGTTATTTGAGGACCTCAATGTACTGGTAAGTTGTATTTATTGAAACAAATATCTTTAAACAGTGAAATAATTTTCTATAAAGCTTAGATAGCGCTTTGCAGGTGCTTTTGATCGATATATCTTCCCTAGAGTTAAAATTAGCAAAGAATTTAAAAGGTTAAAGTTCCTTAATACAGTCTGTCTTCAGAATGACTTATATATATATATATATATATATATATGCATTTTAAGCTTTTTAGATTCTAACGAGTGATTTTTTTGCTATTATCTTTTTGGCAACACTAGTTTTGACAGCTCACGCACGTTTTGTATCTTGTGTCACTGTCAAACATCTTCAGTTTGGTCTATAATTTAATCATGAATCGTCTTACAAACGAACAACGCTTGCAAATTATTGAATTTTATTACCAAAATGCGTGCTCTGTTAAGAAAGTTCATCGCGCGCTTCTTCCATTTTATGGTCAGTTTAATCGACCTACTGAGGCTTCTATTCGGGCTATTGTAAAAAAATTTCGCACCAAATTTACATTGTTGGACATTAAACGACCAACACGTTTACGTAGAGTGCGAACTGAAGAAAATATCGCAGCCGTATCGGCCAGTGTTGGTGATGACCGTGAATTATCGATTCGGCGCCGTTCGCAGCAATTGGGCCTCTGTTACTCCACTACGTGGAAAATTTTGCGGAAGGATTTGGGTGTGAAGCCTTATAAGATACAGCTGGTGCAAGAATTGAAGCCAAACGACCTACCACAACGCCAAATTTTTGGTGAATGGGCTCTTGAAAAGTTAGATGAAGATCCACTTTTTTATCGAAGAATTGTGTTCAGCGACGAGGCTCATTTCTGGTTGAATGGATACGTGAACAAGCAAAACTGCCGTATTTGGAGTGAAGAGCAGCCAGAAGCATTGCAAGAGCTACCAATGCATCCACAAAAAACAACCGTTTGGTGCGGATTATGGCCTGGCGGCATCATTGGGCCGTATTTCTTCAAAGATGATGCGAATCACAACGTTACTGTGAATGGTGAGCGCTACCGTGCGATGATAACAAACTTTTTTCTGCCCAAAATGGAAGAGCTTGACTTGCATGACATGTGGTTTCAACAAGACGGTGCCACATGCCACACAGCACGCGAAACAATGGACCAATTGAGAGGTGAGTTCGGTGAACAGTTTATTTCACGCTTGGGACCAGTCAATTGGCCGCCCAGATCGTGCGATTTAACGCCTCTAGACTATTTTTTGTGGGGCTATGTTAAGGCTAATGTCTATAGCGACAAGCCCGCTTCAATTGACGCACTGGAAGCCGACATTGCCAACATTATTCGTGAGATACCGGCCGAAATGTTGGAAAGAGTATGCCAAAATTGGACTAAGCGGATGGACCATTTGAGGCGCAGCCGCGGCCAACATTTGCATGAAATAATCTTCAAACATTAAATTATATCGACCCAACTATCGATCCAAATAAATATTTCATGCATTTTTCTGAATTTTATGTGTTTTTTTTTTACTTTCCGATAGTTCTTATAAAATCACCCATTATAACGTTGAAGAAATCTGTCCCATCTGATTTATTTAGTTTTGAAAATGAAAAAAAGGCTTAAAATGGCTGCTGTAATGTGATACGCAAGAAATCAGTTGGTCCTGAAAATCTCATGGTCCTGAGTTTTATAATATTTTTAATGTATGCATATGTATTGGTATTTTTGTTTGTAATATTAAGGTTTCTCAATTTGATAAAATAAATTAATATAAAATATGAAAATTTGAATTTTATTTACAGTAAAAATTTTTTTGAAATGTGTCTTATATTCAGTTATATTCAGTTCATTCTATCGAAACTATTGAGCATTTACAATCGAATTTCATGATAGTACATGTAACTGACAAATTCGATTGGCTACAAATTCGGTTACCACAATGAATCTGTTCTCTCTGTGTGGGAGCCCCCTTAAGGTATTGAGATACGGGGTAGGTGTGTGCAAAAAAATTTTGACGCTAAAAAACTAATGGGAGACTAATGGGCACACATTTGACTCGAATCGGGGCATCCTGGTCGCTGCTGGGGCCAAATTCAACCATTTCCACCCGTAAGGGATGGAGATAGGCGGCAAGTATGTTTTGAAAAATTATTGGTGATTTTTAATCATTATTATTGGTTTTTTAATATATTGAAAATTTTCGCTATTTTCGCAATATCGTCAATTTTTTCAAAGCTTTGACTTTCTTACATTTTTAGGGCATTGTTATCCATATTACGTTTTATATTTCAAGTTTTGGCGTGGTTCTTACGAATTTCCACGATTTTTCCCGAGTTCTTGATATTTTTTACACTTTTAGCGAGTTGTAATAAATTTTAGACTTTGTTTCCAATATTGGGATTTTTGCGACATTTTCGCGATAGCTTTGCTTATAAATTGAGAAAAGTGTTTGTTTTTTTATTATACATTTTTTATACTATTTTCAATTTAGGTGATGTTACTCTAAAATGTAAAGAAATATAATGTTTAACATGTTCGTGCATTCCTGTTAAGTTGATTATAACCGTTTGAACTACATTACACATAACAATATCGATCAGCTATTTCGTTCCGTTACAGTTACATTCCGTTCCAGACGGCTAACTCTACCTTAATGTCTACAATAAATTTTTATTTTCAGGATATATAGGAAGGGCAGGAATTCTTCAAATTTAAATAACAAAATTCAGGGTTTAATTATATCCATCAATTAATCTATGGCCGCGAAGTAAGTAAGCATCCAAGTAAGTTTTAGAGGTTTGGTTTATTTTGTTTCTTACTCGTATAAAATTTATTTTTGCTGGGCTTTTAATCATAAGTTATTAAGCGATTTTTTCAACACAGTGTTTTTGTTTCTCCTCTCAAGAGACATTATGGCCTTTTTATTGTTTTTATATATTTTTTGTAAATAATACTGTAATTTTCTTTAACAGCTTTTCAATTTACTGTTGATGATACTTTTCTTTGTAAATGTATACATGAGCGCTTGTGTGTAATTGTAGTTTTCTCTTTTAAGCGAGTTGTTTCTTCTTGAGTGCTTTGTTATATTAAGATTTTTTTGTTTGTTTTCCTTTTATACAATTTCTTTTTAATTTCTTCTGTTTTTCACGTATTCTTCTTCATCTTCCAGCTCATTGAAGACAACAAAAAATTTTTTTTTGCAGTATGGGAAGTAGTGTGGTATAACGCTGCAATTGCAGTAGTTGTTTTTATCGTTGTAAACTATTTATGTACTTATATCTTTTTCATGGTGGCAAGCTTCTGTTGCTTGAAGAAGGTATTTTTGCGCCTCGCACTACTAGTATTTTAAGCATTTTTTATTGTGAGAGCAGAAGTAGGGCTAACAAGAAGGAGAAACCAGTCAAAATTGTAAAAAAAAAAATTGAAATGTAACAGAAAAGACTTGTGCTCCAATAAAAGTAAATAACAAGTTTTCTCCGTCCTATGGTAAAGACGATACAAGAAATACAATAACAGCACTATTGTTTCAACAACATGTGCCGGTGCAGCCATTTCCAATGACAAGGACAATAAAAACAAGTTTACAGGAATTCATATCCTGCATTATACGCATCCGTTAACTTGTAACTCGTATAAATTGTTATAAAGTATCAACGTGGCACAAGAAAAAAAAAACACTAAAAGAAATGTAAAATAACAATCAAAACCAAAAGAAACTGAATAAAAGAGAATAGCTAGAAAAATGTTTTCGATACCCTATAAATAAAACATTTATTAAAAGAAAAAAAAAGTGATGTAAATAAAGGTCCCTGATAATAATATTTTAAGTTTAAGTTCATTCATTAATTTCGGCAATTAATCGATCTGATAATACCACATGTGAAAATGTGGATTTATAGACTCCAATTTTAAGATTGATTGCCATATTCTTTAGCGATTATTAAGAGTAAATTTGTACGCACGGAAAAGTTACTCAAACGAGAGTACTGAAGGTTGTAAAATTTCACAATATTTATAAAATTGTTGTGTATTTTCTTAATAAGAAGAATTATAAAATACTGACAGCAATTGGATAAACTTTCAAGAAAACAATAGCTTCAACATCCAACAAAACAATAACTTCAAACTTGTTCATTAGGGTGGGTCAGTTGTATGGATAAAAAAAAATTTAGTATAAAATCGTAGGGGGAAATGATTCTAAGAAGAATTCTAAACAATCTGGCCCTAGAAACCATGGGTCTAAAATGGATTTCGAGTTAGTTCATATAAGACCAGCCAGTGATTGTCTCAAAACACGAGGGCGTATGAGTAACCTTATTTAATGTATTAATAGAATATTATGTATACGCGGTTGTACCAACAAACTGCTTCAAGCTCTTTTTGTAGGCCCCTATTATGATTCACAACTCAACTAGGTTGAGTTGTCAATGCTACGACTCAACTCAACTATTTTTTTGTATTATGATTCACAACTAATTTTAGTTGTCTTCGAAAAAATTTTCGAAAAAAGGTTCTTATCTATACTCTCTGTTTTTTGAAACCATAGTAGCCATCACAAAATATTTTAAATATTTTTAGTTTTGGCCTCACTATTTTTTCTTGAGATTTTATATTTTATGGATATGACAACAATATGGGTTGACAAATGAGATAGCTTGGCGCCTAAAACTACAATTTTAAATGTAATTAAAAGTAACACAATAGTCGAAATAAAAACCAAAACACAACTGATAAAAAACTGAGACAACTGCTTTGATGAAGTTGTAATCCATAATAAGAATTTGACAACTACGACTCAACTAGCAATTTAGCTGTGAATCATAATAGGGGTCGTAATTTTTCCTTTAATAAAAACGTCATCATTTTGGAATCACTTGGCCTAGTCATGTAATTCTTTAACCAAATGTTAGTTGACAAGACTGAACTATATTACTAATTTTTGTTCTACTCGGAGCAGTTCTGTTCCAATCAGTGGTTGGTTTTATATGAACTAAATTACTTACAACATAATTCAAAATTTCAAATTCTTGCTGGTTGCTAAATACATATTACGATATGTCTAAAAATTAAAAAAATTGTATCATGTAAAAGGAAAATGTAAAGAATTTGACAAGCATTCGGTAAATGTTTATTTTCTAAACCATTTTAGAAAACTATTTCTCATCACACCAGAGGTGTAAAACTGAAAAATACTTACAGCAGACTTTTGCTCTATTTTTTTAAGCACGAAGAAAATTTCATAATATTTTGATTCTACAAAGTCTTAATACTTTATATTACCATGTTTTTTGTGTGCTTATGATAGTTTATATTTCAAAAAACCAATTTTGATCAAAAAAGGTAAACACAAAATTTTTGGGCACATCATTGCACAGCGGGATGGAATCAAAATATCTTGAAAACAAATCAGTTATTTCTAAACAAATAATCCGATCAGTATGTATGATGTTTTACATGGATATAGCGGAAGAGTATGAAGGTAAGCTTCCCAAAATGCTCAGGAGCGGCGGTGTGAAGTAAAAAATTAGGGCACATGTAAAATTTTTCAAAGCTTATACTTTCCTTGTTTTGCGCCAGATTCCAAAATTTTTTTGCGTCCTTTTAGCAATAATAAGGTTTAAAAATTGCCAAGAACTTATATTTTATAGTTAAAGTAGTTTTGATTTAACTGCCTTTTACGTACTTTTGACTTAACTGCTCAAAATTATAAATTTGTGTCACTATTCTTTAAAATCCTATACAAATTCATTTTTTAAGTGCACTTTTTATACTTGCACTTTTAAGATAAGTGCCTAAAATTTTTGCCATTTAAAATTATTTTCATACAAAAAATCAATCTTAGCTGAATTTTGACTTAAGTGCACAAAAGATTTGTTTTCTGTGATTATTCTTCAAAATACTTTTTTAAGTGCACTTTGTATACCTGCTTATTTAACATATTTTTGCAATTTTAAAGTATTTTCATATAAAAAATTTAAGTTAACTGCACACACTAAATAATTGTGTTTACGTGCACATTAAGGCAGGTAAGTGCATTTAACCTAACAGCATTTTTGACTTATATGCACTAAAAATCGTGAAAAGTTGATTGTGCAGCTAAATAAAAAATACGTAGTGAAGTGTACTTATTGGCAAATTAAAATTTCTCAATTTTGCAAAACCTTGATCCTATATTTTCAAGAGACTTGATTCAAATAACAGCCGATTGTAACGATTGCTTCTTTGTAAAAAATATTTGGTGTGCCCTTGCAGGTTCCTGGATATTTTTGCCGAAACGATAAATAGGCTTTGCAATTAGTGTCTTTAACAAAAATTAACTTGACTTAGAGGGCTGTAACATAAATCTGCTGTTTAAATTACCGAAACCAATGACCATAGTAAATGCATTTTTCAACATCCTGCGATTGAGCATTTGCCAAAAATAATGATGCGGATATTTATCCGAAGATTTTACTAAAATATTACAACATAAAAGCATTGACTGTGTCTTGAAGAAGTGGAGAAGACAGTTTGAAAATGAATTCTTTGCTACATAATTTCAGGAATATCCGCGCACAATAGAAGATTATTCTTTTGTTAACGACCTGACACAGATTTCAATTTTTTGCAAGTTTTTTTTATTTATCCTGATATTGGTGTCACATATACATAAATATCCTTATCTATTCACAAGAATCCTTGCATTGTCATTCTAACGTATGAATGCTTTACAAGTTTCAATGTTTGTTTTTTAGCTTGTCAACAAATTTTCAATGCTTTTGTTGTTTCAAATGTTGCAGCTCTTATTGCTGTTGTGTTAGTTTTTGCTGCACTATTGCTTTATTGTTTTCTAAAGTTGTTGGCGATATTGTTTTTTACATTTATTTTTCTATGTCAGCGTTTCTCTTGTTATTGCTATTGTCACTACTTAAATGCAGAATCGGAATATAATTCATTATTTGCTTTCTCTTTAAAATTTTATATTGCTTTCAATTGCTGCAACACTAGTATTGCTTTCTGCCAAGATTTTCAAGTGCTCGGGTATTGTTTAGGTTTTTTTAAAGAATTTTATTGCAATTAGGTAGATTCTTTACATTTCACTTTCATTTGTGCAAATACTCAGCTCTCACGCAGCAGAAACAGAAAAAAAACACATGACAAAGATATTTAATTAGTCTCTTACTTTTAAGTAATCTTTCAAAAAAGCTCATAAAAAAGTGGAGTACATAATTGAAAATAAAAATTATGAAAGAGTAGATTAGGAACATAAATGGTTATATTGTGTTGATTCACAACTTGTAACATTAAAAATTAAGTTGTAGTGGGATAAGTAAAATTGTTAGATATAAGCTGCTTTCCAGCTGACCTCATAGGCAACTAAGTGCATTTTGTCGAAAGGGCGGGTGTGCTTATCAAATCGCAAATCACGATATAACTTTGTGAGCCTATTCTCTGCACACACGGAAAGGTTATTGGTAATATTTTTCTTGAATATTTCAAGGGTGTTGTGTGGCACCTCCTATACAAGCCAAATATCACAAAAAAAATTTTTGTAAATACAATACATTTTTTTGTTATATCAATTAAAGAGTTAATTGATTTTGAACTTACAGCGATTTTTGTAAATACAATTGCGAAATTTTAAGTTAAAAGAAAATCAGACAAACATTTTTAATAATTTTTTGTTGATTTCAAATTTATTTCAATTAAGATTATTGTTATATCAACAATGTCAATTGTTGATTTTCCGAAAAAATTTTAACTATCATAATTTTTGTATTAACAATATTTATTTATACAATCACAATCCTTGAAGGGACTTTTTGCTTATCTGCGAAAAACACTAATTGTCTTTGGGCTGAATCGAACCGCCGACCTCTGGACTAATAGACTAACGTTCTTACCTCTCAGCTGCAGAGCAAGTCGTTATTAAATACGCAAATTATGAATACACACAAAACGTGATTTGCTTTGTTTCATCTACGTGTGTGCATTCATTTGTTATATCAACAATGATGATTGTTAATTTTTGCACAATACATAACAAAAAATTTGGTTAGTTCGGTTTGTTGAAAAAAATTTCTTGATTTGCTTTGTTTCATTTATGTGTGTGTATTCATTTGTTCTATCAACAATAATGATTGTTCGTTTTTTCACAATACATAACAAAAAATTGGGTTAGTTCAGTTTGTTGAAAAAATCTCTGTGTTTGTCGTATCAACAACTCAATTTGTTATATTAACAAAATATTTGTTTGAACTTAAATTACATATTAACAATTGAAATTGTTAGCTGCAGTTTATTGATATTTTTTTGTGATTAGTAAGCGAAAACGTTACCAATTTTTCTCTGAAACTAACTACCATTCGTCTGCTACAGAAACGCACACGGTATTAGACAGTTATTAATAAAAAAAATAAAAATATGCAGCATTAGGTCTGTTTGTTTAATTTTCCAGTAAAATCCAGTAGTTGAGTAAATTCTGGGTAATTTGACAATTTTACTCACAAGAATGGCTCTTGCACAAAGATGTACGCGAACGGAAAATTGCAAAAATTTGCAGGTTTAGCAAAACAGCTGGCCACTAAAATTGATAGGGTTGTAAAATATGTGTTTTTTCGACTATCCAGCACATATATTTTTTTGGTACTTGGTACAATGCATTTCTATAATTATAAACTCGTAGCGAAATGTATTTATTAAATAGAACTTCGGAGAAGCTTTTACACTTGTTTTTTTTATTACATGACTTTTAAGTTTGTTTCTGCTTAAATGACATACGAAAATACATCATTACTTGATTTCTTATATTCGGTACCCCAAGTAACATGCAGTAATAAGTACTCTAATATATATTAGTTTTACATCTCTAAAGCATTAATGTAAATAAACCAATTAGAGGAAAATGTTTGCCATGTGTGCCAAGAAAAGAAAACTTGGCGTTGTATGCTCTTCTGGAACATACAAGTTGAGAAGAAACTTGCTTGGTATGTATGTACAATAAATATTTTCAGTTTTTGTTGGACTTTTAATTAAATTTTTCTTCTTTTAAACGATTTTTTTAAAATTGTATACATTTTGATTGCTTACTTTTCTTTGTTTATTTTATTAAATATTATGTTTTTTTTTCTTTTACTGGATTTTACTGGCACAGTAAAAATTTGCAGACCCCCAGTCAAACAATTGTCACTTTACTCTCTCAATTGATGCTCTCTTTTGCAAATTTATGTGTAAACGAACGCTTTTCAGTAAAATCCAGTACAAATTCGTAAAAATTTTTGCAAATTTTGGGGTAAGCGAACACACTTATTATATATAATGCAGATAAATTTTGTCCAGATGTTGGTATACGTACATACATACATATGTATATATAATATTTTTCTTATAACGCTTTTTAAAATAAATATTCCCGTATACTCATTAATATAATTATTTCGAACGTATTTGCTTGTGAATCAAAATTTATTACTAGGCTAAGGCTCGTAACTTTTTATTCAGAAAGAATTGGGCATGATTAATATTCTAAGGAACTAGGGAAAATTAGCATGGACTTAATTTTTCAACGTACACAGCAGAACAGAGTAGTGCCACTTTCGGAAGGTGCGCTACTCAGTGCTGCTGTGTACCTTGACAAATTAAGTTGATGTTAATTTTTCCCGTATTTTATTTTTTTTTGTTGTGATACTTGTTCCAACTTATGTGCAATGTATTTGTCATCATATTTAAAAATGGTTTAAAATAAATTACTACTCGGGACATGAATTATCTTTTTCATAGTGTTTAGCTCAGCATTCCAATTTAAAAGTACTGATTTTTAACAAAATGCCAAACGAGAGGTAAAACTCTTTAGATCATGTTGTTCCAAAGAACTTGGGCAAAATAAACATTAAAAAATCCCAGCATTGAATATATCGATGATATTTCACGCTGGTAAGACTGAAATCTAAAAAGCTTAAAACAGTAGAACATGCTAAGAGAAAAGACAGTTAGTGAAATTCCGAACATTTAGAAAAAGTTCATTAATAATAGGTACGACTCGCCGCAAAGTGGCGACAAAATCTGTTAATTGAGCTTACTAAAATTAGTAGGATTTTCGCTAGGATGTTGTTGCTGCCGTCGCTGGTAGTGTAGGTAAAGGGCTCTGATGAGAAGACTATAGTGATCTCGAAACAGCTGTCAGTTCAAGCTTCCGTACATCCAAAAAATTTTCTCTGAATGTTCAATATTAACATGCTTTAGAATTTCTTTCTTAAATAAAGAAATAATTTGATCCAAAGATCAAATTTAAAACGAACTTAAGCCGAACTAATTAAAATAACTTTGGATAAAATTTTTAATTTAATGTTATTTAATTAGTTTGACTTAAGTTAGTTTCCAATTTAATCTTTCCGTTACTAAAGTTCCGAACATTTATTCCGATAATAGTTGAGAATAGTCACGAGATGGCGACCCATCTGTTATTTGGTAAAAAAAGTAAATAGGATTTTCGCTTGTTGGTTATTGCTGCCTTCGCTGGCAGAGTCGTCTGGGTAGAAAAGAGCTTTGATGAGAAGACTCTAGTGGTCTCGAAACATCTGAAGTCAGTTCAACCTTTCGTACTGCCATATTTTTCTTTGAATGTTCAATTATTACATGCTTTAGAGTTTCTTTCTAATATAAAAATTATTTAATCGAAAGATAGAATTAAAAACACACTATAAGCAAAACTAATTAAATAAATTTGGATAAAAACCATACAGTTGGGCAGAAATAAACATTAAAAAAAACTCCAGCAAATGAAAATATGCATTATATTTCATGCTGCTAATGACAGAAATTAAAAAAGCTTAAAAAGTTGATCAATATATAGAGAAAACATAGTGAAGTTCTGAGCCTTTATTCCGAAAAGAGTTGAGATGGCGACTCATCTGTTAATTGGTAAGTAAGTAAATAGGAGTTTCGCTCGTTGGTTGTTGCAGCCTTCGCTGGCAGAGTCGTCTAGGTTTGAAAAGAAGACTGTGGTAGTCTGGAAACATCTATTGTCGGTTCAACCTTCCGTACAGCCAAATTGTTCTTTGAATGTTCAATTATTTACATGCTTTAGAATTTCTTTCTTAAATAAAAATTATTTAATCGAAATATTAAACTGAAAACGAACTTAATCCAAACTAACTAAATAACTTGAAAAAACCATACAGTTAAACTAAATTCATAACTTATTTTTTAATTTAATGTTATTTTTGTTAGAGAAGACCTCGAGCATCAACAAATTAGGCAATATATTAATATATAAAGGTCGCAAAACTTAGGAATAATTTCTATATTTTTTATATTTGTTAGAGAAGTTGAAAAAATAAAAATTCAAATAAACAAAATAAAAGAAATGTTTTTTTTTTATAGAAACTATGTTTTTTAACAATGTTTTGTTTTTGTTTGTTTTTAGATTTGAAGTAAAGTCTTTACTCTCTCAGCCATTGTTGACTTATAAGTTTAAGTTCCAAAATTTTGTTTCATAACAAACACATTTTATATTAAAAAGTGATTGCCTACTTATTTTATTAATACATGCCAACAAATTATGACTACTTTTAGATAATGAGATAAATACGTATTTATTTTGTTTATTGCTCAGTAGTAGTTTTAATTTGTAGCTTAGTAATAAAATAAATAATTACCATTCTTTGTTGTAAGCCAGTAAAAAAGTACTACTAATTGCAAGGGTTAATTTCGTCCTTATTCACAATTTGTACTCGGCATATGAAATCTTGAAAACCTTGCGCTAGAAAATTTTTTTATGTAAATCAGATTATTTTTATATAAATCACAACGAGCAACATTTTTGTAGAGCATATTAGCGTGCTATATCGCCGCTGAAGGTGAATTTTTTACCCTTTTTAAGACAGGGACAAAAAGACTCACACAAAAAAGACTTAGAGGGTTAAATATGTTGCACAAAAATTTTCCCCGTTGCATTTTAGATAATGTCGCTGAATTTATCTGATACATTAAACGTAAGGCTTAAAAAGGTTTCTATAACTAGTCACTATAACTATGGGAATTTAGCTACCCACACAGAATATAAATAAGTTTCGTTTTTGATATCAAAAAGCCCGGTAGGCAATATATATATTTTTTAAATTTCCTGTGATAAAGAATTCTGCCATATTGATAGCAAAATAATTAAAAAAATATATATAACTTAAAGAAAATATTGACATGGCTGGGATACGAACCCGGGCTTCTCGGACGTAAAGCTTGTTCTCTACAGCTGAGCCACATCCCAGTTATTTTCTAGGAGATAAAACTTGTTTTTAATACTTATGTATGAAAAGAAAATAAATAACAGACATGGGAAAGAAATGCATACAACGAAATATTGTATTAAGCTAATGACAAATGTTATTCATATTTTTTTTTCAATAACATGGTTTTATTGAACATAATTCGTGTCTAACTTTTTTCTGTTCATATGAAATTAACTCCCACAAAAATGAGTCCCAGATGTAATGACAAGCGTTCTAAATCGTGGTTGATCTCGAAAACATCATGATTAGAGAGTAAAATTTTTATTAAAAAATTCCTCTTTGTGGCATTTTTAAAATTCTAAATTTATTTCTCATAAATTTTAATTTTTATATAAAACTTTACTTTCAGATTCTATACTATTTATAAATATACATTTGTTCTCTATCACTTGTTCGTGCTTTTTGTTATTTTCCTTCCGTTTCATAAATATTTTTATCACATTTAAATGAGGCGCGAAACAACAGGAAAAAATAGAAAAAAATGTGAAAGCAAAAAGCGATTTGTTTTCATCAAGTTTATCCCTTTATATCACTTCATTTTTAAAAAAATTTTATAGCATACTATTTTTACATTTGTAGTATTTTTTCTTTATTCGTGATTGCAGACATTCATATTTATTGTCATTGTGCCTTTTTTCAGTGTGTTTATGGGATTTTAATGCTGCTGCTGCCATATTCCTTTTTTTCGCTTTGGCCCTTCTATAATTTATGGCCAAAATAAATGTACAAAATATTGCCAATTTCATTGTCAGTGTTTTAAAAATTTGTAATTCACATAAATATTATGGCTTATTTATGGTGTATGTACATATAAATGTACATATTTATTTTGTACGTGTTTGTATAAAATAGTTTTCATTTATATATTTTTATATACATAAATACAAAAAAAATATGTTAAAAAAAAGTAAGAAGAAAAGAATGAAGAAAAAAGGTTTGACTTTAATTATACATTTAAACGATTTTTAAATGTAAGAATCCCTTAGGCCAAGTCTTCGAGACATCAGTGACGCGTGCTCGAAACAAATAGCTATTACCGACGACGAATTGACGACAGTTCAAGGCAACTATTGACGAAATAAAAAAAAAAGAGAACAGAAGCTGTTGATGACAACGTTGGTAGCATGCTACTAAAATTGTCCTCAATGAATGATAATAATATTAAAAAAATTTAATATGTGCTAGACTACAGCTTTTGAGAATAGCCTACACAGAAAAAAATATCAAGAATTATGTTCAATAAAACCATGTTATTGAAAAAAAAAATTAATTTCAATAAAATTTGTTATTAACTTAATACAATATTTTGTTGTATGTATGTACTTCTTTCCCATGCCAGGCTATTTCTTTTCTTTTCATACATAAGTACTTAAAAAAATTTAGTCTTATGAAAAAAATAACTGGGATGTGGCTCAGCTGTAGAGAGCATGCTTCACGTCCGAGAAGCCCGGGTTCGTATCCCAGCCATGTCAAGCTTTTGTTTAAATTTACATTTTTTTCTTTTGAAATAATTTTGTTATCAAAATAACGAATTTCTTTATCACAGGAAATTTGAAAAAAAATTATTGAATAGCGGGATTTTTGTTATCACAAACGAAACTTATTTTTTTTTATGTAATGGAGTATTTTTTTAGAAAAAATTTACCAAATTTTATGGACCTCTCTAATCACATTCGCGTATTAAAACAACTTTAATGAACCGAAATGAACAAATACACTTAAAGAAGAAAAGCATTTTGCTAGGACTAATAACAATATTTAATGTAAATATATGTTGTGATAGATATTAAATAGCCATAATGTTGCTTATTTGTACGGTAGAGCAGTGCCTGGCGAATAGAAAACTAAATAAATGAGAAATATTTTGTTGTTCAAGAGTCTTGGTGTTTATTTGCTTTGTTGCTAGTTACAATGCACAGTTGTGTTCTTGTTGCGTTTTATTTTGATCTTTTGTGTTGTGTAAATGTGAATTGTAAATAGCCGACAAACATACATGCATACAGACACAAACATACATACGAGTATATTCGTGCAGTTCTCTAATGTCTATTAAAGGTTTATTTAACAACTATTGTATGGAAAGTTGTCAAATAAGTTATTAATAGACATAAAATATTTTTTATTAATAGGCCGATATAAATTAGTACGAATTTATTTCATTACCTGAAAGTGGTTATAATTTGCTGTTATGTTTCAATAATAAAGGTACAACGAAGAATGTATCTGAGTTATACTTTTTTGCCTACCAGTAACCAAAATTTTTGCTGGGATTTCTCAAAAGCCACTGGAATATTTGGACGAATACCAGAACGATGGATCTAAGTTACAACGACAATTGCAGAGGTTGTAAAGACGGAGAGGAACATGAAACCATTCTTCACTTTCTATTCCATTGCCCCGCTGGACTTAGTCTCGCAAATGTAGTGTTAGTCATGCCATCCTCTTAATGAAAACAGTCAGGATGTCAACAATAATTATGCAATATCTGCTTCAAGGTATCACAAATGGACCGAATCAATGAACTCAAGTGTGTCACCTCTTAGGTGGTGACAGCCCTTTCAACTTAACGTAACCTCTACAATAAGATTTTTATTTCATTACTTATTTACCTATTTTTCCAGCTGGTGATTTATAATCAAATAAGCTTTTGTAATAATCGACCATGGTACTCGTAGTAATTTCTTACTCATGCGAAAAGTTGAATATTATTTTAAACAAATATTTTATTGTGTTTTTTATATTATTATTTATTTGCACATATATTTTTTTATCGTCAACACATCATCATAAAAAAACAACACAAGGATATGTGAGAACATACAAACACATATACATACACATACGCGAGTCGCTTTGATATCCTTTTCATTTTAACAAATCAGCACAGAATCGTGTATATGTAAAAAGCGTAATGTAAAAAGTGTAAATGTGTTTACAAGAAGCAGTTTAAAAATATTACATAAAAGGGCTATATACGGCTCACAGTGGTGTAAATTAGAAAAGAGTAGTAAAAAGTATGGAGCTTAAGATAATAATAAGATAATGCTATTTTGTAACAGCGTGTAATTGATATCATTATAATTTTTTGAAATCCGTTAAAATGGAATATAGACCTTTTTGAATATGACATATTGATTTAAATTGCAAGACTCTAGAAATTATATTTAGAAGATGACTACAAACCAAGCTTCTTGCCAATGTCAGAGTCTTCGTGGACAGACAGAGTGTAAATGGAATCCACAGATATTGCTTACTGCTGCCTTAAATCAACATAGACATATCTCAACAATTAAAAATTCTGAAGTTACCGAAGAAACTGTGTTCTCTAATACCGTCTTTTAATGGAAAAAAATGTTCAAAGGCATAGATGGGAGTAGTGCATTAATTTATAGAAGAAAATGCAACCGTGATATAATGTGTTGTTATTGTTTTTTTTTAATGTCCATACACTCATTAAATCAGAGTTGCATTTTCTACGGATAGTTAAAAAAAGCTTTTAGTGATAGTGCAAAACTATTGCACTATTTTTTTCTTCAATAATTTGATTGCAATGTATAAATTTTGCACTAAATTTAAGGTAAAATCTTTGAAAGTTTAGTAAGAGTATGTTGGAATGCAGCTTTTTGTTTATTTCAGTTTCAAATTTCGCAACAATTGAGTGTAGTGCAGATTTTTACATTAAATCTGAATATAGTGATGGTTGAAAAATTAGCACTATCATAACATTTTTTTTTATTGCTAGTGGAAAAAAACCAGTAATCATTACGCTGGTGAAAAATAGTGCAAAATAATTTTTTTTGCAATTTTATTTAGTGCTAGTGAAATGCTTATTTCAATCAGCATTATATTGCAAACCGAGTTTATAGCATCTCAATTTGATACATAACATTTTGCTTAATTTTAATTTTTATTTTTTATAGAGCAGTCATAAATATAACCGAAAGCAAATATTGTAAAAATTAAAGCTTTTTAAAAATGAGACTTCTAAGAAATTAATGGATTTATTGTAGGAATATATAATACTTAAAAAAAGAACGGCGAACAATTCATTCAAATAAATGATGTAAATTTTATATCAAATAGTTTTTGTTGTTTGTTTTTTAATTGCATTTTTTATTACTCTCATACGCAGAATTAAAAATTTTATATATGAATGAAACCAAATAAAAGAAACGCAAACTTACCAGCAAAAACTGATGTTGAATTATGTCGTGGATCGTATGGACAAACGGCTTGGCCATTTTTAGTTGCCTCCAGGGTATAATTGTTGTCGTTGATTATGTAAGTGTTACACATGGGACGAAATGAATTTGTACCACATACAAATAAACGTCCAGGCGATGTAACAACCATGATGCGTATATAATTTTGGCACGCCTCCTGCAAAGAGTTACAAAAACACATAGAAGGTAGAAACGAGTAGAAAATATATATATTTCTTAAGAAAACTGTGACAAATATTGTTCATGTAAAATATAATAATGTAATTACTGTAATTAAATACACAATATTTACTATAGCTGAATAACTGAAATGTAAGTATTATACTAGTTCATTTTTTATACCTTGTTTTATCCCTTGTTACTTAAATTGTAAGTAAAAATTTTTACATTACAAACTGTATTTTTTGCTTGCTTAAAATTGGAATTCTTTTTTTCTTTCTTAAAATTTCATTGAAAACAAAATAAAATTTTAGAATTTGTTCTTATTTTAAATGTAATTGTAGGAAAGAAAGAATTCCTTCGACATCGATAAACAGGACGTTCAGGACACATTTGTATTTTTTTTATCTCTATTCATTTACAACTCTGCCGTTTATAGACCTATTTGATTTTTTTTGCATATGAACGGCTATACTTCCAGATTGGTCCAATTACTTATTATTTGTTTCTCTGGTTTGGAGACGTTTTTTTTGCAAGAATTATCATATAAATTAAACGAAAGAATGAATTGCTTATATTGAAAGTTTTAAGGTGTGACCTCTTCTTAAGACTTTATCTTATGATAAAATTAATTATTATCGTAAACATAATATAACTATTTTAGTAAACTTTATAAGATTTCTTACATTCCTGCATAATATTACGTTTTAAAAGCTTCAAGTGATAACAAATAAAAGTAGTTTTAAATTCCCTCACGGTGGACACTAGTGAGTAGGAACATCAACTATTTAACCAATTTTTTTTAACGCAATATACTACGAGAGGAACTTCTTATAATTCATTTCTAGTTAAATCACCTTTTGGTTAGTATGAAATTCCAGATATCTGATTATTAATTCAAACATTCCAAGCTCTTTTGTGTTTGCCTGCAGCAGATAATAAAGATAAATTAATATTAGAATATCTAATCATCAAACACACAGAACAGATTTGTACTTATTTCTAGGCTTCCAATCTATTAAAAATTTTACAAATTACGTCAATATTACGATTAGAAAAATAGTTATTGTGAAATCTGTAAGCCAGTCTTTCGGCGAAAGTGAAGTGAAAGCTGTAGACATTTTTAAACTGTTTGGTAGGGAGAAGCATCCCGTACTTCTATCAAAAAATTACTGCCTTTGGTGCCGATGATTCCTCCCCTCGATTTTTGGCGAGGTTTCAAACGACATAAAAATTAATCCAGGCGTATCGTAGCGTCCCTTCTCTCACCTACAATATTCACAATTCATTAACAATACAAAAACCCCGTTAGAATTTGGGGACACGAGGTATATGTTAACTCATTCGCTCAATCATAATATTCGGCATGTCACACATTCCCATCGGAATGGCACAGATTCCCATCGGAATGGCACAGATTCCCATCGGAATGTACGGAATTAAGTACTTGCATTCCGATCGTTTTTACGGTTCCGTACACTAAAAGTGTAAAGGACCCGTATCGTTTTAGCTCCGCTGTCCGTCTGTCTTCTTGGGAACCGTAAGAGCTACAAACCTGAAATTATCACAGAATATGTAAAACTTTGGTCGCTACAACAAGAAATATATGACAGTAAAAAATTAAAGGGTGTTCTAAAGCGAGCAACGAAACATGTTGAAATACTAATGTAATATACAGGCACTTATATACAATTTAAAACTTAAAATTTAGTGTTAAGTGGTGTAGTCTGTAGAAGAGACTACAGCAATTAACACTGGTATTGAAACAATACGATTAAAGGGTGTTCTAAAAGTTAATATAACTTTGACTATATAATTTGGACAATTTGCTGTATATTGGAAACTGTGAGAGCAAACTCTTGAAAAAAAAACCTAAAACTAAAAAATTCCAAAATTAAAAAAAAAACAAAAATCGCCAAAATGGAACAACCGCTTAAAAGAAAAAAGCACCAAAATTAAAAAAAATCGCTAAAATGCAAAAAATTGCCAGAAACCGAAAAAGTCGTTAAAGTGCAAAAAGCACTAAAATCAAACAAAGAGATCGCTAAAACTAAAAATATCATCAAAACACGAAACTAAACGCCAAAAATGAAAAAAAATCACCAAAACGAAAAAAACGCCAAAACGAAAAAAAACCAAAAAGGGCCAAAACTTTACAAATAAAAAATCGTAAAAAATCGCAGAAAACCGAAAAATAGCAAAAAAGGAAAATATGTCAAAACAAAAAAAAAATCGATAAACCTAAAAAAACAAAAAAAAAATTCATAAAACAAAAAAAAGCGCCAAAAGTAAAATAAATCGCTAAAACTAAAAATATCGTCAAAAAAGGGGAAACAAACTTAAAAAACGCATAACGAAAAAATTGCCAAAACTAAAAATTAAAAAAAAAACCAAAAAAAAAATGCAAAAAACGAAAAATCCCAAAAAAAAGAACAGATCACCAAACAAAAAAATATTAACAAAAACTAAAATTAAACGAAAAAGCAACACGAAAAAATTGCCAAAATGAAGAAAAGCGCAAAAACCAAAAGGGATATATGTGTATTCGCACGGAGCCCTTCCTTTGCGAGCCAAAGTCGAACATTACTGAATTTTTGTTCAGCAGTCTTCAGATTCCGTTTATTTCGTAATTCGTTTTTACAATAATAAAGTTATAATACCTTTAGGCGTTTTTTAACATTTTTTTCACAAACAAAGTTGAAACTAAGCTTTTTTTAACATGCAAATCTTACTGCCAAATATTTATTTGACACTCCTTAAATTAGGCATATTTTTAGTCTTTACTGCAAATAAAGCTAGTAGCAAAAGTCTGCCTATTCCATTTTGAAAATTAAAAGCAGTTTGATTACACTGTGCAACAAATTTCAGGTCATCGAGTGCTGCCTCCATGCTTTGAACACAGTATGAAAGTAGAACCTTTAAAACATAAAATTTCCAAGGGGTTTGGCCAAGTTGGTTCGAAAAAAAGTTCTGGCTACTTAAATTTTGTCATTTCCTTTAAAAAAAAAATTTTACCATGAGTTAATAATAAGATTTTTTGTTGTTTTTTTGGCTTCCACTGCTTAAAACAGACTATTTCTTGTTTTTTACAAGATAGCAAAAAAATTTTTTTTTTGGTTATACACTCAAAAAATTTTTTTTAAAAAAATTAAAATTTTTAGTTTTTTCGTTTTTATGCAAAACTGTTTTTTTGTTGAAAAAATACATAATTTACAAAAAAGTTTAAGCTTGTTATTTAAAGTTAAATTGAAATATTTACTACCATATCCATGAAATTAAAAATGAGTTTGAAATGTATTTTATTTACAATTTTTTTTTATAAATACATTTTTTTATAAAAGAAATTACAAACTTCAAAAAGCCATAACTTTTTTTTCGAACCAACTTTACCAACCCCCTTGGGGATTTTCTTTTTCTAATGGTATACTTTCATATTGTGTTCAAATTATTGAGGCAACATTTTCTTTTTACACTGTGTTACAAAGAAAATTTTCATTTTTCGTTTTCTGAAAAAGCAGCTTAGCAACTTAAAACCACTTTCGATCGGAATGATATTCTTCTGACATGGCTAGCTCGAAACTTCAAAGCTTCAATGCTATATTCGATGAAATAAAAATTAGTTAACTTAAAGGAAGCGTTAAATTTATTCAGTCATTTGAACTGTTAGGTAAGCTTTATTTTTATAATGTTAATGGTCAACTATTTCTTTGCAAATTTTCACAATCACTTGGAAAGTTATTATCTCCATCTACTTAAAAATTTTGTAACGTGGTGTAATCTAAGCCACTGTCACATAAATATGAAAATTTGCGTGCTCTACTGACCCAGTTTGGTCGATAGTGATTTTTGCTTGGGTAATTTATGATCGCCTTCGTTTTTTTCCATTTTTTGTCCCAAAAACTATTTAAATAATTTTGAGATAAAATTACACAATAAAATTTTATTATCAAAAAGCAGTGTAAAATAACTTGCAATTATAACAGCTCAGTAAAAATTTCATCGGTTCTAAAATTTCTTCAAAAACTGTTACCGATCATAAAAGTTTGTTAAAAAACTTTATCAATCTTTACAGTGGTGAACATATTTTTTCAACAGACATAAACTGTGGAACCTTTTTTTCCTGTAACGTAATATTAGACAGAAATATGTTGATGGTCTAATAAACTACCAACTTGCCATAAGTGTTATCTATAATAAGAGTTTAGCTAGACAATTTCCTGTATTCGGACGACTTCTATAGGAAATATGATTTATTGTAATAGTTTCCATTAGAAATGATTTTGATATCAGTTTCTATAAAAATATTAGAAGAAAAAAAAAATCAGTTAGAAAAGAACAAATATTATTATAATCAGTAGCATTTGGTATATAATTTCAATAAATAATTATATAGATTGAATATAACCGTTTTTATAAAAGCATTTTCTATTTTTTTTTTAGCAATTTAACTATTGATCTAGTCTCTTGAACTTATTTCTCCGAAATTGAGCTCATTACTTTTTTATGCAGAGTTTGCTTTATTCCCAACACACCTTTAGTCTTAAAAGTTTCTCTATTATAATTAAAAAATTATCTTAAATCTTCTATTACACCAAAAATCTTTTTGTGTAATCAAAGTAAAGACTTATAGCAACAATGAACCGGTATTGTTGTTTGTTATTAAAAAAAACTTTATATTTACAAAGGTATGTTGGTGTTAAAAAGAGTAGTTTGCACAGAACACATTCAAACATTCATACTAAAAGTAATAAAATAAAATTAATAAAATAAACGCAGTAAAACTAAGATGCAACAAGCCAAACACGCATACGAAATAAATGGTCATCTTTTTTTCTCTTTGATGATTTTCCCCCTGCTGGAGCTGTAATAAACTCTTGCTATAACAATGGCTGAAGTACGTGGATACTTGTATGTAGTTGTAGCGCTAAAGTTGGGGCTTGTATAGCTAGTTGCTGCTGTGGCTTAAGTACTACAAGCAGTTGTAGATATAGCAGTTGGCTGATGTTTATTAAAAAGAGCTTGTACGATTGTACTACATAGGTACATATGTAATATTCTAACCTGAATTAACAATGCAGTTAAAATAACACATGCACTATACTGTGTAGCATGTACTATATGAATATACATATATAAAAAAAAACAAATATTATACAAACACATAACTACAAATGAAAATACCGACGAAGTCATGTTATCTTTCATCTAGATATTGTAGAATGGCTCGAATTGCAAAACAACTATACGAGGTTGGTCTTAGAAATACCGAGGTTGATTCATACAAAGCAGAATTTGAAGAAAGTAATATTGTTATTTTAGTACTGGGCTTAGAAATTTATATTGAAATCGTGTATTAAGTAATGTCGTATTGAGATCATTACATCAAACAGTGTTGTCAATTCATATAACAAGCAGAAAAAAAAATCAGCTGTCACACATAAATGAAACTCAAATATAATTATTTTTAAGATTTTAATACTTAATTGTTAGTTCAATTTGCAATTGAAAATACAATGGATTAATTTAAACGTAAAAAAAGTATATACATATGTATATAATTTCACTTATTTTGGCTTGAGTTCGGTTTTAATTTAATTTTTCAATTAAATTATATTTTTATTTAGAGATAAAAGCGAAGCATGTAGACAAAGAAATATTTCACTCCACGGAGGGTTGAAGAGATTAGCGGGAGCTATCGAAATATGCCAGTTCAACCCTCCGTGCAGTCAAATTTATCTTCGTCTACATGCTTTACGTTTATCTCTCAATAAAAATATAATTTAATTAAAATCAAAACTCTAAAGGCACCCAGCAAAATGGATGTACATGTTCAAATGAACTAAACAAACAAACACTCACACGCTATTACTTGTAATTATCAATGATAATTCATACTAGAATAGAGAAATAACAAGGAGGTTAACACGAGACATAAAGAAAAAAGTGAATATCAATAACTATAAAATAAAATACAGCTAGGGTAAGGGGAATCGGGAATTCCCAGGCTAATATACCCCGGGAGCTGTGTAGCTGTGGATTTGCTAATTGACTTTTTAACCTCTTTGAAGAAACGAAAATTTTTTTGCAAATCTTTAATTTTTTAGCAAGTACATTCTTCAGTTGCAAGTTTTACTTTGCATTTTATACGAGGTAGGTAACTGCAATTCATTGTTGTAGCAAATAGAAATTATTTTAATTGAGGCAACACTTTTTGTAGTTGAACAGCTTATGAAATTTTACACACGCCATCATTACGTTTAAGAAAGTGGTTAGTGCCAATCACATGAACAATAGATATTACTCTAGCAAAACTTAGAAACTAAACTAGGTAGCAGCTTCAAATGCTTGTTTATAGCCGATCTTTTTCTAAGAATTATTGTACTCTTAAATGAAAGTTGTTTAAAAATAAATTAGCTATCGATTAGTGTAAGTAAAAAATTATGTTTCGAAGGAAAGCCAACATTTGAGTTATAGAATAAAATATAAACAAATATGTTTTATACCATTTTTTAAACGCACTCTCTTATTTTCTACAAATGAACAATTTATTTTTTATTCAATTCATTTAAATTATATTTATTTATATGTTGATCAAATAATTGTGTGGCTTTGTGAGCTTGTGTAAAATAATTTATATTTGCAAATGCAATTATGGTAAATTTCTTATGTTAATATTATATAACTTTTATATACATAATTCTAAATTAAAAATACTAACATTGAAACACAACCGAAAATACTCTCAAACATATATTGCAGTAACAGCCCAGTCAAATAAGCAGAAAAAAGGGGCCAACTGCGGAATGAGAGATAATAAGCTGAAAATTCGTATACACCTTTCGTTTGGTGTTCTAAAAGTTGTCTCAAAAGTCCCATAAAATCTCACGTCTGCGCCGCAAGTTATTCAAGGTCAAAGGTCACACAAATCAGTTTTACGCGATTATCACGGTTTCTATAGCTCCAATGATGTTAACAGTTATTATAAAAATTGTAGAGCATAAAATTTTCGACAAATTTTGAATAAAACTTTTTTTCATACGCCCAACCATTTTTGGGATAGAGGGCAGAGAGCTCGCAGCGCTCAGCCATATTCACTGTAATGCAAGGTCAACCATGAATCTCAGTGAATAATACCTGGTATGAAGTTATTAAATAATTGAAATATCATTTCCAAGAAATAATTTGTATTGTATATTAGTTAATACATTATGGCTAATAATAGTTTGCATATATCTAATTACAATTATAATTATTTGCTAATATCATTGGAGCTATAGAAACCGAGATAATTGCGAAAAACTGATTTTTGTGACCTTTGACCTTGAATAACTTACGGTGCAGACACGAGATTTTATGAGACTTTGAGACAAATTTTAAACGCTAAAATGAAGGTGTATACGATTGTTCAGCTTATTATCTCTCATTCTGCAGTGAAACCCTAAAATTTCTGGGCTATAATATAAACATATTATTACGTTGAAGTAAATAAATCACTTGGCCATAGTTTCGAAAACAAGTTTATATAATTAAAGAAAAAGCTACTTTTGAGAAAACAATTTCGTATACGGCACAAAACAAGATTTTTCATTTCTATTAAAGTAATAGGAACTTTTAACTACATTCATGAAAGTTCACAAAAATTTACACATTTTTTCAAAACATATGACGGAAGCAGTGGTGAAAATGCAAAAAATTGTATGGGGTACATTTTGAGAAAACTTTATGTTTAGCATATGCGCCAAACCAATTAAAAGCTGATAATATTTAGTTTTCGAATGTGCTCATCAAGACCACACAGGATGATGTAACTACTCTGACCCAAATCCGTTCAGGCATTTAGAAGTTATGATGAAATAAAGAAACTCACATACATAAACTCTAAAAGTATCACATTCCTTTTTTAAGCAGTCGTATAATAAATGAACGAAGCGAACAATTTTCAGCACACAAATGCTCGACAAATGTTCGCGAATCTAGAAAACTGGATATTCGGTAATTTCTCGAGCATAATTCGAAAATCCTTGATTTATGCACACTAAATTAATAGAAAATTAGTGACCCGGCAGGTTAGTTGGTAGCGTGTAAGTCTACTAATATTAATATAGCGATTTAGAGTATAATAAAATTTTCTTCTACCTTGTCGCACGATAGAGTTTCGCATAATTAAGTTATATTTTTTATCGTAACATTTCAAAAGTAAATAACAAAAAAGTACAAAAGAATAAAAGTACAATATTTCATTTAGTATAAAAAAAATTCATAAAGATTTTACAACGGTACAAATCTGGCTGCAAATCTGAAAGGTACTCACATAAACTAAAAATTTTCCAATCGGTCTACAAATGACGTAGTACTGAGAAAAATACAAATAAATTCAGTTGGCTCGGTCACGAAAGGTTCCGTACGAATACACATATATCCCTTTTCGTTTTTGCTTTTTTTATGTTGAAAATTTTTTCCCTTTGATTGTTTGTTTAATTTTACTTTATTTGTTTTTTAAGTTTTTCCGTTGTTTTAACAGTTTCTCGTTTTAAAATTTTTTTTCTTCTGATTTTTTAGTTTTGACTTATTTTTGTTTATGGCGTTTTTCTTTTTTTAACGTTTTTTCTCGCTTTTTGATGATATTTTTAGTTTAAGGGATTTATTTTAGATTTGGCCCTTTTTCAGTTTTGGCGCTGTTTTCGGTTTAGGGAATTTTTTTCCGCTTTTTTGTGATTTTTTTAGTTTTAGCGATTTTTTTTGTTTTTTACATTTTTCTCGTTTTGGCGATTTTTTTTTGGTTTTTGAAAATTTTTTAATTTTGGCGCTTTTTTTGGTTTTGTCGGTTTTTTCGTTTTGGTAATTTTTTTCCATTTCTGGCGATTTTTGCGTTTTTTGATATTTTTAGTTTTAGCGATTTTCTTATGTTGTAGTGCTTTTTTCTTTTTGACGACTTTTTTCGGTTTTTGGCATTTTTTTTAGTTTTTTGCCGATCTTTTAAGTTTTGGTGATTTTTTGTGGCTTAGCGATTTTTTTTAACATTGGTGCTTTTTTCCTTTAAGCGCTTTTTTCATTTTGGCGATTTTTCGTTTTGACATTTTTTTAATTTTGGAATTTTTTTGGTTTGAGTTTCACTAATTTTATTGTTCAACAACATGTTACTAATATTCTGGGATCATTAAGATTTTTTTGATAAAAAATTTGTGCAATAATCCTTATTTTCGGTACCTAGTTAAAACGTATCAATTTATGTACATAGTTATATAGGACTTTCTGAAATTTCACGTAGTACAAGTTTTTATATATGCTATCTCAGTAAACGAGATTATATCTCAAAGACTCGCTCTACTTCCTAACTTATTAGTTATTTTTCTATATGAGCTTCCCTGTTAAGCTTATAATCTTATTTTTTTCCCTCAGACAGCACAGCACCACTTTATCATTCATCCTGTTGAAGATTACCGCTATGAGGTAAAAAGTGAATAACTCATCAAACCGTGCAACTACCTCAGTTTTGGATATAATTCTATATCTCGAAAATTGAAGTCATTAAAAATAAAAGGATTGCAGAATTAAATTTAGTATTTCTATTCGATAAGAA
This sequence comes from Panzeria rudis, assembly GCA_956483635.1. Classification (NCBI taxonomy): domain Eukaryota; kingdom Metazoa; phylum Arthropoda; class Insecta; order Diptera; family Tachinidae; genus Panzeria; species Panzeria rudis. Next base: position 31,389,769 of record OY101449.1, on the reverse strand, counting down.
ACAATACAAAACCATGTAACCTGTACATTTATTTTTGTGTGAATTATAAATAAACACCACTCAATTTATATTCTGTCTCATGACATTATAGCTTTAATGAATAACTAGGGGTCCTCCCATAGTTAATTAAGAAAAAAGTATTTTTGTAGATTTTTTTATATGTGCGATAGCAAGTCAATTGAAAAACAGGTCTGTCTGTATACAATTTCATTAAAATATATTTCTTTAATTCTTGATCTAACGAATTATTTCCAAAATATTAATTTTCTTAAAACAATGTGCTATGCATTATACTGAATGATGATTGTAATTGATGCTGGTCATTCTTTATGAGTAATAATTATAGCAATGTATAAAATTTTTTAAGTTTTTGTTTTTGATGGTATGAAGAGTGCTTTAAGTATAAACAGCATTAAGCAGGGTTAGTGGCTAGAGTTGTGGTTAGTGTGTGGTGACAATGGTCGGATTTATTTAATGCAGTAAAAATAAATAACACAAATTATATTCTATACACATTCATAAATAATATATATTATATATGGGGCATTCCATTCTACAGCGAACACTCTTTGATATAACCAACTTCGATTTCGCTCATTTTTTACAATGTACATACCAATTTTTAGCCTTTTACTCCAAACTAGTATTGGGATTCATATAGATTACTTATATTTATAAAGATGAATATATTAGCTATTGGAACTATCTAAGACAACTTTAATGTGCATACCATCTTTTTACCTTTTTATTAGCTTTGCAAAAATAAAAATTTCTTAAAATCGATCTATATTTGTAAATGTTAAAAGTTATAAAAATGTTTTTGATACCAGGGGTTAAAATTTTTCGAGTCCTGCTACCGTTGCAACAAGTTGGTTAATAAATTAATTTTCTTAAACCTTATTGCCTTCTCTGCGTTATAGAATTTTTAGCTGTGCTTTTTTCCTTCCAACTGTGCACTCCACAGTGTGAACTTTCGCAAAATAATTGGTAACATATCTGGAACTTCTAAACTGCAAATTGGATTTAGAGGAGGAAGCAGGCTTTATAAGCCTTTATAATCTCGGTGATCTTCTAGCTTAGGAGTGAGAGAAGCTACAGCGGGCCAAAATTGACCACTTCAGAGTAAACAAAATTTTTTGCGGGTTTTAACTTATTCAAATGTTATCCGATTTCAAAAATTTTAAGCGCTTTGAGTTTGGCTAAGAAGTAGCAAGGAATTTTGTCCGTACATGTGTTTCCGTTTCTCGAATTTTTTGCCTATAAAAAAATACATATTTTTGTCTTGAATTTTTTTAGTTTTTAGTTCTTTGCTTTTAACTTTTTAGTTTACAGTTTGATTTTAATTTAAAAGACAGCATACAATTCTTGATAAAACTTTAAGTAAAACTAAAAAAATTATTTTTCATTATCTGCGCTCTTTATATCGGAAAAAGGCTTAAAATTAAAAATGTTTAAAATGACTTGAAAACAGCATGTTTTTTTCAAAAATAGTATCTTCATTATTTTAAATTGTGCAAAAACACTTTGTTTAACACAATCATTCTTTCGTTATATATCGCGAAAGGTACTCCAGGAGACCTTATTTTCCCAAAAATTTAAACGTAAACATTCTCTATGTTAGAGTCATCGGCGACCTATACTGTCATATATCAATAGATTCGTATTGATGATCTCTTTCAAAAGCTATGGGGATCTTAAAAAAACCGATCGTCTCCACAATTAAGAGTTCTTTTTCAACGAAAAAAAAAATAATAATAATAAAAGATCAGATGAAACTCTCAAAAACAGAATTTTATTTTGCCGTCATAAAATGAAACTCATTTCAGGAGTTTTACTTTTCCCGCCAGAAAAGAAAACTCATTTTATGAGTACTTTTATTTTTTCCGTCTAAAATAATACTCCTTTTGTTTATTTTCTTTTTTTACTGCTTTTTGTTTGTTTTTGATTGAGTCTATCTAATATAATGTCGGTAGTAGTACTTTATGTAATTAATTTAACGAACATAATTTTTTAATATCGATAACTGTTATTTACGGTCCCTGCAAACTTGATTAGGCTACATTTTCTGAAGCTAAATAAAGTTTGCCTTTTTCTTGTAAGATTTTCCGCAATAATAAGACTACTTAACAAATCTAAAATAGTTCTATGGTTTAGCATCTTTTATCTAGTTTTCAAATCTGCAATGCATTTTACTCTGTAGTGTTCTGAAGTAAAGCAAAAATCTTGTTTATAAAATTTGCATTTCTGAAAGGGGACCCTAACTTCCCCAATGCATTTCATATGAGGGAAGTTAAGGTTCCTTTCTCTCTATATGTAAAAGTTGGAAAACATCTCTTTTTAAGTAATTTCGCCGGTGAATATAGGGGGAACACGCCATAGCAGTGATACCAACCATTACCTCAAAATTCACAACATATACTCAAACAGCTATTTTTGGCTCTACGGAAAATTCTTGCTGAAAATAGTAGGTCCCTTTTCATCAGGATCATCACATATGCAGATAAACTTAACAATAAAGAATAACTTCCGACTTAACAATAAATAGAATAAGTCGAAATCAGTAGTACTGATCCGTTCTGCTAATCTGCTTTCAATATTCCAACACTCCACTCTTAATAAAATAATTTGAAATTACATAAATTCAAAAATATTGAACTAGAAAGCCGAAATAATAAAAATTTTCAGACTTATACTTATTCAGTTCAAAAAAAAAAAAATTACGTAAAAATAAATATTAATCAGTTTATTTTGAGTTTTCAATCAATATACATTAAAATATAGATCCTGAAGATGAACCAATATATGGTTCGAAATATATAGATCTAAAATTTAAACAAGTTTTTTATTATACCGAATCGTGAATTTAGAAGCAATACAAAACTTAAAGCCGTAAAGTAGTCGATTCAGCAAGATAAACAAAATTTATATATTTTTATCAATTACCCTATTAAAAATATTAATGTTTAATTTCAAAAGGTACCCAAAAGACTATAAGTTTTTGAGATCTGAATATAAAAGTATCATTTGGGACATACTTCTTTCTAAAAACTCAAATATAATTATTTCCGTCGTTCCAATGTGGCCATACAAACAACGTCTTAGTCATTTCTAAATTGTAGGAGCAAATCCTTTGTTTGGATTAGATTGAAGGCAGTATCTTGAGGCAGTATTAGAGAGCACTTATGGGCGTATATGGAGATAAAATTGCTGCAGCGCCAGGTAAGGGGCAAAACTTAGCCAAGAAAACGTTATTGAAAAATATGCCACCAAAAACTGCCTAGACCCTGGTTAATTCGATGAGAAGAAGACTTAAAGATATGTTAGATGCTAGAAGTGCCAATACTAAGTACTAATTCTTATATGTACTATGTCATATCTCCCTTTTAAAGAAAAAATCAGTGTACAAGTTTTTTTGGTGGTGAAAAATGGAGTTATTTGTGCTATGCCTATTTTTGTATTAAAATGAATTTTTTTATATAAACAATAATTTTTTTTATAGAAAGATGATTAATTTGTGTTTAAAATGCTTTGGTTTCAGCTTAAAATCTTAAACAGGTATAGAGATACTTTGAGTTTAAGGTAGTAGCGTTCGCTGTACAAGTTTTTTTTTGGTTCACTGTAATAACTTTATTTTCTCAAATTGACATTTTTGACTTCTATCTGAAGCTCTTTACTACGCCTAAGCAAACTATTCGAATATCTCTTAGGCGGCCCACCCACTTGCAATATAATTGTGCAATTTTTCATATTGTACAATATTATGGCCAATGTGTATATTATGTTCGAAGGTGGTGTTTTGATTTTTATTGTACAATCAAGAAAATTGTGGAATGTGGTGGCAACATTATGCAGTGTTATGTTTACTTTTTCAATTCCAAGAAAATTTGGCAATACTTTTTTTGAAAATGTTGTGCCATTTATTGTATAGTATAGGTCAAAATGACAATAATATGTACAATAACATATGCAATAATATTGTATAATGGATGGGCCGCTTAACTGATCTCGAGATATTCTGATTTTATGCATATTAGAGGCCTGCAAAGTGTACTCAAATGTATTCGTAGAATGTACTCTTATGAATTTCGTGTGTGCATAGATGTATGTTCTTATTTATATTCTTGTGTACAAATGCATGTGTATGTCTGTACATACATAGCCATGACCAAATATACATATACACATACATATATACATACATATACAGAAAAAACATACATGCATACACACACAAACATGCATACGAGTACTTGAGAGTATATTCGTGCAACCCTCTTATACATATATAATATAGCTTAAATTCTCACAAAAGTATGCTTTAGTTATTCCTATAACTTACATTTTTTAATCAGCTCTGTAGCGTATGGTTCATATTTGAGCATTTATTTATATTTATCACTCATACCAAGTTTTAAATTCATGGTGTGCGTTAAATGGCCTTTTATATGGTTTACATCAGTGCTGGCCATCGAGAGAAATGAGTTTTTAATTTAGTATTAGTGCTTATGAGTATGTGTTAGTAGTATTCCACAACAACAACGCAAAAAAGCCACAAGCTTTTATACAACTGTATGAAGTTGTTATTTATTTTTGCTCTTTAGTGAGAACATTGGTTTTCATTCGGCTGTATACATATACGAGCCGAATAATGTTCGGAACGCTGGTGCCAGTATGAGCGTTGCTGGTTTAGACTAAAATTTTTTTACCCGACTGCGCGATGCAAAGAAGGGTATGTATGTATGTATGTATGTATGTATGTATGTATGTATGTATGTATGTATGTATGTATGTATGTATGTATGTATGTATGTATGTTTCTTTGCGGCACTATATAAGCCGAACGCGTAAACCGATTTTGACGATTCTTACGTCAATCGATTCGTCTTAGTTCGGGGAGTGTCACTAAAGATATGACATTAGCCAAAATTCAATATGGCGGCCAACAGACTCCATTTTGTTTATACGAAAAAAATAAAAAATCTACGAACTATATCAAAATGGGTATCAATCGACAGGTATTTAAAAATCATCTTCAGACTTCTCTTATGATTTTTAATTTCGAATGACCATTTAGGATCTCTGACGGTTTAAAGTTTTCTTTTATTTTTTTACGCAGTCGGGTTTTTTGATTTTTTAAATTTATGTCTTGTTATATTTTTTATCTCATCAGTTGTTAATACTATTTGTCCTTCCAACAGTATTAGATGAAAATTTTTAACACCTTAACTATAGGCGATATGTAGCACACTAAGTCATAAACGGTCACAACTGAAAATTTCTCAAAATCGTTTTTATTGCACAAATCAATTCGCAGAAAAAATCTCTAACGACAACGAAAATTTCTTTTACATCACTGTCGTTTTTAAGTGGAAGTATACCGTTATGCCTGTTTTTATGCTATTTGCTTCGCTTGTACATCATATTTTTACTTATTACAGTGTGCGTATGAGCAATTGAGCAGTTTTATATAATTAAACTATAGAGCAGTGGTGCCCATTTTTTCAATTTCCTATATTCGTGAGTATAGGCTGTTTTTTTTTACCATCAACACACGTACACTGTGTGTGAGACACACAGCCTATCTATTTACCCGCGAAGCACATACACAAATAAAGAATGTTGCATGTATGGCCACCACTGCTGTAGAGTCACAACCAGCGTTGCCACTTGTCAAGTTTTCCATTTTTTGCAAGTTTTTGAGGTGCCAAAAAGTTTTATATTTATATAAAGTTTTTTCAAGTTTTTTTATAAATACATAATTTCAACTTTGCGGTATATTGGATGATATGCAATCAAACGACCTTATATTTTCTCATTCCTTTATTACTGTTTTTTTATTATTTATTTCGTCTTACGTACAATTATGCCGTTCTTGTACATTGACAATCGAGGTGAATTCATACGAAGTGGTCGCAAGAGGATTTGCCTTGAAAAATGTCTTCTTAGGATGTCAACAAATTTACCGAAAAAAGTGTTTTGAAAATGGAGGATGAATAGTTAAATTACAATGGGCAAATATAAACACCTTAGCTGACTTTAAAAAAAAAAACAGCGATTGTACAAACTTTAAGCAATCAAAAGAACTGGCTTTAAATTTTAATAAAATAATGTACAAATAACAAATGTATTTATTAAATAAGTGTTATTTTCTTAAGATCTAATATTAATGTTATGTTATTTTTTATATTATAATTTTTTGTAATAAATATGTAATTCTTTGATAAAGAGGAAAAACGATGTGCTGCTCTATTTATTTCTTATATTTTAAATAAAATTAATTCCAAAGCATTTCTGTGTATTTTTTTAAATTTTGGCACTTTTCCAGAAAAAGTTTTTTTCAGAAATAAATTTTTTTAACAATATGTGGCAACGCTGGTCACAACTCATAATTAGGGATGTGCGATTAATCGATTAATCAAAAATTCTGATTAATTTAATTTATGATTAATCAGTTAATTGATTAATCAAAAATTCTGATTAATTTAATTTATGATTAATCAGTTAATTGATTAATCAAAAATTTTGATTATTCGTATACATGATTGTTCAATTAATTTTGATTTTGATGAATCAAATTTATGATTAACTGATTAATCAGGCTTTTGATTAATTAAAATTTTGATTAATTGAACAATTTTATTTTATTTTAAATTATTTTTTTATTAATTTCTACAAAATTAAAGTCTGTTCCTAACTGCCGCCGTTATGTTTCAAGCGTTATCATGTACTGTGGCATGAACCTTACCAACCAAACTACATTTTTGTATGCATCTTTCAAGAGAAGATCTCAAATTCTCCGCGGTGTGTGACTCTGGATGTTCTAAAGTTTCCAAAACATAAGACTTCAATTCCCACTCATCATTAATATAGTGAACAGTTATGGTCACGTACGACTCAATTGCAGTTGAAGTCCAACCATCTGTCGTTATGCTAATAATTTCAACATTTTTTAAAATTATGGAAAGTTTACTAGTTGCTTGAACGTATAGTTTATTGACTCTACCAGCAATCGCCTTTCTTCCACATATATTATATCCGGGAATCACAACGTCCATAAAATTTTTAAATCCTTTTTTTTCACTAAATGAAAGTGGTAATATGTCTTCTGCAACCATTCTCGCAATAGCGTCGCTGATGCGTTGGATTTGCACTGGCTTCGACGTATTTATACTTGTGCAAGCCTATGAGCTTTCTGTTTCAACGCAATTACTTTCCGTTTTAACGCAGCTTTCTCCTTCATCTGCCATAGTTCTGGTCATACTCACTTTTTCAAGTTTGATGTGGTGCACTCTTGTCAAATTATATAAAAGCGAAGAAGTTGACCCTTTAAAAGTTAACCAATTACTATAAATCTTACACCTTGCATGTTCTTTCATGAGCTCGAAATTATTCACTACAGTTTTTTTGGGCATTTCTATAAAGTTTAATATGTAATAGTTTTTTAGAAAGATTTTAAAGTTTTGAATAAAATTATTAAATTTTATTAATCAAAATTCAAATTATTTGATTAATCAGCATTTTTATTAATCAGAACTCTTGATTAATCAAATAATTGATTAATCAGAAAATTGATTAATCAGAATTTTTGATTAATCGATTAATCACACATCCCTACTCATAATCAATTTAATTATAAATTATAACAATGTTTCTAAAAACAGTTTTTTTTCTTCTCCCGAATATTTGCTATTTTTTGAGTTGTAATTTAGTGTTCGATAAATACATCATCTTATACGAAAGAAAATGTTGTTTTCTATTTTTTTTATACGTACGATATGATATCGTATTCTTATTTCATACAAATTCTTTTGTCTAGGCTTTAACGTGTAGTATTATTAATTGTATTGGTGTCTATTCGGGAATACGCGTTGACTAACAAAAACAAATCAGCATAAATTGTTTTTGTTAATCATACAAAGTTTACCGGTTTTAAAAGAGAGAGAGAGAGAGATACGCGTTAAAATTCTCACGTCCATTTGATTTCAGAAATGTATAGAAAACCAAAACAAATTGTGAAATTTTGTTTTGGTTATCATGTAATTTTTCACTACTTCGACGCGTTTTCCCGAATAGACACCATTATTTAAAGAAATTGAAAACAAATAAAAAAAAAAATAAATAGCCCTTCATAAAAGTAAACATATCAGTTTGGTTTCTCGTTTTTGTTTTTGTTTTATATTTATATAAGTATGTTTATAAAAGTGTGTCTACAAGTTGTTTGTCATTCATGATTTTTATTTTTTATATTATATATTATTATAACATAAATCAATATAATGGTGAGTCGTATAAGTTTGATATTCAATCGTTATATTCAAATAGAAGCTGTCCCATAAACAGACAAAAGTAAAAACATTATTAATTACGAAAAATTTTCATTCAATCAAAAAATTAATTGGTTTTTAACCAATCAAAATATGTGGTATTAGTTCAATAGTTTTAATACCTATGATAAAGCAAATATTTATAAACATTTCTAGAAAATGAGCAAAAGTGTTCGATTTAGCAGGGAATGCCCTACATATAGAAATAAATCTATATATATACACAGAAAAAAATATGTTTTCGAATCACTCGTTTGTTAGATTTAGCTGTGCAACTTGTGGTTACTTTATTTTTATTCTTACTAAAAACAAAAACAATTTTAGTCAAACTTTGTGAACTTTAATCGACAGAAATTTAGTTAGTTAATTGAAGTTCGTTCAAATTAATTTTTCAGCTTAATTATTTTATTCAAACTTAATAACATGATATTTGCGAGATCAGCCATGATCGCATAATAAGAAAGGGTTCTTGTTATAATTTTCTACTATGTCAGAGAGTTAAAGTCAACATTAAAGTAATTTTTCTTTTGAAAGCTTTTGTAAGTGTGGAAAGGTTGCTAAGCTTTCACTCATAGTTGTAATATCAAGTTTTTTTGGTGGTTTTGAAAATTCACTATGTTTTCACCTTAGTTTTATTTTACAACTGTAATTGCTGGCATTTTTCTTATATTTATTATTATTATTATTATTATTATTATTCCTAAATTTCTCAATCTCTATGAGATTGGAAAATACCTATCCCGGGCTATGCCAAGGGATTAGGCTCTGATGATGCACAAATTAATTAAAATCACAGCGCACACCTAAATCTAAGGTTTATCACATTATATCCCCATAAACTTCCTAACGATTCGTGTAGTCGCAATCACCACCGCTTTTTGCATTATCTGCCATAATTGTTCTGGCATCTCAAGCTCCTTTAGACCATCGTGCAAAGTTTTCGGTATCAATCCCGTGCTTGAAATTATTATTGGGATGGTCCGCACGCTGTCGATGTTCCATTGTCTTTTAATGGGTTCTATGAGCACACTATATTTACTTATTTTATCTCGATGTTTTGTTTGCAGGTTGTTGTTGTTTGGTATTGCAACATCGATAAGCCATACCACCCGCCGCTCCTTATTCATCAACATTATATCTGGTCTATTTGCTGCTATAGTTCGATCTGTTAGAATCGTACGATCCCAGTAGATCCGGTATCCTGCATTTTCTAGAACAGACTCAGGTTGGTATTTGTAGTACGGTACTCCACCAGTTGTAATTAAAGAGTACTTAAGTGCAAGTTGTTGGTGTAAAATTTTAACAATAGAGTTGTTAAAATTTTTTATTATTATTATTATTATTATTATTATTATTATTATTGCAATATTTCAGTCTTGCGGTATTTGAGTTTAACATTTGTTTGATAGATCCGATTGCTTTTAAGTCCTTCAATTTTTTTTTCTGTGTATTGATGGAAGCGTATGTGTGTTTTTATGTTAAACTATGAGCTTTTGTATATTTGTTCTTTATGCTTTCATGTTCATAAAAATCTGTTTAAATTAGGGTGGTATTTCCCAACAAGCAGAAAAAAGAGTATAGCTTCCATAGAAAACCAAAGCTTACTACCGACTGAAGGAAATTATATATTGCTCAAAGTTTTATAAAACTTTTCATAAATAAAATTGTGGTAATTCTATTTTATACCTTTGGACTATTCAAATATTTCTAGGTAGTTTAACCGAGAATTTCTAATAACTTTCCAAATAAGGGCCAGCCTAATATCCATATGTAGAATGTAAGTATATGTATGTATATGTGTGTATGTAATTATCATAAGTATTATTATATTATCAAATATCATTTAGTGTCATTATATATACTTACAAAAGGTCATATATATAAACTTTTTCTTTAATAAATTTTATTACATTAAAGTCTTTTGTTGGATTACAATACATGAAGTCTATATACGAGATGATTTAGTTGTAAAATTTATAATTACAGCATATTATTTATGATAATAGCAATACCGAAGTGAAATATTGTGTGGTCTGCGCTGCAGTTGGTAAACATTTATCATTTCGAATAGAAATTACTGGAATTTACACACTAACAAAATTCTAGGTTTTTTTGATTCTAGTTGACAAGAATACTAATAACAGTTCCAATCATCTTATGGTTTATTAAAAGCTGAATAACTTTTATTTCTAGTCAAAAAAGAAAACCTGCTGATATTACAAACGCGAAAGTTTGCAAAAAAGTGTTTTTTTTTCATGCTAAATTAGCTTTTTTTCTTTTTAAAAACTCATAAATCTACAAAGTTCTTAATTTTTAGCTATTGGTTTCAAAGACAGATGTCTTACGAACAAAATAAGCTATATATAATAGAAATCTAAGGACAAATGTTGATTTATTTTAGCAATTAAGTGAATGCACCCCTACACTTAAAAGGCACTTTCGGTAGTAATTTATTTTTTGTTTTAAGTGTCTGGATGTATTCATTTCACTGCTAATAAAAACAACATTTGTCAATAGATTTTAATGATATATGGCTTACTTTGTTCGTAAGATACTTGTTAATGTTAAAAAGTTAAAGGTTTTACAGTTTTAAAATATTTATGCGTTTTAAGAAAGCAAAACTTTATTAATTTGCATAAGAAAACTTTTTTCGATCCTAGTTTGTGAATGACTCCGAAAGCATTGTGTAAATCAAAAATTGTAGCGCTTCTTTTGGTGTTTTTTGATAGAAATCGGCCGCACCGTTGTCGAGTTATAATGAAATATACTGATATACCTAGCGAAAATATTATATAGGGTGTCCTAAAATTAACGCAAGATTTGAATTTATCATTACTTGTGCAGTAAAGTGTTGGCAGCCCAAAAAAAAAAGCAATTCGACAACTGATAGTTTAGGGTTAGTAAAAATGTAGCGTTGAACAATAGAACAACGAGTCATCATTATTGAAAAATATTTCAAAAGTAATGAAATATGGTTGGAATAGTGTTATAACTTCGTCAACTGTGAAGAGATTAATTGAAAGATTCACGGAGACTGGATTCGGACAACCAGTGTGTTTGGCATCTCCAACGGATGCAGTCTACCTGCATTTTTCAATTAATCTCTTCACAGTTGACGAAGTTAAAATACTATATCCCCATTGTTTTGTAATTTTCGAACTGCAGCCGCCAAACTTTCATTATTTTTGAAATATTCTTCAGTAATGAAGACACGTTTTTCAAAAGTTATAGTTGTTTCTTTATGATAACTCGATAACTTCGATGAAAATTGTATTAGCAATAATAATTAAATCGGCCATTTGTATACATAAGGATTTTTTTGTAAAAAGTAACAAAAGTAATATTGAAAATAACACAACTTTGTAGCACGTCATCAGTTTCTAGTAATTTATATATCATTTAAAAGGTTCAAGCTCACTATTTGCAAGTCCACAATGAAATTTATTTGCTGGTGTTTAAGCATTGTCTATATGCATTTCATTGTTGCGTTGCCAAATATTGAGTAGACTTCAAGCACAATTATGGCTTCAAACACAATTTTGTAACTGTTAAAAAATTGTGTTTGAAGTCTACTGACGATTTGGCAAAGCACCAATGAAATGCATATAGACAATGCCAAAATACCACCAAATAAATTTCATCTAAAATAAAATTATGACAATATGTCAAATAAAAAATTTCTTAAAAATTTAAATTTTGCTTTAAAATTTTTTTTTAAAGCTGCAGATTTCAAATGTACGATATAATCACCACAAGTAACACAAAATTTTTTGGAGTGTTCATAGAACATTATAAGTAACCATTGTATTAATGATTTGTAAATTGACAAATAAAAAACAAATTATTTTTGGATGGCGTGAGAAAAGAAAAATTTAAAGTATTTTTTTATTAAGTGCATATAATCTCTGAATATAGAGGTGCTAGAAAAATATTAAAGCTAGTTTTGTAATCATCGGACGAAAGTACATAAGCATCAGTTATTTTAATTACAAGGAATTTAAATAAAAAAAGTTTTAAGGACTAACTAACTAACTAACGATTTTTACATCCTTCCAATAATTGTAAGATATCCTGATATACTCATCAATGTCTGAAAGAGAGTTTTATCTAGATTAATTATCTAGAAAGCATTTTAAAGTTTGAATAACCAACGATTCGTAAAATATTAAGCGAATAATACAAAAAGTGGTGTATATTATGCAAATGCAAGGGAAAAACTAATGATGCCATCGTAGTTAGGAGATAAAAATACATTAGGATCCGCTATTTTTATTTAAATAACAAATGTGTTTTCAAAAGTTTTATGGCACTAAGAATAAATTTAATTTTCATATAACATCCGGATTTATTTAGTTGTGTAACACTTAAAATTCTTAGAAGTTTAACACAGCACAACAAAATAAAGATTTTTAAAATTTTCTGAAATAAAAATAGCCGACCCTTATATATTTCCATCCGCTGACTAAACCAACAACACACGATTTTTAATAGTAGGATATCCTCATAATGATGCTATCGTAATTAGCACTCTTCACTTGACTAGCATCTATGAACAGAAGTCTAGAACATTTTTATACTTCTATATTTTTTTATTTTATTTTTATAAATTTTTCAAAAAAGATAACAAGGTAATCAAAATTTTAAGATATATGACATTATTAAAATTTTTTGCCTCGTATGTGCACTTAAAGACCTAAAAAAAATTGTGTGTTTCTTTAATCTTGTACAACAGCTGAAGTCGATTCGGGAACCGCAATAAAGCCCGAGAACCGTAATAAAAATGTATCTTAATAGAACATTTCTTCATTGAGCGAATGAAACAACCACTTAGTGGTTTTCAGCTGTATAACGTGATCCAGCAAAATTTACAGATAACATCAACCACTTGGAATTAGGAACACTTATGTTTTCCTAAATATTCCAATTTAAATTCAAAATAGTTAGACCATTTTGCCTTAATATTAAAACTTCATTATTAAGTAAATAAATAATATAACAAGGATAATTAAATTTGTTTACAGTGTGTGCAAACAATAATGTATATACCCAAGCATACATATAATTATAATTAATAATAATAGTTTATAAAATTATTTGTTGTCATGTAAATATTTATGGAACTAACAAAAAAATTACAAACAAAAAAGCACAGAACACAATGTGAATTACTAAATTTGTAATAACACGCAACACCCCACAGTTCTGATGTTGTACATTTGCTACTTTTTTTAGTTTCTGGCGTAACTCCAACTTATAGGAATATGCTTTATAGTTTCATGGTGGTATCCACCAAAAGTGTTAAATCATTGCTGTAGTTACTACATAGCATCTCAGTAATGTAAATTGTAGTTAATTTAAGCTTCCTTTAAATTTTCAAGCTCATTAGCTTAATTTCCTATTTTTATAGGCAAACATTTCAACACAAGGTTAATTGGTACAATTGCTAATACGGTTTTATTACAAAACAATAAAATACATACGCATTGTCATACATACCCACTTGACCAAGAACTTTTTTCGGAATTGATATCGATTTCGAATATATTTCGAACATTTATCGTGTAAAACTATCAAAAATGACACTCAAAAATGAATCGCATAAAATTTACATGTCGCTCAGTTTTGTTTCAAAAAACATTCGACTTCGAAGGTTCGCTAGCAATATCAAAAGTGAGCCAATCTCGAACAAATTTCGATATCGTAAAAAAGCAGGAGAAAAAGAAATTTGTTTAAGATTATTAGCTTTATGTTTTCATTTATTTATTTTATTTATTTTTTAATTCTTTAACTTACGCTGCAGTCAATCAGATTTGAACACGGTACCTCCAGTCTAACAGACTAAAACGCATCCACTAGGGTATCGTAGCAAATTTTTTTCTGTTCAATTATTTCACAAACGTACATATCTGTTGTTTTATTCATTAATTTACGCTGCATTCAGACAGATTCGAAAACGGTACCTGTTGGCTAACAGACTAACGTACCAACACTAGACTAACGTCACTAGGAATGGGCAAAAACATCGATATATCGATATTTTCTCAAAAATATATCGATATATATCGTCGATACTTTTAATTTCGATATATCAATATATCGATATTCAGCCATGTCACAAGATACAATTGCGATCGGAAGTGGTTTCATTTCCGTAAGTTGCTTCTTCAGAAAACGAAAAACGAAAGTTTTCTTCGCAATCAAACAACTTTTAAATTCCAAAGTGGAATTGCAAAACACTTATCTACTGACTTTATTTGCAGTGAATACTAAAAAAACCTGCATACTTTTAGGAGCGTCAAATAAATATTTGATCATGAGCTTTCAATGTTAATAAAAAGCTCAATGTGAGCTTTGCATCTAAAAACAACAGTAAGCAAACGCCTCAAGGTATGAAAACCTTATCATTCTAAAAACGAAATACAAAATTGATTACGAAGAACATTTTCGTTTTTCGTGTTTTGAAGAAGCAACTTACGGAATTGAAACCACTTCCGATCGGAATGGTATTCTGTGACATGGCTGTAAGGCACCAAAAATGTACTTTTTCGGAATAACAACTACGGAATCAAGACCACTCCGAACGGAGTCTATGACACGGCTGATTATTTTCAAAATATATCCACAGTAAACTCGATATATTTTAGCTTTGGTTTTGTTTTTCTTGCAGTTAAAAAAAAATCTACACAATCTTTAACAAATGGAATGTTACTAACAAAATCTTTTGTCTCATTTATAATCTTTTGTCTATTCGAAAAATTATCTTTCATTAAGTATAATTTTGATGATGTACGATCCATGAAATATTTGTCAAACAGTAAGGATATTGGAAATTAACTCTTTTCTGCTTAATTATTTGTAAGTAAAGTTCTTTTTGGATTTTATTTTTAAAAAATTTTGGGACTATGTATGATTAATCATCCTTGAAAAAATATCGATAATATATATATATATATATATATATATATATATATATATATATATATTAGGGATGTAACGATACGCCGTTTTGCCGATCCGATACCGATACCGATATTAAAAAATAAATATCGCCGATACCGATTCCGATACCGATACGAATATTGAAATTGAGTTCAAGTTTAGATTAACAAAACTCAAGTCCAATTTTTTTATTATACAAAATTACATTGTAAGAGAGAATATATAAAATTGATTTTAACCCAGTATAAAAAATTTGAAGTAATTTTTAAGGAGCTACATTTTCTTTGCTTCAAAAAAATCTATATTAAAAATATGCAGAGAATTAGTAGAAAACCAAGAAAAATTTTTTAATTCCTTTGTAATTTTAAAAAATACTCGCCATGCTTTTTAAAAAATCGATTTTTTAAAGAACATTTATCAACTAATATTCTTCTAAATAACTTATAAGCTTAATTATTAAAAGTCTTCAAAAAGTTTATATTTATTCACTTAAATTTACATGAAAATAAAGTTTTGAGTTTAAATTCGCATAAAAAAAATTGTGAAAATGGATAATTTTTTATCCTTTTTCCTTGAGGAAAAACCATTATAGAACACCGAAAAAGAAATTTGTCCTAGCATCGCTTCCAATTCGGTGATTGGTAATCGAAAAACAGAACTTCTTGCAATGGCAAGGATATGTAAAACTAATTAGAAATTATCCAAATTTGCAACGCTTCCGGATCGCGAATTCTAAATTTTAATGACTTCTTTGGAGTGTCTTTTTTTGCTGGAATAAGATTTAAAAAACAACGACTTGAATTTGAATTCATGGTAAAATTAACAAAAAATAAATATTTTTTTTTACAAAATAGCAGCATAAAAGATTATTAATTTCTAAAATTGATATTAATAATATTTAAAAAATAACGAAGTGAATTTAATTCATGGTGAAATTGAACAAAAATAAATTATTTGTTAAAAAAAAACTCTGAAAAAAATTTTTAAAGTATCGTCGTATCGACAGTAAAATATCGCCGATACCAATGTATCGGAAAATCTGAAGTATCGCCGATATATCGGTATCGGTATCGGTATTCGTTACATCCCTAATATATATATATATATATATATATATATATATATATATATATATATATATATATATATATATATATATATATATATATATATATATATATATATATATATATATATATATATATATATATATATATATATATATATATATATATATATATATATATATATATATATATATATATATATATATATATATATATATATATATATATATATATATATATATATATATATATATATATATATATATATATATATATATATATATATATATATATATATATATATATATATATATATATATATATATATATATATATATATATATATATATATATATATATATATATATATATATATATATATATATATATATCGATATATATCGATGCCGATCGATATTTAAAAATATATCGATATATATCGAGTCTCGAATCTCAGGTCAAGTGGGTACACTAAAAAAAAACCAAAATTTTCAAAGCTGTGTTTATCTCATAACGGAAAATTATGTTTAAATAATTTACAACAAAAATACAAGAGGAAAAGGAAACCAACAAACAAATATTTAAATAATATTTTGTAAATACTAATAAATTTATTTTGCATATGCTTGTGTTAAAATTTGTGTTATCAAATATGTTGTAAAATGTTTTATATAGTATATTATTTATAAATTGGTTTAGTATCGTGTAATTTTCTTTTAAACAACATTTCCAGCAATAATTGACAGTATCTAATGTTGCCAATTATACGAGTTATATAATCGTTCGAATGAAATTTCTCATTTGTTTTCTTGTTCAAACAAGCGAATAATTTTATACTTCTATTTGAATGTTCCAACGAATAGTAAATAAAAAATTTTATGTGTTAATTGAATCGATTATTTTCTTAACTAAATCATGTTTTTACTTGTTTCTGTGTGTGAATTAGTGATCGTATGGTTGAATTAGTGATGGTGTGAATTAGTGATCGATGCTTTAGAAATATCAGAAATGTCGATAGCAAAATAAACTATCAATAGCGATAGTATAAATCAAAGGATTAAAAAATTGTTTGAGCAGCTCCTTCTCTTTAGAACAACGAAAAATTCCGATAATGCACAGAAACATTTAACTGAAGAAGTCTCCACAGAGAAAACAATAATTTTTCAATTCAAACACCAAATTCTCTAAATCAAATGTTAATTTGTTCAATTATGGTCATTCAGAGAAAATTGTAAATTCAAATGCAGAAATTTTTAATAAGTTGTTTCAAAAAGAAATTTTATTTTTTAAATTAAATTAATTTAATTAATAAATTGTTTCAATCAAAAAAATATTTGCCAGAACTAAAACAACAAATCAAATAATTTCATATTTTTGTCAGGTTGCCAACATTGACGATAGCAAAAATTAAATGAAATAATAAGTCAAACAAAATTATATAACAAACCAAATAACGACAATAATAATAATTTAAAATCAGTCTGAAAAACATTTTTGCTAAAAAAAACTATCATAATTTTTTTCTGTGTACATACAAACCTGATAAGACAGAGAAAGATTTTATTAATATATTTGTTGAACCAGCAGCAAAGCGAAGGTATTCTTGGAGTGAAGGATTATCATCTTTTCTACAATATAAACAGGCACATATTATTCATGCAACCGTAAGTGTAAAACAATACATTGAAACGATGATTAAAAACGAGTCTCTAACCCAATTTTTTTTTGGTGTCGAAAATTATTGTCAATTTAACTAAAACATCTAACAATCCCTTCCACTTTGATGCATTCTGAGAAGAGCTTTTAAGCTGACCGTGAAATATAAAGTGACAGAAGTCGCCTTTATTAAAATAATGTTAACAAATTGTTATTCCTACATAAACAAACCACTGCCCCTTGATTATATATTTTAATGTGATTATTTCGAAATAATTTGCTGTTTAATCCAAATTAATTATATAGGCTAAGCTTTGTAACGTTATACTCAGAAAGGATTAGACATGAGCAATATTTTCAAGGAACAAGGGAAAAATGCATATCGATTTAGTTTTCCACGTATACAGCAGAACAAGCAATTCCGTTTTGGAGGCCGTTACACTTCTACCATCAGTTCTCATGTGTATCTTATTTGCACCACGTGTGAGCGAGGTGGCTCTGTTGAATATGATTGAATTTATTATTCGAGAAAATTACATATAATAATTAAATCAATACTACATTTTTTTCATTTGCTGTTTTAGCACTACAAATCTTATCGATAACTATTGATTGTGGTCACTATCGATAGTTTCATATGACTAGTGTGTATCAATAGGTCTATAAAAATCATCCCAGCAAAAAAAAAAAAAGCTTCCATCGAAGTTAATAAGACGATGGCTGAACTTGTGATCCGGAAATGGTGCACATTTGTATTATTTATAATGATATTTACATAGGCTTGTCATTGCAAGAAGTTATCTTTCTTGATGTCTATTCATTGGATCCGCAGTCATGTTCGTGGTGTTAAGAAAATTTGATTTTTCGCCTGCTCTTTTTAGTTAGTGCAAAGGAACTAGCTTTTAATTAATTCATTAGAGTTGTTTTTTATTAACAAAAATATGACAGTTCATAACATTTATTCCATTTGCTTAAAACAATCAAGAAATATCGTAAGAATTTGCGAAAATTTCGAATGAGCCTCAATTTTGTATAAGTAAAATGACTCTTTTATTAATTATCTGGATGTTGTTAACAGTCACTTCCTGAGAATTCGAAAGTACACACTTATTGATATTTTGGAAGTAAAGAAAAAGTAATTCCAATTTTATTCACTGGGATGGAACGAATAATGGAAATTTTAAATTGCGTATGAGCTATTCACATTTGTCATAGTCAAATGTAAATCATACGCTACAGAGGTGAATATATAATTCTAAGCAAAAGACTAAAGCATACTTTTACGGGAAATTAATGAAATATGGGTATTAAATATAAGCGCTTGGCTAATAAAATGCAGTACACCATGAAAAAAATTCCAATCGCAGGTAGAGTCCGAAACCAAATGTCATATCACAAAGTTTAGACGGGAAATCAAATAAAAAAGTAGAAAACTTAAAAATAAAATAAGTAGAAATAAAAATAATTGAAATGGTTTTATGGTTGTATTGTAATGAAACATAATAATGGGCAGATAATATGGGGTATCAATCACCACACCACTCTCCTTGAATTTCTGTTATCTCGTTGAATTTCTGTTATCTATAGTCAAGAACGGCTCACGGTTTATTTTAGTCCGAACAATGCCCAATATTGTTGGGGAGAGTGGTGTGGTGATTGATACCTGGTAATAGCTAAATATATTTTGCTTTTAGTACCTTATCTGCATCATTCTTCTGTTTCATTAATATAAAACCATTTAACTTGACTATTTTTTTACTTCTTTTATTTAGGTCGTAACATTTATATATAGAGCGATATTACTGAATTGAATTCGTTTGCAAAGCTAATAAAAAGATCATAAAAAAAGTGTTTATTAGCGTAGACGTGAAAAGTTAAAATTTGAATTTCTTCAAGTCTCATAACCCAAATCAATGGGTATTTATAGTTAAGATTGAGGCGTGTCGTACAAACACCAAAAATTGAGAAAATGCTCTTTTTCTGTTTTTTTATGTTCCATAACTTAATAAATATATTATTTACAAAAAAATTTCCTTCTTAAAAGTTGTTGTTGCCGATGACAGCGAATCTGCACTCCATTTTTTTATCAGCTGTAATTTTCGATATATGCCGTTGTGTCAAAATTAAAGGCACTTGAACGACATATATAAACATAACTGGAGAAGGCTTCGCCCTATTCAGTAAAAAAATAAAAAAGAAAACTCGAGAGCAAAGCTATCTTTAAGACGAGCGACATTTTTTTCTAAACCTGCCCATTGGTTTTAGATATATCGTAAGAGTTTGAGCCTAAAAATCTTAAATTTCATAAAAAATTTATATAGTGAAATTGTGAATAAAATCAAAAAATGTGCAGCAATTTCAATAAAAAAGACTTTTTTAAATATATTAAGCTACATTATACTGGACAAAAAATGGGATCGTTGTTGTAGTTTTATTTTTTTATTTTTATGTATTTTTGAACAAAAACACTTCTAAATTTTTAATGAACGCAACAGTTTAGCAATATTGGAAAAATTTATGAGCTGTTTTTGGTTATTTTAATAGTTATGGGCTATTCGACATTTTGCTACTCAGTTTTTTAAATATGCGGTAAGACAAAAGCTGTTGGAAACTTCTTAGACAAAAACTTTTAAAGTTTTTTTTTAATATTCTATTTATTTATTTTTTATTTATCAAATGTTACAAATACAACTACAAATTATATCATAACGCAATTTAAACGATAATAGTAACAAAGACCTTCACTCGTTGTAGTGAAACAGACCAGTGTCTATAGTGGGAATCGAACCCACAACCTCCACACTGATAGGCTAGCGCACTACTCACTAACCTACCGAGGCACCCAATTACACTAATTAAGTTATGAGACATAAAAGTAGAAAAAGATCATTTGCTTAAACTTTAGTGAGCGTGCGAAGCGCCTTAATCTCAAATGATTGATCTGAACTTTGTTAAGGGTATTTTTTTATAAATACCCATCAATTTGGGTTATGAGACTTGAACAAATCTAATTTTTCAGGACCAGTCAAGGGTACATGTTCGAGTTGTCTAAGATAGTTCAAAGTTTCGGGACTACTGTTTTTCATCTTGGTTTTATTTTGTTTTCGCTAATATTTTCGTTAACAAAGATGCGAAATTTATAACAAAAATAATTTTTTCATTTGCACTAAGCTGCAAAAACGTATGTTAAAAGATTTTTTTTCATATTTATATCACTTAATAGTTAAAAATAATTAAAGTCAATATATTAGAATTAGCATTATTCCAAATTGAGCATAACGCTAAAAAAAATTGTTATTTGATTCATCTTATTTTTTGCGCTTTCAATGAACTTATCAATATTTTCAAATAAAACTTTTATTGATTGTGCTAGAAATATTTATGTATATTTTTTCATCATATTTTTATTTTTCAATATTTATTGAACATGCTAAATATTTTTGTTTAAGAAGAAATTGTATGTACATATATTATTTATATATGATGTGCTTGTATACTTCTGACTATAAATGTACTTTATTGTAGTCCATTAAATACAAGAGTTATATAGTTCAAACTAAATATACACATAGTACAATTGAAATATCATAAACTAATACACAAATATACGCACCAGACAAGCATACCCTGCAAATAACAACCCTACTAGTCCATACATGCATATAAAGTATACCCCACAGTGGATTAAGATTAGTCCAAAGGTAAGCCAAATGTATGCAGAAAACATGATGCATTAACATTACGATATCCTATGGCTGGACCATATAACCCAGCTTTGTATAACATCGGAGTAGTCACAAAACTACGCTATAACACTACTTGAAGGAACTCTCAATTCAACGTGTTTTAATGATTGCGTATACTATTTGCAACCGTTAAAACACGAATACTTAGTGCTTAAATACAAACTCTTGTCTGCAATTGACATTGTCCATTAATGCTTTTCATCGGTCTTGAACTACTCTGTCAGTATTCCATGGAGCACTATACGCAAACGTTAAAATGCAAGCATTTTTCGGTTAAATCCACCTTTGTTTGCAAGTAAGATGGTCCTTGGCTGCATTACATAGGACTATATTGTAACTAGTACATTTCAGCTAAAACTTACCACGTATTCATATATTGTCTGCAGGGTATATACTATACACATATCCATACATATATGTGTGTGTCTTTATATATGTATGTGCAAATGCATTCAAATAAATATTACTAAATTGTATTGTTGCTTTAAATAAACAAACATTTATATTTAACATTTATTGCACAATATATTTATTAAAGCACGAGCGGGGTGCCAGAAGTTCCTGATCTGATATAAATAAATTATGAGAGAATTACTGCAAATAAATAAAGTTTTAAAAGTTTTTTTTTCATACAAGCATTTGTTTGTAGTTGACCTTAAATTCAATAAATAGTTTATCTAATTCAATAAATGTTTAATTTTGAGCTCTTATTTACACTAAAAAGCAGCAAAAAACCAGATTAAATTTCAGCAAATGCGTTGTTTAATTTTACAAAAATTATTTATAGGTCCTATTTCAGTAAAAATTTTTCGGAATTAAAAATTTTTTGGTTGATTATGAAATAACACTTTTAAACAATTATTTTACCATTTCAGTAAATTATTTTGATTGAATACAAGAAAGTTTTTAAGTTAT
This sequence comes from Panzeria rudis, assembly GCA_956483635.1. Taxonomy (NCBI): domain Eukaryota; kingdom Metazoa; phylum Arthropoda; class Insecta; order Diptera; family Tachinidae; genus Panzeria; species Panzeria rudis. The sequence goes on along the minus strand of OY101449.1, from coordinate 31,367,122 downwards.
TTTTTTCAATAAACAAATTTTGTAAAATTGGACAAATACTTTCTCTGAATTTAAAAATTCTTTTATTGGATCATCATTATTAAGTAAAATTTTTTTGTGTGTTATACATACTTTAACTACAAAACTTCTTATCGTTTGATAGGAGCTAAGTCAAAACCTTTAATAGAGGATTTTATTTCTCTATTTCCAGCAATAAAATATTTTGTGACAGGAACTTTCTCGTGACTAAGCCAATAGTAGTTGTAAGCATTTCTTAAAGTCCCTTTGAATTTCCTTTCATATATAGCAATTTGTAGTTCCTATACTAATGACATATTGTACCCTTACTCACACTAAAAGTTATTAATGCTCAGTGAACTTCGCCCATTACACGCTGATACAAAATGGCATATATTTTTTGAATCGTAAAAAACGCCATTAGTGAGGCTTATAGTTCTGGTTGAATAAACCATTTTTCCATTTACAACAAAATGCAATACACCCTCAATATCGGAAGTTATCAATAAAAAACGATTTTTTGGGACTTCACGGACAAAACAATTTTCACTGCGGTTTTTCTGCACCGATTGTAAATTTTTTAACGGTGTCGAATAAAGAAGAACTTAAGCTTTCCGTGTATATTTAGGGGCTATTCAAATATTACGTAATGTTCTAGGGGGGTTTAAAAAGCGTTACGAAGGGGGGGTATAAAAATTCCGAAAATATTGTTACGTATTATATGAATGGCAACATTTTATTTTGATTTAGATTTTATGGAAATATCATCAAAAGGAATATTAAATTTTTTTCTTTTTTCAAATTTTTTTGAAATTTTGCGTATTTTTTTGCATTACTTTGCTTGAAAACCTGCCTATGTTTTTTGTTTTAAAAATGTATCTTATACCGATTAAAAAAAAAGCAATAAATTACTAAAATCGGTTGGGAATTAAAGAAGTTGAAAATTTTTAAACAAAATTACAATGAAAAATAGTACATGCAACACTATATCAGTCTATTGTGAAGCTGCTCACAAAATAAATTGTCAGAGTTATTTGAAATATCAATAGAAAAGGGGCTATATTTGCACACTATAGTTTCCAAACATTTGCACGATATGAACTAACGGCTCTACAGTGGGCTCAAACTAAATGCATCGCATATGAAAAACATTATAAGTCTTGCAATTTTCGCTAATTTCAACTAAATTCAAGAATATTTTATATATTTTTGCTCAGTTCAAAAATATGCAGAAAAAGCTTGAACATTATATTCTGCTACCTGTTATAATATAAGAGATAATTGAGTACAAAAATTTATTTTTTAAATTTACAATATATGTAATTGTTTCAGTATATTTTACTTTTTCCCAAAGCTAAAGTGTATAAAAACTTTTAAAATGGGTTGAGGTTTGCGAAAGTTACAAGACTTTTAAAGTTTTCCACATACGATGCTCTTAGTTTTAGGCAAACTTTTGCAAACTATGTTGTGCAAATATATACTCTAAAACGCCCCTTAAAAGTTAGGATCATATTTTGTCTAAATTTGTGTTGAAAATTTCTCGTTGTCTAAAATTGCATCGATTTTGTAGGTATTTGCAATAAAAATAAATAATTTGTCTAATTTGACTTCACAAATTAAACATACATATTTAGTTCAAGTGGATAAAAAGGCAGAAAAAGTATAGTATGCCTATGTCTAGGAAGATACACCAGACTATCAGCCAAGAGGTTGCGGTTCGATGCTGCAGGCAGCCAACCGCTTCGCCGCTAATTTTTTATTTGTTTAAGTAAACATATTTTGTTCAAAAATCAACAAAAAGAATGCGTGTCTAATTTTAGGTCGATAATAATGAGTAAAATGTTGCCTACTATTATCAACCTAATTTTCAACCAAAGTGTTTTGGAGTTTATCTATTGACGTGCCAAATTTCAAATAAATTAAAAATTAGTTTAGCAGAGCTATATATATTTTATCATTTATTTTGTGAGCAGCTCAAAAATGCATGGGGAATGTGTTGCATGTATAATTTTACATTAGCCCAATTCACAATCTTGTGCAAGTGGTATTGCATTTGCAAAATGGTAGTATATTTATACCCACCACTAACAACTCTTAAGTGGTGAGTATCAATATGCAATACCATTTTGCAAATTCTACGATGCAAGACCATTTGCACAAGATTGTGCATTGAGCTTTTTTTTATCATGACTTTTCCAATTATCAACCGATTTTAATAATTTAAGACTTAATGTAATCGTTATAAGATACACTCTTTACGAAAATAAGAAAATTGCAGTGTTGCAAAAAAATATGTAAAATTAAAAAAAATCGGAAAAGGCAAATAAAATTTATTTTTCTTTTGATGATATTTCTATGAAATATAAGTAAAAAAAAATCGTTTTAATATACACGGAAAGCTTAAGTCGTTCTCTATTCGACAGCGACTATACATTTATAATCGGTGCAGAAAAAACGCAGTGAAACATTATTTTGTCCTTGAATCCCCAAAAAAACTATATTTTATCGCTAGCTTCTGATTTTGAGGGAGTATTTCAATTTTTTAAACTGGCAAGTGATCTAATCAACTAGACCTGCAAGCATCACTAACCCGTTTTTCACGAGTATTTTCACTGTGACAGAGTGTTATCGCACGCAAAATTCTTACTACAATCATGCTTTATTTAAAAATTCAACAACAGAATGGTTCTATAATAATAACATATCGCTCTTATCTACAATAATGCTATGGTTATAAAACAGATATGGCTATCTGCTTCCAAAAAAGTTTTTGTTCTATCCCTTTGTTGAACGCTCTTTGTTAGTTTTGTGTTTTACTTGACAGCGTTTGGTTTATTTTTGTGAGCGGTTGGTGTGAAAAAATAAAAGAATAAAAATTAAAATAACAAAAATTGATATATTCCGGCAATTAATGTTCCGTCATATTCTGAAGAGCATTTAGTTTCGAAATAGCAAAATTTCAAAAGCGAAGAAAAGTGTTCTTCAATTGGACAATTTAGTGCATTCGTGGCTTTCTTGTGATAAAATATGTGAAATATCTGAAACACAGAAACCAACTGAAAACCTCCAATACGTGAGCTATTTAGTTGGATTCTATCCTGAAAGTTCCCGATTTCACAATTTCAGAACATGACCGATTGTAAATATAACATGTGTCAACAAATATGTACGTATCTATGTGAAAATAGATAATAGTTTTTATTTAAGATTCAACACACTGACCATGCATATGGTTGTTTTTAACTATATATATTGTTATTTCAAACCATTTATTGTAATTTTGAAACATACACATGGTTGCTTCAACCATGTATATGGTTGTTTTGAACTATATATATATATATGATTGTTTTCAACCATATATTCAATCATAGTATGTTGCTCTTCGATTATGGTTGCCTCAACCATGTTTTTTCTTTGCGTGGATTTAAAGAAGTTAATTGTAGTTTTTTTGTGCTCTTGTTAATGCCGCACTGTGAGGAGTATCACGAAATAAACAGTAATGAGCCTATCTGGGTGTTCCGGTCACACAGTGTATATATTATACGAAGCCATTCGCGCTGTTCTTACCCTTGTCATATCTTTGCTTCACTTAATGAAAAAATAATAAAATTTTTTCTTTATTTTAAAACGTGGACTTATTTTCACATTTGTGGTTTTGATGATTTACAATTAATTTATAATTAATTAATTAAGACATTGCTCAAAAATGCATATAGTGGATATTATATTCTAAATTTCAGACAAACTCAATCAGTAGCTTAAAAATTAAACCGCTATTACCATTTATTGCGGGAAATTGTGTACTATGCACTGTAAAAAAGTTATTAAGCTAAAACTTAACAGACTTTTTATCAAATTGTTTGTTTTTTCCCACTTTTGAGTAACTTATTTTTTGACCTCGTATATCTTGTCTGCTTGTATGTACGTATCGAAGATCTTTTTTTTATTAAAAATTTGTTCATGTGTGTGCAATAATTTTATTATGTGTAGTTGGCTCTGTAAGTATTTATTATTTTATTCTCTCTTTACTGCATAATTTCGTGTGTATACCAGCTTCCGTTTCCGTTCCCAAAAGGTTTGAATATTTAATGAAATCATTGTTAAAATCTTTTTTAATAACAAAAAAATATATATACATACATATTATGTGTATAAAAATATTTGCAATAATTTGTATTCTTTTTAAAATTGTTTATTCAAATATATTTACAATAAAAAAGACACAACAACAAAATTGCAATTATTTTGAAAATAAAATTTTAAGAAAATAGCTGATGTGTTATTTTTTGATGTATGCATGTTTGTATGTATGTATTGTTCTTATGTATATGCATATTTATATTAATATAAGTATTTATGTATCAAAAATAAATTAAGGAAATTGCTTTTGAAATATATAAAAACACTAAAGTCATGTTTTTTAAATGGTTATGGGATTTAAGTTTTAAGAAATGACTTTTAATTTATAATCTATCTTTAGGAAGATACATTTTTATGCTTATTTAGCAAATACGATGGAGAAGTTTAAAAAAATTGACAAGACTAAGGATTAAAAATATTAAATATGTTATTTTTATATATTTGTAGGTGGAAGCTAAACTACACCAAGTCACATTTTTTAAAATATTTTTTATATTATTGGAATCAGAATTTTTTCCGGTAAGTCCTATGTTTCAAAATCATACTAAGTCCATTTTAATAAGTTTCTGTATTATTATAAGACGTAATTTTATTAAGGATATGTTAGATATAAAAAATCATATTAGAGTTATATAAAATATTTGGTGTAAGTTAAACTGTTAGTCGTATAGAATAAAAACCATTTGCGGTTTTAAACATGTTTTTGTGGTCTCCTATAAAATTTTCAAAATGTGGCTTGGTGTAGTGTTTTGAAAAATTTTGGGCACGAAAACAATAGTTTAAATTTTTACCCTCTTCGATTTTAATGAAATTTGACATACATATCATCGTATAAAACTTAGAAACATGTGACTACAATTTTCAAGTTTTACAGAAGATTGAAAACAGTTTATGAAGTAGTACAATTTAAACTTGCTAAGTTTTTTCCTTTTTGATTATAGCGTCGCCAAGCATGACAATAGAAACAAAAAATATTCTGTGCTTAAAATTAGCTGAAATTGCTATTTGAAATGAATTAAAACTCAATTAAAACTCGGTCTACTTATTTTTCATTTAACTTTAAATGTTAAAAACAGAAAAATCGAATAATTCCTTATTTGTTTGGATCAATTTAACTATCAAAAGAACTTAAAGCAGCTTCCGTAAAAGTAAAGGAGGTTTCTTCGTTTCTCCTATTTTTAATGTTAAATAATTAACCCCAAGTTCCGTAAAAATAATTGATTTTTGCTTTATTTTTAAATCTTAGAGGCTTTATTATTTCATATCTTTAATTATTATTTTATTAAATTTTTTTTTTTAATCACTGTTTGTTATGTTAACTTCTACTGGGAATAGAAAAAAGCTCGTTCTGGTTTGAAATCCAACGTACGAAACACTCAGCCAAAGCTTAATATGTAAATTAGCTGTACGAAGACAATATAAGCTTACTCAATTTTATGCATTTAATATTACAAATTAAAAAACCATACGCATGATCTTGGCTGAATTTGAACATGTGACCTCTCGTTTAATAGTATAACGTATTAACCAGCACAGCAGTGATTATAAATGTGTATTTATTTATTTGCAATTGCGATTTCAGCTAATTTTACGTATAGAATATTCTGAGTATTTGTGTGTCTGTTATTTCTATGCATGTACTCTTTTAGTATTTATACCATAAACAACGGACAATAATAAAATAACCCAAAATCCTTATGAATGCGTACTCAGTTTTTTTTATTGAATGTTACAATTAGTTAAAAATAAGATTACTTAGAATTTTAAATGTTTACTCTTTTAAAAACGATTGCACGGAATACTTCTTGAAAAAAATACATTATGTTACTGTCATAATATTGTGAGTGTACTACACGCAAAGGATAGGCAAAAAATATCCATATATCGGTATATCGATATTTTTTCAAGAATATATCGATATATATCGTCGATATTTTTCATTGCAATATATCGATATATCGATATTTTTTCCAAAATATATCGAAAGTATCAATTCCGATATTTTTTTGGATTTGCTTTTAATTTTCGTTCAGTTATTTAAAAAAATTCGACACAATCTTCACTAAATAGAATATTCTTAACAAAATCTTTTGTTTTATTTATAATCTTTTGTGTAATCGAAAAATATTCTTTCTTAGAGCATGATCTTTTGTGTTTCATTTTTAAAAAATTATGGTATTATGTATGAATAATCCTGCTTGAAAAGATATCGATATACATATATCGAAATATTGATATATTTTATTCGATATTTATCGATGCCGCTCGATATTTAAAAATATATCGATATCGATATATATCGGATTATTTTTTCATTTGCCCATCCCTACTACCCACCACAGTACATGCGCATGAGACGTATGAGTAATATAATGGTATGTACTATCATATTACTCATACGCCAGCTATGTGCTAAAAATGGGAAATTCGCACTTTTTCACTTTTTTCTTTTAATTAAAAGTTCGTATAAAAATGCCCGTTCAATAATATATCGTTAAATTTTTTTAATTCTGTATAAGGGTATTGTATTGCTATGTTTTTTAATAAATAGTAAAGAAATAAAAGTTAAAAATTAAGATTTGTACTACTTTCATTCAGGTAAACAAAATGCTTCTGAAAACAGTTAGGAGACAGATTAATTATATAAAATGTATCTAATAGAATTTGCAAAGAAATCGTTGGGCGTTTTGTAGTGATTAATATAGAATTTCGTAGAAAATCGCACTATATTCGTCCAATGCTGGATGTAGCGTGCATGCGTTAATTCATTCAAAATTTGAGATGTACTCATTTTTTAAAAATAAAAACTTTTAGTAATATGATTATTTCGAGCGTATTTGCTTTGTGAATCCAAATTGATTATTAGGCAAAGGTTCGTAACGTTATATTCAGAAAGAATTGGGCATGATTAATATACCAAGGAACAAGGGGAAAATTAACATAAACTTAATTTTTCAAAAATTAAAAACGTTGAACAATTAAAATCAATTTTTGTCAAAATTCAGCCATCTCTCACCCTCATTTCAAAGTCTTGACTTTGAAATTTTTCCACGGCTACATGAATTAAGATAACTCAAAAATTCCTTAACAATTTTATCAAAAATTTGTTTAAAAATCATAAAATATTTATTTTTTGAATTTTGGCTATGCTATTACCGGAGCTATTTATGAAATCGGGAAAAAAGTAATTAGGATACCGTAATAAAACAAAATGTCATTATCTTTCATAAAAATTGGATAATATTTGTATAAGTTATGAAGCCAATAAAATTATTCATACCGGAAAAAAGTCTAAGTGGAGACATCCCTGTAATAGGTAACAAATGCCAAAAATTCCGTGTAGTTCTCTTTTGGAACTCCAAACTAGCATACGAAAACTCCTTTAAGGAATTCACCAACCTAAATTTCCGTAAGTTTTTTTTACACACAGCTCTTATGAGAATGTGAATTTCCTTCGGAACTCCATACCAGCCTTTACGTGCGATACTAATGCCGATATTGCATTCCTTTTGCTATCATTGTTGTTGTTGTTATTTATGTGTATATCGTCATGGGGGTTGTTTTTTTTGACACAGTTAACTGGTTTCTGTTATTATTTTTGGTGTTTGCATTCTAAATAAAAGTCAAATAAAAAATTCACTGATTCAGTAAAGAATATTTACTGAAAATAATATATAGTTTACAAATTTTTTTTTATAAAGTTTTGCAAATATTGTTTTCAAATTATTACATATGAATTCTCCGAAAGTTGCAGGCACTGTCAAATAAATTTAGAATCTATAAAGCACGAATATTCAGTGTTATTAATAATTAAATAGCGCAACAAAATGGGGGAGACGAAAATGCCATATTTGTTCATATAGTCAATCCTTCTCAAAAGACAATCTAACCTACAGTCCAGTAAGGGATTGGTGTTTCCTGTTAACGCAAACTAGGCTCTGACGTCCGAAGAAATGAATCTGCAAGCATTAGCACGCTTGGTTGCACTGTTGGCAGCCCCAACACCAGGATCGGACGCTTGGCCTAATCAGCCATTCGTCTTAAATTAAAATGAAATTAATCAAACCCGATATATCGATGATGACTTTTGGAATAAAAACAAGGATTAGAACTGGAACATGGAATGTAAGGACACTACCTGAACCATCTCGTCTCACCCAACTTTGCCGCGAGTTTGTAAGGTACAAACTTACCATGCTTGGTGTCTATGAAATTCGTTGGAACGATTCTGGCGAATTTACAACGGGTAATGGTCTAACATTATTATATTCTAGGAAATCACGTAGCGATCCCCGATCCAGTGGAGTTTGATTTCTACTTTCGCGTGATGGGATAATTGTAGCCAGATTCTGAACAATCCTACGCAATCTGACATGCATCCAGTGTTAAGCCCCAATCGAACCCGCCGGACCCTCATCAAAAGATAAATTCTATGAACTTCTTTGTAGAGTGCTTATAATAATACAGCGTGGGTACATTGTGATAATGCTGGGAGACTTCAATGCCCAAATCGGGCCTGATAGCACTATCACAGAAAGCAACATTGGAAAGGAACGTTTAGGTCGACTAAAGGAAAATGGTACATTACTGCTGGAAACCTGTGTCATAAACAATATTGTAATCGGCGGTACATTATTTCTTCACTGTAGATGACATAAAGTGACGTGGTTTCACCAGATGGCAACACCGAAAATCAGATAGATGTACGCAGTAAAAGAGGAGCTGACATAGCGAGTGACCACCACTTAGTACTCGCTACCCTTCGTATTAAAATTGCGGCGATAAAGAAAAATATACCGAATACACGAAAAAGATATGATGTGGATAAACTTTGAAATCCGGCAGTTGCGGACTCCTATTCGAATGCGCCATAAGATGTATTAAAGCAGAACTTTGACAACACAAACCTTAGCTGTGAAGTGACAAGAAGCCTAATAACATGAGCCGCAGAACGACATATAGGCTTCAAGATCAACATACGCAAAGAGTGGACTAGTGACGAGACTTGGAAGCCCTTTTTTGATAGGGCTTCACTTAGCTCTTGTCGAACATGAATAAGCAAGGCGCAACTTCAAGACCGGCTTAACCGCTTAAGCCGTGAAGTAAAATGGAGCGGACGGCGTGATAAAAGAAGGTGGTCTAACAACATCGCCAAAGAAACCCAGGCAGCCATTGAAACACATCGTAGCCGAGACCTATACCGTGTTGCAAAGAAGCTGGCGAGCAGTAATGAATGGTATTACTGGTGGTAAAACCCTGAAAAACGACCATGTTGAGTTAATAACATCTAGAGACCAGCAAATCAAACTGTGTCATTAGTTTTATGAGACCATGCTATCCTCATGCATCCTTCCGCATCAAGTGTTATGCAGCTGTTAGATGCACTCGCCGCACCCCAATAGCTCTATTGACTGCCCAAGAAAGGCGACTTAGCTTGTGAGTGTTGGATTATTAATAAGATAGGGAAATTTTGGCAAAACTAAGTTGAGTCGCAATAAAAATTAACGCAAGAAGTAACATGAAAAAAGTCATGTCATCTATTTGCTGACAAAAATCAGTTAAATACCTGATGTTTCATTGAACTAAAAAGACGAAACAATAAAATTTCAGACTTAAGTTAATTAAATTTTACCAATTTAACGAGTAAACACGTATCGAATGACGTGTGAATTGAACTATAGTCTTAATGGATCATTTGTTGTAATTTTCTACATGAAAGATGACATTTTATTATTTGCCAGTTTTTTGTTAAATTGAAACGTTTAATTTCCTGCCTTAAAGTCTTTGAATATTTTAATTAAAAACCTTCATTTCACGATTTAACAGCACATTTTTTGGCGCCAATTCCATTGAAATTTTCATTAGTTATAAAACAATAAAATTCATTATAACTTTTATATGAAACTTTGTAATAAATTCCATGGAAAATATTAATTACTGTCAATGTTTTTTTTCAGATTACTTGAATAAAATACAACGAATATACTTTTAATTAAACGAGGCTATTGTAGTATACACATTTTTCAAGGAAACCGATATTGAATAAATTAATAGTACAGAAATTAAAATAATTTTAAGTAACACAAGATTTTACAATAGGGAGGTAACGATACGCGTTTTTGCCGATACGATACCGCGACTCAAAAAGAAATATCGGCGATGGCGATTCCGATACTGATACGCATATGAAAATTGAGTTCAAGTTTAAATTAACAAAACTAAAGTGGGGTAATTTTTTACTGTACAAAATTAGAGTGTAAGAGATTATTAATATTTAAAATTGATATTAACCCAGTATAAAGAATTGGAAGTAATTTTTAAGAACCTACATTTCAATTGCTTCTAAAGAATCTATATTAAAAATATGCAGATAATTAATAGAAAAGCATGTCATAAAAAAATTTGTAATTCCTTTATAATTTTAAAAATACTCGCAACGCTTTTTAAAAAATCGACATTTATCAACTAATATTCTGTTAAATAAGTTAATAGCTTAATTGTTGAAATTCTTCTAAAGGTTTATATTTATTCACTTAAATTTGCATGAACACACAGTTTTGCGCTTAAATTCGCAATAAAAAGAAACACGTTGCGAAAATGGGTAATTTTTTACCCTTTTTCCTTGCGGAAAAATGATTATAGAACGCCGAAAAAGAAATTTTTCATAACATCGCTTTCATTTCGGTGATTGGTAATCGAAAACGAGAACTTCTTGCAATGACAAGCATATTATGTAAAGCTAATTAGAAATTATCCAAATTTGCACTACTTGGGGATCGCAAATTCTATATTTTCATGCTTTCTTTGGAGTATCTTTTTTTGCTGGGAATAAGATTTAAAAAACGACGAAATGAATTCGAGTTCATGGCAAAATTAGCAAAAAATATTTTTTTTTTACAAAATAACAGTGTAAAATATTATAAATATTTAAAATTGATATTAATAAGATTTAAATAAAAGCGTGTTAAAAATAACGAATTGAATTTAATTCATGGTAAAATTAAAAAAAAATATTTTATTCGTTAAAAAAAATTTTGAAAAAATTTTAAGAGTATCGATTTTAAAAGTATCGATAGTAATATATCGCCGATACCGATGTATCGGAAAATCTTAACAATGGCCGATATATCGGTACCGGTATCAGTTACATCCCTAATTAACAGTTGCATGCCTTATTTAAATCGAAAAATTCCGAAAACGACCAAAAAAGAAAAAAATTTCGTATATAAAAATAATCTATTGAAAACATAATGTTTTCCAAAAACCCCAAAATAATTCTGCAGCTTATTTTTATTTATATGAAATGTGTTTATCTTGTTATTAAAAAATTTTAATTATTATTCTTTTTTTGCACAACTTACTATCTCTACTTGTTTTAATAGCATTTAAAACAATATATATTCTTACTTTAAATCTTTATTTACGAGAGTTTTACTATCTGGCTTTTTAGTTTCATCATTTGTTTTTTTTCTCTCAAGCACGTCAAATGTTTTAAAATAAGTTTTTACGTTCAAGTATTGCTATGAATGGGTAACTTCTTGACCCAAATAATTCTTTTAAACAAGAAAAGCAACTAGAAATTAAGTCCTTTTGTTACTGCTAGTTGTTTCTTTTCTTTCCAGCCCGTCAAGTATAAAACTAGTTTGTTGCTTTTATTTGCTAAATGTTTTAAACTGTTTTTGCACAACAAAATAGTATTTTTGAAAAACACTACGAAACTAAAAGTGTTGGCGGTTGCACCAGTAATATTTAGAATTAAGTAAAAAATCTCTCTCTTGCCATAAAAAGCAGGACAGAGTAAAAGCTTAAGACACAGATATTTAAACTCAAAAATGTTAAGAAAAGTATTTGCACGCTGAAAAAGGTGCAACTTTAAGGTGAGAGTACTAAAAACTTTATGGTAATATATAAAAATATTAAGATGGCCCCCAACCAAAATCCCTTAAGCACCAGCAGACGTTAAAGTCCGTGAGTTTATATAAAAAAGTTTGTATAAAATCATAGTTTATGTGTAGAAATGCAATTAAGCTAGAGAAATATTTTGCATAGTCACGCAATTAGTAGTCTGTAGGGCTCAATGCAGACTGAAAAACTCTCTCATACATACACGCACACCAACTCCAACAAGCTGTTGTAATCGTATAAAAAGGATTAGCAACGACTGTCTAACAACAATTTACACTGCATATTTTATGGCTGATATATAAAAAATTAAAGCAAAGCATGTTGTTAGGTGTACAGTAAAATAGCCATAATATTTAACATAAAAAAATACAACTATGAGAAAAGAGTGTGGGAGATAGAGACATAGAGAGAACGAACGAAACAAAAACCATGCTAACAACTTCAACACAAAACAATCAAGATATTTTTCAAATGCTAATAGGCGTAAAATAAATAAATGCATTTTAACTTTATTTTCTGTAGACGCAAATAACTGTTAAGTAAATTTGTAGTGTTTAAATTTTTTTCTTTTCTAAGTGGTATTAACGTGTATCTGCCTTTTGGCGTAAAGGATCTTAAGTGTAATTTTTTTCAGCAGTATTTTTTTTATCATAAAGTGCAAAATATGCAAAGCTAAGAAATCAAATAATTTTAAATTAGGTGCACGCTTGCCGTGTTCCATACACACAAAAAATTTTTGAAATTTTCTTTTCTGACAAACATCCCAGCAAAAACTTCGTAATGAGCTGTCATTGCTCAACATCATACTTTTTAACCATAAACTACATCCCGACTAGAAATTTTCCCAATACACATATTGGGGCCCGATTGGGAATGCATGTGGCACATCCAAAAGGGTTATCCCATTTGTGATTTGATCGGAAACTTGTTGGGATAGCCCATCTACAAATTAGTGACTTAACAAAAGTTCTTCCCAAGTGGGAAAATATTGGGAACTTGTTGGGAAAATCTTACACAGATTTTTAATCGTATATTTTGCTCATCTTCAACAGAGGTAAATGTTACATACTTTGGTCCCTTGGATAGCTTCAGCAATTTTAATTCAATATTAGAGTTTGATATTTTCCCGATTTGAGCAAATTTTTGCAAGATTTGAATATTTCCCCACAGGAAACCAATCGGGTCCCAAATACGTTTCTGCGTTACATCGGAACTGGGATCCCAGTTAGATCCCAAATGTGTTTGCATAAAAATTTCTAGTCGGGATACCGTCTAAATAACATTACAGTAGTTGATCAATTACTTAACACAGAAAAAATGTTGCTTCATGAAACCAATGAACTATTTTATTACATTCTTTAATCCAATAAAAGTTTCACAAACCCTATGACAATTTCACAAATTTAATAAAAATTACATTAATATTGTGAAAGAATTTCATTGGTTGAACGACAATTTTAATAAAATTCAACCAACGAAAATTTCATTAAATTCAACCAATGAAACTCTTTCACAATATTAAAGAAACTTTTCATTGGATTTATGAAATTGTTATCCAACCAATGAAATTCTTTCACAACATTAATGAAAAGTTCATTGGATTTGTGAAATAGTCATTGGATTAATAAAACAAAATCTAATGAAATTGTTTCATTAGTTTAAAACGGTAGGAGTTCAAGGCTTAGCATAGACATTTAATTTTTATTGTGTTTTGTGTATTCATATATTGATATGTATAACTTGTTATTTGTAAACCAATATAGTAAGTACTTGCCTCCAATGACATCGCCATGTTAAAGTAATTGGTTAAAATGACAGAGTAGGAGTAGTGAAGGATATGTTGATTTTAGCTCGTTACACTGCCATCAACAATTTTTCCAGGTATTTGTTTGCAATTCACTTTACATTGAACAAATAGTTCTTCTGATTCAATAATTGTTTAATTTTGAGCTCTTATGTAAACTAAAAATCAAAAACAAAACCCAGTTTAATTTTCATAAATATGTTGTTGGATTTAAAAAAAATTTTTGGTCCTATTTCAGTAAAACATTTGTCTGAATTTATAAACTTTTTTCTGATTATCAAAAAATTAAAAAATTACAGAAATTAAAAGCTTAAAATAATTGAACATGATAAGAAAACACTTAGTGAAGTTTCGAACCTTAAAAAAATCAGACTTTTGAGACAACTTTTAGAACACCAAAATGAAGGCGTATACGAGTTTACAGCTTATTATCCATCATTCAGCAGTTGGCCCCTTTTTTCTCCTTATTTGACTGGGCTACTAGGGGAAAAGAGCTATTTAAATCCAAAGATTAAAATGAAAACGAACTTACGCCAAGCTAATTCAATAACTTTGTATGAAAAAAAGTTTTAGAAAATATTTTATCTGATTCAGTAAATTATTTTGTTTGAATTTTGTTTTTTTCATAACGAAATAAAACAACAAATTTTCAATGTTTTTTTTCAATAAAAAAGTTTTTAAATTTGGGCAAATGTTTTGTTTGAACTTAGAAATTTTTTTATAGAACCTAATTATTTTTTTCAATAATAAATTTGTAAATTTAGGCAAATACTTTTGAATTTACAAATTTGTTTCTAGGTCCTATTTCATGACTATGAAGTTTGCTTTTTTCTGTGTACGTAACCGCACCTAAATATTTATTTGATATTCCTGCTGACGAAGAAATTTAAACGCACACGCCTCGTTATTATTGAACACATTTTGAAATTTTATGTTCATGTGAACAATAAAAAAGTTCTCATAATTTTTTACTGAATCAAAAATTCTATTAGCTATCGTGAAAGGACATTTTGAGACATAAGCGAGTTTGAGACATAAAACTGTTATATTATATTTTGAAGTGAAACTTTTTATTGGAACCCAAAGTAATATCTTTCCTCTTCATGTTATGGTGATTTTTTTGTAAGTAGCTGTTGAGTATTTCGAAACATAAGTACTCTAAAATTAACAGCCCTCAATATTAATTTTAATTTTCCAAAGCATGGAAAATTTTTTCATACCAAATATACGTAAAAATAATTTATTTTTCTTAAAACCGCATTTTATGCCACAAAAAAATGAACTTCGTATAAGTTACACTTCCGACACTATAAGCACATTTAAAAATTATTTTATTCCGAGTAAGTTGAGACCAAGTACAATGAAGTAGCACAAAATGCGACTGACTTATAGAATTATTAAGAAAATGGCATTATTTTTACGTGTATTTTGTATGGAAAAATTTTCCATGCTTTGCAAAATTAAAATTTATATTGAGGGCTGTAACTTTCAGGGTACTCGTGTTTCGACGTATGCAACAAAATTTCAGGTGGGGACTGCAAAACAAAAATAAAGGCAAATAAATTCAGTTAAGTGCGACTTTGGCTCGCACACGAGGGTTTCCGTACAAAAGTACATATCTATATCCCATTTCGTTTTTGCCTTGTTTTCTCATTTTGAAAATTTTGCGATTGAAAAATGCGATTTTTCGTTTTTTGTATTTTTTTTCTTTTTTGTCGATTTTTGTAGTTTTGGCGATTTTTAGTTTTTGTGAATCGAAATTCATTATTAGGCTAAGGTTCGTAACGTTATATTCAGAAAGAGTTGGATATGATTAATATTACAAGGAACTAGGGAAAAATTAACATCAACTTAATTTTTCAACGTACACAGCAGAACAGAGTAGCGCCACTTTCGGAAGACGCTACACTTCCATCTTTAGTGCTTACGTGCATTTCGCTTATCACCACTTGTCAAGTGGCTCTGTTGGATGTGATTTTAATTCTTATATATACAACCTTTTTCGTGAAAATTTAATAGGAGAATTAAATCACTCTCAAGCTGATATTAACTTCACTTTCTCAGCGTTGCCATCGATTTATTTTTCTTCATTTCCATTTTACTGATTTTTGTTCTACTCAAGACAAACTTTTGTAATATATATAAAGTTTATAAATAGATAAAGAAAATACTGTTTATTTCATTAAAATATCTTGAATATTTTCAAAGATATTTGACTTTGAAGCTTACTAGTTAATGTAGTCATTAAAGGGAATCGAAATCAAGACTTTGAAATGAGAGTGAAAAATTGATAAATTTTGACAAACATAAAGCTTAATTGTTTGACGTTTTTTTTCAAAAAATTTTCAAAACTTCTTAATTTCAATATTTCAAAAGAATGCACTTGCAAAATGACTGTATTTGAAAATTTTAAACGCTTAATGCGTACACGCTACTTCCAGCATTTGACGAATATGGTGAATTTTTTCTACGAAATGCTAAATTATTCGCTTAAGAAAAAACGCCAAGTTTTTAAAATTTCTCTACAAAAAATATATTAGATATATTCAATATTATTAATCAGTCTTTGAATTGGTACCCGCATGCTCTAAAATGTGGCCAGAAGAGCAGATTGTCTAAAAATACTCAAGTTTTCAGGAGCATTTCAATTACCTGATGAAAACTGTACTAAGCTTCATTTGTTTATTTTTTTCTTGATTATTTATTTATGTTTAAAAAATTTTAACGACATACGGGCAATTTTTTATGAATTTTTATTTTCAAAAAATATCTGAAGAAAATGCTTATATCCAATATTTTTAGGGCAAAAGTCCATTACGTATGAGTAATATGATTGATGTCTTATGCCGAAAATCCTGTTTTTTGTTGTTCTGTGTAGTACATTCGAATGAATTTGAAAAGCTACTTGAAGGTTTTGTAAACTTTCTTTTTATTTGATAAATCTTAACAGTTTTCTTTTTTCTTTAGAATTATTTTTATGCAATTTATATTTGTCACCTAAATGCATAGAAAAAAAACTTGCAAATTTCTCTTTAAAGTATACTACTAAATTTTTCATTCAGTCTCTCGCTGTCTTAGAAAATATATGTCAAGTAACATTCCCAAATGAAATCCCTTTATTTTTGAAAAATATTTCTACATAAATTTAGCATTCGAAAGTTAAATATTCCACTTCTAGTTGAAAACTCAATTTACACTTGTTTTTTTTTTTTGTTTTGCCTTAAAAACTTTGCCAAACTATTTAAATTATAAAATAAAAAAATAATTCAATGAAATAAACTTTAACTAAACCCACATTTTATTATAATTTCTACCAGCTCCGCTCCTTGGCCTACATTCTGAGCAAAAACCACTCGCATTCAAACATAAATAATCTTAAAATTTCAAGTGACTTTTTTGAAGCAAATACCATAATGAATTACAAGACGGCTAGAGAATGCGTCATAGTGTAAGAAGGGACAAATGAAAAAAAACTCTGAAGTTGATTTGAAAAAAAAAGAATAAAACTTTATTATGATGAAGTTAAATCAAGGTTGTTTCGTTTATTTTATTCTCATATTACTACCGCTGCTGCAGCTGAATCAAGAATAATATGTTTCGGATTTATTTCCTTTCTTCCAATAACTAATTTAAATAATACAGTGTAACGAAAATGTTGGAAAATTTTCTTCTAACTATTTATCTACAAAAAAAAGTATTTTAAATCAATAATATTAATTGAACCATCAGTTGGAAGAAGGGAATAAATGTCATTTTTCCAAAATTAATTTATACACATTTTTGTTTACTTGAAACATAGCTCTATTATGCGTGTTAAAGACAAAGTTGTAACACTTATATTTAATAGAATTTCATGCGACTAAAAAGCGAGTCAGTTGGAAGAAGGGAATAAGTCCGGTCATTTATTCCCTTTTTCGAACTAATAATCAATAAAAATGAATTGTGGTACAATGAAGTTCAAAAAAGTAAAATTTTAATAGCAAAAATTCTGGTTTTTCCGTGATATTTGTTGCTTCAGAACTGATTGTTGATTTTAAAAATTCATGGCAAAATTATTTAAAAAACACCTGTAAGTCATTGAATAAGAAAAACATATTCAAGATATCGAATTACAGACATTTAAAGGCTGTTCATGTTAAAAAGGTTATATAATATGTTTTTTTGCTTCAGAAAAAGTATGTAAGCTCAAAAATACCATTTATGAATGCATACACTTCAAAAATGCCAATAAATACGAAACAAATTAATGAAATTCGAAAAATAAAACAATACATTCACGAATTCAAAGAATATTATGATAATATTATAATATTATCTCTTGAACTACTACTACAACAACCGAAACTGCTGAAAATGATGACGAATAAATGATATTAACTACTTTATTCATTATTTTAAAAAAGTAAATATACCGCTGTTTAAAAATTGCCTTTTATTTATATACTTTTTTGATCAGTTGGAAGAAGGGAATAAATCCAAGAAGTTTATTTGTGTATATATCAGTAAATATTAATATTTGGAAATCTGGTCTATTGTTATGCAATCATAATTAATAGTATCTCCATTTCATCCAAATGTTATAAAAGCCTATGTGAAGAAAACACAAAGTTAAAAAGTTTCTTTCATTTATCTCTGTTCCATATTTTTGCAGCAGCAGAGAAGGAGCAGCGCAGCAATTTACCATTCATGGCTTAGCTCAATCATGGCCTTTGGCCGATAGCTGCCGAATGGTAAATTGCTGCGCTGCTCCTTCTCTGCTGCTGCGTCTGCGTCAATCGTCGTCGTCGTCGTCGTCGGTCAATGTGCTATTATTTTTACCATGCATATTTCACGTGATTACTACTTTTCAAAGTATATATAAAGCAAAAAGTTTTTAATTGAAGTTAAATGTCAGTAAACAGTTCAAGTGATCATACTAGTGTTTGTTCGTATAGTTATTCTCCTGTAAATTCTCCAAAACACCAATTATTTAATGATGAAGAAAGTGACTATGAGGGAACCTTTAGTGCTAAGCGACGACGACTCGTTGAGTGGATCCGAGAAGGAAATTCCACTAAATCAGAATATCGAAGTGTCAGAAGTAATTCCGAATACTCAAGCAGTGGAAGCTATTATAGAAAAGGAGAAGACAAAGAGAAGAAACGGAAAGCGGAAGAACTACAAGTGGAAACTGTGAAGAAGATGAAAATAGATGTGGAAAAGGAAATCAAGAAAGCTGGTATATTGAAGGATCATTCGACTCATGTTTCACTCCTTTCATTACTTCTGATAATATGGACCAAAGAATTTCTCCTGCACATTCTTTCGACTATAGAGACTTTAATCTGTCTCTCCTTGAAGGAGAAGGAGTACGAGGCCAAGAAGATTTTACATTTATTGATTGACTCCCTCCAAGCGGCTCAAAAATACCCAGTACACCAGAAAAAAGAATTAGGGAAGTGTTCATTAAATGCTTTAGTGAATTTCCTCTTAAACAGCGAGTGGTGCACGACGTATTTGGAGGTGGAGATGACATTGGAAACCTCAAATTGGATAGCGAACAAATATGCCGAAAATTTTATGGGGCCATCTTGTTCATCGCGCACCATGGAAACCACTTCCATATTATCCACGACTGCACCTATTCCAATAATTCTTGCCGATGTGCCTTCATGCAGTACCTCCCAAGGGAAATCAATAGAAGACACTCTCGAAGAGTCTTTCCAAGTTGGAAATTTACGATCCAGCATTGGATCAATCACAATCTATCTCCAAAAGGAGTCCAGGAGGTATTTGTACTTTAACATCGCCCGGAGAACGTGGTTTCCAAGTTGTGAAACTCGATGTTTACGATTTTTCGAAGATATCGAAAAAACCCAAGACCGAGTGGTGGAAGGAAGCGAATTATCGTTCAACTTTTCTAACACATTCACCTTTGGATCCGAATTATCAGTTGGTTATGAAAATTTTGCTGGGTGTGACCAACCAGATCAAGAAAATCCAAGGAGTAAAAATAGAGGAAAGGGAGACAAAATAATTGACTTTTTCAAGGAACACCCAACATCTCCAATACACCATCTCTTAAATACATCTATGTGGTTAAATTCAGAATTTCGTTTTTTTGATATTAGTTCTATTTTAATAAAAAATTGTATTAGAATTGTGAATAATTATATTAATAATTTAACTTTTAATGAATTGTTTTTGTATTTAAAATCTATTGAACCTCAAAATCTAGTTTTTAATGCTCCTATTGGTAACTTGTATAATTATTATTATAATATTAATGCATCTATAGAAATAATGGACGATCTTTTAAAGTTTCAATTTTATAATAATGAAGAAAAAATATTGCAATTTTTAACAGATTTATATAATATAATTGATAAAAATATTCATAAAAAAAATACTATATTTATATTATCTCCTCCTAATGCAGGTAAAAAATTTTTTTTGACAGTTTTATACATTTCTGTTTAAACTTTGGACAAGTTGGAAATTTCAATAGATACTGTTCATTTCCCTTAATGGAATGTGTAGATAAAAGAATTATTTTATGGAATGAACCAATTTTAGAAGCTACAGCCACCGAAACTTTAAAAATGTTATTTGGCGGTGATACGGTTGCGGCAAAAGTAAAATATTCTAATGATGCAGTAATAATGAGAACTCCTGTCATTGTACTATCAAATAATGATGGTTTTCCTAATGATATTGCTTTTAGATGAAGAATGTTTACATATAACTGGAGATCATATAAAAAATTAAAAAATTATAAAAAAAAACCAAATCCATTAGCTTGTTATCATTTATTAATAAAATATAATATAATAAATTAAATTACAAATTTAAAGATCTTGTTTTATTTATAACTACATAATCATCATCTTCATCATATAAATTTTCAGATACTCTTCCGTTATCATCATCTGTTACACCAAATAGAGTTTGACCGTCGGTATACGCTCTATCATAATTTGCAAAAAAATTGACTTCAAGCGGCCAACTAACACTTGTTCCTTTACCAAAAGCTGAAGAAATATTACATTTAATTTCAATTGAACATTCAATTTTCCAATAACAAGCACTATTTAAATAAGTAACAGAAGAGCTTGTAGGTTTTAACTGCGGTGTTGCAATCATTCCAACATGTAATTGTGGTTGAGTATCATATCCGAAACCACCTTTTAATGGATGATATGTTCCATATGATTCAATTGTTCTAGCATAAACATCATTAATATTATTAATAACAAGTGGTGTTGTAGGACTTTTACCTAAACCAACGTCTCCAGAAATGGTTTTGTTATAAGCTTTAAAAAATTGTAATGCATGAGAATGTGGTCTTACTTTAGTAGAATGTACTTTATATTTTATTCTAGTTTGTGGTACAAAATGTTCCTTTCCTTTTTTTATAAAACCACTTTTAGGTTTATATTCATAATTCGCTATAGGTATACCTATAGCTTGATTTATTAAAAATTGATGAACTTTCTCATCCATTCTTACACTGCCTTTATTATGAACAATATAATCTGGATATTTAGTATTATCTGGAGTTTTTTCTCTATCCCATTCATGTATAAAGTATTCGGAAATTATAGTTGGAACACATAATGCATTAGATGGTATATGTTTATAATATTTTTCATAAATTTCTTTTACATCCATTGTTGCAACACCAACAACTTTCATTGGATCTGTGTCTGATGAAGTATATTTAACATTTTTACCATAAAATTTTTTATTTAAACCTTCTGCTACTAAACCAATTGGGACATATTAGGATGTTGCAGTTCCACTCAATGAAGTACCCAC
Organism: Panzeria rudis; assembly: GCA_956483635.1. Classification (NCBI taxonomy): domain Eukaryota; kingdom Metazoa; phylum Arthropoda; class Insecta; order Diptera; family Tachinidae; genus Panzeria; species Panzeria rudis. Next base: position 31,345,476 of record OY101449.1, on the reverse strand, counting down.
ATCAAAAGCTGTTCTAGTTCCTAATGGAGTTACTTGACATGCCCGACTAGAAATTTTCATGCAAACACATTTGGGATCTGACTGGGATCCCAATTCCGATGTAACGCAGAAACGTATTTGGGACCCGATTGTTTACCTGTGGGGAAATATCAAAATCTTGCAAAAATTTGCTAAAATCGGGAAAATATAAAACTCTAATATTGAACTAAAATTGCTGAAGCTATCCAAGGGACAAGAGTATGCAGCAATCACCTCTGTTAAAGATGAGCAAAAAATACGATTAAAATGTGTGTTAGATTTTCCGAACAAATTCCCAATACTTTCCCACTTGGGAAGAACTTATGTTAAGTCAATAATTTGTAGATGGGCTATACCAACAAGTTACTGATCTAATCCCAAATGGCATAACCCTTTTGGGTTTGCCACATGCATTCCCAATCGGGCCCCAATATGAGTATTGGGAAAATTTCTAGTCGGGTGTTACTTTTGTAACTTCAGAAGTAGTAGGTAACATATCAAATTCTGCTTCACTCAAATAAAAAGGTAAAAAATCAACAGGTATTAATGCCATAGAAGTTGTTATTTGATCAATTGTTTCAGATGTTTGAATATTTTCAGTACTATATCCATAACTTATTAAAATTTTTGTTTTGAAAAATGCATATAATTATTTGAACAAGGAGTACTAGGTCTTATCCATGTCACATTGGAAGAAGAGGAATCTCCACTTCCCGAAGCACTCGACCTCGCTCCCGTATTCGGTCCACGACTTGAACCACTTTGTTGATGAATATTTTCTTGATCAACATCCATACTAGCAGCAATAGAATTAGGATGATTAGGTTTTTCAACGAAAGTAGTATCGGCGTTACTTTCTCTATCTGATTCACTATTTTCTTCAGGTCTTGGTCGTTTGGCGGGGGGTGCGTTATCGGTTCTGGAGCTAGCTCTAGTTGCATCAAAATCTCTTTTTATTGCTTCGTAATAATAGCCACCAGTTTTGTAACTATCGTAAATTTGTTTAGCGATAAGAGATTTAGTTTTAAAATCAATATAATTTCTAAATCCACCTTTATCTGGTGTATCTTTTATATTTGCCCACTCTTGCGCTATGTGCTGTTCTCTTAATGCATATATTGTTTGTGCTAATGTTTTTGGCCTATCAGACATACTAGGATATTGTACACTAAATATAGATTCAAAACCATATTTTATTGACAAACCAACTATTCCAGACAATTCTGCTAATGATCCGTTTTTTTTATAATCATTTATAAATGATGTAATAGCTTTTTGATCTGCTTCTCTTATTTGTTCTTTTGTTGTTGCTAATTCGTATTCCAAATCATGTATATAAGCATCAAAATCAACATCATCAACTGGTTCGTCTTCTTTATAAATAGTATTTCCCGGTCCTAAATAATTGTGCCCAGGAAAAGTATAACCGTCACGAAATAATTTTAACACCATACTAATAATATTTAAATATTGTTACTGTATATAAAGTATTTTTAATTAACACAACATTGTATTCATTATCATGACATAGTTTCAAACTTGTTTGATATAATGCACATTACACGTGATAGATTTTTCCATATATTATTTGTTTTTTTTGCTCAGTAAAAATAATAACACATTGACCGACGACGACGACGACGATTGACGCAGACGCAGCAGCAGAGAAGGAGCAGCGCAGCAATTTACCATTCATGGCTTAGCTCAATCATGGCCTTTGGCCGATAGCTGCCGACTGGTGGTTCAATTATGAACATCTATTTACTGCAGGCATGTCAAACTCATTTTAGTGTGAGGGCCAAATTCTTCGAAAAGTATAGTGCAAATCCTCTTGCGGGCCGCATTTACTTAAAATTCAAATTTTGAGTGGAAACTGAATATAAATAATTCACAAAGAAAACAAACAAAAATGTATAGAAATATATTTATTAATAAAAAGCATATATGTGACCTTCTCCGAGAAAAGGGACCTAGTGTGTCAAAAAACGGTTTTGGACTTAAGAGTGGATTCTGGTACCTAAAATGGTGTAGTATAAGATGAAATGCATTTTTCTCAAAACTTTATTTTCACACACTAGGTCCCTTTTCTCGGAGAAGGTCACATATATTATTTTTTTTGCTGGATATAAGGCACTGCTTGTCATTTTTCATTTCCTCAAAGTCTGCATGATGTAATTTTTAATATCGATGATCTTCAGTTAATCTGGCTCGCTGCGCAGTTTTATTCATCTTCATTTGTGAAAAAAGCTGTTCACAATTATATGTGCTACCAAAAATGGATAATATGCGCATTACAATAACTGATTTGCTTTAATCCTGCGAGTGTCACTAAAGATATGCCAGTAGTCAAAATTAAATACGCCATTTTGTGAAAACGAAAAAAATAAAAAGTCGGCGAGCTATTTTAAAATGGGTATCATTGAACAGGTATTTGAAAATAATCTTTAGGTTTCTATTATCATTTTTAATTTTGTATGACCATTTGGAATCTTTAACAGTTTAAAGTTAGTTAACAAGCAAAAAACCCAATTGCGTAAAAAGTGAATTTTAAACAATGAATCTAAAACCAAACTGTGTACGAAAACTAAAAAGAAAATAAATAAAAAGTTAAATTAAAAAAATCAAAAACCCCGACTGTGTAAAAAACTAAAAAAAAAACAAGTCCAGTGTTCGGAACATAGCAACTTAAACAGTCGGGAAGTATTAAAAATGGAATCTTCTAATCTTCACAATAATGGTTCCCTGATGTAAAATTCGCTATGTTCCGCGCACTGTAATTGTTTTCATTTTTTTTAGTTTTTTTATGCCGTTGGGTTTTTGCTTTTTAAAATTTAACTTTTTATCAGCGCTGTCAACTTTTAAATTTCAAAAAGCACTGAAGCTTTTTGGAATTTAAAAGAAAAATAAAGACGTATTTGTTTAAGAAACGTACTAAATTTCAAATTTTTCATTTTATGTAAAAATAAAAGCGCAGTTCAGTGTTTGATAGAAATGGCCGTGCGAAAGGGCAAATGCAAATTATCGTAGCTTTCTAAAGAAATTTTTTGTATTTTGCTGTTGGATTTCATAAAAAAGCTACGATATTTTGCATTTGCACTTCCTTAAGACCATTTGCATCAAACACTGAATTCAGCTAATATCTATTTGATCATTTCATAAAGTAAAATACATAATTTTTGATGTATTAAAGGACATGTTGCACATGCACTGCGAAAGTGCCACAACTCAAATATACTGGTTTTCCAGAAAACGAGTTTTAGTTTTTAATTTACTCACACCTTTATGGGAAGAAAGGAATGTATTTTCTCATTTAGTTTAGTATAAATCTTGTATGATTTTTTAATGCAGTATGAAAAGCAATTTGACGAATAATTTTGTACTATTAATTCAAAAACGCATTACTTAAGTTGTGTCACTTTTGAAGTATATGCGCGATATAATGGAGTAATAACAGGAATAAAAAAGAACAATATTGCTGTAATTTATGAAAATATAAAAGTCACTATATCTTTAAAACTAGTGCTAATTGGAAATTTTTATTGTAATTTCTGAATTGAACAGATGAAAAAAAAAATAATAAATAAATATATATATATATATATATATATATATATATATATATATATATATATATATATATATATATATATATATATATATATATATATATATATATATATATATATATATATATATATATATATATATATATATATATATATATATATATATATATATATATATATATATATATATATATATATATATATATATATATATATATATATATATATATATATATATATATATATATATATATATATATATATATATATATATATATATATATATATATATATATATATATATATATATATATCAGGATCTGCTATTTTTATCTCGAAGCATTTTAATTGTTGCGCAGAGTAATTTAATCGAGGTACATCAGTCGGTATCTCAACAAGAATTTTCTTGATTCAGCCCGATTTTTATGTGAAGCATGTAAGGACATTCTCTTACGTATTTTAGACATATATAGACTCATCAAGTTAAGAACGCGTGCAACTCCTACGTTCGAATAATGAAGTCGCAAAGGTTTGATGGCAATATTTTCTTATATTTGCTGGCTTATATCGACGGGATATTTAAGTATATTTTACTTGGACAAAAGTAAATACATAAAAATGTAAATAAAATTGTTTATTCTTCCACAAGGCTGCAAAAAGTGTGTTTAACCAAGGATTGCATGCATTATCAAAGAATTTTACTCTTAAAAACATATTTTTTTTTGATGTATAAACATATTTTTGAATTTTGTATTCAGTGCCACCGCCACAAATAAAAAGCACCACTTATAAAAAAAAGCACCGAGCACTGCCTTGAAAATTTTTCGCGTCGAAAAGTTGAAAATGCACTAAAAACGGTGCGAAAAGCACTGAGTTGACAACAACTTTATTTGTATTTGTCAAATTTCAATTATCGATATTTAAGCAAGAATCTTACAACTAGAAAAGTTTGATAAATTTTCTTTAATTATTTTTGACTTTGATATTTTTTTGTTAAATAATTTATTTACAAATTTTTTAATGAAAACAGTATGGAGTTGTGGAAAAGAGTTGAAGGCCACAAGAAATTATGTCGAGGGCCGCGGATTTGACATGACTGATTTACTGTATACTTCAATATAGTGCTACTACCAGCCGTGTCACAGATTCCGTTGGGATTGCTTTTGATTCCGTAGTTGTCATTCCGAAAAAGTAAATTTTTTGTGCTTTATTTTGTATTTCGTTTTTACAATGATTAAGATTTTATACCTTGAGGCGTTTGTTTACTCTTGTTTTTAGATGCAAAGCTCACATTGAGCTTTTTATTAACATGGAAAGCTCATGACCAAATATTTATTTGATGATCCTAAAAGTATGCACATTTCTTAGTATTTACTTAGTATTTACTGCAGTAGAAAAATGTTTTTCAATTCCACTTTGAAATTTAAAAGTGGTTTTATTACGAAGAAAATTTTCGTTTTTCGTTTTCTGAAGAAGCAACTTACGGAATTGAAACAACTTCCGATCAGAATGGCATTCTGTGACATGTCTGATTATCAGCCGTGTCACAGATTCCGTTCGGGCTGGTTTTTATTCTGTAGTTGTCATTCCGAAAAAATTAATTTTTGGTGCTTCAGATTCCGTTTATTTTGTATTTCGTTTTTACAATATTAAAGTTTTTATACCTTGAGGCGTTTGTTTACTCTTGTTTTTAGATGCAAAGCTCTCATTGAACTGTTTATTAACATTGAAAGCTCATGACCAAATATTTATTTGACGCTCCTAAAAGTATGTACGTTTTTTAGTATTTACTGCAAATGAAGTCAGTAGAAAGGTGTTTTTCAATTCCACTTTGAAATTTAAAAGTGGTTTTATTAAGAAGAAAATTTTCGTTTTTCGTTTTCTGAAGATGCGACTTACGGAATTGAAACAATTTCCGATCGGAATGGCATTCTGTGACATGGCTGTATATCTGGTGCTTCTCATGGAACTGACGAACAAAAACAATTGAAGATTTCTGATAATTTTTCAACGATAACACTGAGCAATTCAACATTAGAATCACTTGATTGCTATGGCACAAGGGCATATGGTAGAAATCTGGGACAGATACATTTTGCTGACGTAGCCCAAGCTAATAGAATCCGTTTCCTTCGCTCTGTTGCAAACTCAGGTTTCGGCACAAGACTGAAAGCCAGACAAGAAAAGAGGTGAATCAGAAATAATGAAAATTTACAGAAAGTTTCGGCTTCGCCTCAACAAGAATGTAAGGATTTATGACTTAGCTTCCATGTAGCACACTTTCTAATACAGTTTGCAAACATATTATAATCGTTGTCCCGATTAATGGCACCGTTTTATCACAATCGTAACCGAACCTAGTAGAGTGAAAGCTCTACTCACGGACAGCTCCTATAAGCGGATATATAACTTGTGCGGACAATTTTACTACAATAGGAACCATTTTAACGAATCCATTAAACTACTGTTTTTCTCCAAAGCATTAATAAGTATGTATTTTCGATTTTTCAGGCAGATAATTAATTAAAAAAGGAATTTTTCAGATAATTAACTAAAAAGGCATGTTACTTATATCTTAAGTACTTGCAAAATTTTCTCAAGTACTTGCGATGTTTCTTGATTTTTTTATAATTCTATAGAAATAATTAAAAACTATTTCGTTTGCACTTACTAAAAAGAACATACAAAAAATCAAATTTTCTTAACATCATGAACACGACTTCGGATCCAATGAATAGACATCAAAAAAGAGATCTTTTTGTGCAATGACAAGCCTATGTAAAAATCATTCGAAATTATCCAGATTTGCACCACTTGCGGATCACAAGTTCAGGATGTCATTGACTTCCTTGGGGCCTGCTTTTTTACTGGAAATTTTTCATGAGAATGCTTCAGTGTGGAACTACAAATATGTTGCACGAACCAGATTTAGTTACTATTTTCTACGACCCATTAGAAGTGCAGCTGCATCATGTCTTCAAAGCCTAACAGGATCTAGTTGGTGTAAAATTTATAACAAAATATTCAAAGCATTAATCGTTAAGGTTTCCTTTACATATTTTATAATTATCTCATTGTATATGCCAATAATTGTCCCACTGTATAGTTGAAACTTTAAATGTGCTGTAATAAATGAGTGTAAGCGTTTTATATATTATTGCTTTATAATTGTTAAAACTGCATTCGGAGAGTATGTACGAGTATATAATAATATATATTTATATTTGTATGAATATGTGCTTTTCTAAACAAGTGTGTATGTAAATAATTGTAGATTGTTCTCTGCATTTTTAACTTCCGTTTCCGTTTATTACAAATATGTATAACAAAAATAAAAGACGAATTAAAATATATTCACTAGCATGCTTAAGTACACTTAAAAGTTAAGCTGATGTGTGTGTGTGTGTATGTGTGTGGCTATGTTACTTATAATATCTGCTCTCTAAGTTGCTGGGAATGTTTTATGGCGAACATACATACATATATATCTACATATTTCTGTAATTTTTCGCACAGCATAAGTCAGTTTAAATGTAGGTATAAACGAAAGAGTTAGAAAATTATTGCAACTATCCAGTAGTGTAAATATTTAGTCGAACGCTGGAAAAGTGCAGTTAATATCAGCTCGAGAGTGATTTAATTCTCGTATTCAATTTTCACGAAAAAGTTGTATATATAAGAATTAAAATCACGTTCAACAGAGCCACCTGAAAAATGGTGATAAGCAAAATACAGGTGAGCACTGCCGATGGAAGTGTAGCGGCTTTCGAAAGTGGCTCTATTCTGTTCTGCTGTGTACGTTGAAGAATTAAGTTGATTTTTAATATTTCCCTTATTCCTTGGAATATTAATCATGCCCAATTCTTTCTGAATATAAAGTTACGAGCCTTATCCTAATAATCAATTTGGAAGTTGTTCAAGTTTCCCTTCATAGACTGATTCCTTCCTTAAGATGCATCCCAAATAATGTAATAATATCAGAAATGGTCATATAATTTGTTGATGTTCATCTGACGGATTAAGTCGTGTGAGTTTAATTGTATCGTATAAAGCGTAGTATATTTAAAAACATGAATCAGTTATTTTCGGTTTACTTTATATTCTTAAAAATATTTTAATTAATTTTTTTCGATTAGTTTTAAAGAGTTTTTTCTATAAATAACTTGGTTCCGGCGACTGATTCTGGCAAATACGTTTCAGGTATAAGATGTGTTCAGGACTTCTATGTGAAACACGACGACAATATTTTTATGCAACATTTTAGCCTTCTCAATATTGTACGAAAATATTTGACATAACATTTTACTAGTCGTATAAGTCTTCAAGTCATGCCCGAAATCATTCAAAGCTTAAAATGTGTTTAACACCTAATTTCGTACTTATTCATAATTAGTACTAGGCATAGGAAGTCTTGTAAGCCTTATATTTTCTGGTATCAGGATATGTTCAGCACTTTTATGTAGAACATTACAAGAAACATTTTTGTAAAATATTTTAACCCTCTTACTCTTCGCTGTATATTCTTTTTTGTCCCTTTTTGAAAAACGGAACACAAAACTTTCCTTATTTGTTTTACAGTCCCGACTAGAAATTGTACCAATACATATATTGGGGCCCAGTTGGGAATGATTGTGGCAAACCCAAAAGGTTTATCCCTTTCGGTATCTGGAGGAAAACTTATTGGGATAGCCCAACGAAAAATTATTGATCTAACATCGGTTCTTCCCAAGTGCGGCCCTATTGGGAATTTATAATGAAAATCTAGAATAGAAATAATGAAAATTAAAAACTTTAATAAAACAATCAAGTGTGTATATCAATGTATTTCACGGCAAAGAAAATTTTATTTATATATCTATTTTTTTTTAATTTGATTTCATAAAAAACTCCGTATTTTCCGTATCTTGGATATCAAATACACTAGTAGTAGTGATATATTAGCCAGTTTTTTTGTTAATAAAAAGTGGACAAGGCCTGCCTTCATGGCCTGAATATCAAGTGGAAATTCGAATATGAGCTCGTAAGTTGTGGTTATTATTTTTGCAAAATTTCCTTTTCAATTTACGCTTTAAATAATAATCGTTTGAATTTTATTGAATAATGATATTTCAGAAACACGCAGGCTGAAAGAAGATTTCAGATCCTAGAAAAACGTTCTTACGCCTTTACACAATGAAGAAACTGCAAAATTAGAATATGCAAATTAAAGAAATAGTGGTAATTATGATGCCGAAAATGAAAAATTCGCGAAACTGGTTTTTTAAAAGAACTGTCTACCATCACCAGCGGGTTTTTGTTTTGAATCGCCAAGAAAAAGAAGCGTTCCAGAGAAAGAATCGAAGAATATGTATATCATCATCAGTAAGATCACCATGATATCGTCTTTATTTTGAAAATAAAGCAATTTTAATGGCAATGACATCAGTACTGAATGGATAGACATATTATTCTTCGTTAAATAACAAACAATACTTTTTATTTTACATATATATGTTCATATCTTTATAAATAAAAACATATGTGGTAAAGAATTAATGCTTTCTATTTTTTATTTGTAGTCTTATTTCCTGCTTGTAGGGATTGCTTAGTTGGGATTTTGGGATTTTGTCGGGACTACCCGATGGAATTTTAGAATTTTGTACATCCAAATAGAATGCGTTCTTCTGTTCTAATTTAAAGTCGTGGTTACAATATTTCTCATCACAATCCAGACAATGTAAAGTGGTGCCCAAAAATTATATTAAAAAACCTGACTTGATTTTTAGTGATTATTATATATATATATATATATATATATATATATATATATATATATATATATATATATATATATATATATATATATATATATATATATATATATATATATATATATATATATATATATATATATATATATATATATATATATATATATATATATATATATATATATATATATATATATATATATATATATATATATATATATATATATATATATATATATATATATATATATATATATATATATATATATATATATATATATATATATATATATATATATATATATATATATATATATATATATATATATATATATATATATATATATATATATATATATATATATATATATATATATATATATATATATATATATATATATATATATATATATATATATATATATATATATATATATATATATATATATATATATATATATATATATATATATATATATATATATATATATATATATATATATATATATATATATATATATATATATATATATATATATATATATATATATATATATATATATATATATATATATATATATATATATATATATATATATATATATATATATATATATATATATATATATATATATATATATATATATATATATATATATATATATATATATATATATATATATATATATATATATATATATATATATAATGGGTGATTTTATAAGAACTATCGGAAAGTAAAAAAAAAACACATAAAATTCAGAAAAATGCATGAAATATTTATTTGGATCGATAGTTGGGTCGATATAATTTAATGTTTGAAGATTATTTCATGCAAATGTTGGCCGCGGCTGTGCCTCAAATGGTCCATCCGCTTAGTCCAATTTTGGCATACTCTTTCCAACATTTCGGCCGGTATCTCACGAATAATGTTGGCAATGTTGGCTTCCAGTGCGTCAATCGAAGCGGGCTTGTCGCTATAGACATTAGCCTTAACATAGCCCCACAAAAAATAGTCTAGAGGCGTTAAATCGCACGATCTGGGCGGCCAATTGACTGGTCCCAAGCGTGAAATAAACTGTTCACCGAACTCGCCTCTCAATTGGTCCATTGTTTCGCGTGCTGTGTGGCATGTGGCACCGTCTTGTTGAAACCACATGTCATGCAAGTCAAGCTCTTCCATTTTGGGCAGAAAAAAGTTTGTTATCATCGCACGGTAGCGCTCACCATTCACAGTAACGTTGTGATTCGCATCATCTTTGAAGAAATACGGCCCAATGATGCCGCCAGCCCATAATCCGCACCAAACGGTTGTTTTTTGTGGATGCATTGGTAGCTCTTGCAATGCTTCTGGCTGCTCTTCACTCCAAATACGGCAGGTTTGCTTGTTCACGTATCCATTCAACCAGAAATGAGCCTCGTCGCTGAACACAATTCTTCGATAAAAAAAGTGCATCTTCATCTAACTTTTCAAGAGCCCATTCACCAAAAATTTGGCGTTGTGGTAGGTCGTTTGGCTTCAATTCTTGCACCAGCTGTATCTTATAAGGCTTCACACCCAAATCCTTCCGCAAAATTTTCCACGTAGTGGAGTAACAGAGGCCCAATTGCTGCGTACGGCGCCGAATCGATAATTCACGGTCATCACCAACACTGGCCGATACGGCTGCGATATTTTCTTCAGTTCGCACTCTACGTAAACGTGTTGGTGGTTTAATGTCCAACAATGTAAATTTGGTGCAAAATTTTTTTACAATAGCCCGAATAGAAGCCTCAGTAGGTCGATTAAACTGACCATAAAATGGAAGAAGCGCGCGATGAACTTTCTTAACAGAGCACGCATTTTGGTAATAAAATTCAATAATTTGCAAGCGTTGTTCGTTTGTAAGACGATTCATGATTAAATTATAGACCAAACTGAAGATGTTTGACAGTGACACAAGATACAAAACGTGCGTGAGCTGTCAAAACTAGTGTTGCCAAAAAGATAATAGCAAAAAAATCACTCGTTATATTCCACATGAACCAACCAAGTGGATTGTAGAAACTGCACTTTACTGGCAGTTTTTGTAAAACAAATCGCCACTTTCATGTGAGTAATAATATTGACAACAAAAAAAAAAATTTTATTTCATTATTGTTTGCCACATAAATTCGTAATTGCAAACGTACGAAAAGAAAATTTCAAATGAGAACCTTCAGAGCTAAAAACGAGTATCATCCATTTGCCACCACTAAAAACTATAATCGTCTTCTGCTGGGTATATAATATAAATAAGTTTTCATTGCTGTGCGATTTTTTGAGTGAGTGTGTATGAAATTGTAAAGTTAATACTCAAGTAAGCATGTTTGAAATATAATTTTTACTATTTTATTTCGTTTTTTGCCACACATTTAACAGAAACAAAAAACAATTTCGTAATATAAATTCTAGTACTAGAATTCTAAAGAATTTGTTAAACAGAATTTTTCTTTAATAAAACTCAGTTATTCAGATTGTTGACTTTCAGAGTATGCATGTGTATCTTTAACTATAAAAGTAATTGTTTTTAAAATGTGAAATTTAGCTTTTTATTTTATTAATTTAATGAATACACCTGCACTTATATGATTGTTAGTGCTTTCTGGGGTTTTTATCATCCTCATTTATAAACATGTGTTTTTTTTTTAATAATATTTTTTATCCTGAAACTTACCTCATCTTTGCCCTTCACAACACACATTTTTATGTCATCTTCTGGCGAATTCCATACTAAACGTTGTTGTTCTTGTAAATCATGTATACTTAAATTATAGACTATATTTCTGAAAGTAGAAAATAAAATTATAGCTTTAGTTAGAATAAATAAATATATAGCAAAAATTGTTAGGAATTTTGATAATGAGTAGTAATTTTTTAGTGGGTTACAAATCTATGAATTGCACTAATTTAACTCATGACTAACAGATAATAGCAAAAATAAGTACATATTTATGTCGCTACTTGAAAGTAGTTATTTGAATAAAATACGTAAAAAACTATTTTTTCTTAATGGTGTTTGTGTAAACTGTAACAGTTTTTCATGTCGTATACTATTTTTTAAATTTTTCATTAAGTGCTGAATTATTATTTAAAATTAAATTTAAAATAAATAACAGCAAGAATTCAGCTGTTGGTTTATTGGTTTCGTCTCAGCAAGTCGTCAGCACTTCTAAAGTGTGTTAGGAAGAAACTATGTATATACTTAATCCATGCTAACTGTTTATTTGAAATAAAACTGTTAATATTTTTACGTAAGTGAATGTGTAAATATTTCGGCGAAATTCCTTAATCATAAACGGTTTAAATTGGTGTACTACATTCGGTCGAAATACTAAGGAGTATTTATACAAGCAAAAACCTGCCAATTTTCCTGAGATAAGTAATTAATGGTGATTTAAAAAATAGAAATCCAGCTATATTCATAGATTGTATTCACATATTAGGTGCCATCCCGTACTAAACATTGGGATCCCGCGGGATCCAAATTTGAACGAAAACTGTTCCCGTACTGCAAGATTGGGTAAATGAGACTGAGTTTGAGAGAAAAATATTCTTCATCTTCGAAACAGCCCATACTTTTTCTTCGGGCAGATTGTGTAAAGTGTTAAACAGTCAGCTGTTTGAAAAACTTAAAATAACAAATGAAAAATATTATTTTAGGGAACAAAAACACTGACGAAATAATTGCTAATTTTGCAAAACTCAAAGCAAAACACATTTTTATATATTCAGCAAAGTATCTAAATACTAAAAATGCTATTAAAAATCAGTATGTTGCTTTTTATTTTTTTTTTGTTTATTTTCACAACACATTCATGTTACCTTTTGGGATAAAAATTTGGTTTCTGCTGTTCCCGTACTTTTGTGTTTAGTCAGAGTAATTCTTGCTTACTCTCATTTTACCGAACTTTGCCCAGAAAGTACGGGAGTGGAGCTATTACGTACCGCTATTTTCGAAGTTTTTATAGGTTTTTACAAAATCTTCAGCATAAATTATCTAATATGTAACAAATCTTGAACGCCCCTTCCCGTCCCCCCTGGAGCGATACATAATATGTGAATGGCCCCATACACAATTTTAAAATTGTTGCCTTTAGCTAGAAATATCTTTTTTATCAATGCCCTGAAGAAAACCAGGGGCCAAGTGTCTCCAAGTCACCACTTTTGTCGACAAGTTTGGTGACTTTTTGGTGACGTTGTCAACGAATCGTCTACACTTTTTATATTAGCTTTAATGAGATAAGAAGTTTTTAACAGCTAGAAAACGATTTTTTGTGGTCTCATTTTAATGTGTTGAAAATATATGCGGCTGAACGGAAAACTAAAAATTTGCATAAAAAATCTAATTTATTTGTCTTAGCTGGTAAAAAGTTTCATATGTGTTGACTAGAATCATTAACCATTATCAGTGACTCCATATGGTCCCATAAGAATCACCTAGTCTATAGCAAGTCAACAGTTCCGAGGTCAGTAGCGGAATCTCAATGACAAGCACATGTTATTGCACAGAACATTGCCTGAGTACAATTAGTCAGTAGTACTGCTGACAAAGTCAGTAGTGAATCAGTACAATTACTATCGATATTTCCTGCAGGTTGTGTTGTATGCAGGGTTGGGAAGTATTTGAAATAAGTATTTGTAACACAAGTATGTATTTTGTATTTGTATTTCAATTACCTCTTAGAAATACGATTTGTATTTGGTATTTTGAATACCTAAAATTATAAAGTATTTTGTATTTTTTATTTCAAATACTTATAATACATTTTTACAAAAATTCATTTTCACAAAATACATTTATTAATTATAAATTAAGACTAACTGTATTCATCCATCAGTAAAAATCGCTAGAAACACAAACATGGAAATTTTTAGAGCTGGCAGAACTGAAAATCTTTGTCAATTCTCAAGCGTTTTGTCAACTGTCACCTTAATATTTGCTTAAGTATTATATAAAAATTACATGAAAATAAAATGCTTCGTATAAATGCAAGAGTTTTTTTAGAAGAAGAAATACTGATTTTTTTAATCATCGTATGAATCGCGTGTAACTTACGCTTTTCGAGAAAAAATTAATAACATTTAAAAAAATGTATTAATACCTCAGATTTTGTTTAAACTTTGTAGCTTATTTTTCATTTTATGCAATTTTTTGTTTCTCCTGTAAAATTGTTTAAGCGTAACTTACGCCTGAAATATAACTTTATACAAATATGTAATTGTATATTTTATAGACGTGCGCTTAGCCACTGTTGATAATGCAGTGGGATCAACACCTACACCTGGTGTGTTATATGAAGAGGTATTGATTGTTACCAGTAAACATAGTCCGCACGAAAACATAAATGTGAAAATAAGGCGAAGTTCCTATCGAAAAATTTCGGCCGTAAAACGTACTTAGATCAAAATAGTGACCAAGTTCTTCCATACCATCTCATTTCTAGGCAATCTGTAAGCTTGGCCAAGCTAACACGTTGTCTAGATATGAGATGGTATTGTACCTATCAAGAATTTTGATCTCAGTACTTTTTACGGGCGAAATTTTTGGATAATAACTTGGCCTTATTTTCACATTTCTGTTTGTGTGTGGATCTCAGTTCTTTTTTCGAAGCTTTTAATTAATACAATATGTGTCCCATACAATAAGCGCAAGGTGAATATTTTCCGGTTTCCCATTTTTCTTAGTACTTTCCCATCAAGACCTATCGATGTACCAAATTTCAGCTTTTGAGCTATAGTGGAAGTGTCCCACACAAATAAGGGGCGCCCTAGTCCCCATAAAAAGTGCCCATTTACAGATTTTTCTGGTTATTTGCTCAACAATACATACTTGTGTACTAAGTTTAAGCTTTCTAGTTGTACTGGAAGTGCCCAGTACAAAGAAGGGGCACGATAGTCCCCTCAGATGAAAAGTGTCTATTTTCAGACTTGTCTACTATTTCTTGTTGGGCACTACCTGTATACCAAATTTCAGCTTTCTAGCTATACTGGAAGTACCACATACAAAAAAGAGGCACCATAGTACCCCAAATAAAAAGTGCCCGTTTTAATTTTTTTTAATTTCTCATCAGGACTTACCTGTGCACCAAAAATCAGCTTTCTAGCCATACTGGAGGTGCCCCATAAAAACAAGGGGCACCCTAGTCCACCTAGATTAAGTGCCCATTTTAAAATGTTTTTGTTAATTGCTCATCATGGCCTACCTGTGTATCAAATTTCAGCTTTCTATCAATACTTAGTCCCTCCAGATAAAAAGTGCACTTTTTAAAATTTTTTCTTTAATTGCTCATCAGGGCCTACTTGTGTACCAAATTTCAGCTTTCTAGCTATAGTGAAAGTACCCAATAATATTGATGAGTCAGTGAGTTAGTGAGTGAGTCAGTGAATATCTACTAAAATATGCACTTTTTACACCTTAATATCTCGGTAAGCTTTTCCGGTAGAACCTATGAAGTCACCTTTGTAGGGAGACCTTATGTTTGAAGTTTCATTATTTTATGATTAAGTGGAGCAAGGTTATGAGGGCGGTAAAAACTGGAACTTAGCCTGGTGTACTACCGTGCGCCGAGACAGATGATGAGACAAAATAGTTACGTATATTTGCCAAAACACATTAATTATTTTGGCCACTTCAAGCATAAATAATTTTATTAAAAACTCGATCGTTATTAGAGAGTTCACTATTCAGCAGTTGCTAAATGTAAACTTTTGTGTAGTAGAAGTTATAAAAGATTTCCTTAGTCATCATCCTACGGTAAATGGAACTGACACAAAACAAGTCACGTGACCGGTCCGCAGGTGGTAGGGACCAGTCCGAGTTCTAACACTTCCTATGAAGCGGACCTGCTACTTTTACATGGGGATTACATGGGGGAGGATGGGGTTAATTGATACTTTGTATGCACCTTGCAACTTGTCTCTGAACTATCTTATATAGTCATATTCGGTGTAGAATAATATAGATTATATATAAATATTATTCTAAAATTCAGCTGTAATTATCGATTAATTTATTTCTTTAATGTTACAAATCCAAGTAGAAATTGTATTTTATTTTTAAGCGGTGTCTTTGATAGGATTCGAACCGAAAACCTCCGGCATGACAGGCTAGTAGACTACCCACTCGACCACAGGGGCATTTATATTTCAATGTTATAAATACCAGTTAAGCTGGAGTTAATTTCAGAATATAGTTACGGAACAGGTTCCTGAGTGGCATGGCAGTCTCATTGAAGAGAGACAATTAGTATTATATAGATACTGTGTGATAGGCCTTATATACAGGTGCATCGAATTTGTTCAGTACCGTTAACTACAATACTAGGCGGAGTACCAAATAAATTGACTGGAAATGGTTAATATGTGACCATTTAAACAATATGTCTTTTTCACCATTCACTAATCCTTATTTTTGGTACCAATCTCATTTTCTGAAGTCATAGGACGAGTACTTTTGGATCATTTGTCACCAAATTTTCCGCAGGGCAGTTAATATATCCCTGCCCTACTAGGTGGAACTCTCCCTATGATTCTATAGTATAGCTTATGAAAAGTAAATCTAAATTAAATGAAGTATTTGATAAACCCAGTAAAATATTATGTTCTCGGGTATAGAACTGAAATAGTTCGAGGAGTTCATAGTGGAGTTAAAACCAATTGCCACAGCTTTGGATTATATTTAGGGCAACCACTGTAAGAACCATACTAGATGGGCTGCATGATAACAATTTGACACATTTAATTGTATTACACCTTAACTAAAAAGAGACCTTAAAAAGAAGATTCGGTAAGTTTTTTAAACCGTATTCATACAATTTGATACCAGTTTGTGGCCATAAGGACCTGTAGAAATATAGTTTTCTTTATTTACTCTCCAACGAGAAGCAGATTGTCTGATGCTTCATTTCGAAATCTAGTATTCACAAAAGGAAATACTTGTTTTACTGATTAATACTTCCTAATGTATTTTGTATTTTTTAAATAAAAATTACTAAAATACTGTATTTTGTATTTTAATTAAAAGACTTGATATTATTAAACGACTGCAAAAAAAGGAGAAAGGTTATCAATTCGTCATGTATTTTTATTTTTTTTATGTATGTTCCCTCAAAACTCCGCCATTTATGAACCGATTTCGGATTTTTTTCTCTATTCAAAAGGATGTACTTCCAGATTGGTCCGGTTGAAAAGTGGGCGGGTCAAGCCCATACAAAGTAAATACACTTTCGTTTTTAAATACTTATTTTCAACTGATTCTTATGAAACTTTATACCCACATTAAGCTTCTGTTTAAATACTATATCAGGATCAAAAAGTGGGCAGTGCCACGCCCATGAAAAGTAAATTGGCATTTTAACTACTTCTACTCAGCCGATTCTTTGCACACACAACAAGTTCTCGTAAAAATACATGATGATAAAATATGGGGGCGGTGCCACGCCTATTTTGTAGTCGGTTTTTTTGCAAGAGTTATTTTGTATTTTAAATACACGACCTGAAAGTATATTGTATTTTTTATGTCCAGCCCTGGATGTATGTAAGCGCGTTAACGCACATACATTCATATATACATACAACATTGTTAATACCACATCTCACAAACGCTAATTAAAATTACTTACTATTTATATGAAAATAAACAAATACGCGTACTCTTAAGCAAACTCCAAAATCTATGGATTTATCTGTGTGTAAATATGTGTTTTCAAATCACAAAAACAAATAAGTGCACACGAGCGCTTACGTGATCGCAATAATGGTTCGTCTAAACGCGCAAAGCAAATTTTTGTGCAGACCAAGAAACATAAACCAAATATATACACAAGCATGTGAACGAAAAACAAAATTGCTGAAAAAAGAAAAAAAAAAGTATTTTATATACATATCGCTGATTTGCTGAAACGTCGTCATAACTCGAAAAAACTAGTTCTACAGAAAACAAGCTTAAAGTTTTTAATTTACGTACACCTTAATAGAAAAAAGAAAATTTTTTTCTCCTCATAAGAGTTGAGTACACAAAATATTTAAATAAAATTTTCGTGGCGATTCTCCATTATTAGCTCAAAAATCACCTAGTTTGAGTTATGACGGCGCTGCAACACATGAGCTATAGCTGGGTAATTCTTACGAAATCTAGGAATTCCTATCCTTTCAGTTTTTATAAAAATATAATCGATTTCTGATGACAACTTTTTCGCTCGAAAATAACATAATTGGGTATAATAGTGTTATGGATAATAATTGAACCATAAGGCGTTTTTATAAAATATAAAATACATATAGTATAATATCCTTAAAATCAGTCCCTCACTCCGTCCCAAACTCCAAATTGAAACACTTTCGAGTTTTTCAATTAAAAGTGTCTGAAAAAATCTGCCTTGTCGTCTAGGTCGCAAAGAACTCGATGAGAAGACTTTAGTGGTCTCGAAACATTGATGTCAGTTTAACAAAATTTTTCTTCTAATGTTCAATTATTACATGCTTAAGAATTTTTTTCTAAGATAAAAGTAATTTAATCGAAAAATTAAAATGACAACAAACTTAAGCCAAAATAATTAAATAACTTTGAATAAACATTTTAATATTATTTTTTTCTACCTAATATCGGTTTTTTGCCCCCATACAAAGTAATTATTAATTTTCCTATATCTGCAGGGGGAGCAGGGAACCTCCCATACAAAGTAATTATTAATTTTCCTATATCTGCAAAACCACAATAGTGCGGATCTCTAAATTTTATATGAATAACTCTTAGAACAAAGTAAAAGTTCTAAGAAAATCTTGGTGGTATAGGATGAAGGAGAGGGGTATCTAACATACAAAGTCATTATTAATTTTCCTATAGCAGCAGAACTATAATAGTGAGGCTCTCTAAATTTGATGTGGAAAACTGTTAGAACAAAGTGAGAGTTACAACTAAATCTTGGCAGTATATAGAGCGTAATTATTAATTTTGCTATATCTGCAGTTACAATAAATTTTAATAAAGTTAAAGTTCCAACAAAGTTTTGGAGGTATAGGAGTGGGAAAAGGGGTGCTCCCCACGCAAAATAATTAGTAACTTTCCTATATCTTCACCACTAAAATAGTGAGGCTCTTTAAATTTGGTTTAGATAACTTTTAGAACAAAATGAAAGTCCCAACAAAAACTTAGGGGTACAGGAGGGGAAGACGAGAAAGGAATTATTAATTTTCCTATATCTACAAAGAGAAAGTTCCATTAAAACTTAGGCGGTGTAGGAGGGAAGAGTCGAGTACCCCCATACCATGTAATTATTAATTTTCTACTATCTGAAGAACCATCAAACCAAGTGTCTGAAAATTTGTTATAGGTTAAATTGAGAACAAATTACGATTTTTAAAAAAAGTCTGGTGGTGTAGACCGATGTGGAGACTTACAGCTCCCATACATAGTAATATGCAATCAACCTATATTTGAAGAGCCTCCATAGTGAGACTCTCTAAATTTGATATAGATTACACTGAGAAGAAATTGCTTTTTTAAAATAAGTCCTGGTGGCATAGGAGGAAGGACACGGGATACAAAATAATTATGTATTAATTTTCATATATCTTCACAACAATGCGGTATCGAGGCACAGCGGAAGGGGCTAGCTATTTTATAAAACTAACTGAATTTTACGAATTTTTTCAATTAACGCACAGTAGTTCCAATTGGAAAAAAGAATAAGAAATCAGTAACTTTGAAAATTGCGATCCGATTATAAAATGACGTATGCAAGAGTCATAGAGAAGGACCTAAGCTTTAAGACTAGTGAAACATGGACCATTCTATTGAAAGTCAGGGTGAGCTACAGGGTCTCAAAAGTGACTACTACAGCTATGGAAAACTTGGTTGGCCTTATAACTTTTACATGCACAATTTTATAATCGGATCGCTGGCCTTAAAGATACAAATTTATTACCCTTTTTCAATTGGAACAACTTTGTAACGCTTAATGCATTTATAAACATATTTAATAGATCTCATGAATTATTCTTTATATTTTTTTGTTCAAATACATTAAATTAAATAATATTTTGTATCGTTTTGTATTGGGCGGAAATTCCCGGAAAATAGAAAAATCAATCCCGCTAAACCGAGAAATGAAAAAGGTCGGCAAAAGAAAAACTCTAGTGGTAACTTAAGTATCCGGGATTATAAAATTTTTACCAGGAATCTGTATTCATATTCATATGACTGACTCTACATTTGCAAAGCCTTCAGTTGTTCAATCAAATTTGTTTGTATATGCATATGTACGCATACTCACCATTATTTTATAGAAATTAATGAGAATATCTTTAGTGTGCATATTGCAAGTAAATAGTTCATATAAACAAAGAAACGCGGCAATATAAGTTCGTATATAAATTTTCTAATAAAACCGGCAGCTAGACAACGGAGGCAAAGCATCGCTATATAAACATACACAAGTTATAAAGCATGTAAATATGTAATAACCCAGTGAACACTGTTTACCAACTGAGCTCCTATTCGAATTGTTCTTAGACACGAAAGGGAAGGAATCTCTGTCTGATGAAAGTTAGAAAACTTTTGCTTTCAAAGGGAATTTCGTTCCAATTCTAAAGGATTTTCTGGGGAATTCTTGAACAAATTTTCTAAATGGATGAATGGATGTGGGAATATTTTTTCTACTTTTACATATAAACATCAAATAAACGACTAACAACGACTTCATACAATGTGCCGTACTAGTGCCCTACAAAATTCTCATACTAGAATCAAGAATATGGCAGATTTTTCAGAATCTAACATATTCTTAGCTACTGCTAGATCACCAACAAAAAAAATTGCTAACATCCCTTAAAACCTTTTTGTAAAAACTTTCAATTAGAATTATTACGAAAACTAGCGAACAATGGACAGATCTCAGCAAAAACTTTTGTCATTTTTGTAATCGGAAGTACCTTATTAATGGGTTACAAAGTAATGAGTGGTACTTATTTATTTTATTACTATGCTTTAAATTAGAATTGCTACTTAGTTCTACGTATTTGTATCATTATCTGAAAATAACTACAATTTGTTGATATGTGTTAATAAAAAAAGTAGGTAACCGCTTTTTAAGTCAACATGTGTTTGTATATGAAAACTAATTTTTGTCGCTTAAACTTATAAGTCAAGAAAAGCTAAGTGGGTAAAGTTCTTGTCTTCCTATCTGAACGAGCATAGGTTCGTACCCAAGCTAAGTCAAAGAAATAAAATTAAATTAAAAAAAAAAACTATAAATAAAACATAATGTGTATAAACTTTTTTTTTCAATCTAAATTTGTTTATTTGACTACTTATTTTTTAGCTTCAAGTAAGCCAAATAATAACTAGTTAATTGCTGTGACAATGATAATATATTTTTTTAGGGGTACCCTTTATTTTTTGGACCTCACAAACAGAAATAAGTTGCTATCAAATCAAATTGTAAGTAGTTACGACTTAAATCCTCATATACTTTTTTGCCTACCAGTAAGCAAAGTTTTTGTTGTCATGTTTTGAATAAAAGTCGTTAGTTACTTTAATAAGCCCATCAAAGATATGCAGAATTTTCTGCTTAATGCCTGAACATAGTTTTAAAGTCTTTTTCTAAAAAATAGATAATATTTTATTAAGTTATTGGGAAAATAAGCAGAAATGGCTGACGAAATAGTTTCGACAATTGTCAGACTTTACTAATTAGTAACATTTTGGCATCAAAACTCTCCGAAAAAATGTTTGCTGGGAATAAACAATAGATTTTAAACTAAGTAAGTGTGTATTATTGTTTTGCTATGATTATCTAAAGTATCACTACATACACTCTAAAACACTTTTGTTGAAAGTTAGGTCGATAATAGTCGGCAACACTTTGCAGATTATTGTCGACCTATAATTACACACGCATTATTTTTGAATAAAATGTTTTTACAAAAGAAAGCGATTGGCTGCGTGAAGGTTTGAACCACGACCTCCTGACTGATAGTCTGACGTATCTACCATTCAGCCATAGCCGTATTATACTTTGTTTTAAAGTTTTTCCTTTTGGACTTAATATGTTTAATTTGAAACGTTTTTTCGCTACTAAAACAACTACAAAATCGATGTAATTTTGGACAAGAAGAAATTTTCAACATAAATTTAGACAATATATGATCCTAAATTTGAAGTAATGTTTTAGAGTGTAGTCATTGGTGTTTAAGAAGAACTATGTAATAATGATCATTACTACTATCATTAGCGTACACAATGTCTCAGAGCTTATCATTATTGTTAATACAATGATGTTGACGACGAATGTTGATTATTATTTAGTTGCCTTTTTGTGCTTTAAAGCTGTTTATATTCTCTGTAAGCCGGCAGTGAGTTGATAAGATATTTAAATTATTAACGTTCTTGTTGTTTATTTCCAGTAAATTTTGTTGTATTTGTGCGTGTGTGTACACGTTTTTGTTTAATTATGTGGTTCAATATTCCTTTGTGTGTACAATTTAAAGCAGAATCGAGCATCCTTAGAATCGCTATACATGTGTCAGTGAATGAATGAGTATGGCACTTGTGGCGCCCGTGGCTTTTTAACAATATAATAAATCGGCAAAATTAGAGCACACATCGTAGATAGATGAACCTTGAATCAATGGTCCTTAAAATTAAATTAGCAAAAGACTACAGTTGAAAAATATCGGTTCAAGGACTTGCTTTTTATAAATTTGTAACTAGTTCTAAAACTATACGATTAAGATTTTTCGTAAAATTTGTTTCAGACGGTGAAGAAATATGTGTATCTACCTCTATCGTTAATATTAAAAGCTATACATATGTATATGTATTTGAAACAAACATCGTTGATAATATGCTTAGCCTTTTTCGTCTTCTATCTCTTCTTTTATATCTTCGGAGTTTACGTTTGAGCTTTGTTTACCATTTTTTAAACTTTTTTCATTTTTGATTTACCTTCAAAAAGCTAAAATTTATATAAATTTATTTATTTAATTACACTGTACAATACAAAACAAATTACGTGGTTTTAATGGGCATTTTGAAAGTTTACATCTAAGATTAATTTTAAGGATAGTTATATTCCTTTTCTTGCATACATTAATTTAATTTTTTTCGTGATATGTACGTTCCAATAAAGGATCGATATGTCCTGTATAATATAGACCGTTATAAAATGTATAACTTGGGGTTGGTGCACATTTCAGTAGTATTTGAGCAGTAAAATTTTTTGCATTTTGTTTTTGTTCCTATAAATTCCCCTTTGATGATTTGACCTAGACAATTTAAAAAAAGAACATACATACATATATGAATTTTATAACTTTTAATCAGTTTTTGTATATGTATATGTAGGTATTTTCTTTTAGAATGATTAAACTTGCTTTTGTTCATATATTTTTATTAAAAGCAAATTCTAATTCTTATCTTGAGCTCATTTGGTTCAAATCACTAATTTACAAAAATTCCCGGGAATAAGAAATTTTAATTCCCGTTTTCCGGGAATGGAAAAACTTCGGGAAATTAGAAACCCTAGTAAATTAAAAAAAAAACAGTTTTTTGCCTCCACTGAAAATTTGTAAATTTTGAGTTAATCCACTTTAGAGGAAAAAGTGCGATTGTGTAATTGTAGTGAGTCGGCATAAGAAATTTTGTAACCGTTATGTTTAAGATGTAAGACGTGTTGAGCACTTTTGTGTAAAATACCATGAGGAAAATTTTTTCGGAAAATTTTAACTCTCTAACTCTTTGTTGTGTGGGTTTTTGTCTTTTTTTAAGTGGAAAACCTCCCTTTCAGCGGCGATATAGCAGGCTAAAATGCTCTACGAAGAAGGTCCTTGCAATGTTTTACATAGAAGCGCTAAAAGCATATGTTACCGTAAACGTAAGGCTTACCAGATTCTTTTTGCCACGTACTAGCTTTGAAAAAGTACGAAATTAACCCATTTTAAGTTTTGAAAGATTTCTAGCGATGAAGTTGAATCTGGAGCTTAGGTGTCTTTGAAGATCTGAAGTAGAAATTTGTTGCAAATATTCTTGTAGATCATTTCAGCCCGCCATATCACCGCTGAAGGAGAGATTTAAATCATTAATCGACGAAACAGGTCGAATGTGCATTATTGCTCTTTTATTCCCACACATGTGTACTCACACGCATTAACTAAACCAAATCAATCAGTCTAGCATAGGGTATTTATTTAATCGGGCTTTTCCTTTAATCGGTTACTCGCTCGATTAATTAATCGAGGTATTGGCTTAATCGGTTAATAAGCGATTAATTTACGTATTAATAGGTTAATCGATTAATAAAGTATTTTTCATAAATCAAGTAATTTCAACAATAAAAATTCATAAACTATTTCTTATTTTGAGTTTATTAGTAAAAATAAGCAATAACATAACAAACATTACAATTTGTGAAAAAAGAGTTCTCAAATATGTATTCATATGTTTGTGAGATTATTTTCTTACTTATTTCAAAATAGTTTAGGGATATCTTCTAAAACAATCTTTCCGGAAAATAATTTGGTAAATGTTTAGCATTTAAGCGATTCTTTTCTTTAGTTATGATAAAACTTGACTTGGAAAAATCCTTTTACTTTAAATGTTTAGAATTTAAGCGATTCTTTTCTTTAGTTTTGATAACATTTGACTTGGAAAAATCCTTTCACTTATCGTAGATCTTAAGAAAATCGAAAGCAATCCATAATACAGAACATCTAGTTTATCAGTGATTTTCTTGGATTTCTCTAGGCATATAAAATCTTCCATTATGCCATTAGAGTCCTGTTTTCATTTTCTTTTTAATTCTTAACACTTCTAATTATTTCTGTTAATTCTGTTAAAAGATTTTTTTGCATTACTATCGGTAGTTTCTTCTGTAGTCAGATCATCATCGTACTTATACTGGCAGAGCACAGCATCGAACGTTCTGCAAAAAAGTTTATTTCCGAATTCCTTAGTTTTCGTTTTTGTACTGTATTTTAAAATACTGTTCCTAGAAGGAAATATTCCTGAGTGGATGTATTTTGTGGTGTCATAACGCCACACACAGAAAAGTATCGGAAATGACAAACATTGCCACTAGTAGAGACTGTTGTATACTAACCATTAGAGTTTTTATTAAATCGTTGGCAACAGTATTTTTCGCTTTTATTAAATTATTAAACAACAACTTTACTAAGCTCTTTTATAGCAACGTCTAAAGGTTTTACCGTTTTACTAAGTTAAGATCTTTGAACACACTTCTTCGTTTGTAAACACACAAAAAATACTTTATAATATTACAAAATAAGAAACATTTTGCTTCATCGGTAAATCGACAGAAATTAACCGGTTTAACCGTGAATCGAAAATAGCTAATTTCTAATTAACCGATCAGTTAATGCGCTAGTAATTAACCGGTTAACCGATTACATGTTAACTGAATGAACATCCTAGTCTAGCATGATCATTTAAATAAGCAGGTTGGGTTGTCGCTTAATAGATACTAACAAAAATGTTGTAAGAGCTAGTGTTGCAAAAAAAAAATAACATGCAAGCGGAAAATTTAATAGAGTGTGCCGGTGATTGCTTAAATGGTCCACAAAAATGTGTGTCGTGGTGCTGTTAATAAGAATGCTGAGCACATATTATACCTAAAACGTAAGGCTTACAAGATTTTCTATGCCGAGTACTAATTGTGAATAATTGCGAAGTTAACCCCTATACACATTTTAAGTTTTAAATTATTTTTGTTTAGGGGTTTCCATAACACGTCACAAGGACATACGAATTTTGGAGCCATGCTGGAGAGAACGGCTGTACGAATAATCGCCCAAGTGAAAATCACCCGAAAAACAAAAATGTAGAATCGCCCAAAAATTGTTGTAAAAAAAATTGGGTGATTGCTCATCGGCTTTGGGCGACTCAACATTTTTAAATATTTGGGTATTTGTTCATAATGAATTAATAGTGAATTCAAAACCCCAAAAAAATGTTTGGGCGATTATTCATTCCAAATTCGGGTGATTTTACATAATGAAAAACCACCTGAAAAAACATCCAAAAACTTCGGGCGATTATTTATTTTTACACTTTTGGGTTATTCTTCACTTTTTTTGGGGCGATTTTCATTTGGGCGATTATTCATTCAGCCGTTGAGAACACTATTTAAATTAAACCATCAACACTAACCCATTCAGACCTGACGCTAAACTACTGGGAATTTTTTCATAATTTTTGGAATATATGGTCCCTATATCATATGAAAATATAATCAATGTTCAGGTTTTACCATTTTTATATTCTTCAAGTATTTTAAGACACGCACAGTTGATGCATCTCGGTCTAATTTCATTTTGAAATAACCAAAGCCCCATATTCCTTTCAGACCTGACGCTAAGCTACTGGGAATTTTTTAATAATTTTTAAAACATATGGTCTCTATATCGTATGAAAATATAATCAATGTTTAGGTTTTACCATTTTTATATCCTTCAAGGATTTTCAGCACTCGCACAATTGATGGATCTCGGTCTAAACAATTTTGAAATAGCCAAAACCCCATATAATAACTTTTTTCAAACTTTTTTATTTTTTATTCATACTAAAAAATGTTAATAATGTGAGAAACACATATACAGAACCATCAGCACAATCGATGCATGGCGGTCTACTTGACATTAATCAAATAGAATATTGAGACCGAAACACAGACGCTCACTCGATGCATCAAGGTCTGAAAGGGCTAAAGAATATTTGAAAAAGCATAAATTTTTCCATAAGTTTTCATTACATTTGCAGTTTAAAACAACATTGATTTCAAAATATTAAAATTACAGTTTGAAAAAACATTAGCGGTGTTCAGTATTTGGTGTAAATGGTCTTGCAAAAGTGTAAATGCAAAATATCATAGCTTTTGTCTAAAATCCAACAACAAAATACACGAAATTAAGTGCCTTATTAATAATAAATTATGAAATGCATATAAAAGGTTTATCAAAAAAATTTCCATACAAAACTTGTTTCATAAACCTCCCATAGACCTTTGATAAATACTATCAATAAGGGGGTAACTAATTTAAATTTATAAATTTACTACGGAAACTAGACTCATTTTAAAACATCTCCTTTAACAATTTTTAGTTTCGTTAAGTATAAACTAGTAAACATGCCTGTGTGTGTATATTGATGCGTATGTATTTCATTATTGTGTGTTTCTATGTTACTTATTACATTTTGTTTAAGTGCTTCCGCTCTGTTTTGCTTAACACAAAATTTATCCATTTGCTGTGACCAACTTTAACCATAACTTTGTGTATATTTGTTGTTAAAATAATTATTATTATTATTATTATTATTGTTGTTGCTTTAAGTATTGCATCAGTTAAGTTTCAAGTATATTTCGTGTTTTAAAGAATTAGGTTATCGCCACATTATAATGCTTCCGTTAATTTCCATCTACATTTATTGTTTTGAAATTGTTTGCTTGGTCGTTTGGCTGACTGGCTATCTTCTTGGTTAAAAGTAATGGCCAAGCAATAAATTATGCCAACAATAATAACAACTTAGTACCAACAACGAACAAAAAACTTTAAATTGTGTCTTGTTTAAAAGCAAAACATTTTAACAAAATAAAAGGAGTAGGAAATTTATAAGATTTTGCTTGCAGCGGGATTTAAGTTTTAAATTATATTTATTCAAAAGTTATTTTTACTGGTTTTTAAACAATTTTAAATAAAGAGATTTTTGGTTTTCTAAGCTATCTATAACATTCGTTTCGTAATATCCCGAGTAGAAATTTAATCATAGCTTGTTGGGAAAACTTAACGCATATTTTTAGTCGTATTTTTTACTAGTTTACGATGGAGATAATTGTGTTTAATTTTCTCTCTAACGGCCCTTTTCACAATGTATAATTAAAAGTTAACGTGGACTTTAACGGCAAGTTCGGCATACAAAAGTTGCCGTTAAAGTACATGTTAAAGTAAATCTATTTGAGGGCTTCTTAAGAAGAAAAGAATGCAATTTAAATTTCATTTCTATCTTCATTACTTTAGGAAAGTACCAAAATTAAATGTTTACCCTTTTTCGTCCCCTTAATGTGAAACACAAAAAACAAAATGCCGTCCGCTTAATTTTCGATCTAG
This sequence comes from Panzeria rudis, assembly GCA_956483635.1. NCBI lineage: Eukaryota > Metazoa > Arthropoda > Insecta > Diptera > Tachinidae > Panzeria > Panzeria rudis. Next base: position 31,317,001 of record OY101449.1, on the reverse strand, counting down.
TTTTAATGTTTCGAACTTCACGTCTACATTAGTTAGATGTGGAGACATAAGATTACCGAATTTGCCAATTTGCCCTTTTTTATACCTATTACCCCTTAGAAATTGACTTTCAAAAATCCCTTCTCCGTGGTTCTATACATAAAAAAAGAATTTTTTTTATTAAAAAATTTTCATTCAATCTACATAATAAATAAGGAGCTCTGCGGAAAATGTATCAAAAAGAGCTACAAATTTTACCCTTTATATAATCAAATTTCCAACAGTACCAAAACGTATTTCAGCGCGCTTTAAAGAAAGAATAACCCAATTTAAATTTTATATCTAAAAAAGGGGCATATTATATTATATTTCCTTAGGTAATATTTTACGCATTCGAAATAAAATAAAACATTTTAAACTACTTTAAATTGGCAAAATATATTCATTGTTTGACTAAAAACAAATAGTGTTGAAGTTGTGATATACACAATATATAGAAAAGTCATACTTTGAAGCGGATTTTTGCACAATATTAATAAAATCGTCCACATTTATACTCTTATAAATGTTTCGTAGTAATAAAACGTATTTTAAATATCATGAAATATTTTTCGCATATCATCACAAATTTGAAATGAAACACGAGGAGTGTTTGCTGGATAAATATTCTTGAAAACAATTATAACAAAATATGTAAGCGCCGGCCTCAAGTGCATTCGTCGCTGTCTCGTCGATGACTAAATAAAATGAGGGTAAAATACGTGTGAATGCTCTCAGCATAATTGTGCTACGAAACTCTGACCAATTTTATGAAAACATTCTTTGATGTGGCAACTCAGTTCAACTTTATCCGGACAAAAATTAATATTAAAGGCTCCGTTAGCCAACCGTTGCTGTACCGCTACCGTACCGTACCGTACTGTTAGCACGTTTGTCCACTTATAGAACATATAAAAACGTACGTATGTTTTACTCTATTTTGTTGTTTTAATATGAAAAAGAAACAGCTGTTCACAAAACAGTGATGGAAATTAAAAATGTTCAAATAGTGAGTCTTGCGAAGAAAAAGTACCTAAACGATATAAATAGTATTAAAACTGTATTTGGTGCAGGTACATAAATATATATATATATATATATATATATATATATATATATATATATATATATATATATATATATATATAGATATATATATATATATATATATATATATATATATATATATATATATATATATATATATATATATATATATATATATATATATATATATATATATATATATATATATATATATATATATATATATATATATATATATATATATATATATATATATATATATATATATATATATATATATATATATATCTATGTATACATACATATCGTTAAATAAAACGCAAAAAGCCCTAACTAGCAAAAAAATAGAATCGGCTTTTTAAAAAATTCCACTGTATTTCACCAACATAATATATAGCTAAATACATATGTAAGAAATGAAATTATTTTTTATATGTGCGTACACAAAAAATGGCTTGAAACCATTTTAATCCTTTTATCTATATCACATTTATATTTAACGTGCATATATAGTCATATAAAATGCAAAAGGACATATCGTCCTCTTAAATAATTTTTCAGGATAGATAAAAAACTTAATAAAAAAAACTATTGTCTGAATTAATGATACTATATTGAAAGTTTTTTTTTAATCACAATAGTTTTATTTTTATTAATTTTTTTATCTCTCCTGAAAATTTTTGAAAAACGATGATATGCCCTTTTGCATTATATATATGACGATATGTATTTCTTTATTATATGCATACATCTAATATATGTATATTTATGTACAAACATACATACTTCGATATGTATGTTGCAAACATACATACTTCGATATGTATTACTTTAAGTTGTTTCCCACACAGATATTATTATTACCAAAAGTACCAAGAAACAGAGCAAAAATACCCTCATTCCATTTAGCATACAAGCAACCCGTCACTGCTTTACAACTGTCACTTAACAACGTTAGGTTTTCTATTTTATACTGATTGGGACGTTACGGCAAAGTGACTTTTAAATTCGGTAAGCTTTTGCATTGGTTTTCCCATGCCATACACGAACAGCTGACACGTTTTCTTAAAGAAACAGTACGGTACAGCTCGCTATTTCTACCTTAAGCCAATTCAAGCTGAAAATGTTCCGAACAAAATTATTTCTCTTTTCTTCTCTCTCTCTCTCTCTCTTTCTCTCTCTCTCTCTATCAAGAATAGAGACGTCAAACTATAAGTATAAAAAAATTTTGTCCGACCAAAATTTTTTGCGTAAACAATGGCTGAATCCAGCTTTGCTATTCCAACAATATTTCATGGAACGTATTTCAAGAAAATCATGCTGAAAGAAAGAACTTTTTTCGAATACACAAAAGATTATAAAAAAACAAAAGATTTTGTTAAAAATATTCAATTTAATGAAGATTTTGTTAAGCATATTCCGTTTAATGAAGATTTTGTCGAATTTTGTTAAATAACTGAATGAAAAACAAAAGTAAAGCTAAAAATACATAAAAATTTGATACTGTCGATATATTTTGAATAATTATGATATATTGCAATTAAAAACATCGACGATATAACCGATATATTTTTGAGAAATTATCTATATTGATATATGTTTTTTCTAATTTTTGCTCATCCCTAGTGTGTATACCAGCGTATGAAGATTAAACGTTTTTTCATATTACTCATTCGGCCTGTGTGACAATCGTCTTAATGAAAATCGCCTGAAGTATGCAACAGTTTTGGCCAAAATGCATAAACTCTTGCAATATGTATGCATATTCTCTTCAGTTTATAAAATTGTTATTGTCATCAAATAAACCAGTTAATTAGTTTTGAAAACTTTCTTGGCTTTGGTAAATAAAATAAAGCAAAATTTTATGTTTACAAGAGCATCGATTTTTTTTTAATTTGAAAAATCATTTATAAATTCCACAGGATTTCTAACATTCATTTTGCTGTAGACACGTTGATAAAAAGTGACATATTTTGGAATTTTTCTATTTGCAATATGCCATTTATTATTTCGTTCACTGCCAATTGTTAGAATTTCTAGTTTATTGGTTGTTGTTTGTTCTAATCCAAACATGTCATCTCCACAACAAGCCTGTTCGAATTCAGCATATGTCGTCATTTTGCTGACTAAAACTTTATTTTTAACAATATGCAAAAAAGGAGAAAAGTCGAAACCATATTCTGTTATTCAGTTAGTTCGTTTGTTAGCCATTCAACCCAGCTATTTATTGAAGTGAGTTAAAATCGACAGTAAGCAAATAACGACAGAAAAATAAAAATCAATTTTGTTTGCAGGCATTTGTACTAAAAAATCCTCCTTTTTATAAAAAATTAGCTGGCAAAAGGTAAAAAAATACAAAAATAAATATGTTTTGTTAGGATGGCAGATATGGTGTTGGTGATGTTGGTAATGCACTTAATTTTATTTTTAATCTGAGCCAAAACAAATAGAAAAAAACTTATTTAAATTTTTTATTTCGTTGCTGTTCCTGTTGTTTTGTACAATTCCATCTAGCTGTATTTGATGTTACTGGCATGGATGGTAAAGAGTGGAGTACATGAATGCAAAGATAAATATTTGAATATTTTTGTGGAAAACTTTTTTTATTATAATGAAATTGCCTTGACTGAAAAGAATGACGAGAGTTGTTAAAGAAATTACTAAAGATCAAGGTACGAGAACAAAGCAACAGTTACTAATTTTAAGTAAAATACTCCAGGTCGGCTTCGGATATCAGTAGTGTGTCCCAGTTTAACACTTCTAAAACCATTTAATGGTAAGATGCTTTCTGATGATGGCTTTCACTTAATCACCAATTGCCAATTCTAGTAAATCATCTTACCTGAAAATGCTGCAGTATGAGCTCTAAATGGTCTCCAGATGTTCAGCAATGTTTGAGCCTATGGATTGATTCCACAGCTATTTGCATCTGTAAACCAATACCTAATTTTTGTGACCTTAATATGCAAGTAAACATACTGCTTGACCCTTCTTTTTGGCTTTTCTACAGAAACACCCTGCGTCTTGGCAGGAATCGAACCTGCGACCTCCCGGTTAATATTCTAGCATACTTACAACTACCCTCGTATATTTTTAATACTTTTCTCTCTCTCCATTCATGCATTCGACAACAAAGAATGTTACCCCAGAAAACAAACTACTTCTATATTAAATCAAGAATACGTAAAGAATTGCATGTGGTGGCATAAAACATTATTGAAATGGCAATTTGCCATAAATATTTTACTACATTAGTGGATAACCGTACTCCAAAACTCATGCATCATTATACATACTTGTATGTAAAATAGTTACTGCAAGTCAAAGTAGGTCATTATTTTAATACTTTTGAGCAAAGCTATTCAGCAAAGTACATTTTAATTTGAAGATTATTTCATACAACAGAAAAAAAAAAGAAATAGAATAAAAAAAAACTTTCAAAGGGTGTATGCCATTGTATTTCTGTGTCCTTATTGTCACACTTCATCTGCTTTAATCGAAATTGTAATTTTAGAATATATTGAAATATATAGTACCGATTCACAAAAAAGAAGAGCAGAAACTTGAACTTTGAATCTAAGCATTAGGGTATTGATCGGTTAGCCGATTAATAAAGTTTTACATAAATCAAGTCATTTGAACAAACAACAATTCATAATATATTTATAATTTTGAGTTTATTAGTAAAAAAAAAACAAGAATATAACACACATAACAATTCTTAAATTAAATCAAGCAAACAAAAATTAAAAATTAACAAGTTTGTGAGATAATGATATTAGTTATTTTAAAAGTTTAAGGAGAACTTCTAAATCAATCTTTTAGAAAAATAATTTTGTTTCAATGTTAAGTATTAAAGCGGTTCTTTTCTTTAGTTTTGATAAAACTAGACTTGGAAAAAATCCTTTCATTTATCTTAGATGTTAGAGAAATCTAAAGCAGTCCGTAATACAGAAAATCTGGTTTATCAGTCCTTTTCCTAGATTTCTCTTAACATATAAAATCTTCCATTATGTCTGGTCTTAATTTTTTTCAATTTCTTAACACTTCATCTCTCATTAAATCTAGTCCTTAGATTTTTAGTTAAATCGTTGGCAATAGTATTATTGGCTTTTATTAAACTATTAAACAAAAACTTAGCACTTTTCTCAAGTTCATTTAGAGTAGCAGAGTCTTTACTAAGCGCTTTTATAGTCAGGTCCAAGGGTTTTAAAGTTTTACTTAAGTTAAGATCACTGAACACACTTCTTTGTTTGTATGAACAATAATTTCTAAACACATAACTCTTGTATATGAGACGAAACAAATAATTAAACACAAAAAAAAAATATATGTTGTAATACAAATTTTGAAATAGTTTGTTACGTCGGTTAATCGGTTAAACGACTGAAATTAACCGTTTAACCGTTAATCGAAAATGGCCAATTTTAAATTCACCGATCAGTTAATCGGGCAGTAATTAACCGGCTAACCGATTAGCGGTTAACCGAATGAATACCCTATTAAGCATATAATTTTTTGATAAAAAAATGCACTATATTACACAAGTAAAGAAAAAATATAGTTTTCATTTTCGTGCCCTTTGTTGCCACGGATTGATAACTTAAGAGAGTAATTTGTGATTTTAGTGGCTTTTTAGTAGTATTCCATTGTAAAAAATTCGAAAACCGTGAGGATATCGGATATGAGCTAGACGAAGTCCATGGCATATCAGTACTAGTATTTAGGACTATGCCAAATTGCGTAAATATCGCACTATTCAGTGATTTACACATGCCTAACAAAACTACATCTAAAAATGCTGAGATTTCGAAGCTTGTTTATAGCTTCTCTGATACATAACTGTCCAACACACTTTCTACTTACAAATACATTCAAAATAAAAATGTAAACAATTTAAATTGAACTTACTGTTAATGAATATTGCTTTGCAATTTTTATGAACAAATAACTTGCTTTGGTTAAAATAACCATTTAAAGTTGTAGCTGAACTTATAATGTAGGTAAATCTAACCAATTTACTAATATAAGGGCTACATTCGGGCCAATTTAAATTGTTAATTTAATGCTAAAGTAAATTGTTGTACTAATTTTTATTAAAAAACTATTTTTATGAGTTAAAGTTTCCACTTTAAAATACGGAACTGTTATTGTAAAATACATTGAGATTGATTACTAATTGTTTTATATTTTACTGAATTGTTAATTATTTGGGTGTTTTATAATCGTTCGAATAAAATTTCATAATTTTTTCTTGTTAAATACTCCAAAAATATCGTTATAGATATGTTTTGATCTTCACTGAAACTTTCAATTTGTATATTGTGTACTTTACAAAAATGGTGCAATAGTGGAGAAGTTTATTGATCCGTGAAATTTCTAAACCTCAAGCGCCCCACTTGCACTAATATTGTGCAACTTTTCATATTGTGCAATAATATCGCCAATGTGTATGATATAGTAAAAGGTTGCACAATATATTGGCCAAAATCAAAAGGCTTTTGGTTTTTATTGCTCAATCAAGAAAATTGTGTAAGGCGTCCCACAATACACTACTATTGCACATTTTATTGTACATATTATTGTCGCTTTGACCTATACTATGCAATATATGGTACAAGACTTTGCCAGCAAAATACTGCCAATTTTTCCTGACTGTGATGGAGTAAACATAACAATGAACAATGTTGCCAAGACACTACATTATGTACTTCATTATGTAATATAAATCAAAGTTGTTTTGATTTTGACCAATATATTGTGCAACCTTCTAATATGACATACACATTGGCGATATTATTGTGCAATATCAAAAATTGCATAATTATATTGCAACCGTGTGGGCGTTTAATACGTTGACAACATTGTTCATTGTTATGTTTATCTTATCACAGTCAGGGAAATTGGAAAATATGTTGTTTGAAAGTATTGTAAAATTTTTTGCATAGTATAGTTCAAAACGACAATAATATTTACAATAACGATAATATTTACAATATTGTATTATGCATGGGCCGCTTTAGAAAATTTGTTGAAAACAATTTGATGTTTCAAATTGCCTTCCGTAAAATACTTTAAAACTAAGATCCTGCTGTAATTTAAAACAAAATCTCAATAGCACCTTACAAAAGAATACATCTATAATTTGGTGTAATTTGTCTACTTAACACATTTTATTGTTAACAACTTAAGAAATAATTTATTTCAAGCGCTATTTTAAATTCGTAAATGTAAGCTAATTTTTTATAAAAAGTAGTTAAAAAAAAGTTATTCGACTATTTAGCAAAAAACTATTCGAATAATTTTTAATTCTGAATTGAAAAATTTGCTCGTTGGAATAAAAATTAAAAAAAAGTTGTTTGAATATGCGAATAATTCTTATTCGAATGGCAACACTAGTTGTAATTCATTAGCTCTGAAAAGAAAAAAATTAACCATTTTTATTGTTAAATTGACAATTTAATTTGAAAAAATTTTTGTGGGTAAAACTATCAATTTTTATGGTTAAAATTACCAATTTAAAATAATAACAACGATAATTTTTATTTTACAAAAATTACTGTATTTAAACCATTTCATGTCTATGTTTATTTTGTGCTGTCGTTATTTAACAGGATAACGTGGCAGAAGCAGTAAAGGCGTTGGTTTACAAACATGCTAAGAATTGTGTAAAATTAAGTTCAAAACCAAAAAACCAAAAATATCTATTGTTGTTAGGACGTTGGCTACAAATCAAATGATGTAGGAGCTCAATACAGATCCAAACGGGTAAGCAACATCACAATATCACGTTGCGAAGTGACGTAATTAATATAGAAAGTTACTACAAAAATCATGGATTATTTTCCATTTTATTTGTAGCTTAACCAAAAATACTTCAAAATTTTTTTTGCTATTTTACAATTCCTTTTGCTGTGTTTAATGGTTTGGTTCAATTCCAACCAATAACATTGGTTAGATTTACCAATATTTTATTTTTGCTGTTAGCAGCAGTTAACACGGAAAAAAAATAATTTACTATTGTGATGATTTCAATATGCACAGAAGAGTTAATTTCGATATTTGAATGCGAAGAGTGTAGATTTAATCAAAAATATTCTTTTTATTGAATATTTTCGTATTCATATATTTAAATTTATAATTCTTACAAAAGAGAGTAATACAAAACAGACATATGGGCGTTGCACTGCCCAATATCTTTAACGTCATGTTGTACTGAATATGTTGGTAAAATATTATAACAGTTATGCCCGTAATTTTATCAAATATATATCTCCGTGCATAGTTACCAATAGTGTAAAAACTTTTGACACTTTTAAATAATAGGTAGGTATTGTAAACAAGTGATAATTAACGCCTTGGATATATATTTGTTGAATTACGGGCATTAGTCGGCTAAAAAGACTTAATTTAAAAAGTAATAGTTGTAAGAATGTTTCAACTTTGTGAGCGGGACAGTGCTCATTTCTCTAATCATGATATTTGTAACACCTTCAATAAAAATATTTTTTCGAGTCTGCTACTAATTATAAACTGCGAAACGTATAGGTAATTAAACGCAAATACGAACAGACAGAGTTGAGTCCAAATGAAAAAAATTTTATAATGGCACCAATCTAAGCATCATTTTGTTTTGTAGTCAAAGCGCTAAAAACTTCAGCCAACAGCACCCTTAGATTTAATGACGTTCTCATATATTTTGTTAAAAAAAATTTAAGGAAGTTATTGAGAATGATAAAAGTTCCCAATGGAAAATTTTGTACCACTGCACGATGGGCCAGTATCCCACAATTTTGACCATAAATATAATATTGGTTTAGTGGTTTTATAAAACATTACATTGGGAGTTTTTGGCACCTTTGATTTCAAATCTGAAATTTAAATTTTAAAATTCAAGATGACGGATCCAATATGGGAGCAAAAATTTAATAAAAATCAACCTTTAAATTAAAAAAAAGCAAAACAAACTCTGGGGATTCGTGATAGATACTCGTATTATTTAAACAAATGTTCGTAATTCAAAAAGCTGAAATCAATATGGCGGCTACAATACTGATACTTTTTTAAAAGATCATCATAATTTTCTAATTACTTTAAGACTGGGAGCGGCAAAAGGTTATAGGTTGTAGAGTACATGCAGTTTTTGCTAAATCAAAACTATTTGTATAAAGAGCTATAATTTGACTAGTGTTAAGGAATCCACCACAGGATAAGTACCTTAGATTTGGATCTAGATCACATCACTGACTATCTTAATTATGTCAATTGATCTCCTCCAATGACAAAGCCACGTAAAAGTTACAGGTCATTTTATATACAATCTCAAAACTCGAACCAGTGGCTTGTACTTGGGAAACACTTACGTAATTTATCTTGTGACAGGTTCTCTTCCTTTAGGCCTATATTTACTTTAAACCTACATTATTAATGTCATTAATTTTTCAACACACTCGAATTTAAAACAGTTTTAAAGCAAACTATTTCCACTTAACTTGTATGTAGTTTTACATTAACATCAATATTTCTTTTACGCAAGCAATAACTAACTATCTATTAATATTGCGATTTTTTCATGATACTAATTAATTATTATTTTTTCTTCTAAGCATGACTTCCAAGCACTTCAATTCAGCAGCTATTAGCAGCAGTTACCCGCTCATTCCTTACTATATGTTATAACATTAACATCATAATGTTGTGTTTGATACCAATCATGCAATCTCTAAACATTGAATGGTTTTTTAATTAAATTAGTGAACACAAAATGATTTTTTTTTTGCTATCGGTCACTCATTCATTTATTTTAACGTTCGTTTGCTCATTTATTTATGTGGTAAAGGTAACATTTTAATGTCAGTAATGTATGATCACAAGGGCAAAAATATTCACATGCTTTGTATTGTTAATGGATACAAGTGTATCCATATACATTATGGCAAACATAAAGTGACAAGGTAAAAATGTTGAATGCCCTGGCAGGTTGAGTAGCAGAATTATGCAACAAACAGCACAAAACTGCTACTGGTCTTGTCATTTTGAAATGATGCCAGAAAAAAATAGCAACAAGCATCATTTAGGGCATCAACGAAAAAGAAGAAGAAAAAAAGAAAGCAATGCGAATAATAAATCTAAAAATAAATTTGTAGCTACCAGCAAAATCGCGAAAGAGAAAAAATACGCTGGCATTTTCAGGGGGAGGTGAAAAAGGTTAACAACACTGTTATACACATACACAAGCTTAAAAGCAATTTTAATCACGTTTATGACTTGATATGACATATTTTATATGCATGTATATTGTGTACAGTTTGCAAGTGAATATGTATGTATGTATGTGTGTAGTCGGTTTATTTATAATGGTGCTTGTTTGCACATAAATGACAGTTATTTGCTGACACGAACATACAAAAACATAAACTCATTCACTCACTCACACACCTACTCACTCACCGACTCATTTATTCAGTTTTGATTTATGTTCAAGTTAGAAAAGTTCAAACAAATAGATCAGGCCATAATATGCTTTGTCATTGTAATACTTTTTAACTTCGTCCATCTCTTTTTCTGGTTAAAATGTTCAAATACAAAATGCTTAAATTAAATACACATTTATTTTGATGGCCTTTTGACTTTTTTTCATACACAAAAAGGCAACATGCCTGCATGGCATGTTTAAAAACCTATTAAATATTTAACAAAATATGTCGCTTAAAATAAAATTTTTATATGTTTAATTTAGAACGTTTACAAACGAAGAGGGTTCATGTCTTTAAAATTAATTTAAAGAACTCATATATTACACAAAATATTTAAAAACAATTCGTGCTTAAAATATTTTTTTTGAAATAATAAATAGAAAATTACATAAATTTGTTATAGCATTTTTGTGGCGCAATTTTTATACATTTTACTAGCGCTGCACGCATCGATATGAACAATGATTTTAAACTGTTACCCTACGTCTATATCTGATATATTTTTATCATGACAAATGTCAAACTTTATATTGAAAAATATTTTATTTTATGTTAGCTGTATTTCCTATATGGAATTTGACATTTATCATGATCAAATTATATCAGGTATATACGCAGGGTTAAGCTATAAAGTACAGCGCAATATTAATATTTTGAAAATTAAACTATGCAACAAAATGAAAATTTTGCCATGACCTTTGATCACAACTATATTCTTTACATGTGTTATGGTTCGCTAATTACAAAAACCGTTAAAATATAAAATTCTAAGGACGCGCTTTTTTTAAATAAATTTTTTATAAAGTTCGGAAGTTTTCAATAGCCTGTTCCAACGGTTATATCATAACTTCGGAAAGCGTAGTCCAATTTTATAGCAAAAACACTAAAAAACTTGAAAAGAATTACTTGTAAGTCGTTGTAAAATTATTGCACGCCTCATAATCGAAGCGTTGAGGTGGGTACTACTCTCACTTCACGCGAAACTACTGATTTTTCAAACTTAAAATGGCTCTATTATTATCATATATTGCACTTGTAAAAACTATATACACACACATATTAAGAAAAAATACTATTTTTAATACTCATGACATTTTTAAATGTAATTTTTATTATTTAAACTAATTAAAAAACTGTTCGAAAAGTTCTGTCTTGCACGTACGTTTGTCTGTATGTACTGATCCTGTATGTGGTCACGATAATCGAGTCCTTTTTTTACGCTTCAGTATAATTAGGAATAGAAGCCTATTTAATTTCACAGTCTAAATGAGATTATAAGGCCTGCACTTTTGGATTTTCCAAACTATTTTTTTTGTACACTCAAATTAAAATTTGTAATGATATATTGGATTTCTTTTTATATTAATAAAAACTGGAAATTGTAAAAACTCCCCCTAAAATTAGTGCCAAATGTAAACTTTCAAAATGCCAACACACGTATATATTTTTTGGTGGCCTTTACTAGAACGGGCCGTTATAACTAGGGATGTAACGATACGCCGTTTTGCCGATCCGATACCGATACCGATACTTAAAAATAAATATCGCCGATACCGATTCCGATACCGATACGAATATTGAAATTGAGTTCAAGTTTAGATTAACAAAACTCAAGTGCAATTTTTTTATTATACAAAATTACAGTATAAGAGATTATTAATATCTAAATTGCTTCCAAAAAATCTATATTAAAAATATGCAGAAAATACAGTGCAACAGTCCAAAAACACACGGACTTGACAGTATAGATTCGATTGTACTACCACGGGGTAGTAAAACTCTATACTTAGCTTGGCGAATTTGGTGACCAATTTCGTTTTATGGACCTCCAAAGTTTTGGAAAATCAGCGGGCCCTCAAAAAAAGGTGTCATCAACTTTTGACCAACAGAAAATTCAAACTCGGTGATACCGCTTAACTATATATGGAAATAATGTAGCTAAGAGTTCGCTTTACAGATTTTATTACCATTTTATGCCAAAAAATTATTGTTTCGTTCACCTTTTTTGAAAAATTAAGGGAAAAAAAATTTTTTTTTCACTTTCCAGAATAACTTACAGGGACTCGTAATTTTTTATTAACAATATTTGGCAAAGTTGTAGCTACGGTAAAGCTGAACAACTTTTGTCAACATGTCAATACAATCTGAATGTATCTGGGCATCCTAAACAGCCCAGAAAAACTAATTTCCACCTTAAAAGTTTTCGTTTTTTACGAGCTAGGCTATATTTTTATTGCATTTTTTGCTTTCTTTGTTATTGTTCCACTTCTTATGTTGCTGATTTTAGTATTTACTATTTTTTATTGTTTGTTGTTGTTTTGCCAAATAATGGTAATGAAAAATTTGGAGTCCATACAAGTCCCTACTTTTTTTAATTTTTTTTTTTCAAAAAAAGTACAGGAACATATTATTTTTCTGGGCACAAAATGTTAGTGAAACACAACAAAGAAGTATGCACTTGAATATACTATTTTCAAAAAAAAATATTTTTTAGCATAAAAAAATAGTGAAAAACTAAAATTTTTAAGGTAAAAAGTGGTCTGTGTGAGCTATTAGAGTGCCTAGATACGTATAGATTGTATTGCTATGTTCACAAAAGTTGTTCAGCTCTACCGTAACTATAAGTTTGCCAAATATTGTTAGTTAAAAATTACAAGTCCCTGTAAGCTATTCTGAAAAAAGTGAAAAAACATTTTTTCCCTTAATTTTGTCAACAAAAAGTTGACGAAAAAAATGTTTGCCATGAAATGTTAAAAAAAATTTGTTAAACAGACTCTTAGCTACATTATTGCCATATATAGTTAAGCGGTATTATAAAGTTTGAATTAGCTGTTGGCCAAATATTGATGACACCGTTTTTTGAGGCCCCACTGACTTTCAGAAAATTTGGAGGTCCATAAAAAAAAATTGGTCACTAAATTCACCAAACTGAGTAAAGGGTTTTACTACCCCATTGTAGGACAATCGAACCTGTACTGTCCAGTTCTTGTGTTTTTCCAAGTCTTTATTTGTCGCATAGTGTAATTAGTAGAAAAGCAAGAAACAAATTTTAATTCCTTTATAATTTTAAAAAATTCTCGCCATACTCGCATTAAAAAAATTGTGAAAATGTGTAATTTTTTATTCTTTTGCTTGAGGAAAAATCATTATAGAACACCGAAAAAGAAATTTGTCCGAGCATCGCTTCCAATTCGGTGATTGGTAATCGAAAAACAGAACTTCTTGCAATGGCAAGGATATGTAAAACTAATTAGAAATTATCCAAATTTGCAATACTTCCGGATCCCGAATTCTACATTTTCATGACTTCTTTGGAGTGTCTTTTTTTACTGGAATAAGATTTAAAAAACAACGAATTGAATTTGAATTCATGGTAAAATTAAAAAAAAATAATAATTTTTTTACAAAATAATAGTATAAAATATTATTAATTTTTTAAAATTGATATTGATAAGATTTAAAAAATAACGAAATGAGTTTAATTCATGGTAAAATTAACAAAAAATAAATAATTTGTCAGAAAAAAACTCTGAAAAAATTTGTTAAAGTATCGTCGTATCGACAGTAAAATATCGCCGATACCGATGTATCGGAAAATCTGAAATATCGCCGATATATCGGTATCGGTATCGGTATTCGTTACATCCCTAGTTATAACCCTGTTATATAAAAAAATAAAATTTTTCTGTACAGTGTAAATATTCGCAATTTGTGCGAAAATTGGGTGACTTCACTTTATTATGAATAAAATCAATAGTTATCCATCGATTTTCATTATATAAAGCTTATATTATTTGATGAATATGTAGCTGATGATTAGTTAATAAAAATGGTGGGTTTTTGTCATTTTCGATTTCTTATAAATTTTAAATAAATACGAATTTTTAAATTTTGCCTAAAAAAATATATATTTCATCATTGCGGTCTGAATAATTCCGATAAAATTGCGAATACAAAAAAACTTAAACGGCTTCAAGGTAATTTTGTTTCAGTTTTATTATAGTTTTTATAATCAAATGGACAGTGCGCAGTGGGTTGAAACATAGGGAAACTAGTGATTAATTCAGCGAAGGCCAGTACTATCAATATATATATTTTTTTAAAATAACTATACATTTTTAGTGAAAAAATGGTTTTTGAAAAAAAATTGTTTAGTTAAAAAAGAAGAGAAAAATTATATGTACATATTCAGCAAAGACTACTGCTTTGGCGGCAGCATGTTTGTAAGCGATAGAAGCTGGCTGTTGTTTCTCCTGCTTCGAGCAGCGCTTCGAACAGGCATGATTTCTTTTCGCGATGTACCACTTGGGAGCTCTTGCTTTGAACATGAAACAGCGCTTCTTTCGAAGCATCAAAAGTGCCCTATTATAGATAAAACAAATCGTGGCTTATTGTAAATCTCTCTACTCCATGAAAAAAGTGAAAAAATGCAGAAAGAGAGCATGATTTAAATGTGTTAGTGTTTATTTGAAACCATGCGTGCAATAATTCTTTAGAACTTATTTTGTTTAAAGCTATAATCACAGAATGTGGAACAGAATACTCAGTTTTGGCAGCTAAAAAAGACTGCTATCATGTGTTATGCAGTTTTACATGTACTTACTAAGATAATATGAAAGAGATTACCAAATTAGAAACCACATTAGAAATTAAGATAATCTTTCTCTTTCATGCAAAGTATAAAATCAAACAAAAAAGTTTGTCTTGAGTAAAAAAAAAATCAGAAAAATGGTAATGAAGAAAAATAAACCAATGGCAACGCTGGGAAAGTGCAGTTAATATCAGCTTGAGAGTGATATAATTCACGTATTCAATTTTCACGAAAAAGTTGCATATATAAGAATTAAAATCACATTCAACAGAGCCAAGTGACAAGTGGTGATAAGCAAAATACACGTCAGAACTGACGATGGAAGTGTAGCGGCTTCCGAAAGTGGCGCTACTCTGTCCTGCTGTATACTTTGAAAAATTAAGTTGATGTTAATTTTTGTCTTGTTCCTTGGAATATTAATCATGCCCAATTCTTTCTGAATATAACGTTACGAACCTTACACAGAAACAATTATTATAGGTTTTTATTTGAACACATATGTGTTTGAATTTGTTTTTGAATCTTATTATTTTTTTGTATGATTTCTAAATATTCCAACACAAAATTTTTATAGAAAAAAATGCGATTGTTTTCTTATTAAATATTTACGACGCTCTAGTCAGCCTAGAACCATATGTCTCTATGTCAACACTCTTTTCTCTAGCGACAATTGCACTAGTTAAAATGTCGACAACTTTCCTTTTATGCGCGAGTAGAAATACGTTAGAGACAATAGTTCAAGTATATTTCTGGTGACATTGTCAGCGAAAGCGTCAATATTTGTTTTCTTTTTTTATTATGCTGTGCAGTTAATAGCAGAGTTGCAAGCCGATCGGCGGCTAGCCACTGCCGCTTCTGATTGACTGTTTTAATTCAACCAATGTTTTTAGTAGAATAATATAAACGTTTAACTGAAAATATATATATTTCTTCAATTTTTGAATTTCAAATGTAATTTTTGAATTACAAAGGGAATTTTTGAATTTCAAATAGGATTTTTGAATTTCAATTGATATTTTTTTAATTTCAATTGATATTTTTTTAAAATGAATTTATATTTTTTTAAACTGAATTGATATTTTTTTAAATTTCGAATGAAACATTTTTAACTTCAATTGATATGTTTTAAGCTACAATCGGAAAAGGTAAATAAATTTCAAAAATATTTCAATCTAAATATTTAAAAATAATTTCTTTAATTTTTAATAAAAAGTAATATTAAAAAAATATATATGTGTTTAAGTGTATTGCCCCAACCCTTATGTATAAAATTGTAGACGAGGGTCACTAAAATGTGCTAGTGAATCTTTGGTTCAAATGTCTCCATATGGTAGTAAAAGAACTACCTCGTCAATAGTGCTCAAGTCTATTGGTAGATTTTCAATGACAAGCCTATGTTATATGTCAATAGGCGATTACATTGGCTGGGGTACACCTGGTCAGTAGTAGTATTGACAATGTCACTAGTAAGTCACTATCGGCATCGAGCGAGGAAATATCAATATTGTAGACTAGAGCGCCTAAAATTTTCTAGTGAATCTTTGGTGCCAATGTCTCCATGTCCTACCAAAAGAACTACTTAGTCAGTAGAGCTACGGTCTACTGGTGGATTTACAATGACAAGCTGATGTTAAGTGTCAATATATGATTACATTGGCTGGGGTACACCTGGTCCGTAGTACTACTGACAATGTCTCTAGTAAATCACTACAATTTCACTATTCGCATTTCCTGCAGGGGACTTTTAGTATTTAATCTTACAAATTTTGTGGTAGGTCCTATTTCCGTAAATAAAATATTTGAATTTATGAATTTAGTAATATAATGCAAATTAAAGTTTTTTCTGTGTAGGCTAATAATCAATTTGGATTCTCGAAGCTAAAACATTCGAAATAATCATATTAATAATAAATATAATATAATTTTCATCATTGTGGTGTAAATAATTATTTAAAATTGTGACTATTTTTGTAGTAAGGGGACCATAACACATCAAAAAAATTATAATGGTTACTTTTACTTTATAGTGTTATTTTAACTTTTACCAATACCGGCTCTAAGAATAGCAAATGAATTTAAACGTGTTAAAAAATCAAAATAATAGGGGTCCGCGTACAAGCAGAAAAGTTCGTGAAAGATCTGCGAGCCAAATAGGCGCGGATCCAGGGGAGGAGTAAACGGGATATTTCCCCTCCAAAAACGAATAGAATATACTTCATTCCTATTGGGTTTCTAAACGAAAATGTTAAAAATGGTGTGTTTCATTTAAAATTTCCTCTCCCAAAAGCTTTAGCTGGATCCGCGCCTAGAGCCAACAAGCAGTGAGAGCCCCTGATCCAGGGAACTTAAAGTTATATAAGAGAATAAAAAAAAGGAAATAATTTTCAAGAAGAAAAAATTCAACTATCCAAGAAAAATTAATTGTTTAGAATATTAAGCTTTTAATTAAAATATATCAAGCTTTTAATATAAAAAGCTAATGGAAATCTAAAATAATTTAAGATTCAAGTAAGTATACTTTATTTTCAATTGCAAGCAGCAATTTACGTTTTCATCCTTAAAAAAGTTTGACGTTTTGAGGCATTGCAAAGTGAACTTACAACGTACTATTCAAAAGCTTTGTAGTTGTATGTGCTACAATATTCTGCCTTACAACGGCTTTGAATTGAATAAATAAACATGTTTGTATGTACATATCATAAAAAAATACATAAAACCTCAGATAGAAGAATGATGATAATGAAAATATTATAACACAAAAACCATTTAGTCGTGTCATCAATGCAAACATCATTAGATGAACATTATGTTGTGAAACATAGTTTAAAATGTCACATATCAAAGTGTTTAAACACACACATTTTCATGTGCAGTTTTGTGTATATTTCATTCCCAGCGGTAAAATTCAGCACAGCATTATATTTCAAGCTTATTTGCGGGGCTATTTGGCTCAATCAACATTTTGTGAAATAATTGATACTCCTAGTTATCTAGTCCAGTATCTTTTTGTATCAAAAATGGTTCGATTAAATACTTAATATTTCTAATAACCGACAACAGCCTACTAATCGGAATAGAGCAAACACATCGATATTGTTGAGAGATTGCAGTGGCATCCGAACACAAATGGATTTGTTTAAATAACCGAAAACTTACAGGTCTCAGCTAACCTATTGGGTAATAAATAGTAATAAGTTAACAAAGTATTCATAATTTATATTAACAAACAAAGTTCTACTTTCGTGACGAAATTACATAAAGTTATGAAATTTTATAAAAGAATGATTATCTCATGTTATGTTATTTTGATGAACCCTTTAAAAAAGGTTTCATAAACCCTTTTAAAAGTTCTCATCAGTGAACGTCTGATGATTTTTATTGCTGGGATGTAACCAATATACACAATATCGCCACATGAAACGTAAAACCATGTAAATGACAAAAATTTCAAAATCGGGGTTTTAATCAGTTGGTTTATATTATAGCAAAAACCATGTTCCCACATATTTTTAGGCTCCTACGGCTATGTTCGGCGGCGCTATCATCAAAAAGAAAACAACGTAGCCACTATAGCTTGTACTATTTCATAAACGGCTTGCGCTCTCCTGTAAAATTTAAATAAATGTAGTTACATGGTTTTACGTTTTATATGACGATATATGAGTGGACTAACTCACATATAAGTCTTCCCTTATACGATTAATCGCAAACGTATATTTGATGGAAACAAATGTCAAATGGCACCTGTCAGTCTTTTCCTGCATCAAATACCTCCAAACAAATACTTATACATTGATGCATTATATATGTGTGTTCAGAAGTCTATACAAAGACGACAGAAAAACTGTGTAAAAATGCAAGAGAGTATCACTACAATGTTCTCCATAACTTGGCATTTGACAGTTTGACATCACAAAAGGTTCAGAGGTTACAACACTGTATATTCGTTTTACGTACGAACAGTTTTGTATTCCAGGCTCTTTTTATTTATTTTTTTTTTACTATTTTCAAATGAAATAATCTCATTTTTTTATTTTTTATTTTTCATCAAATCTAATATATGATTCGATGTTTGAGTGTGGGTATGTATGATTCTAAAAGTAAGAGAGATCTAACATGCATGTAGTATAACCAGAGTTTCAAAGGTCACTTCTATTGTATAGCATACGTCAAACGTGACATGTTACACACATGCATACACACATTCAGAACCAAACTCATTCATTATTTCTTGCAGCAGTTTCCAAAAGGTGTTGCACGTGTGTGTCTGTGTGTCTATGTGTCTATGTCCTTTTAGTTTTTGTAACTTTAAACCATCAATATCGTTTGGTGTAGCCAAAGCCAATCAGTTAAAACACTATCAAACAAATCTAACGTTTCTATTGATTGTATTTATTGTAGAGAAGGAAACAGCGCGTTGACTTACCAACTCTTTTAAGGCATAGATGCTAATCACAAATACTTTATGCTACTTTTTCAATATGTCCAAGTATACGAGTATATGTATATATGTAGTATAGTATGCATAAATCAAAATGCGAACAGACAGAATTTACACATCGTTAATTTTCGGTAAAAAATGTGCCTTTATAGGATATTAAAATCAAAAGCCAATGTTCTATTGAATAAGGATACTTAGGCTTTTCAAAAGAATGCTTAGAAAATGAAAAGCAAAGCAAAGCAAATTTTGGTAAGTACAAGTGCACTGTGGTAAGATTAATATGTAATTTATATAAAACTGCTGTTTTAAAAAAATAAAAAAAACAAAGTTGTATTTGTGGCACTAATTGGATGAAGTACTTTCGGCTACAGTGTGAGGATATCGGAACATATATTGACAGTAGACTTGGCATTAAATCCTTGTCGGCTATATTTACAACATTAACACAATAAAAATTCAGCAGAAACTATTTAGCACTGAGTATATTAGATGGTCAAACGAGTTAATCTACTGCTGATTGCCCGATTTCTGTAGCTCGAGTGTTTTGAAAACAACTAGGCTCAGTAGCGGTAGTACCCAGCAAATAATGAACATAAAAATCATTAGTTACAGCACTGATGAACTCGCTGAAAGTAGTTCTATTTCTGATGAAATATCAATGAATTTAACATGTGCTTGTCATAGGACGGAAGTAATCCAAAGAGCTGAATGGTATTCGCTTAAAAGGTGGTCAAGAACACTTTTTGACATAAACAACAGTCTAAGAATATTAAATTCATACCTGTAGTGATTGGCATCCAATGGATGTGTAAATCTGTGACGCGAACTACGATTTAATAAAAAAAAACAAATGACCGAAAGTGACCGCAAAAAACTAGTTATTAATAATTAAATTAAAAATACTTGCGGCTATATTTAAAGAGGCAACCATGCGCCACTATATTCCACTTTTTCAAAATATTAATAAAAATTTTATTTCATTAACCTTCATGTGCTGGGGATCGAAAACTTACGTGGGCGGTCGAATGACTACATTTGTAGTAATATTATTTTTGTACTACTTTGTCCCTATAAACAAGAAAAAATGGTTATATAATTTTATTTTGATTTTATTTTTATGAAACGTTGAACAAAACTGTTGTAAAAACTTAAATTTATTTTGTTTCTTACACCAACTGCAAATCTTGACATCGAACAGGAAATTAAAGAAAATGAAAAAGTTGAATTTGTTAATTGCCCTAGTGCCATTTCGATAGCAAGGCGTGTTGGAATGTAGCCTATTACCCTTGGAATTTCTGAGCGCTGTTCAATTGCAACAACTTTCTGCGCCTGTCTGTTTGCTGCATGTGATTATTATTTTCTATGTAGATTGTATGTAAGTATATGCAGCTAAGGCGGATACACCTAATAAGTTAAAAAATATTGCCAACGGCCAGCGCAATGTTTTACGTTTGTTAGAATATGCAGACAGCATTTTGTTCATTGATTGCCTGCTATACTTGCATTATAGCAGGCGCGGATCCAGCTTGAGCTCTAAGGGGGAAACCTCTAACTAAAACATACTATTTCGCATAACATCTTTTAGAAACTCAATAGAAATTGGCTATATGTTGCCCGTTTGGAGGGGGGGGGGGGGGGTATCCCGTTTCCCTCCCTCCCTTGTTTCCGCTCCTGGTTGTAGTCAAGTTTATAGTTGTACTAGATAATATTACAAGTGCCTTTCCTTGTGTTTGGCACATAGGACGACAGTGCAAACTTTGAGTCTAAAAAACCAAAACCTGTCTAGCTATCATTTCATCTGGTACAAAGGTTTTATTCTACATATATTATTTTGAGACTACACATAGAGAAGTGAATAAAAACATATATATATATATATATATATATATTTTTGAAAATGTTTAAATTGACCGTTTTTAGGATATAGCGATTTCAATTTTCGAATAGATACAATTTTTTTAATTCAAAGTTATTTAATTAGCTTGGCTGTTCGTTTTCAGCTCTCGATTAAATTATTTTTATTTTTGAAATAAATTCTAAAGCATGTAATAATTGAACATTCAAAGATATTTTTTTGTACGGAAGGTTGAACTTACATCAGATGTTTCGAGACCATCACAGTCTTTTCGTTTGCCTAGACGACACTGCCAACGAAGACAGCAATAACCAACTACCTGAGAATCCTATTTAATTTTTACCAATTGACAGCTAAGTCGTCATCTTCTGGGCATTTTCTCAACTATTGTGAGAAGAAAGGTTCGAAACTTTACTCTGTTTCTTATTATGCTAAACTTAAGCTTTTTGATTTCTATCATTAGCTTTAATTGAACATGATAACAAACACAGTGAAGTTCCGAACCTTTGTTCCGATAGTAATTGAGAAAAAAAAAATCACAAGATGGCGAACAAAGTTCATACCGGGTGAGGTCCATTTCAACCTTTTTTTGATTTCATGTGGATAAACTCATTCATGGATTTAATTTTTCTAAATCGAGTCGTTTTAAATCGAATAGTTTAAAAAAAACCCAGCAAAAAGTAAAAAGTATGTGAGGATTTAAGTCGTACCTACCCCTTACAAATGTATTTACATTTTCACAGCAATTAACTAGTTACTATTTGGCTTACTGGAAGCCAAAAAATAAGTAGTCAAATAAGCAAACTGAAATTAAAACTAAATTTTATACACATCATATTTTATTTAATAAAGTACTACCGATTACAAAAATGCAAAAAAAAATGTTTTTGCTGGACAGTTTACATTTATTGTGTGGTAATAGTTCCGTATCAAATATATCATAAAATGCATCGATGTTTTCTATACATCTGAACCGATTTTGATTTATAATTTATTTTTAATTTTTTTTGGATAGGTGACTTGATCGAGAGTGTTCTTAGCTCTTCCACCGTTTCTGATCGATAAAAAACAAAAGTTTCTCACTCAATCGGTTTCTTTGTTAAGTCATCAACCGTGCCGCTTGCAAAAATAATCTTTCAGACGGAACCGATATTCCCACCATCGCCAAATATTTAAAAGCGATTCTTGTACTTAGTTTTGGAAACTGCATTTTATAGTCTTTCCAAATTTCCACCCGATTTTCGATCAGTCTTTCGACAGAGTCTCCAAATAAACTGAAAGCTCATGGCACAACATATTCTCGAATTTATTACTGTTTCAGTTTCGATTTACCATTTCGTAATGGTTCGTGTCAACAACGTATAAAAATAGGTGATAATAATGACGTTTAAAATAATAATGACATTTAACATGGCTATAAAATATTTGTATTAAATTTGTCGCATATAAATTTTATCTTAACTTTTGCCATATATTTTTGAAAAATTTTTATATCACGATATTTTCAAGTTTTCCTAGGGGGATTATTGTATATTTCGTAATGCTATTTTTTTAAAGCTATGCTCTTTATAGCGCGCTATGATAGAAGGCTAAAAATGAAAAATTGTAACAAGACGACACTTTTGCCGTTATAACATTGATGTAAAAATTTTGGACCATACCTTAAGGCTTGGTTATAGATAAAACGTAATCCTCGAAACGATTTTTTTTTGTTGCCAGTGTATGGAATCAGCGTTCTCAGTTTTGGGGATTTGTCTCCAAACAGGGGATTTTTTTTGGGATTGGGGATAAAAATTTTGTGAAAATCTATAGGGGATTCTATAGGGGAATTTGAAATCTATCTCTTCTGTACCAAAATCATTTCAAGATACCAGTCACCCAACAACTATGGCGTGGAGGCACAGTGAATCAGTAAAACACAGAAATAGCTCCGAATCGCTTCATACAAAAATACTCTAAAAACAGTTCAGTTTTCTTCTCAAATGCTAAAACCTTTAATTACAAACAACATGTACAACAAAATTGCATTAACTGATTATTCATAAGATTTTGATTCTGAAGTTTTTGAAATTATGAACATTGATACATAGTGATATATGATGGAAATATTTCGATTTGAAATCGGCACCGATTTCAAAAACAAATTCTACTGAAAGATGACTTATTTACCACTTTTAATGTTTTCAAGGCATGGATATTTTATTCGAATATTTATTTTCGATACAAAACAATAAAAAAAAATTGTAATAATAAGTAATCTTGCAGCAGAATTGGTTTTTGCATACCACATATGCAATTGTTTTATTCTTGTGTGTTCTTTACCTCATATGTAGATATGTACTTTGAACTCAAAGTATACATATCCAGCGGTAAAACGTACGACGCTTTCATTAAACATGCCTTTATAAAGGGCTTCAAAGACCTGAAATAATATTCAAAACTAAATTTTTTCAGCCTTCTCATGATAGACGAGAGAGTTCGAAATAAAAATCCCTATAATCAAAAATACCCAGTAAAAAAGTTGCTTCCAATAAAGCAGGTTTCTACTATTATGGAATAAAAGTAGCGCTGACAAACCTGCTGATATCGCTGCTGATTTTTGTATGTCGAGTTCCCGGATTGAAGTACTACATTTTTGCTCACAAAAGCGCAGAAAATCATCAACATTTTCAGCACTAGAACTGCAAATATATGAAAAAATGGTTCCATTTTGCCATTTTGAATTTTTCTTATTTCTTTTCTTTATTTATTTTTATTAATTTCATATTTTTACTCACTGTTTGTTATTTTAAATTCAACTAGTATCGAAGTAAGCACCTTTAGGTTTGAAGTCCAACGTACCAATCACTCGACCAACAACACTGTTGCAAAACGGCACCAAGAAACTCAAATAAACTTACTCTTCATTCTCGCTTAAAAAGCAGCTTTGGATCAGCACTATAAAATAAGCTTTTTTGTATAGCTCGTGTACGAAGCTTTTGTATAAATAAAATTCAAATACTTTTCTCGCTTCAAAACCTGCATTGTTGTGACGCTATGAAATCAGCTTCTGAACAAGCTCATATTTAAAAGCGAATTATGAAGCGCTTTATTTTTTTAGTGCTTCAAAAAAAATGAAAATGTTTTACTGGGTATAGAAGCCGCTATAGAAATACCCAGATAAAAAATATACCTCCTTTTGATTTTTAACAGACCTTCCCAGATAGGCCTTCTATGAGGCATGCCACGTATGACCAGCAAATAGGCCTGCTAAAGAATGAATTCACTCAGATCTGCTGAGTTATGGGTCGAGGAAGGAATTGGTCCGCAATGACATCACGGGGGGAAAAATATGAATATGCAATAGGAAAGGAAGTACTAGAGCCTGCTAAATAAAGCCTTATAGGAGGCCTTTTTACTCCTTCCGCTTACTGCTGGGTTTTTGTAGATATAAAATTTGTTTTAAAATATTCAATATAAATGGATTTAATTATATAAAAATATTTTCGTATATATTTCCTTTGAAATAATATGGTTTTCTTATTAATATGATTATTTCGAACGTATTTGCTTTGTGAATCCAAATTGATTATTACGATAAGGTTCGCAACGTTATATTCAGAAAGAATTGCGCATGATTAATATTCCAAGGAACAAGGGAAAATGTAACATCAACTTAATTTTTCAACGTACATAGTAGAACAGAGTAGCGCCACTTTCGGAAACCGCTACACTTCCACCGTCAGTGCTCACGTGTATTTGCTTATCACCACTTGTCAGGTGGCTCTGTTGAATGTGATTTAAATTCTTATATATACAACTTTTTCGTAAAAATTGAATACGAGAATTAGATCACTCTCAAGCTGATATTAAAGTGCACTTTCCCAGCGTTGCCATCGGTTTATTTTTCTTTATTTTTCTTCATTGCAATTTTTCTGATTTTTGTTCTACTCAAGACAAACTTTTTTGGTTTGATTTTATACTTAAGTATATATGAACATGTAAATATGTGGTTTTCTTTTTAATGCACTGTGGGGATTTTGGAGAAGGAAAAATCGAAAATTGAGAATAAGGTATGAAATAGAACTGGGAGCCCTGTATGGAATTTGGTTTCGTTGACGATTACGGTGTATCCGGAAACGACCCTTTAGGGGTTTCCCTTTTGTTTTCTGCATAGTATCATTCTAGGCAATAGAAAGAGCATTTTTAAGGAAACTCTTTTGGGGATATTCCACTTTAATAATCTTACATAATTTTCTTGACTTTTCTTTAAAAAGTTAAAAATTTCAATTTACATGAACTTAGCTAACGTATAAAAGAAAAATCATTTATCCTGTAGTGTTTGATTTAGATAAACTTCTTTTTCTATGTAAATACTTCGTGGTTTTTAGGATAACTATTTTATTTTTCTCATGTCTTGCTTTAAATATATAAAATTTTAACTACCAGAATATTTTAATGAAAAAATACGAATTTTTTTTATTACTGGGGAAGGTTGCGAGACATTTTTATGAAATAACATATTGTTAACAAAATCTTTAAAAAAAATTATCAAAATTTCATATTGTAATTCTTTAGCTTAAACAGTTTTTATTAAACAAAAAATTCTATACAAAAAAGTCATGGCTGTGCCAACTAACTTCTTCATATAAACTCTTCTAACACATGAGTGAATTTGCGATTAATATTAAAAAAAAAAACAAACAATAAAACCGATAGAAAACCGAAAAAATTTATAAATAAATTTTATAAAATGGTTTTGTATCTATGCGAGTATCGAAGTGTTTCATTTTATTGGCAAATATGTAAATGTGTGTGCGTGCTCGTGCATGTGTATTTAGATACAATTTATTATTATTTTTTCACCTTTAGTTTGAATTTATATTAGTGACTATATAGAGAATACATAAAGAATTTTTCGACCAAAAATTTGTGGTATTATTATGCGGTTCATGTTCTGTGGCATGAACAATTTTATATTATTTTTGCCATCCTCGCTATCACTCTTTAATATATATATGTGTGTGTGTATGTGTGTGTTTGTGTATTTCGAGTGGAAGTCGTATTAATGATGGATGGTTGGTTTGGGAAACATTTTCAACTTTTTGGCTTTTTTTTAGTTTTTATTTAAATTTTATCTGACTTTTTTTTATTTCGATAAATACCAATAACAACTTAAACATGCACAAAATTGGTTTTAATATTAAATGGATACAAAAATGAGCAAAGAATTTATAAATTAAACTGTGTAACGAATAAAAATTAATTAATAATTTATGTGAGGCAACACAAATGCACACATGTGAGATTAATAAGAATTTTGGGAATGTTTGCTATATAGTAATTGAAAGGCTTAAAAGCAAAGGGGTACAAGTACAAAAAATAAAATTTTGAGTAATTAAGCTTCAAAAGTTTTTTGTTCCCATACATTTCATACATAGCATTTTTGGTTTTTAATACATACCATCTTTTTTGATCGTCCTACAGGTCTAAATTTTTATAGAGAGATAGATATTAGTATTAAATGTTGATTCCTGCATATAACTCAATTTTTATAGTTTTGGCACTTGTACCCCCTCAATTGTAATTGGCAACAGGCAAATATTTTATGAAAAATTTTAATGAAATTTATATTGAAACATGGCCACAAGACTTTATTACAAAACCTAAAAAATAAAAAAGTTGACTTCAAAAAATTTGTCAGCTACTATGTTTTAAAGTTTTGCATCCTAACAACATATAAAATTCAGTTTTTCTAATTAAAATTTGGCTACGAGGGTGAGTAATCTGCTATCAAAGGCTGTCAAACACAAACTAAATGAGGCAGCTTGTTTAAATTTTGACAGAAGTCAACTGGCAGATGCCTGTGGCCAGGAGCAGTGTTGCCCTTACAGTTAAAAGGCGGGATATTGAAAAACCGACAGATTTATTGGCCCGCCATCGTATAATTTATAAAAAATCACACATAAATTAATATACAATAATTTTTAGGTGGGAATTGAAAAAAATAATACTTGAATCACTGAATCATCCAAAAAAAACATGGTTCTACTATATTCACAAAAAAATTATAACTAACGTTTTAATTTTAAACCTGTTAAACCTTTTCCTAAAATGAAGCAGACCTTAAGATTATAATGTACAAAAGTATATTAAAATCATAAATTATCAAACTGACATGGAAAGTATCAAGGATTAAATAATCTACAAAAATCCTTTAGAGTATAAAAACTTACGCATACAACAAAATGAATTCATGCATGTATATCAGCAAAAAAAAAATCCTTTCAGAACTTAAAGCAGGCATATGTTTAGCACCATGTTGGCTACAAGAAACAAACGAGCACATTGAAAGAAACATTTCTACTTTAGTTTTACATTTTTTAAACATTTCCTTGTTAGTTTTATTCCTAAAGAAAAAAAAACGAAAAAAATCATAAATTGTTTCGCTTTAATTTGAAGTGTTCTTTTTTTAATATTTGCTTTGTTTTTCTTTAGTTGTTTTAGTTTTTCACGCTCTCTTTGTTTTATTTTTTTACAATTGCAATTTACGTGATAATGATTCTAAATTATAGAACAACTCAAAGTGTAGTTTTTTTCTTTTTTACAACACGATTTCAAGCGAATTTAATGCAAACAAAAGAAATAAAACAGCCAGCACACTAATTTTTTATCATTTTTTTAACACATGTCCTTTACACATCTATACACGCAACTATGCCCAGAGTGCATACAGACTTCAAGGCAATAGCAGAATACGTGCGTATAATAAAAGTTTACATATTTCTTTAAAAACTGTCATTCCAAAAGAGGGACAATAAACACCATATATTGTCATAATATAAGATAAGTTAAAAATATTGAACGGCTAAAATTGTGGATGTTTCCCTTTCTAAACGTATTATTCTGCATTTTTAATTCAACACACATTTAAGAAAAATCGGCAAAATTTTGATTATAACAGAAACACACTATTTATTACAGAGACAATTATTGCGTTTTCGTATATTTCAAAATAATCACTCCATATTTATTTTAAGTGAACCGCATCGTGTGCCCTATGGTTATGTTGACCTTGTTTATTTTTCATTTGAACGGATTTTGATGAGATTTTCGAAAAATTACATTGTTTTTGAGGCTAAGACCTGATTAGTTACGCGAATATGTATTTTCAAACATTTTATATTAAAAGATTATTGAAATCTACACACAGAAAAATAAGGAATGTTAAATCAATATAACGTAATTTTAATTGGAAATCATATTAAATTTATGAGAAATAATTTATTGTTTATGTTTATTTGCTTTCTTAATTGCTACAATTCACTGTTGTGCTTAGTTGTGCAAGCTGTTGTTGTTGTGTTGTAGTTAATTTGTATATAGCCTTCAAATAGCCGACAAACATCGTATTAAGCTAAGAAGTACTCTGTTCAAATTTGCGAAAAATGTTGATCAACATTAGTTTTTTCATACGAAAAATATGACAAGTAACCAATTATAATAGCCCTTGAAAGTATGCTGCAATTGTGTACGTTTTAAAAAAAACCCCAATGTGTTTGTTGTAAATTCCACACGAAAAAAGTGGTGCTTATATTATTTCGCATGCAGACTCAAAATGTAGTAGATACACAGTGATGTTATATGTAGGGAAAAATCCCTATTCGTTGGGATTTTTTGTCTAAAAAATGACCGCAGGGAAAAAAGGACAGATTTTTTAAAATCATGAAAATGTAGGGATTTTTTAAAAATGCTAGTTTTTTCGTTATTTTATTACAGGATTTTTAGATTTTGGCTGATTTCGGTCCATTATGGCTTACAATTTTTGTAATTGCATGAACTATTCAATAAAATTATAAAACTATGGTTTTGTTTTATTATTTTTGGTACATAACAGCTTCCGAAATGACAAAAATTGGTTAAAAAAGTTAAAAATTTTATAAAATTTTTAGTTTGGCCCTTTATAACTCTGTAGTTTTTTATCCGATCAAATCCAATTAGCCAATATTCGACGTGTAATTTAGTAGATATATAACTCATTTTATTCGAAGGCGAAAAATACAAATGTACCGTCGTTATCTGGACAATGGCCGAAAAGATTTTTTCGTGTTTACACATCCTAAGTAGTAATACATTTAAAAATGCATTAGCAAATTTTAAACTTTCCAAAAATAAAAGTTTGTAAAACAGTGCAATTCATATAAAAGTGTATATCTTTATATCTGATGATCCCGATAAAAAGGGAACTCGTCTTCCGTAGGTCGAAAGTTAGCTACATTTCCTAAAACTAGACAAAATTCTGAAAATAGTGCAATATTTTTACTTCGAAATTCTAAAAATCTGTATAACCACTTTAAATAAATTTTATATATCAATGGCTTAACATGAAAAAGGCGTATCTCGATTTTTTGAAATCGCCTTTTTAACGTTTTCTAGTAGTCAACGTGTCATTACATCCTTCTTAGGGCCATTATTACAACTTGGTAATAGCTAAAGGCAGGATTTTTTCGGACGAATAAACAGTCTATCGTTATTAAAAATTAACTTTAACCTACCAGGTAAGATGACCTTGTGTTAATCTTATCGCTCAGTTTCAGTTAAAGTAAAATTGTAATAAAGATAAACTGTTGAAACGTCCGACAAAATCCTGTCTTTAACTATTGCCAAGTTGTAATAATGGCCCTTAAAGAAGTTAGAAAGTTGCAGCTCAGTTTTTTCCTTCTCCTGTAAAATATCGAAAATTCGAGACAAGCTTTTTTCGTATATGTACATTAAACACAAAGGGGCTTATATGCATTCATATATTATCATTTAAAAGTTGTAGGGATTTTTGTAAAGATAATTTTTTGGGCGCGTAGGGAAAAGTAGGAATTTTTTCGGGCTGCGTAAAGCCTTTTCAAAAAAGTATATAACATCACTGTAGATACATTTCATATGTTTTTCACAAAATAAACAGAGTACTACTTCTGCAACAATTTTTCATGAGAATTTCGCGACAATTTTTTTTTATATGAACTTTTGACAGCAGTTCGCACGAAATGATGAACACAGTACCATGCTTTACCAGCGAAAATTTCCTACTAATGATTTAAAATTATCATTTTTTCATATTAATTTAAATGGAACATTATTAATCTACCATTATATTTCTTTGATTAAATATTTTTCACTGTTAAAACAGCTTTGTGATAAACATTGCATTGCATTTTAAATCAACATGGCTACAACTTTAATTCCAAATAAATTGTACGTTAAATAATAAGTTAAAACATGTTGAATTAAAATTAAAGTCATGTTACTTTCGATAACATTTATTTAGCGCATATCTAAAGTAAAGTTTGAACCTGTTGTGGCTGCTCTGTTTACCGCGTTGACAACCAACCAAGTGGCCCGAGCGCAAATCTTGGTTGGGGCAGTCAACTACAACACACGTAAGTAAAATAATTACTTAAATAGCTACATTAAAGTCATGTTGTTTCTACTTGAAACAACTTTAATTCAAAATGATTCTTCGTGTTGTTTTAATATCAAAATCACGTGGTTAAAACTTGAAATAGCTTTGTTTCAATATGATTATTCATATTATTTTAGTTTAAACTTCATTTTGATTAAACTGTATCGGAATTTTAAACCAACATGAAATATAGTTATTTCAAAAGGAAAGATGTTCTTTGAAAGGTATTGTAAAACTATATTGAATTAACATGAAACACTTATGTAGCAAAATCACTACCGCAGCATGTCGAATTAATATCGTTTTCGACGATTTCAACATGAAAGTTTTCTGTGTGTATTGATCCATCATATGTATATATCCACAAATATATTGAAACACATGCACATTGAAACACAGGGTGATTTTTTAAATTCTTTTTGTTTTGCAGTTCCCACCTGAAATTCAGAGCGATATGTCGTTAAAAAAAGTACCCTGAAAGTTACTGCACTCAATATTAATTATGTAACCAAGTAATGTGTTTTTCTAAAAAAAAAAATCAAAACTCAGCAGCACTTTATGCTATTACATTGTATGTGATCTCGATTTACTCAGAATTAACCAATCTTCAAAAAAGACCCTAATGAAGAAAGTGTAACTGGTACTGGTGATTTTGTACGGCTCATTGAAATTGATGTTTACCGAAAATTGAGTTTTTTTTGGAGTTATCTCCGAAATAATCAACTTTACCAAAAAGATGTTAATAAACTATTTTTGGAAACTTAATTTCCTACAAATATGTTATATAAACAAAATGGCTTAGTTTTAATATAGCTTGATACATTAGGCTTTAACTTATGAGTAGTATGAAATTTTTACGGTTAATCGAATCAAAAAATATATTTAAAAAATATTTTTAATCAAAAAACCCGGCTGCGTAAAGAAACTAAAAGAAAAGAACAAGTCCAGTATACGTTAGTTTCTTACACAGTCGGGTTTTTTTATTTTTTGAATTTATTTTTTATTTGTTTTCTTCTTAGTTTTCGTACACAGTTTGGTTTTAGATTTTTTGCTAGAAGTTCATTTTTTACGCAATTGGGTTTTTTTTTTGGTTGTTAACAAAATTTAAACCGTCATCCAAAATGAAAAATGCTAAGAGAAACCTAAGGATTATTTTTAAATACCTCTTCAACGATACCCATTTTGATATAGTTCGCCGGGTTTTTATTTTTTGTTTTCACTTTCACAAAATGGCAATAGTTGGATGGACGCCATATTGAATTTTGACTACTGTCACATCACTAGTGACACTCGCAGGATTCAGACAAATAGATTGACGTAAGAATTATCGAAATTAACTCACGGTTTCGGTTTGTATAGTGCCGCAAAGAAACACAAATACATAGATATGCTGATAAGCACAGTATTTTTCTTTGCGTCGCGCAGTCGGGTAAAAATAGAATATATTAGAAAAGGGCGAAATTTTTAAATATACTCAAATTTTTTATATTACACTGAAATAATTTTTTTCTAAAATTCTGTGAAATTCGACATTAATCCAATGAAAAGCTTTATTAATACTCAACCAAAAAACCTTTTTTTTAAATTTTGTCAATATTTTTTTCTATGTTAGTGACAACTTCACTCACGAATTAATTGTTGTTTATGTGCTTTTATATACAATAAAACTCATAAAAGAAACTGTGCACACATTTTTGAGTAAAAAATATAAAAAAAAAACTTGTATTAAATTATTTTGCAACTTGTGGGATATGAACCACTCATTTTGTAGCCTTCAAAATCTCTGATATTTTATTAAATTTTATTTATTTGGAAAAAGGAAGAACAGAAATACTTTTAAACTTTCTTTTTTAATTCTTTTAAAATATAATTTGATTTCTATATTTTTGCATACACAAAGTTTTCTTAAGTTTTCTTTTTGGGTTTATACAATTTTGCCATTTCTATTAAAAATGTTCCAGAAGTTACAAAAAAAAAGCAATTTCATTTAGTTTGTGAAGAACTTTAAGCCGCTTTGCAATAACATGCGAAATTCTAAATCAATTTAGAATATATTTTTTTACTAAATTGTATTTTAAGTTTGAGTACAAAAATGTGCCATTTCTCTTATCCACTGAAAAAAAAATAGAAGGATTATTAGAATATACATACATATATTAGATATATACACATTTATTAAAGTCATGCAAAACGCTTTCTTTTGCTGTACATATAAAGAATATATGAATTTGTTGGATAGTTTTTATTTATTAATGTTACAAATTATGTATGTATACTATTATATCCTAAGACCATTAAGAAATTTATTATTTGACATATTGTCATAATATTATTTTAAATGAATGTTATTTGCTGGTGTTTAAACATTGTCTATATGCATTTAATTGGTGCTAATATGTAAATGATATTCAAAAATAAGCATAGTAGGCTTTGAAAATTATACAAAACCTAGCAAATAATTTGTATGCGATATGAATCTATTTTATTTTTCTACACCTTAAGATACATTCAAAAAATAAAATAGATTCAAAGTCGACTATGCTTATTTTTGAAAATAATTTACATATTTGTGAATTCTCAAATGGTTTTTAAAAGTTTGTACATATAAAGTCTGACTTGCCGGTAAGCAGTAACATACACATATCAACATTCGCTGATGATACAGCTTTCCTAAGTGTTCACAAAAGCCATCAAGAAGCCACCCGCAATTGGTAGATTATATGCCCCAGTTGGAACAATGGAAAACAATGAAAAAATTCAAAGGCAACAAAACAAAATACTCCGTACGATTATAGCAGCCCCATGGTATGTCAGAAACAAGCGAATTCATAAAGACCTAGATGTGCCGCCGGTTAAGACAGTGTTTTCTAAACACGTGACAAGCTACATAAAAAGATTTGAGTTGCACCCAAATCATTAACTTTAGAGGCCACACTCAGCGGAGAAGGAGGGACACTCTTGCTCTCATTCGAACCCGAGAGACGTAAACAACCAAACAACCAACCGCTGAAACAAATATTTTTGTCTGGCACTGGCTGGACTTTAAAATTAAAATTTTAGAGTTAAGATTTGATTACTTATTGTTAGTTCAATTTTATTGAAGATACAATAAATAAATATAACCGAAAAAAAGTCTGTACATAAGATAAGTGGTTTGTTTGTAACTGTTAAAATTTGTGTTTTGTTTGAAGTCTACTGGCGATTTGGTAAAGCACCAATGAAATGCATATAGACAATGCTCAAGCACCACCAAATAAATTTCATTTATTATATCATTAAACTTATTTAGTTTTATGGAGAATAGTACATAAACCCTACTCTCGTTGTACCGAGACTGACCAGCATCTTAGATAGTAATGGAAGCCAACAACCAGTATTGTTGTATCTTGGAACTTGTGCCAAAAAAAAAAATATTTTATCAGATTTTGCAGACCCATAAAAATCCAATTTAAAAAGAAACACAAATTGAAAAAGAAAGAGTAGGAGATGAAATAAAAAATATCCTTGAGATTGAGATAAATCAATGGAAATAAATCACAAACTAAACTTAGGAATGCTTGAGGGCAAAGTGTGTAATGATAATAAAACTGTTACGTTTGTGGTGCTACGAGCAAAGCTTTGAATTCTATTGATTAAATGATTACCAGAATTGTAATGTCGACTTATCTACTCTCCATGGCTGGATTAGGTTTTTTAGTGTCTTCTCCATGTCACATACAAATTGCCACTTGAAAAGTGGCAGGCTAGGTCAGATCATGATGCCAGTCATTTTGTTAAAAAATATGCATGGTATACAATGTCACCTATCCTTCATAAATTTTTTATTCACGGGACGGAAATAATAACCAATGCCTTTTTGGCAATTAGTGAGCTTTCAGAAGAAACAAAGATGTTAAAAACTATAGGGAATATTTTGCGCGTAAATGAAGCCGGGAAAAAATTAATGAAAGAATATTTAAAAGATTTCTGCTTACTGCAGATCCATTCAGTATCAGCATGATTGAAACTAATAAGAAAACACGATTATAATAAAACATGATTTGGTTTGCCTGTCGTTGAATGATAATACAGTTTACTGACGCAATAGAATATGATTTTAGAGCATTTTTAATGCTTCGAAAGAAGCGATGTTTTATGTCAAAACAAGAGATATTAAGTGGGACATCGCGATAAAAAATCATGCATGTTTGAAGCACTTTTCGAAGCTGGAGCAACAACAAC
The DNA here is from genome assembly GCA_956483635.1 of Panzeria rudis. Taxonomy (NCBI): domain Eukaryota; kingdom Metazoa; phylum Arthropoda; class Insecta; order Diptera; family Tachinidae; genus Panzeria; species Panzeria rudis. The sequence continues at coordinate 31,281,922 of OY101449.1, read as the reverse complement.
AACAACCTTCTCTCGCAGTAGTTTTTACTGGGAATGTATAGTTATTTCAAAACATCAAAATATCGATAATAATTATTTTCCCTGAATTAATCTCCAGTTGTTCTATAATTTAACCTCCTGTAGGGCGGGTAACAATTCAAACCCAGATTAATAATATTAAATATATCTTACATGATTTGTAAAGTAATTTGAGAAACTCGATGAGCGCTGTTTTTTCTTAAGCGATTAACTTAAAATTTCGTAGAAAAATTTACCATTTTCACCAATGCTGAACTGTCCCATATTTTTGGTGCTTTAAATGCGTCCGCAATGCATTGCGTTCCGCAATTGCAGTGCCATTATTTAGGAAACAAATTACACCGTCTAAATAACAAAGAAAACCATAAAAACATTACAAAGAAAACATGTTTCATCATATCGTATCGCAGTACTGGCCCCAGTAAAAAACTTGCTTCCAATAAAGCAGGTTTCTACTATTATGGCATAAAAGTTGCGCTGACAAACCTGCTGATATCGCTGCTGATTTTGGTATGGCGAGTTCCAGGATTGGAGTACTACATTTTTGCTCACAAAAGCGCTTTTTAAGCGCTGAAAATCATCAACATTTTCACTACTAGAACTGAAAATATATGGAAAAAATGGTTCGATGTGGATTGGCGTCGTTAACGCCATTTTGAATTTTTCTTATTTCGTTACTTTATTTATTTTTATTAATTTCATATTTTTACTCAATGTTTGTTATTTTAACTTCGACTAGTACCGAACTAAGAACCTTCAGGTTTAAAGTCCAACGTACCAATCACTCGACCAAAAACACTGTTGCAAAACGGCACCAAGAAACTCAAATAAATTTACTCTTCATTCTTGCTTATAAACCTGCTTTGGATCAGCACTATAAAACCAGCTGTTTTTATAGCTTTTGTACGAAGCTTTTGTATAAGTAAAAAGCAAAACCTTTTATCGCTTCAAAACTTGCACTGTAGTGACTATGAAATCAGCTTCTGAACAAGCTCATATTTTAAAGCGAATTATGAAGCGCTTTATTTCTTTAGTGCTTCAAAACATATGAAAATTTTTTACTGGGTTGTTATTTTAACTTCAACTAGTATCGAACTAAGAACCTTCAGGTTTGAAGTCCAACGTACCAATCACTCGACCAAAAACACTGTTCCAAAACGGCACCAAGAATCTCAAATAAACTTACTCTTCATTCTCGCTTAAAAACCTGCTTTGGATCAGCACTATAAAATCTGTTTTTTTTTTGTATAGCTTGTGTACGAAGCTTTTGTATAAGTAAAAAGCAAATACTTTTCTTGCTTCAAAACCTGCATTGTTATGACGCTATTAAATCAGCTTCTGAACAAGCTCATATTTTAAAGCGAACTATGAAGCGCTTTATTTCTTTAGTGCTTCAAAAAACATGAAAAATTTTTACTGGGACGCAATTCGTATGAATTTGATTTAAACGCAAGTCGGCACGGGTTCCTAAAAAGGCTCAAATTATTTTCCCAGGTGTGCATATCATCCTTACGAAGGTATTAGGAAAATAAGGACAAAATACGACAGGTACTTACAGGTACAGGTGTCTTATGTTTCGAAATCAATTTTTTTACGCATACCCTCTAAATATTTTCGTAATGACACAATGTTCTTCAGGAAAAAAAATGTGATCCTTTTTATGAACGTTAGCCCATGCCGATTTGCGTTTGAATCAAGTTCATAAGAATTGCGCTAGTAATGCGATACAACATGATGAAACATGAATAACAATCGTATTTAAAACTACAAAAAGTATGGGACAGTCTAATGTAGATAGGCATTCTTTAATCGATTTACAATTCCCACTGCAGTGATTTTTTATTTTTTTTTTTCTTTTGAAATATTGAAAATAAAAAATTTTAAAAAATGTGGCCATTTTTCACTCTCATTTCAAGGGCTTGATTTTTTTTCACGGCTACATGAATTGAGATAACTTAAATATTTCTTCCGCATATTATGAAGGATTTAGTCATAAAACATATTTTCTTAAATTAAGCTAATAACTGAGATGTTAACGAAATTAGGAAAAAAAATCACGGCAAAAACCAAAGTTTGAAAATTCAAAGCCAAATATCTCTAAAAATATTAGGGATATCTTAATGAAACAAAATGTGTCTTAATAAGCTTTACAACTAGTTTAAACTCATTAAAATCGGATAATATTTATAAAAGTTATGAGACCAACAAAGATTTTCATGCAGTTGATACCCTATAGCTCACCGTGTGTTTTAACAGGGTGATCTAAGTTTCATCACTCTTAATGCTCAGGTCCTCCTCTATGATTTTTTTATACATCGTTTAGTAATCCGAGCGTAAGTTTCAAAGATACAGATTTATTACCCTTTTTTCCAATTGTAACCACTGTGTGACGTTAAGACTTTTAAAGAGTTTTTCAAAGACTTTTGGAAAACTTTAATAAAAAATTACATCTCATATTTTGCTGCATATTTCTTTAATAATTTCCTTGACTTGCAAGCAGGGAACATTTTTGCATTAACAAACAAAATTATGATTTCAATACCTTTCACAGCAATAAAATTTCTTTTTACTTGTCATGCATGTCCTTCGCTTTTATTTATTTTCTGCTTTTCTCTTTAACAAACAGAAATAGTATGCATGTCGACTATAAGTGTATGTATTTGCATTGGTACAAGTGTATTAATACACTCAAAATATTTTGTAAGTAAAATTAACTGGAAGTGCATTACAAATAATTTAATAGTAAAAAAAAACATTTTTAAAACAACCTCTTTTTAAATGCTCTAGTTCTGTTTGGGAACAGCACTGCGCACATTTCGGTTAAGTAGAAGTAATTTAAAAATATTATTAAGTTTATATGGGCGTGGTATTTCCCACTTTTGTAATCATAAATTTTTGTTGTAATGGTATATCAAATCGCGCACAAAGTTCCATAAGAATCCGTTATATATTTCCACTCTCAATTTTGTCTTGTCACAAGCACACAATATGTATGCAACGCTTTATAAGAATCAGTATGATAGCACTAGTAGAAAAAGCTGTCGCAAGATTTGCCCTGGTGCTGACTTTAGACGACATGTATTTTACATTTGACTTGTCAAATTTCCCACTGCAAAATTTATACATGCCGTGTGAAATATATAAAACATTATCAGATGACATTTACAGAAGCAAATTCATATGAAAAATTTTCAATTAGAGCATGTTCTATTTTCATCTGACAAAGCTTATGACATCAGCTGTATTGAATTAACAAAATTGTGTTTTGGCTGCAGAAACATTAAAAAGCATAGATCGCTTTATATATTTATGAAAATTGTGAAAAAACTCACTTGTTATGAACACTAAGAGGTTATGTCAGATGTAATTGAACATGTACGTGTGAAAGCAAAAATTCATAAACGGTCTGTAAATTGAAAATTTTGACAAACATGTGAAGTTACATATGTCTCACACACCTGACAAGCCATGTGTAAAAAACATGTCGTCTAAAGTCAGTATTAACAAACATGCTAATATTTCAGGTTAAATAAAAGGTTTTAATACAAAAATTATTTTCATTATGTTGACATTTTTGTTAATGTTTTGGTTTCTTTAATAAACTAAGAAGTTCCACTACAAGCAGAACAAAATTAAAACAATCAATTAACTTTCAAAGAAAATCATTTTTTCATTTATTTTTTACTTTACTGAAAACTTTTTCAGTAAACCGAAAACAGTTAATGTAAATATTTTTTTAGTGTATGTGTGAGTCAAATATAATATTTTGTATAATTTTATGCATTAAAGACGTGCTGTTATTTGGTGACATGAAACTACAGCTATATTTTTACATTAAACCCTTTCTCTTTTTACGCTTCTTTAAGCAACCAAAAACAGAATTGGGGCACATAGATTCCTATACACGTAAGGGACCAATAGAGCAGCTGCAAAAAAAGACAATTTTCATTGAAAGTAATATCTGTGTAACACTACGAACCCATAAATATTTCATGTGTAAATGTGCAGTAGAAATAAAAAAAAAATAAAAATAAAGTGTTAAGAAAGTTTTTATTTTTGACGTTAAAAACCGTATGCAAAGTGTTTTCTTTCTGTTTCCAACAAAAAAATTTTTTTAAAGCTTGCTTGAGAGAATAAATAAGCAGTATTGAATAAATTGAACATGTGTGTTCTAAATATTGGCTGGTGGATGTTTAAATATTACTGTAATTTTCGCAAAGATAGCGGTTAGAATGTTTCAGAGCTTACTTGCTTTCTACAAAATCATAAATTATGAAAATTTTATTAATATAATCGGATACAGAAATGACTGTGGTGAGAAAAATAAAAAGCAAGTTAAATTTACATTTATCTTTCTTTTACTTCTTATGAATGTTGCATTCAGTAAAATTCTATAAATGAGTTTTTTAGGTCGAACTGATTCTATTTTTATAGATTTAAAGGTTTCATGTCATTTTGTTTAAGTTTTAACGAAACCCGCAAGAGATGACATATATAACGTTTGTGATGGTACATAAAATGTATTTTATGCTGCTAGTAACCCACGATCCATACACTCTGTTATGGTTCCGTCGTATGCACACTGTGACTTTTTATACTTTTAGCTGGCCAAAAGTAAAAAAAAGCTCCCCGATCTTGATGATTTTTCGATATGTGATAGACAGGAGTACAGGTGACACAAAAACATGCGAAGAAGAAAAGGAATGGCAATGAATATAACGGTTATCAAATATTCAGTATCACGAGCAGCTGAAAAACAGGCTTCTTCAATTAGCGATTTTAGTGATTTTATTATTGTTGTAAAAGTTTTTGTATGTATACTCTAAAATATATTATTATTTTTTCTTAAAAAAGGCTTCATTCACTTTAAATAGTTTTCGTTGCTTTTTGAGTAATGTAATATATAATTTTAGCCAAAAGCTCATTGAAGTAAAAATCCACTAAAAGGAAGAAAGCCAAAAATGTATATACAATTTGTAATAGAGTCGAACTAAATTGTTTACCCGAGTGCAGCTGTTATACTACCACCAGAATTTTAAGTAGAGTCTCTAATTTAAATATTAAAAAAGATTGGGTGCTACAAAGCGCAGCATATTTTTTTAACCGACTTCAAAATTGATAAACTTCAAATCGTGTGTATTTTTTGATGTTTGCACAGGCATAACTCAACTGATTTTTAAAATTCTTTTTTTTTGTTTGAAAGTGTTTGCCTGCAATTTGGTCCCATAATTTTTTTTCGAAAATCGTAGGGGGGAAATTTGCTCCTCCCATGCATAGCTTTGTCATTTGTCAACCAATTTTCAAAAATTTTTTTTTGAAAGGGTTTGCCTACAGTCTGGTCCGACAATCTTTTTTCTTTTAAAAACGGTGGGGAAATTTTATTACCTACCAAAAAACATAAACATTATATGTACCATTTCATACGAGAGTTATTGATTTTGGCCACCAAAGGAAGTGTGGCTGGGTTCTTCTGGTTTAAGGCAAGCCAAAGCATTTATGCAGTCATTTTCATATGGTGTCATCCTGAATTTTAACAGGAATGATTTGCGGCTGGTTACAGGCTTTCTCTTTTTGGCCACTTTGGACTGAACTATCGTCTGTGGAAAAGTAACCAAGCTCGTTCAGCCTTGTGTCGTGCTTTCTATTCTGAGTTTCTGTCTACATGCTTCACAATTTTCTCTAAATAAAAACATAATTTAATTGAAAAATTAAATTAAAAACCGAACGCATGTCAAAATATTAAAATTTCTTATGATTAAACGCATACAATTCGTTTAAAATTCATAACTTCATTTTTTATACTATTCCATATGCCTAAGTGCATTTTTCAAACTACTTTAAATTAACCACTACACACAAAAAAATACACCAAAAATATTTTTTATCAACTCCTTGTTCGGAATTATTTTTATATCTTATTAATGTTTTTGTCCGCTTCTAACAACAGTTTTGTTAGATTTTAATTTTGATAGTAATGTTGACAACTTTTAATTTTTAAAGCAAAATAGAACCGAACATATTTAGGTGTTATTATATTGTAAAGATAAATAACGTTTTAAAGATGTCGAAAAAATCTTATGCGTTTTGTTCTAATAAACAACATTGTTTGCCATATTATACGAGTATGTATATTTTAAAAATACTTAAATTTGTTAAAAAAAATTTTGTGATTTTGGTTAAAATTTTGTTCAATAACATAATTATTTTAATTGAAAAAATCGGTGGATTTTTTCAAACAAATTTTTGTATTCGAATATACAAATTCATTTATAGGTCCTAAATCAAACAAAAAATTATTTGAATTTCACAAACACTTGTTCAAATTCAAAAAATGATTTTTGTGTGCAAAAGATCTGTTTAATTTTCTATAACATTCTTAATGAACCGTTTAAATTTGTATACTATACTTTATGAAACGGTTCATTCTTCATGGTGTCCAAACGAAGAATAAATTTGTCATGCTTTTCCAAGAAAACAAATTATTATTTTTTATATTTTTAATGTTTTTTATATTTCAAATTGTGAACCAGTAATTTTTTACTATTATCTGAATGAATTAGTTCACTTTCCATGCTATTCCGAATGAAGCAATTAATTTTTTATGCTAAGACAGCTGCACTGCGCAATGAGCGTGCTCATTTTTAGGCTTAAAGTCATTCTTCTTAAACACTTCTCAACCGACTTCAAAAAAATAAAAATTAGTAAAAACTTGTCATGTTAAATGGTTTTATTGTAATAAAACATAATAATAATGCAGATAATGCACTAAAAGCTATAAATTATTACGTAATACCAGATATCACACCACTCTCCTCACCGACATAGGGCATTCAAATTACTTCTACTTACGGCCCTTTTCACAATGTACGACTAAAATTTAACGCGAAATTTAACGCGAACTTTAACGGCAAGCTCGTCATACAAAACTTGCCGTTAAAGTCTATTTAAACTTTTAATTCTACACAGAAAAGAAAAATCAATCCATCCGTACTTAACTTAATCTCAAGCGGTGTCAAAAGTACGGTAATCCCGCATTTCTTCGAATCAACTACAGAAAGATTGATTCAAGTTGGAATATTCAAGTGCAAAATACTTCATGTGAAAAAATTCTTATTTTAAGTGCAAATTTGTTTATAAACTTTATACACAATCGTACTCGTACTGTGTTGGTGTTTGTTTACTTGATGATAGCCACAAATCACTGTTGTGCTCTTGTTGTAATTTATTTTCATTGCTCGGGTATAGCCGACAAGTAGCTCACAAACGTCGTACTATATGCTTCATTCTAGCCCGCTGTATACTTGAATCAATTCCGCCGCGTACCTAAAACATTCCCGCCGCCTACTCGAATCAATCCTACTGCGTACTTTAACCAACCCCGCCGCGTACTTGGCTCAAGCCCAAATCCGACTAACTTTTACTTATTTAATCCTGGAACAGACTTGACAGTTTATATTTTTACTACTTATGTAAATTTATTATTTTTACTTACTTGTTTTAAGCTAAAATTTATTTATGTTCATTCCTGGTATTGACATTCCCTCATCATGTTTGTAAACTAACGCCTTAAGCGTAGTATGCAGTTCTGCCTGAATTTCAGGTTCGAAATTTTGCATTTATTTCTACACGGAAAAATAGTTGTGTAGAGAAATTTGTTTTCATTGACGTCAATTCACTTAAATTTATTAATTTTAACGTGCAAAACATAAACAATTATTCACAACACTACACAAAAACAAACTGTCAAATTCCGTGAGCAAACAAATATCTGAAGATTAATTTTTTTTCAGTTGACGGAAAAAAATCTCCATCCCTGTGTTCGACAAAGTGTGTGTTAATTTTTATTTTCAGCTGCGTACCACCAAACGCGAAGTTGCCTAAAAATTTTTAGAACCTGAATTTCAGTTTGTTTTTTTACACATACTTCTTATGACAGCCTGAAATTCAGACAGCACTGCATACTACACTTTAGACCACTCAGCTAATTGAGTACAGAAAGGACGATAGCTAGCGAGAGCTTATAGGCTATTAGTTGGCCCTGCACGAACAAGCAGATTAACCAACAACAAATCAACAACATAAGCACAACATGCGATTGAAGCTATCAACAAGCAAAAATTCCAACACACTACGACTGTGTAAAAAGTCAATAGTAGTATATAAAATAAAAATTTTTGTACTCAATTTAAGAATTTTGTTATTGACGAAAGATTTTTTATATGATTATCTCGTTTTCGGACTGACTTAAGTAGATTTTAGTGTTATTCGTACTTAAATTTTTGCGTACGACTCGTACTTAAAGTAAGTAGATAATACTTGAATTTAGTTCGGCGTTTTTCTTTCTGTGTACATTATGAAAAGGGTCACTAGCCGATTATTTTGAAATTTAACACACACAATCACTACAACATTAAGTTTTAATTTAGTTTTTCAGCTTTGGTCGAGTGGTCTAAGCGGCAAAGAACTCTGATAAGATTAGCGGGAGTTATCGAAACGTCAGTTCAACCATTCGCGTTGTCAAAATTTTCGTTGTCTACATGCTTCACATTTATCTCTAAATAAATATATAATTTAATTAAAAAGTTAAATTAAAACCGAACTCAAGTTAAAAATAATTAAATTTCTTTGGATATAAACCCATACAGTTCGACAAAACTCATAACTTTATTATAAAGATTTCGTTTTTTCGTCAACCGCTATCTGTTAATTTCTCTCTCCCGAAAAATATTGAATATTTTCAAAACAACAGATTTCGGTTTCAGTTTCTTTAAAAACATACTTAAAGAATCGAGTTTTTTTTGGTTTTTTAAATAATTATACATATAATTTTTTTCACTGCTGTCTTTCCATACATTTGGTGCAATGCAGTTAGTGTTCGTATAGATTTTGTTATCTTGCCACAAATACTGTTATATACTCGTATATACATATATACTGCCAATATAGACTAGTATCACTACCCTGAAGGAAGCCGTGGGCCAAGTTTCCCCATGTAACCACTTTTGTCGACAAGTTTGGTGACCTTTAGGGATATTGTCAACGAATCGTCTACACTTTTTATTTTGCCTTTAATGGGAAGAGAAGTTTTGACAGCAATAAAACGTTTTTTATTGTCTCATTTAGTTAATTTTAAAACGAGCCCACGTACTGCTTAAGCCTTTTTCGGCTTTTCTGCAGAAACATCCAGGGTCTTGACAAGAATCTAACCTGCGACCCCCGGCTAATAGTCTAGCACACTATCCACTACACTACGGGGGTACCCATGCATGAAAATACATGCGACTGCACGCAAAAATAAAAATTTTCATAAACAATCGAATTTAATTCCTATAATTAGTAAAAAATTGCATATGTGTTGACTAGAATCATTAAAGTTCACTAGTGAATCTCTGGTTCCAATATCTCAATGTGGCTCCATAAGAACCATCTAGTCAATAGTTCCGATGTCACTAGCGGAATCTAAATGACAAGCACATGCTAAATGTATATAGGACATACCATTGCCTGGCGTAAAATTAGTCGGTAGTACTGGTGACAAAGGCAATAGTAAATTGGTACATTTTTACTATCGACATTTCCTGCAGGGTATATATTGTTGGTATGAGTATGTATTTTCCTGGTTATTTCGCTGACTACGTACACATGCATATGAAAAAAATACGTTTTATTTTTCCCACTCTCTACAGGAGTAGGAGAAAAGGGAACGTTTAGGTTCTATGTGGTTTCCTTTAAATAAATAATGATAAAAGCGATAGAATAAAGAACATACAAGCGAAAAAAAATGAAGCGAACAAATTCAATTGCCTGCGTTTTCTTTGTTCAAAATTCACAACAGAAATTCACCAACAAAAATCAGTGTATTGGTATATGTGTTTAATATCAGGATTTTTTCTGTTCGTTTTTTGATTTTCTAAATACAAACAAACATTCCTACAGTTGAGCGTATGTGTGTGAGTTTGCTTTTCTTATATTTAGTTCTATGGGTATGACGTTAAACATTTTTTTCTTTTGTTAAATATCTGAACAAAATTTTGTCTTTCTCATAGATTGTTTTGCTTCACATAAAAGTGATTCTGAAAAAAAAATGTATATTATGTGCAGTTTGAAAATGTAATCACGTTGAAGTTGAAATCAGCGCAATTTGTGGTAAATATTGCAAATGATAATATTAAATGAAGTTTGTATGAAAAAAAAACTTAGCAGAAGAATGTATTGTTTGATAAATGAAGGATTGATTGAAAATTATAATAAGCATCGAAACCGATGGAAATCTTATCAGATTGAAAGAAAGAAAAAATATTATAGAAACAATTTAAGTTAAAAGATGTTCAAACTTTCTTTTATATTTTTAAGAGATTGCATGGAAATTGAATGCAATAACTTAAATTAATTTTTAACAAAGTCTTGCCTAAAGGTATGCAATAACAGCCAATTTATTTTTAAGTCTAAAGGTATGCTATAGATTTATTAATTTTTATTTACTAAATGTTACAAATCCAATTACAAATTGTATCATAACTTAATTTAAATGAGAATACCCACTTGACCAAGACTTTCGTTAATGATATCGATTTCGATATCTCGAACATTTATCGTGTAAAACTATCGAGAATGACACTAAATAATGAATTGAAAAAAGTTTCCCTGTCGCTCAGTTTTGTTTCAAAAAACATTAGATTTCGTTAGCAATATCAAAAGTGGGCCAAAATCAAACAAATTTCAATTTTCGATTTATTTATTTTATTTATTTTTCAATTTTTTAACTGCAGTCAAACAGATTTGAAAAAAATACTTCCAGGCTGACAGACTAACAACAATATCACCTAGGATATCGCGGCAAATTTTTTACTGCTTAATTATTGCACGATTGTACGTATGTGTTATTTTAATTCTTAACTTACGATGGAGTCAGACAGATTCGAACACAGCACCTCTTGGCTAACAGACTACGCACATCCACTAGTCTATCGTCACACATTCGAAAAATGATCGAGAGAAGTTCACTTTAGCAAACATTCTATTTTTTTACATTCCTGAAGAAATATCGAAGAGTTTTGTTTCGAAATTTCTTCGATTTAGCGAGCATTCGCTTGTATCGAATCTCGGGTCAAGTGGGTAGTAACAAACCCCTTCACTCGTTGTAGTTGCCAGAGTCTATGATGGAGATCGAAGCCACAACCTCCATATTGATAGGCTAGCACATTACTCACTTGTCTACCGAGGCACCAAACCACATACCATAGAAAAATTATTTCAGTCTTAAGCAATGTTAGTGTAAGCTCAGAAACAGTGGCCGGATTAGATTAAGATCTTTCTTTTTTTTTAACATATAAAGAAGATATTAAGGACCAGTAGTACGATTCTCTATTCAATTTTAACGTTTAATTGTCATTGGTAACAAAATTAACAAGCAAATTGTCGATTTTGCTACTCTGTAACATTTTTAACAATATTTGCTGTTGTTTAACTAACGACAATAATTTTTCTGTTATTAATGAATGAAACAACGAGTCAGCTGTTCAGCCGTAGCACGTACATTATGCCAACAATTAAAGTTAATTTTCTACAAAAATATACAAATATATAAAACATTTACGTTTAAGTAACAATATTTGTATTACTTAAACATTTAATTAAAAAATTATTTCACTAAAATAACGAAATTGGTGAAACAAAAATTTATCTGCACTGTTTGGCAATTACAAATTCATTTGTTTTTATTATATCCTATTTGCGCTTTGCGTTTCTTTCAACAGAGATGCCACATGATGTCAGATTTAAACAATGTTGTTAACAAGAAGTCACAGAATCGTAAAATCGTTAATACAAACCACTTAAGAAGTAGATAAAATAACAACTATTGTTATTGTTAAAAGTTAGAGAATCTCAGAACAGATCTTTTTCAGTAACTCAACAATTTTTGTTTTTTGAGATATGACTATATTGAATTAGAACAGCGATATTTTAAAACTTACAAAATAAAATTTAGCATATAATTTTGCATATGGAAAATTGAATTCTCGCCAATTTTCAGAAGAATTAGTGCAAAATTTGCGAATAGTCCAGCCAACTGTTTGTAAATGGGTGAATTTTACAAAAGTTTAACTTTGACTTCAAAGGCGCACATCAGTTAGATGGTTGATATACTCCACAAAAATTTTCCTCGTCGTGCGACAAGTTTTAGGTAATAGTGATGACGGTACCTTGTATTTTTCTTAAAAAAAGGAATATCCGTGCTTAAATTCAAGACATATGAATTTCTAAAGCTTAAAAAAATGCTACAATACGTTTGACTCATACACGTCCATATGGAAACATAAAGCTTGGAAAGGAAAAATAATTTACATATTTAACATTAAGCAATATAACCACTTTACACCCTATTAAAAAACTCCGTTAGCTGTTAATTCTCTTGTCTATCAAGAATTTATAATGTGTCTCATACTCAGTTTAAAGTAATCAGTCATGGCATCAACAGTGAGATTGGAAAATAGCAGAAAGAAAAATTTTTACCTTTAAAAAAAAACCCAATTTTTCAGTTACATATATTTACATTAACTTGAGAAGATTTTGGCTTTTGCAGCTAAAAAAAACAGGTACTGGACAACAAAATTATCTTCAATCCTTGCAAATAATGTTTTGAATCTGCCCAGTAGCTGTAAGAAAAATTGTAAAAATTTTGTTTTTAAATATCAGTTTTTAAAACATTTATAAAAATAAAAATAAAAAACAAAAACAGGCATTTGGATTGACATGCTTCAAACAAAACATTCCATATTTCATTGAAATCGGTCGTCAACTTTTGATTTTATTCCTAATAAAGTGAGGGAACTCAATTGATAAAATCACAATTTTCATAAAACAGTAAAAAGACTGAAACTATCTGACTGCCCTGAGTTGCACCCAATAGAAAATGTTTGGGCAATAATTAAAGAAATACTGAGAAGAACGAAAAAATTTATATAAGTTGGAAATTGTATGTAAGTAAGAATCATGCTGCCAAATAGTTGATGGAGTATGTGTTCAAAAACTGATGACGGGTCTGAAAGCGAAAATTCGAAATTGGTTTGAAATTATTTGTGTCTTTGAAGTAACTGAAATAATTTATTGTATTTTATTGAATTTGTTTGTTATTTATTTTTAGGTTATTAACAAAATAAAATGTAAAATGAAGTTATGAGTTGAGGTGGAACTCTATGGGTTTATATCCAAATAAATAGTATTATTTAGGCTTTATTAAATTATATTTTTATTTAGAGATAAATGCGAATGAGGGAGACAAGGAAAAATTTGTCTGCACGGAGGGTTGAACTGACATGTTTCAATAGCTTCCGTTCTTTTCGTCAGAGTTCTTTACCACATAGACCACTCGACCAAAGTCGGTGGTTTGCAGTCAAGAGTTGAATATCATTTACCTTTAATCAATACAAACTGTCACTCTTAGAACTGTATTTCATTTGATAGTTATTGATATTCAATTTTTCCTTTATGTCTTGTGTTAAGCTTCTTGTTGTTTCTCTATTATAGTATAAATTGTCATTGATAATTACAATTATTAGTTTGTGAATGTTTGTTTGTTCAGTTTGTTTGAACATGTACATCCCTTTGCTATGTGCCTTTAGAATTTAACAATTCAGTTAAGAGTTTAAGTTGAATTGTATGGGTTTATATTAGGGTGATCGATTATTCGACATTTTCTAGAAACTGGTTGACCAGTTTTTTATGTGAGAAAATTATAATACAAAAGTTTTGATTTTAATTTGCTCAAAAAAAAAAAAGAGTTAAAAGTTCATGTAAATATTATCCCCATTAAAGCATAACTGAAAATAAGGCCAAGTTGCTATCCAAAACTTTCGGCCATTAAAAGTGCTGAGATCAAAATGACTTGGCAACATTTGCCCCATAATTATTCCCAATATTAGAAATGTAAAAATATATTGCTAAATAGCAGGTTGCCTAAAAATGAGATGGTATTGTACCTATCAAGAACATGGTCCTCATTTTGATCGGAGTACTTTTAACGGCCGAAATATTAGCTTGGCCTTATTTTCACATTAATGTTTTTGTGCAGATCTGACTTCTTTTTTCTAAGTTTTCGTTTGGTACAACACTATAATTTCCATCGGTATAATTCCCATAATTTCTTAATTGCGCCCTATAGTGCCCTTTATATGCGGCTAAAAATACCTTTCCAGGAGGATTTACAATCATAATCCGAAATAAATTTGGTCACACATAGAAGGCGAACCCTGGTGCACAGACTTAAATTTTTTCGTTTTCGTGTTTATATCTTGACATTCACGCAACAAGCATTTTTTGTCAATGATGGATGTCGAACTCCATATTAAATAAAAAGTTTGACATTCATTCTACATCACAAGTAGAATTTAATTCGCCCTTGCTTCTACCTTATAAAATTAATTCACCTTAATTGTATGCTTCAGTAAATGCTCTTAAATAAAAATACTTAGGAAAATTAAAAGTAAAAGTTCGTTTAAGTTTTAGTATATTAAAAACTAATAAAATATACAAATCGAAAAGTATTCGAGTGGGCTGGTGTTTTAATTAAAAAAACCGGACTATTCGACATTCGAAAAATCAACATTTTGAAAAAACCGGAAAAAACCGGTTTAAAAGCCGGTTGAAAAACCTAATCGATCACCCTAGTTTATATCTGAAGAAATTTAATTATTTTGGCTTGAGTTCGGAAAAGAACTCTGACGTGAAAAACGAGAGCTATCGAAACATGCCAGTTCAACCATCCATGCAGTCAAATTTTTCTTTGTCTAAATAAAAATATAATTTAATTGAAAAACTAGATTAAGACCTAACTCAAGCCAAAATAATTATCCTCCTGATTCACAAACACGAACATGATCTAATTTATGAAAATTTGTATGGAAAACGCTTATATGGTGTTTCTAGAACCAAAACATTCGACTTGAGTAGACAATTTGTATAGAAACCACTCAAAAGAGTGAGGGCTTTCCGTACAAGTTGTCCACTCAATTCCATTGTTTGGGTTCTAGAAACAGCACATTAGCGTTTTGAGTATTTTTCATAAAAATTTTCTTAAAAAAGTTTTATTTCTTCTATGTGAATCAGGCCATAAATTTCTTTGGATATAAAATGTTAAATTTTTTCGTGTCCAAGCCTTACATAAATATTTCGGTTTTAGCATAAATAATATTTGCTCAAACTTCTTAAAAAAATACATTTTCTTTTTGAAATAAAGTGCTTAAAATGTCGTTTTATATTATTCTTCTCATAATGTATCAATACTTTCTATTTGCTAAGGTCCTTCTTCGCTGCACTTTTTCAGGTAACCTGACTTTCAAGAAACTTTGTTTTTTTTGCCAACAAAATGTGAAAGAGAAAAAAAACAAATACTACGTTTTATTTGCTATAAAATGTTGTTGCTATTGATGGCTGCTTTCTTATTATATATTTTCGAATTTTTCTTGGAAAACAAAGCTAACTGCTGATGTTACTTTTTTATTGCCACTGTTTACTTAAAGTAACAAAAGCGGAATAATAAAAAAAAATATATAAAGAAAATATTGGAAAAAATCAATAAGCTTGATATAAGCAGAAGAAACAGGATAAGGAATGACACTCGTTAAAAATGTTACTGAGAGTTGTGTCAAGTAAATGACTTTACCTTCTTTTTTTATTTGTCATTTTCAAACCAAACTTTTTACAGGCCTTTTTCTGAAATGAAATAGAAAAGTAGCAAAAACTTTTTTTTTTATTTTTGCACAGTTTTTAAACTTATTTAATATATTTTTCTTTCAAAGTGTGAACTTTTTTTGGCTTTTTTTAACAAATAACTGACTGCCACATAAAGTCAATGGCCTTTGAAAAGTCCTTGAAACATGTGTTTTATTTAAAATAAATAATAAATTGACTTTTATGTAAATTCTCAATGGTTTAATTTAATGTTTGTTTAGACAAATTGTTCTTTTTTCAACATAAAATAACAATTATTTAAGTCATTATGCAATTAAATTTAAATTTTTTTGCTATCAGCCTTTGGGTACGTTTGAAGTTTAAAGTCATAAATGAGGAAAATTCAACAGTGGGCAAAAATAATTTAGCAATCATCTGCACTAAGTATTAGGCAAGAGGAGAAGGACTTTCTTTGTATCATTCCAAACACTTTTATTTTTAATCTTAAGCATGTAAAATAGTTAAAACTTAATTTTTGGCAGCGATACGACTAGTTAATTCCTGTTGGAAAAATTTTAATAAACCGAATGATTTTTTGTTAAAAAAAACGAAGAAAGCGAATTTTTCGTGATATTATTTTACTCTCAAAACTAAAAGCGGAAACGATATTTTTGGTAATAATCATTTTACGTATTTTTTCCTTAATGTTATTGAAAGTTGTTTAAGGGCAATTCCATTTGAAAACAATTTTTTGTTATAAATCAAGAATATTTTGTTATAAATCAAGAATATTCACTTTAAAATGGCCGCGCCTCCTAAGGATATTAAGCTCAAAGTCGGGTAGACACAGAAAGAATACGATTTCTGCTCAGAATGGTCGTCAGAAAGCTGCGACGTGTGTCACCTTACAAATCTAAGTTCTAATGAATTATAACTTTCAGGATAAATTCTGTAAAATTTTGACTATAACGTATTGGATCATTATAACGAGATACAGCGTATAGTCAGGCCCAAACGCTAAGGACCGGATGTAAAATAATGTCAAGTTCGTACGTTTCACCATCTTGGAAGCCTCATGGGCAACAGTTAAAAAAATATGGCTCTTAAATTTAAAAATTTTTTAATTAATTGAAAAGTAAGTGCTTCAGTTCCAATATGCGATATTTCGCATAAAATTACAAATATTACACAGGGAAATTGGGTTTTTTCCGAATCGACTTAAGTCTTTAATTGTTTGCGCATTTAGTAACCAATAGTTCTGTAGCGGTGAGGTAAGAACACTAGTCTATTAGTCCAAAGGTCGCCGATTCTATTCCGCTCATAGACATTTCGCTACCTCAAAATACGGATGTCGATTTTGGGATTATTATATATTCATAATAAAATTCGCAGGCTCTTTGTAATGGTCTTATCAGTTTCTTTCTAATCCTTATATTTTCGCAGATGTGCAGTATGCATTATATTGTACATCAAAAAATTATATGTATTCTCTTTTTAAATTAATTAATAAACGTTTTTAATAGATGTCCATTGATTTGCATAAAAATTTTGTTAAGGTTTTATCATAAAATTTCCAATTTTACTTTGGCAGATTAAATGTTTCCAGTATGCTTTTTGTCGTATGTTCAAAGAAGAAATTTACAATTTGTTAAAAAAAAGTGACATACGATAAATGTATTCTGAAGCAAAAGGCTAATAACGCCTTTCTCATTATGACGACAGTAAATTTATCTCATGCTACTGAAAACAAAAGACTCAGGTTATATTCACTGGATTGATTCCTTTAGGTAATTTTAAAGATATTTGATGTTAAACATTAAAAACCGGCTCCTGAAAAGTTAAGTTTTGTTACATAAGACATGCGTATTTTGAGGTAACGATTTAGTGGTTTTCGCAGACAAATAAAAAGTCGCTTCGAGGTTTGGGATTGTGTATAAAAAATATTGTTAATATGTATTACAATTTTGATAATAAGAATTTGTTCGGAAATACAACAATTCACATTGTTAATATAACAATAATTTTAATTAAAATAATTTTGAAATCTAATAAAAAAAACTGTTAAAAAACTGTTTTGTCAACAAACTATTTGTTGATATACATAATTTAGAACATTTTTCTGATTTTTTTATATCTACAATTTCGTAATTGTATTTACAAAAACCGTGTTAGGTTCAAAATCAATTAATTATTGAATTGATATAACAAAAAAATTAATTGTTTTTACAAATCTCTTTTTTTTCTGTGTAGAACAAATATCAGAAAAATGCAAATGACGAAAAATAGGGAAGATTTGCACATAGCTAAAGTGACTCGGCATAAGAAATCTTGTAAGCCTTACGTTTGTGGTATAAAATATGTTGAATATTATTATGTAATATAAAACGAGAAACATTAACCAGCTAAATCTACTTCTTATGGTTCTTTTTGTTCCCTTTTTATAGAAATGGCAAAAAAATCCGCTTCAGCGGTGATACAGCGGGCTAAAACGTTTTGTGTACCACCGTAGTGTAGTGGATTGTGTGCTAGACTATTAGCCGGCGGTCGAAAGTCCGATTCCTGCTAAAACCCTATGTGCTTCTGCAGAAAAGCCCAAAAAGGCTTAAGCAGTATGTTTGGTCGTTTATAAAAACAAACTATTTGCCATAAGATTCTACTATATATCTTTTAGACCACTCACATTCAAAACTTTAACTGTTTTTAAGGGCTAATTTCGTACTTATTCCTAATTAGTACTCGGTATAGCAAAACTTGTAATCTTTAATAATGAAATAAAACTAAGTCTACAACTTCAGGCAAAAACGCTGCCAAATAAACAGACACAAAACTAAACCGACGGAGTAGCTTCAAAACTCTCTCATATTATTGTTTATTTCCTTTTTATCTTATATTTCGTATGAAAAATTTATGAAATTTTATTAAAACACGGCAACATTGTTGAGAGAATGAGTGGCTAAAACTGAGAGCATGAGAAAAAACGTTCTCAAAATAAAATAGATTCTATCTCCTGGCTGCTTTTTACGGCGTATGATTACTGTCAATTTGTATGGAAAAGCTCGTCTAGCCCCAGTTCTGTTTCATTATTTACGTTTAAGCTATTAGATGTGTTTGGCATTTTTATGGAAAATTTCACGAGGAACATTTTTGTAGAACTATTCAGCCTACTGTATTGCCGCCGAAGGGGAGTTTTTTGTCCCTTTTTTAAGAAAGGGATAAAACGGCCCACACAACGAAGAGTTAGAGAGTTAAAATGTTTTACAAAAATGGTCCCAGCAGTGTTTTACACAAAAACGGAGAGCACAGCTTATACCTTAAACAAAAGGATTACAAGATTTCCTATACCGAGCCACTCTAACTATATGCAAAAGTGTATAATTTTAGAGTTTTCCACCTTGAATGTTTCTAAAGAAATATCAATTTCTCGTTTGTTTGCAATTGTTTGTAAACAATTTTAGCACGACATTAAACTTGAGTTTCGCTAGAATAACTACATATATGAATCCCCTTTGGAGTCCGTGGAAGCAGGTAAGGTTTACTCCACATAAATCGATAAAACTTTTCACAATATCACAGAAGAGATGATGCATTAAAAACATCAAAATAACTACCAAACACAAACATTTATCAAATATGTTTTACAACAGTTAAAAATACACACCTCGAGTATTAGAACCCATGTGCACAGATTTTTTTAATAAAAATACTTTTTGAAAAACAATCTTTTAATTTTGTAAAATATATGTTGCCTCACAGCCAGTGATGTTAACCGTACAGTAATTGCCGTTTTGCACGGTAATTATGGACCGCAAACGGTAGCAAGATAATTGCATTAAATATACGACAGTTTTAAAAATATTATATTTATAAAAATTCCGATTTCTATACATCACATATTGTCGTTGCTCCGACAGAATCAACTATGTGTTTTTTACTAGGTTTTCAGGAGCGCCAAAAACTATTTTATGCCGTAACAATGTGATATTTTTCTAAAGTTAAACAATTAAGCTTTCTATCTCTCTCCCACTTCACCACCTGTTCTCTCTACACTATCCCCTACCCAAAGAAGGTAACACATTAATTAATT
Organism: Panzeria rudis; assembly: GCA_956483635.1. Taxonomy (NCBI): domain Eukaryota; kingdom Metazoa; phylum Arthropoda; class Insecta; order Diptera; family Tachinidae; genus Panzeria; species Panzeria rudis. The sequence continues at coordinate 31,262,151 of OY101449.1, read as the reverse complement.
AACTGGTAGGCATTAATTGCCTGATTGTGTTACTTCTCTATTATAACAAAAAAAAAAAACTATTTTGTCGCATAGAATTTAGTAAAAATATTCTTAAAGCCTTTGGCGGGTGGGTGCCTTTTTTATGTTCATAGCATATGCACTTTAAGAGTATTAAATCAATATATTTTGAATTGGCTGAATATATTTATATATACCTATTTTATTCAATATGGTTTTACTGCCGTATTCATAAAAAACTATTTAGGTTTGATATGAACAAAAATGTGCTTAATGCAAATTGGTTTAATGTGGGATATTTGTCTGCTTGACTTTGAGCGCTGTAGTAGTCTTTTGCATAAGAACTCTGATGATTAGGTCGTGGTTGACCCTTATACAAAATCAAGATAGTGTCTTTGTCTTTTTAAATTATTACATGCTTTGGAAACCCCCCTTTCTCAATAAAATAATTTTATTATAAAATTCAATTATACAAACTGAACACTGAATAATAATATTTATTTATATTAAAAATAATTTTTCTTAATAATATTTTGCAAATACCACAGGTATGACCGACGGATGTGACCTAGTACCATTTTATGTGAGATCGTTCTTAGCCACTATTGAGTTTTTAATTGAAAATATTTTTAAAAGTAAAATACCCAGCAAAAACATTGCTTACAGGTAGGCAAAATAGCGTATGAGGATTTAAATCGTTACTACTTGCTATTTGACTCGATAACTACTTATTTTTGTTTGAGAAGTCCAAAAAAATAAGGGGTACCCTTTACAAATGTATTTACATTTTCACAGCAATTAACTAGTTACTATTTTGCTTACTTGAAGCTAAAAAATAAATAGTCAAATAAACAAATTAAAATTAAAAAAGTTTTATACACATTATTTTATTATTATCTTATTTCTATTTTATTTTTTGACCCAGCTGGGCTACGAACCTGTAGTCGTTCAAATTTGAAGACAACTTCTTTACCTACGGAACTATTGTTGACTTATAAGTATAAGCGACAAAAATTAATTTTCATATACAAACACATGTTGACTTTAAAAAAGGTTGTCTACTTATATTATTAATACATATCAACTAATTTTAAGTACTTTAAGATAATGAGAAAAATACGTACTAGTTTTATTAAAAACTAGGTAGTAGACCAAATTTCATAGTAATAAGATAAATAAGTACCACTTGTTACTTTGTAACCCATTAATAAAGTACTATTAATTATAAAAATGACAAAAGTTTTTGCTGGGATGTGATGCTCCCTATGTGAAGCTAGGTTTCAGTGAGGAGCTCCACACATGTAATACTACTTAAAGGATGATAAACAAAGATTTTAGGTAAAGTAGCAGTGTTTATGTATTACAGAGACCGATATTCCATTCTTTGTGTCCTCTACACTGATATTCTTTAAAACTTTTTCCATATACCTGCTATTAAAGATGTACATTTAATAAATTTTCATTATTTTTGATTATTCTCTGAATACTTTTCTATTTCACTGTCTTTTTTGCATTTTTCTCAATAGCATTGGATGTAATCTTTAATTTAAGCAATTTAAAGTATACCCACAGGCCTTTTAAAACCTAACATTATTCTAGTTAAGTAGTTAAGACAAGTCTTATAATTTAATTATATCATATCTTTTAGTTTTGTTTTATGTAATAAATAAATTTTTATAAAATCTCTTTTATAAATCATTTGCTACATCAACGAATAACTGTTTTTATTTACATAACTTTATGCAATCAACTAGATTGAAATTAAAAGCAAAAATCTTGAAAATTTTAACTTAATAAGAATTGCAGTTATGAAACAATTTATAATAAAATTAATTTTGCAAAATGTTTTATTACAATAAATTACAAACACATTTATCGGGATATATAAAAGGGTTGAATAAATAAATTCCCATAACTATAATCCAGCTATGTACTTAACCTTCCTATACTCACGAATACGGGCGGTGAGAGCGACGTATAATACTTTAATTTTTTTCTTATGAACGAAGAATGCGAAAGAAATGTAATTTTTGTTAGCTTCATCATTCTCAATAAACTTCAATTTAGTGCCTTTACAAAGTTTGTGCCAATAAGAGGGGAGTACGTAATTGGTCTGCGAGACCGACGTGAGTATTGGCGTAATAGCTTTCACTTGTTGCTTATATATTAATCTTGTGTTATTTTTAGATTAAGTTTATGTTTTTTTTAATTTCCTGTATTATTTTCTTGGACCTATTTTATTTTGGTTTGCTTACTTTTAATATAAATATATTTTTTTAATGTTTTTTTATCTCTTAGGAATTTAACCATATTTTACAAGAACAGCCGTGAGAGACTATTAGTTATATACAAAAGAGATTTTTTCTTTAAAACTTGTGTTTATATTACTAAGAACACATTTCTAAAACTAAATGGAGTTCTACTAAAACTTTTTCAAACTAATGTAAGTATTGTAGGCTCTACAACAGGAACCCACACAGAAAAAACTACCACCAAAAATTTTTCAAACAAAAGTTTGTCTAAAAATAAATTTAATTTTCAGTAAATGTTCTGTCCATTATCTATGAATTGTTTGTTTGACTTTTATTTAGAACGCAAACACCAAAAAAACAACAATAAAAAGTGTGTCGTAAAAAAACACCCCGATGACGACATACACACAAATAACAACAACAACAACCATTGCAAGAGGAATGCAATTGTACCAAGGTTGTTTACAAAAGATTTTTGAGTGAATCGATTAGTGAGTGTCGTTGCAATAATTCTCATTGATTTTTTTAAAGTATTTAGATAAACATCCAGATTTGAACACATTTAACAAAGTGAAATCTCATTAAGGCTTAATGGATAATGATGATGACACAGACAAATTTTTTTTGTATTTTTGTTTGATTAAGTAAATAATTTTGCTTAATAATTGTTAGCATCTTTTTACTAATTGTTTATTGAATTCAGACAGAAATATGGTTTGATATTTTTCAGAAAATCCAGTAAATATTTTTGTTTGATTTAGTAAATTGTTTTGTCTACAGTTTGTAAATATTTTTAGACAATCTGTTTTATAGATTTAAACAATTTTTTCACGTTTTTTTCCATGAAATCGTTGAGATAGTTTTGTCTATATTTACAAATTCGTTTGTAAGTCCGTTCATAGACAAAATATTTACTATTTCATTAAATTCCTTTACAGAAAATGAAATTTAGTTTTTTCTGTGCACAAAACATAGCACATGGGGCTTGTTACTCTTTTACTATCACTCATACGTGCTCACACGCATTAACTATAAGTAAAAATATTAACCAGTTTTGTTTTTAGTTGATTAAGTAAACTATTTTGTTTAATATTGTTAGTATTTTTAGACTAATTATTTTATAAATTCAGACAAAACATATTTTGATACTTTTCAGAAAATCCAGTAAATCTTTTTGTTTGGTTTAGTAAATTGTTTTGTTTACAATTTGAAAATATTTTTAGAAAAATTCTTTTATAGATTTAAGCAATTTCTTCACTGAAAACAATACCTTTTTTATGAAATTGTTGAGATATTTTTTTCTATATATTTACAAATTTGCTTGTAGGTCAGTTTATAGACAAAATATTTATTATTTCATTGAATTCTTTTCAGAATTTAGTTTTTTCTATGTATGTTATAAAGTCATGAAAGAAAGCTACAATGCAATATGTTCATAAACAAACAAAAAGTTCCAACAAATCGCTACAGTTTTCGCTTCTGAAAAAAAACTCCTAACACAAAGATAAGCTCCATGCACTCCGATAAACATTGTTATCATCTAAAGCAAAAAAAGTTAGAAAGCTACATAGATAAAAACAAAAACACCAAGTATTGTTTTATTCAGTTCTCTCTTTTATTTATAGCTAATAACAACAGTATTCCATATATCAGCAATATGTAGAACGAAGTTTATAAAAGAATTTTTGCTAAAAAAAGAAAAACAATTGAGTTTCCTGTTTACGTTTACCATGAAATACAAAAGAAAAAAATTACAAATAAAAACAACATAAACACTTTTGCAGCTCTATTTTTTATCCTTTTTTACAAACACATCTATTCATACTCATACAAGCGCCTGCACACACTTTGCTTATTTTGTCATAATGTGAGTGTTAATAAAGTTTTTAAAACATACATATATAGACAATAACAATAATAAAAAAACTACATAGAAGTTTTTTTCCTAAAAGTAGGACACAGTTTTATTTATGATGTTGTGCAGAGGACCAATAACAAAGAGAAATGTTGCATTTAGAATTTAATAAGTGGCAGAGTATAATATTTTCTAAAGATTATCTTAAAAAAAATAAAAACCAGTACCTTATTTTAAGCTTGTAATATAAAAACATACATGAAAGTTTTCCAACTAGATCCGTCCAGACATGAGAGCTGATAACGTGCTTGTTGGCAGAGAAAATACGAGTTGTCGCCCCAGTAGTCTAATATAACTATTTCTTTCAAATACTATCAAATTAGGGGCTATTCACATATTACGTAACGTAATTTTCAGAGTTTTTATAAATCCTATGTCGTCGATATGAAATCTCTACTTGGATTTAAAGTAAATATAATTCAAAAATACTTCTTCTATAAAATTTACTTTTTGATGGTTATGATTTTCTTGCGATTAAGGTTCGATATGTAGTTGAGAGCTTAGTATCAAAACGACAATAAGGTATGTGATGGAAATCGATCAATTCAAATCGGCACCGATTTCAAAAACAAATTCTACTGAAAGATGACTTATTTAAGTTTTTTATTGTTTTGTATCGAAAAATATATTCGAATAAAATATTCTAAGCCTTGAAAGCATTAAAAGTGGTATATAAGTCATCTTTCAGTAGAATTTGTTTCTCAAATCGGCGCCGATTTCGAATCGAAAGATTTCCATCACAGTCCATAATAATTTAAAAATAACTGCCTGTTCAACGATGTCGAAGGAAAATCTAAGCGATTGATAGCCAACCACTCGAACGCTAGTCAATTTGGGTTCAACAATGTTGACAGCCTGCATTTCCTTGCACTTACGTGTGTCAATGTTTTTCTAATGAAAATCTTTTCCATTTTCCTAATGAAAATGCTAGTTTTGTTGTAGAAGTGCGACTACCTTTTTTATTAGCTTTAAGCAATAAAAAAACAGAAGTTTTCATAGGGCTAGTGAGTTTTATATTTCTAAAATAATTGTAAATATATGTAGAAATACTAAAAAAAATTAATAGGAAAGGGAATAAATTAATGTACTATTTATTCACTTTCCTATTAATTTTAAAATAGAAATAATACGCGTATTAGAAATGTAATGGACTTTTCTGCAAAGCTTTTTACCAGTCGCAAGCAACAGAGTAATTGAGTGATTTTGACACTGAGTTCGCATTGCTTCGACATTGTTGAATCGGATTTTGTATGAAAACACTTGCGTTTTCTTTCAACTTGTCGTTCGAGTCATCATTCGCACAAAAGCGTATTCATGCATTTGAGGATAAACCGAAATTAGCGTTCTTTCACTTAGAATGCGAATGAACGCCTTTTTCGGTGTCGATCAAGAGGCAGTAATATTGCTTGATTTATGAGTAGCTTAAACAGTGTTGCCACTAAAGAAACTAAAACTACTACAGAAGCTAAGCAAAAATGCTACAAAATGAAATACCGTGAAACCTCTCATTACCGGCCACTCACCGTCGTATCATTTTTATCTGGTTATGAGAGGTCGCCGCTTATCAGACCACCCATTTGTTATTTAAAATATTTTATTTTATAATATTACATATTATTAAAGCAATGGAGAACTAGTCTATTGTGTTTTTTTGTTAAGAGAAGTAACAAAATCAGGCAATTAATGCCTACCAGTCAATTAATTAATTTGTTACCTTCTTTGGGAAAGGGATAATGTAGGGAGAACAGGTGGTGAAGTGGGAGAGATATAAAGCTTAATTCAACCCTGCTATTTCGCGTTTTTTTTTGTAGAGCAGTGTTGCAAGCCCATCTGGTGTCAAGTAGAGGCATTGAGTTGTTTAAACTGTGTAGTAGCCATTTTATTGGTGCTTTTACTTCGCCGACGCTTCTGCCACAATACCGACGAAGGAGGGTGCTGTGAAGTGCATAAGGGTATATTAGTATTAACCGCTGCCGGTACTGCCTAGGCGATCAGTGATATGCCTTCATCACTTAAACAGTCCAACAACAATCAACACAATAACACACCAATGCAAATGAGAAAAATGCATGATGTTGTTGGCTTGCCTGAAACTAGTCTTGAACGTAAGACCTCAGGGTTTGTAGTCAAACGCGCTAGCTACTCAGCCAACAGCACAGCAATATTTTGCTTAGCGAACCAGCCAATGTACTTTTTATCTATTTCAGAGCCACCCGCTCTAACAAACATCCTCTATTAATGAACATTTATTCCAGTATGCCAATTTGTGGTAACGGTAGAGTTCCCAATTTCATTGGCATTAAAAGAAATATTAATCATGGTTGAAAAAAACATAAACTACATAATAATTTAATAAAATCCGGGTGTATTTCAACACTTCTGTCTGCTTATGAGAGGTATTTTGAGCACAATTTCTTAAAATTAAGTGTCCGCGTCCGGTTATTAGAGTGCCCGCTTATAAGAATTCATTAGGTATGGAATAAGTGATGAAAACCTCGATTCTAAAAAGTTTGTCCGGTTATGGGAGATGTGCGTTAGGTAAGGTTTCACTGTAGTACAAAAAATTTGTTCGACAAAAGGAACTAGCTAATACCCTCTATAATTAATTTCAATGTATATAACAATTAAAAAAAATCTTTGTAATTGTATAAACGAAATATGTATTGACGTCACTACCCATTATTGTTTGCGAGAAAAATATATAGCTGTTATGGTTCAAAAGTTAATGCAACACTTTAGCAACAACCATCTACATATGACAACTGTTAAAATTTTATCAACTGAAAATATTGTTGGAACTCTTCGAGCTTACATTATCGTAAGCAGTTACAATTAAAGTAAGATCCAAGCACTCTCAACAAATCTTTTAAATAATTTTTCCGTTGGGGTTGTAGCTTGACATTCTTCCAAATAGAAAATTTGGTATTGTAATTTAGAATAGATGTCATCAAAATAAATGACAAGAAATGAACGAGAACTAAGACGCACCGTGTTTTTCCAAACAAATTAACATTTCACTTTAGCAAAGAAAAATAAAAGGAAAACGCAAAATTGAAAAAAAATTAGAAATTTGTCGCTTCGGTTGTTACAGTCTTCGTTGCAGTCTTATTCTTTTCATCATTAATTTCCTAGGAAACACGGCCCTAATTCATACATTACTCATAATCGGTGTTTCCTTAGTTCTATGCATATTCGCATTTTTTAATACTTTCGAATCTCTAAAATCTCCTTTAAAGTGAGCAAAATGTTCTCAATGCAGAGAAATGGAAGGTTATTAGTAGCAGTACTGCCATATGTAAATAATAAGGTAGGTTTAAAAAAAGTACCTTTTCAAACGAAAGTTTATGAAATGTCCAGAAAAATTTGCTGTTCTATTTGTTATTTTTTATTATTCAGCAATTAGTTAAATAGTACAACATTAGTACAAAAATTTCATGGAACAAAAATAGTACAGATTTTTAAATAGTACAGTTTTTTTACTATAGTACAGGTAGTGGCAACACTGAGCTTAACTTTTACTTTTCGTATGTATACATCAGTGAGCTGCAACAAGTATGATCAAGCGGTCTTATTCACTAGCGATAAATAACAAATATAAGTCAATCAAGCCTTTGGCAGTTTTGTTCACATTCGAGTATAATACACGAACCAAAAAAATCAGCAACAACTATGTCTTATTCGCAACATTGTACTTGCATTGATTGGTTTACAAACTATGCGGCTTGTTTACGAACAATCGCTTACTTGTAGCTCGGTTGTTTATGTGCATGATTTGATGGTGATCGAAACAAAAATACTACAAGTATATTTTTGTGTTTGGCAAAGTATTTGCAAATATACATACATATGTGTGTATGTATGTAGGTTTTGTTATGCCACTTTGTAAAGAAGAAACAACACGAATGAGGATTGTACGCAACAACAACAATAGCACGAACATTTTATAGCATATGTATGTATTGTGTTTGTATTAAAACAAGTGGATCGAACCGGCCATAAAGAGTTTCACAAGAATGATGCGAACAGCATGTTTGTTTCGATCCGGTGCGGTTACAATCATACCAAAAAACTAATCACAAACATTCACGTTCATTGTGAGTACGAGTGCTCAAAACTGAGATTTTGATATGAGCTATTGCGTTTACCATCATTACTTGTTTTTGAACAAAAACCATTGCATCACAAAAAATCAGAGTATGTGATTGTGTATACTCGAAAGTTTGATACTTGTTACAGGTCACTGGTATACATTAACGACAGTATAAGTTATAAATATTTTTATATACAACCATCACTCATACGCCACGGTTTCTACTAAGACATGTTATGATCAAAACTGATGCATACTTTTGCGGGCATTTGAACGAATACTTACTGTTTTGCAGTGGTCATCAAAAAGCCAAACACTTAAAGCAAGGCATACATTACTCCAGTGTACTGGCACAAACAAGTGATGTTGAATCGTGCTCGAAACACATACCATACAAGCATACTGGTGCAATATTCATTTTCTTAAAAATTCTGTACTGATGAGTTGTTGTACCTAGTGCGCACCGCACCGCATTCATTACTGATATTGTTTTAAAAATAGAAATTAAGTAAAATTAATGTCTTTTTATCAAAAAATTGGTAGAAATGACTTGTTTCATTTCAGAAAGAGTTTACAGTATATATTTTGTTCTTTTTTTTCTTAATGTATGAGTAATTTATTCAAGTAAATGTGTTTTATCCCGATGTTTACTCTTTGACAATTTCTCTCAACTGAGCTAAATGCACTATATACAATACCACAAACTGGTACCATCAGCAAAATGTTTGACATCACTAAAAAAATCGTACAATCACACCAAATGCACATACACGACCCAACCACTGGCGCCAACACGTGATTTCGCGTGCATACTGGTGTAGTGTATGGGGCCCTTAAAATGACAATTTATTGGTGCTTTTTGGCAAGTTCCATAAAAAAGAGGCAACGTTCATTGTTGTTGCCACTAAATATTTTTTTGGTGTATTTTGTTCTCTTGAGTACAGACGTGATTTTAGTAGTGTTGGTGTGTTTGCCTTAGAACAGTGCCCGGTTGGCCATATCTCTCAGACATCTTGCATGACCGATGCATGACAATGTTAAAGTGTCGATGACCTGTTGGTGACAGCTCCAGCAGATCAGTGAGGACATTTTCGATCAAATGGTCTCTAAGTTCACACATGACAACAAGAGCGACATTGTCACCCATCTTTTCATTAATGACCATGCAAATGACAACTTCCTCAGAAATATCCCCATTACATTTCTTCGTTTGTTTCTTTTTTACACGTATTCTACAATAACAATTTGAGGAATTTGTCGCTCAGAGAGTATTTAATACATACAAGAAGTTTTAATAGACATTGTAACATAACTTTTCATCAGATCAATTTCGTTTAATTTTAGCAAGCAGGAATGTATAAAAATGATTCAAACTGGTGACAGTTCCATCCACAATGTCCACAAGAAGTTCATTTGCTGGCATACGAAGAGTTGTGGTTTTTGTTGTAACAAAATTATACAAAATTTTAAATTGAACGTTGCAAGACTAGCTTGCACACAATATCTATGTACTAACTAGTTGGCATGACCAGTTGAGCAGTTTTTCTTTTACCCATTCTTTGAGTATGGTTTCTGTTAGATTGTCTTAAAAGAAACTGTAATCGACAAATATCGTGCATGAGAAGTGTCGAAATTTCTTTAAGTAGTCGTTGATGAAAATGTCCTCTACGACGAGTTGGCCAATCGAGAGGTGGCCAATTCTTTGTTTGTGCATGTGCTTCGCGGTTAAATAGATAGTCTATGAGACTCACACACAGTGTACGTGAGTTGATGGTAAAAAAAAAACATCATATGCTCTCGAGCATAGGAAATTAAAGAGAATGGCCGCCACTGCCTGAGAGCAATGTTTGGTGATTGTCGCTTTACTGTTATGCGAACTATCCTGCGTGAAATTTTAATCCAATTGTCTTCAACGTCTTGTCCATTGACTGGTGAAAGTTGAAGTGATATAATATGATCTCGAGTCGTAAGCGGTGAAAAGAGAACATATCACTTAACTAGAAGAAAAATATTAACAAAATACCCTAACTGTACAAACAGATTTTTTTTCAAATCGAAAATATTAGATTAAAGTATAATAATTTGTCTAGTATTAAAAAACCACCACAGGACAAATATCTTAAGTTTGAAACTAGAACCTTTCGCTGATTATATTAAATATAACAATTAGACCCTACAAGGACAACGTCATAAAAATGCTACAGTTCCCCATCATATAAAGTTCTAGAGCTAGAACCAGTTAAACATCTTTAGGAACCAGTTCTCTTCCCTATATTTTTATTTCTTTTTTAACAAAAACACAAACCCGCGAAGCGATTATCTTGTCTTCGGAAAACACCCAGAGTCTACGGCAATAATCGAACCCACAACCTCTGGACAGACAGGCTAGCATCGCTACCACTCAGCCACAAGGAAGTGACACAAAATATGAAAGAAAGTAGGAATCAAACTGAACCATATTACATTCAAATCGATGAACAAGTATTGATTTTATGCACAATTAACTTAGGGAACTCAATTGACAAAAATTGCTATACAACACACCTGAACACACATACAAACACACATACACGAATTGAAATTTGACAATTGTAAGAAAATCATGATTTCTATCCATTGTGTTCCTCAATTAATTGTCAATAAAATCAAAAGGTTTGAATCAATTTTAATGAAATATGGCTCATTTTATTTGAAACATACATATGTAGGTATATACCATAGATATTACGTAGATATTCAACTGGCCTTCTGTAAAAAAAAAATGACAACTCTCTTTCACACGTATGGGTATTTTGTTATTGAACACATTGAGAGATGCAATTCAACACACATCAGAAAGCGTAATTTCTGCCCTTGAAAGTGCACTAAAACTCATTTTTTCGAGCAAAAATACAATTTTGCTTTATTAATTGAGTTATGAATTATTAGTCGAACTGTATGGTTTTTATCCAAAGTTATTAAATTAGTTTGGCTTAAGTTCATTTTTAATTTAATCTTTCGATCAAATTATTTTTTATTTAAGAAAGAAATTCTAAAGCATGTAAATATTGAACATTCAAAGAAAAATTTGGCTGTACGGAAGGTTGAAGGTGGTCACGAAACAGCTGTCAATTCAACCTTCCGTACAGCCAAATTTTTCTTTGAATGTTCAATATTTGCATGCTTTAGAATTTCTTTCTTAAATAAAAAATAGTTTGATCGAAAGATTAAATTAAAAATGAACTTAAGCCAAACTAATTTTACTTTATTTAATTTTTTTAATTGTCTTATAATAAATTTTATGTTTCTTCTTTTGGTAATTTTAAAATATTTCTGTTAATTTTCAAATTTTCAAAAAATTTCCTTGAACACATACATACAATGGAAACGTGGTTTAATGCGTAAAGTGGGTATATATTATATTTTATATTATATAAATAATTTGTATGCTCAGACAAAATAGTTTTACCTGACATTTTAACATTTCTGAATATACAATTTTTCTTTGTTCTTTTAAAAAATGCAAAATCACACAAAAAGTTTAATAAAAAGTCTTATGATTTTTATTTAATAATTTTTAGTAGTTTATGTCTAAACTATCTAAGACTACAGAAAATATTGTTAAAGTTGTGAAGAGAAACAGAGCGAGTAAAACAAAACAAAATAACAAATGACATCTGCCTTACTAGGAGATGACAGAAAGTAAGAACACCAAAGAGCAATTTCATAAAGCCGGGCAAAAAATGCACAAACGCTAGATTGTCTTAAAGACAGTGGGTTGAAATAAGTTTTTGAGGTTGCAACAAAATAGAAAATACATTTCAAAAGGAGTATTAAGGAAGTATGTAGTGGATATTTATAAATCCAAAGTAATATTTCTGTGTCGTTTTATCATAACATATTCAGTCTAAAAATCGTGTTTGGAGATATTAACGATTTAATGTAAAATCTATTGTGTTGGTGTTCTAGAAAGTTGAAAAATAAACTGTGATAACTTCTTGGAAAATTTAAGTATTTGAAAACGGATTGGAGCCAAATGTGGATTGTAAAAAGGCGAACAGCAATATCTAACTCGATATAACTCGATTTTGACTTAACTCGACTTAAGATGTTATGACAAAACGACACAATATGAAAAATTCAATTCCGGGAAATTTAACACATAGATTTAAAAAGAGAAACCATTAAATGTATAGTTGTGAAGGCAACTTAGGCAACCGGTCTTCCAAAAGTTTCCCTTTTCAAAATAATATTTATAAAAATAAATAATATAATATTCTGAAATAGATGGTTTAGTATATTTTCGATATTGTAAGAAATATATAAATGTGCATGCCCTTCAATAAGTAATTCTTATAAAAGTCTCAATAACAGCCTACATAAAACAATAATATAAAGGGATATAACAAAAATAAAGTTAATATTGGCTAAATAAGTTCTTTTGTATGGCTATTTTACAGCTTATTTTCCTCCTATTCACAGTGACATCTACAAGATTGCACTAGAGTTACAAGTAGAAAATAAACAAACAATATTTTGCAGCAGAAGTCACTACAATAGACGTGTTGGTATCAAACATAAAATTCCATGTAGTCTAGGTGTGATTTTTTAAAAGGAATTTTTTAGTTTTTCCATTTTAGTCTCTCTTGCTATTTTGCTTTTTGTCTTTGTAAACATCAGCAAAGATGTCAACAAATATTTACAGGAACAAAGTAAATGACAGTTGTGTAAAAAATTTGTTTAACTCTGAACAGGAGATTGTGGAACGTCATGAGAAAACTTAAATAAGTTTGTATAAAGCACGTAAAAGAAAAAGGGAAGTGAGATGCAATCAGTAATAAATTTACGCTGGTAGCATAAAAAAGGAGATCAAAAAATACAGGTCTTAAAATGGAATATATTTCATACAATATAAAATATATGACGCTTCCAAAAAACCTAGCAACAGACTTAGTAAAAGGGGCATATTTCAAATATTTTAAGGTAAATATTTTCAACCAAGACGAAAAATGGGTGCAAAATATTGTATTTTTACGGTAATTATCAAGTAAGCAAGGATTCACTCTTAAATATATGACATCAATGATCTGGTTAGAGACCCGTAATCATCATCACGATTGTTATTTATCTACCTTGAAAATTTGCAGGTATAAAATCGCCAACCCGAAACAAGTGGTAATATCTGACATTGCTTTTGCTCAACAACATTTTCCATAATCTGACGAAACACCTATGCCAGAATCATTGAGATCGTCGCCTTATTTTGATATTAAGAAAGATTGCGACGATAAGTATTAAACTCGACATAATGAAACTATTAAGGACCTTAAAAAAGAAGGTTACCTATCAGTCAAATTTCTTGGGCTAAGTTCAGAGCAGCTAGAAGCAGGTGTCTTCGATTCGATGGCCAGTTAATTAGACAGCTGATCAATGATCCAAAAATCATGATTTCCATGCAACAGTGAAATTTTAATTTGTTTATGTGTATGTGTGTTGTATGAAAATCGGAATGTTTGTCAATTAAGTTTTCTCACTTAATTGTAAATAAAATCGACATTTGACCATCGATGTTTATGATTTATGGCTTACTTTATTCCTAATACAAGTAGCTTTATGATAAAAGATTAAAATATAAACTTTTTGCCGTCTTAATTTTTAAAAGAAGTTTTTAATACAAAAGAAATAAGTTTAATTTTGCATGAGAAAACGAAGTTTTTGTCAGTAATTTCTTTATAACTCCAAAACAGTTAGAAGTATAAAAAATATATATAAAGGCGTCTTAAGATAATTTTATTCCGCATATATGAGTTGCTTAAATATTTAAATCGGCCTAACCGTTCTCAAGTCACGGTGATATATACTGATGCACTTATTGGAACTATTAGTCAAGCCCATTACAAACAGCTGTACGTGATAGAAAAAAAACTGAAAACGGATTTCATTTTGGCGCATTAAACTTTGTATATGCCACATATTTTTACTTAAAGGCTCAAAAATTTTTATTTTTTCTTAGACCAGTGTAACATGTTGTTTAAGTGTGTTAGTGTTTATTTGCCTTGCGCTCAATTGTGTGACTTGTTATTGTTTGGCTATTTTCTATTTTGATGTTCGCGTTGTGTAAATGTACACAAAAGAAACTAAATTTAATTTTCAGTAAAGAAATTTAATGAATTAGTAAACATTTTATTTAGAAACGGACCTACAAGCATATTTGTAAAAACAGACAAAACTATCGCAACAATTTCATTGAAAAAAAAACGAGTTTTGCAGTAAACAAATTTTATACAAATCTATAAAACAATTTGTTTTAAAATAATTGGTAATTCTTAACAAAACAATTTACTGAATCAAACAATAATATGAACAGAATTTTTTGTAATATATCAATCAATAATTTTATCTGAATTCATAAAACAATTTGCTGAAAATACTTGCAAATACTAGACAATATACTTTATTGAATCAAACAAAAATATTTATTTAAATTTTTTGTAATATATCAAAGAAAATTTTCGTCTGAGTCATATGATCTTCCATTAAGCATTTATGAAATTTCATTTTACTCAATGTATTCAACTCTGTCTGTTTATCTAAGGACTCTAAAAGAATGAATGAGAATTAACGCAACAGCATTAACGAATTGGTTCGCTCAAAATTCTTCATTAAACAAAGTTGCTAAAATCGGACTCCTTGTGCTATCATTGTTGTTGTTGTTATTATTTGTGTGTATGTCGTTATCGGGGTTATTTTTTACGACACAGAAAACGAGGTTTTGTTCTTGTTTTTGGTGTTTGCATTCTAAATAAAATTCAAACAAAAATTTTACTGATCCAGTAAAGAAAATTTACTAAAAATTTAATTTATTTTTTGAGAAAATTTTGTTGAAAACATTTTGATGATTCACATTACCAGCAAAAAATTCCTGCTATTGATTTAAAACTATCATTAATTTTGTGTTAATTTTCAAACGAAAAATTATTAATCTAACCTTAAGTATCGTTGATTTAATATTTTCCACTGTTAAAAAAATTATTCCATATGGAATCAATCAAACCATGTGTTGTAGTAGAATTATTTTTACTATGCTAAATTAAAGTTGGATCTACGAGTACTTTAGTGAATCAATGAAAAGTCAACGGTACATTTCATTTTAATACAACATGACTATAAGGTTAATTTCAAAAAAAGTTTGTATTAAATAATCAGTTAAATCATGTCGAATTAAAACTAAATTCATGTTACTTACGATAGTATATATTTAGTGTATATATAAAATAAAGTTTGAAGCTGTTGTCGCAGCAGTTAAAATAAATTAAGTAAAGTGCGACGTTGGCTCGCACACGAAGCTTTCCGTACGAATACACATATATCCCTTTTTGGTTTTGCCCTTTTTTCATTTTGGCAATTTTTCCGTTTAACTTTTTTGTTTAATTTTAGTTTTTTTATTTTTAAACTCTTTTTCGTTGTTTTGGCGATATTTTTTTTTTTGGGTTTTGCCGCTTTTTTTCTTTTTGCTGATTTTTTAAGTTCTGGCAATTTTTTTGGTTTTGCCGTTTTTTTTTGTTTTAACGTTTTTTCGCTTTTGGAAGATATTTTTAGTTTTAGCGATCTATTTAAGTTTTAGCGCTTTTTTTAGTTTTTGCGCTATTTTGGTTGTGGGGATTTTTTCGGTTTTTGGTGATTTTTTAGTTTTAGCGTTTTTTTAGGTTTGATACTTTTTTCGTTTTAGCGATTTTTTTGGTTTTTTGCGATTTTTTTTAGTGTTGGGTTTTTTTTTTGCTTTGGGTTTTTTTCGTTTTCATGATATTTTTTTATTTTTGAAGATTTTTTTTTTCGATTTTGATTTTGGTGTTTTTTTTCGTTTTAACGACTTTTTTCGGTTTTTTGCGGTTATTTTAGTTTTTTCTTTTCGGCGCCTTTTTCATTTTGGAATTTTTTATTTTTAGCGTTTCTTCAAATTTCATGAGTTGTTTGTCTTTTACGGTTTCCAAGATACAGTAAATTGTCTAAATTGCATAGTCAAAATTACATTAACTGATAGAACACCCTTTAATTTTTATTGTTTTAAAAATCGGTGTTAGTTTGTGTAGCCTATTCTACAGACTACACTAATCAACACTAACTTTGGAAATTTAAAGAGTCTATATATAAGTGTCTGTATATTATATTAGTAATTCAACATGTTTCGTTGCTCGCTTTAGAACACCCTTAAATATTTTACTGTCATATATTTGTTGTTGTAGCGGTCAGGTCCGTAGCTCTTATGGTTCCCGAGAAAACAGCCCGTGACAGACAGACAAAGAGACATACAGACGGACAGCGTAGCGAAAACAATAGGGTTCTTTCACACGTTTGGTGTACGGAACCCTAAAAACAAATCAGTGCAGAAATTTGCAGTCGGCTCTCGTACTATCAATTAAATCATGTTGAATTAAAGTGAAGTTCATGTTACTTATGATGATATTTATATTAGTATATAAGCCTGAAAGCACACCAAATAAGACAAAAAGGGGTTTTCTTTTAAGTCAAACACACACGTATGATTACAACGCACACCAAAAAAAATTGGTTTTTGGTGTCTCATAAGAACTAATGTTCTGTTGTCGTATTAGTAAAAAAAACAGTTTTGTCTTATTCGGTATGTGTTAAGCCTAAGTTGACATTATTTGTGGATACACAATATCTTTTAAAATATTTAATAACTTTTTCTCTTTTTTTTCCTTATAGCCCGTTAAATAAATCGGACAATAAACTAAAATGTTTTTGTCTCAATAAAATTACTTTTTCAAGTTTATTAATTTTCAATGTCATTTTTATGACAATTTAAAGAATATTATACATAATAGCCTACTTCTGTTGCTCTTGCTGCTACCGTGAATAACCTTTTCACCATTGCATACATTTCAGGATCATCACGCATTAAAATCTAGAACGGAAATGACTTAAGCATGACATCTTTTCATGTCTCCACTTTTTTACAATTTTATAAAAAGTAGAAATGTAAAAGAAAGAAATAAAGAAAAAAGAAATAACAAACAAAAAGCCTTAGCAGTTAAAAATGACAAGCTCTTAGCACAACTTCCTGTTTGTTTATGAAGGTCCATGGGATATATAATAATGATTAAGAAAAAAAGGTTGAAAAATAGCAAAAAATTTTTTAACTTACCTTGCACCCACTAATAAAGAATCACCATCACGCGTTACCAGTTTGAAGTGATCCACGGCACTTTCATTTCCGAGAAATTTTAAAAAATCTTCAGGACCTACAAAGAAAAAAAGTGCAAAAAATACAATAAAAATTAAGTATATTTCTTCTTTATTCGTAAAAGGAAATAAAGTGGAAAATAAACCCTTGGCAGGACAATTGAAGCGAATAAAAGATATAGCAACGACGACAACAACAAAAAACTGTAATTACAAATACAAAAGCACGACTAATTAGACAATTTTTTTTATTTTTTTTTTCCTTTATTTCGTAAAAGACTTTTGTATTCGTTTGAGACTATGTAAAAACGAAAACAATTTTAAAGCCAGGTAGAAATGATAAAAAAAATCGTAAAGAACAATTAAACATCTTTCACATGTATGTATATATTTTTTTATTTTAGCTGTTAAATAAATATTATGCTGGCTTCCGGTTTACAGTGTGGTTAAATAAACTGCTAACAAAATCTTTGGAATTTGTATATCATCAGTGTTTTTTGGTCCTGGGAAATATTTTTGTGACCCTGTTTTAGGATTTTAAAATTCATTTTAACTTGCAAATTTTTATAGTAGTCGTATTGCCTGGCTACAGGTAATAATCAGAAACCAGCATACACCCACTCAACCAATCAACTTTTTCTCTTGCTTTTTAAATAAATAAATGGTTGCAAGCAAGCAGAAATAAGCGAAAAAGAGGAACAGTGGACAGGACTCAGAATATAAAGAATCATATAACGCCTGACATAACACTAACACACACACTTACAAGCAATTTATCGTCATTAGTTATAATCATGATTATTCTGAAAACTTGCTCACTCTTTGGTCATGTCAGTCTCCCCTTTTTCTACATTTTTCAAATGCTGGGGACTGTATTTATGATGTTGACAACTTTTATGATGTTGCAAATTATATCGTGATGTTGATGATGATGCTGGTTTCGCGCTACAAAAAACGAATAATAATACTGATAAAAAAAAGGTATGTTAAAGTTCTTTTTGTCTGTCCTTTCCTATTTCAGTGCACTTAAGCAATAAAATATAATAACAAGCATTTATTTAACAGAAACAAAAGAAGAGAGAGATACCGTAAAATAAAACACATTTAAATTGTATATTTTTCGTTTATATATTTTTTTCTTTTATGGGCAATACACTTTTTTTTGTTATATATAGTAGTTGTATAAAAAGTATGGTAGTTTTTTTTTAATGGATTTAAAATACAACAAATAAAAATTTAACTATTTTACAAATGAAAGGCCAAGTAGGAAAATAGTTGTAAAGAAGGTTCCCGTTTTATACACAGAAAGAACTAAACTTCATTTTCATTGAAGAAATTCAATGAATTAGTAAATATTTTGCAAATTTGTAAATACAGACAAAAATGACATACACTTTCTAAAATAAACAAAAGATGCATGCAAAGTTTCCTCAACATCACCCAAGCCCACCAGCCCATAAGTATGAACAAAATGAGTCCAAAATAATTAAAAATGTTATTCATTTGCTATAATTTCTTTAACTACATCATTTAGTTCTAAGAGATGTTTATATGCTACTTATATACGGATCAGATTATGCACGCAAACGTTGCAAAATATCAGTATTTGTTGAAGTTCTATTGCACTTTGTGGAAAACAGTAATATGTACTTCTTGAAAGCTTACGTGCAGCTACTGCTTCCTCGGAGAGCAATAATAATAGGAAAGTACTACTGCATCAATTGTGTCCTTTCCATGTATTAGTATTTTATGTACAGTAACTGACATGAAGTACCAGCTATATTTCTTTGCAAATATCTCAACAGTATCCCACGCAAATTTTTGAAACTTCACAGTATCAATTTTCTGGCTACATTTTATTATCTGAAAAATAGTTCGGAAGCGATTTATAAGCTCTTCATTAATGCCTGTTATATCGGCAGTAAGCGCAGTGTTGGAAAAGAAACGTCTTGAAGTATTAACATCGTTAGAAGACCCAGATGTTGTACAGAATCAACTCGCAAGCTCATTCGTTCTTTTAATGCCGTCTGAGCTCGACGCTTGTTTTCTTCTTTTACAATCTTATTGTTTTTGCATCGATCGCAGACCACTTTCCGTTAATTTTAATCGAGCATGTAATGACGAAATGCCCAATTTACAAGCCTCATTGTCAATGTTTTTATTTTAAATTGTGCCCAAATCGTTCATTTCGCAAGGTTTTTCTTTACAAAATTTAAACGCAATATTTAAACTGCGGTTGTATTGCTGCTAGGGTATTCATTTTAAACGACTTTTCAATTGTTCGATTAATCAATTAACCGAAATTGAGGTTTTTAAACTACTCGAACAATCGAGTAAAATTTTTATTTCGTTTGAGTTATTCGAGTAAGCTTTACGGCTAAAAATTATTCGAGTTAATCGGAAAATTTTTTAATTACCAGAGATAGTCGCAAAATACCCATGTTGCCAAGAAAATACCACTATGCATCGCACTGATTTTGCTATCATTGTCTATGTCGTCATGGGGGTTATTTTTTTTGACGACACAGAAAACTGGTTTTAGTTATTATTTTAGTGTTTGCATCCTAAATGAAAATCAAACAAAAAACTAACTGATTCAATAAAGAACATTTACTGATAATGAAGTTTAATTTTACACAAACTTTTGTTTGAAAATTTTTTGGTAATAATATTTTCTGTATATAGTTCATTTTGCACTGTTAAATTTCATGATAATGCAGGCTTTTTGAATTATTTTTGGTTTCTTATAACATTGAGCTAAATTAACAATAGATTAATATTTTTAATGAAACATTTAATTAACTTTAAATTTGAAATTGGTTTATATATTTATTTAATTTAGTTCACTCTCTTCACAAAAGTCCGAAGGCGGGAAGGGATACAATTATTTTCAACTTCGATACCTTTTCCGATTTCGTATCGAAGATAACGGAGAATTGTTCAAACAGTGAAATTGTTGTTGCTGGTGATTTAAATGTTCACAACTATAGAGGTTCATAGCAAAACGTAATAATTCCATTTTTCGAGCTTTTTGCTTTCCTTGCTGAGTCCAATTCTACATCTTACAATCTATATAACCATTTTAATTTCCATTTTTCATACTCATTACAATGTTTAATTTATCCAAAAATTTTTCAAGTGGAATTATTTCATATTGTTATAGACTTCCTCAATTTTTCTTGGTTCGCCATTAGAGCCATACTGCTTATAAAGGCTAATATGCTCAGCTATTCGTCGCGCACAATGACCTTCATGTGTTGAAAGGCATCAATGTAATACTTTCGACATTTTCCTCAATTCACAACCTGACATATATAATTTTTTTTTTTAACCAGATCATTGGATTTTTGGAAAGTAATAATGATACAATTACTTTTCTGTCATCAAAATACCTCTGTAAAGCGTAAAAAAGCTTTCCTGACCCTCGGGTAGCAAGACCTTCTCGTTATTCGCAAAAATATTAAACAATAATGCTAGTTCCTCAGATTTTAACGAAACTGTATACAAATTCGTCTTCTGGGCCAGATGGTATTCCAGCAGTGATCTTGAAGCAGCACCCTATGGCGCTAGCACGTCTGTTGGCAACTAACTTAAGCATTTTGCATCATTCTGGTGTATCGCTGTGCAAGTGGAAGGTTCCCAAAGTAATTCCAATCCCCAAACAGGGAGAGGCTAGTCACCACCCTGAAAATTACCCCACAGTAAAGAAAAGTATTTGGAGTCAAACGTGTTACTTAGCGACCGCTAATATGACTTTCGTACGGGACGCTCTACAGTGACTTCCTGGTCTTCCTTTCAGAAAAAAACACAGCGAAAGTAAAGTGGCTGATTGCTCTTAATATTTCTAAGGCATTTGAAAGAGAGTGGCGTGGTACACTTTTATCGAAACTTGTTGGCTTCTACCGATTCATTTAGACATTTCATAGGGATCGCACTATACGAGTTGTTAGAGATGAGCTCTCATTAAACAAGTTGAAGACTAATTTTGTACTTTCTCCTACTGTAATTCTTATATTTCTTAATGACCTTGGGTGAGTTCGTAAATGCAGTAAATTTGTGCAATCGATCTGCAAAGTATTGCGACAGTTATAAAAATGCTACCGTTCTTGCAGCAATCTGCGGCAGCACTGTCAAGAGAAACTTTTGGCGAAAAAAGTATTGCCAAGTGGTTGTTTTCGAGCGCAGAACTTTAATTATTTTACAATTACTGAACTTACGAACGTAGCACTTCTGTGTCAAACTTCCAATCTTATGTGCTCTTTTGTAGATGGCAGCAATATCCGCCATTTATATTCATTCAGTAATAGATATACCCTGTCGGAGATTGGGGCCATTATGTCAAACATGAATGATACACTTAATCGCGATCTTGTAACAATGTCCGAATATGGCCGTACGACTGAGATCGAGTTTAGTGCTCGACAAGACCTGTAGCATACCCACGCACATATGTATGATCGAACATACTGCTACATCTGTATATATGGGTAGTATAAATATCGAGGAATCAGTAGTTCTAGATATTCTTGGCATAAAAATACAGTGTAATGTTCGATGGACGGATCTCATTTTCCAAACTTTAAAAACACTTAACAGCCTTGGCTTTCTGAGACGATGTAAGCAATACTTCATCCTATCTGATCTCCTAATTTTTCATACCACCTCTATTAGAGCGAAAATGGAGTACAATTCTCACATATGGGCCTGTGCTTCAAAGTCTCTTTTGAGGTTACTCCATCTCGTACATGAGAGAGCGAAATAAGCTCGTCGGTGACCAACAGTATTAAACTGGAGCATTGTCGCATTATGGGTGTTTTTCACTGTTCTCCCGATACTACAATAGAATGTGCTCTGAAGAACTTCATGAAACCCGCTTTTTTATATGAATAACATGTTCATTAACTCATTTGTGGCCGATACTTATTAATTCGCACTACACAATACTGCGAAAATTCGTAATTTAGCCGAACAGTTCAGAAAAATCAATTTAAGAAAGTCGTATTTCAGAGAAGATTTCTCTAGAGCTAGAATATCGCACTATATAGAAATGCTGCTCAAGATGATTCTATGAGAAACACATTTAGTGGCAACAAGTCAAGTAGCTCAACATTATGGCCATTTTTATGTATGGCTTAAATTTCCTTAGAGATATTCTTCTTTTAAACATTTGAAATACATTGCAATCAAAGTTGACCTTTAAACTTTTTTCCTGCTGCTATCAAAGCTGTTCACATAATAATTCTGTCCAGGAAACTAAAAGGAAACAGCATTTTTTATTTTTCCACACTCTAGTACAGGTTCATGTAGAAACCGATTTTATGATAATAAAACTTTAATACATTAATTTCAATTAAATGGAAAATTAAAAAAATATTTAATCAACATCTCAGTGGGAGTAAAATGAGAAAAAGCGAATTATTCGCTTAAAATAAGCGCAAACTAGCAAGGACATTTGCCAAGTGTAATTTTTTCGCTCAATTTTATATTTGTATAAGATGATGTACACTTCAGATGTCCTGTTGCTTTTTGCCGATGGGGTTGTTGCTGTGTACATGTGCTAAGCTGCATTTTAAAGAAGAGAGATGGGGAAGCACACATAACATACCTGTTCTTTATTTGGTTGGGTGCGTCATGAAAATAAAAACCGGGGTCAACGGGAAATAAAATTATAAAATTTTTATTTTTCCGTTTGTAATATTACACGTGGTTGACTTTAGTTTTTTTATGACAAATGATTTAATTTTTAAGTTGGTATTTAATTTGTTATTTTTGGTTTGATGTGGAAACCAACAAAATCTTCTTATTTCGAATTTATTTCATATTTGATTTTTTCCAAGTAAGCAAAAAATAAAAGAAACTTTTAAATACGCGACATCATCATCTAATAAGTATAGAAGACATCGTACTGGAAGTCTTGTATAATTGTTAGATGATGATGTATTCGCGAAAATGGTGTTATTATATTTCGTCTTTTAGTTTTGCTACTTTCGCTGCAGCACTATTTGAGTGACTGTCTTTAATGTGTTTGATGACCTTTCTCTGCACCAATTTTATGGTCAATTCTTTTTGTTGTGTTTTTGCTTGAATGCCTAAATATAGAAGGTCATTTGAGTTATTTTGCAGTAAAACCATATTTGGGGTGACCATAACGAAAAAGTGATGGTATGATTGAATTATTTGGTTGTCGTCGAATGATAGTATAATGAAAGGAACCCCTTGAATGAATTGTTGGATGTTTGATTCCCTATAACGCGAAAACTTCTTAATGTATTTGGATGAAATTTCGTAGCCGGATAGAATATGGTCTAGACTAAAATAAATATTTTTTTTTGCTTGGGACTCTTCTGGCATTTCAGCAGCTCGCTGGCGAAGTGATGGGTGAGAAATAGTTAATAATATTCTTCTACATAACCATCCCAATACAGTAGAAATTTAATACTACATATGAAATTTCCGGCACTCAACATATTGTTACGAAATTTATATGCATTTTCAAAGCTAATGTAGAAAAATACAGTACTGGGGGTTACTCTGTAATTCGATTCGAAAAGAAAACTGTTCGAATTTGTATCTCATTTGCTTTGCAATTCGAAAGCACTTGCTTTCGTTTCGAAATACAGAGTAAGTCCCCTGGTTACGTTTGGTGAAATCAATTCTGCAGCACAGTATTGCCAGTATTGAATTAGTTCATCGTAAGCTCGCAAGTTCTACAAACAATGACCGGAGCTTACAAGATTATTCGCAATTACTGAATGACAAGCATAAATAGCAACAATAAAGTTTGCGACATCAGTTGTTAAGAATATGTATTTTATCGGCCATGTCACAGAGTTGAAATGCTCAATCAACTCTAATACTTGGTGTCGGAAAAAGATAACTAAAATACGGAAATGTTTTAGGTGTTTCTAGATTATTAGCGGCGCTGGCATGCTATCGTTTGCTCTGGCTATGTCATGCCATCTTAAGGTGGATGGAATTCTTTTTCGAATCGAACTTTATGACATGGCTGAATAGCACGTATTGTTTATACAATGTTAACTCACAGTAACATTATCTTATTGTTATATACTGTAGAGGAAAATTCCATTACTACATATATTTGCCTATCTTATAAATCCATAGTAATGCTTACTTGACAACTAAATGGCAGTTGAAATATTATAAGCATAACCAATACCGTAGCTAACATCACGCGTTGTTGACTATAGATATGGGAAATTCGAGGAGCCCCACGGTTTTATTTTCGTCTCATCAATGCCCTACGTTGGTGAGGAGAATCGTGAGGTAGCACTAAAAGCTAAATAAAATTTCACATGGAAATTTCCGAACGTGTGAACAGTTGGTATCATGAATAAAATATGTTGTGAAAATTTCCAAATGTTTAAATTTTTAAAGTCCGAAAAAATATGTTTTTAAATTTGTTTGCTTACAAAAACCTTCACACACATATTTTTAAGACCAGGGGCCCGATTCTATTTTTGTGAAAAAGGGAAAATGAAAAATAAATTATCACTTCATTGAAAATGCGATTCTAGTTTTAGCTTTTATGAAAACTATCTGTCAAATTTTTCTCATATGATAATTTTTTTTTCATCAGGAAAAAGTTGGTGAAAACTTAAATGATGACACCTTTTAATGACTTTTTTTATTAACTTTTGTTTAAAAAATCATTTTCTATAAAGTAAATAGACCACAATGCATTATTTATAATAATTGTTACAACAACAATTCAACGGCTTATGTATCCGCAAATTATTTGCGAATTTTTATAATATTTGCGAGAATTTATCCTTTTAAAATTTTACGACTTTAGAATGTATTTGCTAATTTTAGTAAGTTTTGCGATACAGGTAATATTTAATAAAACTTTTTGCTCTTGTGCATAATTTTAATGAATTAGTTCTGACTGAAGCCATTTCCGCTATTGTCCAGTTTTTTTTTGCCTTTTTACAGTTCTACCGACATTTCAATAATATTACACTTTGCTATATTTTTGATGATAGCAATTTTTTGCAAATTTTCGTCATCTTTGCAAATTTTTCCCAGTTTTTGGCAATCCTTACAGTTTTAGCTATTTTTAACAAATTTTATGTATTTGCAATAAAATTATTTTTTGTTTTAATTTGCTATGATTCAAGAAATGAGCGGAATAAAACAAAAAGTGACAGATGGTTTTCATGAAGATTCAATTTTTCATAATTGCAATCAGAATCGCTCTAAATGAAAAATGAAGTGAAAAATTGCTATGAAGTGAAAATGATGAATTTTTTATCACTTCATTTTTATCATAAATTCAGAATCGACCCCCAGGTATTAAATTAAATTAAATTAAATTAAAATCCATGTGAAGAAAAAATTTTATTTGGAAATTTTCACATGCGGAATTCCTGATAAGGCTGAATATATATGCATGAATATATATACATGAATCGGTCAATAGGAAGGAGGTAAAACTCAATATTACTTTTTATTGGCGTGGCGCAGACCACCTTTCAAATCTCAAAATTGTATAGTAATCAAACGTAAATGCGTGTACCAATGTTTGAATCAATCGGTTAACAGGAAGACGTTAAAACTAAGTATTATTTTTATAGGGGTGGCGCCGCCCACTTTTGTAATTACATAATTGTATAGTCATTGTATGCTAAGGGTGTTTACCAAATCTCAGATCAATCAGGAAAGGTCTACAATATTACTTTTTATAGGCGTTGCGCCGCCCACTTTTGTAATAACAGAATTGTATAATCATCGTATGTAAAGGTGTCCCTTAAATCTCAGGTCAATCGGTTAACAGGAAGGGTCTTCAACGAAATATTACTTTTTATAGGCGTGACGCCGCTCACTCTTGTAGTTACAGAATTGTATAGTCATGGAATGTAAAAGTGTCCATTAAATCTCAGATCAATCGGTTAACAGGAAAGGGCTAAAACTAAGTATTACTTTTTATGGGTGTGGCGCCGCCCACTTCTTCAATTACAAAATTTTATAGTCATTGTTATTAAAGCTGTCCACAAAATCTCAGATCAATTGGTTAACAGGAAGGGGCTAAAACAATATATTACATTTTATGGGCGTGGATCAGCCAAATTTTCTAATCATCAAAATTAGAACCGCTTACAAAATTTCAGATCAATCGATCATTAGGAAGGAGGTAAATTTTCAATTATAAGATTTGAACCAAACCCCACCTCCGCACAAACTTCACAAACACAGTAAGATAAATAAAACCATTTAAAAACACAAACTCCACAGTTTTTGTTTTTCTGATTGCCCAGTGTAATCAGTGAGTAGTAAAAAAAATATTTTGTTCAGTTTTAAAATTATTTTTTTTTAACAATATCTTTCATTTAATGGTTATACAAATCAGATTTCATTGCACAACATTTAAGTCTGTGTCGTGTTATCATAACATCTTAAGTCTAAAAATAGTGTTTGGAGCTATTAACGATTTAATGTAAAATCTGATTGTTGTGTTGGTGTTCTTGTAAGTTAAAAAATAAACCTTAATAACTTTTTCGAATTTAAAAACGAATTGATTGGATTGTAAGAAGACCGACCAGAATATGGCCACAACCCGATTTTGTCTTAACTGGACTTAAGATGTTATGATAAAACGACACAGAAATTTAAAAGACCTGCTTAAAGTTTTAGGTGAATTTGCACAGTTTTCCCTCAAATAATTGTAACAACTGCAATTAGCTGTTATTTGTCAGCTTTTTTTTTTTTTGTTAATCAAATGAAAATTTCATCATTTATCACGTTTACTTTTTCTTTTGTCGCGGTCTGCTCATTTTATTTTGGCCACAATTTTTATACAAAAGCTGTTTGTTTTCGCCCAGTTTTGGTTTTAATATTTTATATAATTTTTCTTTAAAATGAAAGTTAAATGTGAAAAAATACTTTTGCAGGCAAACAAATAGTAGGGAATTCCGATTTTTCAATGTTTTAACATTTTCGCAATCCCATTATTTTTGTTTGTTCATTTGCGTTGTTCTCACATAATTGTGGTTTTTACTGAGTGTGTGTTAGCCATTGAGTTTTTGGTCATGCAAATATGAAATTAATAGTCATCTTTTAACCATTAACGTATTGAAAGAGAAAAGCAAATGGCAGAAAAACTCTTTAAAAAATTATTTATTTTAAATTAGTTTAATAGCCCTGTAGGATCAGCTATTACGACGACATTTTCATCAATAATGTGTATAAGACATCCAATGATTTATCGCCTATAAAATAAATTTAGAAATAAGTATGGCGACAAGGTGGTATATGTTGTGGTGTATAAAATTTGTGCTGCAAAGCCTTATTGTCGACAAGATAAAGAACATTTGCATGCAATATGAGGTCTGTACAGTTTTATGGCCAACTACATCGAATTTGTCGTGTGTACGGTTTTATTGCTAACAACAAGAGTAACGACTGCATGAAAGTTGTCGTGCTTGCATTTGTGTACATTAAAAAGTTTAAGTTGCCCACAAAACATGTTTTCTTATAAAGCTTTTTAAGTACCTAGGTAGGCTAGAAGTTAGTCTGCCAGCTTACCTAGGTACTTATCAGTATGGAGCTTATCAGTATGGAGGTTGTGGGCCTCGATTCGATTATTATATTTTTAAATATTATTATATATTCATTGACGATAATTTTAGTAGCATGCTACCAACGTTGTTATCAACAAATTCTGTATCTTTTGTTCGAAAATGTTTTCAATATTTGGCTTGGATTGTCGTCAATTCGGCGTCGGTGACAGATACTTGTTTCGCACATACATCGATGATGTCTCGAAGACTTGGCCTACGGGGGCATATAGTCCCAGTTGTTACTGACGACATTTTCATCGATTTTATCTGCAAGACAATCAATGATTTGTCGGCCATAAATCGCATTTAGAAATAAGTATGGCGATAAGGTAGTATACGTTGTCGTGTATAAAGAATTTTTGCTGACAAGATTATGAAAATTTATACTTCAAAACCTTATTGACGACAACAAGAGTAACAAGTGCATGTAAGTTGTCGTGTGAACGATCCTATTACCGACATCATGATTAACAACGGCATCAAATTTGTCGTGTGTACGGTTTTATTGCCGACAAGAAAAGTAACAACTGCATCGAAGTTATCGTGCTTCTATTTACCTGAAATTTGGTAAACGCCTTTAATTTTGATGACAATTCAATGTTGTGATTAGAAAACTGGGATGTGCCACTCCCATAAAAAATAATATTTAGTTTAAACCTTTCCTGTCAACCGATTGATTTTGGTTTTGGTAAATACCTTTACTTACGATGATTATACACATTTTTAATAAAAAAAATTGGGCGGCGCCACGCCCACAAAAAATAATACGTATTTTTACCGCTTCCTTGTTGACGGATTGACCTGGCAATTGGTAAACACCTTTACTTTTAATGACGATATAATTTTGTGATTAGAAAAGTGGGAAGCGCCACGCTCATTAAAAGTAATATGCAGGTATTCCACCTTCCTGTTGACCGATTGATCTGAGATTTAGGACCCATCTTTAGTTTTGATGACTATACAATTTTGTTGTTAGCTAAGTGGACTGAGCCATCGATATCAAATGAAAGGGATTGGCCAGTAGAATATAGTACGCAATGAAAAAAATTCCTATTCTAAAATGGCGGCCAGTACGAAATTTTGGATTATATACATATTGTCAACACTCTCAATATGGGTATTAAATGAAAGCGCTTTGCTACTACAATGCAGTACACCATGAAAAAAAGTCTCAATCCAACCCAGCAAAAACTTTGCTTACTAGTAGGCAAAAAAGTATATGAGGATTTAAGTCGTAAGTACTTACAATTTGACTCGATAACTACTTATTTTTGTTTGAGAAGTTCAAAAAATAAGGGGTACCCCTTAGAAAGGTATTTACATTGTGACAGCAATTAACTTCACTGTAAAATATTACTTCAAATTTAGGATTATATATTGTCTAAATTTGTGTTGAAAATTTCTCCTTGTGTAAAATTACATCGATTTTGTAGTTATTTTATTAGTCCAACATTTTGTTAAAAAATAATGCGTGTGTAATTTTAGGTCGATAATAATCTGTAAAGTGTTGCCGACTATTATCGACCTAATTTTCAACAAAAATGTTTTAGAGTATAGTTATTATTTGGCTTACTTGAAGCTAAGAAATAACTCGTCATATAATCAAACTTTGCGTACATATTACCCTCTAAAAAAGTATGCTTTAGTTTTTTCAACTGAGGCGATAGCCACAACTTATAATTGCCCTACGGTAAATGGAACTTACACAAAACAAGTCACGTGACCGGTCCCCAGTTGGTAGGGACCAGTCCGAGTTCTAACACTTCCTATGAAGTGGACCAGCCACTTTTATATGGGGATGGCCTAGGATGGGGTTAATTGACACTTCGTATGCACCTTGTAACTTGTCTCTGAACTATCATGTAGAGTCCCAATCCGTGTAGAATAATATATATTATATATAATTATTATTTAAAATTCAGCTGTAATTATCGATTAATTAACTTTTTTATTGTTATAAATCCAAGTAGAAATTGTATTTTATTTTTAAGCGGTGTCCTTGATAGGATTCGAACCGGCATCCTCCCGCATGACAGGCTAGTACACTACTCACTCGACCACAGGGGAACGTATATTTCAATGTTATAAATACCAGTTAAGCTCTCATTGAAGGGAGACAATTAATATTATATAGATACTATGTGATAGACCTTGATCCAGGTGCATCGAATTTGTTCAGTGTCGTTTACTACAATACTAGCCGGAGTCCCAAATAAATTGACTGAAAATGGTTAATATGTCACCATTTACCCAATATGTCTTTTTTCACCATTCACTACTTCTTATTTTTGGTACCAGTCTAATTTTCTCAAGTCATAGGACGAGTACTTTTGGATCATTTGTCACCAAATTTTCCGCAGGGTGTATCTGTATTTATACAACTTTTAATATTTCTAAGAATTTTTTTTTCATCGAAATTTTGCTAATTGTAAACTAAAAAAAGCCATTTGTATTTATATAGATACGTATTTTCTTCGTCTATTAAATTTTTAATTGAAATCCCTTAAAAGTTTCAAGAGTCTCTTAACAATTAGTTTCATTTAATTTAATTTAATTTAATTTACCCTATTTAAGTGAAATAAATTTTCCAACATTTATCTTGTATCTAACATCAACTAAATCGACCACGATTTGCTGCTAAAAAAAAGCAAGGAAATGCTTAAAATAGTCCTCCTTTATTGCGCAAAGAAAAAAGAATTCCCATGTTAAAATATGATGCTAAAGTTGTAACCCTTTCAAGTTTTTCCTCGCTTTTTTTCTATTTTCATTTTTATTAAATTTTGTGAGCCCATGAAAATAGAAAGGAAATTTGATAAATTAAATTTTCACTGCGAGTAGTCAGATCTTTTTATTTTATTTTGTTTCAGTTTCTTTTATTTTCAACTCTATAAATTAAGTTTTTGTCAACGTTCTTGTGTCTTTTTGCCATTGTACGTTTGTTAAATTTGCAAAAAGAAGGAAAAAAAAGGCAAGACACTACTCGACTCACTAAAACTATTGTTATTTTTACTTAGTGGAGCACAGTTTTTAGTTTTCTTTTATACGAGAATAAAGTAAAAGAAAAAAATTAAAATAAATATGGAACAAAAGACAAATGTAAAAGATGGTAGAGAAAAAAGAGGAAACGAGAAAAAAATTCTTCAGCAACATAAACACTAGTATTTTAATGGTTTCCAAGATAAAATATTTGCACTTTGCAGTGTTATAAAAATTCTAGTAGAATGTTCTTTAAAATTCATACTATTTTAGCTGGTTTTTCCATAAACATACCCCGCTAGTTATAGAACAAATAGTAACAGAAACATTAAACCTTAAACAAACATGATAGCAAACAAAATGAAAACGAGGCAGAAAGAAGTTAACACAAATAAAGTTCAAAAAAGTCCTTAAGTTAAGTAGGGAATTTCTAAAAAAATTTTGATTTAAAAGAAATTGAATTTTAATTTGTTGCAACAGTCTAGATTAAAGTGGCTTCCAAATGTTTGAAATTATTGACATTTTGTTAATGTTACCCTAGAGAAAGAGGAATGTATCACAAAAAATCTTACGTTCTTAAGTGGTAGTGACCGGTTCTAGCTCTAGAAGTTTGCATTAAGGAAATATATTAAAAGCTAATAAAAAGAAGGAAAAAAATGAGAAAAATAGAGTAAATTTAAAAATATCGGATTAAATCGAATAATTTTTAAAAGATTGTTCCAGTAATTAAGTTATGAATTTTAAGTCAACCTGTATGGTTTTTATCCAAATTTATTTAATTAGTTTGGCTTAAGTTCGTTTTCAATTTAATCTTTCGATCAAATTATTTTGTTTATTTAAGAAAGAAAATCTAAAGCATGTAAATATTGGATATACAAAGAAAAATTTGGATGTACGGAAGGTTGAACTGGCATCGGATATTTCGAGACTACCTCAGTCTTCTCATCAGAGGCCTTTACCTACACTACCAGCGGCCGCCATAGTTTCTTAAATAAAAAATAATAATTTGATCGAAATATTAAATTGAAAACGAACTTAAGCCAAAATAATTAAATAACTTTGGATAAAAACCATACAGTTCGACTAAAAACTCATAATTGAATTACTAAAACTCTGAAGGCACTTATCTAAAACATGAATTTGTACTTTTCCAAAAAACTTGGACAAAATAAACATTCAAGAAACGCAGCATTTAAAATATCGATGATATTTCACGCTGGTAAGTCAGAAATCAAAAAAGCTTAAAAATAGTTGAACATGCTAAAAGGAAAGATAGTTAGCGACAAAATCTGTTAATTGAGGTTACTGAAATAAGTCGGATTTTCGCTAGGATGTTGTTGTTGCCGTCGCTGGTAGTGTAGGTAAAGGGCTCTGATGAGAGGACTGTGGTAGTCTCGAAGCATCTGATGTCAGTTCAACCTTCCGTACATCCAAACTTTTCTTCGAATGTTCAATATTTGATAGAAAGACTAAATTGAAAACGAACTTAAACCAAACTAATTAAATAACTTTGGACTGTTGGAGTATTCTACATACCTCAACTTTTATTATTTGAATAATAGAACAGTTGAAAAATCGGTTAAACTCAGGTGCGGATCTAGGGGAGGGGAAAAGGGATATTTCCCTTCCCAAAAATGAATAAAATACACCTAATTTCTGTTGAGTTTCTAAAAGAAACTTTATAAAATGGTTTTTTCATTTAAAAGTTCCCCTCTCAAAAGCTTAAGCTGGAAACCAGCCTGATAAAAATGGATATCCTAGTAGCTGCACAGAAAATGGTATTCCACTTTCCTTTAACTTTCTGAAATACTTGTGTATTTTCCAGTTAATACGTTTTATTTTACCTTAATAACAACTTATAAACATCTTTTCTTATTTCTTTAATATTTATTATTTATTTGTTATGGCACTTTTCTGTGTTGGGCCCTACACACTGACTTATGATGTTGTCTTGTGTTTTATATTGCTGACACAAATCTATTATCAGGGCAATTGCTTAGGGTTGTATTATGACAAATATGTCAGAAATTGTTATTGTAAAACGAATTAAAAATAAAGAACATCGATTATGTAACATCTCGAAAACCCAACCAATTATAAAACGATTTATATAACTCTTTTTTATTTGAATTTGTTCTCTTCAGGATTGGTGCCTTTGTAAGGAATATACAGAATAGTAAGATTTAAGAAACTTCGAAAGGCGCTTAAGGTACTCGGCAGAACAGTGAACAGAGTATCCTATGCTATACAAGTAGGTTAGGTTATGTTAGGGTGGCACTCATGACCGAAGAAGTGACTCACTTGGGTCCGTTGATTCAGTCCCTTTGTTATACCCTAGAGCACACAGGGCGTAAAAATCGTTAATTACGATTGTCCTGCCGCCGTGTCGAACCATCCCGATTGGACTAAATACGAGGATAGCTCTACAATGCTCTACATTTTGTCACCAATCAAACTTTTTTAAGGACAAGATGAGCGACTACGGTTTATGTTTTGTCTACAATCCAACAATTGAACATGTGTATGTGCATAAATAAAAAAAATTAATAAGAATGATAAAAAATATTATAATAAAGAGAGATGTTACGAGTTCTAAGAATTTAATAAACTTTTATGCAAAATTTTTTACCAGTCGCAAGCAACACAGTAATTGAGTGATTTTGATATTACGTTCGTATTGCTTCGACATTGTTGAATCGGATATCGTATGAAACCACTTACGTTTTATTTCTACTTGTTTTTCGAGTTATCGTTCGTATAGAAACATATTTATGACTTTGTTCATGAACGCAAATCAGTGTTCTTTCGCTTAGAATGCCCATGAACATCTTTTTTCGACATCGTTGAACAGGCAGTAAGTTTCGTAAGGTTGTATTTAAAAATAATGTAATTTTGCACCAATCTGCTTTTCTTTTAACTTAGTTTATAATGGTTGCCAACATTTTGCACTGGGTTTTGTTTTTATTCATTACGGAAAAACGTTCAACGTTTCATTTAGAATTTTAAAATTCAAATATTTATATATTATTTTACACATAGTTTATTATATTGAACATTTTCGCTAAAAAACAACGTTTGGTTTTCTCTTGCTATTTTGCTATTTGTTATTAAAATTCAGCTTGACAACTGCTAATTTCTATATTTTTGCATTTTTTTATGAAGTTAAAATAATATTAAATAGTTGATAAAAACCTTGTATAATCAATGTTTATAACAAAAATATTTTAAAAACAATTTAAATTTATTAAAAGAAACCTAATAAAAACTTATCACCTGATTTATTTAAAACCAACAGAAAAAAAGCTTAACGTATGTTTGCTAAAAATAAATTATAACTTAATAAATATATATTGTTAAATAAATAAATGATGTAGACAAAAAATCACAAACTCAGTTCACACCAAATGCTCGGGTCAAGGAATAACGAAATTAAAATATATATATATGTATTTTTTATAACAATTTGCGGAAAAATCCATTCTTTCTAAAAACCAGAAATAAAGAAATTAGCACGTTTTCACAATCAGCTCATATATCATGTGAACTGGGAACAAAAAAATCTTATATATTTTCATCAATTCAGTCTCATTTGAAACACAAAAGCTTCAATACCAGGTATTAGACGACGCATTCTGAAAAATAAATTTTCACCTACAAATAATGTTAGGGGAAAATAGTCCTGAGGTGTTGCCTCTTTTGACAAGATGCTGCAATTTTTAATTGTAAATTGGTGTATTGGTATATTTTCTTATTTCTTATATCTTTGTTTTGACGTGCAAGTTTAATTTTTCGCAAAAGCTGTTAAAAATTTTCCCAAGTTTTATGGTTAATAGTCTTCCATATTTTTTTAATAAAAAAAATTACTGATGTTAGCCATTGCCTGCAGACGGTTAGCCATTGCCTGTTGGCTGTTACATAATCTAAATGTGAGGTGGTCCGCCCATAGTATGAGCAATAAAAAATAACATTGATATCGACAACAATTCTGCTCCGTTGCATAGTGAAGACTATCTAAATAAATGTTATAAATCTACACTAGTTTAATATAAGCTAATATTCAAATTATAAAAATATATGTATGTTGATACATAAGTTCTGGGGGAGAACTAAAATTTACAAAAAAAAAATTTATCACCACCTGTTGAAATACACGATGATCTACAGTGGGTATTTATCTACCACGAAGGTCTATAAGAATATTTTAGTGTTCGTAGAAGTATTTCATTGGGACTAAAACAGTATCCATGTTGTACTCGTTTCTTTCCTAAGCCATGTGGTATATGCGGCCTGAAGTAATCCCGGATGTATTTCTATGTTGCAGCGGTAAATGACGACGCAATTCTTTGTTTGCCACAAGTCCTGCATTTAGGTATTTTACTCACAATTACTTTTCCGACCATATTTATGGCATTTTTTCAGTATATTAAATCATATATTCCGCGTATGCCCAAGTAACACTTAGAACCTGTTCAGGTATTGAATGCCTTTTGCCTTCGGTTTTTATTACAAAGTTCATCAGCTACATTTGTGTATATAATTTTTCTTATATTTATAATAATTTATTGACTTTATACAATTTCACAGTTGACAGTTTTTAAAACTTAAAGATGCATAACATATTAATTAATCCCACCACAATTTGCTTGTGCAACAAAGCGTTGCAGGAACTCAAACATAGTCCAAATTTTATCATGAAAACACATTAATACATTTGTATTTATAAATCTAAATCAGTGATGACCAAACATACACTATCCTATTCTTCGTTTGTGTATGTGCTTCGCGGCTAAATAGATAGACTGTATGTCTCACACACGGTGTACTAGTGTTGATGGTAAAAAAGAGCCTATACTCGCGCGCATAGCAAATTGAGAGAATGGCCACCAGTGATGCAAATATATAAGCAAGCAATGAAGGATATATGGAGTCTATTATTTCCTTTTTTTTACGTATGTAATATATACACAGAAAAAATTATCAGCAAAAAATTTTCAAACAAAAGTCTGTCTAAAAATAAATTTAATTTTCAGTAAATGTTCTTTACTGAATCAATGAATATTTTGTTTGACTTTTATTTAGAACGCAAGGACCAACAACAACAAGGAGTCCCACTTTTCTGTGTAGTAAAAAACAACACCGATGACTACATACACACAAATAACAACAACAATTATAGCAAAAGAAATGGGATTGTACCAAGTTTGTTTATTTAAGATATTTTAGTGAATCAAAATTCATTCTTATTAGAGTGTTAAGATAAACATTCAGACTAGAGCATATTTAACAAAGTGAAATTTCATAAATGCATAATGGATAATGATGATGATGGCACAGACAAAAATTTTTTTTATATATTACAAAAATCCAGTGAATATTTTTGTTTGATTAAGCAACCTATGATGAGAAGACTGTGGTCGTCTCGAAACATTTGATGTCAGTTCAATCTGCCGTACATCCAAATTTTTCTTTGAATGTTTAGTATTTACATGCTTAAGAATTTCTTTTTTCAAATTAAAAACGAGCTTGAGCCAAACTAATTAAATATCTTTTGATAAAAACCATACAGTTCCACTAAAATTCATAACTTAATTGTTAAACCTCTAAAGACACTTAGCTAAAAACATGAATGTATACTGTTCCAAAAACCAAGGGGGCAAAATACGCATTCAAAAAATCCCAGCATTGAAAATATCAATGATATTTTAACCTACGTCTATACCTGATATATTTTTGTCATGACAAATGTCAAATTCCATATATGAAAAACAGCTAACATAAAAAAATTATTTTTAATATAAAGATTGACTTTTGTCATGATAAAAATATATCAGGTATCGACTAGAGGTCTGCACGAATATATTCGAATACATTTGTGTAGACTTTGCAGCCCTCTAGTATAGACGTAGGGTTACGCTGGTAAGACAGAAATCAAAAAGCTTAAAATAGTTGAACATGATAAGGAAAAGACCGTTAGTGAAGTTCCGAACCTTTACAAAAGTGCATTAATAGTTACGACTCGCCGTGAGGTGGCGACACAATCTGTTGATTTGGCGTACTAAAGTAAGTAGGATTTTCGTTGGGGTGTTGTTGCTGCCGTCGTTGGCAGTGTAAAAGACTGTGGTGGTCTCTAAACTTCTGATGTCAGTTCAACCTTCCATACATCTAAACTTTTCTTTGAATGTTCAATATTTACATGCTTTGGAATTTCTTTTTAAAACGAACTTAAGCTAAACTAATTAAATAACTTTGGATAAAAAAATTCATAACTCAATTGCCACCTATTTTGTTTAATATTTGCTAGTATTTTAGACTAAATTTATACATATAATAAATCTGTAAAAAGGGCGTATGAAATATTTTTTGAAAATTTTTAATGTGGCGGAAACAGTATTCGATGTAGAGATCAAAAAACCAAATTTTGGAATTTTTGTCTGTCTGTCTGTCCGAGCACGCTTCGCGTAAAAACCACTGAAGCGATTTTCATGAAATTTGGTATAGAGGTACTTTAGAGTCCTGATTCAAACATAGGGTACTTTTTACCGCGTTAAAATATCTTATTTCTAAGTTAAAATAGAAGAAAAGATAATATACCCAATTTTACTAATATAAATGTTGTTGGAAATTAGAAAGAAGTTTTTGTTTTTTAACGGTGGGCCGTCTATTGTTTTATAAATTCAGGCAAAAATATTGTTTGCTGTTTATCAGAAAATCCAGTAGATGATTGATTTAGTAAATTGTTTTGTTTACAATTTGTAAATATTTTTAGACAAATTGTATTATAGATTTTTAAGAAATTTATTGTTTGACATATTGCCATAATTGTATTTTAAATGCAATTTATTTGTTGGTGTTTAAGCATTGTCTATACGCATTTCATTGGTGCTTTACCAAATCGTCAGTAGACTTCGAACACAATTTTGAACAGTTGCAAAGGGTTTGTAACTGAATTTGTTGAGATATTTTTTGTCAATATCAACAAATTTGTTTGTAGGTCCGTTTCTAGACAAAATATTTACTATTCCATTGAACTCCTTTACTGAAAATGAAATTATTTTTTTCTGTGTACAGTATAGAGACAAAAGGTAAAATAATAAAATTATATTAAGTTGTTGGAGTAGAAAAATAATGTTGATTTTTCAGCAACTTTCTTTTTATTTTATCAGAAGCATCATATTATCAGGTGTCAGTTGTCCGTACTCAAACAAACACATAGTCAATCTCAAAGGCGTTTATAAAAAGTACATCATGATACAGTTAAAAATAGTTATATATATATATATATATATACCTATAGATATATGTATGTCTCTCCTAACACCCCAGTTGGCCGCGTCTTTAAGACATCATCAAAGACGGGTGCTTGACAACATTAAATCCTCGACGACAAATGTCGAACAGCCAGAACAAATCATC
This sequence comes from Panzeria rudis, assembly GCA_956483635.1. Lineage (NCBI taxonomy): Eukaryota > Metazoa > Arthropoda > Insecta > Diptera > Tachinidae > Panzeria > Panzeria rudis. The sequence goes on along the minus strand of OY101449.1, from coordinate 31,223,745 downwards.
AAAGACGTTTTCGAAGAAGTGACGCAAAAATCGTATACTTTTCAATGATAGACCGTGTCTCTCAGATTATCGTTCTAATATGAATATGTCTGCGACATTGTCGCCTATTTTATCGGCAATGATTATATAAGTGACAATGTCGTTTGTCTTCTCATCAAGGACTGCAAAAGCAACAATGTCACCTATTTTTTCGTCAATGATTAATAAGCAGAAATATGGCCTATTATGTCGTCAATGATTACATAGGCTACAATGACGTTTATATTGTAATCATAGAACGAACTTTATTCAATATTTTAACACACAATTTAACCCTTAGGTGACTTTGTGACTTTTCAAAGTTGTGGTTGAGGTCTACTGCCGACTTAGTAAAGCACCAATGAAATGCATATAGACAATGCTTAACTATCAGTAAACAGACTTCATTTAACACAATTTAACTTTTAGCTTTTTTTTGCTTTTTTTTTTACTTCCGTTTCATTTAAATTATTGACTAACTTAGATGAGATTCGAACTGAGGCTACCTATTTAAAAGTTATTGCGCTTATATCCTTGCTCCAGCAGCACCTAAAACATCGACAACAAAAGGCCAACATATTCACTTGTTTGATCGAAGCCTAAACGTAAGACATTGTCGCTCATCTTATCCTTAACAACGTTGGATTAAGGACTGAATGTACGACAATGTCACTCATCTTGTCTTCCACAACTTTACGGAACAAAAAATGTAAAACATTGTCGCTCATATTGTCCGTAACAAAGTTGAATTAAAGACAAACTGTAAGGCATTGACGGTCATCTTCTGTTCCACAATGTTACTGAAGACAAAATGTAAGACATTGTCGCACATATTGTCCTCAACAAAGTTGGATTGAAGACAAAAGCTAAAAAATTGTCGCTCATCTTGTCCTTTACAATGTTACTGAAGACAAATTGATATTTGTGTTTCAGAAATGATAATTCTGAATTTAATCCACAGCTATTTGGCCCATCAGGCTTACAGCTGTTACGGAAATAAATAAATAAAAAATAATTTAAAAAATTAAATTTAAAACATTGTCGCCCATGTTGTCCTCAAAAAAGTTGTATTGAGGACAAAAATTAAGACAGTGTCATTTATCTTGTGCTTCACAATATTGCTGAAGACAAAATGTAAGATATTGTCGCTCATATTGTCCTCAACAAAGTTGGATTGATTATAAAATTTAAGACTTTGTCGCTCATAGTATCCTCAACAAAGTTGGATTGACAACAAAAATTAAGATATTGTCCTCCACAATGTTACTGAAGAGAAAATCTAAGTGATTGTCGCTCATGTTGTCCTCAAAAAAGCTAGATTAATGATAAAAATTAAGACATTGTCGCCCATCTTGTCCTTCACAATATTACTGACGATAAAATGTAAGAGAGTGTCTCATATTTTCTTCACCAACGTTGGATTGAAGAAAAATATAAAACATTTTCGCTCATCTTGTCGTCAAAAGGATTTAATATAGGACAACATGGACGAATTTGACGCTCAGATTGTTATGAACGACAATTTCCTTTAAAACGTCGACTAGAACACCAAATCAACACAGGAAAATTCCTACAAGGATCGTAGGCGAAAATATCGTGCAAGGCAATCTGGCCAACTGGGACTGGTAAATAGTGAAACATATACAAACATGCATACACGTATATTTATATAGGAAATAATAGAAGAAAATTAAAAGTGCTCTTGCTAACCTAGTTTTAAAATTTATTTCTATTCGAAGTACGAGGATATTTATCTATTACGTAAAATTTCTATGCATTTGTGCTTAAATTTGTAAATATGTATACAATTTTCGTTATAAATTTTTTCATACACCAACACCAATACATAAGTTATTCATTCGGCTTCCAATTTCAAGGAAATTATGTACATGGACGTTATTTCTGCTCTAAAATGAGATCAGTGTCCATGGACATTATTTCGCTTAGTAAATATATTCGCATACTGACTTCGCTAGACTTAAGGATTTTCTCTTCTAGGCATATATGTCGAACAGTGGCTTCACTGAGTAAAGATTTTTGTCTAGCCTACTTGTAGCATTCAAAAAAGAAAATCTCTATTCCAGATTGAAAGAAGTCTGCCCACTTCGGCATATTAATATAGATATACGAAATTCAACATAATTTTTTTATAAAGTTTTTTTATAGTCCCAGGAGTATGAAAAAACACGGTGTTTACTCTAGAAGGTGCCACTGGGCTGTTTCATGGGTAGAAAATAGAGTACTATTAACAACACTATAACTAATTTTTTAATGGTTTTCATAGTCCTTAAAGGTTTTGGAGTATAAATTTCATAGCTTTTGAAAATTACAAAAAATAGTTCTATTGACATCGGGGACATTATAACTCGAAATTTAAGGTCATAATATCCCTGAAAAAAAATCATGGGATCAGGCTTTTTGTAAAGCAAGCCCTTTTTGAAAGTTTGAGTAAGAAAAATATTTTTTCAACACGTATGATTTATGTCATTTGAGTTATGACGTTGTTGCAGCAAATGAACAATAGCTAAAAGAATACCTGCCGTATTCATAAAAATATTTTTGGTACATAAAAAAAGTTTATGAAACAAATTATGAGTGAAAATTCACTTAATTAAATTGAAAATATTTTTTATGAATAAGGTCAAACATGTTTTGAAGAATTGACCTAAGTTAAAAATAGAAAAGAGTATTGCAATTCTTAATATCCTTCTAAGATTATTTTTTAATATTGTTAGAGAGTAGCTATGTAGTGCTTTTAAATTCTATACTCAATTTTCGTGCAGATTTTTTTCGCAAAATTCACTCCTAGACCATCCGTGACTCAAAATATTTTCAGATTAGTCCTGTTTGATTTTTAATTTTACAACACTAAACACTCTAATTTTTAAACACTAAAAAAGGTACGTAGCATTAAACATTTTTGACTGTACTAAATATATAATGACACAAAAAGCACATACGACTCGTAGTATTCGAAAGCCGAAGGCTTTCAACTAATTTGAGACAAGGAAAAAGCACTTGTAATGATTGATTAAGACAAAAACCAGATGTTGTAAAACTAAACAACCAAAAGATCTTAAGTAACTTTGAAAAGAGCTCCACACTTGTAAAAAGCTTAAAGCAAATTGGTTTAATATTGATCGATACTCTACACGATGGTAATGTATAACAAGATTTCTGATGATGAGATCGTGGCTTATCTCGATAACATCATGGAGTTCAGTTTGACCCTTTCACAGTCATGAATTGATCTTTGTCTTTTCAATCTCTTTACTTTTTACTGGCTGTGGAAGGACAATAAAATTCACATTTACTAAAAGACAAAAATAGAATTTTTTTGCAACATTTAAGAGCCCTTTAAAAACTTAAATAAAATAAGATATTAGTGATTGCGTTATCCACAAAAATAATGCAATTTCTAAAAGTGCCAATTTCTAAAATATATAGAAAGCGTTGAAACACTGGTCCTTGAAAACAGTTTAGCTGTCATTTCCCTTATGATGTTTTGACCCCATTACAAAGCCATTCATTCACATTTTCCCTTAGCCTCTACAAAGCAAACTTTTTTTTGTTGAGATTTTAATTTATGACTTTGTAAAAATAATGAAATAATTCAACCATTTAAGCATTTAGCTAATATGCAATGCTAAAATTTAGCTTGACCCTTTTTTTAAAGTGGTTCTAATTCCGTTCTTGAGCATTTAATAACAACTTCCACCCTAAACATAGCAAAACAATTTTTCTTAATTAATCAGTTTGCTCAAATAAATTAATTAAATAAACGCATTTGTATTAACACAATACACACACACACATACAGAAGATGTATTTTCCATTTGCAGTGTACACGAAGATGCAAAGGAATACGCATTCACAATACCCTGTAGTTAAGGCAAAGGGATTGCAATTATCTACATTATAAGTGATTAATAGGGTCGCTTTAATATTTAAGTCCACTGTAATTACCCAGCGAAAACTAGTGCTTCGCGATAAGCAGGTTTATAAAGGAGAGTTTTGTTGGTGTAGCTTTCAAACATGCTTACGTATTGCATGATATTTGTTCGCGATGTCCCACTTTGGAGCATTTCTTGTTAAACGCTTATTTCAGCGCATTGAGTTTATAATATAATCATACTATTGTTTTGTCTTTTTAGATTCGTAACTCATCGTCATTTCCGATTCCATATCGAAGATACTCGAGAGTTATCCGAACAGTGAAATTGTTGTTGCTGGTGATTTTAATGTTCACAACTCTTCATGGGTTCACCATTCGAGCCATACAACTTCAGAAGGCCAATATGCTGAGTTATTCGCCGCGCACAATCACCTTGCGCAATTAGTGAATGATCCAACGCATATTTCGTGTGTCGAAGGGTACCAACACAATACTCTCGACCTTTTTCTCACTTCACACCCTGACAGGTATGAAGTGAGAATTAATTCAACTTTCGGTAACTCGGATCACAGTACCATTTCCGTCTCCCTTTCGTTCTCAGAACTTCGTAACGTTTCACGAACAGCTGCGAAATGCTCAAAACAGATCTACCAAAAGGCTCGTTGGGCTGAGCTCAACGACTTTTTTCGGCATTTTAACTGAAAACTATGTTTCCTTAACAATAATGTCAGTGGCATGGTAGAAACGGTCGTAAACACAATTTTGCTGGGAATGAAAACGTTCATTCCAACCAAGCAAATTCCGACTAAGCCCAGAACGAAGTCTTGGTTTAATCAGGCTTGCAAAAATGCTGTCAGATCCAGAGAGGAAGCATTCAGTATCTGGCGTAGTAACAAAAACACTGATACGCTGCGCAAACAGGCGAAATCTTCGTGTGCCAGAGTACTAAGGCGTGAAAAAGCTTTCTGCACTTTTCAAGGTAATGGAAAGTATGGTGAATTTCCATCTTGTGAGGTATTTGGAGTCCAAAAGTTTACTCAGCGACCGCCAGTATGGCTTTCATAGGGGACGCTCTACTGGTGACTTATTGGCCTTCCTTTCGGAAAAATGGTGTCAAGCCATACACCGTTTCGGCCAGAGTAAGGGGATGGCTCTAGATATTTCCAAGGCGTTTGATAGAGTGTGGCATGATGCACTTTTGTCGAAACTTGCTGCTTTTGGTGTTGGTGAACATTTCTCTCGATTTATATCGAGCTTTCTCAGGGATCGCTCTATACGAGTTGTTATAGACGGAATCTCATCAAACGAGTTCAAGATGACAGTAGCATATGCCATTCATATTCATTCATTAGTAGACTAAGCCTGTCGGAGATTGTGGCCATGAGGCAAAACATGAATGATATACTAAATCGAGATCATGTAACAATCTCTGAATGGGGTCGTGCGAATAGGGTCGATTTTAATGCTCGTAGGACCCAGTGTAGTATGCTTATGCACAGACGTATGACCGATCGTGCTGCTCATTCTGTAAATATGGGCGGTGTGGGTATTAAGGAATCAGCCGCTCTTGATGTTTTTGGCATGAAAATTCAGTGTTATGTTCGATGGACGGATCACATTTTTCAAGTTTCAAAAGAAGCATTCAAGTGCCTCGGCTTTTTAAGACGGTGTAAGACATACTTCACCCCATCTGATCTCCTTCATATTTATACCGCCTATATCCGTCCGAAAATGGAATACAACTCTCATGTATGGGCCGGTGCTTCAAAGTCTATTTTGAAGTTAATCGACCGCGTACAGGAGAGGGCGAAGAAGCTCATCGGTGACAGTAGGGTAGCCAACTCTATTGACTCGCTGGATCATCGACGCAATGTGGGGTGTGGTTCGCTATTTTATCGTTACTACAATGGAGTGTGTTATGATCAAATCAAGGAACTTGTTCCTGAAACTCACTCATTTTTGCGAGCAACACGTTCTTCATTAAGAGCACATCCGTTTGTGGTCGATACGTCAGTAAATCGCACTACGCATTACAGAGAGAATTCGTTCTTTAGCTGAAAAGTTCGTATGTGGAATAAACTCCCTGCAGAGGTCTTTCCTGTCACTTTCAATGTTGGAAAGCTTAAATCAAATGTCCATAAGCACTACTCCATTTTTCCTCCTTCCCACAACCAATTTGCCTAATTCCGGCACAATGCATTGCATGAGTAGGGAAATCCCCTGAGTGCTGGACTTATTAAAAAAAAACGTCATGTGCTAAAGGAGATAAATCTACCACGCCTCCATGAAAGATTTTAGACGTATAAGTCTGTCCTCCTTTTTTTAAAATCTTGTAACGGATGATCGATCTTCATATCAGCATGCTGAGTAGCTGCCAGTATTTTAAATGTTGAAGTGATTGAGGTAGTAAAGCCGTTGTTTTACAAACATGCGACGCATTAAGAAAGATACCGGAATTCAAGTCGAACAAATTTAAAAAAAGAAATAAAAAATGAAAACAATACTAGATACGGTTGATACAGCATTTTTATTTTGACATCTGTTAAACGATTTAATCGATTTTAATAAAATTTTCAGCAAAAAAAATTCATTTTCGAAATCAAACCGATTGGGCTCATATTCACACGATATCTACATAAATTTAGATAAAATATTAAGAATATACTAGAGTTTGTTTATATTAGTTAAGCTGTTCGAAAGTAATGAGTGGGTTATTTCTTACACACACACACGCTTAACCCTGGTCGTTGCCTGGGAAGTTGCTATGTGCGGGAACCCAGATGAGGGTAACGTCAGTCGGACCATCTAATCTGGATAGCTTGTTTCTGTAGACTACCTAACATTTAGTTAAATAGTTTTTATTGGTTACAAACTTGGAAACAGTGTAAGCTTTGTGCACTTTTAGTTTGTTTAAGATGTAGAAAAATATCATAAAACAAATTAAAAAGGGAAACAACTTTTTATAATTTCCTCATTTGAAAATATTAAACTCTCACGCTCTAACAACTAAAGGGATTTTTCTCTAAAAGAAATATAAAACAAATATATGAGTAGCAGAGTAGGGGAATCTGAGGGTTTGAGTGGCTGCGTGTATAATACAAGTGCGTGTGTGTAAATTAGTAAACAGCTGTCAGCTTGTATAAAATGAATGCAAAATTGCTTGTGAACATTTATATTGATAGCGATAATAAAATACGAATTTTTTTTTAGTTTTCAATATAATTTCTCATGCTAAATTTTGGTTTCATTTTAAAAAACCAGCGAGTAAAGCTATCCTTACACTAACTGAGCTCTCATCTGATATATTTCGATTGAGCTCAGCGGAGAATAACAAGTTAAAATCGAAATCAGATGAGAACTCAGAAGATGTAAAGTTACCTGAAGAGTGCGACGGCACACCAGCTATTCTTAAACATTTTCAAATGTTTAGATGAATAAACCACGATATGGAGTGGTTAAATGATTTTAGTTTACTTGAAACTTTTGTTGATTTGTTGCTTTATTTTTTAAGAAATAAAATCTTTTATATTTCCCGCTATTTATCCATTTACTACTTATTTATTTTCAGAAGTAACTGGCGTTCATAATTCCTTAAACCTTTTTGATTCTTTATTTTTAAGACCAACAGCTACTATTTTCCTGGCTTTGCTTTTATCATTGTTTTTCTCATTGTGTTTTTTCCTTCGTTTTAGATAATTTTGTCGGTAAATTTGCGTAAAACCACATTCGAAAGCAATAAATTTAAGTTTTGTTTTATTTTTTCTTTCAGCTTTAGTATATATTTCCTGAATATGAATTATTTTCAATTTTATTGCTATTTTGAAGAGAAGTTAGTGCTTTATGAAGAAACTAATGCCTTTTCATTTAAATTTTAAAGTAAATAAAAAACCAAATTTTCATTAAGTTTTTTTACGGATTTATTTTTTTCTTTTAAATGAAATTTAGTTGCTGGAGTTTAAGCATTGTCTATATACAGCATTTCATGGGTGCTTTACCAAATCGTCAGTAGATTTCAAACACAATTTTGAACAGTTACAGATCCGTTTTCTTATGTACAGACTTTCAAAAGCAATTTGAGAATTTACAAATATATAAATGATTTTCTAAAATAAGCATATTGTGTACAATTTTGTATCTTTATTGTATTTCTTTATGATATCTGGATAATTTCTATGAAAATTGTGTAAGTAATAACAATAAAAACAGCCGTAGCCTTAGCCGTAGTATTTCCTGAACGCTCGATACTAAAGGTATCGCTATATTACGGGCACACAGGTGTAGAAGTTATGTGTCGATTTTCATTAAAATCGGAGAGGCAATAAATCCAAATCCTTGTTTTCATGTAAACAATTTTCGTTTTTACTCTTAAGATAATGAAATCAGATGAAAACTCAGACAGTGTAAGGACGCCTTTAAGTTATGTTAGGTTGAGAGGGCTCTCACCACTCAAAAAGTGACTCACTTGGGTCCGTCGATTCACTACCTGTGTGGAAGCCTCGAGTAGACAACGCATGATTATTGCTGCCGTGCGGTCTTTCCACACCATCTACTTTTTCTAGAAAAGAGAAGAATATCTTGACTAGCTCTACATTTGCCAGAATGCCTAATTCCGGCGCGGAGCTAAAATTAAGTATTCTTGCCTTTACGCTAATTAGTGTTCCCTTTATTACTTTTTCCTTCTTCGTTTCTTCAGTGCAGTGCAAGGAAAGAAAGTACAATTCCCTGTTTTTAATCTGCTTTATTTTGTATATTTGTTCTTTTAATTTTTTATTTCTTCTTATTTTCTTACTGTCTTCCACATACCTCGGCGTTGCTTTTATTAAATTCTAGTTGCTCGTGGTTTTATGCAAATCAAATCGAGTATTCATAAGTTTTGATTTTCTTTTGTCTTTTAACTCACATTGTGGTTTTTTTTAATTGAACTGCATATTATTTTATATAAAACTCTAGTAGTTTTTTTTATTTTCTGCTATTTTACTATAAATTTGTTTAATTTCTTTATAAGTTTTTCAGTGAAATATTATTAATATCATTAAGCGTTTTTTGCCATGCTGAGAAAAACTACACAGAAGTTTTTAATGAGTTTAAAATAAAATTGTTTTAAGAGTAAAACAAAACATGGGATGATAAGGACACTTTGAAATGGTCAAAGCCCTAGGGAAATAAGAAAACAGGTAAAATAAATTTAGAAGGTAGAGGCATATGCTTTTTATTTAATAAAAGAGCCTTTTTCTTTTGCTATACGAAGTTAAAAGGTACTAAATACAGTTAAGACAAAGTTTGTCTTTTGATTTCAGTACAAAAACTTGAAAATAAATTCAGTAAAGTGCAACTTTGGCTATGTATGTATATGTATGTATTTTTGGCTATGTATATGTGTATCCATTTCCGTTTTTGCCCTTTTTTCATTTTGGCAATTTTTTTGTTTTGATTTTGCGTTTAACTTTAGTTTTTTTATTTTTTAAGTTTTTTCCGCTGTTTTGCCGACTTTTTTAGTTTTAACGGTTTTTTATTTTTTTGTTTTGGCGTTTTTTGCTTTAACGTTTTTTTTTTGCATTTTGACGATATTTTTAGATTTAGCGATTTATTTTACTTTAAACACTTTTTCAGCTTAAACGCTTTTTTGCTTTTGGCCATTTTTTTAGTTTTTTGTGATTTTTTAGTTTTGGCGATTTTTTTATGTTTTGAAACTCTTTTTCGTTTTGGCGATTTTTTCGGTTTTTGCAATTTTTTTAGTTTTGGCGCTTCTTTTATTTTTGCGATTTTTCTTTTAACGATTTTTTCTATTTTTGGCGATTTTTTCGTTTTTTGACGATATTTTTAATTTTAGCGATTTTTTTACGATTTAGTTCTTTTTATCGTTTTGACGACTTTTTTCGGTTTTTGGAATTTTTTTATTTTTTTGCAATCTTTGTAGTGTTGGTTATTTTTTGCAATTTGCGATTATTTTAATTTTGGTGATTTTTCCTTTAAGCGTTTTATTTTTTATTTTGGCGATTTTTCGTTTTGAAATTTTTTTTAATTTTGGAATTTTTTAGTTTTGGCGTTTTTTTTTAATTTCAAGAGTTTGCCTCTCACGATTTCCAAGATACAGCAAGTTCTCTAAATTACATAGTCAAAATTACATTAACTGATAGAACACTCTTTAATTTTTATTGTTTTAAATATTAGTGATAGTTGGTGTAGTCTATTTTACAGACTACACCATTTAACACTAACTTAGAAAATTTACAGTTTCTATGTCTAAGTGTCTGTACATTGCATTAGTATTTCAACATGTTTCGTTGCTCGCTTTAGAACACCCTTTAATTTTTAACTTTCCTATTATAACTTTCATATACTTGTTGTAGTGGCCAAATATTAACATATTCTGTGAAAATTTCAGATCCGTAGCTCTTACGGTTCCCGAGAAAACAGCCTGTGACAGACAGACAGACGGACAGCGTAGCGAAAACAATAGGGTTCCTTTACACTTTTGGTATACGTAGTAGAGGGCTGCACGAATATACTCGAAAGTACTCGTATGTATGTTTGTGTGTGTATGCATGTATGGTTTTTAGTATGTATGTGTGTATATATGTATGTATATATGTATATTTGATCGTGGCTATGAATGTACACACATGAACATTCATATATACATACATAAAAGCACACACGAAATTCGCACGAGTACATTCTACGAATACAGTTGAGTACTCTTTGCAACCCTCTAGAAGGGAACCCTAAAAACGAGTACAGAATCGGACAGAGAGAACATATTTGGAAAAAAACTAGCCGCTAATGCTGTTTTTAGATTATTATACAAGCTGTTCGACTTCTGCACAAAATACAACCCTGATATAATGTGTTGTTGTTGCTTTTTTAAAAGTTTCCATAAACTCATTAGGATTCCATTCGTTCAGGGTTCCATCAGGGTTCTATTTTCTACAGAACTCGAACGGCTTCTGAGATAGTTTAAAACAGATATAAGCGACATCCTAATAAAACCTCCGAAAATAGCGTTACGTAATGTGTGAATATGCCCTTAGCATACAAAAGCGGTAAAATGCATCCAAGTTATGTAGTTTATTTAGAACGTTCCATTTCACTTGATGAAATCCATTAGTTGCATAACTGTTTGCTCAGCCAACTAATCATTTTTATAGACTTAATTATAAAATTTATTCTAACTTCCTTGTGCTTGCGGTTTTTGCTTTATTAACAATTAGAAAAATACTTTGCGTTTTTTTAAATTTCCTATAGGAATTTTACACAAATATTTAATTGCCCATATTATCAACTTTTCTAATAGAACTACAGCAACTGTCTCTCATCTAATAAATAAAACGGCAACTATGACCTTTAAATTGTTATTATCAATAAAGAAATTAGTCTGGTTTAAATTGTTTATTGCTGGTCGTGGTAACGAAAATGAAGATTATTAAAAAAATAATTTGCAGCAGATGTTTGAAACTGGGAAAGACTAAAAAATTATATGAAAAAATATTTTTTAAATAAATTGCCTTATCTTCAATCATTTATGCTGAACAGTGTAACGGTTTCTACACTATAGTGGATTCCTGCTTCAGCGTTGCCAAATAAATCTGGGGATTTCAGCGTTTGAGAAATAAGGCACTTACCTAAAATGAGAACAAAAACAGAAAAAATAGTTTAAGAATTCGAAATGCACATAAAATAAAGTTTAAATAAATTTATTTTAAAAAATAAAAAAATATCTCTGTCCAAGTTTAAAGTTATTTTATTTAAAGAAAAGTTAAATAATATAATTCAAACTGCTGCATAATTAAGTATATATTTATACTTATCAAATCGAAAGTTTTTTTTTTAGCAAAAGATCAAGAGCACTAAGTACACTGTGCCAATGCAGATAGCAAAAAACATATTTCCTACCTTAAGAGCATAAAGATCAAAAACACAAAAATTCATAAACAATATATAAAAACAGAAATACACTTTTCTTAAGCTAAACAGATAAGAAAGTTTTACCTCAAAATCATAAACAAGTTGCCTTTCGAGACATAGTATAAAAGCTACATGAAATCAAGAAAACATCAGCAGTCTTTAGGTATTGGAACTGATCATCGTATCGAATCTAATCCATAGACAGTTTGGTATTGAATATTTAGTGCTGTGCTGAACGACTTAACAATGAAAATCGCTATTGCTTTATTGGCTATTGTTGGCCTAGTGGCCGGCAGCAGCATCTCAAAAAAAGAAGTAAAAGTTGCCGATAAGGACTTCTTGGCTAAACAAAAGTTCCTTTTCGAAATTGTTTACCGTGTTGAGGATCCCTTGGCTTTCGAGGAATGGATTAAACTAGGCAAATCTTTCGCTTTCAACAAGGCTGACTACACCGTAAGTTTGAAAAATATATATACAGTAGAAAAAAATTCTAACAATTACCCTTATAAAATTTCAGCACTTTGACAAGTACATGGAGAAATTCTACGAAGCCTATAAATATGGTGCCATCTTACCTAAAGGTGAATTCTTCGGAGCCTTGGTACAGACCCATCTTAAACAAGCTTATGGCTTGTTCAACTTCTTCTACTACGCCAAGAACTGGGAGGTATTCCAACGCAACGTTGCCTGGGCTCGTATGCACTGCAACGAAGGCATGTTCGTCTACGCTTTGACTTTGGCCGTTATCCACCGTGATGATTTCCATGGCTTGATTTTACCTTCCATCTATGAAATATTCCCTCAATACTTCTTCAACAGCAAATTTGTTTACGAAGCTGAGAAATTCGATTATGATGTTTGGAGCAGATATATCATGTACGAAAAGGAATACAAAGACATTCTCTACCAAGACTACTCTGCCTTCTACAAGCATCACGGCAATCAATACTACTACTTCACCAAGGACTGGAAGATGTGGCAATGGTGGAAAATGATGGGTTTGGGAGAACATTGGTACTCTGAAGACCACTTCATGTTACGCGAAAATATGGATGAATACTACAAAGACTCTAAATTCTTGCAAATCTTTGAAGGCACCAAAATGTTCTTTATGCCTGTTGACTACACTCGTGATATTGAATTCTTCAACAAAGAATCTTCTTTGTCTTACTTCACTGAAGATGTTGGTTTCAATGCTTACTGGTATTACCTTAACATGGATTACGCTTTCTTCTTAGATGGCAAGACCTTTGGTTTGAACAAGGATCGTCGTGGTGAATACTGGTTATACAATGTCCGTCAACTTTTGTCTCGTTACTACTTCGAGCGTTTGTCTCACGGTTACGGTGAAATTCCCGAATTCTCTTACTTGAACACTATCGAATACGGTTACAATCCTCAATTAACTTACTACAACGGTGTTGGTTTCTCATACCGCAAGAACTACTACGAAGTCGAAAGCTACGGTAAATTCGATTACTACTACAAGGTTATGGACTTCTTCAACCGTTTGGATGAAATCATTACTAAGGGCGTTTACGTCACTTATGATGGCAAAACTATTGATTTGCGCAAACCTGAATCTATTGAATACATTGGTAGCATTATGCAAGGCAATGTTGATACTTTCGATGAATACTTCTTCAAATACTGGTACATGTTTGCCCATATGTACTTCGGTGATGTCAACACCAACGATTTCGAAGTCTTCCCCAATGTTTTCTTGAACTATGAAACCATGATGCGTGATCCTATGTTCTATATGTTCTACAAGAAGATCGCTTCCGTATACTACCAATTCTTCTACTATGTTAAACCTTACACACACGAACAATTGTTGTTCCCTGGTGTTACCATCAAGCACGTTAAGGTTAGCGAATTGGTTACCTACTTCGATTTGGTCGACTTTGATGTCACCAACTTGTTGAACGACAAAATGACTTTCGTTGATGGTCAATTTGTTTGGGACAAGACTTTGTTGGCACGTCAAATGCGCCTTAACCACAAACCCTTCGAATTTGATTTCACCATTGAATCTGACAAACCCCAAAAGGTTGTTGTACGTGCCTACTTGGCTCCCAAATATGACGAATTCGGCCGTGTTTTCTCTTTAACTGAAAACCGTGAAAACTTCTTGGAAATTGATAGCTTCATATACACCCTTAACTCTGGCGTTAATGAATTCAAGCGCAGCTCTAAAGACTTCTACTATACCATTGAAGACCGTACCACTTACACTGAATTGTACAAATATGTCATGCTTGCTTTCGAAGGCAAATACGAATTCCCCTTGGACATCAGCGAACCCCATTGCGGTTTCCCCGATCGTTTGCTCTTACCCCGCGGTTGGTACAAAGGTATGCCCATGCAATTCTTCTTCTATGTCACTCCCTTCACCGCTTCCTACGAGCCCCTCTCCACTTTCGATTATACCTACTCTTGCGGTATTGGCTCTGGTGTTCGTTATGTCGATGAAATGCCTTTCGGTTATCCCTTCGATCGTGAGATCGATGAGTACGAATTCTTTGTACCCAACATGTACTTCAAGGATGTTAAGATCTTCCACCAAGACACTTTCGAAAAGTACTACGAACAAAAATACGAAAAGTTCGGCCATTTTGATTACAAATACTTTTTATAGATTTAATTTAGTGTAAAGATTTTTAAAAGACATGGTTTGTTAATAGTTAATGTGATAATTGCAAGAAAAATAAATAAAATAATAGAAATAAAATATATGGTTTTTTACTTGAGTTTTTCCGACAACTAAATAAAAAGGAATAATTTTATTTATTGAGCAGTATTTAGATTATTTGGCTATGATTTCATATTATAGTGCCATGGTTCTTTTCCGTATAATTAATGCATTGTGATTGTTAGTTAAGCTTTATGAACTAGAAGTTTTTCATTAAAGCGATAAATTTTTTTACAATATGAGTGAGATCTCACAACTACAATAAAACAATTTCATTACCAAATTTTAGTGGATTTAAGACAAGGAAATTTTCTTATTTGAAACAAAAGACTGTTATTATAAGCCAGTATTTATGCCTGTATTACGCTGCAAGTATAGAGAGGGGCCTGCCTAACCCACAACAAATGGCAATTTATATAAAAGTTTATTGGGAGAATATCTCAAATGAATTTAATAAATTTTGTAAAAGACAACACTTTAAACAATGTTATGAATTGGAATAATTGTCATAAGCAAAGTAAGGCTCTACTATACTATATTTGAAAATGTTCAAACGAACACATTTGTACCTGAAATCATCCGTATATATTATGGGAGCAAGCTATTTTATACAAAGAAAATTATAGTCAATTTCATCCATTAATCATCAATTTAATTTTATATTATTTAATTGGCCATATTTTACTTTTAAAACAGTGCTATCGATATATATTTTTGATAGACGGAGATACAAATGATCACTGATGATGGGAATGTCAGTAACTTCCGACTAAAACAGTGTTCTATTCTGCCGTGTATTTTCGATATTTTGTTGATGTTAATTTTTCATTATTCACACATAATAGTTGTGTATAGATTAAAATAAAAAATGTTCGACACAAAAAGGCTTTGGACTTTTACCCTCTACGATATTAGTGTTATTCGACACACATATACGACTGTTCTCCGTACATCGCAGGGCGACAAAATTAGTTTGATATCTTTAATAATTTCTATTTTATAGCCGTTTAAACTTGGACATTTTTGCCATTTTTGAGAAAACTTCGTCATATTGAAGATGGAATATTTATTTGGAATTTTATGTCATTCGAAAAGTTTTAGTCTCCTCTTAAGAAGTACACAAAAAGAACATAACTTCTCGCTACAAGTCCCTCTAAAATGCAAAAACAATCTTTATCCTTAACTATCCTGAAAAAGGTATTTCAATTTTCTTTATTTTTTATAGAATGTAGCCAACTGACATATGGGGCTTAATTCTTGAAACGGACAACCCAAAATTCTTTGATATTTGTCATAACTATAGTTATAGTAGAAATAAGTGTGTATGAAAAATTTTTTTTTGTATGATGTTTATTTGTTGAGTTATGGGGTGCAAAATGTTGCCGTTTTTGAAAAAAAAATTTTAGTTATTGTTTCGAACTAGAAAAAAAAATTAACGTAAGTGATTCTTATAGGAAATCGTGTGATATTTTCAAAAAATAAATATTTAATTAAAAAAATATTTTTTCATGATCAAAACCAGAAATGACCAATTGAAATTAAAATTTTTCTAACTTCGACATATTTTACTTTTTTTACCAAAATTAGCTTAGGGTGTTCTCATTATAATGTAAAAGTTTGATAATGGGCTCTAAATAAGTTTGAAAGTTGTGCAAATTTCATTACATGAACCCCACCTTGATTGTTATATAGAAATTGTTATATCGAAATAGTTTCATGGAAGATGTTAACCCTGTACCGCATGATAGCAGGCTGCAATATCATACAAACAAATTTCTTATAAAATTTTATTTTAAGTCTTAGAAGACAATAGATTACTAAACTCATCTGGAATGGCAGAAATCAGTAAAACTTAAAATGTGCTTGAAGGTTAATTTCGTATTTATTCACAATTAGTTTTTAATGATTTCTGGAGTTTCAGTTGGGTTTAGAAATTTATTGTCCTCAAAGACTTATAATAAAATTTTATAAGAAATTTTTTTTGTAGGATATTGCAGACCGCTATCGTGCCCCCGATTGGGAGATTTTTACCCCTTTATCAGAAAGGGTCAGAAAAGACCCGTACAGCGAAGCGGTATAGCGTTAAAATATTTCATGAAATTATTTCTCGTGGAGTTTTACATAAAAGTGCTAAATACACGTAATAAGTTTTAAGTTAAGTATTAAGATATGGTGTAAACGAAATGTTTACACGATATCTTATTTAGAATCTCTATAACAATGACCAAAAGGTGGGGTTCATGTAAGGAAATTTGCATAACTTTTAAACTTATGGAGAGCGCATTATCAAACTATTACATTATAATGAGAACACCCTAGGCTAATTTGGTAAAAAAAACAAAACATGTCGAAGTTAGAAAAATTTTAATTTCAATTGGTCATTTCCGGTTTTGATCATGAAAAAATATTTTTTTTTAATTTATATTTTTTTTAATAAACATTTTTTTTTATAATATCAGACAGAAGATTTCCTATAAGAATCACTTATTTTAATTTTTTTATTTTATTTTTTCTAGTTCGAAACAATAACTAAATTTTATTTTTCAAAAACGGCAACACTTTCGCACCCCATAACTCAACAAATAAACATCATAACAGCATACTCATTTATGCCTACTACAACTATAGTACTGTCAAATATTATAGAATTTCGGTAAACAAAAGTTTTAGGTTGTCCGCTTCAAGAATTATGCCTCAAATCCATATTGTGTACAATTTTCAAGATGGTGTAGCGGCTTCCGAAAGTGGCGCTACTCTGTTCTGATGTGTACGTTAAAAATTAAGTTGATGTTAATTTTTCCATTGTTCCTTGGAATATTAATCAACGCCAATTCTTTCTGAATATAACGTTACGAACCTTAGGCTTATAATCAATTTGGAATCACAAAGCAAATACGTTCGAAATAATCAATTTAATATATTAGACTTTGTTATTATGTCGCTGTCAGCAAGGTTTTGCGAATTTTCGCCATTTTCTCGAATTCTTGCCACTCCTTACAGTTTTAGAGATTTTTAATCAAAATTATGGCTTGTTTAAAGTTTTGCAATTTTTCGCGAATTTTCGCTATATTCGCTATAAGCGCAATTTTCCAAAATTTATAGTTTTCTTACATTTTTGGCTCATTCATTCAATTGTAAAATTTTTATCTTTCATATATAAGCAAGATTTTGTGAATTTTTATAATTTTCGCGATGTTTCCCGATGTCTTGACATTTCTTACAGTTTGAGCAAGTTTTAGTCATACGAGATTACCACAAATAAAAATAAGTTAGATGATTTCAATTTAAATTGAGTTTTTTTGAATAATATCTGTGGTGACAACCCTTAACTGCCAAAGTCGAGCCAGGAAAAAATTTAAATTTTGATGTGATGGACTCCATTAGTGTCTAGATCAAATCGCTACCAATTTTTTAAGTATGTAACTTTTTTAAGGCGACAATTATGTAAAAATAGTTTGGAAAATCCAAAAGTGCACGCCTCATAATCTCATTTAGACCGTGAAATTAAATAGGCTTCTATTCCTAATTATACTGATACAAACGGACGTCCAAGACAGGACTTTTTTAAACAGTTTTTTAATTAGTTTAAATAATGAAAATGACATTAAAAATATCATGAGTGTTAAAAATGGTATTTTTTCTTAATAATAATAGAGCCATTTTAAGTTTGAAAAATCAGTAGTTTCGCGTGAAGTGAGAGTAGTACCCACCTCAACGTGTGCAATAAGTTAAAGAAAAACCAACTGACGACTGATTGGAAGCGATTTTTTGATACTTTAAACAGCGAAAAAATTTTCAAATGACTTAATCGATTAATGCTTGTGACCACAGACATATTAGCAGATAGAGGATTTGGCCTTCTTAAAAAGATAACTGAGTAAGATAGAGAAATAAAAAAATTACGATAAAATTGGAAAAAAAATTTTTTTACTTTAAAATTTATACCATAGATGCGGCTTATTTTACGCAATACTTGCCATCAAAAAATGATTTCCTCAAAATCGAATATAGAACCTTTTGAATATAGGACATCGATATGTAGTTGAAGCCAATGAAATATAAATCAATATGCCGAACAACTAAAAACGAGACAAATTTAATTTTATAGTTAAAATTTTTCTTTATATATCTTTGGACTTATTGGCAATATGTGAACAATTTTTATACAATTTAAGGATCAAGGTGTGTATAATTAAAGCCAGTTAAAAAAATTAAAAATAAATTATAATAACATTACTTTTTTCGCAAAACACATTTTCTGGTAAAAATTAATAATTTTTTCGAATATTCTAGCAGAGGGCACCATAAAAATATATGCGTGTATTGGCGTTCTGAAAGTTTACATCCGGAATTAAATTTAGGGGCAGTTCAAGTTCACTCAACGGCCGAATTTCCAAATTTTGGCTCTAAAACTCAATTTATCAACTTTGGATTTAAAAAAAAAAATTTATAGGGTTCAACTCCCAATATCTTGAAAAGAAAAAATTAAAAAAATATTTGTCAGTGGCAACCCTGTTTGTGTATCCAAAGCTGCCAATGTTCACCTATTTTATAATACACAATACCAGCTGTGAATAAATAATTTTTTTAAAAAATTAAAACATTGTTTTTCAAAAAGTATTTTTATCAAAAAAACATCTGTGAATATGGATTCTAATACTTAAGGTAGGTATTTTTAACTGTTGTAAAACATATTTGATAAATGTTCGTTTTGGTAGTTATTATGATGTTTTTGGTGTTTCATCTCTTTTGTGATATTGTGAAAAGTTTTATCGTTTTATGTGGAGTAGAACTTATCTACTTCCATTAACTCCAAAGGGGACTCCTACATGTAGTTATTCTAGGGATGCGCAAGTTTTATGTCATGTTAAAATTTTTTTGCAAACAACAGCAAACTAACGAGAATTTGATATTTCTTTAGAAACATTCAATGTGAAAAACTCTAAAATTAAACACTTTTGCACATAGTTAGAGTGATTTGGCATGGGAAATCCGGTAATCCTTACGCTTAAGGCATAAAGTGTGCTTTGCGTTTTTATGTAAAACACAACGGTAAATGTTTTTGTAAAACATTTTAAACCTCTAACTCTATTATGTGAATAAAAAAGGTGTAAATAGGCCCTTAAGCGGCAATATATTAGGCTAACATATTTTACAAAATTGTTCCTTGTGGAGTTTTACATAGAAATGCTGAACATATCTAATACCTTAAACGTAAGGCTTAAAAGATTTGCTATGTCAAGTACTAATTGTGAATAAGTATGAAATTAACCCTTAAACACAGTTTAAGTTTTGGATGGTTTCTGGCGTTTCGGTAGAGTTTGCAGCTTGAAAGTCCTTAAACACATATAGTATAATTGTATGGCAAAAATTTTTGTAAAATATTTTAGCCCAGTATATCACCACTGAAGGGAATTTTTTTGCCCATTTTTTAAGAACGGGACAAAATGGACCATAAAGTATAGAGTTATCGGGTTAAAATGTTCTGCAAAAATGCTTTTTTTATAAAGAGAAGTAACAGAATCAGTCAATTAATGCCTACCAGTTAATTAATTAATGTATTACCTTTTTTGGGAAAGGGATAGTGTAGAGAGAAACAGGTGGTGAAGTTGGAAAGAGATAGAAAGTTTAATTCCTTTACAACCCTAACCTTTTTTTGTAGAGCAGTGTTGCAATCCCCTCTGGTGTCAAGTATAGGCATTGTGTTGTTTAAGCTGCGTAGCCAGTTTATAAGTTCTTTTACATCTCCGACGGTTCTACAATACCGACGAAGGAGGGTGCTGCGAAGTGCATTAGGATATGTTAGCATTAATCGCTGCCGGTACTGCAAAAGTGATCAGTGCTATGCCTTCATCACTTTAACAGTCCAACAACAACCCATACACAACACATGAGAAAAATTCATGATGTTGTTGGCTTGCCTGGAACTAGTCTTGAACTCAAGACCTCAGGGTTGGTAGTCAAACGCGCTAACTACTCAGCCAACAGCACCCTCGCAGTGTTCTACATAAAAGTGTTCCACATAAAAGAAGTGGCGTTTTTCTATTGAAAATGGTTGTGTACGGCGAATCTCATGGCGAACATTGATGTTCTGCCATATGTTCGGGCATCGATGGCAGAGCATGGACGGAACATGGACATGCGCGGTCTACATTAGCCATATGCGATGGCCGACATGATGTCATACCAAGTGCATGGCTAGTGTAGATCCCTATTTTGATTTCAATTGGTCGATTCCGGTTTTGATCGTGAAAAAAATTTTTCTTTAATTAAATATTCTTTTGAAAAGATCAGACGATTTCGTATAAGAATCACTTATTTTAATTTTTTTGTTTTATTTTTTTTCCAGTTAGAAACAACAAAAAAAACTGAAAAACGGCAGCACTTTCGCAATCCATAACTCGACAAATAAACATCATACAAAAAAATGTTTGCATTTACATTTTTACCTGCTAGAACTATAGTTATATCAAGGAATTTCGGCAAACAAAATTTGGGTTGTCCGCTTCAAAAATATTTTCATACATATGCAAAAATTGTAGGTGTTTTTTTAAATATAATTCACAGAAATTACTAAAAACATTTAAACACTACTCGTATTATAAAATCTGTGGATATACAATTCCGACGATAGATTGTTAATGGAACATTCAGCCGATAATTTAATTTTTTTTATTGTTATTATATTAATTTTTACTTAAGTAGAATAATTAGTTTAATAAAATAATGGTGTCTATTCGAGAATACGCGTCGACTAAGTGACAAATGCATGGCAAACAAAAACAAAACTGCATAAATTGTTTTTGTTTATCATACAAAATTTACCGGCGTTAAAATTCTCACGTTTATTTGATTTTAGAAATGTATAGAAAACAAAAACAATTTCTGAAATTTTGTTTTTGTTATCATGTAATTTTTCACTTCTTCGACGCGTTTTCCCGAATAGACACCAATGAGTTTTTTTTTGTAAATTTAGAAAAATGATTTTTCTTGTGAAAAATTCCCGATTCGCGGAAAGTCAAAAAGTCTGCGAAATCCTTAACGCTAATAAAAACGAAAAAAGTATACGAAAAGTTTTGTTTTTACTTTATAAAACTATACTGTGAAATGTATTTCATAATCAGTCCAATTATGAATAACAAATCCCTGGGAGATTATCCATATTTCGTGTTCCCCTATTCTAAATAAAATTTCGCCAGGAAAATTTTCTCTTTTCCCATTCCTCCTATTATAAATTACAATATCCCCGGAAAAAAACTCCCAGGGAAAAAGTTAAGTATTCTAAATATGAAGGAGAAAAAGATATTCTTGCGAATGCAAAATTTTAAATGCAAAAATTTTAAATTCAAATTAAAAAATGTTGTGAAACAGCATAGGACAGCAAGTTTAAATAAACACCGAATTATTATATTTCTGTCATGTTTTAGGAATTTTTATTTACGCCGTGCAAGCATGTGCTTCAAAAACATGAACTACTTCTGCCTTCGGAAGAAAGTTTTAAAACACTTTCTATTTTGCACTCCTGGCTTAAGTTCACATAATGGGCAAATGGGAGAATTGTTGCGGCTTAAAATATTTACAATTTCCTTTTTATACACAAACATTGGGGATTTAATGCATCAGCATAAAATTCTTCCGAGAGCTTCTGAGTGACTACAGTCAGTATACATTTTACTTTTTATTTAAGCAAAAACAAATATTTTTATTAGCACACAATTTTACTAACACTAAACAGCTGAGCCAGATTTTTTCCTCTCCCTTATTTGTTTATTTCCTGATTTTTTTAGAATAAAAGGCTGTTTCCCCGGCAACAAATGAATGGGAAGAGAAAAACTCCCCGCGAAAATTCATAATTGGGCTGAATAAATATGAGCGAAAGCTTTATATATATTTGATTATAAAATTTGCTGCAAAAGTTTTTTCGTACGTGGACCATTGGCTATTTTCAGTGTACAAAAACAATTTTTAAAAAATGCTCAGTGTAATTTACTCAGTGTATTTTACTTAAATATGTTTAACTTGTAGCTTGTATCATTAAAAATTTTGCGCGGCTTAAGGCTCGTTTCCGCATACACCGTAGTCGTCGGATAAAACGAAATTCCATACATTAGCAACGTAAAAATTTGTTTTAGAGCTGTATGGAATTTCGTTTTCATTGGCGATTACGGTGTAAGCAGACACAAGTCTTTACACGTTCTTTCCATGGTTGCAATACAATTGGGTAAATCACAAGTTCGCAGAAGTCATGTTGCCTCAAAGAAGTTGCTTTTGAGTTGAATTTTAATACTATGAGCCTATGAGATTGGTTTATGAATAAATTGTTGCTTTATTGTGAAGGTTTCACAACAAGTGACTCATACAGCATATCCTTTATTCTTTCTTTCTTGTTGTTCGCATTAGCAGATCTCCGTAAACTAAAATTATGCACCAAAATATTTGCAAAAGAAGACAAACACAACTAAGCAAAGAACTCTTTTTGTTATAAATATTTGATTTTAATGCAAATTTAAATAAATACTTTGCTCATGGAAAAATTTTCGTCTATGATTTTTTTATTTATTTTATTGCTTTAGAATTACAAGCAATAGGAAAAATAACTAACTTAACCACTCTAACGCCTCGGAATGTTTATTTTGACTTAAATGATTTTGCAAAGTTTTATTTCTATATATTATTTCAACCCCTTTTAATCATGTGTGAAAACGGATTATTTTACATTGATTTCTTCTTATAGATCATATCATCTCAACAAGCTTTGTCTTTAAAAACCATTTCCATAAATCCGGTTTAATATTAACACACATTAATTTCGCAAGTATATAGAAAACCAGGAAGCTATTAAGTCATATTAGCCTATTAGCATATTAGGCGGCACATCCCTTATAACAAAACAGCTAAGCATTAATTTTGATAACCTTTCAATGAATAAGACTGGCTTGTGTAACCCTAGAAAACAACAATCAAAAGGTTTGCTTAAAACCTAATACGTTCTTATCACTTAAAAATTTTAAAATGTACTCAGGTGTACGTACAGTAAACTTAAAGTCAAGAATTTCCAGTAGTAAACAAGTTTCTGAAAAAAAAATAATGAATAGGAAAATAATTTGTATAAAAACTCAACACAAATCAAAAACTGCAGCAGTCTTTGGGCATTGAAACTGATAGCTATATCAAATTTAAGGCCGTGGATAGTTTAGTTTTTATATTTTAGTGCTGTGATAAAAAATTAAAACGATGAAAATCGCCATTGTTTTATTAGCCATTCTTGGTTTGGTGGCAAGCGCCAGCATTACCGACAAAAAGGTAAAAATTGCTGATAAGGACTTTTTGGGCAAACAAAAATTCCTTTTCGAAATGGTTTACCGTGTTGAAGATCCCCTGGCTTTCGAAGAATGGATTAAATTGGGAAACACTTTCACTTTTGACAAGGCTGACTACACTGTAAGTTATTAAAAGCTCAAATATAGATATAAAACAAGGTTCTAAAAATTATCCTTCTTAAATTACAGCACTTTGACATGTACATGGAGAAATTCTACGAAGCCTACAAATATGGTGCCATATTACCCAAAGGTGAATTTTTCGGTGCCTTGGTAAAGACCCACCTTAAGCAGGCTTATGGTTTGTTCAACTTCTTCTACTACGCCAAGAACTGGGAAGTATTCCAACGCAACGTTGCCTGGGCTCGTATGCATTGCAACGAAGGCATGTTCGTTTACGCTTTGACTTTGGCCGTTATTCATCGTGATGACTTCCATGGCTTGATGTTGCCTTCCGTCTACGAAATCTTCCCTCAATATTTCTTCAACAGTAAATTTGTTTACGCAGCCGAGAAATTCGACTACAATGTCTGGAGCAAATACATTATGTACGAAAAGGAATACAAGGATATCCTCTACAAGGACTACTCCAACTTCTTTAAGAACCGTGACAGTCATTACTACTTCTACACCAAGGACTGGAAGATGTGGCAATGGTGGAAAATGATGGGTTTGGGTGAAAACTGGTACTCAGAGGAACACTTTATGTTGCGCGAAAATATGGATGCCTACAACAAGGACCCGAAATACTTGCAAATCTTTAAAGGCACCAAAATGTTCTTTATGCCTGTAGACTACACTCGTGATATTGAATTCTTTAACAAAGAATCGTCTTTGTCTTACTTCACTGAAGATGTTGGTTTAAACGCCTACTGGTACTACCTTAACATGGATTACGCTTTCTTCTTAGATGGCAAGACCTTTGGTTTAAACAAGGATCGTCGTGGTGAATACTGGTTATACAATGTCCGTCAACTTTTGTCTCGTTATTACTTTGAACGTTTGTCTCACGGTTACGGTGAAATTCCCGAATTCTCTTACTTGAACACTATCGAATACGGTTACAATCCTCAATTAACTTACTACAATGGTGTTGGTTTCTCTTACCGCAAGAACTACTATCAAATCGAAAGCTATGGCAAATTCGATTATTACTACAAGGTTATGGACTTCTTTAACCGCTTAGATGAAATTATCACCAAGGGCGTTTATGTCACTTACGACGGCAAGACTATTGATTTGCGCAAACCTGAATCTATTGAATACATTGGCAATATTATGCAAGGCAATGTTGCTACTTTTGACAACTATTTCTTCAAAAACTGGTACATGTTTACCCATATGTATTTCGGTGATGTCAACACTAACGATTTCCAAGTCTTCCCCAATGTTTTCTTGAACTATGAAACCATGATGCGTGATCCTATGTTCTATATGTTCTACAAGAAGATCGCTTCTGTATACTACCAATTCTTCTACTACGTTCAACCATACACACACGAACAATTGTTGTTCCCTGGTGTTACTATCAAGAACGTTAAGGTTAGCGAATTGGTTACCTACTTCGATTTGGTTGACTTTGATGTCACCAACTTGTTGAACGACAAAATGACTTTCGTTGATGGTCAATTCGTTTGGGACAAGACTTTGTTGGCCCGTCAAATGCGCCTTAACCACAAACCCTTCGAATTCGATTTCACCATTGAATCTGACAAATCTCAAAAGGTTGTTGTACGCTCCTACTTGGGTCCTAAATACGACGAATTCGGCCGTGTTATCTCTTTGACTGAAAACCGTGAAAACTTCATGGAAATTGATTCTTTCATTTACACCCTCAAGACGGGTGTTAACGAATTCAAACGCCTTTCCAAGGACTTCTACTGGACCACTGAAGACCGTACCACCTACACTGAACTGTACAAGTATGTCATGCTTGCTTTCGAAGGCAAATATGAATTCCCCTTGGACATCAGCGAACCCCATTGCGGTTTCCCCGATCGCTTGCTCTTACCCCGCGGTTGGTACAAGGGTATGCCCATGCAATTCTTTTTCTATGTCACTCCCTTCACCGCCTCCTACGAACCCCTCTCCACTTTCGACTACACCTACTCTTGCGGTATTGGCTCTGGTGTTCGTTACGTCGATGAAATGCCTTTCGGTTATCCTTTCGATCGTGAAATTGATGAATACGAGTTCGTTGTACCCAATATGTACTTTGAGGATGTTAAGATCTACCACAAAGACACTTTTGACAAGTATTATGGTATGAAATACGAAAAGATGGGTCACTTCGACTACACATACTATCATTAGAAATTGAGATTAATTTTATATATATTTTTATAAATAGCAGTAATAAATAAGAAGAAATAAAAGAACAATTAAATGAATTATTTTAAACATTTTTTTCTATGAGATTCAATAATTGATGACTAGACCGGAAACCACAACAGAATGAAGGCTAGTTCAAAACTGGACTGAGCACCGCAGATGGGTGCTTTGGTATCAACCTACACATATACATATCCATCTATATATGCAGGTGTAACATTTTTGAACTGTACAATTTTGTATACACCCTGTGGGAAATTTTGTATTAATTGTCTTCAACGTACTTGTCCTCTGACTGATGAAAATTGGTGGGTACAATATATTCCCGAGTCGCTAGTGGTGAAAAGCGAACGCATCACTTAATTAAAAGTCAAAATATTAAAAATAAAATACACTCACTGAACAAACAGCATTTTTCGAAATTAAAAATAGTTGTTTAATGATCTACTCAAGTAGGCCCACTTAACTAGAACCAAAATGTCAACAAAATATCCCCAGTGTACAAACAGATTATTCCAAAGCGAAAAATTTTTGTTTAAAGTACAGTAATTTGATTAGTATTAAAGAAACCACCAGAGAAGAAATATCTTAAGTTTGGATAAAGAACCTATCGTTGATTTTATTATTTATATCGATTGGCCCACTCCAGTGACTACTGCATGTAAAAGTAACTAGTCACTATCATATTAAGTTCCAGAATTCTAACCGGTTGCTATTACTTGGGGACTTGTCACGTGAGCTGTTTTGTGATAAGTCCTCTTCCCCTATAGGCTGCTAGTTAGCATGAAATTTGCTCGTTAACTAGAGTTGTCAAAACCAGTTTTCGGTTTATTCGAAAGCCCTATTTTATCTGTTTCTTTCTCGATTTTATAAGAAGGCATGGTCTTCGGGTTATTCGAAAATTGTTTTCGTTTTTTTTTAATTACTTATTTGCTATAAGCTCATAAATTGTATGTTACCACTTTTCATAAATACAACACCTAAGCAATAAAAAATAAATAACATAAAAGTATTCTAAGGCCCAATTTAGATGATGAATTTTTATGTATGAATTTTGTCAATTTATCTTTGAAAACATCTTCTAACAACCTCTTGCATTTATACGATGAATTTTATTTTCATGCTTTTTTATAAATTTCTTTAAAAATTTGCTTTATTTACTCATTCGTAACAACAAAAACCATAACACAATCACATAAGAGAGAGAAAATGAGAGAAAATTCAAATCGAGCTAAAGAAGAATATAAAAAAGTGCATGGAAAACAGAAATCGTGGCGTTTTTTATACCCCGTCTTCTTCTCTACCCCGCTCGTCCACCAAAAAAAAAAATGCATGAACTTTATGCATGCATTTAATGCATGGTCTAAATTGAGCCTAAGTTTTCAAATAATAAGAAAAATATGGCATAAAACTGTATATAAATATAAAACCTACTGTAATAAGGATGTTATTCTGTTTATATGAGAAGCGTCGAAACAAAAGGGACCTTATCTTCCTACAGTAAAATTTTCAGTAAAATTTTCAGCACAAAACACGAGCGCACAGTAGTTCCAATTGAAAAAAAGGTAATTAATATATATCTTTGAAATTTGTGATTCGATTGGAGCGCGCTGTTGGCTGGGTAGTTGGCGCGTTTGACTACAAACCCTGAGGTCTGGAGTTCAAGACTAGTTTCAGGCAAGCCAACAACATCATGCATTTTTCTCATGTGCATTGGTGTGTTATTGTGTTGGTTGTTTTAGGTCTGTTAAAGTGATGAAGGCACTGATTACTTTGGCAGTACCGGCAGCGATTAATATATACATATCCTAATGCACTTCACAGCACCCTCCTTCATCGGTATTGTATCAGAACCGTCGGCAAAGTAAAAGAACTAATAAAATGGCTATATAGTTTAAAAAGAACTCATTGCATCCACTTTACAACAGACGGGTTTGCAACACTGCTCTACAAAAAACGCGGAATTCCAGAGTTGTAAATGAATTAATGTTTCTATCTCTCTTCCACTTCACCACATGTGCTCTCTACAGTATGGCTTTCCCAAAGCAGTTAACACATTAATTAATTAACTGGGAGACATTTATTGCCTGATTGTATTAATTCCTTTAAAAAAAAAACGATGTATGTAAAAATAATAGAAGAGAACATGAGTTTTAAGATCGATGCATCGAACACGCATAACTCTGTCATTTGTGAATCGATATTAAAAGTTGTATTTTTGTTTGAAAAAGTTTGCCTGCAGTTTTTTTCCATAACTTTTTTCGAAAATCGGTGAGGATATTTCCTTCCCTCGCCAAAAAAAAATAAAAAATATGTATACTGATTTTCAAACTTATATTTTTGTTTGAAAGGGGTTGCTTGTAGTTTGGTCCCATAATTTTTTCGAAAATCTGTGTGCATTCCCTTCTCCCCCAGAAATATTGATTATCGCAGAACTCCTCCAATTATGGACCGATTTTAAAAATTATATTTTTATTTGAATGGGTGTTATTGCAGTTTGGTCTCATAATATATATTTTGTTTGATATCGGTGGGGAATGTCGGTCCTCCGAAATATTAATTATCGTAAGTAAACTCTTCCATTTATGGCCCGATTTTTAGAATTGTTTTTTTTTAAGGGGTTGCTTGCACTTTTGTCGCATAATTTTTCTACGAAAATCAGTGGAGCAAATCGTCCCCACCTCTCCCAGAAATATTGATTATCGCACAACTTTATATACATACCGATTTTGAAAAATGTTTATATGAAAGGGTATAAAAGGTTTAGCTCTTTGTATTGAAGCCATTTTTTTCCAGAATTATATTTTTAAGTATATCTGGCTTTGAGATTGAGTAACAAAAATTGTAAGGTTTTGCCATTTTCGATTTTTTTAATAAATTTTAAGCATATATAGAAATTTTCTTATTTGCTTAAAAAATATTTTTATTATTGCAGTTTGAATAATTCCGAAACCTTTGAGTATATAATAAAAAACAATACTAGAATTAAAGTTAATTAATTTCAGTGGTTTTTGTGTCAAAATTCGACAACCCCTTTCCAAGTTATGAAAAATTCGAAAAAAATCTCAAATTAAAAAACAAATTAAAAACTGTGTTTATATTTAGAATTTTAAATTTCGTTTTTTTTGTAGTAAAGGGCGAGAAGACATACAAAAATATAATGGTCGTCAAAGCTCATACAAAAAGTTTCATTTTGTTGCATAGTGTAATCGGTAAATACATGCTCATGAACATGTGTGGTGTATGATTAAAAATTATGTGAAAAATGTGTACACAGAAAGAAAACTCAGGTATTTTCTACCTACTTTAAGTACGATTCGAACCTCAAACTTAAAGTACGAATAACACTAAAATTTATTTCAATCCAGCCGAAAAGTGGATAAAATTCCCAAATCATGTAAAAATCCGGATTCCAGTGCAAGATTATTCAATTGAGTACAAAAACTCTCATTTTAATATAAAATGAATGAAAATTCAATGCAAAACCGGTCTAGCTATTTTTCATTTAAGTTTAACAAAAAGTTTATGCAAATTTAAATGTTAAAAAGCTTAAAGACTTAAAACCATAAAAAATTAATGGTTCCTTATTTGTTTCGACAAATTTAACTGTCAAAAGAACTAATAGCAGCATCCGTAAATATAAAAGAGGTTTCCTTATTTCTGCTATTTTTACTGTTAAATAATCAACCCCAAGTTCCATAAAAGTGATTTTTGCTATATGTTTAAATGTTAGATTCTTATTATGTCGTATCTTTAATTATTTTTTCACTAAATTTATATTTTACTCACTGTTTGCTTTGGTAACTTCTACTTGGAATCGAACAAAGCTCATTCAGATTTGAAATCCAACGTACCAACCATTCAGCCAAAGCATAGTATGTAAATTAGCTAAACGGAGACAACATAAACTTACTTAATTTTATGCATTTAACATAACAAATTTAAAAAAAACACACGCATAGTCTTGGCTGAAATTGAACATGTGACCTCTCGTTTAGTAGTCTAACGTACTATATGCATGAAGTTTTTCGGTACTTACACAATAAACAACCCACTAAACCTGAGATTCGAAATAAAAGAAGGTTCGCTAAAACGAAGAATTTTCGAAACAAATTTGTTCCAAAAATGCTCGTGAATCTAAAAAAATGTACTGTTCGCTAAAGCGATCTTTTGTCGATAAAGCGCAATTGCCAAATTTCATAAAATGTGAATGTTCGCAGCATCAAACTATGTTCGATAATTTCTCAAATGTGTAATTTACACTCATGTGTGCAATAACTGAATAGAACAAAATTGCCACAATATCCTAGTGGATGTGTGCTAATCTGTTACCCTGGAGGAGGTACCATGTTCGAATCTAACTAACTGCAGCGTAAGTTAAAATTTAAAATAAATCAATATTCCATTTACATTAAAATAGACAAATTACCAAATAAAGATAACAATATTGAAAAATTACTTTTTCCTGCATTTCTTCGATATTGGTTCGCTATTGATTTGTAAGCGAAACATCGAAATCTACAGATTTGCTGTCACAAACTGAGCGACGAGTTAACTCTAGCAGCTATTTCTCTTTCCGACTTCGATAGCCGTTCTTGAGTGTTTTATCCGCGAAATGTGTACGCAACATTAGAATGCGATATTATTTTCGAATGTTTTGGTTTGCTGGGAATGGGCAATATTAAAAGCAACCCAAAATCCTTACTAATGTGTACTTAGATGTTTTTTATTAAATGTTAGAATCAGTTAAAAATAAAAACGATTTTAAAAACGATTGCACGGAATACTTCTTTAACAAAATACATTCCCTTACTGTCATAACACTGTAAGTGTACGAATGATTTTGTAAACTATATACAAAGTCGTAGTATGTTATTATTTATTTGCTTGTTGATATATTCAGTCCATGTTGTGCACTTGTTGTTGTTGTGTTGTTGGTTATTTTGTTTGTTCGTGCAGTGCCAACAAATAGCCGACAAACGTCGCACGTTGGGAAAAACATAGTAAAAACCCTCGCATTGGAGCTAGACCCATAGTTACGAGCATTACTTTTATTTATGAGTTTTTGTAATCTAGTTATATTGTATATATAAAAAACGTATTACTGATGTTAATTCATCCCTCTACGTTTGATTCACAGCCTCACAAACATGGCATTCAAAAAAAAATTGTTAATTTTTTTTATAAACTATTTTTTATTGTTGCATTGAAAGTAATGTGAAATGGAAGCCTAATGAAAAGAGTTTTGGCATTTTTTTGTATTTTCATTGCAAAAAAACTTTCATGGATCCAAGTGGATCCAGCATATTTCTATACAGTGATAATGCTGAATGCTTAACAAAAATGTTGGTACCTAATTTTCCTGCGCCTTCCTGCGCCTTTTCGAGATTATTCGGTTTTATTGTGTTGTTATGCCTTTTGGAATTTTCCTAGCCACTAAATAAATCGTAGAACTAATACGCAGAGTAGCCTAAGCTTGAAACATCAAATTTTTAGAAAATAAACATCTAATATAAAATTCTAAGTGGTTTGCAAAACTGAGCCGTTTTATAGCGAAATTACAAAGAACCAAAATGGCACGCCTGCATAATAAAATTTCTTTCGATTAAAACCCATATAACACATAATTTAAATTATTAACACTAGATGTCTGACAGTTTGCGAATAATATAAGAAAAAACAAACAGATGTAAACTAGGGTGGAGCGTCGATATATGAAGGAGAAAACAAGTCATCCAATCGCTTTCAAATATCTCCAGAATGTTGCATATAACTAAATTATATTAAAAAAATTAGGTTCTTACTTATCTTTTAGCCCTCTACCTGGAAGTTAAAGTAATTTAATAATTTTTATTTTAATTTGCTTCGTTAATATAGAACAAATTTTTTTATTATTTCTTTTAAGACTACACGTAAAATATAATTCTGTACCGAATAATAGAAGGGTAAAATCGAGGAGATCTAACAAAATATAAGAAAGTTATAAGCCATTAAGTACAAAAATCCGATTTTTGTTCCTTTACAAAAACTCAAGAATTTGTCTTTGAAGAAATATGTTTTAAAAATCCGTTCTCAATAAAAATAATCGAATTGTAAAATTAAATTGAACGACCTGTATAAATAAACAATTCATTTTCTCAAACTTCGAAATTTTTGAAATAGAAAAAAATCCATAGATTTGTCAAGAAGAAATAAAACACAAATGGAAAAATTTACCAATTAATCAAAAAATCACGGAAAACTAGAAATACTAACAACGAAAATAATTTCGTAAGGAAAATTTTAAAAACAATTCCTTTAGGAAGCAATACTCAAAATATATTCTTAACCTTATAAAAATTAATTTTTTAAGAACGTATTTGTTTGAAATTCGCGATTCCGCTCGAGTGCGCATAATAGTAGTGCTTTTAATCACACAATATTAAAAGGTTTTCATTCTTAAAATTCTCAATGTATCTAGAGAATTTTAACAGAAAACAAAATTTACTTTATATATACATACAATTGTACATACATATCTATGTGACAATAAGGAAGATGATATCACAAAAAATAAATAAATAAAAATCAAAAGTAAAGTCACTAAAATTCGCACAAAACAATTGAGTACATGCCTTATCAAGCATACATATCACTTTCTTATCACCATTTATGCTCTAAAGGTAAAAAGTGCAACGTAAACATAAATATATAAGTAAAACAAAACAATTTTATGGTCACTGATAACTACTTGTACTCTTAAATAAAGCAAAATAATTTGTATAAAAGCCCCAACATAAATCGAATATATCATCAGTCTTAAAGTTTTTGAACTGGGCGTACCAAGTGTCAAACTCTAAATCGTAAACAGTTTGCTATTGAAATTTTCGTGGTGTGATAAAATTAAAACGATGAAAATCGCCATTGTTTTATTGGCCATTGTTGGTTTGGTGGCCAGTGCCAGCTTAACCGACAAAAAGGTAAAAGTTGCCGATAAGGACTTTTTGACTAAACAAAAGTTCCTTTTCGAAATTGTGTACCGTGTTGAGGATCCTTTGGCCTTCGAGGAATGGATTAAGCTAGGCAAAACTTTCGCTTTTGACAAAGCTGACTACACTGTAAGTTACAATTGCTTATATTACAAAATAAATACTTGCTAAAAATTCAATTTCTTCAATTTCAGCACTTTGACATGTACATGGAGAAATTCTATGAAGCCTACAAATATGGTGCGATCTTACCCAAAGGTGAATTTTTTGGTGCCTTGGTACAGACCCACCTTAAACAAGCTTACGGTTTGTTTAACTTCTTCTACTACGCCAAGAACTGGGAAGTTTTCCAACGCAACGTTGCTTGGGCTCGTATGCACTGCAACGAAGGCATGTTTGTCTACGCTTTGACTTTGGCCGTCATCCACCGTGATGATTTCCATGGCTTGATTTTGCCTTCCATCTATGAAATCTTCCCTCAATATTTCTTCAACAGCAAGTTTGTTTACCAAGCTGAGAAATTCGACTACGATGTCTGGAGTAAATACATCATGTACGAAAAGGAATACAAGGACATTCTCTACCAAGACTACTCTAGCCTGTTCAAGAACCATGACAGTCATTACTACTTCTACACCAAGGACTGGAAGATGTGGCAATGGTGGAAAATGATGGGTTTGGGTGAAAACTGGTACTCTGAAGAACACTTCATGTTACGCGAAAATATGGACGAATATTACAAGGACTCCCGATTCTTGCAAATCTTTGAAGGAACCAAAATGTTCTACATGCCTGTTGATTACACTCGTGATATTGAATTCTTCAACAAAGAATCGTCTTTATCTTACTTCACTGAAGATGTTGGTTTGAACGCCTACTGGTACTACCTTAACATGGATTACGCTTTCTTCTTAGATGGCAAGACCTTTGGTTTGAACAAGGATCGTCGTGGTGAATACTGGTTATACAATGTCCGTCAACTTTTGTCTCGTTACTACTTCGAGCGTTTGTCTCACGGTTACGGTGAAATTCCCGAATTCTCTTTCTTGAATACCATCGAATATGGTTACGATCCTCAATTAACTTACTACAATGGTGTTGGTTTCTCTTACCGCAAGAACTACTATGAAATTGAAAGCTATGGCAAATTCGATTATTACTACAAGGTTATGGACTTCTTCAACCGCTTGGATGAAATTATCACCAAGGGCGTTTATGTCACTTACGACGGCAAGACTATTGATTTGCGCAAACCTGAATCTATTGAATACATTGGCAATATTATGCAAGGCAATGTTGATACTTTTGACAACTATTTCTTCAAATACTGGTACATGTTTGCCCATATGTACTTCGGTGATGTCAACACCAACGATTTCGAAGTCTTCCCCAATGTTTTCTTGAACTATGAAACCATGATGCGTGATCCTATGTTCTATATGTTCTACAAGAAGATCGCTTCCGTATACTACCAATTCTTCTACTATGTTAAACCTTACACACACGAACAATTGTTGTTCCCTGGTGTTACCATCAAGAACGTTAAGGTTAGCGAATTGGTTACCTACTTCGATTTGGTCGACTTTGATGTCACCAACTTGTTGAATGATCAAATGACTTTCGTTGAAGGTCAATTCGTTTGGGATAAGACTTTGTTGGCTCGTCAAATGCGTCTAAACCACAAACCCTTCGATTTTGAGTTTACTGTTGAGTCTGACAAGTCCCAAAAGGTTGTTGTACGCGCCTACTTGGGTCCCAAATATGATGAATTCGGTCGTGTTATCTCTTTGACTGAAAACCGTGAAAACTTCTTGGAAATCGACAGCTTCATCTACACCCTTAACTCTGGCGTTAATACATTCAAGCGCAGCTCTAAGGACTTCTACTATACCATTGAAGACCGTACTACCTACACTGAATTGTACAAATATGTCATGCTTGCTTTCGAAGGCAAATACGAATTCCCCTTGGACATCAGCGAACCCCATTGCGGTTTTCCCGATCGCTTGCTCTTACCCCGCGGTTGGTACAAGGGTATGCCCATGCAATTCTTCTTCTATGTCACTCCCTTCACCGCTTCCTACGAACCCCTCTCCACCTTCGACTATACCTATTCTTGCGGTATTGGCTCTGGTGTTCGTTATGTCGATGAAATGCCTTTCGGTTATCCCTTCAATCGTGAAATTGATGAGTACGAATTCTTTGTACCCAATATGTACTTCAAGGATGTTAAGATCTACCACAAAGACACTTTTGAAAAGTATTATGGTTTGAAATACGAAAAATTTGGTCACTTTGACTACACTTACTATCATTAAATATATGCATAGTTTTAGATAGCACACATATTGTGATAATGTAAAAAATTATAAGAAAATTAGTAAATAAAAATGATTAATAAATATAAACTTTGTTCTTTTTTTCTTCAATTTAGTGAACATATTTACCAAAAAAAATTTTTTTTTGACACAGCAAAAATAATTTTTAATCGAAAATAGTTTTTGTGATTTAAGTGCTTTACAAAAAATTTAATTTTCACGTTAAGTTCTTTTGAGATATATATGGATATACATTCATAACACAGACCGTGAGTCAAAACGTAAAGAGAAAATATATATATTCTTAATTTCAAATAGATATAAACGTATGTATTTCTATGACGATATAATTTAGTTTATTACTACAAGTGATATTTTTAACACACTTTTAAAAGAAAATTCCTGATATGCAATGAAGTCAAAATAAATAGTGTGCATGAACGTTATTTCTACGTTGAAAAGGAAAAACTGTCCATATACATTATTTTCTCAAAATCAAATCATCAAAAAATTTAAATAAAGTTCATAAAAATGGTACTAAGAAAAAAAGATTGACGTCTTTTTGCCGGGCTTAAGGGGTTTCTCCTCTGGATATGTCGAATAGTGGAATCGCTGAGTTAAGATCTTCGGCTGAACAGAAACGTTCGCAGTAACATTCAATTCAAAAAGTAGTCAGCATTAAAAAAGCGTCGAATGTAGTTGAAAAAATTAATAATAACATTAAATTAAAATTTTTAAAATACCCAGAAGAAAATGGATAATCATTTTAAACCAGCTGGACCGATTTTTTCATATATAGGTAATATTTTTTTATATTAGAGTAAGTCACCTTTCGAGCAATAGAAACTAAATTAAAATCTATCTAGCCATTTGGGAGCTACGGTGCCACAAACATACAGATTCAAGAGGATACCACCAGAAAATTGTTGATAGCTTCTTAACGGTAGGACCGATTTTCTTCAAACATAGCTAAGAACACTATCGATCAAGTAACCTTTCCGACATATAAAACTAAATTAAAATCGATCTAGTCGCTTAGGTTCTACGAGGGCATAGACAGACGCACAGATACACACCACAAGCTTATAACATTTCCTTTTTTTGTCGGGGGCTAAAAAGGATAGCATCTAATATAATATCAAAATAAAAATATAATTATTTTCTCGTACACTTAATGGCTACCAGTTAATTAATTAATGTATTATCTTCTTTGGCAAAGGGATAGAATAGAGAGAACCCAGCAAAAACTTTTGTCATTTTTGTAATCGGTAGTATTTTATGAATGGGTTACAGAGTAATTAGTGGTAATTATTTATCTTATTACTATGCTTCAAATTAGAACTGCTACTTAATTTTTAATAAAATTAGTACATATTTTTCTCAATATCAGAAAGTAGTTACAATTTGTTGATATGTATTAATAAAATAAGTAGACAACAACTTTTTAAGTCAACATGTGTTTGTATATGAAAGCTCATTTTTGTCGCTTAAACTAATAAGTCAACAACAGCTCAGTGGGTAAAGTACTTATCTTTAAATCTGAACGAGCATTGCCGCTTGAAACGACATTGCCATATAAAATATTATTAATTTGACAAATTTAATAAAAAAATAAAGTTTTATTTCAATAATAAATTAATTTTTTTACAAACAGAATGATTCTTAGCTCTGTTTCAAAAATATTTAACGGTGTTGGTAATTGATTTCGGCAACTTTTTTATTATATTTCCTATTTGGAAATGAGGCTGCGAAATTGTGTTATTGTGAATAACTTATTTTGAATATACTGAAGAACTTTTTTTTTATTATATAAATATAAATGGAAGAATCGAAAAATTTAATTGGTTAGATATTTTTAAAATCTGTAAATTGCATTTCTACAACCTTTATTTTATTTCTTAAAAATTTTTCAAATAATTAACGATTAACATAACCCAACAGTATATGCAATCGATTTATTAGATTTGTGAATGATCAGGCTTACAAAATTTCTGGATAATACTTTTGGTCTGAAAAAAATTTTTAAATTGCTGAGGATGTCATTTGATTATTATTTTGGGCAACTCACTAATCACTCCACATAACTATTATATTTTTAATAGTTGGATGTTCTATCATCAGAGTATTTAGTATTTTGTATATACAACTACTTATTTCGTTACCTGCGTCTCTTAATGTTGCTCAGGCTGAGGCCACACGGGCGTTTTTAAAACGTGGCGCTTCTGCTTTTTATATTAAATTTGAAGTTTTGAAAAATTGAGAACTTTCAAATTTAATATAAAAAGCAGAAACGCCGCGTTTTAAAAACGCCCGTGTAGCCTCAGCCTTAATGATACAGGCATTTATGCTATTTCACTTTCGTTAAAATCAATAAACATTTTAAAAGTTCTGTTAAATGCTTCTTTAGCAGAATTTGTCAGTCGATTTCGAAATGGGCAAATGCACGCTATGGAGTAACATCTAAAACTAAATAAGCGTTCAGACTTTCCCACTACGAACGAAAAATTAAACAACGTTTACAGTGAGAAATTAGTTACTCTACTGCCTAATGCAACGCTCGACTCACCTTCTTAATTTTGCTTTACAACAGTATTCTGTATAAAAGAAAAATTAAACTCTTAATAACTCTTTACTACAGAAAACCATATTAAAAAATATTAGCATTACACAATATTAACAGCACGTAGAGCAAAATGTCCAGCAGTAATCAATTTCGGATTTTGTACTGAAATTTTGCTCTATAAGCCATTGAATGACGTTTACAGCAAAATGGCGCAAAAAGCTCTGTTTTGAAACATATAAAGCAAAAAGGACACGATTTATCTCAGCAATGAGACGAGATAACCGAAAACGGAATACAGATTTGTAAATTTTGAGGTCAAAAACCTAAAGTGGCATCCTTCACTTAAAATTGTCAAAATAGCATATGGAGCACATAAACCCCCGGACGACGATTTGCTTTCTTGACCCAAAATTATGTAAAATTAACTATCAGAACCTCTTCCAAAAAAAAATTTCGAAATCCGAACATAGTGGCGGTGGTATTCAGTGTTTGATGCAAACGGTCTTGCGAAAGTGCAAATGCAAAATATCGAATTTTTTTGTAAAATTTAACAACAAAATACACAGAGTTGCCGTTAAATTTCATAAAAAACTAAGATTTTTGCATTTGCTCTTTTGCAAGACCATTTTTTTCATCATGTGAATGAAATTTCTCTCTTTCTCCATTTGTTAATTTTTTAGCCTTCATTATATTGACACTCAAAATAAAATATTGGTAAATCTAACCAATTTCATATGTTAGGCTAGCGCCAATCCATAAAATAAAAATTACCCAATCTAATTGTAGTTTAGTTGATAGTGTGTAAAAATACTAACTGGAAGGTCGCAGTTTCAATTCCTGCCAAGGTTAAGCAGTGCGTTTGTTAGAAAAAATAAATAAAAATTTTTTTTTGTTTGTAATTTTTTGGTCTCGAACTTAGGTTCTCAAAAGTTTACTCATGTTTATAAACCGGACATCTTTACAATCCCAGCTAAGCCATCTTGTTAAATAACGATAGCATAAAGTATATACAGACAGTATACAGTAATACAGTAAGTTTTGTAAAATAATTATTTTCGTTATTATTTTAAATTAGTAATTTTAACCATAAAAATTGGTAATTTTAACCACAAAAATTGTTAAAAGTTAAATTCAAAATTTAACCATCAAAAATAATTTTAATTTTCAAACGTCGTTTTTCGCAAATTTATATTCTACAATTCAGAAATATGTAATATTTCGCTTTTGAACTTAGGTTCTCATATTTATCAACCGGACGTATAAGTCGTCTCGTTAATTAACGATAGCACAAAGTAACCATTGACATGAAATGACTTATAACTTTAACCAATGAAAATTGTTATTTTATAAAAATTGCAACAACAATTTTCTTTAACAGTAGGTTAACTATTTTAACTGGTTAAATGGTAGGCAACATTTTATTTTGAGTGTATGTATGATACATAAAATAAAATAAATTTTGCTATAAAAATATTGGGTGTCCCTGTGGCTGAGTGGTAGTTTTTATATAGAAGTATATTTTTATAATATTTAACATGGAACTGACATCCAATGAACTCACATTTTTAGTTATTTCAATAATCTCGCGGTAGATGCCACAAATCAGAATTAAAAAATTTTGATAAAATCCAAGACAAAAGTTATTAGTGCAGCATTTAAAATATTAAGCAGATATATTGCGATAAAAATTTCCGCATCTAATATGTCTTATTATACGAGTATACAATAGAATATGGAAGAAAAATTTTTTAAATTATTTGTTGGGACGAAGAAAATACTTATGGCCATATGCATAACCAAAACTTGGCAGGAACTTAGCATAAGTGACAAAATTTAACTGGATTTTAAAAAGTTTTTGCATACAATTAAACATTAAAAATCACTGTAACTTGTTGTATAGTACTTAATTTACAGACAAAGTCTAGGTAAGGACGGGCCACGGAGCTGACATTTATTGCAAGTTTTCTGTCGACTTCAATTTCCAATTTCAACAAAATTTTACGGAATATGTACATGAGGTCCGAGTTTATATAAAACATTCATTAATAGATAGATAATTATGACCAGTAAGACAGAACAGTGCAGGACATGAAAAATGTCAGATAGAAAAGAATAATCCATATACGATAATTTTCGTTCAGATATGATACTTTTTGGTCTAAATAATACAAAATTTAAAAACAAACTGAAAAAATTTTGCCATTAGCGGTATTAGTTTTGTCAAATCGAGGCGATTCTAATCGACTTGAGTTACAGAAATGGGTCGATAATTTTAGGATCATGTGATTTATGTTATCGATTCATATTAAATTAAGTAAGTCAAATTATTACACTCCTGCTTCTTTAACATAAGGAAAGCTTTTAGTGTTATATAAAAAAAATTAGTATTTGACGCCAAATTCAATCAGTCACTAGAAAATGTATACCTAAGTAGGTATATTAATAGCTAATTAAAGATATCACGTTCGGTATGTCGTTATAGGTTTAAATTAATCTATTAAAGGTTATATCTCTTGGCAAATTTTACAATTAAGTTATCTTTATTTATGGATTGAGCATTATTATTTGCAATTGATAAAATTGCCATGTCTGACATTTTTTCCTGAGCTAGGGTCGATCTTAAGTAGGTTTTTTAGTTTACTACAACTACGTTCACCTTTCATGTTTTATAAATTTTTATAATAAAAATATACAAATGCACTAGAAATTGCTTTTCACATTTGGCTTTTTGTCGCCTTTTGACATCTGGCGCCTAGAGCGACCGTTCCACTCGCTCTATCCTTCGGCCGGCGCTGCGTACAGGAGAGGGCGAAGAAGCTCATGGGTGTAGCCAACTCTATTGAGTTGCTAAAGCATCGACGAAATGTGGAGTGTATTGTTGTTTTATCGTTACTATGTACAATGGAATGTGTTCAGATGAAATATGGTAACTTCTTCCCGAAACCCGCTCTTTTCTCAGAACATCGCGTTGTTCATTAACAGCACATCCATTTGTAATCGATACACCAATAAATCGCACTACGCATTACAGAGATAATTCATTCTTTAGCCGAACAATTCGTATGTAGAATAAGATTCCTGCAGAGGTCTTTCTCGCCACTTTCAATGTTGAAAGCTTCAAATTGAATGTCCATAAACACTATACACACAGAAAAATCAACATGACGCAATTGTGATTCGAAATCATATTAAAATTAAAATTCGTTTGAGTGTGTTATTGTTTATTTGCTTTGATCATTGCTACAGTTCACTGTTGTGCTTAGTAGTGTGACTTGTTGTTGTTTATTCTTACATGTGTCGGCTATGTAGACAACAAAAAACAAAATACCAGCGAAATTTTACTGCTGCTGGTTTGAAATTACCATCGTTTCATATTAATTTTAAATGAAAAATTATTAATCT
Source organism: Panzeria rudis (assembly GCA_956483635.1). NCBI lineage: Eukaryota > Metazoa > Arthropoda > Insecta > Diptera > Tachinidae > Panzeria > Panzeria rudis. The sequence goes on along the minus strand of OY101449.1, from coordinate 31,182,330 downwards.
AACCTTAAATCTCTTTGATTTAAAATTTTTCAGTGTTAAACAACTTTGTTATGAACGTTACATTTTATTTTAAATCAACTATAACATTAATTTAAAGTAATTTTTATGTTAAATACTCATTTAAATCATGTTAAATTAAAATAAAATCCATTTTACATACGATGGGTATTTATTTACAGCTATATTCATAAAAAATGTATTTTAGGTTTAAGACTCACAATTGTTATTGAACAGTTTCACGCTAAAAACTGTTTAATATAAAATTGTATTCATAAACACTACAATAGACATTGTGTATTTTAAAGGAATTTTAGGTTTCGATACTAACAACACCACCATGTTTTGTAGTTAGTGTTGCATTAAAAATTATGATTTCATCCGAATATTGAAATAAATGAATAGCTTTTTATTGTTTTCGTGTAAGTGAAGTTGGTTTTTTTTAAACTCTCTTTATAATATATTTCTCAACTTATTTAATACAAGTTTTCTATGAAGTAAAATTAAAAAAGTGAAATGATTACAAAAAAATTCACACGACTCTTTATACCATGTACGAAAAAGGTACTCGAATAACGAGCTTATTTTCATTTGTGTTGATTGTTTCTACATCACTAACATTTCTTTTTGCTTTTATGTGTTTTGATGGTGTGGTTTTTGCTAATTTTCTTGCGATTTTTTTAACTTAAATAAATTAGTGGCATATTCTATCAAATAAAAAAAAACATACCTAAACGTTTATAGACTTCAAGCTTTAATTTAAAGCATATCATGTATTCCTGTGTGCTAAATTTGCAAAGATATTTGAAGTTAAAATTGATATTTCGATGATATGAATTTATTAAAGGTTTATAGTGGGTGCATACCATCTTTAAACTTTTTTTAAAATTTTTATGTAATATATATTTATGAATGCAATTTTATGAAATTTTGCTTAAACGTACTTTATTACTCTGTTTTAAATATTTATGAATATGGCTGCTAGTGTATAGCTAAAGTAAAGTTTGAAGCTGTTATGGCTGCAGTGGTTAGCGCGATGACTATCATGCAAGTTTCACGAGCTCAAATCTTGGCTGGGGCAGCCAACTACAACACAAGATTTTCTGATGTATATTTTAATAACCATCACGTAAGAAAAATAATTAATAAATACCTACATTAAAGTCATGTTGTTTCACTTCGATATAACTATAATTCAAAATGATTCTTAGTGTTGTTTTATTATCCAATTCACTTTGTTTCAACTTCATATAGCTTTGATTCAACATGATTCTTCGTGTTGTTCCAATATCAAATTCACGTTATTTCAACTGAAAATAACTTTGATTCAACATGATTTTTCGTATTATTTCAGTATCAAGGTCATTTTGATTTAACTGTACTGCAATATTAAATCAACAAAAAATATATTTAATTCAAAAGTATAAATGTTCCTTCAAGATTATTGTAAATTATATTGAATTAACACGAAACGCTTATGAAGAAAAATCATTACCGAAAATGTTCAAATTAACCTGGTTTTCGACGATTTTACATTGAAATTTTTCTGTAAAATCGTCATAAATTTTAAAATGATAACTGCTTTAGCATGATTTAATAGATTGTAAATAAATGTATATACGTTTTTTTGTGTAAGACTGTTGTCCATTATGTGTTAAAACGAAAACCAAAAAAACAGTTTTTCCACTCTTCATACAAAAAGGCGTGTCCGTATTGCATTGTGTAGGTATTCCACATTAGGAAACTATGAACTTTTTAAAAAACGAAATCAAATTTTTAACGGTCTTAGAATATTTGCATTTGGTTCTCTTATTTTATACATAAAATTTTTGAAAAATATTAGAAACTATAATTTTTTTAAATTGTTGGTGTCCGCAGTCATATGTATTGAGTTTTTATTACTCAGTTTAATTACTAAAATTGCATTAACAACCTACACTAAAAAAGTAGGTCGTATTTGCTACAAAAAAATTATTTGATATTGACATAACTTTGGACAATGTTGGTCGATTTTATTGAAATAAGCCTTATTTACTAGAAAAGTTAGCATTCATTTGGCTTTTGTGTAAACGTTTGTAAAGAATTACTTTAAAACAAACAAACTTTTTATTTTTCCATGTGAACCCAAGTCAAAATTTAAAAAGTGGTCATTCTTGCAATTTCGTCCTGCGACTATTATAATTTATTGTTTTTAAAGAGTAGATGTATAGTGCGTTGAAACCCTCTACACATTTATTGTGATGTTTGTTGTTTTGCAAAAATCATTCCTGGAACCACCGCGAAAGGAAATGTAACGCTCAAGACACAAAAGTGTTAAAAAATCGAAATATATAATTTTATTTCAGGAACCATAGAATGAGGCGAAAACTATAATAATCATTTTATCTTCTTATATATATCACTGAATTCAAAGAATTTTTGGTGTTAATTTTTTCCGGGTTACCCCGACGAATTAGTGGCATAGGTGATAGTTAATTCGTTGAAAAATAAATATTAACAAGTATTTGATGTAATAAAAACGTAGATTCACCGAAGGCATGTCCATATCTATATGGTAGCAGTTTAATAATGAAATATTATTCAAATGTGCATTTTTCGAGCTGGTTTTGAGGGGAAGTTTTAAGTACAGGCCGAATCAAGATGGTATTTCAGGAATAGACATATTCCTATTATCCAGACACGTCGACCTCTTAGGTATCCCGGCCCAGTGGAACCAATTCACTCGAGAGCTATTCATTGTTAATTTCTACAAAAATTAACTGCATTTAAGAAAATCTTACTAAAATCACAATAGTTACCTAATAATTTGTATAAAAGCTGGCTTTTATGTTGCGTAATTTTTCAGAACATTTAAAAATTACAAATTCTATATAGTGTTAGGTTTTGTAACAATTCTATGCGGGTATTTATTTATCTTTCTGATTTTTATTTTTTCCCAAATTAATTTAAAAGTTATATATAATATTTAAAAATCGCGTTTTTTTTCTTGCTCTTTCTGATTTTATAAAGAGATGTTTAATGTTCACTTGCCAAAATTTAAAAGAATGTAGTGAGGTTTTTAATCTCAAATCAACCTCTCACAGCATGATCTGGTTATATGTACGTATACGTACAAGTATAAATGGTATTAATGAAATGTCACAGTCTAACCAGACGCGACACGAGCCAGAAGATATTGCCGTCTCAGCCGAAGTGGCCAACATCACAAAAGAGAAGTAAGAAAGTATTATTGTTTCCTGTGCAACACTTTTAATTGGAGAAAATGAAACACCAACACGTAATTGTTGTCTCTTTCTGAACTAGCCGGCATAAAAAGCTGATTTGGGCAATTTTGAACTGTCAACGTTGACGCGTCTAGTTAGACTGTGGAAATGTACTAAATTAAAAGTTTTTCTACTTTTTTATCATTTAAAGCAAAAGGGAAAAATAAGGACAAGTATCTTAGAGGGCTGCAATGAGTACTCAAGGGTCTTCGTAGAATGTACTCATATGAATTTCGGGTATGCATGTGTGTACACAAATGGCCATATTTATATATATACATAAAAAACATACATGCATACACGCACAAACATACATACAAGTACATTCGAGTATGCTTGTGCAGCCCTCTAAAGTATCTATACATACTCAATACCTCTCTCATATCGTTTTTACAAACTCGTTAAATATGTTCGAAGAGATAAAGCAAAGCGCACTAAAAATGTAAGAGGTATTTGTTCTTAAAGTACCAATGTTGTACTAGTTAGTACTAACAGTAATGATTTTCTTAACAGGAAAGAGTCCTTATTGAATGTACTTTAAGTAGAATTTATTTTATTTGTTTTTTTATTTATATTGTTTTAAAAATGTAAAGATTTCGGTATTGACGGTACGAAATGCCTGATTCATTTTTAAAATGTTTTGAGGCTGCCCAACTGTGCAACGTTTGTAAATTGAACAATTTGAAATAACAAAAAGTTGATTCATAAGCATGTTCTAAGTGAATTTTTGTTAGGCCTTTAAATTTTATTTTGCCAATTTAGGTTATTAAAATCCAAGCAAATTTAGGTTATTAAAATCCAAGCCATGGTTATAATAAATCTGAAATTTAAACAAATTAATTTCATTAGAACTTGCAATTAAATAAAATGCTCCGTAATGTAATCAAGCAATCAACTATCCAGTGCTGCTTAGTCCAACAAAAGGTAAAGAAAATCGGCTACTTATTTTCTTCACCTTTTTCGCAGAGTCTAGGAATATGTTAAATTTATTTGAATTTATTAGCGTAGTAACAGGGATGCACTTTAGTTTTTCTGTTGCAGATATTTAAAGATTATGAGAACAAGATATATATTACAAAGTGGCGCTTGTACTCATGTTATTTTAAATAAAATTCTACTCCAAGCTATCCGAAAAATTACGAATAAGTATTGAAATGAATATCAATTAAGAACACCACAGTAAAAGCGAAAAAAGATATTAACACGTGAAAATTTTACGATTTATTGTACATATTTGCATTTAATGAATTCCACTCAAAATGTTATCTAAAAATCAAACAATCTGCAAACAAAATATTGAATTGGAAATGCAAAAACTAGATACCAAATTAAAAATAGCAAAACTTAACCAAGCGGAAAATTACAAATTTCCTAATGAAATCATGAAACATTCATGTCCCTTATCAAAAGAAAATGTTCAGAAAGCTCTATCTATAGAAGGTAAATTAAAAATTTATAATTGTATAGACAAGAAATCATAAAATGTGCAAGGAAAATATCAAACAGTAAGCTATCAGCGTATTTTTAAGTCCAGCATTTATTTTCCTAAAAATATTAATCTTTGTCAGTACGTAATTTTTCTATTATTTAAAAATAGTTCTTATCAAAATTTATGCTCAAAAGGTAAATAGTGCAACAGAAGTGTCTTAAATTATCAAAACAGAACATGTGCAAGCACCTGCTGATAAATTTGTTTTTAAATTAAGTGCAGAAAATTTTATATAAAAACCTCATAATATTTTGCAAACAACAGCAGTCTTTAGGTATTGGAACTGATCGGTGTATCAATTCTAATCCGTGGACAGTTTGGACTTGTATTTTTCGCGCTGTACTGAAGGACAAAACAATGAAAATCGCTATTGCTTTATTGGCTATTGTTGGCCTAGTGGCTGGCAGCAGCATTTCAAAGCACGACGTAAAAGTTGCCGATAAGGACTTTTTGGCTAAACAAAAGTTCCTTTTCGAAATTGTTTACCGTGTAGAGGACCCCTTGGCTTTCGATGAATGGATTAAACTTGGCAAATCTTTCACTTTTAACAAGGCTGACTACACTGTAAGTTAAGAAAAACTCCTCTTAAATTAAAAAAAACCTTCTAACAAATTACGCTTCTTAAATTATAGCACTTTGACATGTACATGGAGAAATTCTACGAAGCCTACAAATATGGTGCCATCTTACCCAAAGGCGAATTCTTCGGTGCTTTGGTACAGACCCACCTAAAACAGGCTTATGGTTTATTCAACTTCTTCTACTACGCCAAGAACTTTGAAGTCTTCCAACGCAATGTTGCATGGGCTCGTATGCACTGTAACGAAGGCATGTTCGTTTATGCTTTGACTTTGGCCGTTATCCACCGCAACGACTTCCATGGCTTGATTTTGCCTTCCATCTATGAAATCTTCCCTCAATACTTCTTCAACAGTAAATTCGTTTACGATGCTGAGAAATTCGATTACGATGTCTGGAGCAAATACATCATGTACGAAAAGGAATACAAAGACATTCTTTACCAAGACTATTCTACCTACTTCAAGAACCATGACAGTCAGTACTACTTCTACACCAAGGACTGGAAGATGTGGCAATGGTGGAAAATGATGGGTTTGGGTGAACACTGGTACTCCGAGGAACACTTTATGTTGCGAGAAAACATGGATGAATTCTATAAAGACTCCAAATACTTGCAAATCTTAGAAGGCACCAAAATGTTTTACATGCCTGTTGACTACACTCGTGATATTGATTTCTTCAACAAAGAATCTTCTTTGTCTTACTTCACTGAAGATGTTGGTTTCAACGCCTACTGGTACTACCTCAACATGGATTACGCTTTCTTTTTGGATGGCAAGACCTACGGTTTGAACAAGGATCGTCGTGGTGAATACTGGTTATACAATGTCCGCCAACTTTTGTCTCGTTACTACTTTGAGCGTTTGTCTCACGGTTACGGTGAAATTCCCGAATTCTCTTACTTGAACACAATCGAATATGGTTACAATCCTCAATTAACTTACCATAATGGTGTTGGTTTCTCTTGCCGCAAGAACTACTACGAAATCGAAAGCTACGGCAAATTCGATTACTATTACAAGGTTATGGACTTCTTCAACCGCTTGGATGAAATCATCACCAAGGGCGTTTATGTCACTTACGACGGCAAGACCATTGATTTGCGCAAACCTGAATCTATTGAATACATTGGTAACATTATGCAAGGCAATGTTGATACTTTCGATGAATACTTCTTTAAATACTGGTACATGTGCGCCCATATGTACTTCGGTGATGTCAATACCAACGATTTTGAAGTATTCCCCAACATTTTCTTGAACTACGAAACCATGATGCGTGATCCTTTGTTCTACATGTTCTACAAGAAGATCGCTTCCGTCTACTACCAATTCTTCTACTATGTTAAACCTTACACACACGAAGAATTGTTGTTCCCTGGTGTTAGCATAAAGAACGTTAAGGTTAGCGAATTGGTCACCTACTTCGATTTGGTCGACTTTGATGTCACCAACTTGTTAAACGACAAAATGACTTTCGTTGAAGGTAAATTCGTTTGGGATAAGACTTTGTTGGCCCGTCAAATGCGCCTCAACCACAAACCTTTCGAATTCGATTTCACCATTGAATCTGATAAATCTCAAAAGGTTGTTGTACGTGCCTATTTGGGTCCTAAATACGACGAATTCGGCCGTGTTATTTCTTTGACTGAAAACCGTGAAAACTTCATGGAAATTGACTCTTTCATTTACACTCTCAACTCTGGTGTTAACGAACTCAAGCGTCTTTCCAAAGACTTCTTCTGGACCACTGAAGATCGCACCACCTACACTGAATTGTACAAGTATGTTATGCTTGCATTCGAAGGCAAATACGACTTCCCCTTGGACATTAGCGAACCCCACTGTGGTTTCCCCGATCGTTTGCTCTTGCCTCGCGGTTGGTACAAGGGTATGCCCATGCAATTCTTCTTCTATGTCACTCCCTTCACTGCCTCTTATGAACCCTTCTCTACTTTCGACTATACATACTCTTGCGGTATTGGCTCTGGTGTTCGTTACATCGACGAGATGCCTTTCGGTTATCCCTTCGATCGTGAAATCGATGAATACGAATTCTTCGTACCCAACATGTACTTCAAGGATGTTAAGATCTACCATCAAGACACTTTTGAAAAGTATCACGGCTTGAAATACGAAAAATTCGGTAACTTCGATTATAAATACTATCACTAAATATATTGGTAGATGTAGAATTTTTCATGGTTAATACTCCATGTGATTATGTGTGCAAATAGTCAAAAAGTATAGGAATAATAAATTAATTAAAGAAAACTTAAACTAATGCATTATTGTGTTTTTTTAAATAGAATTATTATTTTAAGAAGTTATAGGCAGATTGTGTAAGAAATTTAGTTTTAAACATTTAAAATTTTATGAAAAATAACGAAAATTCGTTTCAAAACTAAACTTTTGCTTCCAAATTTTCAAATGAAAAAAACGTATTAATTTGAAAATCTGGCCATAAATATGATGTGTTTCAGATCAATAATTAAGATGTTTTTATTATGATGGTCCTTGAGTAAATGTATGATATGCTGCCGTCTTAATTAAATGTTGATGAAAGACAAGCTTGGTACACAGAAAAATATAAGTTTCGTTTTTGATAACAAAAATCCCGGTATTCAGTAATATATTTTTTTTCAAATTTCCTGTGATAAAGAATTCCGCTATATTTATAACAAAATTATTTCAAAAGAAAAAATATATATAAGTCGGCTTAAGTTCAATTACGTACAAATAGAAAAAATATATATGAAACAAAATGCTGATACGCACCCGGGCTTCCCGGACGTAAAGCATGCTCTCTACAGCTGAGCCATGTGCCAGTTATCTTTTTATGAGAGAAAACTTGTTTTAATTAGTTATGTATGAAAATAAAAGAAATAACCGGCATGGGAAAGAAATACATACAACGAAATATTGTATTAAGTTAAAGACAAATGTTATTGAAATTCTTCTTGTTTTATTGAACCTAATTCTTGTCTATTTCTTTCTGTGTAAAAATATTTTATATTTAAGTTGGGGATTTTGATACTTTGTACGAAAGATCAATTTAGGTGGAAATAACAAACAATTTATGATTGATTCATAAACATAGTTCGAATATCCATGTTCGAATATCCATATTCGTAAATTATAATAAAATCCATATAGTTCGAATTTGTATGTTTTTCATCTCTTCGTTGTATGAAGAAAGTATCTTTTTTAAGATTTGTGGATTTGGAAGATTAAATCTTATTTTGTGTTATACATGTAAATATGTGTAGTAGTTACCATAATTATTGTAGGTAAATAGTCAAATTGGTTGTGTTACAGAATATACTATTTTCGCTTAATTTTCAGCGCCTTAAAAGAAGGGGTGACTAAATATATAGTTGCATTTCTACTTTAACCTCGCATCTAAAAAATCATAATTTTCGGGATATCAATACAAACATATCAATAAATGTTAAATAAGATAAGACATCCAAGACACCGCTCCTCTTTTTTTGTTACGTAATATAAGTGCTACAGAATGTTTTTAACTACACCAAAAACAATCCGTGAAACATTTTATGGAACAAAAACTTTCTTATTTGCTTTTTTCGTAGAATATGCAAAGCTTTCGTACATATTACAAAAACTAATTTAGGCAATATTTTTTTGAGCTCACGAAAGTAATGAAAACCTTTCGTAAAAATTTTTTCTTCACTAAAAAAATCCATGCATCATTTTGCGAAAAAAAAATTTTTGTAGCTACTTTTTTCGTACAACATACGAAACTTTTGTACATATTACGAAAAACAGAATTTGAGCAATATTTTTTTTGGATTTACGAAAGTAAGGAAAAACGGATGAAAATAAGATATAAATAATCTTTTAATTTATTTATGTTTTATTTTATTTATTTTATTTATTTTAAATTAAATAACATTGAAAGACCATTAAACACAAACTTACGACGAAAATATTTCGTAAACGTTTTTCCTTTACCGAAACATCCGAACAACACCTGCACGAAAACGATCGTACATTTTACGAAAACTTTCGTAGTTTTGCATCACGAAATCTTTTCGTAAAATATGCGAAATTTATGAAAATAATTAAGAAATAAAAGTTTAAACAAAGTTAAAAATATTGCTTACATTTTTGTCGTATTATATACGAAAGTTTCATATATTCTACGAAAAAAAAAATAGCTACGAAAGGTTTTTTCGTAAAATGTTGCATGGATTATTTCCAGTGTTAAAAACATATTTGAAATAAGAAAATATATTAAAATTTTTTTTATAAATTGACATATTTTTCAGACGTAAGTAAAGAAAACACTCTCCAGTTATAAAATAAGTGGTAAGTACACTGCGGAAAATTTGGTGACAAATGATCCAAAAGTATTCGTCCTATGACTTGAGAAAATGAGACTGGTACAAAAAAAAAAGGGAGTAGTGAATGGTGAAAAAGACATATTGTGTAAATGGTCACATATTAACCATTTTCAGTCAATTTAGTTGGTACTCCGGCTAGTATTGTAGTAAACGGCACTGAACAAATTCGATGCACCTGGATCTAAGGCCTGTCACATAGTATCTATGGTTGAAACCATGTTAAATCGACAAAAAAATGCAATTTTCGGAAACATCAACTCTGATTTCGATGATATTCGCCACATATGTTATCCATAAAAGGACTAAAAAAAATTAAAATTTCAGACCTCGGACCCATCCCGTTTCTGAAATTTACCATCATGAATATTGGAAAATTTTTAAAAATTTGACTAAAGTGGACTTAAACCAATTATAACTTTTAAACATCTCGAATTTTTCCGCCAGTAGTTCAAAGGTTATTTCTGGATGGCTGGAACTCAAAGGGCTATATCTCAAAAAACAGTTTTTTTTAAAAATCTTAAAAAATATATGTCAGTTAAAAACTCTTTTCTACACATTCGGAAAGTTTCATGGTGGTGCCGCTTCTAGTTTCGGAGTTATAGAGCAAAAGATGGCCCAAAGTTTGATTTAAGTTTTATAAATACAATTATACAGCTTTCCAATTTTTTTATTTTTGAAATGTTAAAATTTTTTAATGTATTTTTCAGAGCAATTAGGATGTGCTGAAGACGGGAAAAATATATTCTTCGTCAGTTCGGTCATTGTCCAGATAACGGTCCATTCATGTTTTTCAATCTGCACTTATTTTTAAAGAGCCATCTAGAGTAAAAGGCTGACTCAACTATTATTATTTCCATTTTTTTCTAATTACTATTCGAATAGTGGATCATTTGCTTTAATCGGATAAAAAATGATTGAGTTGTAGTTGGTCATATTTAAGCTTTTATGACATTTGTAATGATTTTTTCCAGTTGTTATCATTTCGACAGATGCTTTGTACCACAAATTATAATAAAATCCATAGTTTTATAATTTTATTTCATTGTCAATTCGATCTCAAAAAATTTAAGTCATAATGGACCGCAATGGGATAAAAAGTAAAAATGCTATAATGAAAAAAACGAAAACATAAGCATTTAAATTTATTAGCAAATTATTTATTTAAAATTTTTTATTTTATTCTATTTTTTTTACTAATACATTTTTACTAAATTTGAATACTACACTGAAAAAATTCCTTGAAACATATGCACGAAAACGCTCGTACATATTACGAAATATTTCGTAATTTCGCACCACGAAATTCTTTCGTAAAATATACGAAATGTTCGAAAATAATCAAAAAATAAAAGTAAAAAAAGTATGGCTCAACCCGGGCACGAACTCGCAATCTTCATATTTCAAGTCATGTACTCTACCCACTGAGCCACTTTCTACTTATTTTATTAGAACTAAAAATTAGTTTTATTTACTTACATCGGAAAAATACGTCAATTTATAAAAAATATTTTAATTTATTTTTTATTTCAAACATATTTTTTAACAAGGAAAAATGTTTACGAAAGGTATTCGTTACTTTCGTAAATCTAAAAAAATATTGCCTAAATGTTTTTTCGTAATATATACGAAAGTTTCGTACATGGTTTATTTTCAGTGTAGTGTTTTCATTTTTTATCCGATCAAAGCAAATAGTCCAATATTCGAAGCGAAATTTAGCGGCCTTTCAAACAAGATGTAAGTAATTTTAATTGAATCACCGTTTGACTCTAGATGGCGCTTTAAAGACAAGTGTAGATCGAAAATCACGAATTTACCGTTATCTGGACAATGTCCCAAATGAAAAAGAAAACATTTTTACTGTGATTCGCACATTCTAATTGCCTTAAAAAAGTACATATAGAAATGTTAATATTCCAAAAATAACAAATTTGAAGGCAGTTTATATTATTTAATAAACTTAAATCAAACTTTGGACCATCTTTTGCTCTATAACTCTCAAACTAGAAGCGGCGCCACCTTGAAACTTTCCGAACTTATACGAACGAGTTATATAACTAACATGAATTTTTTTCAGATTTAAAAAAAACTGTTTTTTGAGTTATAGCCCTTTCAGCTCAGGACCTCTACATATGACCTTTCAACTTCCCGCGGTAAAAATTTAAATGCACATCATAACAAAAAGCCTTATTTATACCTGCAAAATAACATCATGTAAAACTTTTTCACTTTTATAGTTTAGAAGTTATAGTTGACTTGGAAAAGACACTTTTCTCATATTTTGACGATTTGTATCATTTTCATGACGTCATATTTCAGAAACCAAATTACTTTAGGGTCTAAAATTTTTTTACATCAAATTTCTTCCGACATACACTCTCTGTGGTGGATTTTGATTGAATTCGGAGAGTGTCGATCCGAACTGCTTTCGATTTGACATGGAATTACTCCTATATAATATTAATTTTCTCCCTTCAATGACACTGCCATACCACTCAGAAACCTGTTCTATAACTATATTCAGATATTAACTCCAGCTTAACTGGTATTTATAACATTGAAATACGAGTGCTCCTTTGGTCGAGTGGGTAGTGTACTAGCCTGTCATGCCGGAGGTTGTCGGTTCGAATCCTACCAAAGACACCGCTTAAAAATAAAATACAACTTCTACTTGGATTTGCAGCAATAAAAAAGTAGATTAATCGATAATTACAGCTGAATATAATAATATATATATATAATCTATATTATTTTACACCGATTAGAACTCCATAAGATAGTTCAGAGACAAGTTACAAGGTGCATACAGAGTATCAATTAACCCCATCCTAGGCCATATCCATGTTAAAGCGGCTGGTCCGCTTCATAGGAAGTGTTAGAACTCGGACTGGTCCCTACCGCCTGGGGACCGGTCACGTGACTTGTTTTGTGCCCGTTCCATTTACCATAGGGGTAGGTCAGTGGGTAGAGTACTTGCCTCGAAATAAAAAAAAATTGCGAGTTCGTACCCCGGTTGAGTCACACAATTTTTTTAGTTTTATTTTTTTTTTCATTAGTTTTGTAAATTTCGTATATTGTACGAAAGATTTTCGTTGTGCGAAGCCACGAAATATTAGAGACGAACATATTTATTAATCAAAATATTTTATTTTATTATGTTACATATTATTAAAGCAGTGGAGAACTATTCTATTGTGACTCAAAAACTTTTGCTTAACGAGCCAATCCATTTCCATTTTGTTACTTTAGAGCCACCCGCTCTAACAAACACCTTCTTTTTATGAACATTTATTCTAGTATATCAATTTGTGGTAAAGTCGGAATTACCAATTTCATTGGCATTAGCAGAAAAACTAATCATAGTCGGAAAAAAATTATCTACATAAAAATTTAATAAAATGCTGGTGTTTTTCAACGCTTCAGTCTGCTTATGACAGGTTTTTTGAGCACAATTTTCTAAAATTTATTGTCCGCGTCCCGTTATTAGAATGTCCGGTTATGGGAATGCATTTTATATGAAAATATTTATGAAAATATCAGTTCTAAAAAGTTTGTCCGGTCAAAAATTATTAGCCCCAACCGATTTTCGTACAAAAATTATGCGACCAAACTGCAAGAAAACCCTTTCCAACAAAAACGAATTGTTAAAATCGGTCCATAAATGATGTAGTTTACGATAATAAATAAAATTTTATGGGACCAAACTGCAATCAAACCCATTCAAACAAACCAGTAAAAATAGAGCCAAAAACTGGTTCAACGCTGGATATTTACTGCTTGACTGTCGGGGCTGTAATAGCCTAGAATATAAAGAGCTCTGATGATGGAATTGTGCTTGATCCCGAAAACATCGATGTTGAGTTCAACCTTTACAAAAGTCAAGAAATTGGTTTTTGTTCTTTGAAAAATTACTTCTCAATAAAAAAGTGATTTAATTGTAAAATTAAACTGAATGAACATAAGCCTGAATAATAAATTTTTTTCGATAAAACCCATATACTTCGACTAAAATATACACAATTTCAATTGGAAAATTTATAAACTAGACCGAAAACACATAACATCAAAAATTATACAACGAATACTGACGCACAGATGCAAAATATACATTTCTAGATTTAGTTAAGAACCAAAATAAATTGCATTATCAATCATAGAACTTAAAATAAAACAATAAAAATAAAAAGAAACATAAGTCAAAATTAATTGACAAAATGCTAGAAATGCCCAACATCTTCACGGTCTTATTTCGTATTATTAGACATACAAAAAATTCTTATCAACAATTATGTTAAAAAGGTAAAAAGTGCAACATAAATGTTGAAAGTTATCACTAGAGAGCATATGCAAGTAGCTACTGATAAACTTATTTTTAAACTAAGTCCAGAATATTTTGTATAAAAACCTCATAAGATTTTGCAAACAACAGCAGTCTTTAGGTATTCGAATTGATCGGTGTATCAATTCTAATCCGTGGACAGTTTGGACTTGTACTTTACGCGCTGTACTGAAGGACAAAACAATGAAAATCGCTATTGCTTTATTGGCTATTGTTGGCCTAGTGGCTGGCAGCAGCATTTCAAAGCACGACGTAAAAGTTGCCGATAAGGACTTTTTGGCTAAACAAAAGTTCCTTTTCGAAATTGTTTACCGTGTAGAGGACCCCTTGGCTTTCGATGAATGGATTAAACTTGGCAAATCTTTCACTTTTAACAAGGCTGACTACACTGTAAGCTAAGAAAAACTCCTCTTAAATTAAAAAAAACTTCTAACAAATTACGCTTCTTAAATTATAGCACTTCGACATGTACATGGAAAAATTCTACGAAGCCTACAAATATGGTGCCATCTTACCCAAAGGCGAATTTTTCGGTGCTTTGGTACAGACCCATCTAAAACAGGCTTATGGTTTATTCAACTTCTTCTACTACGCCAAGAACTTTGAAGTCTTCCAACGCAATGTTGCATGGGCTCGTATGCACTGTAACGAAGGCATGTTCGTTTATGCTTTGACTTTGGCCGTTATCCACCGCAACGACTTCCATGGCTTGATTTTGCCTTCCATCTATGAAATCTTCCCTCAATACTTCTTCAACAGTAAATTCGTTTACGATGCTGAGAAATTCGATTACGATGTCTGGAGCAAATACATCATGTACGAAAAGGAATACAAAGACATTCTTTACCAAGACTATTCTACCTTCTTCAAGAACCATGACAGTCAGTACTACTTCTACACCAAGGACTGGAAGATGTGGCAATGGTGGAAAATGATGGGTTTGGGTGAACACTGGTACTCTGAGGAACACTTTATGTTGCGAGAAAACATGGATGAATTCTACAAAGACTCCAAATACTTGCAAATCTTAGAAGGCACCAAAATGTTCTACATGCCTGTTGACTACACTCGTGATATTGATTTCTTCAACAAAGAATCTTCTTTGTCTTACTTCACTGAAGATGTTGGTTTCAACGCCTACTGGTACTACCTCAACATGGATTACGCTTTCTTTTTGGATGGCAAGACCTACGGTTTGAACAAGGATCGTCGTGGTGAATACTGGTTATACAATGTCCGCCAACTTTTGTCTCGTTACTACTTTGAGCGTTTGTCTCACGGTTACGGTGAAATTCCCGAATTCTCTTACTTGAACACAATCGAATATGGTTACAATCCTCAATTAACTTACTATAACGGTGTTGGTTTCTCTTACCGCAAGAACTATTACGACATTGAAAGCTTCGGCAAATTCGATTACTATTACAAGGTTATGGACTTCTTCAACCGCTTGGACAAAATCATTACCAAGGGTGTTTATGTCACTTACGACGGCAAGACCATTGATTTACGCAAACCTGAATCTATTGAATATATTGGAAACATTATGCAAGGCAATGTTGATACTTTCGATGAATACTTTTTCAAATACTGGTACATGTTTGCCCATATGTACTTCGGTGATGTCAATACCAACGATTTAGAAGTGTTCCCCAACATTTTCTTGAACTACGAAACCATGATGCGTGATCCTTTGTTCTACATGTTCTACAAGAAGATCGCTTCCGTCTACTACCAATTCTTCTACTATGTTAAACCTTACACACACGAAGAATTGTTGTTCCCTGGTGTTAGCATAAAGAACGTTAAGGTTAGCGAATTGGTCACCTACTTCGATTTGGTCGACTTTGATGTCACCAACTTGTTAAACGACAAAATGACTTTCGTTGAAGGTAAATTCGTTTGGGATAAGACTTTGTTGGCCCGTCAAATGCGCCTCAACCACAAACCTTTCGAATTCGATTTCACCATTGAATCTGATAAATCTCAAAAGGTTGTTGTACGTGCCTACATGGGTCCTAAATACGACGAATTCGGCCGTGTTATTTCTTTGACTGAAAACCGTGAAAACTTCATGGAAATTGACTCTTTCATTTACACTCTCAACTCTGGCGTTAACGAATTCAAACGTCTTTCCAAAGACTTCTTCTGGACCACTGAAGATCGCACCACCTACACTGAATTGTACAAGTATGTTATGCTTGCATTCGAGGGCAAATACGAATTCCCCTTGGACATTAGCGAGCCCCATTGTGGTTTCCCCGATCGTTTGCTCTTGCCTCGCGGTTGGTACAAGGGTATGCCCATGCAATTCTTCTTCTATGTCACTCCCTTCACTGCCTCTTACGAACCCTTCTCTACTTTCGACTATACATACTCTTGCGGTATTGGCTCTGGTGTTCGTTACATCGACGAGATGCCTTTCGGATATCCCTTCGATCGTGAAATCGATGAATACGAATTCTTCGTGCCCAACATGTACTTCAAGGATGTTAAGATCTACCATCAAGACACTTTTGAAAAGTATCACGGTTTGAAATATGAAAAATTCGGTCACTTTGATTACAAATATTATCATTAAGTGTTATGGTTTGATGTGCTGCTTGTTAAATAATTTTCTCATATTGTTAGTCAGTATGTAAAAAAATTGCTTAGATTTAAAATAGATGTAAAAATAAACTGTATGCAAATGTAATAATTACACAAACTCATGACTTTTTTATTTCTGTAAACTCATACCAATTAGATCGGCATAGCTAACAACAAGTAACTGATTTTTAAAACTTTTCAGATACATAAATTGCATTACAATCTCCTGAAAAGATTACTAACCACCAAATACAAAACCTAGCAATAATTTAGTAGATACTGCTACTTATTTCGTTTTATTTTTATTTTGTTGTAAGGAATGTTTCTTTTCCAATATATGCAGCTATTTCCGTTTACTAAAAATTAGTAAAAACTAAGTAACGTGTTGTCAATCTATTACTGCTGAATTTTTGTACGTTTTGACTGAAATTTACCCATATGCCATATATAATTTACTGATATTTCAGATAAAAAAATTGGTGAAAACAATGGAGAATAAATTTTATATAAAAACGTTCCATATCATAAACAAATTTAAGATGCCTTTGTTTTTATTTTTTACGATAATAAAATAATTTTTTATGGTAACCTAAGTACTGCATATTATGGACTTGGCTACAAAGCAATATTAAATTAACATTTATAAGTCACCTACAAACAAAAGTAATCTTATCAAGACCGTAAAAGTTTAAAAATACATTAACATTTATATGTATAAAAAGACAAAACAAATTGAACAACATCAGCAGTCAAAAGGTATTGGAACTGATCATTGTATCACTCCAAACCAGTTGAGTTTTTATATCTGAATTCAACAGCAAAACTGCAAAATGAATATCGCTATTGGTTTATTGACTATTGTTTGCCTAGGAGCTGGAAGTAGTATCACTAAGCACGATGTCAAAGTCGCCGATAAGGCCTTTTTGGCTAAACAAAAGTTCCTCTTCGAAATTGTTTATCGTGTAGAGGATCCCTTGCAATTCGAGAAATATATTGAACTAGGCCAAACTTTTACTTATAACAAGGCTGATTACACTGTAAGTTTATAAAACTCCTCTTAAATTAAAACATGAGCTAGAAACTTTCTTTCTTAAATTGCAGCAAGTTAATATGGCGATGGAGAAATTCTACGAAGCCCAAAAACATGGTGATATCTTAGCCAAGGGCGACTTTTTTGGTGCCTTAGTAAAGACGCACTTAAAACAGGCTTATGGTTTGTTTAACTTTTTCATCCATGCCAATAGCTGGGAAGTATTCCAACGCAACGTTGTCTGGGCTCGTATGCACTGCAACGCAGGCATGTTTGTCTATGCTTTGACTTCCGCTGTTAAAAAACGTGATGATTTAAATGGCTTGGTTTTACCTTCTGTCTATGAAATATTCCCTAATTTATTCTTTGACAGCAAATTCGTTCATAAAGCTGAGAAATTCGATTACGATAAGTGGTGGCAATATAAAGAAGATTACAACAACAATTCCGTTAACACTAAAGATTCGCATTTGTGGCAATGGTGGAAAAAATTAGGTTTGGATGAACAGTGGTATCTCGAAAACAACACAAGCTTAAATGGCACCCATACATTTTACATGCCAGTTGATTACACACGTAACATAGACTTCCACAACCGAGAAACTGCTTTATCCTACTTCACTGAAGATGTTGGTTTGAACGCCTACTACTATAACTACAAATTGGAATATGATTTCTTCCTGGACGGCACGAGGTCGTGCACCAAGCGTGATCGTCGTGGTGAACAGTGGTTGTATAATAATAAACAACTTATGGCTCGTTACTACATGGAACGTTTGTCTATTGGTTTAGGTGAAATCGAAGAATTCTCTTACTTGAATACTATCAAAAATGGTTACAATTCTCAATTGATTTACCATAATGGTGTTGGTTTCTCTTACCGCGAGAACTACTACGAATTCAAAAGCTACGGCAAATTCGATTACTACTACAAAGTTGTGGACTTCTTCAACCGCATGGACGAAATTATCAGCAAGGGAGTTTATGTCGATTATGATGGCAAAACTGTTGATTTGCGTAAGCCTGAATCTATTGAATACATTGGCAATATTATTCTAGGCAACGTTGATGATAACCACTTGTTTAAAGATTGGAAGATGTTAGCCCATATGTACTTTGGTAAAGTTAACACCAATGATATCAAAGTCGCACCCAATGTTCTCTTAAACGACGAAACCATGATGCGTGATCCTTTGTTTTACATGTTCTACAAAACGATTTGTTCTTTCCACTACCAACTCTACTGCCATTTTAAGCCCTACACTCGCGAAGAGTTGTTGTTCCCTGGCGTTACCATAAAAAACGTTACCGTTAGCGAATTGGAAACTTACTTCGATTTGGTCGATTTTGATGTCAGCAACTTGTTGAACGATAAACTGACTTTCGTTGATGACCAACTCGTTTGGGACAAGATTTTGTTGGCCCGTCAAACACGTCTCAATCACAAACCTTTCGATTTTTATCTCAACATTGAATCTGACAAAAGTCAAAAGGTTATTGTACGGACCTTCTAGGGACCCAAATATGACGTATTTGGACGTGTCATTTCTTTGACTAAAAACCGTGAAAACTTTATGCAAATTGATATTTCCGTCAATGATCTTAACGTAGGTCCTAACGAAATCAAACGCTGTTCCAAAGATTTCTCGTGGACCGCTAATGATCGCTCCACCTACAGTAAGCTGTACAAAAATATCAGACTTGCTGTCGAAAGCGAATATGTCATTCCCTTGAATAGAACTGAGCCTTCATGCGGTTTCCCCGATCGTTTAATCTTGCCTCGTGGTTGGTACAAGGGTATGCCCATGCAATTCTTCTTCTATGTCACTCCCTTCACTGCCTCTTACGAACCCTTCTCTACTTTCGACAACATATACTCTTGCGGTATTGGCTCTGGTGTTCCTTACATCGACGAGATGCCTTTCGGATTTCCCTTCGATCGTGAAATCGGAGAATACGAATTCTTCGTGCCCAACACGTACTTCAAGGATGTTAAGATCTTCCACAACGATAGATACGAAAAGTACTATAAACAAAATTAAGAAAACTTGAGTTGAACTCATCAAATAAATAAGTCTAAAATATAGCAAAAATTCTGATGACCGAGCGAACATGTTGCAAAGAAGAAAATTATTGGGAATTTTAGGTGGTGATTATTTTTTTTAATTTATTATTTAGAGTTGTTTCATAGAGTGTTGAAAAGAACTAGTAAAAGATTTAAAGATATCATTTTCAAAATGTTAGCGTCAATTCTATGAAAATATTATTACTATTTTTATTATTATATTATATTATACTTCTATTTTTCGAAACTTTATCGTTTATAAATTCACTCATATATACATTTTGAAAAATAAAATTTCTGTATTTGTATTTGTGAGAAACTAAAACCTTTCGAATGACACCAAAATCATTAATATACTACACAGAAAAAAATATATATGCGCTTTGAGTAAAGAAATTTTTAGATTACAGCTTATTAAGAAATTCGTACATCCAAGTAAACGAAATTAGTTGAAATTTTTAAAAATTTTCAATTAATATAATAGGATATTGACAAAAAATTTACTTATAATTTTCCAAAAAAAAATCGAACAAGATTATGAATTGAAATTATATTTTTCCTGTTAGGAAATTTTTTAGCTAATTTGTTTTATGTTAGAATTTATTATCGATTATACACTTTTGAATGTATTTTATTTTATATTTTTACTCACTGTTTGTATTTTAACTTCAACTAGTATCGAACTAAGTTCCTTCAGATTTGAAATCGAACGCACCAACCACTTCGCCAAATCACGGTTGAAAAACTTTCCCATATACATAAATTTATATCATTGAATGATTGTTAACAATCGAAAGCCCGATGCATCCTTAAAAGATGAATTTGACTTTCTTTTTTTATATTTTTTATGGCTTTTTGTCAAAATTTCTTTATTAGGTTTGTGATTCGCTTTGCTTTGATATCGTACAATGATATTCCAAAAATAAAATGCTTGTGTTATTTGTAGATGTCGTACTATAGTACGTTATAACGAGCCTACTTGGTATGGTTGTGCCTTGATCGAAAGCTTGTTGTTAACAAAGCAGATTCATTACAAGTACCACCACGCCGATAACAAATACAACACAAAAAAAACCCATGTATATTGCTGGTAGAAATCACAGGTGCCACCATTACTACAACAAATACAACACCAAAAACACATGCTTTTTGTTAGTAGAAAGACACCAGAAATATGTCAAATTTATTTTCTGTGTGTCGCATACATTCATATGCTCTCTCAAATATAGTAACCCATGCACGTTGTTGATAGAAACACACCACATATGTGTCAAAATCTATTGTCTGTGTGACGCACACATTCTCAAATTTGCTAAGTCAGATTATCTTATGTTGGTACCTGTTTAATCTACCTTGATAGAAACACACCAGAAATTTGTCAAATCAATTATCTGTGTGTCGTACACATTCATAAGCTCCCTCAAATTACTAACACATGACCGTTGTTGATAGAAACTTACCAGAGATGTGTCAGAATCTATTATCTGTGTGACGCACACATTCTCAAATTGACTAAATAGCTGTTTTCGTAGTGGTACCTGTTCAATCTACCTTGGTTGTTAATTATGTACTTTTGTATGTAGTTGAGTTTGTTTAGCAAGAGAATAAAAACAGAAAGTTCTCTTTTTTTAAATAATTTTTCTCAATATAAGTGCTGCATACTCTAAAAAACTCTTGGCTTTTCAGACGTAAAATAAAATCTTATATATTTTACATGCATTTAATATATAAACATTTTTACTCTTTGGTTTTCAATTGTGTTGGCAGTACTTTTATCAAATAACAGCAAAATGCACAAAAGAAAATATTGATACATTGCAAAAATTTTTTAAAAACTAATTTTTTACTGAGCAGACTGTTAATTGGAAAAAATTGTGCGCTTCTAAACAGCTCAACCGATTTTAATTCACTTTGCTGTGCTTCAAATGTGATTATATCTAGAGTGATTTTTTTTTCATTTCATTCTAGAGTGAGCCTGCTAGCTACACAGAAAAAATATATATCAAAATTTTTTTCAATTAAATCCTTAATTGGAAAACAACGTATTTTCAGTTAAATAATTTAATAGATATATTTAAATATTTAATTATTTAGAATATTTGGTATTAACACATGATGTCAATAAACATTAAAGCATAAAAAAAACATTATTCTTCATGAAATATACAAACTGGAGATTGATTTTTGTATACATGCTTGTTTCTGAGTATTTTTATATACCCAGGAAACATTTTTTGCCGCGATGTCGAACGGCAATAAAAGTCTGAGACTCTACCAGACAATCAACTGAGCTGTCTAAGACTCCATCAGACATTTGGCATTGTAGTCGGCAGTTTTCTGGTATTACGTTTCTGCACATTTTTTGAAATATTATCTGACTAATATCACACTAGTCTGCACATTATCCGAAGGCAATTTAAATTTCTTTAAGATATTTAACAAACTACTTCGCATATTTTCTGATCTATGTCTTACGATTTTTAGCAGTCACTTCTGCAGATTGTCGGATTTTGGCTTTGTAGTAATTCCTATTTATATCTTGAGAGTATGTGCATATATATTTCAGCTTTTAAACTATAAAATATGGCTAAATGTTTTCTGATGAGGTGCCATAAGCAGCAGGACAACGAATGGAGAATTGTAAACAACAATTCTGATAAATTTCTAATTTTAGCTCCGCCTTTTCTCCAATATTTTCTGATTTTTTGTGTCAGACATTTTTCAGCCATTATTCAGATATTTCGAAAATTGCTTCAGGATGTCTCTAGAAAGTTCTTCAGAATTCGTACAGAATTCTTTTAGACATTTCGGCAGAGTTTTTAGAATTCCCTAAGCCAATGAGGTCCGGTTTCGTGTCGACCACTCTTTTGATTTTCGGTACGTTTCCCGAAAGACTTCGAATTTGGCATCTTCGGATAATTTCGGCAGTATTTCGGATCCGCAATCAGAAGATTTTGTCGACCAGTCGTAACAAACTCTTTATGAAATCGAAACATTTGGTTTGGTGGGAAAGAATTCAATGGCACATATGTATGTATGCGTATCAGTTATAAAATCAAGCCAAATACTTAGATCTCGTTACAGCGAAAGGGTTTAAGAGTAAGTTTATGTTAACTTCGTGCCGCCGATTTGCAAACAATGATTTGGCTCAGGGTGACCGTTGAAAATATATAAAAAGTGGCACAAAAAGGGAATTTTGAGGAAAAAAGTGGATCCAAAGAGGGGATTTTTCGAAAAAAAAGGCGCAACTTTTTTAAAAAGGGAATAATTAAACCAAATTCTAGTATTTAATAAATTTCTATGGCATAAATTGCTTTTGAAATAAAATGAATATATTTTGATGATTTTTCTATCTAAAAAAGAAAGAATTTTCTGCACAAACGAAGTTCGCCACTTTCTAACGAGTTATGTATTTAAGCAACACATGCATACATGCGTGGTTATACCAGATTCCAAAACAAAGAGACAGTTAGCCAGATAACAAGTTCAATGTAAACAATATTAAATAGTGGACCAATACGGCCTATAAATGGCAGAGATATGAGGGAGCAAACTTAAAAAAAAATAGTAACAAATTCATAGTCTTACCCTTTGTTGATATCGGTCAAAAATAAGTTTTGCTCTTATAAGCAGAGTGTGCAAACAAACAAAACTTTTCGCAAACTTATCATCCTAAGACGCAAACTTTTAAAATATTTTCAATCGTTTCGTACATGAGCAAATCCAAAACAAATACTTTTGCAATGACAAAGATTGCAAAAGTATTTTCAATTGGCTTTTTAATCATCTGCTTACTGTAATATCCCGTTTCAGTCGTACAACTGCAAACGAAACAAAAGCAGAAATATCCCTATAAGCAAATCTGTAGTCGACTACAAAAATAATCAACTTATAGTGAACTTTTTTAGACTAACTAAAAACTAACTACAATGTAATCCAGAACTGACCCAAAATCAATTCTTAAGTTGAGTGCATAATGGGATTTGGTGAGAGCTAACAATTGTACTCTCTCAGCTATCTTGAAACTCATTTCGAGTCTATATTAACTTTTTGCTTTAATTATTTTAAATGGTACCTTAGCTGGATGGTCAGCGCGTTGAATATAAAACGTGTGATACATAGTTCGAACCCCAGCATCATCTGTTTGCATACTAACTACCAGTGGACTTAAATAAAGTTAACTTTAAGTTAGTTGGAAAATAATGCAAACAATTGACTACCGCCTAGGACATAGCAACGTTAAAATAGTCAGTTGACTCCATTAAAAGTAATCCAAGCATCAACCACCATTAGCTGCGAAATATTTAGCTTTAAGTGCGTTAAAAGTTAACTGAGTTGCTTATAGGGCTACTATGATGAGCAAAACAGTCGGGAAACGTTTGCAAATGTATTTTCTTAAAACTTTTACATTTTCTTCTCACTCTTTGCTTTTCTAGCTGCGTACATTTAAGTTAATGTACATTTATTGTACACAAGCACAAACAATACAAAACTAAATTAGACTATACCTGCAGTCGCAGTTGCTACCGACGACATTTTCATCGATGATGTCCGCAAGACAATCAATGATTTGTCGCCTATAAAACGCATTTCGAAACAAGCTTGGCGACAAGGTGGTATACGTTGTCGTGCATAAAGAACTTGTTCTGACAATATTTTGAAAATATATACTAAAAAGCCTTATTGGCGACAAGATGGGAAACAACTGCATCGAAGTTATCGTCAGTACAGTTTTATTGACGACAACAAGAGTAACAACTACATCGAAGCTGTCGTGCATCTATTTATATACAATAAAGTTCAGGTTTTTTAAATACCTCGGTAGGATAGTAGGTAGCATGCTAGCCTATCAGTGCGGAGATTCGATTATTACATTTTTAATTTTTATTATTCATTGACGACAGCTTATGTACCATGTTAGCAACGTTGTCGTCAATAACATTTGTGCCCTTTGTTCGAAAATATCGTCAATAGTTGGCTTGGACTGTCGACAATTCGTCGTCGGTTATAACTACTTGTTTCGAAAATGCATCGATGATGTCTCGAAGACATGGCCTACGGGGATCATTCACGTTGTTTTTGTTTTGTTTTTGTTTTACCCATTGAAAAATACAACACAAAACGAAAGCAAACGTTTCGTTTAGTTTATTTTCCTACTCTGCTTATAAGAAATGTTGCCATTTTACACACTTTTAGTGTTTTTTAAGTTATAGCACTAACATTCGTGTGAATGTAAAAAACGACCATGGTTTAAATAAAATCTTGTAATCTGTATTTTGCAAAATTCGTGATTATTTACGAAAACCAAAGATATATAGAGAAACGGCTTATTAGTTTCATTATAAATATTCGCCGAACCAATTTTTCAAATTGCGTACATATTGCATTTCAAAACGTTAATATTACTGCATGAAAATCACTTTTAATATATTTAAAACTGCGTGCTTTTCATAAACATTTTTAAGTTTTGGATTGAGTTCGGCTTTTTTTTTTAAATAATTAAATTTCTTTGGATATAAACACGTACAGTTCGACTAAAACTCATAACTCATATATGTCTATTTCAAAATATTTTTTTTATAAGACTATAAATAATGGACTCAAGATTTTTTTATAAAAACAGTTTCGTACCATAAAAAACTCATATTCGGTAATGTCACAGAGTCAAATTCCGTTCGGAAAAGGAGTTCAATCCCACGCCAAGATGTCAAGCCCTAGCCAGAGCATACCCCTGCATACCAGTGCCGCCAACAGTCTGGACACACTTGATAAAATTGTGTATATTAGTTTTCTTTCTGCTGCTACAAAAATGGGGTAGGTTGAATTCCGTTCCCGAACGAAATTTAACTCTGTGACATGACCGATTAAATCAAAAAGTATAACAATTAAGTTATGAATTTTGTGGAATTGTATGGGTTCATATCCAAAGATATTTAATTATTTTTGGCTTAAGTTCGGTTTTAATTTAATTTTTCAATTAAATTATATTTTTATTTAGAGATAAATGTCAAGCGTGGATATAAACCTATACAGTTCGACTAAACTCATAACTTCATTGTTGAACTCTAAAGGCACCTAGCAAAAAGGATGTATATGTTCTGAACAAACAAACATTCACACACACTCGTACTTGTAATTATCAATGATAATTCATACTACACAGAAAAAATTATCATCGAAAATTTTTCAAACAAAAGTTTGTCTAAAAATAAATTTCATTTTCTGTAAATGTTGTTTGTTTGACTCTTATTTAGGATGCAAATACCAAAAACCACAAGAAAAACTGTGTCTTAAAAAATCAACCCCGATGACAACATACACACAAATAACAACAACAACAACAATGATAGCAAAAGGAATGCGATTAAATCAAGTTTGTTTACTGAAGATTTTTGAGTAAATCAATTCGTTAATGTTGTTTCATTAATTCTCATTAATTTTTTTTAAGTCCTTAGATAAACATTCAGACTTGAACACATTTAACAAAGTGAAATTTCATAAATGCTTAATGGATGATGATGACCCAGACAAAAATGTTGTTTGATATATTACAAAAAACCCAGTAAATATTTTATTTAATATTTGTTAGTATTTTTAGACTAGTTCTTTTATTAATTTATACAAAAATATTGTTTGATATTTTTCAAAAAATCCAGTAAATCTTTTTGTTTAATTTTGTAAATTCTTTTGTTTACAATTTGTAAATATTTTTAGACAAATTTTTTCACTGAAAAACAATTTTTTCAATGAAATTGTTGATATATTTTTGTCTATATATACAGATTTGTTTGTAGGTCCGTTCCTAGACAAAATATTTACTATTTCATTGAATTGCTTTACAGAAAATGAAATTTAGTTCTTTCTGTGTAGAATAGAGAAATAATAAAAAAGAAAAAAGTGAATATCAATAACTATCAAATGAAGACTGGCAGTATGAATTGATTAAAAGTAGATGATATTCAACTCTTGACTGCAAGCCACCGACTTTGGTCGAGTGGTCTAAGCGGTAAAGAACTCTGATGAGATTAGCGTGAGCTATCGAAACGTCAGTTTAACCCTCCGCGCAGTCAATTTTTTTTTTGTCTACAGGCTTCACATTTATCTCTAAATAAAATATAATTTAATTGAAAAATTGAAATAAAACCGAAGTTAAGCCACAAATAATTAAATTTCTTTGGATTAAAAAGTATAACTTCATAATAAAAGGGGCATAGTATTACAAAAGGTAGCAGATTTAGTTCATTTTAAAAAAGGGGCACTAAAAGTGGCAAGGCAGTTGAAAAAGTGAGAAATTTCCACTATAGTCGCAAAACGGCCACGCTGATTTGGCTGAGTGGTTAGTGCGTTGGAGCTTACCTCGGCACCCAGATGATATTAAAATAACAAACAGAAAGTAAATATATAAAATTAATAATTGAAAATCGAAATAATAAATATTCAACATGACGTTAGCCCATTAGGAACACATCCATCCATCATCCTCTCCAATCAACATCGGACCATTTCATTATTTTTTTTTAATTTTAATAACAATTTAATAAAAAACATGAAAATATTTTAACTAACTTTTAATTATCATTATTGTATATTTTTGTTTACTGGTGTAAATATAATAAATTTTTTCTAATTGACATCACAAATTTTTGAATTAGAGTTAATTTTTATTTTTTTTTCTGTACATGTTTCAAGAGAACAGCTTCAGATTATATCACTTCTGATCGAGTCGAAATATGGGATCCTATTAGTTGGATAATATTAAAAGCGGATTTTATATAAACTTGAGCTGATGCAGCAGCATTTCCTACATTGGGGTTTCATTAACTTAAGTTATACAGTGGAGTCCGGTTATAAGAAACAACGGATACACCAAATTATCGCGTACAACGAACAACTTCTTTGGTCCTGGCATTAATATTTCATAGAAATTAGTCCGGTTACATCGCGCAATAGCAGAGTTGTAAATTAATTAAGCTTTATATCTCTCTCCCACTTCACCACCTGTTCTCTCTACACTATCCCTTTACCAAAGAAGGTAACACATTAATTAATTAACTGGTAGGCATTAATTGCCTGATTGTGTTACTTCTCTTAAAAAAAAACAGCACTCTCTGGCACAAGTTCTGCATTATCTCTGAAGCTACTGGGCAGAATCAGAAACTTTATTTGCTAGGATTAAAGATAATTTTGTTTTCGATTTGCGGTGTTTTTTTAATGAAAACACCAAAATCTTCTCAAGTTACGCTAATATATGTAAATGAAAACTATGTTTTTTCTTCAAAAAGTTGCAAAAATTAGTTTCAACTTTTTTTCAAATCTTACTGTTGATGCCATGACTGATTAATTTAAACTGCGTAAGAAATACGTTATACATTCTTGACAGACACGAGAATTTACAGCTAATATGATTTTTGAATAGTGTGTATAGTGATCATATTAATTAATGTTAAATATGTTAATTTTTTTCGTTTCCAACCTCTATTTAGAAATAAATAAAAAAGTGCACTCTTTTAAAAATAATTTTTTTATTTCTGGGAAGAAAAACTATTTACTCTGGTTGTTACAAATTTCACCTATAACGAACTAATGAGCCTAGTGCCGCGGAGTTCGTTATAACCGAAATCCGTTGTATATAACATTAATGCATTTATGCTGATTATGCAGTAGCAATGCAAATAGTTACTTATTATTTCTAGCTATTAGATCAGCATTATTTTTAATTGAAAAATAGTATGATCCACGATTTTTATAATCTAAAGCAAAGATAAAGTGAAAAATGTTCTCAAAATCGTCTGCAACTACAGTTCTGATAACACAAAAATAATTCTTAAACATAACGTTTAAATTAAACAAATTTTTATAAATTTAAAACTAAAAATAAAGAAATAACATCACATTTTTTAGTTCTTATCTCATATTAATAGCAGAGGTAAGAACACACAATCATAAAAAGATGCTGACTTCATGCTAAGAAAAGATAAGCTCATATCAACATCTAACCAAAGCCAGAAAAAAAATTTCTATAAATTGCCTACCCAATTAATTAAACATCGGCAGTCTTTAGGTATTGGAACTGATCGCAGTGTCAACTCTAATCCGTGGACCGTTTGGTATTGAACTTTTCTTGCTGTGCTGAAGGACTAAACAATGAAAATCGCTATTGCTTTGTTGGCTATTGTTGGCCTAGTGGCTGGCAGCAGCATTACTAAACACGATGTTAAAATCGCCGATAAGGACTTTTTGGCTAAGCAAAAGTTCCTTTTCGAAATTGTTTACCGTGTAGAGGATCCCTTGGCCTTCGAGGAATGGATTAAGCTGGGCAAATCATTCGCCTTCAACAAGGCAGACTATACAGTAAGTTAACAAAAATCTATAAATGAAATAAAATTTCTTTTTAACTATTAGTTATTTATAATTGCAGCATTTTGACATGCACATGGAGAAATTTTATGAAGCCTATAAATATGGTGCCATCTTACCAAAGGGCGAATTCTTTGGTGCTTTGGTAGAGACCCACCTTAAACAGGCTTATGGTTTGTTCAACTTCTTCTACTACGCCAAGAACTGGGAAGTTTTCCAACGCAACGTTGCTTGGGCTCGTATGCACTGCAACGAAGGCATGTTCGTCTACGCTTTGACTTTGGCCGTCATCCACCGTGATGATTTCCATGGCTTGATTTTGCCTTCCATCTACGAAATCTTCCCACAATACTTCTTCAACAGCAAATTCGTTTACGAAGCTGAGAAATTCGATTATGATGTCTGGAGCAAATATATCATGTACGAAAAGGAATTTAAAGACATACTCTACCAAGACTACTCCACCTTGTTCAAGGGCCATGACAACAGTTATTATTTCTATACTAAAGACTGGAAGATGTGGCAATGGTGGAAATTGATGGGTTTGGGTGAACACTGGTACTCTGAAGACCGTTTTATATTGCACGAAAACATGGAAAAGTACAACAAAGACTCTAAATATTTAGAAATCTTTGAAGGTACCAAAATGTTCTTTATGCCTGTTGACTACACCCGTGATATTGACTTTTTCAACAAAGAATCCGCTTTGTCTTACTTTACTGAAGATGTTGGTTTCAACACCTACTGGTACTACCTCAACATGGATTATGCTTTCTTCTTGGATGGCAAAACCTACGGTTTGAACAAAGATCGTCGTGGTGAATTCTGGTTGTACAATGTCCGCCAACTTTTGTCTCGTTATTATTTGGAACGTTTGTCTCATGGTTATGGAGAAATTCCCGAATTCTCTTACTTGAATACCATCGAATACGGTTACAATCCTCAATTGGTTCACTATAATGGTGTTGGTTTCTCTTATCGCAAAAACTACTACGAGATTGAAAGCTACGGTAAATTCGATTACTACTACAAGGTTATGGACTTCTTTAACCGCTTGGATGAAATCATCACAAAGGGCGTTTATGTTACTTATGATGGCAAAACTATTGACTTGCGTAAACCTGAAGCCATAGAATACATTGGAAGCATTATGCAAGGCAATGTTGACACTTTCGACCAATACTTCTTCAAATACTGGTACATGTGTGCCCATATGTATTTCGGTGATGTCAACACCAACGATTTCGAAGCCTTTCCCAATGTTTTCTTGAACTACGAAACCATGATGCGTGATCCTTTGTTCTATATGTTCTACAAGAAGATCGCTGCCGTCTACTACCAATTCTTCTACTATGTTAAGCCCTACACACACGAAGAATTGTTGTTCCCTGGTGTTACCATCAAGAACGTTAAGGTTAGCGAATTGGTCACCTACTTCGATTTGGTCGACTTTGATGTCACCAACTTATTAAATGACAAAATGACTTTCGTTGATGGCAAATTCGTTTGGGACAAGACTTTGTTGGCCCGTCAAATGCGCCTCAACCACAAACCATTTAACTTTGAGTTCACCATTGAATCTGACAAACCCCAAAAAGTTGTTATTCGCACCTTCTTGGGTCCTAAATATGACGAATTTGGACGTGTTATTTCCTTGACTGAAAACCGTGAAAACTTCTTTGAAGTTGATAACTTTATTTATACTCTTACCTCTGGAGTTAATGCTTTCAAACGTCTCTCCAAGGACTTCTACTGGACCATTGAAGACCGTACAGCTTACACAGAGTTGTACAAATATGTTATGCTTGCTTTCGAGGGCAAATACGATTTCCCCTTGGACATCAGCGAACCCCATTGTGGATTCCCCGATCGTTTGCTCTTACCCCGTGGTTGGTACAAGGGTATGCCCATGCAATTCTTTTACTATGTCACTCCATTCACCGCCTCCTACGAACCCTTCTCCACTTTTGACTACACCTACTCTTGCGGTATTGGCTCTGGTGTTCGTCACATCGATGAATTACCTTTCGGTTATCCTTTGGATCGCGAAATCGATGAGTACGAGTTCTTCGTACCCAACATGTACTTCGAAGACGTTAAAATCTACCACCAAGACGTATTTGAGAAATACTCTGAACAAAAATACGAACACTTCGGTCATTTCGACTATAAGTACTATTATTAAACCAATAGTGACTTGTAGTTTGTTTGCTTATTATAATGCTCATTTTAAGTTTTGTAAATAAAAGATTATTAAATCGATAGTTGTTTTTAAATTGTTTATTAAGATGTTTAAGTTTTGTAATTAAAAATGAATTCACTGAAAAATTATAGCTCTTTTTGATTGTTATTATAATTTACTTTTCAGAAATCGAAAGTATTATTACCGACTGCACTAATTAACACTGACATTTAAAACAATAAAAATTAAAGGGTATTCTATCAGTTAATGTAATTTTGACTATATAACTTAAGCAATTTGCTGTATCTCGGAAACTATAAATGGCAAACTCTTGAAATTCAAAAAAAAAAACTAAAACTAAAAAAATTCTAAAAGTAAAAAAATCCCAAAACGAAAAATCGCCAAAATGAAAAAAGCTCTTAAACGAAAAAATAGCAAAATTAACAAAAATCGATAAAACGCAATATATCACTACAACTAAAAAGGTTGCCATAAAACTAAAGAAAATCGCCAAAAACCGAAAAAAATCGCACAAAACGAAAAAAGCGCCAAAACTGGAAAAAGCGTTAAAACTAATATGAGTCGCTATATCTAAAAATATAGTCAAAAAACGAAAAAAAAAAATCGTTAAAACAAAAAACAACGCCAACTAAAATATCGCCAAAACTAAAAATACCTGCAAAAACCAAAAAAGAAAACACAAAAAAAAAAATATCGCCAAAACCGAAAAAAATGGCCGAAATGAAAAAAGGGCCAAAACTACAAAATCGCCAAAAACGAAAAAATAAAACTAAATGAAAAAGCAAAACGAAAACATCACCAAATTTAGAAAAATGGCAAAAACGAAAAGGGACATATGTGCATGTATTCGTACGGAACCCTTCGTATGCGATGCAAAGTCGCACTTTACTGAACTTATGTTTAATTCTTCAATATTTTTTTGAAATCTCGACCTTAACTTAATGAAATATTTTTACAGAATCATAATCTGTAAAAATGTACATTGCTTTTGCATATAAATTTGTTGGAATATGTTTTCGCATAACTAAATGACATTGTAAGAAAGTGCAAAGAGTATTGTTTTCGTTTTTATTCCTATCAATTTTATATGAACAAAAATGTTTTGTAATTTCAACGACATGCGTAAACTCTACATTTCAATAAATATAGTGTTAAAAAAATCGAAAATCGAAAAAAAGATTCCAAATTCGCTACATGTTTAAAATTGTACTACAATTGAATATGTTCACGTAAAAATATGTTTTTAAAACATATTGGTTTAATTATTTTTTGTCTGAGCTTATGTATATTAATATTTATAGAAAATAATTCATTTTCGCATGACAGCAAAGGTTTAAGCTATTTTCTAAATATTTCTAAGACCTTTTAAAAGGATTTCCAATTTTTTTAAAGAAGATTTAGCCTGCTTTTTGCTCCTGTGCAAATGGTTGTAAAGAATTATTCTCAAAGATATAAATTTGTTATTTTTTCATGTGAACCCAAGTGAAAATTGACAAAGTGGTCATAACTTTTTATTTCGTCATGTGTATATTATAATTTTTTGTTTTTAGAAAGTAGATATATAGTGCTTGCAGACCCAATCCTTATTTTTGTGGTGGATTTTTTATGCAAAAATCACGCCCGGAATAACCGCGAAAGCAAATGTGACGCTCAATACAAAAAAATGTTAAAAAAAATCGAAAAGTATAATTTTGTCTCGAGAACCATTGAATGAGGCGAAAACTAATGAGATGAATCCTACCTTCTCATATTTTATTTACTTACATTGATAAACTAAAAAACACAAAGAGAAGGTTTAGAATGAGAATCAGCCAAATACTTCTTGAGTTTTGAGTTATTTCTAACGTTCAAGTTAAACTTTGAGTTCTAGTGTCTGTTTTGCAGACCAATTTAATCTGCCAAAAAAATATAAAAATTTTAATATTTTTTACTCGATATACAATGCCGATCGATATTAATAAATGTATGGATTCCCTATATATATTTTTTTTTTTTTCTAGCCAAGATTCTTTTGAAGAATTCCGTCATATGTAGAGGTTTACGATATAAGGCATAAGAGAGGCATAAGGAATTATGAGGCATAAGGAATTATGACTTTCTTTGTACATATAATTTTAAGAAGATTTAATTAAATATAGAGAAATTTAAAATTTATGAATTGATTTTTCGGCACAAAGAAGTTTTCAATTTATTTTTTATCTTTTTGTTTTTAATGTGCAATGGCGAGCAATCACAACACTATAGCCATTGCACACCGCAAAATGTGGCAATGCACCATTGATTGCATTCTGATCAAAATCAACCACAAAAACTAATAACAAAAATCTGATACAAAAGATAACAACCAAAATGCATTTTATATGCAGAAAGAAATTATTTTTGAATACAATTTTACATATTTTTTGCAACTGACCCGTTATGAATATAGTTATAGAAAACAATATGCTCAGTACGAATATATATGAAAAGGGATTGATTTAAACCAGAGGTTAGAAAAAACCAAAGAAAATAAAAACATTTACATAAAGGTTTTATTTGAAATTGTCGAAATATTTTTCATATGTTATTTTCCAAATTGCAATTGAGCACAGTCGATAATTTCAGCAACATGTAAAAAAAATGCATGTTTGCAGCATGGCTATGGCAATCAAATAAAGAATTAATTTAATGAACAGTTTGTTTGGCTTATTTTGTGTATAGATGACTTTAACTGCAAATTTCACAATGTCAAAATACTTCTTTGACTTTAAGTATTAAGGTGTTAAGTCGAAAAAATTAATTTTTCTATTTCGTTTGGTATCAATAACATACTTCTAGCACAACTGCCTGCAATCGTAATCATTTGCTCTTTAGGCAATAATTCAGAAAAATACTAGATTCGTAATAAAATATATTGAGCATTACGCTAACAAAATTCTAATTTATTCGTAATTTATCTATAAATTTTAGTACGGAAAAATAATTAACAACAGTGGAGGGGCACGAGCGACATAAACAGCATTATTCATTTAGACATTTTCTGATTTGCGGAATTTAGTTAAATAATGAGCCTGATAGAAAACGTTTTAAACAATCAGTAATAATTACAGTAATAAGAACAAGTTTGTAATTTGTAAAGGTTTTAAATTATTATTTTTTCTTTCCCGCCTTTGTATGATCTGCTTTCAAAATATTTGGATTCTGAAGCACTGTGGGTTGTTATATACCTCTAACATTGACAGTCGATTTTATTAAAATAAGTTTTATTTGAAAGAAGCATTAACCTTCTTTGTGCTCATGTATAAATCTTTGTAAATAATTATTTTAAAAGTGACTAAAGTTTTAGCTTTCCACGTAAATCCAATTCAAAATTAAAAAAAAATTGGTCATAACATCTAATTTCGTATTGCGATTATTAAAAAGTTTTGTTTTTAGAGATAAGATAGTATAGTGCTTTCAAACCCTATACGCATTTTTGTCGTGTAATTTCTTTCGCAAAAATTATTTCCAGAATAACCGTGAAAGCAAATGTAACGCTCAATACAAAAAAATTAAAAACAAAATCGTGTAATAATATTCAGGCTTAAGTTAGTTCAATTTAATTTTACAATCAATTGATTTTTTTGAAAAGACAACTGCAAATTCTTGACTTTTGTAAGGGCCGAACTTAAGGCTGATTTAGCCGACCGTAAATGTAGAAAACGTAAATGTAGTCGAATGTGCTGATCGTTTCTGTATCACAGCTTTTCAATGTGAGAGAAAAGATCAGCACATTCCACTACATCTACGTTTTCTACATTTACGGTCGGCTAAATCAGCATTTAACATCATGATATTTTCGGGAACATCGACGATCCCATCATCAGAGTCCGTAAGTATTGTAGGCTAAGAGGTTTGCAGCAGTAAAATAGGTTTTGAATAGATCTTTCATTAATTATCTGGATGTTGTTAATATCACTTCTAAATAAAAAAGTAAAAAATATGCACTAAATGATAGTATGGAAAAGATACTTCCATTTTTTTCACTGGCTTTATATGTATGCTTTGTGTATATGTGGTATATGTGGTATATTTTAGGAACTATTAAGAGGAACTTTTAAGATGAAATTATTACTATGGGTTCAGTCCAGTTTATCTAAAGCCAATTTGATTTTTTGCGAATTACTTTTTTGATTGGCCATTTTTTCAGGTTTTAATATTATGTCGCCTAACAATTGAGTTATGAATTTTAGTCGAACTGCGAGGTTTTTTATCCAAAGTTATTTGATTAGTTTGGTTTAAGTTCGTTTTTAATTTAATCTTTCGATTAAACTATTTTTTATTTTACAAAGAAATTATAAAGCATGTAAATATTGAACATTCAAAGAAAAATTTGACAGTACGGAAGGGCAAAATGAACATTAAAAAATCCCAGCATTGAAAATATCGATGATATTTCATGCTGGTAAGACAGAATTCAAAAAGCTTAAAATAGTTCAACATGATAAATAAAAAACAGTTAGTGAAGTTCCGAACCTTTACAAAAATTCAGTAATAGGTGCGATTCGTCACGAGATGGCGACACATCTGTTAGTTGGGTTTACTAAAGAAATTGGATTTTCGCTAGTTGGTTTTTGCTGCCGTCGTTGGCAGTGTAGGTCAAAGGGGTTCTAATGAGAAGACTGTGGTGGTCTCGAAACATCTGTAGTGCAATTCACAAACTTATTTTAACGCTAAAGAAGGCGTTTAAAAAAGTTAACACCAAAATTATTGCTTTTACTCAACTAAACGGCAATAATTTTTGTGGTGTTATTGAATAGACAACAGTCAGCTGTTCACTTAAAGCACGTCATCTTTTGGCAAAACTTAAATAATTATTCAACAACAATATACACGCATACGAAATCTTTTATATATAAATTACAATATTTATATTATATTATAAACAATTAATTTAACTTTTATTTCTCAAAATTCATTTGTTTTTTCTCTATTCCACTTTGCGCTTTTCGTCTATTTTAATAGTGTTGGAAAGTGATATAACAAAGTGATTTAACAAAGGCCTTAACACGAAGTTAACGAATGAAATAAGCGTTAATTCAAACAGTAATTATTGGAGACAAAATTACCTTTTATCTAAGCGTTAAAAGTTAGTGAATTTCACTACTGATGTCATTTCAACCTTCCGTGCAGCCAAATTTTTCTTTGAATCTTCAATATTTACATGCTTTGAATTTCTTTCTTAAATTGAAAGATTATATTAAAAACGAAATTAAGCCAAACTAATTATGTCGCCTCTTTGTTTTGATATATTACTTCTAGTATTTAATGAGTCTTTGAAACTTTTAAAAACAACCCTCTTCCTGACCAAATGTGGTCAACAACAGAAATTCAATTATTCTTTTATTGCAGATATATGAGCAAAACAAAATTTCTGGCTTACTGACTAATAATGCCTTTTATGAGCGTTCATTTATCAACTACTGGTACAACGCGTTAAATGTATTAATTCTATTTGATACACACACATACACACCCAGAGAGGTATATAGTAATAAATATATTATATTTTTGTCTTCTCAGCTTGTATTAATATCTTCAATTGAATCCACTGTACAGCAGTCCGAAAATCCCGTAAAGTTACATAACGTTATCAGATGTTTTCGAGGTCCCTGAGTCCGAATAAGAAGTCAGTGTTTTTGGGTCACATCAGGTTTTCGTCCGAAAAAATTAACGTCAGATTGGGACTCAGCGACCTCAAAAACGTTAAAAACCGTCATGAAACGCTACGTTATCTTGATTTTTTTTTAAGTTGTTGTACAGTGTAATCGGTGGCATCGAGTTTTAATATTAACATTTTTATTATTATTATTGTTATTATTATTATTATTATTATTATTATTATTATTATTATTATTATTATTATTATTATTATCAAAAACGTCAATAACAGTATCACCGGCAGTTCCATGGATAAGATAACATTAAAGATATTTGTATGTATATGTATATCTTTATATTAATATCTTTATATATATATATATGTACATACATACATACTTATATTCATAATCATAGCACTCGTATTATAATGTGCTTTGCGGTATTAATACAACACAATAAAATCCAGAAAGTTGCAAGACAAAAATATGTATGTATGGCTATAAAAACTGTGTATAGATATCATCCCTATGAAGCTATTCTATAGGATGATACACAACACAGTTTTTTAATGATGCTCAATTAGTGCAATGATTAATGGTCTGTCAAATGCAGCCCAACTAGTGACAGTGTTAGTTACAAAAAGAGAAGCATGATAGTACATAAAAATATATATGTACAATAATGTGATATATAAACTTTTTCCTTATGCTGTTCACAACTGTAAGAAATTAGTAGGGGAAGAACAATGCAACGAGGGTTGTAGGTGAATAAATAGAAATTTTAATATAATAAACTAATAACGACTTCAAACTCAAACGAATTAGTCATTTCCGTCTATTTTATAGCAAAGAACTGAGCCCACTTTATAGATACTAAAAGCCCGTATTACAAAACAAATTAAACTTAAAAGTAGGGATGCATCAACGCGCGTTAACGCAACTGATGGAACTACGTAAGAGTTTTTAACTTTTTGAATGCTTCGGAGATCGAAATAAATAATTCTTATTTCACTTATATCACTACACTCTTTATAATTTCGTAATTTATAGTATTTTTTTCTATTCTACGCATCGTGTTTCCTGAGAGATCCTCAAAATTATAAAATAGCCTATGGATTACACTTAGTGTACTTTTTTAAGTCATGGAAATATAACCATATACGGACACCACTACGTGATAAAAGACCCGTGTCTGCCAGTTTTGCCCCAAGTCATGCACTTTTTTTAAGGACCTCCAAAAAAGTGATAATTTTCTCAGGCTTATATCTTGCAAACCGCTCGCAACTTTGGTTTACTCTCTGAGACAAAGTTGTAGCCCTTGTCATAAAGAACAAAAATTGTGAACATGCAAAATCAAAAAAACGTCATCTTCAAGATCAAAATCGCGAAAAACTTTAAAAAATTCGTTTTTTACCTTTTTTCCCCTGTTCAGGTTCATAGATAGCAAACCGTTCAAAATTCAAGGAAACAATCAACTACAAAAATCTACCTAAGATCTCAATAAACAACATCTTAGAACATATGAACTTCCTAGGAATGATTCTTAGCACCTTTTAGGCAGCGCTTAAGTAGTCGCAAAAGTGAAAAATCGATATTTTTTTAAAGCATTTTGCGATTTTGATCTTGAAGATCAAAATATACGAACACCACTACGTAATAAAAGACAAAAAAGACCCATGTCTACCAGTTTTGCCCCAAATCATGCACTTTTTATGAGCCCCAAAGTTTTGGGGCCTCGTTGTCATTTTTGCACAAAAAAAACTAATAATTTTCTCAGGTTCATATCTAGCAAACCGTTCCGAATTTTGATTTACTCTCTGACGCAAAGTTGTAGCTCTTGTCATAAAGAACAAAAATTGTTAACACATAAAATTAAAAAAAAATGCATCTTCAAGATCAAAATCGCAAAAAACTTTAAAAAATTCAATTGACTTGTGGCAAAACTGGGAGACACGGGTCTTTTTTTTGTCTTTTATCACGTATTTTTTCGTGTTGCAATGTGTTATTAATCTATCTATTGTTAATAATCTATTATTAATCTATCGATGCAAGTTTCAGGGTATCTTACTGGTATTGCAAGGATATTGGAAACTGTGTGTTTTTACTTTAGTCCTTAAATCTTCAAAAAGCTCAACAATTTCAATGAATAAAAAATTTTCAATGAATAACAAAATTGAAAATCTTATGAAATCTTATTTACAAAAAAAAAATTTAAAAATTCAGAAAAGAAATTTATGATTAAGTAGTACAAAATCTTGTAAAAGGAAAACGATTTTTGTAATACTAGAGCATGCCACTTTTTTTTTTGTTTTTGAAATTTCAAGTTGCTTTCTAAATATTTCAGGACACTTTCAAAGGATTTCTAGTTTTCATACAAACATTTGCTCATTGAAATATCTACTTTGTACATACAGAAAAAAAGATTTGTAAATATAATTATTTGTTTTTTGTTACATCAATTAAATAATTAATTGATTTTGAACCTACAACGATTTATGTAAATACAATCACGAAGTTGTAAGTTAAAGGAAAATCAGAAAAATGTTTTCATTTAAATATATCTACAAATATTTTGTTAACAAACATTTTTCTTTTAAATATTTTTATTATATTTCTTAGTTACTTCAATTAAAGTTATTCTTATATTAACAATGTGAATTGTTAAATTGCCGCGAAAATTTTGATTATCATTATTGTTATATTAACAATATTTTTTTAAACGCAATCACAACTCTTGAAACGACTTTTTACTTGTCTGCGAGAAACACTAATGGCTCGATTATCGATGGCAACCGAACTTCAGTTGCGTTACCAGTTGCTAAAAATCATATTACGGATGGCAATTGGCTACTGAAAGCTGTCAATTTCAGTTGATTTTTAGTGCTTTTCTGGCAACCACAAATTTTCAGCTGCCGGTTGGCAACGCAACTGTAGTTCGGCTGCCATCGATAATCGAGCCTCTGGGCTGAATCGAACCGGCGACGTCTAAACTAATAGACTAACGTTCTTACCTCTCAGCTACAGAGCAATCCATTATTAAATATGCAAATAATGAATACACACAAAACATGATTTGCTTTCTTTCATTTATGTGTATGCATTCCGTTATGATGTAATTTAACAAATAATTTTTTTGGGTAATTTAATTGACTAGAAAAATTTTAGTTTAATGATATTTTTTTTTGTGTACCATTGAAGAGAAAAAAGTTGTTTGTACTTTTCAATGTTTTGAGGGCTAAAATAAAAACACACAGTTTCCAATATCCTGGCAATACAAGAAAGTTATCCTTAAATACACATCAACAAAATTAGACTCAAATGGAAGATATTTTTGTGTAGATGAATAATTCAGAAATTACTACGGGATTTTGAGGACGGGACCGGATATACGATGGAAGGAATACGAAAGGTGTTGTCACTATATCTTTAATACTAGAGCTATAAACGTAAATGTTTATGGTGATTTCTGCATTCAGCAGATGAAAATACATAATGATCACCTATTTTCATCTGCGAAGCGTTTTTACTGTTGCGGAGTGTACGCTTAGTAAATTAATGATAAGCAAAGTAATCAATGCACAAGTAGAAAATAGTCTCTCAAATACCACAGAAGCTATTAAAAAAATTGCCCCGATTGTTTTCAAGTTAGGGCATATTATGTCATTGCGCCAGAAAATATGCAGATCTGCGTCCTTAGATATATTAGAAAGTTTAAGCCTTAATCTCTAAAGTATCTCTCGACTGCTTCTTTAGAAAAATTACACCTTAGAATGAACGTT
Organism: Panzeria rudis; assembly: GCA_956483635.1. Taxonomy (NCBI): domain Eukaryota; kingdom Metazoa; phylum Arthropoda; class Insecta; order Diptera; family Tachinidae; genus Panzeria; species Panzeria rudis. The sequence continues at coordinate 31,141,653 of OY101449.1, read as the reverse complement.
TGCAATAGCAAAGCTACACAGAATTTTAACACATATCATACTTCTTTGGCAATACTGTATTAACTCAAAATTTTAATTTTATCACTTTTTACCCAATTATGACATTATTTATTCATATCTACCAACTGGAAAGATTTTGTGTTGTTCTAACCACTATTTCTCAACAAAAAAAGAGTTGTGATCTTTTTCGTAAAATAAACTGTTTCAAAGTTAAGAAAAACAACAGGTAGTAAATATTTTGAGTTGTGATTGTTTTCATTTGATATATCGGTGTCAGTATCGTTTTAAGCTCTTACAAATTTTTTGTCGTAGAGCTTCAACATAATTCTTTTAAATGTTATTTATTACGGAATCTTAACGAACTTTTAAGGCTTGTTGCGACCGTCGTAGATATCAAAAGCAGCAAACAAATCATTAGCTTTTTGTGGTAGTTTTTGTAACGAATTTGTTTTCATTGTAACAATTTTTTCATTATTGAACATTGTGCGTTTAATTTTTTTTTTTATAGTCCTTGCAATATTTAATCCCAGTATTTTTTGTGATGTCTTTCGTATTTCAATATTTCCTATATTTTCATTGTATCGATTATCATCTTCATGTTTTCTTTTTATTTTGGTTGAGCAACTTACACAAAGGGAAAGAAAGGATGTACATTGTACAATGCAAAAAAAAAACTTTTTATTCATATTTATTTACAGCTAAGACCAGGCGCTGATACAGCTTGAGCTTTGGGAGGGACTTTCAACTGAAACATACTACTTTGCAAAATTTCTTTTAAAATATATATGCCTTAATTCATAAAAAAAAATTTCTGATTTAGGTACAGCAGATTAATAAAACAAATTTTTATACAAAAATTCGTTTTATGTTTCTTATTAATCACAACATTTTTTGGGAAATTGGTTGAAAATACATAATAAATGCCTTTAAAAAAATTCTAAAAAATATTTCGATATACATACATATGTTCGTACAGTGCCGCTTATTTTCATTCATTCTGTGTATAGTAAAGCAATAAGTTTTGTGTACATTTTCCCCACAAATAATTTGTGTGCTCTCTGATTGTTCATGTTATTCTCTAACTGTCCTATTTCGAAAAATATACCACTCAGCATAATGCAGGTTGTTCCCTCTTCTTTTCGATATAATAGGAAAGTTATAGAAAAAATATCCTGCTGATTTTTATATGACCCATTTAGTTGGTTTAAATTAAATATATGAAAACTATTAAATATAGGAGCACCATTTGTCTTGGTATTTTGGGAACTAAAACCGAAATTTTTCCACGAGAAAATTTATAGATTGTTACAAAATCGTCATTATAGAGGCTTAATCACGAGCTTGCAACAATCTCTAATATTTTACCTCATTGGGACTGTTCTTTCAAGACAGTTCAATATAAATAGAGGGAAGGTAGGACTGCCATTAAAATCCATTAACAATCCTAGGAAAGCCACCTTTTAATTTTAGTGAAGTGGTATCTAGCGTTATACGATATTTTCAAAAAGAAAGCTAGAAGTTCTTCCGTAGAGCATATCCTACAGAAGCCATTCAGGTGATCACTAAATAACCAGTGAAATTCTACATATTTCAGAAGATGGCAGCTTACATTATTTTCATTATATTAGAACATGTAAAGTAAGTTGTAATTCTAAAATTGCTCTCGTTTTTTATATAAAACTGAATCTTTTTGTTAAGGTTAAAAAAAGGATAGAGTGGCAAAAAAAAAAACTATTGATAACCATCACCCATCATTCTTGAAAGCAGCCAAAGAAGATAATGCAGTGGCACAAACATATTTTTGTACATCCAAACAACATTTAAAAATTAATCGTTATAAGCTGTATAGCAGTTGTTGGAATATGTTTTCATTTATTTTTTTTACTTCCTTTTTTACTGTTAAGTTTCCATAATCTCATGTGAGAATGAACGAAGAACAACGAATTTATATGTAGCATTATGTGTTTGAAAACTAATTATTTTAAGGGAATTATATGTTTTTGATAAAAATATAATATGAGTTATTCATTACAACTCTAATTGAAATTGCTATTTTTACACTATTTTTTACTCGTCAATACTAAGAATTGGAAAGAAATAAAAAAGGATTTTACCATAATGTGCAAGCGGTGTAAGTAACGCTTGCCAAAATTGTATTTCTGCAAATCATCAATAAATTTTAAATTAAACTGCATCATAAATAAATAAATTTTTTTGTATTAAATTAATCATCAATACTAAGATATAAAAATAATTAAAATATTGGACTCAGTTAGCTGAACACAGTTTTTACCACTTCCTACGCCTGTTAAAACAATAAGAGTTAAAACGAAGGATGCTGAGGCCATCCTACACTCTAAAACATTACTTCACATTTACGATCACATACTGTCTAAATTTGTGTTGAAAATTTCTCCTTGTCTAAAATTACATCGATTCTGTAGTTATTTTATTAAAGAAAAAACCTTTCAAATTAAACATATTTAGTCCAAGTGGAAAAATTTAGCATAAAGTAATGGGTGATTTTATAAGAACTATCGGAAAGTAAAAAAAAAAACACATAAAATTCAGAAAAATGCATGAAATATTTATTTGGATCGATAGTTGGGTCGATATAATTTAATGTTTGAAGATTATTTCATGCAAATGTTGGCCGCGGCTGCGCCTCAAATGGTCCATCCGCTTAGTCCAATTTTGGCATACTCTTTCCAACATTTCGGCCGGTATCTCACGAATAATGTTGGCAATGTTGGCTTCCAGTGCGTCAATCGAAGCGGGCTTGTCGCTATAGACATTAGCCTTAACATAGCCCCACAAAAAATAGTCTAGAGGCGTTAAATCGCACGATCTGGGCGGCCAATTGACTGGTCCCAAGCGTGAAATAAACTGTTCACCGAACTCGCCTCTCAATTGGTCCATTGTTTCGCGTGCTGTGTGGCATGTGGCACCGTCTTGTTGAAACCACATGTCATGCAAGTCAAGCTCCTCCATTTTGGGCAGAAAAAAGTTTGTTATCATCGCACGGTAGCGCTCACCATTCACAGTAACGTTGTGATTCGCATCATCTTTGAAGAAATACGGCCCAATGATGCCGCCAGCCCATAATCCGCACCAAAAGGTTGTTTTTTGTGGATGCATTGGTAGCTCTTGCAATGCTTCTGGCTGGTCTTCACTTACAATAGCCCGAATAGAAGCCTCAGTAGGTCGATTAAACTGACCATAAAATGGAAGAAGCGCGCGATGAACTTTCTTAACAGAGCACGCATTTTGGTAATAAAATTCAATAATTTGCAAGCGTTGCTCGTTTGTAAGACGATTCATGATTAAATTATAGACCAAACTGAAGATGTTTGACAGTGACACAAGATACAAAACGTGCGTGAGCTGTCAAAACTAGTGTTGCCAAAAAGATAATAGCAAAAAAATCACTCGTTATAATACGGTTATGGCTGAATGGTAGATACGTCAGACCATCAGTCAGTAGGTCGCGGTTCAAACCTGCATGCACCCAATCGCTTTTTTTAGTAAAAACATTTTGTTGAAACATAATGCGTGTGTAATTTTAGGTCGATAATAATCTGTAAAGTATTGGCGACTATTATCGACCTAACTTTCAACAAAAGTGTTTTAGAGTGTAGTAAATAATTGTTTAGATTTATGCCGCAAGCATTTTTCCACCTTAAAATATCGGATGTTGTGAAAATATAGTAATGGTCAATAACGTTTACATAACACTTTACATTCACATTTTATATTAGAGCGACTCAACTTGCATGTAGATGAGAAACTTGTTATTGTTAGCTCTCTAAAATTATAGATTGGTAGTTTTATGGAGATTTCCAAAATATTTTCGACGTCTAGTTACGACCGTCCATAAGCTCGACAGTGTCTTAAAAAATGTATATTTTTCTATGATTATTTCGAACTCATTTGCTTGTGAATCGAAATTGATTATTAGGCTAAGGTTCGTAACGTTATATTCTGAAAGAATAAGGCATGATTAATATTCTAATGAACAAGGGAAAATTTAACATCAACTTAATTTTTCAACGTACACAGCAGAACATAGCAGCGCTACTTTCGGAAGCCGCTACAATTCCATCAGTGCTCATTTATATTTTGTTTATATATACAAACATTTGGTGATAATTGCATGCGAGAATTAAAGCACTTTAATTAATGTTAACTCAAAGTTTTACAACAGCAATTCCCAGTGTTAACGGTAAGTTAACATTAGCTTAAGAAATTTTTATTTAGGGTTCATTTTAATATAAGCTAGTGTAACGGAAGTTTCCGTTTTTCATAACTTTTTTATATGTAACTTTTCTATAACTTTGGATAAAAATATCGTGCTTCATTGGGCGTAAGTACTCTACGAATACATGTATATAAGCAAAAACATAGACTTGTTCGAAACTTTTAAAATTTAAAACTTTTAATTAATTTGGAGTTTAAATTTGAAAACTCTCTTAATGTTTCTAAGTTTTTGTCTATATCTTTGGTTATAATAATTTTACTACTTTTGGCCTATGTAGTGTAGACATGAACGGTTTGGAAAATTTTTAAATTGACCTTTTTCGATATAGGTATTTGAGTTTTCAAAATTATGTAAATTTTTCTAATTGTTATCTACAGTGTTTGATATAATAATTTTAGCACTTTGGGAGTAAAAGGTCTACGTAGATATGAAAGTGAACCCAAACATATGTACATATATGTTTTTGAAAACGTTAAAATTCACCTTTTTTAAGATATATCGATTTTAATTTTTGGATATATAAATTGTATTTACATTTTTAATGTGATCTATAAAAATGTTTAATCAAATCATTGTGAAGAGGGTCGTACTGGCTTTAAAACGATATATTGCTGAGCTTTGTAACTCAAGCATTTTTTGAGATATTTGTAATTAAATAAGTAAACTCAACTTTTTTAGTTTTATTTTGCAAATATTGAAGACGTCATATCTCCCTGACTAGACGATCCAGGAACCTAAAATTTTATATTTGTATTTTTGTTATATTGGCAAAAGTCTACGCTGAATTTCATTAAAGGAGAGGAGGAGGTCCATTTCAACCTTTTTAGGGTTCGGTTCAGAAAAAGTGTCAAGGAACCCTATTGTTTTCGCTACGCTGTCCGTCCGTCTGCCTGTATGTAAAACTTTGACCGCTACAACAACAAACATATGCCAGTTAAAGGTTAAAGGGTGTTCTAAAGCGAGCAACGAAAAATGTTGAAATACTAATGTAATATACAGACACATATATTGACGCTTTTAATTTTCAAAGTTAGTGTTAATTAGTGTAGTCTGTAGAATTGACTACACCAATTAACACCGATATTTAAAACAATAAAAATTAAAGGGTGTTCTATCAGTTAATGTAATTTTAACTATGTAAAACAACTTGCTGTATCTTGGAAACCGTAAGAGGTAAAATCTTCAAATTTTAAAAAACGCTAAAATTAAAAAAATTGCAAAACGAAAAATCGCTAAAATGAAAAAAGCGCTTAAAGGAAAAAAAGCACCAAAATTAACAAAATCGCTAAAACGCAAAAAATCATCAAAACTAATAATATGGCCAAAAAACTAATGAAACGCAAAAAAACTACAAGAAGTCGTCAAAACGAAAAAACACTTAAACCTAAAAAAAATTGGTAAAACTAAAAATATCGTCAGACACGAAAAAAAATTGCCAAAATGGAAAAAAATCACCAGAACGAAAAAAAGAGCCAAACCTAAAAACAATCGCCAAAAACCGAAAAATCACCAAAACGAAAAAAAGTGTTAAAACAAAAAAAAATCGCTAAAACTAAAAAAATAACCAAAAACCGAAAAAAGCGCCAAAGCTGGCAAAAGGCGTCAAAGCTAAAATAAATCGATAAAACTAAATATATCGTCAAAAAGCGAAAAAAACCTTAAAACAAAAAATACGTCAAAACGAAAAAAAACACCGAAACTAAAAAAATCGGCAAAAAAAATTAAAAATCGTAAAAAACTAAACAAAAAGTCGCTAAATCAACAAAAAAAATTAAAAAATAAAAAGCTAAATTTAAATGAAAAAGCAAAATGAAAAAATTGCCAAAATGAAATAAGGGCATAAACGAAAAGGGATATATGTGTATTTATACGGAACACTTCGTTTTCGAGTTAAAGTCGCACTTTACTTTATTTATTTTTAGATGATGTGTAGTGGATTTAAAATTTTTTTTTCATATTTTTGTATTATATTATATTATTATAATCGAAATTGGAAATATCTGATTAATCAGCATTGTGATTAATTAGAATTTTTGATTAATTGATTTATTAGTAGTTTGAATAATCAAAAATGTCGACTAGGCGACTAGACAGACGCACCTCTCTAGCTTAGAGACATATACATTTTTCAATTCGTGCCATAGACCTGAAACAAGGTTTTAGCAAATTGATACACAACTAGTGATGTGAAAGTTTAAGTCACCTGAACATTTTGCACCACCCGGATTTCAGCAATATATGAGAAAACATTAAATAAAATTCCTATAGCAGGCATTCTCTATATAGATATACGTAAGTGTTTAGAGTTTTCCTAATAAACTACCATATTTCCACCCGAAACCTCAAAATGCGCTGACACCATTAATGCCCTCATTCCTAAACAAAGAAGGAATAAATTGCAAATAAAAATAAAAACCTTCAGAAATCATCACACAAATGTGCATTGAGCAAATGACTTACTGATGGTTACGAATGAATACAGTAGAAATCTGTCACTGCATAGAAAATAATATAAAATTTCTCTCTAGCCAACTAATTAAACAAGTCAAATATTCAAACAAACTGAAAATTATATACGTTTTCCACAAAAAAGTCATTTAGTTGTTAGCTGACATTGCTGTTGTTTTGACATCGTCATTATCACGATTATTATCTTTAACTTTAGCAGCAGCATCATTTGAAATTCAAACATTAAACAATTGTCAGTCATTATACCACAAATATACTCGGCATTGGTAAGTTACATGAAACTTTTCATTTCAATCAAAGTTATACATAGTCGTAACACTTGGGTATAACAACTGCCAAAGAGGACAGTAAAAATATATTTGCAAATGGCGCAATGTGCTTTTTATACAGTAGAGGTCAAAGGAATAGATACTTTTCGCCAAAAAACATTTTCTATAAGAAATTTTACGAAACTAGCCTCATAAAGACCAGTTTTGCAATATATTTTAGTTAGCCCTAAGCTTTGTGGCAAAAACAAAACTATAAAAGTAGGCATGCTTTAGTTGGTCCACGATTATCGTGCGTTTAAAAACTTTAGCGCATTAAAACCGGCAAGTTACACAAAGCACTTTATAAATTCTGCCAGCTGTTTTTTATATGTTTACTTACACGGGGACAACAGATTCGTTGAGACAACCGAATTTGTTACCAATCGCATTTTGGCAGTTGCACCAACTATCATAGAATTCTTATTTAAAAAAAAAAGTTATTTTACAATAATATATAATTGCAAATGAGCACCATTTAATCGGCTAGGTGTGTCAATTTTAATAAAATTAACCACTAGTTAGTTGCAATAACCAATAAAAAGTAAAGTAAATTTAGGAAGAAAATTTTTTTAGTTGCGAATACCAATAATTGGTACTAAAATTAAATTCATAATATGCTATTCGGTTGTGCTCATCACATTCGTTAACTAGTATTGACAAAAGCATACGATCGGTTGATCTAATCATTTAATAGTTGTCAGAATCATATCTTTATTACAATTATGCTCTTATGGTAATGAATATGGTTTGTTTTTCGGGTTCATAAAAAATGTATAGCGTGAGTTGAAATATCGTCTATTCAACTAATCAGGTACGTGATGAAAAACGATTTCGAAAACGATCCTATTTTAAAAGGTGCGTTTTAACAATATTTCTTTATTAAAAATAACTACAAATATAATAACAAATATTGTTAAATATAATTTTATCACAAAAATTATAAAAATTGGATAGAAAGTGTATTAAAAATGACCTTTAAAAGTGCTTCGTTTTCAAAATCGTTTTCCATCACATACCTGAATATTTTATCGGTCTAACCATTTTCCAACCAAATTTTTTTCTGATTGTCACTAAAGAGTTTCGGCCGATCGGCTCAGATTTTTACTGTGTAGTTAAGACAAAACAATAAACACAGCACAAAAAGTCTTATTATTTTAGGACTTTTTTGTTTGAAGCACAACAATAATGTTTTGCAACTATCTTAAAATATTAGAACTTTATAACATTATGACAAGATAAGACACCTTGTGAATACCCCATATATAAAATTCCAACAAAATAGTATAAAAAAGCATAGCAAAACGTAGGTTTTTTAGCCATTTCATGCAGTTTTTTTAATTATCAGAGTAAGCGTTATTTCTAGAAGAATGAGTATAATTTGAAGAGAACGAATTTTGATTGCAATCAATTAATATAGAAATTATTTTCAAAAAATATATTGCAATCATTTTTATTGAAATGATTTCATGATTTCAAATTGAAATCATGAAATCATATTTACGATTTTGATTGCAATCAAAAACTAGCAATCATAAACATGAAACATGTGATTGCAATTAAATTGACTGCAAACTTTCACACCTCTGCTATGCTCCACCGGGAGCAAGAAGACATAAGAAGCTTCGCGTATGGTCAAGCACACAGCAATTTTCGGAGAAACTACTAGTCAAAACGTTGTTTCTACTCAGAAGATGTTAAAATTAGTATCGTAAGACGTTCAAGAAATTTTCATCAACAAATTCCAACGTTTAAAATTCCGATAATAAATAAATTATAAATAAATAAATATTATAAATTATAAATAAATAAAAATAAATTATAAATTATTTAAATTTTAAAGACTTGCAATCATTCCTCTGCCGTGGGTCTATTCATAATAAATTGTGAAACCGTAATAGCTACAATGCAATTGTGAGCTGTCAAATCGGTTGTTAAGCAAAGCTATGCTGACCACTCAAATATGTATAGTACGTCTAAAAAAAGCTGTACTAGGAATATCTTAAAAATATTTTAGCCACGTCTTGACGAGGATATTTTCTTAAAAACTCATTCCATTGATTTATTCCCAGTTTACTCAAAGCCTTAAAAACTTTCAGTTATGTAGTTTTGAGGATTTTTTGATCAATTTCAATTTTCTCGAGTTTGTCCGTGCACGTTATCTTCTTGGACATTATGCATGCCACCAATACAAAATCGTGGTGTCAGAAATTAATATTTTACAAATTATAAATGAAATGCATTTGGAAGGATTTTCCGTCATCCCACGTCAAATTTGGTTGATAAACAGACCGGTTTCGGCTATGTGCCATCATCAGTGTTCCATTTAATACTATTGAATAATATTTCCCTGATAATGAACATTTAATCCAAGCTTTTTATTTTTATTAAGATATAGTTTTTCATACACTAAGTGATTTTTTATATGAGAATGTGATAACGGTAACACAATTCAGAAAAAATTTTGTTGTTTTTGAAAACCTAAAAAGTTAGGTTTATATGTTTTCATATTGAGAGTACTAAATATTAAATCATAGAAAAGAATATAAATCATATGAGATATATTATTTGATTTTAGCCACCATTCTCTCAACAATGTTGCCGTGTTGTATTAAAATTCATACATTTTTCATGCGAAATATACGAGTAAGAACAAAAGAAAATAAACCATAATATGAGAGAATTTTGAAGCTACTGCCATCGATTTAGTTTTGATCCTGTTTATTTGGCAGCGTTTTTGCCTGAAGTTGCAGACTTAGTTCTGTTTCATCATTTAAAAATATGGTTTCTATTTGATATATTGCTACTCACAACTGTCATTAAAAAAAATCTAAAAATATCGCTACTCAACAATACGAAGGTCTCTGTAGTAAATGACACATATTTTATATATCCTACATTCAAATTGGAATATGAGAAAATAAGAAAAACAAAAATATCCTACGATGTGATTACCAAAGTGTATATTGCAACGTGGTAGCTAGCAACTGTTAAAAAGCCCATAAAGGCATTTCATATAAAGCACTCTTACTGCTTATAAACTTCGTATTGCAAACGATAATCACTAAATAATAATTATCACAAGTTGCCACTCACTAACTAAATGACTTCCGGGTATTACACCATATCTGACAGCAAAAGCAGCAACGATAAAAACAAAGACCAGCTATTACTTTTTAAAGCAAATATTTTCATATGTAAATGTTTCCTCTACGAGCTTGATTTTTTTCAATTAGAAATCTTTTAAGTATTAAGTGACAGTCAAAAATTCATAATTATTGAAAGATTCTTTTGACTGTCGAGAGTATCAATAATGTTTGGCACTAAAGCCGTAATTTGATTTAAAAAAATGTACACGAAAATATAGAAAATAACAAAATTAGATGCATTTTGCTGATAACAAAAAAATTTGATAATGCATGTTTTTTAATTTATTTATTTAATTTCTTATAAGTTAACAACTTTTGGTACGATTTTGTCTTACCATTTCACACAGATAAACTTGCATTTCATAAAAATATATGATCTCTTTAAAAATATAATTTTCAACGTCCAAGTTGTGAAGTTTATGCTACAAAAAATAACTCTTCACTGTCACTTTTTGGTACACACTATCAGTCAAAAATCAATATGGCCGCTGACTGTGGTTGACTGTTGACTGGCGAAATTTGTGGTCACACTATCGATCAAGCTAAAATTTGAGCAAAACTATCACTCATGTTCGACAATATGTACTATACTTTAGAAATGGTGTTTTAGTTGTCTGTTAGCTTTTAATGATGATGTAGGCAATTTATAGTATTATAACTCTATTATCCTTAATAGTTTTCTATAGAAATTTATAAAAGACTACGTTTAACAAATTCATCATTTATCGTTTAAAAAATAGACACACGTTTATTATAAATACTCGTGCAGGCAATTGCAAATGAGAATAAAATATACGTTTTTTGTATCTCTTCTAACTAAAGTGTAAATTAATCGATTTATATAATAAAATTGGAGCACACAATAAGGCGCAGAAACATGTTATATAATGTTGATTAATAATTATTTGCTATAGTTCTCTCACTACTATCGGAAACATTTAGTTTTTCTCTTACTTCATTTTCTAAAAAATTAATGAATATTTTTTTCATATTTTCCTGTTCCATCACTATGGCCACCAAAGGAATATTATTTTTTTGTCCTTCCTCCTGCTTGTTTGAGTTGGAAAAATAAAAACTAAAATGTTATAATAATTATAAAATATGTGAGAAGCATAATGATGACTATGAACTTTATTCAGTGCTTCCCTTTTTGTTAATATACAATTAAATAGACCTCCTGGACATGACCAATTTTATGTTGTGTATTTTTGATTAAAAGGAATTCGAGTCATTAGTAATTAAATATTGAAAATATGATTTTGCAGAGTTATTTAATGGAATTTTAAATGACAGCAGGATATAGAATTTACATATGTACAATTATATATATTTACATTGTACATTAGGGGGTTCGTTATTTTTTAAAGTGGAAATATTTTTGGTCTCACCACCATAAAGAAATCACTCTCAAAAAATTTCACACCCCTGGGACTACGCCCTCCCATTCCGAATTGCGCTTGAAATTTGATAAAATTACATTTATATGGCATGATGACCACATCATGAAAATGTTTCTTCTAAAAAGTTCTAGTCTGTGAAGTTTTCAACAGCTTTTGCATTACCAACTTTTATTTAAATCGTGTGTCCAAAAAATAAGATAAGTAAAAAAAAAGAACGCATGGTGTCATGGGACACCGGGTAGGAACAAAGTTCCTTACGTTTCACTTGCTTTAGAAATTGTATTTTCACTATCTCTGAACGGTGGGAATTATTTATGTCGAGATAATAACTTATCTTTCAACCGCGGCAAGTAAAAGTTTCTTTCTTTTCAGAAAAATATAATTTTATTTGTACAATTCAGGTAAGTACGTATGTCTGTTTTAAAAAAGAGGGAGCGTGGTAGCTCAATAATGTTCATGTCAAAAAGGATGAAATTTTCTCCTACCTACCCTCGTAGACCTATTTAAAACAATTATAGCCTATATCTTCTTTTAGACTCCGATCTATCAATGTTTGGAATTTCATCAAAATCAGTTAGATAGTTCCGAAGAGGCAGCAATTGCCCTCTACCACTCCTCGTGCTCATATTTAAAAAAAATTTATAGACTATGTACTTTTTTAGATTCAAATCTATCTATGTTTTGAATTTCATCAAAATCGGATAGATAGTTTCAAAGAGGAAGAAATTTCCCATTAACAAACCTCCTGGTCCCATTTTTTAAAAAGTTTTTAGCCTATGTGCTTTTCTAGACTCAGATCTATCTATGCTTTGAATTGTATCAAAATCGGATAAATAGTTTCAAAGAGGAAAATACTTCCCCTACCTCCCCTCGGGGTCCTATATTTGAAAAAATGTATAGCCTATGTCTTCTTTAAGATTCAAATATATCTACATTTTAAATGTTATCAAAATCGGATAGATACATACATAGTTTCAAAGAGGAAGAAATTTTCCTGGTTGTCCTATTTAAAAAAAAATTATAGCCGATGTCTTCTTTTATGCTCAGATCTATCCATGTTTTTAATTTCATCAAAATCGGATAAATAGTTTCAAAGAGGACGAAATATCCCCCTACCTCCCCACGTAGTCCTATTTTTGAAAAAAGTATTGAATATGTCTTTTTTTAAAGTCATATCTATCTATGTTTTGAATTTCATCAAAATCGGCTAGATTGTGTTTGAGTGGCAGAAATTGCCCCCACCCCTCCTCGTGCTCCTATTTTTGAAAGCATGTATAGCCTATGTGCTTTTCTAGACTCAGATATATATATGTATATATTTTATATATCATCCAAATCGGATAGATAGTTTAAAAAAGGACGAAATTTCCCCCTACCTCCCCTCGTGGTCCTATTTTTGGAAAAATGTACAGCCTTTGTATTTTTTTAGGCCCAGATGTATCTATGTTTTGAATTTCATCAAAATCGGATAGAATTTTCTTCCACCTCCCCTCGTGGTCCTATAAAATGTATAATATATGTGTTCTTTTAGAGTCAGATCTATCTATATTTTGAATATCATCAAAATCGGATAGAGAGTTTCTGAGTTGCAGGAATGTGGGAGCTGCCACGCCCACACATTTTTGTCGGAATATTTTCTCTAAAACAAAGCATAAAATCAAAATTTTAGGTGTGTTACCGCATTAGTTCCCATGATATGTCAAAAAATATATATTTCCTATATATGGGAGGTGCCACGCCCACTTGTCCCCTCCTTAAATATCTCTTTAAGAACATAATAAAAAGAGTTACTCACAGAAATTGTTAAGTCTTTAGCTGCATTAGTTCCCTAAATATCCTAAAATATAAATTTCTTCTATAAGGGAAGTGCCACCCGCACTTGTAATATTTCAAAATTATATAGACTATTATTCTTTCCCGATCATCAGTAATATACTGTGAAAATTTCAGCAAGATCAACCGAGTACATAGCTTTCAAACATACAAACAAACCAACAGCGATTCACTTTTATATATATATATATATATATATATATATATATATATATATATATATATATATATATATATATATATATATATATATATATATATATATATATATATATATATGTATATAGATAAATATTAGTTAGCTGAAACAGCTTCAGCTATCACTGCCACGAACCACTTATCCAAGTCACAAAAAATAATTTAAGAAGTCCTAAAAGTATGCAAAACCATTATGCCAGTATTTTTCTAACCAGTATTCGCCAGTATTTTCCATTTTTAATAATTTTTTGTTTTACCCCCCCAAGGGTTGATACTTGTTATTCAAAGCACTGATGTGTATGGCGCGCCATAAGGAACTTACGTTCCAAAAAAATTTTTAAGTTAAATGGTTTTATTGTAATGAAACATAATAATGATGCAGATAATGCATTAAAAGCTAGCAAATAATTACGTAGTACCAGGTACCAGCTACCACACCACTTTCCCCACCAACATAGGGCATTGATCAGACTAAAATAAAATCGTGGGACGTTGTTGACTGTAGATAACGAACATTTGACGCACGCAATTTCTAGGGAACGAATAAGTTTACCGAAATTTGCAAATTTATGGGCTTTTATTGTTATTTTAATAGTTATGGGCTTTTTCGATATTTTGCTGTTTATTTTATTCAATATACGATTAGGATAAAAGTCGGTTCAAAACTTCACAGACAATAACTTTTTAGAAAAAATTTTTTCATGATGTGGTAATTTTTTTTGGACTTGTAATTTAAGCAAATTTAAACCGCAAGTCAACACTGGAAGGCGTAGTCCCAGGGGCGTGACATTTTTTGAGAGTAATTTTTGCATCAAGCGTTCACTTTATGGGGGAATTGAATATTTTTATAAAAAAAACTCTATACAAATAACGGATATTGTACATATATCTGTGTCGTTTTATCATAACATCGTAAGTCTAAAAATCGTGTTGGATTATAACGATTTAATGTAAAATCTCTTGTGTTGGTGTTCTGGAAAGCTAAAAAATACGGCGTGATAGCTTTTACGAAAATTGGAATATTTGAAAACGGATTGGATCCAAATGTGGATTGTAAGACGACGAACCAGAATATGATCTTACTCGATTTTGACTTAACTCGACTTAAGATTTTATGATAAAACGACACAGATATATAAAAATTATAGATATTTTAAAAGTTTTTACGTAAACATCTAGTAGGATATCAGGTGAAATTTTGGCTGGTTTTTTATTAATTTTGGAAAAAATTGCTTATGCGCTAGCTGAATATATTGCGAATTAAGTGCATGGGGAAGTTAAACAGTATTTTTTCAAAGGCAACAAAAAAATTCCGAACTTGCTGTAAGTTAGCTGAGTAGGATTTATTTTTCAAAAGGAACAAAAAATTTTTATCTGTGTTGAATTCCTTTTGATTGTCTATACGTTAACTATAAGCTTGTAATGTTGATAACCGAAGAACATTATGTGGGACATGTTCAATAGCATAAACTAGAAAAAAACAATTATACTTATTAGTATAGAAACACAAATTTACTGAGCTCCTAATATATTTTAAATCAGGGCTCGGTCTATCATGCAGCTAAAAATTGATTTTAAGTGCTCAACAATGCAGCTAAAAATTAACAGGTACATTCATAAAATATATTTATTTTAAGTTTAAGACTCAGAATTGTTATCGAACAGTTTTACGCAAACAACTGTTTAATATAAAATTGTATTCACAAACACTACAATAGACATTGTGTATTTTAAGGAATTTTAGGTTTCGATACTGGCAATACCACCATGTTTTGTAGTTAGTGTTGCAATAAAAAGAATATTGAAATAAATGAATAGCTTTTTATTGTTTTCGTATAAGTTAGTTTTTTTAAAACTGTCTTTATAATATATTTCTCAACTTATTTAATACAAGTTTTCTATGAACTAAAATCTGAAAAGTGAAATGCTTACAAAAGACTCTTTATATCATGTATGAAAAAGGTACTCGAATAACGAGCCTATTTTCATTTGTGTTGATTGTTTCTACATCACTAACATTTCTTTTTGCTTTTATGTGTTTTGATGGTGTTTTTTTTTTTGCTAAATTTGTTGCGAATTTTGTTTAACTTAAATAATTTAGTGGCATATTCTATCAAATTAAAAAAAACATACTTAAACGCTTATAGCCAAGACTCCAAGTTTTAATTTAAAGCATATCCTGTGTGCTAAATTTGCAAAGATATTTGAAGTTAAAATTGATATTTCATTGATATGAATTTATTGAACGTTTATAGTAGGTGCATACCATCCTTAAACCTATTTCAAAATTTTCATGTAAAATACATTTATGAATTTGGCTGTAAAAATATGCAAAGCACCAAAACTGAAATAATATGAAAATACTTTTTTCGTTTTTTATTATTATTAGATAAAAAACATAAAACAAACATAGTTGGGTATATAATTTGATGCAACTGAACTTCAATTACGTTGCCAGTCGGCAACTGGAAATTAATGGTTACCAGAAAGGCTCTAAATAACAATTGAAATTGACAGCTCTCAGTTACCAGTTGCTATCAGTAGTATCATTTTCAGCAACTAGCAACCCATCATACACTCGGTTACCATCCATAACCGACCTATTAATATTTTTTTCAAAGGTTAAGAAATATACATTGAAAAATTTTAATAACTCCAAAAAGATGCATTTATTGCCAAATATGCAAAACTCTGCACATACCACAATATATGGAAAAATATGCAATTACAAATCAATGCTAAGCTACTTAAAATTTGATAATTAGCATATATAATTAGCCAACACCTCTTTATCTATCACCACAAAAAACATGCATTTGCATGAAAGTCCAAGCCCTGTTAATTATACTCAAACACATAAACAAATACAAATATATAGTTTTCAAGGACTTTGATCTACTTAAAATAATTATTATTGTTCCACAATACGAATGCCATAGAATTTGGTGGTGATGCTTTCAAAATTACTTGCACCTTTACGTGTTGTCATCATCATTTTATTTCTGCATCTGTGTTTTTCTTCTTATCAGTCAGACAACACACATACGTAAAATTTAATTTAAATTTGCACATCTGTTGACCCCTCATCATCTTTGGCATTCTAATCATCATGTTGTCCCTAATTTTATAATGTGATACTGAATACAATTGTTTTCAAAATTAAATTGATTTAAATATATTTAAGAAATACATACATCTATATTTTCACATATAGAAACTATTTTAATTGAAAAATTAGATCATTTTATATTCAAAGTAAAAATATATTAGAAATATTAACACATCAATAGGACTTAGGAATGAATGTAAGCTTGAAGTCATCTGTTACTTGTATCATCAAATCTGGAGTATTACCGCAAAATGTTTTTCATCTTAATACATTTATGCATCTAACACTATTAAACATTTAATCACGATCACTAAAAACTAGCGATGCCAAGTCCGTCCGAAAACCCGATCCCGAAAACTTTAGTGCTTTTAACAAATCCCGTTTTCATCTAAAAAACCCAGGAATGCAAAAATTTTTATATTATGTTTTTTTA
Organism: Panzeria rudis; assembly: GCA_956483635.1. Taxonomy (NCBI): domain Eukaryota; kingdom Metazoa; phylum Arthropoda; class Insecta; order Diptera; family Tachinidae; genus Panzeria; species Panzeria rudis. The sequence continues at coordinate 31,124,499 of OY101449.1, read as the reverse complement.
AGTGAAATTGTTATACAACAAATTCATAATGAAAAGCGACACTTGATTGTATCATTAATTTATGCATTTATTCATATCGAGCCTTTGCTGCAATAAAATCATAACTAAAACTGGTATCCAGTTTATGGGGGTTTACGGATAGATTCAAAACCGATAAGGCGCTTAGTTCTGGCATTTGGCTATACATGTTACTTGTGTCATTTTTGGGTAATACGTTTGCATGGCTTTGGCAGCTTTTACCATGTACAGAGCCACATCTGTTACAAAAAGTGAAACCAATTCTTTATAAATGATAACATTCAAAATTTTAATACAATCTTAAAAAACTGTTGCGATTGTCGAATGAATAATTTTATTTATGCGATGTTTAATAAAAACTTCTTTTATAGTTTCTTCATCAGAACTCAATATTCTAACTATAGCGTTTGCTACTTTTCTACCTTTGCCATACACTGTTTCGTCAGTCGATACCCATATACTTAAGGGCATTTCCAGTGAAAAGTCAACTTTTGTAACGTTCGCGACCAAGCGCTTAAGCTTTTTTTTTTCTTTCATAGAATAACTTAATATTTTTCTTCTTCTTAATATTTTTGCGTATAACGTGAGTAGCTCTAAATGAATTTAAAGTTAACGAAAAAAAAGTAATTGAAATCCGATTTTTATTTGTATCTAGTATAAATAATAATAAATTAAAAATTGTAAAAACCACCGAAGAAAATAGATGATAACTCCGAAACGGCTAGGCCGATTTTCTTGCAACACATCTAAGAACACTCTCTATCATGTCACCTTTTAAACAAATATAAATGAATAAATCAAAATCTTTCCAGCCGTTCGGGCCTTACAATGGCGCAGACAGACACAAAGATACACAGACACACACTACAATTTTATAACACCTTTTTTTGGTCGGTGGCTAAAAACAAAAGTCGATTAAGAAAATCTGATGAATATTGAGCCGCTGATCAGCCGAGTAATTTAGCTTGGATCCTGCGTTAAATGTGTGTTTCACAGAGTTGTTATATTTTTCAACAAGCCATAAAAAGTCGCTATAATATATTGTTACGTTTTTAGTCCTTTACATAAAAACGGTTTTATTATTTTCACAGGATTCGTTGAATTGCAATAAAATAAAACACAGATATTTATTTTACAAATAAATTCTCAGTAACACTTTATTTATTACTTTAAAAACACGTACAACTAAACGCGATGTACACACTAACTATTCTTGGCGATGTTTACTCGTCTAAGTTTAAAAACACACTTCTTCTCTGTCGTCTGGCAGCCTCCCCTTATATAGTAAATTATAAAACCTTCTGGTAACTTCGCTAACTTTCTGGAATGTAGTTGTCTCTTTTTATCTTTAAGTATACGGCATGATCATTTGGTCTTGCTATAGTGTAGTGTATGTGCGTGTGTAGATGCATGAGATTTTTCTTCTGTTTGTTTATCTTCGCACACACACATACTCTAATGCTTGCAACTTAACAAATTACGCTGTCATCAAGTCTACATCTCTTGCAGTTTAAGTTTAATGTCACTGTTTGTAATTGCGATTAAGCAGTCTCGAATAGTCTTGAAAGTTCTAGCTACCGTTTCCTGAAGATTCCGGAAACTTCCATTTTCCGTTATTTTGAATTCTATTGGCAGTTGTCGAGTGATGCCAAGTTTAATTGTGGTACTTGGTTGCCAGGTTTTGATTTTATTACAGTGATTTAGGGGTATAAAGCAGATAATGATCGGGTTGTCAGTTTGTGTCGTTACATTTGAATCTGCATTTTTATTTCGTAACAATATTTTATATTTTTAAATGAAAGATTTTCAGTCACAAGCAAAAACAAAACTTTAAAGTTATTTACGAAAAAAATGCTCTTAACATAAAATTTGATCTTAAACGCAACTCTTAAGAGCAAAATATACAAATATATGCTGGAATCAGGGATGATAAAGATTGTGCTTTTTTTTGGTACTATTGAAGCCAAAAAAAGTACGATGGTCCCCCCGTGACTCATTTGGTACTATTTGCAAATTTTCCCAATGTGTTAAGTGGTATTCATTGATTATTCAATAATAATTTATCTCTACTTTGGCCCTTAACTAAGTCTATCTTGAGTCTACTTATTCGGTTATTTCGTGAGGGAATTTGTGTACTTATTTAAGAAGAATACACAACAGGCGGTCTTGAGAGAACAGCTTATAATATTTGCTTGTTGGTGTTCAAGAACAAATATCAACAGCGATTCTGGTGGAGTAGCTTAATATCAAATTGCATATTCTATAAACAAATGATTGGTTTTCTTGAATAAAGGCGTATGTCTTAAAACTGATTTTTTCAGTAGAGCAAAAACAAAATATATCTGAAATTGTGTCCACGGTATGAACATCGTTGATTTTTTTAACATTTTCGGCATATATTTGCCAAAATAACGTTGTATAAAAATTTCAGACAAAAATAACGTAAGAACGAGATCCTAGCAAGGATGTATATGTCGAGATAAATAACATTTACTAAGTAAAATAGAACAAAATATTTAAAAAGATTTCAAAATGTGTTTAGAAAATAGCTTCGTATCTTTGCTTGTGTGTTTAAATAATCCATCACACAGGAATACTTAAGTCGTTATTGCTGAAAATTTATGAAATCAATATAGAAGTCAAGTTGTTGTGCATGAAAAAATATCCAGACTGGTACATGATATTGCGAAAATTTTTAATTTCATTTAAACAGCGCTTAAGAACTCAAAATCTAACTAAGCCGATTTATGCATTTATTCAAGAAAACCAAAGAAATATCGGATTTCAAATTTTAATAGAAACATATCTTTTGCCATGGCTTGCTTATCCATTGTGAACGAATTTTAAATTTTTTATCAAACTTAAAGTTTATAAGAATAAAGAAATAAGTAAGTAGATTTCTTGTTATATGGCAGAAGTGAAATTTCATTGAGATAAATTAAAATTGTTTGATTTTTGGCACCATTATTTGAAAAAGAATTTATCAAAAATATTTTTAGAAAACAGAGCCAAATTTGATCTTTCACACAATGAACACATAAACTCAATCAAAATCGTGTGGCTTACTGTGTTACAAGAATTCAAAAAGATTTTAGTAATATTTGAGCCGAAAAAGTACTAGTTTAGAATTTGGAACGATTATCCGTCATACCACGTCAAATTTGGTTGGGAAACTGACCGGTTTCGGCTATGTGTCATCTTTAGTGTTCTATTGAATACTAAAATCTATTTTAGAAACTCATTGGTACGAAATGAATTTTTTCATTTATAATCCCTGGCTGTAACAAATCGATGCCAAAATTCTTAAAAAGTTCTGAAGTAGATAAATAAAACTTCCTTAAATATTTATAAGATGTACAGTATTTTTGGTTGACCTGCTGCTTGTAACAGATCGGTTTGACAAAATAACACTTTTGTTCGAATTTTTTCGACAACGAATCTTTTTTAATTTTTAGTGCGTATGAAAGTTACAATGGCATAAGTAGCACCCATAATATGATGTCGGACTAGAAAAATTTAGCCACAGTCAAGCCATAAACAACGATGTGTTATATGATGATATCGGACACTCCATTCGTCAGAGTCAACCTATATAGATTCGATCCCAGATCGCAGATCCCAGGTCGCATTGAGATACCTAACCAGGTCACTTAGACCAATTTTTGATAGCTCTGATAGATCGTGTAGTAAAATGCTGCCCAAGAATTTGTGTATCGAGAGGTGCAAGGCCGGGCACTCGCAAATAAAGTGAAAAACTGTTTCTTCTTTACTTTAATCCAGGTAGCCATAGCAGAACGCATTGTAGAAAAGGCCTATCCTGCTAGTGTGTCTGCCGATCGCCCTGTGCCCCGTCACTACTGTGACCAGCCTCGAGATGTCCCTACGGTTTCTGTTAGTTAGTTGTGTTGCGCGCTTATCGGACAGAAGTCCCGCCTAACTGTCGACGAAGATGCCGACTCTCCTCCTTTTTTATATAATTATTTATTTATTTATTTACCATTAACATTAAGGACTTTAGGAATAAAATTATTTTATAGTCCAACAATATTACAAAAATGGCCACCGTAAGTTCTGAAATTTAAGACGACGCCTAAGTATTCTTCCGGTATTAGTCATGTAGATACTTTAGTCTATGACGGACCGTCATTGACGGTATATGAAATTTTAATGAATTAATTATTTTGTTTATATAAAGATTTATTAAATTCATGGGAGAATTCCCAATTAATTAAAAAATATTGTTACTTGTTGTGCGTTAAGCTAGTATATAAGGTTGAGTTTCGCTGCTTCTGCTGTCAGCTCATCAGTAGAATTTCAAACTATAAATTTGAAAAATTTTCAAAGTCTTATGGTCGAATATTACCTTCTTTTTACCACTTCGTACTTAGATTACTACTCATCGTAGACTAGGGATGCCAAACGGGACTGGTTTTTGTAAATCGCGGGATTCGATATTTCAAAATTTCAAATCCCGGGATCCTGGGATTTTTCGGGATCCTGGGATTTTTCGGGATCCTGGGATTTATCGAAATTTCGGCATTTCGGGATTTTTCTTTTTTAGTAAAACACTCAATTTACAAAGTAAAATATCTTCGTTATGTGTATTCTTAATAACAACTATAACAAATTAAGAAAGAAAAGCTACTGAATAGTAAAATATAAATTTGGAAAAGAGGACGTTACAAAATTAAAAGCAAATTCTTTGAAGTAGGATCTTAGAAAATAAATTAGATACAACAATATTTAATCATATTGCTCCCATTAGCGATCGAAATTTCCTTTCACTCTATTACTGAGTTCTCCGTTGACCAAGTATGACGGCACAAAAATGCTTTGAGTTCACTTTAACCACGTATTCAGTAAATCAAAATATTGTTACCTATTTATAGTTTTCGTAGCTAGTCAAAGCACTCTAGCACAAGGTTGGATGATAATTTCCATGAAAGGAGAGCTTTCAGAGCTGCTGCGCTATCCGAAAAGATAGCTTTATGTGAGCCCTTAGGACTTTTCTTTAAAATAATGACGGCACATGATGTAATTTTCTCATTTTGAGCCTGAAATATAGTAGTCCATTTGCACGTGGAAACAGATATTTAACATGGGGCTAAAGCCTCACGCAGCAGCACGGGGTTTTTGATCTATCCGCAAACCACCGTCTATATCTGGAATCCACAGGTGAACCAACATCCTCACACGTAGCCCTAGCCACCCTAATCTGAAAGCAAAATAATATTTTTCCAAGCCTTAGTTCATGTTTTTTTACGACTTCCGGGATTCGGTATTTGTCAATCCCGAAAAATACCGGGATTTCTCAGTCCCAAAAAATCCCGCGATTTTTGGGATCGGGATTCCGGAATTGGTATTTCTATCATAGACCAACATATACAGATGAAATTGTAATTGAAAGTAGTGTCATAAGTTAGATATAAGGAAACATTTCTCATGCATAAGCATTCTTATAATTTATCTGTAATAAAGAATGTAAAGAAATGTCTTGTTTTTGTTTTCTTTGTTTTTATTCTTTATGACTTTGTGTAGTTACACGTTTTGCGGGAGGGGGAGAGGACGAACGATCTAAAAGCCCCTACAAAACATATTCAATAAAACGGTGAAACATTATTTATTTGGACTTAAAGAGTAATTATGTACTCCCAAAAATTATTTTATTCAACTACGCTATTTCTAAGGAATATTTTTTTGTAACCTGCCCAAAAATAAGCTAAATATGTTTTACATTTGCATTTTTCTTTCTTTTTTTTTTGTGGGACTTAAATGGGCTTGAGCTAATGTGGGTAATCGTGTTTGAAAGCTGGTAAATTGACTTGAGTTTTAATTTTGTATTCATAATAATTGTATTTCTTGTGTATGTGCATCTTAAAGTGAGTGAAATTATATTTTTATGCTTATTATTTTATGTTGGCAATTTGCTGTAGTAAAAACAATTGTATACTTTTATTTGTTTAGGAGTGAGCTTATGAGTGTGCACTTCCATTGATTAGATTTTTATTGTATTTTTTATTAAAACATTACACGTGCTTATACACATTTTATTTTATATTTTTTTTATACATATTTTATTTTTTACTTTACCCCTCTTTTTTTCTTTATTAATATTTAGCTCAAGTCATTTGCAACTTGCTGTGTTATCAAAATAAAATGCAGATAAGGGAAAAATTCTTATAAATCATTAATGAGCCCAGTAGTCGTCGTTCGATAGTATTCTGCCAGTAGATTTTGTAAAACAGCTTTCTTACAAAGTTTATTAGAAATTTAGTAGGGCTACTGCTAAGCTAACTGCCCTTCTGTGACTTAAGCATATAAATAATGAACATGATTGTGTTGATCACAAGCAAAATGCAAATGGGCTTATGACAACAGTAAAATTTTGTACACTCAACTGATACATTTTGCCCTAAATAAAGTTATTCAAAATGTGAATGGTTGCACCAAGGAAATACATAATTGTATTTATGTAAAATATTAATCTTAATATTGTTAGCTGAAATGCATAACCAAGTAACTACCAAAAAAAAATTCGAAATCGCATTTTTGATTAATATTAGTTATTGCATATTACATCTAAACGCAAGTCCCTGCACAGAAAAAAGAAGGGTTCGTAATTAGAATGAAATCATTACGTTAACTCCTTTACATTAATACAACGAAATATGTCATTAATGGCATGAAACATTGCATTGCAGCTATGAAAAACAACATAAACGGTATGAAACTTTTTTCAAACACACTTTTTTTTACATTTTGTGTTATCGTTAATAATACGCAACAGTTCTCATTAGGAAAGTAAAAGAGTAAAAAATATTGGTGGCGTTGACGCTACATTCGGTAACGGTTTACTCGTTCAACTTGTTAAATTTCTCATACATTTTCTTGTCAAAATTATTTAAAACTAATTTTAAAGCAATAAAATATATGGAAAATTTTACCAATTTCACGACTAAACAGTTACTGAATGTTTCATGAACTGCACTATTATAATTTACATTTTCTGTTTTTTCATCATAATAACAACATAAAAAGCCAACAAAAAATGTTTTCATTCTCCGGAGGAGTATTTTTTTACTTTTAGTACAAATAGTGCTTAGAAATTTAGGTGCAAACTAATTTCGCTTAAATATACATGGAATTTTTAATTCAAAGAAATAATTATGATAGGGTTTTTAAACAAATATAATTCTGAAACTGATTTAAAATTTTTATTATAATATTTTTATTATTATGTTATAACTTCGGACTTATAATTTTTATTATTGTCTCTATTTTGTTTGATAAATAATTTTGTTTGACTTACTACTTCATTTAATTTTTGCTATCGCCAATGTTGGCAACCTAATAAAATTATGAAATTGTTTGATTTTTTTTGTAACATTTTTTGATTGAAAAAATTGTAATTGAAAATATCTGAATTTTCTTTCAAACAAATTATTAACAGTTTTAAATTGAACAATTTTACGAACTGTTCGGCTAAAGAACGAATTCTCTCTGTAATGCGTAGTGCGATTTACTGCCGTATCGACCACAAATGGATGTGCTTTTAATGAAGAACGTGTTGTTCGCAAAAATGAGTGAGTTTCGAGAACAAGTTCCCTGATTTCATCAGAACACACTCCATTGTAGTAACGATAAACAGCGAAACACACCCCACATTGCGTCGATGCTCCAGCAAGTCAATAGAGTTGGCTACCCTACTGTCCCCGATGAGCTTCTTCGCCCTCTCCAGTACGCGGTCGAGCAACTTTAAAATAGACTTTGAAGCACCGGCCCATACATGAGAGTTGTATTCCATTTTCGGACGGATATAGGCGGTATAAATATGAAGGAGATCAGGTGGGGTGAAGTATGTCTTACACCGTCTTAAAAAGCCGAGGCACTTGAATGCTTCTTTTGAAACTTGAAAAATGTGATCTGTCCATCGAACATCACACTGAATTTTCATGCCAAGAACATCAAGAGCTGCTGATTCCTCAATACCCACACTGCCCATATTTACAGATGGAGCAGCACGATCAGTCATACGTCTGTGCATAAGCATACTACACTGGGTCCTACGAGCATTAAAATCGACCCTATTCGCACGACCCCATTCAGAGATTATTACAAGATCGCGATTTAGTATATCATTCATGTTTTGCCTCATGGCCTCAATCTCCGACAGGCTTGGTCTATTAATGAATGAATATGAATGGCATATGCTGGTGTCATCTGCAAAAGAGTATATAGGATTGGAAGTTTGACAGAGAAGGTCATTAAGAAAAATAAGAAATAGGGTAGGAGAAAGAACGGAGCCGTGTGGTACCCCGGAATTAATATTCAACTCGTTTGATGAGATCCCATTAGGCAGTTATTAAATCAGTAGTAAAGAGAAAAAGAAGAAGAAAAGGCATGCCGAAAATGGATGGTTCAGAGCTGGAACCATCCACTGCTCCTGATGAATAAGCTAAGTCTGTTGAGATATGTCGTCACCAGCTCATACAGAAGAAAATTGCTGAATTTTCTGCGATAAAGTTTTTTGTATACTGTTCTATGGAAAAGTGTTGATTCAATAAAAAAAAGTTTTTAAATTTTCTGTGATAATGATTTTTTCTATATTTGATTAACAAATTTGTTTAAAATATTTTTATTTTTCTCTAAAAATTTTTTAAAAAAATTGGATTTTCAACACACGTTATATTTGAATCAAATACAGATATAATTAAATTTCATGCTATTTTCGAAAATTGAAGCTGTTAAATATTTACTTTTTTCTGTGCAGATAAACTGCTAAGGGATTGCTAGCCGAGTTGTACTAATCACTGATTACACAGGGGAACAAAATGAACATTTTGGTCTATTGCAGCGAAAACTATAATTGATAAAACATATATGGCACGTGCTATTTTCAAAAATGCCTTTAATTTTTTTTTTGTTTTGGTCAACTTATTTTTTAAAATATCGCGGTTTTTATTATTTAGTCATTCACTCCCTTTTATGCTTCTTCGCTTAATGTTTCCAAATTGGACTTTAAAATTAAATACGACTTTTTAGATTATTAATCTACACAAAATTATCTTTATTTTACATTTAATTTTGTTCATGTACGTTCCAGGATATTTTGGTGAAACCGCAAGGATATTGAAAGTTAACTATTTTCAGTGTTATCCTTATAAATCTTACATTTGATTAAAATTTTAAAATAAACACATTTTTATGAAAAAATTTGGAATCAATTTAAAATCTCCTGAAATAAGCGAAAAACAAGATATATTAAGCACAAAATATCCTCAAAATACCACCAAATTATAATGCCAAAAGCACCTGCATTATTATACTCAAATGAAAGATATTTTTGTGTAGATTAGTGATTTCTTGAAATACATCCGAAAGAAAGCTATTTACTGAAAAAAATGGGGTATTATCACGTAAATATAAAATTCGCGATGTTTGAAAAATGCAAATGAGGGAAATAATTTTCTGCTGTTTTTGGAATCAGAATAATAACGTTTATTAAAAAAAAATAAGAATAATAATATAATAACTTAAGAAAATGATGTTAACCCATTTGTGTCTTTAGGATGTGAAAAATAAGCTAATATTTCGAGCTAATCTTTAAATAATTCGTTGTATTTTGAACTAGTTTTTTATTTTAATTAAAAACTTGGTTTGCCTCGGGTATGCTGTGTATTTTTTTTTTAGACATATTTGAGATAAAAATGTTTATTGAGGTTAAGACTAAAATAGATAAATTGCAGCATCCTTGAAATATCGGACAGATATGCCGAAACAACCACCAGAATTATTGTACTCAAAAGAAACATATGTTTGCGTAGACTAGTTTGTTGCAAAAAGAATTGCAATTTTAAGATGTAGCACTCAAAATTTCGAAAACGCGAGCTGACTGAAAAAAAACTAGTATAACGCAGTATTGAGGGACCATCAACACGTACAAAACTGTGGTCAAATTTCAGGCACCAAAAAGTCTGTTCCGCTGTGTTATTAAGTGAGTGACAGAGACACAAAAAGGTGGAAATTGTCTCGGCCTCCTCATTCTGCACAAATCGTATAACGTTCGTCCCATTAGTACGCCCACTTTAGCCTTTAAGGATTCCTGGCATGGGCTGAGTCCAGACTGAGTCAATTCAGCCTGGAAGCCCTACAAGTAGGTTCGTTCAACCATGTTGTTTGTGCCAGGGTACGGAAATTATTTTCAATTTGCTTCTTGAAAGCGTGTAGGCGAATACCGCAGAAGACATTAGTTTCTTACTCCATTGGTGTCGTCTACTTTTCAGCTAGCATCTCAGCGATACAGTTGTCAGCGTTGGTCCCGTGTCCATGCACCTATATAACATAGCAGAGTACGAAAAAACGCAGCGCAGCGCCGCTATTTTTTGCGCTTTACGCAAAGAGCGGAGCCAATTTATTACTGCGCCTGCGCCGCTCCAATATTTTCGCTCTGCGCATAAAAGGAGAAAGCGCATTTTCCTTTGCGCTTTTTTGCACTGCCCTTATTGTGTGCACAATGCGCAAAAAGAGGCAAAAGAACATGAAATGCTCATGGCGCATTTACAGTAGTAAAAAATTTTTAAAAAGCAAAGGGCGTTATTTCCATGGATGTTATTTTATGCAATTGTAGTTTTTTTTTAAGTCACCGTATGACAACTCCGGTTTAGAGGCTGTCCATGTTTCCGGTTTCAGTCTGGATTGGAAGTTGGGTCGGTAGTGCAGTTCACACTTCCAGCTTAGGGACTGGACCGGAAATATGGTCGGTAGTGCAGTTCATATTTCCGGTTCCGATCTAGACCGGAAATGGGGTAGGTAGTGAAGTTCTCAATTCTGGTTTGGGGGATGGACTGGAAATTTTGTCGGTAGTGCAGTTCATATTTCCGGTTCCGTTTTGGACCGCAAGTTGGCTCGGTAGTGTGGTTCATACTTCCGGTTCCGGTCTGGACCGGAAGTTGGGTCGGTAGTGTGGTTGATATTTCCGGTTCCGGTCCGGAAGTATGACCCGACTATGGACATCATATTTATATGGGATCAAGAATACAAAAGGAAAGAAGAGCGATTTAATGCTGCAAATCCAAATGTCTTAAAATTACGTCACTAGGAAAGATGTATGAATTTTGCAGCACTGAATAAACTCAAACTATAATTATTTGCTTTTAATATTATATTATAATAATTGAGGTATGAATTTTGTCGAACTGTTTGGTTTTTATCCAAAGTTATGTAATTAGTTTGGCTTAAGTGCATTTTCAATTTAATCTTTTGATTAAATTATTTTTATTCTAGAAAGAAATTCTTAAACATGTAAATATTGAACATTCAAAGAAGTTACAGAAATCAAAAGTTTAAAAAAGTTGAACACGATAAGAAATAGAGGGTTGCACGAATATACTCGCAAGTACTCGTATGTATGTTTTTGTGTGTACGCATGTATATTTTTTAGTATGTATGTGTGTATATATGTATGTCTATATGTATATTTGGTCGTGGCTATGTATATACATACATATACATGCATATACATATACGGATAAACATAAGAACATACATATACGCACACATGAAATTCATACGAGTACATTCTACGAATACATTTATGTACTCTTTGCAGCCCTCTAATACGAAAAACATAGTGAAGTTCCGAGCCTGTGATTCCAATTATATTCACGAGATGGCGACTCATCTGTTAATTGGTACAAAATAATAGAGTTTTCGCTGGTAGTTGTTTGCTGCCTTCGCTGGCAGTGTCCTCTAGGGGAAAAGAGCTCTGATGAGGAGACTGTGGGGGTCTCGAAACATCTGATGTTTAAATTCAAAGCGCGCTTAACTAATCCAAACTAATTAAATAACTTTGGATTATTTTAAAATTTGTTTTCATAAAGAAAATGTAAAAAGGCTCGCCAAAATTAAATATACGCTTTTTGAGTTTTCTAACAAAAAAAAAAACGCTTTGCCCCGCAACTAATTATGTTGTAATCGCTCGATTGCGAACGTTATTAAATATTCTGAAGAGCTGCATATAATATAAATTTAGCACACAACTTACACAGTAAATAACACTACAAAAACCAGCTACAATAATAATAAAGTTTTAAATTTATAACAAGCTTCTGCCAAATTTACGTATCTAAAATATCCTTATCTATAATGAAACTCAATACAATTCACTTTGCACGTTCCATTTCATGATATCTTTCTTTTCCTTTTAAATATATAGAAAACAATTACCTTTTTTATTCAATAAAATAAAAGAAAATCTTAAATTTTAAACAAACAAAAGTCAATGGAAAATATTTGGAGCACACTATTATATATTAACCCTAATATAACTCATTAACCCAAATGTAGCAGTCTGAGAAACCAAGCGAAGATTACTATAGAAAAAGCATTCTTTAGTTCGAGCCGTGCTCTTATCAATCGACAAATTATTTGTGTGCAAAAAATAGTTTTTAGAGGTCCGTATCTAAAGTGTTACAAAAAATCGTATTATGTAAAAACTTGAAGATTTACAGTAAGCGTAATATTCCAGAGACTACAACAAACAAAACAAAGTTAAAATACAATAGTAGTAGTGTATCTTGGTGAAGTAGCTTTCTCTTTCATCAATTGCAGCTCATTTGATTAATTTTTTTAGCCATGCTTAACGACATTTGCAGTTCCAAAGTATAGATGAGAGAAGAAATTTAAAACAGTATGCACCTTCTGTTATTACTGTTGTTTCAATATTTACTCAATATCAAGGCAGCAACATTCTTCTATATTTCTTATTTATTACAAGTTGGAAAACGTTGTAAGAATATTAATGTGACTCTTCTGTAGCACATGAACCATACGGGGATGCTGTCGATTTCTTCTATATTTTGTATCGATTTTTAAAATTTATTTTTTATCTTTTTTTCTGTTATCAATGACTGGTTTTCTTTGCTGTTTGGTATCTGAAGGAAATAAATTGTTTATGTGAGTTAGGAAGAAGGTATAAAAAATATCCCTAAAAAATGTATTTTAGTGACGGAGTTGGTTTCTTTAAATCCCTTGGATATTCCTTTATATTTTTATAAATATTTTTTATTTTTTTTTTTATTATTTATTTAGTACTTTTTATTGTTTTTATTTCATTTGTCTCATCTTTTTGCCGATTTATATAAGTAAATCTTTAAACATCGCCTAAAATTACTGCAGTTAAAATACGTTAGGAAAAGTAATTTCAATTAATTTAGTACACTGATAGAAAAACCGCCATAACTCTGATGTAATTTGACATCGATGATATGTAGTGATGCCAATTTAGCCATTTTCTGGCTAAATTTAACCATTTTTCATCCAGTTTAACCAGAAGAAACGTTAATTTAGCTGTTAGCTATTTTTTAGCTAATTTTATTTTAATCTAACCATTTTTTAGTAATTTTTTCATATATGAAATTTTTTCAAGATTTTTCATAAAAAATTTAAACTCGCAACAAAGGAACACTGATTTACTTCCAAAAAATACAACACAGTAATATGTTATTCTTTTCGCACGTATGAGAAGAAAACAAACTTTGGTAAAATCTCAAACCATTTTTCAGAGATGGAAAAAAGGTTTTTTTTATTTACATTAAAAAATCACCGAAAAGTGTTTGCTTTATAAAAAAAATCTTTCTTGGCCGCAATAATGCCTAATGGCAATCGATAGGAGGCAAAAATAGACTTTAGATTTTGAAACTTTCTGAAATACTTGCATTCAGAAATTATGCCAAGCAAACTTTTCAAAATGAAAAGTGTTTCGTTTATAAAAATAAAAACCATCGGTGAGCGCAATAATGTCTAATGGCAATCAATAGACGGCAAAAATACAATTCAGAAACAAGGGTTATCACTTTCTGAAATACTTGCACTAATAAGCTATACTCAACAAACATTTTAAGATTGACAAAAATAGCTGAAAAAAATTTTGCTAATAAAAAGAAAAAACTTCGGCGACCGCAATAATGGCAATCCATAGGGGTTTGTTTTTTTTACAAAAGAGAAGTAAGAAAATCAGGCAATTAATGCCTTCCAGTTATTAATTAATGTTTTACCTTCTTTGGTTTGGGAAAGCGATAATGTAGAGAGAATAGGTGGTGAAATGGGAGAGAGGAACAAAGCTTAATTCATTTGCAACACTTCTATTGCACGTTTTTTAGGGCACTGTTGCCCCTCTGGTGTCAAGTAGAGGCTCCGACTTGTTTAAGCTATGTAGCCATTTTATTAGTTCTTTTACTTCGCCGACGGTTCTTTTACAATACCGACGAAGGAGGGTGCTGTGAGGTGCATTAGGATATGTTAGTATTAATCGCTGCCGGTACTGTCAAAGTGATCAGTGCGATGCCTTCATCACTTTTGCAGTCCAACAACAACCAACACAATAACGCACATGATAAAAATGCATAATGTTGGTGGCATGTCTGGAGGTAGCCTCACACAGAAAAATTTCCATGTAAAATCGTCGAAAACCAGGTTAATTTAACGTTTTTCGGTAGTGATTTTGCTTCATAGGTGTTTTATGTTAAATCAACATGATTTACAATAATCTTGAAAGAAAATTTTTCCTTTTGGATTAACTATATTTCATGTTGATTCAATATTCCAGTACAGTTAAATCAAAATGAAGCTGATACTGAAATAATACGAAAAATCATATTGAATCAAAGTAATTTCGAGTTGAAACAACGTGAATTTGATATTGGAATAACACAAAGAATCATGTTGAATCAAATTTATTTCAAGTTGAAACAACGTGAATTTGATATTGAAACAGCACGAAGAATCGTGTTGAATCAAAGTTATATCAAGCTGAAACAACATGATTGTAATGTAGCTATTTTATTAATTATTTTACTTACGTGATAGTCATCAGAAAATTTTGCGTTGTAGCTGACTGCCCCAGCCAAGATTTGAGCTCGTGCCACCTGCATGATAGCCCACGCGCTAACAACTGCAGCCACAACAGCTTCAAACTTTTCTTTACTTATACACTAAATACATACCATCGTATGTAAAATGCATTTCATTTTAATTCAACATGATTTATATGATTATTTAACATAAAACTTATTTGAAATTAAAGTTATAGTCATGTCGATTGAAAATGAAACTTAACGTTTATAAAAAAATTGTTTTAACGGTGATTTAAGGTTAGATTAATAATTTTCCGTTTAAAATTAATATGCAACAATGGTAATTTTAAATCAGCAGCAGTACATTTTCGCTGGTAATTCGTTCTTTTCTCGTCTACATAGATGACACATGTAAGAATAAACAACAACAAGTCACACAACTGAGCAGAACAGTGAATTGTAGCAATGAACAAAGCAAGTAAACACTAACACACTCAAACGACAAATTATTTCTTGTAAATTTAATATGATTTGCAATCAAAATAGCGGCATGTGGATTTTACATTCCTTTTTTTCTGTGTGTGGTATTAGAGAGTAGATGTATAGTGCTTTTAAGCTCTATACTAATTTGTGTGCTATATATTTTTCTCAAAAATCATTCCCAGAACAACCGCGAAAGCAGATATAACTCTCAATACACAAAAATTTAAAAATATCTAAATATAAAATTTTAATTCATAATATGAATCTTACATTCCCATATTTACATTAGTTACTTTGGTAAACAAAAATAAAAACAACACAAAATGTACGTTTAGAATAAGAATTAGCCATATAATAAGTGACAGTCATAGCATTATGACACTTAAAATATAACAAAATTCTATAATGACTTTTGTCGTCAGATTGATGTGAGTTTTTGTTGTATTGATGACATTTTTCATAGCACTGATATCAGAGCTCTTGTGTTAGGGCGTCATCAATGCGATGATACATTTGTTTATAAGTGTATATAAAACTGCTACCAGAACTCGGCGGTAAGCTTTGTTGTTTCCTCGAATTGAGGTTATTAAAGTTTGACTTTTAGCTAATTTAACCTGAATTGATCACAGTCTTATAATACACATTGATATTGTATATCGTGAAATTAAAGGAAACACGACAAGCTAATTTAAGATTAGGAATTTTGTTAAATCGTATTTAGCAAAATTTTAAGTTTGACCTCAAAGGGTTAATGCATAGAGCAGTTCGCTTCACTTCAAATTTTCAATATATCAGTTTTAGATAAAGTTTCATAATAATCCGCATGGACTTTTGTGAAAATCGAAAGTTTAACTTTCTCCATACATCCAAATGCCACCCTAATGTGCACATGCATGTAAATATACATACATACATACATACATACATATATATTTTGTTATTTACAAAAAATTTATCTGTTTTAGCAAGTCTTCATTGAATTTTGTTTTTCGTTTCGCAAACATTTTCGTAATAAACTAATATGTTAATATATGGAAGTATGTACTCGTATATATATAGATACATATATTTAAATTTACACATAAATATTTATAAGCAAAAATGCGTATGTATATTGAAAATAAAATTACCATAAACTCTTATATATTTTTCATAAATAAGGAAAACTTATCGCACACGCATGCAAAGAGCAGTCGCCATGCGTCCCCTAAATATGTATGTATATGATTCGGATTTTCTGCGTCCTTTCTTGTTTTTGATGAAACTAAAAAAAGCAATCGAAGTTCTCGAAACTGCCTGTTTATAAAATATTAAAACACATTCACATACGCATAAAATGTGCGTGCTTTTTACGTCTGTATAATAATTTATACGAGTATGGATGTTTTGTTTAGATCAAGATTACAAAGAAAAAGGTTCCAAAAGTTTAGTAGACGTTGCTGCAGTCATTTACAAAAAATAGGTATCGAATCGCCCACAGTAGCACTTTAGTCAGCACATACATATGTACATATAACAGTACTTAGCCACAGAAAACAATGTAGAAAAATAAAATGTTGCTTAAAAGAAATGGCAAATATTTTTTTTTGCAAAAGACATTAGAAATGATTTATTTTATACTCAATACAAAAAATCATTCACTACACAGAGAAAACAGATTCATTGTGTCAACCGAATTTGTTGCCAATCGAATTTTGTCTATTGCGTGTACTATCACAACATTCGATTGTAACTATTGAATTAAAAAAACAATTCGAATAGGGAAATATCTTAATTTTTATTTAAAAATTGCATATTAATTAGACTTGCCCACTTTTGAATGAAAAAATAGACATATTTTATAAAGTTTTCCTTTATTATAAAGTAAAAGTAGTATGATAAAAGTATATGTTGCTACTAATTAACATATTTGCACCTCCAAACAAAACAAATCATATGAAGTGGTGAAAGAAGGAAAAAGCGTTTAAGAACATAAACAAATAGTTCTAGAATGGATATCAAGCTGTACATCGATAAGTTTTAAGCATTGGAAAGAAGCGAAAATTTCCTTTTACGCAGTGTATTATCTTCGTATGGCTCTGCCTGTGAAATCGGACAACACCTTTGTTGAAAACTGTCTTTTTAACACAAACGTACTAATTAAATCCATTAAGTTCTAGGTTTCTGTTGGTAGAGCAATATAATGTTCAGAAAGTCGCTCTTCATTTAGCAATACATATAAGTACATATATCTTACCTTTTTTTGTAAATAGCAAATAGGAGTGGAGCTCTACAACTTTTAGATTTCTTGATTCAAATTTTAATTTTTGGAAACACCAAATCAGCACTTTCGAGATCATAACCGAATTTTTATAATACGTATTGTTTATTGTAAGTGAAAACACAGCCGAAGTATATTATTCCAGATATAAGAATAGACAATTTTTTTGTATAGATAAAAAATTGATCAAATTAGTTCAATTTTAATAGTTGTAACCGTTTTCCACCTAATTTATTCTCTCTGTGTAGAAATAAAAAAAACATCTAAGAAAAAAATACACAATAAATTTCTTATAAAAAACTTTTATTGCCTTAAAAGAAGTCCCTTTTACCCCAACTCAGTGCCTCAAACATTATGTTAATAATTTTAAAAAAATTCGCCTAGAATATAGTTAAGAAATAATTCTTAAAAAAGCCCGACTACAAAACACGCGTCGGACTACCCACTTTCCGGATCAAAAATGTATTTTTACGACAACTAATAATTTGTGCCAAGTTTCACAAGAGTCGCTTTAGTAGAAGTATTTAAAAAGAAGATCAACTTCGGATGGGTGTGGCACTATCCACTTTTGAAATCAGTATTGGCCTCGGAGCCTAATGTGTGTAAAGTTTCTTAAAAATCGGTAAAGTAGAAGTAGTTGAAAAAGATTAAGTACTACGTTTGGGTGTGGCACTTCCCATTTTTTTCACCATAATATTGTATTGTCACGATTAGTAAATGTATATGCAAGGTTTCAACGGAATCGGTTAAATGCACTCTAAAACACTTTTGTTGAAAGTTAGGTCGATAATAGTCGGCAACACTGTACTGATTACACTAGTTCACAAAATTTCAACTTTTGGCAATCACCTCAAAAATTAAATGTTTTCTAAGGTAATTTGGGGTCACTGAACACGAATATGACATTCATTTATTTTTCTTAAGAACCGTTTTCGAGATATTCGCGAAAAGCGTGTTTTTTGCAGTTTATAAAGTTATTTCTAAAAATCTTGAGTACTGTTTACTTGAATTTAGCAAATTTGGCATTGTTGCATAGATATGTTTTTTCTCTTCAAAATGTGCTGATCGGATCAAAATTCAATGAGTTACAGGTCTTTAGATATGAAAAAAACTTTATTTTTTCACGTTTTTTTAAATTTACGATTTTAAGTCGCTCCAGTAAGGCAAAATAAATTTTTTTAAATTTATTTTAGACCCACATCTCAAAGAAAATTTTATTCCAAATATAGCAAGCGTAATATTAGTTACATCGGACAAAATTTGAGGAAGTTACAACATATTTAGTGAACACATCAAAATTTTAATGTTCATAGATTTTAATTTTCATAGATTTAAACATGTTAGAATTTAAGGCAAAATTTTTTAAATAAACCTATTTTGTTTTGAAAATATTCACCAGTAAAACTTAATTCCTTTAGACCGAGCAAAGCTCAATATTATTTCACTTTAAGCAATAAAGTGCTAATTTTACTCATACATTAACCAAAAATCTGCAAACACACAAACAGACATACTCCTCATTTTTATTTAATATATGGATATGGATTACTGAAAATATGTTCAACTTAATTGAACATGCACATTTGGTTTTGTTTCTTAGGTCGTTGACAAAGAGGTCTTAATTCCTTAACTTAACTCCTTGACTTAATGCCTTTTAGCCTAACGTCAGAGATTTATAATTGATATTTTTTCCGGGAAAACCTTATTATAATTCTTGTTATTTGCTAATTATCATAAAATACTAATCACTTTACATTTAAAAGAACTTACTGCCTGACCCTTGATGTCGAAAGAATTCTTAATAAAATTCTAATGTCAGGCAGGTAATATTAAGTTAATCTTAATAAGGGACAACCGCAACCAGATGTGGCATCTAAAGTAATTAGCAAAAAAAAAGAAACCTAATTAGGTTATTAAATAATGGAAAATGCATTTGTAAACACTTATAAAGTAATTTATAACGAACCCCATTCGTCATCTTATCGGCAGTTCGTATACCTGCTGGATTTAAACATGTTGATATATAAGGAAAATTTTTTAAAATAAAAATTCAGTGTATTACAAAACCTCACCAGTAAAACTTAATTCCGCAAATACTTTAGACCAAGCAAACCTCAATATTATTTCGCTTTAAGTACTAAGGTTCTAATTTTCGCATACATTAGTTTCGATTCATCTCAACATCCTTCCAGTACGAGAAATTTCCAGCTACTAGGAAACGGTAACCAAGAGAAAAACACCCAAAAGAAGTTACGTGCCATACCGAAGACAAAATTTAAAGATCACAGCTATGATGAGCCATTCAGAGTTTCAGAGGGCTGATGAGGCTAAATGTGGAACATCATCTCCCATTATTAAAGGCCAGGAAGAGAAAACCGAATTCAAGGAGGACCTGCGTAAAGATAAGAACAGTGCAACTACATCGGATACAACAGCTCCAGAACCTTTCAGGCAGACAATGCAGCACATACGTGAATTTATTCCCTGTTCTCCTAGACCCCTCGGTTCACTAGTAGCGATGGTTGACATTGAAGTATTATACAACTTTATTTCCATTCAGTGGTCCCAAGAAACATTTGAAAAATACAGAATTGCAAAAGCAAGGGGTGATAACCAATACGCATGGAACATGCTAAACGTTAGTGCAATTGAGATGGTGTCTCCTAAGATTCTGACAGATGATTTTACGCAAAAATTAGCAAATAGGTTGGCTAAAGCACTTGGTCGCAGCATATCGGAGAAGGTATCAGAAATCATGCAGCACATGCAAACATTAAAGTCGGCGATCGCCACCTTGTCTAAACAAAGAATTGGTGAATTGCCTGGAGGTGTAAACGGGGGATATCAAATCCCAGTTGATCCTTTTCAAGAGAGGCAGCAAGAAGCAGATCCCAATTTGGATCTATCAATGCAATCTCATCAGGAACCCTGTATCCATAACGAGCAAAACAAATTCACAAAAAAGATTTTGAAATAATCGAATATATAACGATGCTGCTCTTATTAGCAGTTAATTAGTTTTAAGATTTCATGTTAATATTAAATAAAATTTTGCAAATAAAATTTTACAAATAAAGATAATTTTACTATGCAAATAATTTTTCAAAACGATTGGTTTCTTGTCTAAGAATTTAATTTAGAGCAAAATGAAATTTGTGGCTAAAACTATTATCTTCATGATATCCGAAAGAAAGGAGTTTATTTTAATCGGACTCAGAAGTCTAATGGCGTGGTGTGCTGTATCGAAATATGTTGCGGTATTATGGTGCAGTTGAACTGCAGGTTATTTCAACAAAAGTGTGTGCATTTATTTCTGTGGCAATAAGGAATAAGTGCTTAACGCGACTTAATAAAATTAGTTTTTGCGAAAGTTTTTGCTCAACTTCTAAGAGGTGTATAGGCTTATATGGTTTATTTCTTGTGTGATCCTTCTTGGCTTAGGTACGATTGTGACCATTATAACTGTATGTAATAATATTTACGGAATAAAACGGTGTACACGCAAAATTAGCTTAAATCGAATTAAGCACTAACTCCTTGTTGCCACATAATTATAAAGGAGGCCACTTGTTTCAGATATATAATGAAAATTAATTTTTTTTATCATAGTATATTTTTTGTTTTATTTCGGGAGGTTTTGAAAAGTTTTAAATTTTGGGATTTGGAAAAAAAATAAAAAGTCACGAAGAAAGGATTTTTTTTAATAAAAATTGTGAACTAAAAAAAAATATAAAGAGCTGAATTATATAAATGCAGATACTTGCTTAATTTCGATCTGGAGTTTCATATTGTCCTGAATATTCAAACCTAAAATTTTTTCTGAGAAGACTATTTTCGGACATAAAGAAGAACCGAATGTAGAAGTTACACAATTTCCTGAGAAGATTATTTTTGGACGAAAAGAAGAACCGAATTGAGAAAAGTCAACAAATTGAAGGTTTTATTATAATTGAAGGCAAGCTGAAGTCAATATCCATCTGCAAACATACCCACATGTACACATGTATATTCTTGATACTGAATTGATCTACATCAATAATATTTGGAAGAATTGCTTCAGTAATACCTCTATGAACACGGATTTAATTAATTTTCTGGCGCGTGCAATTCAGATTTAAATTGGCTTCCCCATCAAACTATATTAATTGTTCATAGTTGTTAAAGACAGAAAATTTTATCAATTTGGTACATGCGTCTATTGTACGTACATATAAGGATTGTTTTTTTTTATTAAATATTATTTGTGGCGATTTTTTTTTAAAGATTTAAAATAATTTCGAAGCTAATTTGAGTTTACATTTCTTGAATTATGCTGACATGTATTTTACATCTGACATATATATATATATATATATATATATATATATATATATATATATATATATATATATATATATATATATATATATATATATATATATATATATATATATATATATATATATATATATATATATATATATATATATATATATATATATATATACATGCACCATAATACCGCAACATATTTCGATACAGCACACCACGCCATTAGACTTCTGAGTCCGATTAAAATAAACTCCTTTCTTTCGGATATCATGAAGATAATAGTTTCAGCCACAAATTTCATTTTGCTCTAAATTAAATTCTTAGACAAGAAACCAATCGTTTTGAAAAATTATTTGCATAGTAAAATTATCTTTATTTGTAAAATTTTATTTGCAAAATTTTATTTAATATTAACATGAAATCTTAAAACTAATGAACTGCTAATAAGAGCAGCATCGTTATATATTCGATTATTTCAAAATCTTTTTTGTGAATTTGTTTTGCTCGTTATGGATACAGGGTTCCTGATGAGATTGCATTGGATAGATCCAAATTGGGATCTGCTTCTTGCTGTCTCTCTTGAAAAGGATGAACTGGGATTTGATATCCCCCGTTTACACCTCCAGGCAATTCACCAATCCTTCGTTTAGACAAGCTGGCGATCGCCGACTTTAAACTTTGCATGTGCTGGTTGATTCCTGATACCTTCTCCGATATGGTGCGACCAAGTGCTTTAGCCAACCTATTTGCTAATTTTTGCGTAAAATCATCTGGCAGAGTCTTAGGAGACACCATCTCAATTGCACTAACGTTTAGCATGTTCCATGCGTATTGGTTATCACCCCTTGCTTTTGCAATTCTGTATTTTTCAAATGTTTCTTGGGACCACTGAATGGAAATAAAGTTGTATAATACTTCAATGTCAACCATCGCTACTAGTGAACCGAGAGGTCTAGGAGAACAAGGAATAAATTCACTTATGTGCTGCATTGTCTGCCTGAAAGGTTCTGGAGCTGTTGTATCCAATGTAGTTGCACTGTTCTTATCTTTACGCAGGTCCTCCTTGAATTCGGTTTTCTCTTCCTGGCCTTTCATAATGGGAGATAATGTTCCACATTTAGCCTCATCAGCCCTCTGAAACTCTGAATGGCTCATCATAGCTGTGATCTTTAAATTTTGTCTTCGGTATGGCACGTAACTTCTTTTGGGTGTTTTTCTCTTGGTTACCGTTTCCTAGTAGCTGGAATTTTCTCGTACTGGAAGGATGTTGAGATGAATCGAAACTAATGTATGCGAGAGTTAGAAGCGAAATAATATTGAGGTTTGCTTGGTCTAAAGTATTTGCGGAATTAAGTTTTACTGGTGAGGTTTTGTAATACACTGAATTTTTATTTAAAACAATTTTCCTTAAATATCAACATGTTTAAATCCAGCAGGTATACGAACTGCCGATAAGATGACGAATTGGGCTCGTTATAAATTACTTTATAAGTGTTTACAAATGCGTTTTCGATTATGCCACATCTGGTTGCGGTTGTCCCTTATTAAGATTAACTTAATATTACCTGCCTGACATTAGAATTTTATTAAGAATTCTTTCGACATCAAGGGCCAGGCAGTAAGTTTTTTTATATGTAAAGTGATTAGTATTTTATGATAATTAGCAAATAACAAGAATTATAATAAGGTTTCCCCGGAAAAAATATCAATTATAAATCTCTGACGTTAGGTTAAAAGGTATTAAGTCAAGGAGTTAAGTTAAGGAATTAAGACCTTTTTGTCAACGACCTAAGAAACAAAACAAAATGTGCATGTTCAATTAAGTTGATCATATTTTCAGTAATCCATATCCATATATTATATAAAAATGAGGAGTATGTTTGTTTGTTTGTTTGCAGATTTTTGGCTAATGTATGAGTAAAATTAGCACTTATATATATATATATATATATATATATATATATATATATATATATATATATATATATATATATATATATATATATATATATATATATATGTATATAAATAAATAATATACATAAAATATATAAAAGTATAAAAATATATAGGTGTAGAAAAAAATATATGTATGTATAATTAACACTGCACAAAAGAAATTTAAACTTCGATTTTGTAAAAAAAAACAACCTTTTAATTATATATTAAATTTTAAGAATGTTATCTCTTTTGTTTGTTGCAAAATTGCGGTATTAGCTATGCCAATTTACAATATTTTGATTTGTTCAATAAAAATGATCGAGTGGATCTTAGTATAGAAATAATGAGTTACTAAGGTTTTTTTTTATTTGTTCCACGAAATGTTAAGGTAAATTAGACGGGATGAATAGTGAGCTATTCAGGAATCGAAACAGGGATAGCAAGGTAGAGAGGGATCACAGATCAGGGAGGCGACAACCATCTGTTTTCGCTTATTAGGTATCACGTCCTTTTGTTATTATTTCTTTTGTTTCCCTATTTTTTTTTTAGTTCTTTTAACTATATTAGTTTCATTTGATTAGATTCGAAGAGAAAAGCTACCTGTTTTACTATTTTATATTGAGCACCCGAGTCTATCGGCCTAGAAACAAGAACCATCCCAAATTTCCCTGAGCACGGCCGGTACATAAAGTAGCAAAGTTTCTAGGAAGGTAGGGCCAAGAGTGGTGGTTCGTCACACTCTTCAGCCCCATCTTTGGAGCTGTATCCTGGGGTTAACATCATGACAATACGCCAATTCATACTGCAATGCTGGTGAAACAGTGCATTGACATGACGTTAAGATTACTCTTTCCAGATTTTAATATCATTTTGTTAGAAACTGCGCACACAATTTTGACTTTTTTAAATATTTTTTTTTTATTTCACTGTGAGTGAGATCTTCTTCAGCAGAACAATGATTTTGACCCTTTCAGCTTTAAATTGTAAATCGTATTAACGGCTTAGAATGTTCACAAAATTTGTTAAGAAGTAACTATTCACGGTATAGTTTAGTATAAACTAATAAAATTTATCATGATGAGTCACAAATAAATGCACTAATATTGGAAAAATTTTGTTGTGGAAGCTATTCAACCTAACCTAAGGATTTAGATAACGGTACAATATTCATGTTAACTTTTTTGCTAGTTCGACTAACAGTTTTTGAGAAATACATCTTTTTTAAGAAAGAAAATAAAAATCCGGAATCGGTTTATTTTTCGGTTTTTTTTAAATTTTTAAAAAATATTATTAAGAGCTCCTATTTTTTTCAATTTTAGTGCGTTTGGTAGTGCTTTAAAATAATCTGTGAAGAAGTTCTAGATTTGTCACCCTGAAATATATATGTATTGCCAACACCTTTGGCAATACATATGGTATATTCCTGAGTATGCTGACAAAAATTACTACACTGATTTCAAAACTTTTTTTTTAAGTTTAAATTGTCTAAAGCATTGTTTAGGGTAATTAATACATTTTTCAAAGTTAAGAGATATTAATTATTGAGCTTTTCTCAATTTTCAACCATGTTTGACCTCAAATAGCAAAATTAAATAACAAACTCCTACTACTAGCGCCGTGGAATAAGCTGATTCAAAGATCAAGAAAAACTTCATGAATGAATTTGGGAAAAATCACATTGCAAAATTAAAATTAATGTAATTCAATAATTCCAAAAAAAAAAACTTTTTATAAGTATGCGAGTGCCTGCGCCAAAAAATACATGTTGGCATCACAGCTCATTGCGAAAACAATTTGTAGCTGTTGTTGCTTATATTTATTTTCAATTGCCTTTACAACTACAATTTAGAATTGGAAAAAATCAACCGGTCGTAGTATGCAAGTAAAGAAAATAAAAAAGATGATTGATTATGGAGCTCATGTTTTAAGTTTGATATTATAAACTTCTTATTAGTATGACTAGGAGTTTAATATAATATCTTTAGTTGTTCTATGAGAGTTTTGGGTAAAGGTTCCCTGCCGATTTGCATTAGCCCTAATGAAATGTGCATAGGAACTAGTTAATACCTCTCCATAATCAATGTCAATGTATTTTAATAAAATTTTAATATTTTACTTTAAAATTAAAATATTAATTTGGGCAAAAGCACGTTATAAAATTAAAATTACTATAATTTATTAATTCCCAAAGAAAACTTTTGATGAATAATATTTTGCTATTTTCGTTAAACACAAACGTGTTAACTAAAAAATTAATATAGGAAGTTAAAATAACTTGGTTAAATAGTTGAAGTTTCTAGTCCTTAGTACCACCGTCAAAAGTGATAAAAATTAACAACGAATGCTGATTAGATGCTGTAGCGGCCAACGAAATAAGTAAATAATACTAATACGTTCTGCTAGTCTGACTAGATATTCAAAATATTCCATTCTTAAAACCAATTTGATTTACTTTAATTCAAATAATAACTTTCAACAAATGCATTAAGATTTTGTTTGATTTTATGAAAAACATTACTGAATATGTGCTCAACTTAATTGAACATACACATTTTGTTTTGTTTCCTGGGTCGTAAGCAAAAAGGACTTAATTCCTTAACTTACCTCCTTGTTTTAATATCCTTTTGCCTAACGTCTAAGATTTATAATTTATGTTTTTCTTTTCGAGAAACCCCTTATTATAATTTTTGTTGTTTGCTAATTATCATTAAAACTTAAGCAATTTATATTTAAAGCTAACTTATAGCCTGGCCCACGATGTCAACAGAATTCTATCTGAAATTCTAAAACATTTCTTTTGTTTTAATTGTAATTGTTCAAAAGAAATAATTCTGTCGCCATAGTAGGTCAGGCAGGTAATATTAGGTTAATCCTAATAAGCATCAAACAAATGTGGTACATATTCGTAAAACAAATAGCAATAAAAAACCCACAATTAGGGATTTTGAAATAATCGAGAATGCATTTGTAAACACTTATTAAGTATGTAGTAGTGGATAAGGATCGTGATCTTAATAGCAGGTACACAAAACTAGATTTAAACATGTTAGAATTTAAGGCAAATTTTTTTAAATAAACATTTTTTGTTTTGAAAATATTCACCAGTAAAACTTAATTCCTTTAGACCGAGCAAAGCTCAATATTATTTCACTTTAAGCAATAAAGTGCTAATTTTACTCATACATTAGCCAAAAATCTGCAAAAAAAAAACAAACAAACATACTCCTCATTTTTATATAATATACGCACAGAAAAAATTATCATAGGTTTTTATTTTAACACATATGTGTTTGAATTTGTTTTTAAATTTTGTTATTATTTTCTTTGGTTTTTAAATATTCCAATACAAAATTTTGATAGGAAAAAAATTCGATTTTTTTCTTATTAAATATTTACGAATTTTAGTGTTTAATTTTACAAATTTTGTGATAGGTCCCATTTCCGTAAAATAAATATTTGAATTTACGAATTTAGTAATAAAATACGAATCATAGTTTTTTTCTGTGTGGATATGGATTACTGTAAATGTGTTCAACTTAATTGAACATTCACATTTTGTTTTGTTTCTTAAGTCGTTGACAAAAAGGTCTTAATTCCTTAACTTAACTCCTTGACTCAATACCTCTTAGCCTAACGTCAGAGATTTATAATTGATATTTTTTTCCGGGAAAACCTTATTATAATTCTTGTTATTTGCTAATTATCATAAAGTCTTAATCACTTTACATTTAAAAAAAACTTACTGCCTGTCCCTTGATGTCGAAAGAATTCTTCATAAAATTCTAATGTCAGGCAGGTAATATTAAGTTAATCTTAATAAGGGACAACCGCAACCAGATGTGGCATCTAAAGCAATTAGCAAAAACAAAACCTAATTAGGGATATTAAATAATGGAAAACGCATTTGTAAACACTTATAAAGTAATTTATAACGAACCCCATTCGTCACCTTATCGGCAGTTCGTATACCTGCTGGATTTAAACATGTTGATATTTAAGGAAAATTTTTTAAAATAAAAATTCAGTGTATTACAAAACCTCACCAGTAAAACTTATTTCCGCAAAAACTGTAGACCAAGCAAACCTCAATATTATTTCGCTTTAAGTACTAAGGTTCTAATTTTCGCATACATTAGTTTCGATTCATCTCAACATCCTTCCAGTACGAGAAATTTCCAGCTACTAGGAAACGGTAACCAAGAGAAAAACACCCAAAAGAAGTTACGTGCCATACCGAAGACAAAATTTAAAGATCACAGCTATGATGAGCCATTCAGAGTTTCAGAGGGCTGATGAGGCTAAATGTGGAACATTATCTCCCATTATGAAAGGCCAGGAAGAGAAAACCGAATTCAAGGAGGACCTGCGTAAAGATAAGAACAGTGCAACTACATCGGATACAACAGCTCTAGAACCTTTCAGGCAGACAATGCAGCACATAAGTGAATTTATTCCCTGTTCTCCTAGACCCCTCGGTTCACTAGTAGCGATGGTTGACATTGAAGTATTATACAACTTTATTTCCATTCAGTGGTCCCAAGAAACATTTGAAAAATACAGAATTGCAAAAGCAAGGGGTGATAACCAATACGCATGGAACATGCTAAACGTTAGTGCAATTGAGATGGTGTCTCCTAAGATTCTGACAGATGATTTTACGCAAAAATTAGCAAATAGTGTGGATGAAGCACTTGGTCGCAGCATATCGAAGAAAGTATCAGGAATCATGCAGCACATGCAAAAATTAAGGTCGGCGTTCGTCACCTTGTCTAAACGAAGGATTGGTGAATTGCCTGGAGGTGTAAACGGGGGATATCAAATCCCAGTTCATCCTTTTCAAGAGAGACAGCAAGAAGCAGATCCCAATTTGGATCTATCCAATGCAATCTCATCAGGAACCCTGTATCCATAACGAGCAAAACAAATTTACAAAAAAGATTTTGAAATAATCGAATATATAACGATGCTGCTCTTATTAGCAGTTAATTAGTTTTAAGATTTCATGTTAATATTAAATAAAATTTTACAAATAAATATTATTTTATTATGCATATAATTTTTCAAAACAATTGGTTTCTTGTCTAAGAATTTAATTTAGAGCAAGATGAAATTTGTGGCTAAAACTATTATCTTCATAATATCCGAAAGAAAGGAGTTTATTTTAATCGGACTCAGAAGTCTAATGGCGTGGTGTGCTGTAACGAAATATGTTGCGGTATTATGGTGCAGTTGAACTGCAGTTTATTTCAACAAAAGTTAGTGCATTTATTTCTGTGGCAATAAGGAATAAGTGCTTAACGCGACTTAAGAAAATTAGTTTTTGCGAAAGTTCTTACTCAACATCTAAGAGGTGTAAAGGCTTATATGGTTTATTTCTTGTGTGATCCTTCTTGGCTTAGGTGCGATTGTGAGCATTATAACTGAATGTAATAATATTAACGGAATAAAACGGTGTACAAGAAAAATTAGCTTAAATCAAATTAAGCACTAATTCCTTGTTGCCACATAATTATAAGGAGTCCTAGGAAGCTTTTTCCCACTCTTCAGCACCATCTTTCGAGCCGTATCCTGGGGTTAACGTCATGATAATGCGCCAATTCATACTGCAATGCTGGTGAAACAGTGCATTGACATGATCTTAAGATTACTCTTTCCAGATTTAAATATCATTTTGTTAGAAACTGCGCACACAATTTTGATTTTTTTTAATATTTTTTTATTTCACTGTGATTGAGATCTTCTTCAGCAGAACAATGATTTTGACCCATTCAGCTTTAAATTGTAAATCGTATTAACGGCTTAGAATGTTCACAAAATTTATTAAGAAGTAACTATTCACGGTAAAGTTTAGTATAAACTTAAAAAATTTATCATGATGAGCCAGAAGTAAATTCACTAATATTGGAAAAATTTTGTTGTGGAAACTGTTCAACCTAACCTAGGAATTTAGATAACGGTACAATATTCCCGTTAACTTTTTTGCTAGTTCGACTAACAGTTTTTGATAAATACATCTTTTTGAAGAAAGAAAATAAAAATCCGAAATCGGTTTATAAATGGCGAAGTTCTGAGGGAACATACATAAAAAAATACGAATTGATAGTCTTTTTCTTTTCTTGAAGTCGGTTATAAATACAATATATTTTTTATACAAAATTTTTATTGCCTTAAAAAAGCCCTTTTCAACAACTGAGTTCCTAAAAAATTATGTTAATCAACTTTAAAAATCACTTAAGATATAGTTAAGGGAATATTTATTTGCTTACTGTGGGTTAGCTATTCTATATGCCTGCATTTCGTTGCGTGCTAATGCCAACTCATTAGTAAATATTTAGGAGTGTTTGAAAAATTTTTAAGCTCGTACTATTATAAACAGACTCTCGAACATGAAATGAGAATCACAAATCCAAAAGCATAATGGTTTTAAAAAACTTATATAAATAAGACAACATACGACTTTTTTTCGATATGAATTCACTTACTTTTCCTACAACCTTTATACAATTAGTCAACCTTTGGTGGAAATAAATGTATTTATAAGACAAAACAAAAAAACCTCTTATTTACAAGATGTATTAATTTGTTCGAGATATTCTCTAGAATCTATTGAACAATATAATTATATAATATAAGCATACTGATCTACTGAGTAGTTGGCATTAGCACCCAACGAAATGCAAGCATATCGATTAGCTAACCCATAACAAATAAATATATTTTGAAGCATAGATTCTTGAGAATATCTCAAATAAATTAATAAATTTTTTAAAGTTAAGATATATAAATTGGTTAGGATAACTCCATTTTCAAACATCTTTGATCTCAAATAGGCCACTTAAATACAAACTCCTCATACTGGCTGCATGGAGTGAGCTGAGACAGGGATAAACAGAAAGTTGATGAACAATATTTTGCTATTTTCGTTTAACACAAATGAATTAACTAAAAACTGAATGTAAGATATTTTAAAAGCTCTCGTATTATATTTCGTTAAATAAATTGGTTAAATAGTTTATGTTCCAACTAGTTCCACTACTACAGGGATAAAAAATGAGATTTTACAGATTGTATTAATTTTGAAGAAAAAGTGTACTTATTTCCGTCCAATTGTATTAAATTTTTTTAACATTAGTTATTCACATTTAACTAATGTACATAAAGATGCATTTGTACATTTGTACTATAAATTTGTATGCTCGTAAATAACTTAACAACTTAAAAAAAAACGCTCATTGACCTTGTTTTCCGGAGGACGAAATTGATTTTTTTTCTAAAAGTGGATAAAGTTTGGCAATACTGTGAAAGATTTTCTGAAATAACAAAACCACTTAACAAATTCTAAAATAGTTCTATCTCTTAGCATTTTTTATGTTGCATGAAATATGCAATGCATTTTATTCTATATAGTTCGTTTTTTTTCTACGAGTGAAACACTAAAGTAAAGCATACTATATTGTGTATTAAAACAGCATTTTGGAAAAGGGGGCCCAAATTCCCCAATACATTTTATATGAGGATGCTGTTGGCTGAGATTGTTAGCGCGTTTGACTGCAAACCCTGAGGTCTTGAGCTCAAGACCTGTTTCAGGCAAGCCAACAACATCATACATTTTTCTGTTGTGTATTGGTGTGTCATTGTGTTGGTTGTTGTTGGACTGTTAAACTGATGAAGGCATAGCACTGATCACTTTGGCAGTATCGACTGTGATTAATACCAACACATCCTAATGCACTTCACAGCACCCTCCTTCGTCGGTATTGTAGCAGAACCATCGCCGAAGTAAAAGAACTAATAAATGGCTACACAGCTTAAACAAATTAATGCCTCTGCTTGACACCAGAGGGGCTGCAATCCTGCACACACAAAATTTAACAAAAAAAAAACGCGCAGTAGCAGAGTTGTAACTGAATTAAGCTTTCTATCTCTCCCACTTCACCACCAATTGTCTTTACACTATCCATTTCCCGAAAAGGGTAACACTTTAATTATTTAACTAGTAGGCATTAATTGCCTGATTATGTTAAATCTCTTTATAAAAAAAAGTTATGGCCCCTTTTTCCCTAAATGTAGATGTTGGGAAAATCTATTTTTAATTCACTTGGGCGGTGAATATAGGGATAATTCCACTTGTAAAGACTAGGTCCAATTTCATTAAGATCACCACATATGTAGATAGCCTTAATAATTAATATTAATTGTTTAATTTCAAAAGGTACACAAAAGATTTGTTGAGATCTAAATATAAAAGAATCATTTGGGATATACTTCATTTTAAAAACTTTATTATATTTATTTTCAATGCGTCGTTCCAATGTGGCCACACAAACAACGTGTGTGACATTTCTAAATTATACCAGCAAATCCTTTTTTGGATTATATTGAAGACAATCGGTCTCTTGCATATTCAACCATATCAACCAAATTTAACGTGGGATGACAGAAAATGGTTCAAAATTCAAACAAACCCTCAGCGTTGGCAGAAGCTTTTCGAAGAAAATCATCATTTGGTGAAATAAAAATAATATGTGGATATAAAAAATCATCAGAAATTTTTATTCTAAGGCTGAACAATGAGACTTTTACAGAAAACCAAAACAAAAACGCGTTCTTTAAGATTATATGATTTCCTTCATGTCATCTTCTAGATAAGAGAGTTACTACTTTTTTGGAAACCAATATTAAAAAGATATCTGTAAAAAATTCGTGAAGAAGTTTGAAAATCGGATGCAATCAGCGAAGTATATAAAATATCACCATGACAGTCATGACATATAACAATGCGACAAAATCACTTCTAACGCGACAAAAAAAAAATCGGTAAACACAACAATATGTACTGGTATACAGAAAATAATTTTTCAGCTGTTAAATAAAAGTATGTGGAACATTTAAGCTTTAATCCACAAATCCGTTTTCAGTTTTTTCCCAAGATTTTCACTAAATACATCAGTATAGTTTACTCTAACTCGAGAATGGTTTATCCAATTTCAATAACTAATGCACCAAAAAATGCAGAATAAAGTTGCCTTTAAGTCATTAATATCTAATTTTTTCAATTTCCAACTGCTTCGGAGTTATTCAGAAATTAGCTGTGAAAATGCGTTTTTCATGCAAAATGATGTGTTTTTTGTTTTCAAAAAGTCATGCAAAAATGAAGAGGGAAGCTATGTATGTATATTAGGAATATAATAAGCCATAAACCATTAAAATCGAAAGCCAATGTCCATTTTATTCACAATTAGTTGAGGGAACTAATACTCACACACAAATTAAAATTTTTCTGTTGTATGGAAATTTTGATTCTTATCAATGGACCTCCTTCACTTAATTGCAAATAAAATCAACATTTTGCATCGGTTATTTTATTTCTAGTTATCCTACCTGTCAGACTAATGATAACAATTTAAAGTTTTTGCACTTTTAATTTCTTTTAAGAGTTTTTTAAAACAAACAATTAATTTTGCAAACAAAAAATTCGCCGGTAATTTCTGAAGAACTCCGAAACAGTTGGAAACATAAAAAATTATTAAGCATGACTGGCTTATTTATTCAAATCGAATAATCCGTTATCGAGTTAGGGTGAGATATACTGACGTAGCTATTTGAACTATTAGTCATACCCAATATAAAATAATCTGTACATTATAGAAAAAAATTTTTAAATTATTTGAATTTAGCACATTAAACTTTGTATATGCCACAAAATTTTTTATCATCGAACATAATTGAAGTTTTGTCATTCAAAACCATCTTTCAAAGCTGATGAATGCCCTTCAATAAACTTTTATGTTAAAACAGTTTCAAAATTATATATTATTTGATCCAAAGAACTATAAAACGTAAGGCATGATATGTTTCAATAACTATTTATATTTATATCGTCACAGAAAATGCAGAAAGCCCTTTCTAACATTTGAAAAGTTTTACAGAAGAAGCATAAAACTTGTTTAAATGAAAAATATATGGACAATTGGTGCAAAATTTCGCAATAATATATAACTTTGTTGGTCCTTTTTTAAGTATATTGTAAAATTTTGCACTAATTTTCAATATATATTTTTTAATTTAAACAAGTTTCATCCTTCTCCTGTAAAACTTTTAAAAAGTTAGATGGAGCTTGCATTTTCTCTGGCGATATACATATAATAAGTATAAAAAATCATAATTTGCGAGAAAAAAAAAATCATCATTTGGGGAAAAAAATCATCAAATCATATTTTGGTTTAAAAATCATTAAAAATATGATAAGATCATCATTCTGGCAACGCTGCAAACCCTGTCGGAAAATAACAAAACACTCAACTCAACAATTCCTACATCAATCAGCGCTTGAAACTATTTATAGATTCAATATTATTATTCTCATTAGGAAGCATTTTTAATATTTATTGTACGATGCTAAAATTTCTTCCTGAAAAAAACATTTTCTCACGTAAGCTTGTTAAACCAAAATAACGTTTCATTATTAAAATTACTTAATTTAATTTACAGTAAATAGGGTATATTTGTAAATAGTGTTAAATTAGCCATTGGGGCGCTATTGTTCTTTTGACTTGCCAATAGTGCTAAAAAAAAGTACAATTGTACCAACTTTTGTATCCCTGCACTAGTACCCACCGTCAAAAGTGCTAAAAATGAGCAATGAACGCTAATGAGATATTGTGTAGCGGCCGGCGAAATCAATAAATAGAATTGATACGTTCTGCTAGACTGATTAGATATTCTAAATATTCTTAATAACAATTTGCATTTAAGTACATTAATTCAAAAATAAAATAAAAAAATTAAGAGAAGCCGAAATAATTACTTTCAACAATTACACTTACTGCCTGTTCAACGATGTCGAAGGAAAACCTGAGCGATCGAAAGCCACTATCTCGAAATCTAGTCAATTTGGGTTCAACAATATCGACAGCTTTCGTTTGCTTGCACTTACGTGTGTCAATTTTTCTCTCTTAAGTATTAAAATTATACAATAATGTCATATTGTAAATTTTTAGTTTATTTGACGATTTTCATTAAAACACTGTAAATACTACTAAATTGTTTGAAGAAAAATACAACCAAACATAACGACAAGAGAATCCATTGTAAGGTACTCGCAGTTGTACAGGAAATTTTTTTAATTTTCTAACACACCGTCTTCACGAGACATAATTTTGTTCTAACATTTGTCAAAATTCATACATAAAAAAATTAGAAAAATGTTAGCGCTATTTTTTCATATCGACTTTGACTTTTTTCAAGACAAATCAATGGCTCGTGAAGACGCTATGTAATACAAATTCTAGTTTTGTTTGATGGGCCTTACACAGTAAAGAAAACAGAAGTTTTGAATGTGTTAGTGGCTTTGATTTTGTTTAAAAAAATCATGAGTATGTGCACAAATAATAAAAAAAATTAGTAAGAATGATAAAAAAATATTAGAATAAAGAGAGATGTTAGGAGTTCTAAGAATTTAATGGACTTTTATGCAAAATTTTTCACCAGTCGCAAGCAACACAGTATGTGAGTGATTTTGACATTACCTTCGTATTCCTTCGACATTGTTGATTCGGATATCGTATGAAACCACTTACGTTTTCTTTCTACTTGTTTTTCGAGTTATCATTCGTATAGAAAGATATTTATGACTTTGACGCAAATCAGTGTTCTTTCGCTTAGAATGCGCATGAACATCTTTTTTCGACATCGTTGAACAGGCAGTAAGATTTTGTTTGATTATATGAAAATGTTTACTGAAAATGTGTTCAATTTAATTGAATAAGCAATTTCGAAAAGGGCACATATCTGAAATGTTAAACTTTTCAGGAAATGAAAAAAATAATAATTTTCTAATGAAGTACAATTTTTAAAAAATTTATTTATGGATTAAATTTTTCGAAATTAACGGTATTAAGTACAAACAACTTTGAAGAAAAATACTACATTAATTTGCAAACATTTTTATTTTATATAAAGCCCAAAAAGAGCATTAAAAGCGGTGCTGCTCTTCGCTTTTACTCTGTGCTTAAACAATAATTTCGAAAAGGGCACATCTCTTAAGCGTTGTGACCTTTTTCTCTAGATGCCATGACGACGACAGTTAAACGGATGCCAGCAATGTTCCCTTTTCAAGCATAGTGGTGCAGGGAAGAAGTTAGTACTCATTTATATGAAGAAAAGTATTTGTCGATATTGCGAGATGTGCCCTTTTCGAAATTGCATATCCAATTGAACATGCACATTTTGTTTTATTTCTTAGGTCTTAAGTCCTTAACTTAAGTCACTGACTTAATACCTTTTGCCAAACGTCAAAGATTTATAATTAACGTTTTTTCCTGGAATAACCTTATTATAACTCTTTTTATTTGTTTACTAGCCTAGGATGTAAAAAGAATTCTTTCTAAAATTATAAATATTCTTTTGTGTTTTAAATGTAACTGTTCGAATGAAATAATTCTATCGACATAGTGGGTCAGGCAGGCAGGCAATATTAAGTTAATCATAATAAGAAAAAACCGCAAACAGATGTGGCATCTAAAGCAAATAGCAAAAAAAAACACAATTAGGGATTTTGAAATAATCGAAAACACATTTGTAAAGGCTTGTACAGTATTTTATACTGGATAACAATCGTCATCTTATCAGCAGGTATACGAAACTAGATTTAAAGATGTTGGTATTTAAGAAAAAAATTTTTTTTTAAATTCAGTGTATTACATATATTCAGCAATTTAACTTAACTCCGCAAATACTTTAGACCAAGCAAAGCAAATATAATTTTGCTTTAAGCAA
Organism: Panzeria rudis; assembly: GCA_956483635.1. Lineage (NCBI taxonomy): Eukaryota > Metazoa > Arthropoda > Insecta > Diptera > Tachinidae > Panzeria > Panzeria rudis. The sequence continues at coordinate 31,087,857 of OY101449.1, read as the reverse complement.
TAAAGTGCTAATTATACACCTCACAATCCTTGTAGTGCAAGAAAGGTCCTGCTACTGGCAAGGGCAACCAAGAAAATACACCCAAAAGAATCTACGTGCCATACCGAAGTCAAAATTAATAGATCTCAGTTAGCTATGATGAGCCAATCAGAGGTTCAGACTGCTGATGAGGCTAAATGTATAACATCTTCTCCCATTATGAAAGACCAGAAAGTGATAAAAGAATTCAAGAAGGAGCCACGTAAGGACATGAACAGTGCAACTTCTTCGAATATAACAGTTCCAGAACCTTTCAAGCAGTCAATACGGCACATTAGTGAATTTTTTCCTTGTTCTCCTAGACCCCTTGGTTCACTAGTATCGGTGGTTGACCTTGAAGCATTATACAACTTTATTTCCTTTCGGTGGTCCCAAGAACAATTTAAGGAATACAGATTCGCAAAAGCTAGGGGGGATAACCTACACGCATGGCACATGCTAAACACTATAGCAACTAAAATGGTGTCTCCTAAGATTCTGACAGATGATTTTATGCAAAAACTTGGAGATGGTGTGGGTAAATATGTTGGTGAGAAGGTGTCAGAGGTGAATAAATTGCTGTCAGAGATGAATATATTGTTGTCAAAGGTTTGCACCTTGTTTCAACTGTTAAATGCACTCTAAAACACTTTTGTTGAAAGTTAGGTCGATAATAGTCGGCAACACTGTACTGTTCACAAAATTTCAACTTTTGGCAATCACCTCAAAAATTAAATGTTTTCTAAGGTAATTTGGGGTCACTGAACACGAATATGACATTCATTTATTTTTCTTAAGAACCGTTTTCGAGATATTCGCGAAAAGCGTGTTTTTTGCAGTTTATAAAGTTATTTCTAAAAATCTTGAGTACTGTTTACTTGAATTTAGCAAATTTGGCATTGTTGCATAGATATGTTTTTTCTCTTCAAAATGTGCTGATCGGATCAAAATTCAATGAGTTACAGGTCTTTAGATATGAAAAAAACTTTATTTTTTCACGTTTTTTTAAATTTACGATTTTAAGTCGCTCCAGTAAGGCAAAATAAATTTTTTTAAATTTATTTTAGACCCACATCTCAAAGAAAATTTTATTCCAAATATAGCAAGCGTAATATTAGTTACATCGGACAAAATTTGAGGAAGTTACAACATATTTAGTGAACACATCAAAATTTTAATGTTCATAGATTTTAATTTTCATAGATTTAAACATGTTAGAATTTAAGGCAAAATTTTTTAAATAAACCTATTTTGTTTTGAAAATATTCACCAGTAAAACTTAATTCCTTTAGACCGAGCAAAGCTCAATATTATTTCACTTTAAGCAATAAAGTGCTAATTTTACTCATACATTAACCAAAAATCTGCAAACACACAAACAGACATACTCCTCATTTTTATTTAATATATGGATATGGATTACTGAAAATATGTTCAACTTAATTGAACATGCACATTTGGTTTTGTTTCTTAGGTCGTTGACAAAGAGGTCTTAATTCCTTAACTTAACTCCTTGACTTAATGCCTTTTAGCCTAACGTCAGAGATTTATAATTGATATTTTTTCCGGGAAAACCTTATTATAATTCTTGTTATTTGCTAATTATCATAAAATACTAATCACTTTACATTTAAAAGAACTTACTGCCTGACCCTTGATGTCGAAAGAATTCTTAATAAAATTCTAATGTCAGGCAGGTAATATTAAGTTAATCTTAATAAGGGACAACCGCAACCAGATGTGGCATCTAAAGTAATTAGCAAAAAAAAAGAAACCTAATTAGGTTATTAAATAATGGAAAATGCATTTGTAAACACTTATAAAGTAATTTATAACGAACCCCATTCGTCATCTTATCGGCAGTTCGTATACCTGCTGGATTTAAACATGTTGATATATAAGGAAAATTTTTTAAAATAAAAATTCAGTGTATTACAAAACCTCACCAGTAAAACTTAATTCCGCAAATACTTTAGACCAAGCAAACCTCAATATTATTTCGCTTTAAGTACTAAGGTTCTAATTTTCGCATACATTAGTTTCGATTCATCTCAACATCCTTCCAGTACGAGAAATTTCCAGCTACTAGGAAACGGTAACCAAGAGAAAAACACCCAAAAGAAGTTACGTGCCATACCGAAGACAAAATTTAAAGATCACAGCTATGATGAGCCATTCAGAGTTTCAGAGGGCTGATGAGGCTAAATGTGGAACATCATCTCCCATTATTAAAGGCCAGGAAGAGAAAACCGAATTCAAGGAGGACCTGCGTAAAGATAAGAACAGTGCAACTACATCGGATACAACAGCTCCAGAACCTTTCAGGCAGACAATGCAGCACATACGTGAATTTATTCCCTGTTCTCCTAGACCCCTCGGTTCACTAGTAGCGATGGTTGACATTGAAGTATTATACAACTTTATTTCCATTCAGTGGTCCCAAGAAACATTTGAAAAATACAGAATTGCAAAAGCAAGGGGTGATAACCAATACGCATGGAACATGCTAAACGTTAGTGCAATTGAGATGGTGTCTCCTAAGATTCTGACAGATGATTTTACGCAAAAATTAGCAAATAGGTTGGCTAAAGCACTTGGTCGCAGCATATCGGAGAAGGTATCAGAAATCATGCAGCACATGCAAACATTAAAGTCGGCGATCGCCACCTTGTCTAAACAAAGAATTGGTGAATTGCCTGGAGGTGTAAACGGGGGATATCAAATCCCAGTTGATCCTTTTCAAGAGAGGCAGCAAGAAGCAGATCCCAATTTGGATCTATCAATGCAATCTCATCAGGAACCCTGTATCCATAACGAGCAAAACAAATTCACAAAAAAGATTTTGAAATAATCGAATATATAACGATGCTGCTCTTATTAGCAGTTAATTAGTTTTAAGATTTCATGTTAATATTAAATAAAATTTTGCAAATAAAATTTTACAAATAAAGATAATTTTACTATGCAAATAATTTTTCAAAACGATTGGTTTCTTGTCTAAGAATTTAATTTAGAGCAAAATGAAATTTGTGGCTAAAACTATTATCTTCATGATATCCGAAAGAAAGGAGTTTATTTTAATCGGACTCAGAAGTCTAATGGCGTGGTGTGCTGTATCGAAATATGTTGCGGTATTATGGTGCAGTTGAACTGCAGGTTATTTCAACAAAAGTGTGTGCATTTATTTCTGTGGCAATAAGGAATAAGTGCTTAACGCGACTTAATAAAATTAGTTTTTGCGAAAGTTTTTGCTCAACTTCTAAGAGGTGTATAGGCTTATATGGTTTATTTCTTGTGTGATCCTTCTTGGCTTAGGTACGATTGTGACCATTATAACTGTATGTAATAATATTTACGGAATAAAACGGTGTACACGCAAAATTAGCTTAAATCGAATTAAGCACTAACTCCTTGTTGCCACATAATTATAAAGGAGGCCACTTGTTTCAGATATATAATGAAAATTAATTTTTTTTATCATAGTATATTTTTTGTTTTATTTCGGGAGGTTTTGAAAAGTTTTAAATTTTGGGATTTGGAAAAAAAATAAAAAGTCACGAAGAAAGGATTTTTTTTAATAAAAATTGTGAACTAAAAAAAAATATAAAGAGCTGAATTATATAAATGCAGATACTTGCTTAATTTCGATCTGGAGTTTCATATTGTCCTGAATATTCAAACCTAAAATTTTTTCTGAGAAGACTATTTTCGGACATAAAGAAGAACCGAATGTAGAAGTTACACAATTTCCTGAGAAGATTATTTTTGGACGAAAAGAAGAACCGAATTGAGAAAAGTCAACAAATTGAAGGTTTTATTATAATTGAAGGCAAGCTGAAGTCAATATCCATCTGCAAACATACCCACATGTACACATGTATATTCTTGATACTGAATTGATCTACATCAATAATATTTGGAAGAATTGCTTCAGTAATACCTCTATGAACACGGATTTAATTAATTTTCTGGCGCGTGCAATTCAGATTTAAATTGGCTTCCCCATCAAACTATATTAATTGTTCATAGTTGTTAAAGACAGAAAATTTTATCAATTTGGTACATGCGTCTATTGTACGTACATATAAGGATTGTTTTTTTTTATTAAATATTATTTGTGGCGATTTTTTTTTAAAGATTTAAAATAATTTCGAAGCTAATTTGAGTTTACATTTCTTGAATTATGCTGACATGTATTTTACATCTGACATATATATATATATATATATATATATATATATATATATATATATATATATATATATATATATATATATATATATATATATATATATATATATATATATATATATATATATATATATATATATATATATATATATATATATATATATATACATGCACCATAATACCGCAACATATTTCGATACAGCACACCACGCCATTAGACTTCTGAGTCCGATTAAAATAAACTCCTTTCTTTCGGATATCATGAAGATAATAGTTTCAGCCACAAATTTCATTTTGCTCTAAATTAAATTCTTAGACAAGAAACCAATCGTTTTGAAAAATTATTTGCATAGTAAAATTATCTTTATTTGTAAAATTTTATTTGCAAAATTTTATTTAATATTAACATGAAATCTTAAAACTAATGAACTGCTAATAAGAGCAGCATCGTTATATATTCGATTATTTCAAAATCTTTTTTGTGAATTTGTTTTGCTCGTTATGGATACAGGGTTCCTGATGAGATTGCATTGGATAGATCCAAATTGGGATCTGCTTCTTGCTGTCTCTCTTGAAAAGGATGAACTGGGATTTGATATCCCCCGTTTACACCTCCAGGCAATTCACCAATCCTTCGTTTAGACAAGGTGGCGATCGCCGACTTTAAACTTTGCATGTGCTGGTTGATTCCTGATACCTTCTCCGATATGGTGCGACCAAGTGCTTTAGCCAACCTATTTGCTAATTTTTGCGTAAAATCATCTGGCAGAGTCTTAGGAGACACCATCTCAATTGCACTAACGTTTAGCATGTTCCATGCGTATTGGTTATCACCCCTTGCTTTTGCAATTCTGTATTTTTCAAATGTTTCTTGGGACCACTGAATGGAAATAAAGTTGTATAATACTTCAATGTCAACCATCGCTACTAGTGAACCGAGAGGTCTAGGAGAACAAGGAATAAATTCACTTATGTGCTGCATTGTCTGCCTGAAAGGTTCTGGAGCTGTTGTATCCAATGTAGTTGCACTGTTCTTATCTTTACGCAGGTCCTCCTTGAATTCGGTTTTCTCTTCCTGGCCTTTCATAATGGGAGATAATGTTCCACATTTAGCCTCATCAGCCCTCTGAAACTCTGAATGGCTCATCATAGCTGTGATCTTTAAATTTTGTCTTCGGTATGGCACGTAACTTCTTTTGGGTGTTTTTCTCTTGGTTACCGTTTCCTAGTAGCTGGAATTTTCTCGTACTGGAAGGATGTTGAGATGAATCGAAACTAATGTATGCGAGAGTTAGAAGCGAAATAATATTGAGGTTTGCTTGGTCTAAAGTATTTGCGGAATTAAGTTTTACTGGTGAGGTTTTGTAATACACTGAATTTTTATTTAAAACAATTTTCCTTAAATATCAACATGTTTAAATCCAGCAGGTATACGAACTGCCGATAAGATGACGAATTGGGCTCGTTATAAATTACTTTATAAGTGTTTACAAATGCGTTTTCGATTATGCCACATCTGGTTGCGGTTGTCCCTTATTAAGATTAACTTAATATTACCTGCCTGACATTAGAATTTTATTAAGAATTCTTTCGACATCAAGGGCCAGGCAGTAAGTTTTTTTATATGTAAAGTGATTAGTATTTTATGATAATTAGCAAATAACAAGAATTATAATAAGGTTTCCCCGGAAAAAATATCAATTATAAATCTCTGACGTTAGGTTAAAAGGTATTAAGTCAAGGAGTTAAGTTAAGGAATTAAGACCTTTTTGTCAACGACCTAAGAAACAAAACAAAATGTGCATGTTCAATTAAGTTGATCATATTTTCAGTAATCCATATCCATATATTATATAAAAATGAGGAGTATGTTTGTTTGTTTGTTTGCAGATTTTTGGCTAATGTATGAGTAAAATTAGCACTTATATATATATATATATATATATATATATATATATATATATATATATATATATATATATATATATATATATATATATATATATATATATATATATATATATATATATGTATATAAATAAATAATATACATAAAATATATAAAAGTATAAAAATATATAGGTGTAGAAAAAAATATATGTATGTATAATTAACACTGCACAAAAGAAATTTAAACTTCGATTTTGTAAAAAAAAACAACCTTTTAATTATATATTAAATTTTAAGAATGTTATCTCTTTTGTTTGTTGCAAAATTGCGGTATTAGCTATGCCAATTTACAATATTTTGATTTGTTCAATAAAAATGATCGAGTGGATCTTAGTATAGAAATAATGAGTTACTAAGGTTTTTTTTTATTTGTTCCACGAAATGTTAAGGTAAATTAGACGGGATGAATAGTGAGCTATTCAGGAATCGAAACAGGGATAGCAAGGTAGAGAGGGATCACAGATCAGGGAGGCGACAACCATCTGTTTTCGCTTATTAGGTATCACGTCCTTTTGTTATTATTTCTTTTGTTTCCCTATTTTTTTTTTAGTTCTTTTAACTATATTAGTTTCATTTGATTAGATTCGAAGAGAAAAGCTACCTGTTTTACTATTTTATATTGAGCACCCGAGTCTATCGGCCTAGAAACAAGAACCATCCCAAATTTCCCTGAGCACGGCCGGTACATAAAGTAGCAAAGTTTCTAGGAAGGTAGGGCCAAGAGTGGTGGTTCGTCACACTCTTCAGCCCCATCTTTGGAGCTGTATCCTGGGGTTAACATCATGACAATACGCCAATTCATACTGCAATGCTGGTGAAACAGTGCATTGACATGACGTTAAGATTACTCTTTCCAGATTTTAATATCATTTTGTTAGAAACTGCGCACACAATTTTGACTTTTTTAAATATTTTTTTTTTATTTCACTGTGAGTGAGATCTTCTTCAGCAGAACAATGATTTTGACCCTTTCAGCTTTAAATTGTAAATCGTATTAACGGCTTAGAATGTTCACAAAATTTGTTAAGAAGTAACTATTCACGGTATAGTTTAGTATAAACTAATAAAATTTATCATGATGAGTCACAAATAAATGCACTAATATTGGAAAAATTTTGTTGTGGAAGCTATTCAACCTAACCTAAGGATTTAGATAACGGTACAATATTCATGTTAACTTTTTTGCTAGTTCGACTAACAGTTTTTGAGAAATACATCTTTTTTAAGAAAGAAAATAAAAATCCGGAATCGGTTTATTTTTCGGTTTTTTTTAAATTTTTAAAAAATATTATTAAGAGCTCCTATTTTTTTCAATTTTAGTGCGTTTGGTAGTGCTTTAAAATAATCTGTGAAGAAGTTCTAGATTTGTCACCCTGAAATATATATGTATTGCCAACACCTTTGGCAATACATATGGTATATTCCTGAGTATGCTGACAAAAATTACTACACTGATTTCAAAACTTTTTTTTTAAGTTTAAATTGTCTAAAGCATTGTTTAGGGTAATTAATACATTTTTCAAAGTTAAGAGATATTAATTATTGAGCTTTTCTCAATTTTCAACCATGTTTGACCTCAAATAGCAAAATTAAATAACAAACTCCTACTACTAGCGCCGTGGAATAAGCTGATTCAAAGATCAAGAAAAACTTCATGAATGAATTTGGGAAAAATCACATTGCAAAATTAAAATTAATGTAATTCAATAATTCCAAAAAAAAAACTTTTTATAAGTATGCGAGTGCCTGCGCCAAAAAATACATGTTGGCATCACAGCTCATTGCGAAAACAATTTGTAGCTGTTGTTGCTTATATTTATTTTCAATTGCCTTTACAACTACAATTTAGAATTGGAAAAAATCAACCGGTCGTAGTATGCAAGTAAAGAAAATAAAAAAGATGATTGATTATGGAGCTCATGTTTTAAGTTTGATATTATAAACTTCTTATTAGTATGACTAGGAGTTTAATATAATATCTTTAGTTGTTCTATGAGAGTTTTGGGTAAAGGTTCCCTGCCGATTTGCATTAGCCCTAATGAAATGTGCATAGGAACTAGTTAATACCTCTCCATAATCAATGTCAATGTATTTTAATAAAATTTTAATATTTTACTTTAAAATTAAAATATTAATTTGGGCAAAAGCACGTTATAAAATTAAAATTACTATAATTTATTAATTCCCAAAGAAAACTTTTGATGAATAATATTTTGCTATTTTCGTTAAACACAAACGTGTTAACTAAAAAATTAATATAGGAAGTTAAAATAACTTGGTTAAATAGTTGAAGTTTCTAGTCCTTAGTACCACCGTCAAAAGTGATAAAAATTAACAACGAATGCTGATTAGATGCTGTAGCGGCCAACGAAATAAGTAAATAATACTAATACGTTCTGCTAGTCTGACTAGATATTCAAAATATTCCATTCTTAAAACCAATTTGATTTACTTTAATTCAAATAATAACTTTCAACAAATGCATTAAGATTTTGTTTGATTTTATGAAAAACATTACTGAATATGTGCTCAACTTAATTGAACATACACATTTTGTTTTGTTTCCTGGGTCGTAAGCAAAAAGGACTTAATTCCTTAACTTACCTCCTTGTTTTAATATCCTTTTGCCTAACGTCTAAGATTTATAATTTATGTTTTTCTTTTCGAGAAACCCCTTATTATAATTTTTGTTGTTTGCTAATTATCATTAAAACTTAAGCAATTTATATTTAAAGCTAACTTATAGCCTGGCCCACGATGTCAACAGAATTCTATCTGAAATTCTAAAACATTTCTTTTGTTTTAATTGTAATTGTTCAAAAGAAATAATTCTGTCGCCATAGTAGGTCAGGCAGGTAATATTAGGTTAATCCTAATAAGCATCAAACAAATGTGGTACATATTCGTAAAACAAATAGCAATAAAAAACCCACAATTAGGGATTTTGAAATAATCGAGAATGCATTTGTAAACACTTATTAAGTATGTAGTAGTGGATAAGGATCGTGATCTTAATAGCAGGTACACAAAACTAGATTTAAACATGTTAGAATTTAAGGCAAATTTTTTTAAATAAACATTTTTTGTTTTGAAAATATTCACCAGTAAAACTTAATTCCTTTAGACCGAGCAAAGCTCAATATTATTTCACTTTAAGCAATAAAGTGCTAATTTTACTCATACATTAGCCAAAAATCTGCAAAAAAAAAACAAACAAACATACTCCTCATTTTTATATAATATACGCACAGAAAAAATTATCATAGGTTTTTATTTTAACACATATGTGTTTGAATTTGTTTTTAAATTTTGTTATTATTTTCTTTGGTTTTTAAATATTCCAATACAAAATTTTGATAGGAAAAAAATTCGATTTTTTTCTTATTAAATATTTACGAATTTTAGTGTTTAATTTTACAAATTTTGTGATAGGTCCCATTTCCGTAAAATAAATATTTGAATTTACGAATTTAGTAATAAAATACGAATCATAGTTTTTTTCTGTGTGGATATGGATTACTGTAAATGTGTTCAACTTAATTGAACATTCACATTTTGTTTTGTTTCTTAAGTCGTTGACAAAAAGGTCTTAATTCCTTAACTTAACTCCTTGACTCAATACCTCTTAGCCTAACGTCAGAGATTTATAATTGATATTTTTTTCCGGGAAAACCTTATTATAATTCTTGTTATTTGCTAATTATCATAAAGTCTTAATCACTTTACATTTAAAAAAAACTTACTGCCTGTCCCTTGATGTCGAAAGAATTCTTCATAAAATTCTAATGTCAGGCAGGTAATATTAAGTTAATCTTAATAAGGGACAACCGCAACCAGATGTGGCATCTAAAGCAATTAGCAAAAACAAAACCTAATTAGGGATATTAAATAATGGAAAACGCATTTGTAAACACTTATAAAGTAATTTATAACGAACCCCATTCGTCACCTTATCGGCAGTTCGTATACCTGCTGGATTTAAACATGTTGATATTTAAGGAAAATTTTTTAAAATAAAAATTCAGTGTATTACAAAACCTCACCAGTAAAACTTATTTCCGCAAAAACTGTAGACCAAGCAAACCTCAATATTATTTCGCTTTAAGTACTAAGGTTCTAATTTTCGCATACATTAGTTTCGATTCATCTCAACATCCTTCCAGTACGAGAAATTTCCAGCTACTAGGAAACGGTAACCAAGAGAAAAACACCCAAAAGAAGTTACGTGCCATACCGAAGACAAAATTTAAAGATCACAGCTATGATGAGCCATTCAGAGTTTCAGAGGGCTGATGAGGCTAAATGTGGAACATTATCTCCCATTATGAAAGGCCAGGAAGAGAAAACCGAATTCAAGGAGGACCTGCGTAAAGATAAGAACAGTGCAACTACATCGGATACAACAGCTCTAGAACCTTTCAGGCAGACAATGCAGCACATAAGTGAATTTATTCCCTGTTCTCCTAGACCCCTCGGTTCACTAGTAGCGATGGTTGACATTGAAGTATTATACAACTTTATTTCCATTCAGTGGTCCCAAGAAACATTTGAAAAATACAGAATTGCAAAAGCAAGGGGTGATAACCAATACGCATGGAACATGCTAAACGTTAGTGCAATTGAGATGGTGTCTCCTAAGATTCTGACAGATGATTTTACGCAAAAATTAGCAAATAGTGTGGATGAAGCACTTGGTCGCAGCATATCGAAGAAAGTATCAGGAATCATGCAGCACATGCAAAAATTAAGGTCGGCGTTCGTCACCTTGTCTAAACGAAGGATTGGTGAATTGCCTGGAGGTGTAAACGGGGGATATCAAATCCCAGTTCATCCTTTTCAAGAGAGACAGCAAGAAGCAGATCCCAATTTGGATCTATCCAATGCAATCTCATCAGGAACCCTGTATCCATAACGAGCAAAACAAATTTACAAAAAAGATTTTGAAATAATCGAATATATAACGATGCTGCTCTTATTAGCAGTTAATTAGTTTTAAGATTTCATGTTAATATTAAATAAAATTTTACAAATAAATATTATTTTATTATGCATATAATTTTTCAAAACAATTGGTTTCTTGTCTAAGAATTTAATTTAGAGCAAGATGAAATTTGTGGCTAAAACTATTATCTTCATAATATCCGAAAGAAAGGAGTTTATTTTAATCGGACTCAGAAGTCTAATGGCGTGGTGTGCTGTAACGAAATATGTTGCGGTATTATGGTGCAGTTGAACTGCAGTTTATTTCAACAAAAGTTAGTGCATTTATTTCTGTGGCAATAAGGAATAAGTGCTTAACGCGACTTAAGAAAATTAGTTTTTGCGAAAGTTCTTACTCAACATCTAAGAGGTGTAAAGGCTTATATGGTTTATTTCTTGTGTGATCCTTCTTGGCTTAGGTGCGATTGTGAGCATTATAACTGAATGTAATAATATTAACGGAATAAAACGGTGTACAAGAAAAATTAGCTTAAATCAAATTAAGCACTAATTCCTTGTTGCCACATAATTATAAGGAGTCCTAGGAAGCTTTTTCCCACTCTTCAGCACCATCTTTCGAGCCGTATCCTGGGGTTAACGTCATGATAATGCGCCAATTCATACTGCAATGCTGGTGAAACAGTGCATTGACATGATCTTAAGATTACTCTTTCCAGATTTAAATATCATTTTGTTAGAAACTGCGCACACAATTTTGATTTTTTTTAATATTTTTTTATTTCACTGTGATTGAGATCTTCTTCAGCAGAACAATGATTTTGACCCATTCAGCTTTAAATTGTAAATCGTATTAACGGCTTAGAATGTTCACAAAATTTATTAAGAAGTAACTATTCACGGTAAAGTTTAGTATAAACTTAAAAAATTTATCATGATGAGCCAGAAGTAAATTCACTAATATTGGAAAAATTTTGTTGTGGAAACTGTTCAACCTAACCTAGGAATTTAGATAACGGTACAATATTCCCGTTAACTTTTTTGCTAGTTCGACTAACAGTTTTTGATAAATACATCTTTTTGAAGAAAGAAAATAAAAATCCGAAATCGGTTTATAAATGGCGAAGTTCTGAGGGAACATACATAAAAAAATACGAATTGATAGTCTTTTTCTTTTCTTGAAGTCGGTTATAAATACAATATATTTTTTATACAAAATTTTTATTGCCTTAAAAAAGCCCTTTTCAACAACTGAGTTCCTAAAAAATTATGTTAATCAACTTTAAAAATCACTTAAGATATAGTTAAGGGAATATTTATTTGCTTACTGTGGGTTAGCTATTCTATATGCCTGCATTTCGTTGCGTGCTAATGCCAACTCATTAGTAAATATTTAGGAGTGTTTGAAAAATTTTTAAGCTCGTACTATTATAAACAGACTCTCGAACATGAAATGAGAATCACAAATCCAAAAGCATAATGGTTTTAAAAAACTTATATAAATAAGACAACATACGACTTTTTTTCGATATGAATTCACTTACTTTTCCTACAACCTTTATACAATTAGTCAACCTTTGGTGGAAATAAATGTATTTATAAGACAAAACAAAAAAACCTCTTATTTACAAGATGTATTAATTTGTTCGAGATATTCTCTAGAATCTATTGAACAATATAATTATATAATATAAGCATACTGATCTACTGAGTAGTTGGCATTAGCACCCAACGAAATGCAAGCATATCGATTAGCTAACCCATAACAAATAAATATATTTTGAAGCATAGATTCTTGAGAATATCTCAAATAAATTAATAAATTTTTTAAAGTTAAGATATATAAATTGGTTAGGATAACTCCATTTTCAAACATCTTTGATCTCAAATAGGCCACTTAAATACAAACTCCTCATACTGGCTGCATGGAGTGAGCTGAGACAGGGATAAACAGAAAGTTGATGAACAATATTTTGCTATTTTCGTTTAACACAAATGAATTAACTAAAAACTGAATGTAAGATATTTTAAAAGCTCTCGTATTATATTTCGTTAAATAAATTGGTTAAATAGTTTATGTTCCAACTAGTTCCACTACTACAGGGATAAAAAATGAGATTTTACAGATTGTATTAATTTTGAAGAAAAAGTGTACTTATTTCCGTCCAATTGTATTAAATTTTTTTAACATTAGTTATTCACATTTAACTAATGTACATAAAGATGCATTTGTACATTTGTACTATAAATTTGTATGCTCGTAAATAACTTAACAACTTAAAAAAAAACGCTCATTGACCTTGTTTTCCGGAGGACGAAATTGATTTTTTTTCTAAAAGTGGATAAAGTTTGGCAATACTGTGAAAGATTTTCTGAAATAACAAAACCACTTAACAAATTCTAAAATAGTTCTATCTCTTAGCATTTTTTATGTTGCATGAAATATGCAATGCATTTTATTCTATATAGTTCGTTTTTTTTCTACGAGTGAAACACTAAAGTAAAGCATACTATATTGTGTATTAAAACAGCATTTTGGAAAAGGGGGCCCAAATTCCCCAATACATTTTATATGAGGATGCTGTTGGCTGAGATTGTTAGCGCGTTTGACTGCAAACCCTGAGGTCTTGAGCTCAAGACCTGTTTCAGGCAAGCCAACAACATCATACATTTTTCTGTTGTGTATTGGTGTGTCATTGTGTTGGTTGTTGTTGGACTGTTAAACTGATGAAGGCATAGCACTGATCACTTTGGCAGTATCGACTGTGATTAATACCAACACATCCTAATGCACTTCACAGCACCCTCCTTCGTCGGTATTGTAGCAGAACCATCGCCGAAGTAAAAGAACTAATAAATGGCTACACAGCTTAAACAAATTAATGCCTCTGCTTGACACCAGAGGGGCTGCAATCCTGCACACACAAAATTTAACAAAAAAAAAACGCGCAGTAGCAGAGTTGTAACTGAATTAAGCTTTCTATCTCTCCCACTTCACCACCAATTGTCTTTACACTATCCATTTCCCGAAAAGGGTAACACTTTAATTATTTAACTAGTAGGCATTAATTGCCTGATTATGTTAAATCTCTTTATAAAAAAAAGTTATGGCCCCTTTTTCCCTAAATGTAGATGTTGGGAAAATCTATTTTTAATTCACTTGGGCGGTGAATATAGGGATAATTCCACTTGTAAAGACTAGGTCCAATTTCATTAAGATCACCACATATGTAGATAGCCTTAATAATTAATATTAATTGTTTAATTTCAAAAGGTACACAAAAGATTTGTTGAGATCTAAATATAAAAGAATCATTTGGGATATACTTCATTTTAAAAACTTTATTATATTTATTTTCAATGCGTCGTTCCAATGTGGCCACACAAACAACGTGTGTGACATTTCTAAATTATACCAGCAAATCCTTTTTTGGATTATATTGAAGACAATCGGTCTCTTGCATATTCAACCATATCAACCAAATTTAACGTGGGATGACAGAAAATGGTTCAAAATTCAAACAAACCCTCAGCGTTGGCAGAAGCTTTTCGAAGAAAATCATCATTTGGTGAAATAAAAATAATATGTGGATATAAAAAATCATCAGAAATTTTTATTCTAAGGCTGAACAATGAGACTTTTACAGAAAACCAAAACAAAAACGCGTTCTTTAAGATTATATGATTTCCTTCATGTCATCTTCTAGATAAGAGAGTTACTACTTTTTTGGAAACCAATATTAAAAAGATATCTGTAAAAAATTCGTGAAGAAGTTTGAAAATCGGATGCAATCAGCGAAGTATATAAAATATCACCATGACAGTCATGACATATAACAATGCGACAAAATCACTTCTAACGCGACAAAAAAAAAATCGGTAAACACAACAATATGTACTGGTATACAGAAAATAATTTTTCAGCTGTTAAATAAAAGTATGTGGAACATTTAAGCTTTAATCCACAAATCCGTTTTCAGTTTTTTCCCAAGATTTTCACTAAATACATCAGTATAGTTTACTCTAACTCGAGAATGGTTTATCCAATTTCAATAACTAATGCACCAAAAAATGCAGAATAAAGTTGCCTTTAAGTCATTAATATCTAATTTTTTCAATTTCCAACTGCTTCGGAGTTATTCAGAAATTAGCTGTGAAAATGCGTTTTTCATGCAAAATGATGTGTTTTTTGTTTTCAAAAAGTCATGCAAAAATGAAGAGGGAAGCTATGTATGTATATTAGGAATATAATAAGCCATAAACCATTAAAATCGAAAGCCAATGTCCATTTTATTCACAATTAGTTGAGGGAACTAATACTCACACACAAATTAAAATTTTTCTGTTGTATGGAAATTTTGATTCTTATCAATGGACCTCCTTCACTTAATTGCAAATAAAATCAACATTTTGCATCGGTTATTTTATTTCTAGTTATCCTACCTGTCAGACTAATGATAACAATTTAAAGTTTTTGCACTTTTAATTTCTTTTAAGAGTTTTTTAAAACAAACAATTAATTTTGCAAACAAAAAATTCGCCGGTAATTTCTGAAGAACTCCGAAACAGTTGGAAACATAAAAAATTATTAAGCATGACTGGCTTATTTATTCAAATCGAATAATCCGTTATCGAGTTAGGGTGAGATATACTGACGTAGCTATTTGAACTATTAGTCATACCCAATATAAAATAATCTGTACATTATAGAAAAAAATTTTTAAATTATTTGAATTTAGCACATTAAACTTTGTATATGCCACAAAATTTTTTATCATCGAACATAATTGAAGTTTTGTCATTCAAAACCATCTTTCAAAGCTGATGAATGCCCTTCAATAAACTTTTATGTTAAAACAGTTTCAAAATTATATATTATTTGATCCAAAGAACTATAAAACGTAAGGCATGATATGTTTCAATAACTATTTATATTTATATCGTCACAGAAAATGCAGAAAGCCCTTTCTAACATTTGAAAAGTTTTACAGAAGAAGCATAAAACTTGTTTAAATGAAAAATATATGGACAATTGGTGCAAAATTTCGCAATAATATATAACTTTGTTGGTCCTTTTTTAAGTATATTGTAAAATTTTGCACTAATTTTCAATATATATTTTTTAATTTAAACAAGTTTCATCCTTCTCCTGTAAAACTTTTAAAAAGTTAGATGGAGCTTGCATTTTCTCTGGCGATATACATATAATAAGTATAAAAAATCATAATTTGCGAGAAAAAAAAAATCATCATTTGGGGAAAAAAATCATCAAATCATATTTTGGTTTAAAAATCATTAAAAATATGATAAGATCATCATTCTGGCAACGCTGCAAACCCTGTCGGAAAATAACAAAACACTCAACTCAACAATTCCTACATCAATCAGCGCTTGAAACTATTTATAGATTCAATATTATTATTCTCATTAGGAAGCATTTTTAATATTTATTGTACGATGCTAAAATTTCTTCCTGAAAAAAACATTTTCTCACGTAAGCTTGTTAAACCAAAATAACGTTTCATTATTAAAATTACTTAATTTAATTTACAGTAAATAGGGTATATTTGTAAATAGTGTTAAATTAGCCATTGGGGCGCTATTGTTCTTTTGACTTGCCAATAGTGCTAAAAAAAAGTACAATTGTACCAACTTTTGTATCCCTGCACTAGTACCCACCGTCAAAAGTGCTAAAAATGAGCAATGAACGCTAATGAGATATTGTGTAGCGGCCGGCGAAATCAATAAATAGAATTGATACGTTCTGCTAGACTGATTAGATATTCTAAATATTCTTAATAACAATTTGCATTTAAGTACATTAATTCAAAAATAAAATAAAAAAATTAAGAGAAGCCGAAATAATTACTTTCAACAATTACACTTACTGCCTGTTCAACGATGTCGAAGGAAAACCTGAGCGATCGAAAGCCACTATCTCGAAATCTAGTCAATTTGGGTTCAACAATATCGACAGCTTTCGTTTGCTTGCACTTACGTGTGTCAATTTTTCTCTCTTAAGTATTAAAATTATACAATAATGTCATATTGTAAATTTTTAGTTTATTTGACGATTTTCATTAAAACACTGTAAATACTACTAAATTGTTTGAAGAAAAATACAACCAAACATAACGACAAGAGAATCCATTGTAAGGTACTCGCAGTTGTACAGGAAATTTTTTTAATTTTCTAACACACCGTCTTCACGAGACATAATTTTGTTCTAACATTTGTCAAAATTCATACATAAAAAAATTAGAAAAATGTTAGCGCTATTTTTTCATATCGACTTTGACTTTTTTCAAGACAAATCAATGGCTCGTGAAGACGCTATGTAATACAAATTCTAGTTTTGTTTGATGGGCCTTACACAGTAAAGAAAACAGAAGTTTTGAATGTGTTAGTGGCTTTGATTTTGTTTAAAAAAATCATGAGTATGTGCACAAATAATAAAAAAAATTAGTAAGAATGATAAAAAAATATTAGAATAAAGAGAGATGTTAGGAGTTCTAAGAATTTAATGGACTTTTATGCAAAATTTTTCACCAGTCGCAAGCAACACAGTATGTGAGTGATTTTGACATTACCTTCGTATTCCTTCGACATTGTTGATTCGGATATCGTATGAAACCACTTACGTTTTCTTTCTACTTGTTTTTCGAGTTATCATTCGTATAGAAAGATATTTATGACTTTGACGCAAATCAGTGTTCTTTCGCTTAGAATGCGCATGAACATCTTTTTTCGACATCGTTGAACAGGCAGTAAGATTTTGTTTGATTATATGAAAATGTTTACTGAAAATGTGTTCAATTTAATTGAATAAGCAATTTCGAAAAGGGCACATATCTGAAATGTTAAACTTTTCAGGAAATGAAAAAAATAATAATTTTCTAATGAAGTACAATTTTTAAAAAATTTATTTATGGATTAAATTTTTCGAAATTAACGGTATTAAGTACAAACAACTTTGAAGAAAAATACTACATTAATTTGCAAACATTTTTATTTTATATAAAGCCCAAAAAGAGCATTAAAAGCGGTGCTGCTCTTCGCTTTTACTCTGTGCTTAAACAATAATTTCGAAAAGGGCACATCTCTTAAGCGTTGTGACCTTTTTCTCTAGATGCCATGACGACGACAGTTAAACGGATGCCAGCAATGTTCCCTTTTCAAGCATAGTGGTGCAGGGAAGAAGTTAGTACTCATTTATATGAAGAAAAGTATTTGTCGATATTGCGAGATGTGCCCTTTTCGAAATTGCATATCCAATTGAACATGCACATTTTGTTTTATTTCTTAGGTCTTAAGTCCTTAACTTAAGTCACTGACTTAATACCTTTTGCCAAACGTCAAAGATTTATAATTAACGTTTTTTCCTGGAATAACCTTATTATAACTCTTTTTATTTGTTTACTAGCCTAGGATGTAAAAAGAATTCTTTCTAAAATTATAAATATTCTTTTGTGTTTTAAATGTAACTGTTCGAATGAAATAATTCTATCGACATAGTGGGTCAGGCAGGCAGGCAATATTAAGTTAATCATAATAAGAAAAAACCGCAAACAGATGTGGCATCTAAAGCAAATAGCAAAAAAAAACACAATTAGGGATTTTGAAATAATCGAAAACACATTTGTAAAGGCTTGTACAGTATTTTATACTGGATAACAATCGTCATCTTATCAGCAGGTATACGAAACTAGATTTAAAGATGTTGGTATTTAAGAAAAAAATTTTTTTTTAAATTCAGTGTATTACATATATTCAGCAATTTAACTTAACTCCGCAAATACTTTAGACCAAGCAAAGCAAATATAATTTTGCTTTAAGCAATAAAGTGCTAATTATACACCTCACAATCCTTGTAGTGCAAGAAAGGTCCTGCTACTGGCAAGGGCAACCAAGAAAATACACCCAAAAGAATCTACGTGCCATACCGAAGTCAAAATTAATAGATCTCAGTTAGCTATGATGAGCCAATCAGAGGTTCAGACTGCTGATGAGGCTAAATGTATAACATCTTCTCCCATTATGAAAGACCAGAAAGTGATAAAAGAATTCAAGAAGGAGCCACGTAAGGACATGAACAGTGCAACTTCTTCGAATATAACAGTTCCAGAACCTTTCAAGCAGTCAATACGGCACATTAGTGAATTTTTTCCTTGTTCTCCTAGACCCCTTGGTTCACTAGTATCGGTGGTTGACCTTGAAGCATTATACAACTTTATTTCCTTTCGGTGGTCCCAAGAACAATTTAAGGAATACAGATTCGCAAAAGCTAGGGGGGATAACCTACACGCATGGCACATGCTAAACACTATAGCAACTAAAATGGTGTCTCCTAAGATTCTGACAGATGATTTTATGCAAAAACTTGGAGATGGTGTGGGTAAATATGTTGGTGAGAAGGTGTCAGAGGTGAATAAATTGCTGTCAGAGATGAATATATTGTTGTCAAAGGTTTGCACCTTGTTTCAACTACAGATTGGTGAGTTGCAGGGAGATGTAAACAGGGGAGATCAAAGCCCAGCTCCTCCTTTTCAAGAGAGAAAGCAAGAAGCGGATTCTAATTTGGAACTATCCAATGCAATCCCATCAGGAGCCTTGCACCCATAAGAAGCTGTATTAACAAAAAACTTTGAAAAATGCACAACAAGAGGTTTTGAAGTAATCGAAGATATAACAATGCTGCACTTATCAGCAGGTATACGAAACTAGTTTCAATATTTCATGCTAATATTAAATAAAATTTTTCAAATAAAAAAAGTTCATTGTCTTCCGAAAATTTACAAATAAAGATTATTTTACTATGCAAATAATTTTAAAAAAGGATTGGGATAAAATAATAAAAACTTTTGTGAGTGATCGATTAATCAGATAAAGCAGACTTCAGATAACTAAAATTAATGTTGAAATTAAAATGAATGTAAGAATTTACAGAATAACTCTTGTATTCTATTTCGTGACAAAAATTGGTTAAATATATGATGTTTCTTTATAAAAAGCATCCGAAAGCACCTTCGGATGCTTTCAAGAACGCTGATGAGATGCTGTAGCGGCATGTCGAAATTAGTAATAGTGATCGGTTCTGCTAATCTGATTGAATATTCGAACTCTCCACTCTTAATAATAACTTGATTTTACATTATTTCAAATAGTGAACTAAAAAGACGTAATAATAAATTTCATACATATGCGTAATTAGTTCAAAAAACAAAATTACCTAAAAAAAATTAATGCATTTAATTCTGTAGCAAAAGGGAACAAGTGCTTAAGTCGACTTAAGAAAACTAATTTTTCAGAAAGTTTTTACGCTGCTGGTAAGAACAAGGTTTATAGGCTTAGATGATTTATATCTTCTGTGTGATAAAACGGCGTAAAAGCAAAATGTGCTTAAGTCGACTGAAGTACTTACTGCTGGCTTTAAATAAAATTTTGTTGTCGAATTTTGGATTTCCTTTTTAAAAAAATTGTGTGTTAACGACATATCTCGAAAACTAGAGCGGGAGTGTAGACTTGCGATCAACGGCCCAAATAAGTATAGGAACTTCAAGTTCTAGGGAACGTAAGAGTTTACCGAAATTTGTAAATTGATGGCTTTGTTGTTGTTGTTATTTTAATAGTAATGGGCTTTTTTCGATTTTGTTTCTTATTTTGTTAAATATGCGATTTAGATAAAAGCCGCTAAGGCAAAAACTATTGGAAAGATTTGGGAACTTGACAAAAATCCAACTTTTAATTGTTAACGAAGCAACTGTGTACACAGAAAAAATTATCATCAAAAAAATTTCAAACAAAAGTTTGTCTAAAAATAAATCTAATTTTCAGTAAATGTTCTATACATATCAATGAATTGTTTGTTTGGC
Source organism: Panzeria rudis (assembly GCA_956483635.1). Classification (NCBI taxonomy): domain Eukaryota; kingdom Metazoa; phylum Arthropoda; class Insecta; order Diptera; family Tachinidae; genus Panzeria; species Panzeria rudis. Next base: position 31,066,888 of record OY101449.1, on the reverse strand, counting down.
TCTTATTTAGGACGCAAACATCAAAAACAACAAGAAAAACTGTGTCATAAAAAAACCCCCGATGACGACATACACACAAATAACAACAAAACACAAAACAACAAAAAGCAACAACAACGATAGTAAAAGCAATGCGATTGTACTAAGTTTGTTTACTGAAGAGTTTTGAGTGAATCAATTCGTTAATGTCGTTGCGTTAATTCTCATTAATTTTTTTAGAGTCTTTGCTAAACATTCAGACTTGAACACGTTTAACAAAGTGAAATTTCATAAATGCTTAATGGATGATCATGCTAATGATCCAGACAAAATTTTTTTTGATATATTACAATAAATCCAGTAAATATTTTTGTTTAATTAAGTAAACTATTTTGTTTAATATTTGTTAGTATTTTTAGACTAATTATTTTATAAACTAAGACAAAAATATTGTTTGATTTTTTTCAGAAAATCCAGTAAATATTTTTGTTTGTTTTAGTACATTGTTTTGTTTACAATTTGTAAATATTATTAGACAAATTGTTTTATATATTTAAACAATTTGTTCATTGAAAAAACAAGTTTTTTTCAATTAAATTGTTGAGATATTTTTGTCTATGTTTACGAATTTGTTTGTTTGTCTGTTGCTAGACAAAATATTTACTATTTCATTGAATTGCTTTACAGAAAATTAAATTTCGTTTTTTCTGTGTGGTTTAAAGATTATATAATTGGATGATGCAATAAGACGAAGAGAACTTATCAGATTTTTATGATTTAAAAGAAGCGCAGCTAACTGCGTTTCGAATCAAGAGATATTACAATAACTAACAATTCTTGCGTTCTTCGGGTGAATCAGTACTTTTTGTTGGCTACAAAAAGCAAAACATTGTTTTGTCCTTCGGTACAAGCTAGAACACTGACAGATACATACTATACCTTAATGATTTAACTTTTGAACTTATTATGAATGGAATTTTTTTTTCTTTTTGCATAGACAACATTTAAATTTTCTCTTTTCAGTGCTTAGTTTTATTTGCTTTTTTGTTCAACAACCTTTGTTAAAAACATTTTCTAAATTGTTAATGTGTAAATCGCAAATTATGACAGTTAAATTAAACTTTTATATTTATGCGTTAATAAATATAAATTTAATTTCGGAATAAAAATAGAACACAACAATAAAAAAATAAAATGGCTCAGTAAACTGAATAATAATTAAAGTTAAATTGGCAATTTATTTAACTATATGCTTTAAAATCTTATCAAAAATTCTTTTATTAGACATTTTAATGGTCTACACTGAAATGGGTTATAAAGAAAGGTATAGAAAAGGAGAGGGTGAAAAAGTGTACTCGTTATAAGTGGAAATTATATTATGTTCAAGTGTTTTTTTAATGTGTGGTAATAAAATAGTGGGAATTTAGATTTTTATTTTCATTCTAAAAAAGCCAACAGTATATAGACAGAAATTATCTATAAAGTAATGCATTTAGTTCCTTAGCGAATCTGTTTCTTATCGTATCTGAGGTAGCAGATACCCCGTCTCTTAAGTGTTTTTTTTTTGGCTGGGGAACAAACATAAAGGAGCAATAAGATCGAAATATGCATACCAATAACCAAAGCAAAATAAATCAAATGGACAATTTGAACATTTAAAATTTATGGTATACCTCAGCATAGTTAACGACGCACAAAAGGGGCCCAAAATAAATTTTTCACGGATCCATTCATATCTCCACAACTACAATAGTGAAACTCTCTAAATTTTATGTCGGTGACTTTTAGAACAAATTAAAAAAGTAAAACAATATTGTTGGTATTAGATGGGTGAAACTGGTACCCCCCTTTAAGGCTGTTCCTTATTTAATTTTAATACCTTATAAGTCCGTAGTTCCAAAGCCATTATTTAGGAAACATACAACATCGTATCATATTACTCACATATTAGCCTATCCCTAATGTTGAGAATCGGGTTTTTTACGCATGCGCTTTAAATACTTTCGTAATGACACAATGTACTTCAGGAAAAAAAAGTGGTCCTTTTATGAGCGTTAACCTGCTCTAACTAAACTATCCTAAACTATACTAAACAATAAACTAGAATACGACGTGATAAAACATGTCTGATTTGTAAGTTACGTATGGCTCTCTTTGTTATTAGGACGATGTAATTTGTGTCTTAAATAATGGCTGTGGAACCACGGAATGATAAGCAATAAATTTACATTTGTGTTTTTCGATGTATACTTTTCTTCCAGGCGCCGTGCAGAGGCCAAAGCTGGTTCGATAAAAGCAAGTGATGCTATTAAATTATGTGTAGAATGGTTGATAGTTGTGAGAAGTGAGTAGACCAGCGTTTTCAAAAATTGCCAAACAAATCGAGTCCACTCTAGTGAGCTATGTATTATTTCCCCTTTTGCTCTTCTTCTAACCTTTAGTAAAGTTAACTAATCAAGTATTTTTAGTCTCTAACTTTGATAATAAATTCATCATTTTACTTGCAAAAAGCTAGTCTTTAACCTTCATAAGGTCCTCAAAGTTACTGACGTTAATGTTCTTCGGGTCAAATTTGACCCATATAGAAAATTGTATATGAAGACAATAATTTACTTTACTTAAGTGTATTGTTAGTGTTTATATATTATTTCTAGCTATAATTAGAGTACATAAGCTGCAGTTTTTGTAAACATTTATTGATTTTATATGTACATATGTGAATATATAAATATTTAATGTTACATCGATATTGTTCTTAATTATTACATTGGCTACATAAAATAATTGTTTTAGAGTGCTGTTTGCATATAGATTTTTTACACATACTAATGGCGTTTTATTATCGGTTTTGGGCCAAAATTGGCAACGACTTCTTTTTGTTGCAGTTTTGATTTGCTTGAAGTTGACGGCTGCTGATCCTGCTCAGCTACATCAAGTAGTTTTTGTGCAATTTTTCGTGAAAATGGTACTTTTGGCAAAATTTTTTTCTGCTTTATATAAGGCGTGGTAAGCTGCATACGAAAATTTTCTAAGAAGTGTCTACATTTGACAAAACAGCAAGAAATACTCTGGCCTTCATTATTGGTATATTTCAAAATAATGTTCATACCAGGAGGTGGGAAAAATAATTGAAAACTGGAAATCTCTTCCTTTGTAATTCTTGAACAAGAATAACCTGTCAAGTCTAGCGCCATACTGGTTACATTCTCCGTTCGGACTCTTCCATATCTATCTGTAAGAGGTTCCTTGAAATATCTTATTTCACCATTTTTTGACGGCACTGTCTAAGTAGGCGCAACCCCACTTTCACTATCACTAGAACTGTCAGGCAGCTCAGAATATTCTGGATGATCTTCATTTTATGAACAAGTTTCTTCCTCGTCTGATAGCGCATTCAGTATAATTTTTTTGGACTCGTCAATTTTTCTACAAGAAATAGCAATCAAAAAACTTCCAAGCTTTTCCACGTTTCATAGAAATACGGCCAAGTCACAGAGTTTAATAACGCCCGGAAACGGAATTCAATCTACCCCTAGCTGTCAAACCCTAGCCGAAGCATACCCCAGAATACCCGCGCCGCCAACAGTCTGGACACACCTGACAAATTTGCGTATTTTAGTTTTCTTTTTTAGACACCAGCTGCTACAAAAATGGGGTGGATGAATTCCGTTTCCGAACGGAATTGAACTCTGTGACATGGCCGATAATGTTCGCTAAATATGATGAGGAAAAGAGATAGACATATGTATGTACGTATTCAGTTGTACCAAAGCAAATATGTCCCAAATTGTGCTGTTCAGCATAACAAAACTCGAGCTTTTCACTCCAGGTCAAATTTGACCCGAAGACCTTTTCATAAATGATTTTATTGCATATATATTATTCCGAAAGCCTATTGTGGCTGTTGATATTTTAAATTAAATAAAAGTCATAAAATATAAAAAGCAAAAACCAAAAATTTTCGGAAAAAACCCAATTTTTTTCTTAAAATGGGTCAAAATTGACCCGAAGACCTTATGAAGGTTAAGACACCATCAAAGAATGAAGAAATTAAATCAAAAGTGTTCTGTGTTTTTAATTAATTACTTGAGTGGAGATGAGGATATGATGTTTAATTGACAGTGGTGCTGCTACTACCCTTGGTAATTATGATTTTTTCTCTCAAATAGGAATAAGAAAAAGGTTAGAAAAGCCTGTAATATTACTAAGCACCTTAGTAGGTGATAACATTATTACAGAAAAAGTTATAATTAATGTACCTGATGAATTTATTATCATAGTTAGAGACTAAAAATACTTAAGTACTCGTAGTTAACTTTACTAAAGATGAGACGGAGAGCGAAAGGGAAAATAATATATAACTGGTGTGTATGCATGATGTTTTTTGTATGTGTGCATGCATGTATACATACGTACATACATACCCAGTTAGCATTTTTTTAAGTTTCTAATCAAATTCGAGACTTTTTCGATACAGCGGCGCATTTAAAAGACCAGAATATGCGCTCTTTTTCTGATCATAAATGATACTTTCGTCGGGAGAAAATGGTAACCTACCCGCAACTTTTCTGCAAGAGCCATTTATGACACGTTCTTTCATCAGTTGCGAATCTTGTTCGTGCCATATTTAAGCCTTTTTGTAATCATTTTCGAATCATATTTAAGTCATATTTTTTTTAAAGAGAGGTAACACAATCAGGCAATTAATGCCTACCAGTTAATTAATTAATGTGCTACCTTCTTTGGGAAAGGGATAGTGTAGAGAGAACAGATGGTAAAGTGGGAGAGAGATAGAAAGCTTAATTCATTTACAACCCTGCTATTGCGCGTTTTTTGTAGAGCAGTGTTGTAAGCGTCTCTGGTGTCAAGTAGAGGCATTGAGTTGTTTAAGCTGTGTAGCTATTTTATTAGTTCTTTTACTTCGCCGACGGTTCTACAATACCGACGAAGGAGAGTGCTGTGAAGTGCATTAGGATATGTTGGTATTAATCGCTGCCGGTGCTGCCAAATGATCAGTGCTATGCCTTCATCACTTTACCAGTCCAACAACAACCAACACAATAACACACCAATACACATGAGAAAAATTCATGATGTTGTTGGCTTGCCTGGAACTAGTCTTGAACTCAAGACCTCAGGGTTTGTAATCAAACGCGCTAACTACTCAGCCAACAGCACCCTCAATATTTGTAATCATTGTGAGTAAAAAGTTATCCAATATGGATTGAGATGAGAGGAAGATGGATGGATGTATTCCAAATGCGCTTACATCATGTTAAATATTTATTATTTCTTATTTTAATGACTGATTTTATATTTCTACATACTGTTTGTATATTAAATCTACTGGGAACCGAACCAAGCTCCTTTCCGCTTGTAGTCCCACGTACCAACCACTCAGCTAATGCACTGTATACAACAACGGTAGCACTAAGTTAATATAAACTTTCTCCTAACCAGTCAGTATTTTATAAAATTATTGATCATTTTCGAGCTTTCTGCATGATCAATTTATTATTGCGCACATTCTATATATTTTATTGTTGCTTTTTAAAGAAGTCGTTTTGTAATCATTTGTGGGAGTCATTTTCGAGCCTTTTTTTAAGCGCACAACTGATTAATCAGTTTTTGATTATCAAGATGGTCTTAAAAGATTTAGTTTGGTGATTTTTGCTAAAAAAAAATCTTCCAAATGCTAGCTGGGTAAGAACATACACATATGCACACACGAAATTCATACCATATCGTTTTTTATCATATCGAAAAAAGAGCCAAAGTTGGCATCAATGAACACACTTGAGTATAACGCGTGAGACTATTATTAAATCGTACATAACTTCTAAAATATCGCTAAATTGTTCAACTTTTAAAATCAAAAATCTCTGCTTAATTGAACCTAACTAATAACCTCATGGCTATCCACTTAAACTGAGAAAATCCATTCCTATTTGGCATTTCCATATAAATATTAATACAAACGAGCACTAATAATTTATACCGGAGAATATTTTATAGAAGTGCCAAGTTTTAAGATACAATTGCCAATTTTTTTAACTGAAGTTTTGGGAAATTTTATTTAAATTTTTTGCTAAAAGTTTCTTAACAAACTGTATTTCTTATTTTCTTATTTTGGCACTTCGCTTATGCTGCAATATATTTGTTATTTTTAATTCAGCTCATTGGTGGCAGCTGTCATTTTTACTTACGAAAATATTTTTGCTTTCATTTCTACTTGCAGCATTAGCTTATTTTCTAAAGAAAGAAAACAAGAAAAAAATCAAATAAACGTAATCATCTTGTACATCGATGTTTCAATATAATTTTTATTGCTTAATCACACATTTCGGTTAAAGTAGATCGAGTATTAGTTTTCAATATGGGGTGGTTTTCTTTTTTCTGCTCTGATTGCCAACGATATATTGTTGTTCTTAATATTTTATGTAAAAAAAAAGGAAAGGAAATATGCTCATTTTTACGTTACAGCATATTGAAAAGGAGCAAAAACAATAGAATTGATTTTAAGGGAATATTTTTACGTTTTCATTATAATAATTGATTGGTTTTTTTTTTAAGAGGAGAAACAGAGTAGAGTATAAGTATCTAAAAGTGGTGGATTGTGATACACTTGAAGTGAAATAATAGTATTGAATTTATACTGCAACATAACAAAATAAATTTGTAATAAGTGTGCGCGAATTATTTTCTTGTTTCTTTTTTTATTTTTTTGAGTGGGGTCAAGTGCCTTCGGTTTTTGGCAGCATTTGGTGTAAAGTATTATTTTTTTAATTCGTAAGTTTTAAGTATAGAATTCAATTCATTTTCTAAGCATTTATTTCATCGAGCTGTAAAGCTGAAGGGCATCCACTCGCAAATTGTACAACTTGAACAAACAATGCAACAAATTTTATTCAACTACAAAGTCCTTGAGTATGTTTTAAATTACAAAAAGAAATGTGCTTAATTAAAATCTTTTAACTAAAAAAAATGAAGCAAATCTAGTTAAAATCAACATTAAAATATTTTATATAATAAGCAAACGTTAAGAAATAATTTTTTTACTATCAGCTTCATCACACTAATTATATTTCAACGAAAGTAAGGCTGCGGCTACACGGGTGTTTTTAAAACGCGTTTCTGCGTTTTATGTTAAATTTAAAGTTTTAGAAAATTGAATTAAATATAGAAAGCAGAAACGCCGCGTTTTTAAAATGCCCGTGTTATCTCAGCCTTAAGCTATGTACAGACGATTGTCAGATCTTAAAATATTGTAAGTAAAATGTGCTAAAAAGTTCTTACAATCGTGTGAACTGAAAATTTTTGTCTGACAACGTTGGCAGAAAAAGCATTGTCAATCGATTTTAATACTACCTGCTGACAACAAATTATCACACATCTCACAATCGTGTGAAGACATCGCGTTGCCATTGCCAGATTATTATCAGACATATTTCAATTGTCAGATGTGAGAACTTTCTGCATCTGACAATGGCGTCATTGTCAGAGACTTCTTTATATTGGCAGCACTGCGAAAATCTTTTTCTATCGAAAAAGGAAAATAAAAGAAACTATGCAGCTAAAATAGTTAATATTGCTTCTTTATGTTTAATACTAATTTATATTTTTACTTTTAAAAGTCAACACAAGCACAGATAATAAATAATTGATATTTTCTGTTAAATGATCTGAATCTGGCAGCGCCAAACAACAGATCTGACAATTTTTGCATCTGACAGTCGTGTGAACTGTCAATTTTTTTACTGACAATATTGTCAGACAAATTTATTGTCAGACAATTCTCTGCCACTAAATTTTAAGCTTTTCTAACAACTTTGATACAACCGTGTGAACTAACAATATACCTTGTGCTGACAATTTTTTATTGTCAGTACATCGTCAGCACATTGGCAGATCTGACAATATTGTAAGATCTGACAACCGTCTGTACAGGGCTTTGGAAACATAATTCATAACTCAATTGTTAGAAACATAAAATTTTGCTTTTTCAATTCTTTCCCTAAAATGTTTTTTTTAAATAATGTAAATAAAAGAAACATTAAAAGAATGTTGTGCCTACTTTTAGTGAAAAAATAAAAATATTTGCTGCCTTAAGTTTGAAATTAAAAAAATTGCTTAAGTAGCGCCTTACGGAATATTAAGTTTTTGTGCCAGACAAACTTTTAAGGCGAGCAAGTTTCCTTGCGGTAGTTGCTTCCAGAAGTTTTTGTCGTGTAAAGATGTATTAGAAGTCGACTTCCAGAAGTTACGGCTTCCAGAATTTACTTGCAGCAATTATGTCAAAATACGTGTTTGTTGCTTGCTGGAAGTAACTTGAACGACTTGCTGTGAACTGCAAGTGTTTCGCAGAACTGCAAAACAAGTCGGGTATACGTCGGTTAAACGGTTTGTGGTATTCGCTTCTGTTTTCAGTTTTGTTTTGTGTTTTTTGAGTTCTTTTCCAGATTTATAAAAATGGACAAAAATAAAATGTTTTTTTTTTCGTTTTTTTTTTACGATGTTTTTAGTTTTAGCGATTTAATTTAGTTTGCCACAAGACATTTTTATACTATCATTCGAAAAGCAAGCTCTACTGCAAGCTATACTCACATTGTGTAGAAACACGCCTGCAATTTCTTGCAGCAAGTTCGTCATTATAACTTCTACCAACTACTTCTGGAAGCAAATTTCGGCAATTTTCGGTTTGAGTGGAAACACATCAACAAATACTTGCAGAAGTTCTTCCGCAAGTGACTTGCTAGTGGACACTCGCCTTTATAAGGAAGTTGATCCAAAATTTTACAGATTAGAGAAAGCGTTTCCTAACAAATTATATAATAGGTCGGAATAAAAGCTAGATTAAACAGAAAATTGTGCCTAATAATATATTTGCTGTATTACCTTGTATGTTAATATATTTGTAAGTGGCCCCTCGCTGGGTACATATGAAAAAATATAATTTTTTTTAGCATTCCTAAGAAAATTGGCTCGTGAGTGCGTGAAAATTAAATTTTTAGAAGCGCACACGCTATCTTACTTAAAAATCACGCTCATGCACTCACAAGTGATTATTTATATTATTTATATAGGCACGATCACGCGAATTAAATCACGACATTTGCACATTTTAATAAAAGCACATAAAACAATGACAACGGTAACAGCAAAAAAATTTTACTAGAAGTCGTGAAGCGCTTTTTGTTGGTAAACTCTGTGCGTGAGACTATTAATAATTCGTACATATCTTATGAGGCGCAACGAAGCGCAGCATAAATTTTTCTCAAATAACGCTCACTTGTTCAACCTTTGAATAAAATAGAAATTTCTGCTTAATTGAGACCAATTAGTAAACTTTATATCCACTTAAACTTAGAAAAACATTTTTTTTGCATGTGCATTTAAAACATTTAAAAAACCGCTTCTACAAACAATTTTTAATACAAAATAAAGCAAAACATTTGCATAATACCTGAACTTGATGGATGTATGATTAGATTTATAAATTTTTGAAAATTATTCGACGTAAATTGGATTTAATTACGCAAAATGTTGATCTTTTTTTATATATTTTTTCCAGTTTTCTGTCCCAATATTTAAAATCAACGTTTATTTTTTGCCTAATGATGTATAATTTTATGTACTTTAAGCGAGCACATTTAGCTCGCTGTACTTGAGCTTTTTTTTTAAACTAATCAGTGAAATGGATGCCTTTCGTCCCAATGTGTAATGGTTTCATAATACTGAAAAATTACTCCTTAAATGGTACTGCTCAAAATGTAATGGAGAAAAAATTTTATTTATGTTGGCCAGTGAAAAAGTTAAATGTAGCATGATAATGCATAACCCTAAAACGCCGATTATATAAAATCCTTCTACGTCACTCGAAGCTTTAAAAACAGTTTTCGGTCTTCCTCAAACAAAAAAAGAATTTTAATTTTATGCACTTTTACAGTACAAATGTGGATTAATTTTAATATCTTTTCTTATTTTCAACTTACGCTTATTATTTCAGGTATCTGCATAAAACAATAGAATTTTGGACTCACCTGTAAATAGAAAAATAATAAAATAAGGATTAAATCAGTTTCAAACAAATATTTTAAAAAGTTGTTGCCATCAAATGGGAAATAAATAAACTAATATTAAAAAAAAATACCCCGAAACAGTTGATGCTGCTGCATCAGTCAGTTCAAGGTTTCTATCCTTTTATATCAATAAAGTAACAAAATGCAAAATTTCCACTGGATCGAAAATGGTATTATCCATTCATGAAGTAAGGAACATCTGATAACTTGTAAACGGCTTGAGCCAACAAAACAAATTGAAAATAATTAAATTAGTTCAGCCGTTTCGGACCTACAATTACAGACAGACTTCAAACTTATAACAACTCTCTCTATAAAATCGCAATAAAGGCTACGTTGCAGATTTAATTAATTTACAACGACTCGCAAAGGTGCTCCTGTGGCTGAGTGGTAGCAATGCTAGCATGTCAGTCCAGAGGTCGCGCGTTCGACTACCGCTATAGACCCTGGGTGTTTTCCGCAGACAAGCTAATCGCTTTGCAGGCTGTGTTTGTTTAAATAAAAATAAATAAAAAAGAAAAAAAATAAAATAAAAATCTGTGGGGTTACTCTGTAATACAATTCGAAAGGAAAACTGTTCGAGCTTGTATGTTATTTACATTGCAATTCGAAAGCATTTTCTTTCGATTCGAATTCCAGAGTAACCCCCCTGCTTTTTTTTTAATTCGTAGTAACGAAAAAAGTTTTTGAAGTACAACTTAACATATACAAAGCTTTAGGACACAAAAATTTAATGTACAGACCATCTTCTTCAATTTGAAAGAAAATTTGAAAAAATATTTTACTTTTTCAGTAAAATATTAAAGTTTTCTTAAAAATAAATTGAAATTGCTTATGGAGGGGTATTAGCTAGTTCATATGCGCATTTCATTGGGGCTAATACAAATCGTCAGGGAACCTTTACCCAAAAATCTCATAGAAAAACTGAAGATATTATATTATATATATAATGTTTTAGTACAGGAGAAACTTCACTCTAAAACTTCACACCAAGAAGTTCATGTGGAGACCAAATTAGCTCTCGGCTGACTGTTATCGTACTTTCGGAATAGTACAGGTCCTATATTTCTAGGTCGAACAGTCAGATTGTCCAGTTTAATATATTGTTTATGGCAGCCGGGGCGCAGTCATGCAGCAACTCAAAAATCAAGCTCAGCTACATCCCTCGTAGAACAATGGATCTACTAAGATCAGATAAAGGTCAATTACAAGTGAAATGCAAGCCTCTGCGAGAACACTAGATGGAACTGTTAGTCATTTTCTATGCCAATGTCCTTAGATAATAATGTTCAAAATAAATTAAAATCATGACATGTATGCTTTCTGTCACCATAATTGATTCTGAAACATAATGTGGTTAGGAGAGGTTGTTCAGACTGCTGGACATTGGGAAGCGAAAAAACTGCTGGACATTGGGAACGTAGTAGGTTTCTTTATGATATCCGAAAAGAGGACCATAAAAACTGACATTTGGTATACTTCCGAAGGCCGTATAAACGAGATTAACGTTGTGATATCGCGGCCTAAACATATTCTAAACGGCATATCCTAAACAGGATATGCAGCCAGAGAGAGAGAGAGAGATATATTTGATATTACTGTGGAACTACTCAGAAAAAATTATCACCAAACAATTTTCAAACAAAAGTTTGTCTAAAAATAAACTTAATTTTCAGTAAATGATCTGTCCATAATCTATGAATTGATTGTTTGACTTTTATTCAGAACACAAACACCAAAAACAACAATAAAAACTGTGTCGTAAAAAACCACCCCAATGACTACATAGACACAAATAACAACAACAACAATCACAGCAAGAGGAATGCAATTGTACCAAGTTTGTTTACAAAAGATTTTCCAGTCAATGGATTAGTTAATGTCGTTGCGTTAATTCTCATTAATTTTTTTAGAGTATTTAGACAAACATTCAGATTTGAACACATTTAACAAAGTGAAATCTTATAAATGCTTAATGGAGGATGATGATGACACAGACAAAATTTTTGTTTTTATTTTTGTATATTTGTAAGTAAATTATTTTGCTTAATAATTGTTAGTATTAAAACGTTTTTTTTTTAATGAAATTGTTGACGTATTTTTGTCTATATTTACAAATTTGTTTGTAGGTCCGTTCATAGACAAAATATTTACTATTTCATTGAATTCCTTTACAGAAAATGAAATTTAGCTTTTTCTGTATATAAAAATCCAAGGCAGATTTATTTACCAGGTAGTCGCAGTTCCTAGAAAATGTCAAATTATTAAAATACAAACACAACATAGCTTGTTTATTTTGATACAAAATTGACAGCTACAAATAAAAAAAGAGTAAACAGCTGTGGAATCAAGAGTACCTGGTAAATAAATCTACCTTGATAAAAATCCATACATATAAATGTTAAACTGCCACCGATAATACAAAGTTCAATAATTCATTAGAAAAGGACTCAGTTTTACACAGAAGAAACTAAATTTTATTTTCTGTAAATGAGTTCAATGAAATAGCAAATATTTTGTCTATGAACGGACCTACAAATGAATTTGTAAATATAGACAAAAATACCTCAACAATTTCATTGAAAAAAAACGTGTTTTTTTCAGTGAACAAATTGTTTAAATCTATAAAACAGTTTATCTAAAAATATTTACAAATTGTAGACAAAACAATTTACTAAATCAAACAAAAATATTTACTGGATTTTCCGAAAAATATCAAACAATATTTTTGTCTGAATTTAATAAGCAATTAGTCTAAAAACAGTTAGCTAACAGTTATTAAGCAAAATAGTTTACTCAAGCAAACAAAAATACAAACAAAATTGTTGTTTGTATCATCATCATCATCCATTAAGCATTAATGAGATTTCACTTTGTTAATTTAAATACTCAAGTCTGAATGTTTATTTAAATACTCTAAAAAAAATTAAAGAGAATTAGTGCAACGACATTAACTAATCGATTCACTCAAAAATCTCTTGCAAACAAACTTGGTACAATTGCATTCCTCTTGCAATGATTGTTGTTGTTTTATTTGTGTGTATGTCGTCATCGGGGTAGTTTTCTACAACATAGTTAATTTTTTCTGTGTATATTAGTGCAATTGAGTGAATCCTTAAATTAAACTAGCTCCCCAGCCTAAACTACTGCTTTGGCTGAAGCAGGTTTGTAAGCGCGAGAGAAGCTGGTTGTAGTTGTGGTTCTCCTGCTTCGAAAAGCGCTTCGAACAGGCATGTTTTTTGTTAGCGATGTTCCACTTGAGAGCTCTTGCTTTTGACATAAAACAGCGTTTCTTTCGTTTAACCAAAACTGTTCTAAAATCACGTGTCCTCACATTATTACGTCATCCAATTGTATCATTGTTAAACTACAGACAATTCAAATCGTATTTTTTTATAAATCCCTCTCCTTTATGCAATAAGTGTTAAATGTAGAAGAGAGTCCACGCACGCTTTAAATGCATTTAAAGTAGAGCCAGGCAAATGGAAAACTAAATAAATGAGGAATAATTTATTTTTTAAGTGTATTGGTTTTTATTTGCTTTGTTGACAAATAAAACGCACAATTGCATGCAACAAAGAACATAAGGTAGCGCATTCAGCTTTTAAAGAATATTATATTTCTGCACATCTACGTCACAGTAGTAAATGATCATATACACCATCACACAAACACTTTTATTCAACGTCATTAACGTCACTGTAGTCGCAAATAGTCGAAAAACGTCGTGTTCGATGACAAAATTGCCTGCTTCTGATTTAGAGTTTTTAAATATGTTAGTGTTTATTTGAAACAATGCGTGCGACAACTCTTTATACCACATTTTGTTAAAAGCCACAATGCTACTAAAAAGATTTAGTTTATTTTGAAGGTCATGTTGTATAAATGTAAAAACCCGACTAAATTCGTAAGTGAAACAATATCAGCACTGTGAGATATCTGCCTTCTTTTTGAGCATCCACGGAACCGCTACAAAACATCGCATGTGGAAGGCAAGAACTTTGTTTACTTCTTCCAGAAACATATTTTTTTAATGGGTCCTTCATGAGCTAAATAAGTTCAATGCGCATCGTCCCAAAGGTGAATTTCCAGCGCGCAAGTTTTTCACAATTGAACACTTATTTTCCCAGCAAAAACTTTTGTGATTTTTGTAATGGGTAGTACTTTATTAATGGGTTACAAAGTAATGAGTGGTACTTATTTATCTTCTTACTATGCTTCAAATTAGAACTACTACCTACTTCTTAATAAATTTAGTACGTATTTTTCTCATTATCTGAAAGTAGTTACAATTTGTTGATGTGTATTAATAAAATATGTAGACAACAACTTTTTAAGTCAACATGTGTTTGTAAATGAAAACTAATTTTTGTCGTTTAAACTTGCAAGTCAACAGTAGCTAAGTTGGTGTAAAGTTCTTGTCTTCAAATCTGATGGAGCATAAGTTCGTATGCCAGCTGGGTCAAAAAAATAAAGATTAATTTATTTCAGTTTAGTTTGTTTATTTGACTACTTATATTTTAGCTTCAAGTAAGCCAAATAATAACTAGTTAATTGCTATGAAAATGTAATTACATTTATAAGGGGTACCCCTTATTTTTTGGACTGCTCAATCAAAAATAAGTACTCGTAGTTATCGAGTCAAGTTGCAAGTAGTTATGACTTAAATATTTATAAACTTTATTGCCTACCAGTAAGCAAAGTTTTTGCTGGGATTTTAATACAGTGCTGTGCTTTCGTGTAACAAGCCAATGGCATTTGTCAGCAATGGTTGAACAATAAACGACAGAATTGATCTAATTTCAAAACCTTTTCACACATATAGTGAACAGTTTTTCAAGGCCAGATTTTGTAAAATACAAAAGGTTTTTGCGTTTTGATATTTGTATGGAAAAAATATTTTTTGAAACGTATTTGCTTTAGTTTTCATACAAATTTTCAACGTTTAGAAACGAAATTTTTTAGAAAATCTGCCTATCAAACTTCATTTAAAGGCTTTTAATATAAACAGTAACAACCTGCCCTTTTTATGCCCAAAATATTTAAGGCATAGAAAAAAGTATAATAAACGCGTACATTATTCAAACTGTAACCGATAGCAAATAACAAAAAAGGTTTATAATCCCAAAATGAATTTCTTCGCCCCTATTTCCTTTATGTTCTTTTCTCAAAAGCATAAAATCTCGTTATCAGAAGTCTGTATGTTAAACATATTTCCAAATATTCCGTTTATTGATAATAAATGGCATGTGAAATAAAAAAAAACATTCCCGTTTTTTTTCTCAGAATTTTTATTTTGGATGATATTTTATTACGCACTGAACTGATGCTGGTTATTTTGTTTCATTTTATTTTTGGCAGGTCATATTCACAACAGCCACAACAGTACTAGCATCCTCAACAGTGGCATTAGCTTTGGCCTTGTATAGTGTTGTGGAAATATTGGCAAATACTTGCCACGGCTTTGGCTTGTGCCCGGTAAAGCATCATAACATATTAACCCATTTATTTGGGGGAGCAAATGTGTTTTTTATGGCTTTAATGAATATGGCATGACACGGCAGAATACTGTTACCATATTTCAATAAAGTATATGTATGTTGAATGAAAAATTCTAAATACATTTATACAAATATATAAGATATTTATTGGTATGAACGTTCAATCGATAAGTTGATTTTTGTTCGCTGATTTTGTGGGCGAAGAAGCACTTTAATCTCGGTCTTGGAATTTTACTTTTCAAGTAGATTATTTTGTGACAAGACAATAGCTTCGCCACATCAAAATAATTTAGAAAAATAAAAGAAAAATAATGATAAATAAGCTTAATTTGCCAGTAATTTATAAGAATGATATTTTTCATTATAACTTTCCAGGCTTTTCAAGCGCCTGGTTTTTTTAAGATGTTGGTTTGGCATGAAGAAAAATAAACCAACGGTAACACTGGGAATTACTGTAGTGAAACTGCAAAATTAAAACAATTTAGTTAATTCTCGTATGCAATTATCACGAAAGAAACAGAGCCGCCTCAGAAAAAAAGGAATGTAAAATCAACATGACACAATTTTGATTGGAATTCATATTAAATTTCCAAGAAAAAATGTGTCGTTTAAATTGCTGGTGTTTATTTGCTTTGTTCATTGTTACAATTCACTGTCGTGCTTAGTTGTTTGACTTGTTGTTGTTTTGTTGTTCTTTATTCTTATATAGCCGACCAATGGTGTACAATTACCATTGTTTCATATTAGTTTTAAACAGAAAATTATCAATCAAACTTTAAATCTTTTTGATTTAATATGTTTTACTGTTAAAACAACTTTGTTATAAACGTTAGATTTAATTTTACATCAACATGACTATAACTTCAATTTCAAATAAACTATATGTTAAAGAATCAATTAAATCATGATGAGTTAAAATAAAATTCATTCTACATACGATAGTGTATATCTAAAGTAAAGTTTGAAGTTGTTGTGGTTGCAGTGGTTAGCCCGTTTAATGTCATGCAAGTAGCACGAGTTCAAATCTTGGCAGCCAACTACAATACAAAGTTTTCTAATGCATATTCTATATATATCACGTAATTAAAATAATTAATAAAATAGCTACATTAAAGTCATGCTGTTTCATTTTGATATAATTTTAATTCAACATGATTATTAGTGTTGTTTCAATATCAAATTCTCTTTGCTTAAACTTTAAATAACATTGATTCAACATGATTCTTCGTGTTGTTTCAATATCAAATTCATATTGTTTCAACTAAAAATAATTTTGATGCAACATAGTTCTTCGTATTATATCAGTATCAGCTTCATTTTGATTTAACTGTACTGGAATAGTAAATCAACATGAAATATAGCTATTTCATAAGCAAAAATGTTTTCCCAAGATTATTATAAATCATGTTGAATTAACATGAAATATGTATGAAACCAAATCGCTACCGAAAAATGATAAATTAACGTGAACTTTTTCTGTGTGTATGAGTAAAAATAAACACATGAGCACTGATGATGCAAATGTAGCAGCTTCCAAAATTTATGTTGCTATGTTTTGCTGTGTATTGATGTTAATTTTTGTCTGCTTCCTTGGAAAATTAGCCATGCTGATTCTTTTTGAATATAAAGTTACGAACGTTAGCGTAAGGATCAATTTGGAGACTGCAGTCACATCTATGCATTTCGAGTTTTATAATCCAAGTGATATAATGTCTAGTCGGAGGACGTAAGTAATTCATTTATTGCTCGGTTATTCACTGCCAAAACAAAGTAGAATCTGACAAGTTTAATTCCCATGGTTTGGGATATCAGCTTGATATCTATGGTGCATTCGCTAATATGCTTATGTTTGCACTCGTACGAGATAAATGCTTCGAAGCTCACGAGGCTAACTATTACCGGACGATATAAATTCTTCAGTCGTCATTCTGTCAAAAACGACATGTCCGATAATACAGCTATGGATGGACCCTTACGTGAAAAATTATGCGTATGCACTAACTACCACATGAAAACACTACAATCGTGCGATTAAGCTTTGTATATCGATTGCCTACCTACAGTGTGTTCGGACATGGATATGTGACAATATTCGTAGCCAGCGCAAAGTTAACGTTAATTAGCTTTAACATACCCGGCGGAACATAACAACGCTGCTTTCGGAAGTGTTTCATATATTACACCACTTTTTAGGTGGCTCGGTTGTATGTAAATTCAAGTATTACATGTAAAATTATAATTGTTGAAACATGTAAAAAAAGTTAACAATCATCATTGTTGATAAAACAAATGAATGCACACACGTAAGTGAAACAAAGCAAATCAAGTTTTATGTGTATTCAGTATTTGCGCTTGTCATAAGTAATTACTCTATAGCTGAGAGGTAAGAACGTTAGTCTATTAGCCCAGAGGTCACCGGTTCGATTCCGCCCAAAGACATGTAGTGTTTTTTGCTGACAAACAAAAAGTCGCTTCGAGGGTTATGATTGTATATAAAAAATATTGTTAATACTACAATTATGATAATTAAAATTTGATCGGAAAATCAACAATTCACATTGTTGATATAGCAATAATCTTAATTGAAATAATTTTGAAACCTACAAAAAAAAATTTTTTAACTTTTCTGATTATCTTCTAACTTACAATTTCGTAATTGTTTTTACAAAAATCGTTGCTGGTTCAATATCAATAAATTATTTCATTGATAAAACAAAAAATTTAATTGTATTCACAAATCTTTTTTTTGTCTGTGTATACACATAATTATGGGGTATAAATGGTCTTGCATGTACCACAATTGGTTTATTATTGGCAAATACTTTGTTGAAAAATAAATATGCTAATTATTCTATCGAAGCTAGTTTGCATTTACTCGTCCATATATACATTTGGTAGTAAATTTCAGTTTCCCGTTTTTCTATCCTGTTT
The DNA here is from genome assembly GCA_956483635.1 of Panzeria rudis. Taxonomy (NCBI): domain Eukaryota; kingdom Metazoa; phylum Arthropoda; class Insecta; order Diptera; family Tachinidae; genus Panzeria; species Panzeria rudis. The sequence goes on along the minus strand of OY101449.1, from coordinate 31,048,398 downwards.
TCATATTATTTTATTTTTTGTTTTCATTCAACTATTATCAAATTACGTTTTAATTACTTTTGAATAATAAAAACTTATTAAAGCCTGGACACATAGAGAAGAGAAAGAGAAAAAATATACACAAAAGTGATAAAAATAGAATTAAAACATTCCCAGTGACCTGCTTTATTTGAAAAATTATATTAAAAAACTTTTATTCCATTATTTTATTGGATTTTACTGGGAAAGGAAGTTTAAAGCTGGCATAGAAATCAACGTTATCATCACCTCTACATTCAAATTTAAACACCTTCACACAAATACACGAGTATGAAAGTATACATATTTATTTAGCAATATGTTGTAGTTAAATTAATAAACCGATTCAATTGCCCAGCGATAAAAGGCAACAGGCCTGCAAATTTTAGGCCTTCTTGAAGGCCTGCAAGACCGGTCGATACACATGCAAACTGCCCTATTATAGAACAGAAGGTGGAAATATTACTTTATTATTTTGATTTTTCGTTCGATAGACATCCTACATTCCATTCTTTAAGTAGGGAAGAAGAGTATTGTATGTGATAAATTAAAAATTAAAGAAAGTGATTTGGATATAACAAGCATTCTCGTTTTCCTTTTTTGGCATATAATTTGTATTTAAGACTGAAATTTACATACAAGGGAAACCACACATGCTGCTATTATGTCAGTGCTGATTAACTTATCATTATTCCGCCGGAACTACATCATATCCAATTCAGTGTATAAAAAACTACTTTGGATGAAAAGAGATATTGCGAAATAAAAAAAAGCACATTATACAAATCGAAAGAAGCCGCTATGAAAATATTGAAATAGAAAAAAAATGTGCACTTCCATTTGCTTTTCAACAGACTTTCCTTATGGCGTTTTCTATTCTACAAACAAATTTGACATTTTTTTACTTTTTTATTAAAAAAAATATTGCTAATTTTCACTAAAAAGGGCAAATAGTGCAACACACTTTTGTTGAAAAGAAAACGCCATTAGATAGCCTTCTGGCAGACGCCTGTAAGAATCCCTACATTGGGAAGCGGATTGGAAGGCGTGCGCCGCTATGGCAGCATGGGTAAAAATGAAATAAGTATGGAATGCGGATTAGCAGGCCTCTTTTATGCTAAACAGGCCCCCTAGAAGGCCTTTTTATTCCTGCCGTTTACCGCTGGGAAGTGACTGTATGTATGTGTGTGTTAGTTTTTTTAACTTTGGGTGTGTGTTCGGCAAAACATCTGTACCAAAGTTGGCCTAATGGAAGATCATCATTTCGTGAGGCTGATGCCAATGGAGCCTTCGAACGGTGGCAATAACCACAACTAAAAATTCAATTAAAATTAACCAAATAACGTAATTATGTCAGTTATAAATAGGCAGAAGTAGATATTCAGTAACCATTAACAAGCCATGAAGATAGCATACGGTTTAGTGTATGATCACAACAAGCGACGGTTACGCTTTCATTTCCCACCGCTGAGAAAAAATAAATATAACAAGAACATCACATGAGCTTGTAAATAATAATATTTCATATCCATTTTCAAATTTTTTATATTATTTTGCCTCTTGAGTAGGTGAGTTGCAAAACTCCTTCGTTACAAAAATTAAAAAAAATCGATATTACAATTGATCTGACAGATCTTATGACGCTTTAACTATAAGAAGAAATTGGTTTTAATTTACTTTTAAAACAATGCTATAAATAGATTTGAAATCGAGATATTATAAAATAGAAAATTTCCTAGATACCAGTTGTGTATAACAAAATAAGTTTAGTTTGCATATAATTTCAGAAAAGTTCATTATTTTTTCAATGTCCATTAATCAAAAATAAATCAATAGCAGTATTTTATCAAAATTTAAAATTAATTTCGTAGTTGAATCAATAATTACTTATGTGCTCAAAAACAAAATTTCCTAACACATTTTTATATATAACAAAAAGAATTTGGTTAGTTCAGTTTGCTGAAAAAAATTTCTGTGTTTGTCGTATCAACAACTCAATTTGACATATTAACAAAATATATGTTTGAATTTAAATTACATATTAACAATTGAAATTGTTAGTTGCAGTTTGATGATATTTTTCTCTGTGTAACTGCAATCGTATTTTAAGTTTTTCTGTGTAAATACTACAAAGAAAAATGTATTACTGAAAAATTTCAATAAAAGCTGTTTAACAAAATCTAAAATCGATTTTAATCGATTCTGTAATTCAATCGTGTGATCCAAAAATTTTTTTCCAACAAATGGTAAGTAATTTAAAATTAAAGTTTTAATAATTGAATATACAAATTTCTTTGTTTCGTTGAACTTTATCAACACAATTAATTGGAACTGCATTATTGCAATGGTATTTTAGTTTTCTCTGTGTACAAATTTCGTGATTGGTTGAAAGCTTATAAATTTTTAAATTTAATATACAGTTAGGAAATTTATTATTTGACATAATGTCATAATTTTATTTTAAATGAAGTATATTTGCTGATAGCTAAAAATTGTCTATATGCATTTCATTGACGCTTTACCAAATCGTCAGTAGACTTCAACCACAACCTTGAAAAGTTACAAACCTGAACAGACTTTCAAAAACCATTTGAGAATTTACAAATGATAAGAGGTTTGTAACTTTTCAAAGTAGTGGTTGAAGTCTACTGACGATTTGGTAAGGCGCCAATGAAATTCATATGGACAATGCTTAACTAACTTAAAAATGAAAAATGGCTACAAAATATAGGAAAAATTGCCCCAATTTAAAAATTAAAAATGAGAAACGAAAAAGGCCTTAAAAAATAGCAAAATTGGCCTCAAAATTCGTGTTGTTATTTTAAATACAAAATTTGGGGCTATTTTGCATTTTTGGTGTGTGGCCATTTTACATTGGGGCCATTTTTCACGGAGCCTTTTTCAAGATATCGGATGCAAATAAGAGCAGATTTTCACAACTGTTTCTTTGTTAGTTACACAACAAAACTTCGAATACATAGTTTAAAAAAACTGATGAAAATATTCCTTGTGAACTGCAAAATATAAAATTTAACATATTTTGAAAATTTAAAAATGTTGAATTTTAGAAAAGTTTTACACAAAAATGACCCTTATTCTTTTCTTTATAAGATTGTTTTCTTAAGGATCATATAATTGTTGTATAAATGGCCAAAAATTATCTTCACATATATGATTTTAGAAAAAATTTAATCCAATTTAAAATTTTTGGTGGGCGTACATTGTTTCGAGTTCGACTTATTTTTGGGATTTGTTGGAACTTTCTTAGGGGCTGTGCTGAATCTCAGAAGCAAATCATAGTTTTCTTTACTTACTGGGTATTAGGTATATAAGTAACTACAAAATTTCATTGGAAAAAATTAATAATTAACGATTTTATGTCATAAAGAAAAATTTTGATATACACAAAACACGACATTGCACCATTTTTCCAATTGTTTTGCCATAAGTCTTGCATAAAAATTGTACTTGTTAAATGTAAATTAACTGTTGAAAACTACACATAATACAATATACCGACCCTTCTCTTTTAACCGTGTAAAAGTGAGGACTTACAAGTAAAAACTCGTACTGATCTCAGGTCCAACGCATGAAAATTCAAAATTAAATATTTTTACTATATATTCTAAATATTAAAATTTTTTGTACGATATAACCAATTTTACACTCACTGCGTTTGGAACCACATTTACTTTAAGATTTGGATATAGAATAAATTTTAAAAATTTTATTTTGCTTTACTAGAGCGACTTAACCTTCCTATACCCGCGCGTTGGTCTGTGAGACCGACAAAACGATTTTACGTAAATGTTTTCTTTTTTCCCAGAATTTCTACAAAGTTGAATTTCCTGCTAGCTTCCGCATTTTTACAAGCTCCGTTTTAGTGTTGTTTGCACTAGACAAGCGTGTTGGTGTAGTTCATAACATTTGGTCTGTGAGACCGACGCGGGCATATGTGTACCCTTTTGTGAAGGTAATTTTTATTTAAAGGCTGAAAGCTGAGTTAACCTATGATTTATGTATTGTGCAAGAAGTGCTTTTAAGTTGGTATAATTTATTTCAAGAAAAAAATATGTTTTTGTTTTGTTTTTGTAATATCTAAGAAACAACTATATATTTTGATGGCTTATTTGTTAAGGACTAAAAATCAATAAAATAAGTGAAAACAAATTTAATGCGTGATTTTATTTTTTTATTATATCATTGAGATTAAAAAAGGATCTTTTGTTTTTAGTTTTGTTTCAAAGAACTAGTGTTTCATCTAGTTTAAACTTTCGGTCTGTGAGTTCGTGCGCGTGTATATGTTATACAAATAAGCGCGGGTATAGGAAGGTTAAAAGGGTGAATTTTGAAAAAAAAAAAACCTAAAACTATCTAATTTTTCAAATTTTAAGGCCTGTAACTCAATGAGTTTTGATCCTATCAACACAGTTTCTCAAAAATGCTTCTGAAGAAAAATAAATGAATGCCATATTCGTGTTCAGCGGCTCTGAATTATTTTAGAAAATACCTCTTTAAGGCTGTGGAAAAAAGTTGAAGATTTATGAATTAGTGTTATCATATGAACATTGACGTGTGTATGTCTGCGATGTGTAATTAATTAACATTAAACAATTTTCTGCAACTCTGGTTCCAAAATGTTTTATCACATTCGCAAATGGTGATCCTGATTTGCTGTTTAGTGCTTGATTAGCACTATAATTTAGAAATTTCGCATTTTTAACGTCCTTGCTAATCTGCATTAATCACTAAGTAGCCACGAGAATTACAATGCAATCCTGTTCCCAAATCCCAAAGTCCCTGATAAATGTCACCGAACACAAAAAGGCCAGTTATATAGTTTTGGTGTTTTTCCAACAACAAGTATAAAATGAATGCGACACCGAAGAGGAGTGTTGAAAAAGTGAGCGATGCAAATAGATTTTTCTAATTTGAAATTCCCACTGCTGGGCTGCAGTGTATGCACAACATTGTTAACATGTATATGGGGCATTCCACGCCAAAAGCGACTGTTTGAAGAAAAATTTATTTCCTCAATTTTGTGATATATTTTAGTACCCCTCCTTAAAAGAGCATTCCTGTAGTGAGATTCTGCATCTTTTAACAATAACAACAGTTGTTATATAGCCAACTATTTAAGTTGTTTGCACTAATGATTTGAATCGATTCTGTGACTTCTTGTTAACAACATTGTTTAAATATGACATCATGTGGCATCTCTGTTAAAATAAATGAAAAGCGCAAAGAGGAAGATATCAAAAACAAATAAATTTGTGATTTCCAAACAGTGTACAGAAAACTTTTTTTTATTAATTTCCTTATTTTTGTAAATTAAATGTTAAATGTCTTATATGTTTGTATATTGTTGTGGAACTATAGCTCATAAAGTACGTGTACCGACTGAACGAACAGCTGACTGCTGGCTATTCATTAACAACAGATTATTCTCGTTAGTTAACTGAAGGCAAGTATTGATAAAAATGTTACAGGGCAGCAAAATCCACAATTTGCCTGTTAAATTTTTTAAAAATAACAACACTTGTTAAAATTGAATAAAGAATCGCACTATTGGTAAATTTTGTTATTTTTTTCAAAAGATATACAATAAAAAAATTGAATTTATTTGCTGGAGTTTAAGCATTGTCCATATGCATTTCATTGCTGCTTTGCCAAATCGTCAGTAGAATTCAAACACAATTTTGAACAGTTACAAACCCTTTATCTTATGTACAAATTTTCAAAAACCATTTGAGAATTTACATATATGTAAATGATTTTCAAAAATGACCATAGTAGTCTTTGAAAATTATACTAAAACCAGCAAATAATTTATATTCGATTTGAATCTATTTTATATTTCTACACCTTAAACAAATTTATTTTTTGCTCATAACTTTCTTACTAATGCTCCAAAATAAATTTTTTTTTAATTTTTACTTTTCGATATTTTCGAGAAAAATTTTTTTTTTAATTTCTTTGATTTTGATTTTTGGGTTGGAAATTTTAAATCGTATTTTTTGCAAATGAGTGCATCCTTTTTTTTAATGTCTAATTTTTACCTCCTATACTCCCAACAACTTTTAAGGCCAAACCCCCATATTCATAAATAAATAAAATGTGTTTGAAATCTATTTTAAAAAAATTTTGTATGAAAAATTTTACATAAAATACATTTCAAACTCATTTTAAATTTTTTGTATATGGGGTAAAAACTCTTGCAAGTCTTGTGTTTGCGGTATACGATATGTTCAGCTTTTTTGTGTGGAACACCACAAGCAACATTTTTGTGGAATGTTATATCCCTCTTATTCTTCGCTGCAAGGGGTGTTTTGCCTCTTTCTTAAAAAAAGGGCAAAAAACTCCCTTTCAGGGGCCATATAGCGGCCAAAATTGATCCACAAAAATATTTGCCTTACCGGGCTTAAACGTTGTTGGGAGAATAGAGGTTAGAAATTTAATATTAAAAAAATAAAGGAGACACGCATTTTCAAAAATACGATTTGAAACTTCAAATCGAAAAATTAAAATAAAAAATATAATATTTTTTGCTACTTATTTCTGGAAAAAATATCTAAAACAAACAAAGCTCAAAATCTGAAAATTTACCAGCAAGGCTCTTTTGTGGGGTACTAAACAAATCACGAAAATTGGGGAAATCAAAAAATATTTCCAAACCGTCCGATTTGGCGTGGAATGCCCTTTATATGCATACATATATGCTACTGTCGCCTTTGCATACGCGAAAGAAGTGAGAAAAAAAATCATAACTTTGCATATGTTGGCTATATGAAATCCTGAATAAGGAATAAGCTCACAGGTAAGAATTTTGTACACATATACATACTATATATGAACATTTAGATGACATGACAAGAATCCAACTATTTCCAGTAACAAAGTTACTTTTATTTATTTTTTTTTTTTGCAAAATGTACACTGCTACATTACTGCTATAGTCACTGCAACAAAAAACTATATTTGCTTATACGCAAATATGAAAAAGAAAAATTCAAACTGACATTCTTTATGTGTTAGTTTGAAAAAAGCAAAGGGTATAAAAAAGTTACAAAGATCCTCAGCGACAGGTGTTAGTTTATATAAAAGTTGGGCCATCTCTTCTTGACCATCTCCTGCACCTTTATAGCTCTTCTTTTTGCTCGGGATGACAGCAATACAGATTTACATTTGCAGCTACATAAACCCACTCCAGACAGCTTCATTTATTTACATGCATGTAAAATTGTTAAAATCCAGAGTGTAAAAATAGTGCAGAAGAGGTGAGGAATATTTTATTTAATAAATGTTTTTCATTTCTCTTCTAGCACCTTTTTTATAATACTTTTTATCTCCTCTTTATTCACTAGTTGGGCATGAGTTTGCATTAAAAGTTGTGCTGGATGACTGGTTGAATAGTTGGCTATATAAGTTTCATAATCATATACTCAGTAGAATCTGAAGAATATTTTATATGTCTGGTCTAACTAGGTGACTGAGTGACTGAATAACTGACTGGCTGACTCAGTAACTAAATGCCAACCAAAAAAATGAAAAAAAGAACGCATAAAGAAGTTAGTCAAGTTTAAAACACATTAGTACCAGTAACTCAGGAGAATTTTATACGAGTACTATGGAAATTACCAAAAAATATTTTAAAATTAAATTTGATAAATGTTATAAAAAGTTTGTCAGATTTTTTTTGTTCTAAGGAATTCATGTGTGATGAAACTTTATAAAGTGTGCTAATCTTTAATTTCTGGAAAGAAGTTTTTGATTTATTATTTGATTAAATGGAAAATGCTCATTCTGCGATAACATTGTTTAAAATGAATTAAGGACACGATCTCGACTCTTTGTAATTACTCGCCCGTTATACCGAAAAAAATTATTACTAAAGAAATTTAAAACAAACGTTTGTGTAAGATTTATTTGGAGTAAAATTTTTCTAATCGTCCAATTAATTTTTTGTTAGATTTTTATTTAGGAGTCCAACTAAAAATTTTGTGCGTCAAATTCTGTTTAAATTATACTTCTTTTAGCCAATATATACCTAGTTTATACGCAGAGATTATTTGCAAATAAAAACGTAGTGATACCAAGTATTGTTTTTTCTTCTAACTTGTTAAATCATTGATTATTCATCTATTTGTGAATATATTTATCTATTTATTAATTTTTATTGACAAACATATGTAAAGGTGGCAACCCAAACTTCTTATTTGCAAATAGCGCGTTAATCAGTAATTGTTTTCGTGAGTTAGTAGGTTAAAATAAAAAAACAATACTTGCTAGCACTACGTTTTTAGTTGCAAATAGAGAGTCCAAAAACTAACGCAAGTTTTGAATTTGTCGCCATTTGTGCAGTAGAGTGTTGGCAACTCTAAAAAAACAATTCGACAGCTGACAGTTTAGGGTTAGTACAAATGTAAACAGAAAAAACTAAATTTCATTTTCCGTAAAAAATTCAATAAAATAGTAACTGCCAGTTTTTGTAAATGAAATTAAAATTTTCGTTAGGGACTTTGAATTGAAAACAAAAACAAATTTGAGTTTTTTTATTGTTGTTTCAATATAAATTCCCTAACGAAAATTTTTATTTTATTTACAAAAACTGGCAGTAAATATTTTGTCTATAAACGGACGGAACAAATTTGTAAATATGGACAAAAATATCTCAACAATTTCATTGGAAAAAACGTGAAAAAATATTTTAAATCAATAAAACAATCTATAAAACAAAACAATTTACAACTTGGAATGCCGTTAGGACCAATAAAGATGATGACTTAAATTTGTTTAGACAATTAAGAATATGAGAGGTAGTGATAGTAAATGAAGATATATTTTGATTAGCACTTACTTTGTAAGGGTAGATAGTAAAGGGTGGTTAAATTTTAAGGGCCGATGTTGAATGTGAACTACACCTAAACGTCAAGTTTTTTTCTGCATTTCATTTGACATTTCTCAATTTCAGAGTAACTCAATTTGAACCATGGAAAGTTACACAACCGAGCAACGCGTTAAAGTTATACAGGTTTATTATGAAAATGGGCGTTCAAATCAAAATGCATATCGTGCACTTTGTGATTTTTCGGGCAATTTAATCGTCCAAATGTACGTACAATCGGAAAAATCGTGCAAAAATTTGAGCAAACCGAGTCTATAGGAGATGTGAAAACACCAGTGCATGCTGGTACAGCTCGTACTGCAGAAAATATTGCTGCTGTTCATCGGCGGCATTATTGGGCCTTATTTTTTCCAAAATGATGCCGGTCAGGCAGTTACTGTGAATGGTGTTCGCTATCGTGAGATGATAACGAACTTTTTATGGCCCGAATTGGAAGATATGGATGTGGACGATATGTAGTTTCAACAGGACGGTGCCACTTGCCACTTGCCACTTGCCACACAGCTAACGAAACAATGGCTCTTTTGCGCGACAAATTCAATGGCCGTGTTATCTCACGTGGTGGCGATGTCAATTGGCCGCCAAGATCATGTGATTTGACACCATTGGACTTCTTTCTTTGGGGTTATTCGAAATAGAAGGTGTACGTCGATAAGCCAGCAACAATTTTAGAGCTAAAGGATGAGATAATTCGGAACATTAACGTCATAGAACCTCAATTATGCCTCAGCGTCATCGAAAATTTAAACCATCAGATGGAGGTGTGCCACCGAGGTCGCGGCGGCCATTTGGCCGATATTTTGTTTCATACATAATTGAACATACCATATTATTATAATAAAAAAAATGACAATAATTTCCTAAATAATTTGTGCTTTATTCAAAATCAACAGCGGCCCTTAAAATTTAACCACGAGCATCATACAGAGCTTCAGAATATGTTGATGAAAAAAGGTCGGCAAACATATGTAAATGTTTCATGACTTTTGGAAAGCCAGTAGATTTTCTTTTGGTGTTAACAAACTTGAAGAACGATTTAGGATCTTGAACGAAATTGCGCTTAACGTTACGAGGGTAATTCTTGTACGGGTGTGTGTTAAGCAAATTATATTCTGCACGAAGAACATTTGCCCCAATCAAAAGAGAATCTAGAGTTTTTATATTTCCTAAAGTATTTTTTTCACATTCTTCAGAGTAAAAAGTTGCTTGAAGGTCCAGGGTAGACCGGATTAATTACGAGGTTTGGACTTAGGAATACATTCCTCCATATATTCGAATATAGTTTTAAAATATATAATAATATCTAATCAGACTAGCAGAACGGATTAGTACTACTAATTTCGACATCCGCTACGCTGTCATCATCAGTGTCCTTTGTTCGCTTTTACCACGTTTGATCGTGGATACTAGTATTAATGAAACATTAGCTATTTAACCAAATTTTATGAGGAAATAGATCATGAGTATCTTGTTGCTTTTTATCAATATGGTGAGCCGAACTTTTACCTTCTGATTCTTTATTCCAATTTTTCCAACTCTTATTTTTATTTTTGGTTTGGCTTGTACGTAAGCTTCGCCCACGATAAATCAAGCTATTGTTGTTTTACATGTTTTAAACAGGTTCCTTTATGTCATAGTTTGGATTCTGATTTTCAGTTTTAAATTAAAAAAAAAATTGAATTTACATTAATTCAATTATTGTGAAGTTAAGCCGAATACTAATAACTTCCGCCTTATACACATTTTCAGTTCAAATAATAATTACGAGTACGTACAAATATTAAATATATAATAATGAAATATAATTTTAAAATTTTTAATTTTTTTTGTATTGAGCGTTACATTTGCACTGACGTTTGTTCTAATGAGTATTGGGCTTTGAAGCTACAAACTCTCTAAAAAAGTTTAAAAATCGCGGAACGAAATTAAAAGTTATGACAATTTTTTTAGTTTTGAGTTTGGTTCACATGGAAAAGTAAAAAGTTTATATCTTTTAAAATAATTCGCCACAAGGATTTATACATGAGCAATAAAACTAATTTTTATAAAATCTACCGACAATGTTAAAAGTTACGTCAATTTAAAATAATTATTCGTACCAAAAACGATCCACCTAAGCCATTTTTTCAAAAATATAGCAACCCACAGTGTGGTAGAATCAAAATTTTTCGATAGCAAATCAGAAATTCCTTAACGAAGAATGCTTTCTATATCGAATGTTTACTTTTAATTTCCCGTAAAAAAGGAAAACTTTTCCGGCGATATTAATGTATCTACCGGAATCAGTATTTCGAACCTTGATATTTCGTGTAATTTAATAAATTATGAAAAAAATTAACTGCCACATAACTAAGTCATAAGACGATATCATCTCTTTGTATTTTCAATAGTCTAAAATTACTATTATTTTAGAAAAAAAAAATACCGATGTGTGCAAGTTTGTTTGAAGTATATTAGTAAGTCTACATCTTAGTTCCTTTCCATTTATTCATTCATGTGAAATTTTGAAACATAACTACATACAAGTTGTTCTATGATGTGTCACATTTAAATTTAATAAATTCTTAATTTTGTACATGTTCTTCTATTCATTAAGTTATTTCATTACACTTTCTATTGTACTGTGCATTTTCAATTGTGGAATTTTCTATATGTATAGAGGAGAACTGTTAAATTAGAGAGTGTTGGAATGGTGTTGATGGTGGGTGGTGTTATGAAGGAAAGGATTTAATTAATAAGTGTGAAATATGCAATAAATTTAAACATTTATTACATAATATTTGTTATATTAAAGTGGTTGAATATTTGAACGTATGTCCATTAGGATGATACTTACCCACATATTGGCATTTCCACAGAAAGTCACCATTTTGGCACGTTACGCCAGCAAACAATTAGCTAGAACTTTGGAGCCATGCTGTTAGATTTTTTCCCCTCTTTAACTACGTGTAGAGCCAATTACGTTATACACCAAAACACAAAAAACTAGATAAAAAATATGTTTTTAAGCTTAATTGCTTGGCGACGTAACATGACAAAATGGTGACTTTCTGTGGAAAAGCCCATATATGGCAATTTTTTGTCAACATTCCCCCTGATTGGTGAATATTAAGAAAAATTATCGGTTGAGGATAAGATTTGCCGCCAGCCTGCTGAAATTTAGGAAAAACCATACAATTAAATTGTATTGCTTCATAACTTCAAACAACTGGCGTTTATAAATTTTATATTTATTTTGTTAACTATGAGATTTAGAGAAAAGTTGTTGTGGTATAAAATTATGCAAGTTGCACAAGCACAATTTTCTTCTTAAATTTTTTTTTTATACAAATAACATTTTTGAAGTTATGAGCAAGAAAATGAATTTTTGCTTGGTATTTTCTAAACTTGAGTACAGCACGTCTTAACTCCAACAGATTGAATTGAAAATTAGGCATAATCAAAGTTTTGTCATTATAATTTTATAATTTCGCCAATAATTTAAAAAAAATTTTGGGTACAATTTGCAAGCAACCCCTTTAAAAAATATTTTGAAAATCGGTTGACAAATGACAGAGCTATGCTTGGGGGAGCAAATTTCCCGACCGATTTTCAAAAAAAAAGGAAAAAATTATGAAGAAAACCCTTTCAAACAAAGCCTTCAAGCAAACATTTTTCAAAACCGGTTGACAACTGACAGATTTTCGAAAAAAAATGTTGGGCCTAAACTGCAGGCAAACCTTTTCAAACAAGAATGAATTTTGCAAATCGGTTGACAAATGACAAAGTCATGCATGAGGGAATCAAATTTTCCCCCTCCGATTTTCGAAAAAAAATATTATTGGATTAAACTGCTAGCGAACCTATTAAAAAAAAACTAAAAATTTTTTTTTTCGAAAATCGGTTCTCTCTCCGATTTTCGGAAAAAACTTACGGGACCAAACTGCAAGCAACCCCTTTCAAACAACAAAAGAATTTTGAGAATCGGTTGACAAATGACTGAGATAAAAAGAACACTCACGGATTGACAACCTCCTCCTTTTTGAAGTCGGTTAAAAAATAAATTATGTAGATCCTATCAAGTAGCAATATAAAAAAAGTATGTTTGCATCCTCAATTTTCCCTTATCGAATTGTTTGTTTCTATCTAAAAAATATTCCATAAACTCAAAAAATTCCTTTAATTTAGCGAGAAAGTACCTAACTTGGCAGCACTGGCACATTGCCAACAACCAGCATAACCTTATCTTTAAACTGAATAAAAAATATATTCTGTTGTTGGCAGTTGCTTATTTTTAATTTGTAACACAGTAGTTAGATTTGTAATTAGTCACTTAAGCTTCATATTTTCTATACGACATGATTAATATCCTTCTGAATTTTTATCACACATTAGCACATTTCATTTAGAGGATAATATTTTCACAATTTTCTACATTTTATACACGTTTTACAAATAATTATACACATTATTTATCTTTAATTATAAATTAAATTAAAATTCTTTACAGCGCAAGAAAAAACGAATACAAAATTGAGAGTGAACAAAAAGTACAACATGATAAGAATTATGAAGTAAAACAAGTACAAAGCTGTTAAAACAGTAAAAAAGTTGAAAAGAAATACAAGATTTTTTCTAAAGATAATTTTTGATAATCCTTCAAATATTATGCTGCTGCACACCACTTTGTGTGTTTTCTTATTCTAACACATAGATTCGAATCTATGAGGGTTTTCCTTTCTTTTTTTCTTTTTGGGGAAATTCTATGAATGTACAAATTTTTAACTGACTCATCATTTGTTTAAGGCTCTAAAGAGTACAAAATACAGCTGAACACGTTTTTAGTTTTTGTTCAAATACACAAATAGTAGATGGAAGACGAAGCCATAATTCAACTATAAAGACAGTCAGTCAGTCATTCATTCATTCATTCATTCATTCATTCATGTAGATTGCTGGCCAGCAATTCAGTCGGTTACTCGCTGTTTGAAACTTTCAAGCCAGTTTGATTTCTTCTTTTCTTCTTTTTTTTCTTTCTTGTTTCAAACAACTGCTCATTAAAATTTTCAATTGTTTGAGTTTTATAAACGTGCTCTGCAATACACCAAATATGTCTAGAGGACTACAAATACAACTACAAGAGTGGCAAGATAGTTGAGCAAGCATTCATGAGTTAGTGTGTAAACAGTCTATAGGAAAAGAGGATGCTAAAGGATAATATAAATAAAATATTATATATATTGCAAATAGAAATTAATTTCTTGAAAATCAAAAGAACAAATTTGGTTTTGAATTATATTTCAAAAAATACGGAAAAGCTTGGGGAGTGATAGGGAATATTTGTAATAATGTCTCAACAAGTACAAAGTTTATACAGTTTTAATGCAATTTAAATAATACCTTATTAAAAATCTAGGTTTTAAAAAGTAAAATCCCCTCGGTAGAGATTATCATTTAATCATAAAGTATGCTGCACTTTAACTGATATTATATCATCCACGTTTGCAGAAACTTCAACAAACTGTATTTATCGAAGACAATGATATGGCGGAAGCAGACAATTTTATTCCAAAGTGATTATATAGGATAAAGCTATGTGCATACTTGGCAAATATTTGGCGAAGGAAAGTGATCAATACACAAATTTATTAGAAGTTACATATATAAAAATAGCATTTTCTAGCATAGCTAATTTTATTTCGTAATATAGAAACCAAGTTAAGTCACACCAACCGGAGCAAAAGTAGTGGTTCCCCTAATTTTGTCAAGTATGTCCGAAGTGTGACCGTAGCTTAAGGCTCGTAACGTTATATGCAGAAAGAATTAGACATAAGCTGAAAATTCATATACAACTTCACTTAGTGTCCTAAGAGTTGTCTTAAAAGTCTCATAAAATCTCGTGTCTGCGCCGTAAGTTATTCAAGGTGAAATGTCACAAAAATCAGTTGTTCGTGACTATCTCGGTTTCTATAGCTCCAATGACATTACCAGTTATTAGAAAACTTGTAGCGCATAAAATTTGCGACAAATTGTCTAGTAAACATTTTTTCATACGCCCAACAGTTTCTGAGATAGAGGGCGAAGAGCCCGCAGCGCTCAGCCATATTCACTGTAATGAGTGGATGACACCTACACATACAGTACATTGTACCGGAACTAAGAAAATTGATAATTGGAAGCAGCATACACCCAAAATAAAAAATTGGTAAATCTTACCAATTTCATAGTTTAGAATTGCGCCAACCCATAAAATACAGCAAAATTAACCAACGGGATTGAAGTTTAGTTGATAGTGTTTAAAACTACTAGCCGGAAGGTTGCACGTTCAATGCCTGCCAAAGCTTAAGCAGTAAGTGTGTTTGCTATAAAATAAAAAACTTTTTTTGGTTGCAATTTTTTGGCCTTGAACTTAGTTTCTCACAAGGTTACACTCAAAATAAAATTATAGCTAAAGCTAACAAATTTAAATAGTTAACCTATTGTTAATGTAAATAGATGTGTCAATTTTTATGAACCTTTTTAAACTTGTACACAGAAAAACTTATCACCAAAAAATTTTCAAACAAAAGTTTGTTTAAAAATAAATTTCAATTTCAGTAAATGTTCTTTACGTAATCAATGAATTGCTTGTTTGATTCTTATTTAGGACACCAACACCAAAAACAGCAAGAAAAACTATGTCGTAAAAAAACAACCCCGATGACGACATACATAAAAATAACAGCAACAACAACAACGATAGCAAAAGGAATGCGATTATACCAAGTTTGTTTATTGAAGATTTTTGAATGAATTAGTTCGTTAATGTCGTTGCGTTAATTGTACTTAATTTTTTTAGAGCCTTTAGATAAACATTCAGACTTGAACACATTTAACAAAGTGAAATTTCATAAATGCTTAATAGTTGATGATGATGGTGACCCAAGCAAAAATGTTGTTTGATATATTACAAAAAAAAAATTCAGTAAATATTTTTGTTTGATTAAGTAAACTATTTTGTTTAATAGATTTTTGTATTTTTAGACTAATTATTTTATAAATTCAGACAAAAATATTGTTGAATATTATTCAGAAATTCCAGTAAATCTTTTAGTTTGATTAAAGTAAATTGTTTTGCTTACAATTTGTAAATATTTTTAGAAAAATCGTTTTATACATTTAAACAATTTGTTCATTGAACAAGAACGCGTTTTTTCAATGAAATTGTTGAGATATTTTTGTCTATATTTACAAATTTGTTTGAAGGTCCCTTCCTAGACAAAATATTTACCATTTCATTGAATTCCTGTACAGAAAATGAAATTTAGCTTTTTTCTACGTAAGTCATTCATTCCATGTCTATGGTTACATTGTGCTATCGTTTTTCAACAAGATGACTTACCTGAGATGGTAAAGGCGTCCGGTTCATATACACGAGAGTCTAAGTTCAAGACCGAAATATTATAATGTACTGAATTATAAAATATAAATTTGAAAAAAAACGACGTTTGAAAATTAAAATTATTTTTGATGATTAAAACTAGTAATTAGTTAGATGGTAGAAAGTTAGTATTTGACTCGTTATTTCCACACGCCTTTTGGTGTTTTCTTCAGGGGAAATAATTATTGAATTAACAAAACCAAAATATTATTAAAATTAGTAATTTAATTTTTAAAAATTTTTGTCGTTAGAACTGTCAATTTGTATGGTTAAAATTACCAATTTAAAATAATAACAATGAAAGTAGTTATTTTACAAAAATTACTGTATTTAAGTCAAGCAAGTCACCACATGTCTATGTATACTTTGTGCTTTCGCTATATAACAAGATGACTTAGCTGAGATCGCAAATGTGTCCGGTTAATAAAATACCTGTGAGAAACTAAGTACAAAACCAAAAACTTGAAAAAAAAACAATTTTCTTAACAAACACGTTTAGTGCTTAAGCCTTGGCAGGCATAGAACCTGCGACCTTCTAGTTAGTAGTTTTACACACTATCAACTAAACTAAAATTCCATTGGTTGATTTTTACTGTATTTAATGGGTAGGCGCAGTCTACCCTAGGAAATTGGTTAGACTTACCAATATTTTATTTCAGCTAAGTCTTCTTGTTAAATTACAACCCTGCAGACAAAATGACTAGTATGTGGTTACAAATATACTAGTTGCTTTTTAATTCAGACTAGTTGCATATCTGTCCTTTTTCATATATCGAAATATCGATTTTAATATTAGATTTATTTTTTTAATAAGACCAGCACTCAGGGGATGGCCCCTACTCATGCAATGCATTGTGCCGGAGTTAGGAAAATTGGTTATGGGAAGGAGAAAAGAGGGAGTGGTGTTTATCGACATTTGATTTAAACTTTCCAATATTGAAAGTGACAGGAAAGACCTCTGCAAGGAGTTTATTCCACATACGAACTGTCCGGCTAAACAACGAATTCTCTCTGTAATGCGTAGTGCGATTTACTGGCGTATCGACAACAAATGGACGTGCTCTTAACGAAGTATGTGTTGTTCGCTAAAATGAGTGAGTTTCGGGAACAAGTTCCCTGATTTCAGAACACACTCCTTTTGAATAACGATAAAATAGCGAAACACCCCTACATTGCGTCGATGCTCCAGAATTGGCTCCGTGTTGTCACCGATGAGCTTCTTCGCCCTCTTCTGTACGCGGTCGAGTAACTTCAAAATAGACTTTGAAGCACCGGCCCATACATGAGAGTTGTATTCCATTTTCGGACGGATATAGGCGGTATAGATATTAAGGAGATTGTCATAGGAACCCAAATTGCTCATTTGTATATAGTTATATGCTAGCTGAAATACTAGTTATTGTAGACTAGTGCGCTTACTAGTTTATTTATAGTTTTTTAAATGTTAAAAAGCATTTGGCTCAACGGGGGTGTGAACACACAGTTCTCATATTTTAAGGCATGTACTATACCACTGAACAACTTTCTACTTATTATATATAAAGCTAAAATTTTTTTATGTCCATTTATAAAAAAATAATTTATATTACTTAAAATGAGAATAACTCTTATACAATAAAAACCAATAGGAAAAAATTTGAAATTCAAATATAATTTGCATTTGAATTATGGGTGTTCTCTTTATTTATTATACTTCGCTGGGGTTGCGTCATCCCATTAACGACAACTTGGCTTCTAACATGTGCCATTATCCAAAAATGCACTACAAACGAACATTTATTTGGTTAACAAACTTTTAACATATAGAAGGGTCGCTAAATTGCCATGCTGATTTGCTTTCAGTGTCTAAATAATAAACAACAAATGTACCGAGTGCCGTAAAAAAAAAACATTTCCCAAACAGGCTGTCAATTTAGATCCACTTTAATTTACAAATAATTTATTTTGTGCAATTACTATCGTTTGCTAATTTACAAATAATTTATTTTGTGCAATTACTATCGTTTGCTAATGTGTCTTTAGATTTTCCAATCGATCTATGGAATTAGTTTATGTTAGCTTTTATTAAACCGGCTTCATAAACTAGTGCTGCAACTTAAAAAGAAATTTTAAGAATTTCGTATGATTTCGCTGGAACCACTATTCAAACACCTTTCTAGTGTGAATATAACGAAAGATATACAGGCATGTGAGTGCCAGAGAGTGAAATAAAAATAAAAATTTTGGTCTAGTGAGTGCCAAACAACATGATTTGTAAGTCAAAGAATATTTTCACTTATAAACTATTAAAACTAAAATTGAGCCAAAAATCTTGTATGCTAATAAAATTACTAATAACTTTCTCACAACTTGTTTTTCCTCAGGCCACACATACTGGAACCCCTATTTTACATTCACATTTAACGTTTATACTGCAAGAGTGCTTAAATAAAAATAACTTTATAAAAAACTATAAAATTGATTTAGATAAAAGTATAAAAGGTATCATATCCTTTTGGGGTAGAAAATAGTCATCTTTAAAAAAATATGTCCACAAGAATAATACCAAAGAACACAGTAGTTTATATTTCATTCTCTTAAACAACTGACAAGGCGAAACTATTCTGTACATCTTAATATTCACATGCAATGAAACCCCTATTATTTTTTGTTTCCAGGAATTCCCTAAGGTTTGGTGAAAACTTTGCAATAGTCATTGCTGAGTTTGAAATAATTTTATCGTGTCTCTTTTTTAATCTTCTTTCTTTTATTTTCCATTCTTAGAATGATTTTACTTGGCAGTTAGTATTGTATTTATTTTGCTAGAGTATTTTGGGTGATTGTATTTATATGCAGTGTTTATATTTGCTTTAGTTGAATTTTTATATTTTTTTTGTGCTGTTTTATATAGTTAGTGCTGTTGCTTGATTTGAAATTTGTTTGCGCATGTTAAGCATATTTTAGTTCGTTTATATAAAATTAGATTTGAACATTTATTTACATATAAAATATGTAATATTTAAGATTTCTTGATTAGATTACATCGAAAAACAAGAGGAAATATAGAGCTATAATGTACTTAAAGCTTTATAAAATATATGATTGGACAGCAAGGTAGTAAGCAGTTGATCATAGTGTAATGCAAAAGAAGTGCTGCATTTGCTGCATTAAGTTATTGTAGATTTTTCAAAGCAATAATGGCAAGATTTTGAGCCTTTTTTATTGCAAAAAAGTTGGTGTTTCGTTAAGACAAAGTACAAGCGTAGATAGACATCAGCTATTCATTGCGCATAAAATATAAAAAACGTCTAAGAGAATAGGCAGAAAAACTAAAGCGTTTTTCATTTGTGTTTTCCTTAACAGATCGCTAAAGTGACGTTTATCCATACATTTGTTTTCCTAAAAATTCAGCTTTTTCATTATATTTAAAATCATTAAACCAAAATAATTGTGCATTCATCCGTGCATGCGTAAAAGGTAAGCTTTAAAATATCTTTAAGTTAATTGTTTCAGGAGAAAATTTACTTATGCGTACAATTTGTCCTTAATTCTTATCTAAAGCCATTTCTAAATGTAAATTAAAACACACATATGAGTTTTGCAAACAATAAGTAAATGGAAAATTATGCTGTTGGCTTTAAGTCATATTTGAGTTTTATAACAATTATATAAGAAAAAAAAGTACACACAAGCAGTAATTACAGGAAGATTCCTTATGAGGTCCTTTTTCCATATTTGTCCTTACCATCACTTATGGTATTATTTTCGTAATTGCCTTTTAGCCGATTCTGAATAACTTGTAAGCCCTCTGCGAAGTAAGAGGCAATAACTCTAATGTGATAATATCTCTTGGCGCGTTTGCTCTGCAAATGTTTTCAACCTTCGGCCAGACTTTAGGAGTTTCTCTTCTTAATACGCGTAATATCGGCCTTTCTAAATAAACATTTGCTGTGTAGCTGGCCTTCGGCCAGGTTTAAACATTGTCCAGTTTAAACATTTCCATTTTTTAATTTTAAATAAAAGTTTCACCAAGCGCAGGTTTTCTACTAGCAAACCATGGACCTTATGACATTGCAGTATTGAGCATTGTGACTCCTTCAAAAGTGACATAAAGACCACGGACATTATGATAATTTTTGGTCTCATAATATTAATGGACATTATCAAATTGAAAATTTTTACATGTCGTCATTGTTCATTATGAACGATAAGCTAAATTTTTTCGCTGGCTATCTGCGCTAAGTAAGGACTTTTCACCCAGCCGGTTTAGGACCGCACTTAAGATATTTACGTCGAATAGCGGCTTCCAATAATCCAATCTTAAAAATAATTTAAATTTACATTAATTCAATTTATGGAACCTAAGCCGAATAATAATAACTTCCGACTTATACACATTTTCAGTTCGAATAATAGTTACGTACAAATAGGAAAGAAAGAGTTTAGAAGTAAGTTTATGTTAACTTCTTGCTGCTGGTTTGCATACCATGCTTTAGCGAAGTGGTTGGTGCGTTAGATTTCAAAACTAAAAGAGCTTTGTTCGACTTTTATACTTAATACGACGTCAGTTCATTAAAAAAAACCAAAAGTCATTTCTCTTTATGAAACTTAGGGTTGATCATTTAACAGTAAAAATAGCAGAAACAAGGGAAACATCTTTTATTTTTACGTAATTCGCGACTAGTTCTTTTGACAGTTAAATTGATCCGAACAAGGAAGGAACCATTAATTTTTGACGATTTTAAGTCTGTTAATTCTTTAGCATTTAATATTTAGTAAATTTTTGTCAAATTTAAATGGAAAATAAGTATAACGGTATTTTATTAAATTTTTATTTATTTATTATTACAATTTCAATTAATTTAACAGCATATTTTGAGTGTAGCAATACCATAGCCTGCTTTGTACTAGGTTTTTTTACAAGAACTATTTTATTATCATTATTATAATACATACATTTTTTAAAAAGTATCTCCAAATGAAACACTTTTTATTATTAGAAATAAAGAACCATATATAGAATAATAAAGTAATACATATTACATGCATAAATAAATGTTTGGAAACAAATGCCTAAAAGTTTACCAATCTGCCTGTGTGTTTATATGTATACCTAGAAAGTATGCAATAAAAATAATTTGAATTCAATTTTCATTTTAAAAATATTTATCAAACAGACACATACGTTTCTATTTACGCACATCTACATACCGGAAACATTTGAAAATCGAATTAGATATTTAAAAATGCTACAACAGCAGTTATAACAATATCGACCCTTTAGCATCAAGCTAACGTAAGCGACAAACTTTTATACTCGTATATTCGAGAATTATATCAACATTTTTGTAAATGTTTTATATACAGAAACTTTTGCTTACGATAAATTCTTTTACTCCCTTATTTATAATACTAATCAAAGTTTTATGAGAGGTTTATTAAACAAATTTTGTATAGAAATCAGTTTGATAAAATAAATATGAGAATATAAAAACATTGTTATATAAGCATTTGATAATTTATTAAGAATAAAGTCCTTAAAGACTATCAACCGTGTCACAGATTCCGTAGTTGTCATTCCGAAAAAGTTCATTTTTGATGGTTATGATTCGGTTTAGTTTGTATTTTGATTTTAAAATGATAAAGTCTTTGTACCTTGAGGCGTTTGCTTACTATTGTTTTTAGAAGCAAAGCTTACATCAAGCTTTTTATTAACATGGAAAGCTTATGGGCAAATATTACTTGGCTCTCCTAAAAGTATACACGTTTTGTAGTATTTACTGCAAATGAAGTTAGTAAAAGTCTTTGTCAATTTTACTTTTAAATTTAAAAGTGGTTTGATTACGAAGAAAATTTTCGTTTTTCGTTTTTTGAAGAAGCAAAATACGGATTCCGTAATATGGAATTGAAGCCACTTCCGATCGGAATGGTATTCTGTGACATGGCTGTACATTCAAAAAGAAGTCCACAATTGGTACATTTTGACAATTATAAAATATAACTGAATCCATCAAATTTTACTTTTAATAATACTCATAAATAAGTTTTGCAAAGCCATTCCGCTTACGATATTTTTGCTCCTAGGTATCGGTATGTTGGGAGAATGTATGAAGCTTAATTTATTACAAGGCAAACAGGATACTTATATTGCTCTTTCAAGTTTCTAAATAATACTTATTTTTAATATAAACATTTATTTAATCAATACGGTATCGAAGGGGCAAAGCCATTTTTTTTTACTCAAAAATAACTACGTAAATATGTATAAGCAATTTTAGACAACTACAGCCACACGGATGTATCTCTAAAATTATTTGTTCTCAAATTTGATTTTAAATAATAAAATGTTTCATTAAATTGTTGACAGAAATACTTTGAAGTTAGAAAGCCGAATTGTAAAAATACATGTACGAACCATAAACTAAATGGTTTATTAAAATTTTTCTAAAAAGCTTTACATGCATACACTCATAAAAGCTCACTTCACTTATATCTTGTCTATAGAAAATTTAAAAAAAAAATAAAAAAATTATTTTCTTTCCGCAACCAAGTAGAAACAAAATAAAGCAAAAAAATATATATATAGAAAAATCGGAAGCAGGTCCTTTTTCCTTCAATTCTACTATGTATGAATATGTGTTTGGCAGCACGTAGTACATACATACTTAAAGAAAATTGATATTTCTATTTTCTCAATATTTTACTTTTCATACTTCGAAAACGATTTATCATACAAATGTTAAAATTTTCCATAGATACTTCTTTCTTATTGTTATTTTGGCAATATTGCCTCTTATCTCACTCTCTAACAGTTTTTTGCTTTTGATACTTTGGATACGATAAAAATTTGGCTAAAGAGTAAATTGGAAGTATACAATTTTAAATACCCGGCAGTGTTAAAATTGAGCAATTAAAAACTTTTAGATATTTTTATAAATGTTTGAATAAGATTGCCTGACTCAATATTATATAATTTTGGAAAATATAAAGGTATATATGAATAGAAAAAATAAGTTGAGTAAAATTTTTTCTGAAAAGAGTAGCTTTGTTTATCAAATAAATTAATTAAAAAATTATTTGCTTTTTGCTATATATAAGAATACATAAAAGAATTTATTTTGCAGATGCAGAACAACTTTTGTATTACACAAGAGTCTATAAGAGGACTAAGATAAGAAAGAATAAAAATCTCCATACAAAAAAACGGAATATCTCAAACTACAGATTTTAAAAGATATGTCCCCGAATATTGGATTGTAATATTTCCCCGAAGATTGGATTGTAATATTTTGCTGTACTTCTACTGGCTTAATCAAAGAAAAGTATTGACCAGCGCAGGAACAACAAAATTCTACGAATGACAACAGCGCACATATGGGCAGACATATGGGGAGTTCAGTGATAAATCAAAAATTAAAAATGAGATTAAAAACATATATGCCGTTTGAAAGATAACAATTTTTTACCTAACTTTTGTTCTAAGCTTTTTTCTAAATGTCTTTCTCTAATCCCAGGTTAGAGTCTAAGGGCAAGTAAAAAATTTCAATTTCAGTGTTAAAAATTTTTTTTTAATATATAAAAGTTTGACATGAAAAAATTACGTTTCTCATTAAAAAAAATTCTATTGTATTGGTATGATTTTAGTGAATGGATCTGTGTAAAAATATTTCTAAAATTATGGTCCATTCATTGTCAGAATCCTGTTTATATGAAAATTATAATTGTGGACTATATTTTCTACATTTTAATATTTCAAAGGCGTGAAATTTATAGAGATCCCCAATATTCCCCATATCTATTATACAACACAATAAAGAACAGAATGTCTATATTTGTATCCAAGTTTAACTTTTTGCGATTTTTGGCGATATTGCATTTTATTTAAGTTTTGCACTTTATATATTTTATATATTTTTCAATATTGGCAGTATTACAGAGTGGCTGTTGCGAAAAAAAAGTTGCAGTAATCACCTCCTAAGATGAATGACGTTTCTTAAATAGGGAAAAATAATTTTTTGGCCACGCTTTAATATACTGCACTTTTTATTTTTCATATATAGAGCCGCCATTTGAAGTCCGATTTCATCATATTGCATATCATTATTTATGGCTTGACTGTGGCTTAATTTTTGGTTCTGGTGGCTTTTAATCCGTCATCGAACTCTGGGCGCCGCTTATGTCATATCGGATTCTTCCCTCCTAATGTGGCAAGAAAGCCCTTCTACAACTTTGTATGCCTAGCTTTTAATATATTCAGTTTATGCCACGCCTCCAGAATTAATACCATATTTCGTTTTCATCTACGCCTTATATCGCCTTTTTCACTCCCATTTCCACCAGTGAAAGGATAATTACGTTGAAAACAATTGGTTCAAAAGATTTCCACAGACGAGTAACAAAAAATAGTAATAGCTTTTATATACACTGAAAAATCAAAAAATATATTTTATATATTTTTTTATTTTTGTATTTTTTCATAAATTTCTTCGTAAGACTTTGATACCTTTACATATTTGATATCTATAGAAATTACCTTTCCATTGGTACCAATATTTCTTATCAAAAGATGTCTGTTGATATATCGTGCGGTTTAATATACTCGTACTTTTGCCCTTTGTGCACGGTTATTTTGAACTATGGAAAAATCCATCCAAATTCTAAATTATAGTAAATTATAGTTTTAGAGGACGGAAGACAAACACAAGAAATAATAACGCCATAAATCAATATATCTATGTCCTATTTTAAAGATGGCCGATTTTTCAGCCTCAATTGACTGAATATGATAGGCATCTTTATTGAGACTAAATTTAAATTTATTTTGTTAATTTGCTTTGCAATTTATTTTACTTTTTTCGTCTCAAAAGGGCAAAATTGGTTTTTATTCACATTCTCAATGGCATATATTTCTTATTTTTCTCATGAGTGGTGAATTTTGCAAAAAAGGTTAAAAAACTAAAATTATTTACAGCTTAAGGCCTGTGACACAATAAATTTTTATACGATTATCACAGTTTGTATATTGACTGAAAAGGGAAAGACATAGCAATACAACAGTGCAAAATTTGTATAATTCAGATGAATAGTTCTCGAGATTTTTGGAAATGTGTAGCTAAAAAAACTTCAGACACATTAAATGAATGCCATATGCATGATCAGCAACATCAAATCAGCTTAGAACATATCTCTGTTTGGAGGTTATGGCAAAAAGGAGAAAATGTTTTAGCTAGTGGAGTTTATAAAAAAAAATTATTATCTAAACTGATGGGTTGCACTAAAGTTTTCTTTCGGAATGTGGAACTTGACTTTATAAGGCGTATAATTAAAAAAATCGATGATCGTAGTAAGAAGTCATTAAATTTATATTTATTTACTTAACATTTAATAAGAAGTATATTGCAATTAACAGACAATTTTTTTAAATTTTTTTATAAAACTAAAAATAGTTTACTATAAACTCTGAAATTATCGTTATGTTATCTTCAACAGATTTTTTCAAAATGATTTTTCAATTAAGTATTGAAAATGTTTATTGAAAAATAAAAAAATTAAGTGAAGTGCGACTTTGGCTCGCACACGAAGGGTTCCGTACGAATACACATATATCTCTTTTCGTTTTTACCCTTTTTTCATTTTGACAATTTTTCCGTTTAGTTTTTTTGTGTAATTTAATTGTTTTATTTTTTAACTTTTTTCGCTGTTTTCCGATTTTTTTTGTTTTGGCCCTTTTTTCATTTTGCTGATTTTTCCTTTTTTGCAATTTTTCTTTTTTGGCGATTTTTTAAGTTTTGCCGATTTTTAGGTTTTGGGGTTTTTTTGTTTTAACGTTTTTTTTCTCGCTTTTTTAAGATATTTTTAGTTTTAGCGATTTATTTAAGATTTGGTGTTTTTTCAGTTTTGGTGCTTTTTTCAGTTTTAGGGATTTTTTCGGTTTTTGTTGATTTTTTTTGTATTAGCGTTTTTTGATTTTTAGATTTTTTTAGTTTTGACGTTTTTTGTTTGTTTTGGCGCTTTGTTTAGTTTTGGTGATTTTTTCCATTTTTAAAGTTTTTTTTTGATGTTGATGCTATTTTTAGTTTTAGCGATTTTTTAGGTTTTAGTAATTTTTTATTTTTTACGACTTTTTTGGTTTTTGGCGGTTATTTTAGTTTCTTGGCGATCTCTTTAGTATTGGTGGTTTCTTGCGTTTTCGCGATTTTTTAGTTTTCGTGGTTTTTTCCTTAAGCGCTTTTTTCATGTTGGCGATTTTTCGTTTTGACATTTTTTTAGTTTTGGAATTTTTATTTTAGAGTTTTTTTAAATTTCATGAGTTTGTCTATTACGGTTTCCAAGATACAGCAAATTGGCCAAATTGCAAAGGCGAAATTACATTAACTGATAGCACACCCTTTAATTTTTATTGTTTTAAATATCAGTGTTAATTGCAGTAGTCTATGCTGCATACTACACCAATTAACACAAGCTTTGCAAATTTTAAATGTCCATATATAAGTGTCTGTATATTACATTAGTAGTTCCATATGTTTCGTTGCTCGCTTTAGAACACCCTTTAATTTTTAACTGTCATATATTTGTTGTTGTGAAAATTTCAGGTCCGAGCTTTTACGGGTCCCGATAAAACAACCTGTGACAGGTAGACAGACGGACAGCGTAGCGAAAACAATAGGGTTCCTTTACACTTTTGCTGTACGGAACCTTAAAAATATCCTTAAATTCAAAATAAGTCAATATACACGATTTTCTCCAGATATTAGAATCTACTACACGTATGTTTTATGCAGTGAAATTAGTATCACTCATACGCCACATACTACAAATTATTAACGAAAATTAGTAGCACAGTTTTGGGATGCCACTGTGACGTATGATTTATAACTGGAGAGTATATCTAACCTGACCAGACATCCCGCTTTTGGCAGTAGTATTCAGTATTTTTAAGGTCGATCACGCTTAAAATTTTTAGCTCGCTTTTTCAATTTTAAAACTCCAACATAGTGAGATGTTTATAGTAAAAGCGGGATAAAATCTTTAAACGGGATCGAGCTTAAAAAAGGATAACAATCCCCCCAAAAGCGGGATATGTGGACAGGTTAAGTATATCTCTCATATTTGACATGTGGCCAGCGTTGCCAGAAGATCATCATTTGAAATCATCATTTGACGAAGTAATAATCATAATTTGATATAAAAAATCATCATAAATTGTTTATTCCAACATATTATTCAAAGCGAAGCTGAACAATGAAACTTTTATATGAAACTAAAACAATAACGTGTTCTAAGAGGTTTTTATGATTTCTTTAAATTTCCTATTCTAGGTAGGGGAGTTAATAAGATTCTTATATTTAAGTTTATCTTTTTTATATTTTTAAAAATTTGATGTACATAATAGGTAAAATTTGTGGAAAAGACTTAAATTCGGGAGCATTCCCAAAAAAAGTGTGTATATTGAAAATCACCATGACTGCAAGAATGCATACAGTATACCACGGTTAATTACCTCGTCAAAAATGTCAATATTTTTGTGCAACTGTGCGGGGAAAGCATTTAAATGGATACGCTTAACTGCCAAATAAAAAAAAAAAGACATTCCAAAGAAATCAAGAAAATGTAGAATTTGTGATCAGGAAGTACTTACTGCGAATCTAGATAATTTATATTTATTTTAGCATAGGCTTATTTATCATTGCAAGAAGTTTTCTTTTTTTCCTATTCAGCGACTTGAAAGCGACGCTAAGAAAATTTTCGATTTTAGCGTTCTATAATGAAAAATGAATTTAAAGAAAAAAGATAAAAAGTTGGTCATTTTTGCAAATGGTTTCTTTCTATGCAAATTTATAAGCAAACCGGTGTTTTCATGTAAATTTTAATACATAACTACGAATT
Source organism: Panzeria rudis (assembly GCA_956483635.1). Lineage (NCBI taxonomy): Eukaryota > Metazoa > Arthropoda > Insecta > Diptera > Tachinidae > Panzeria > Panzeria rudis. Next base: position 31,020,211 of record OY101449.1, on the reverse strand, counting down.
CTTAGTTGAAAAATAGTTCATAAAGTTCTATAAAAAGTAAATTTTTTAAAAAGCTTCATTAGTATTTTTTTAAAACTATAACGGAATTACAAACTTTAGTACGACTTAAATAAATTTCTGTTCTCTTTTCTAATAATTATCTGCATATTTTTAATACAGATTGTTTCGAACCAATGAAAATATTGTTCAATAAAAATATCTTCCAATTTTTTACTGGGCTACTATGACTTTAACAGTAGAGCTGCTAGATCCCCACTCGTGAAGGCAACGTCATCATCTGTTTGCTATTTTTTTACTTCAGAAAATTTACAGAATACTTTTGAAAGCAAATAAATTCGGGTATATAATCTCGCAAGTTCATTAAAAAGAAAAAAACATTTCAAACAACAGTGTCTAAGTTTAAGGTATGCAATCGAGAAGGTTTTCTGTTGCAAAATTATTCTAGAAGTCGGCAAATTTTGTTTTATTTAAAGATTACTTAAATTTTTAGATGTGTAAATATTTATGACTGGGACTGTATGGCCAATAAAATAAGAACTGTAAAATAAATTTTTAATTTGTCAAAAGCTATACAGCCTTGACCGTCTTCTAGCGAAATGTTTCACAATCTGGTCTTTTAGTAAATTATGCTCGACTAACCGGAGCTCAGATACTACCCTACGATAAATGAAACTAACAAAAAACAAGTCACATGACCGGTCCCCAGGTGGTAGGGACCAGTCCGAGTTCTAACACTTCCTCTGAAGCCGACCAGCCACTTTTACATGGGGATGGCCTAGGAAGGGATAAAGTGATACCTTGTATGCACCTTGTAACTTGTCTCTAAACTATCTTATGGGGTTCTAATCGGTGTAGAATAATATAGATTATATATAAATATTATTCCAAAATTCAGCTGTAATTATCGAATAATTTATTTGTTTATTGCTACAAATCCAAGTAGAAATTGTATTTTACTTTTAAGCTGTGTCTTTGATGGGATTCGAACCGACAACCTCCGGCATGACAGGCTAGGACATTACCCACTCGACCACAGGGGAACTTATATTTCAACGTTATAAATACCAGTTAAGCTCTCATTGAAGGGAGACAATTGATATTATATAGATACTATGTGATAGGCCTTTGATCCAGGTGCATCGAATTTGTTTAGTGCCTTTTACTCCAATACTAGCCGGAGTACCAATTAAAATGACTGAAAACGGTTAATATGTGACCATTTACACAATATGTCTTTTTTCACCATTCACTACTCCTTATTTTTGGTACCAGTATCATTTTCTCACCAAATTTTCCACAGGGTATCTACTAATTTTGGAAACTTTGGAGGGTAATTCAAATGTTCACTATGGGTTTTCGCAGGACGAAGATGTTAGATTGAGTTCTTGTGACTAAGATAAAAACAATTGTGAAGTGAACAAAAAAGCTGCAATTAAAAGAGCTAAAGGAAAATAACATTGGAAACATTTTAGGGACAGCCTTTATAACTCTATTTATATTTGCTGTGCTTACAAAAAAAGTTTTAAAATGTTATTTTACCGTTTTCTGAAAATACTTTTATATTACCTGGGGATCTTGATCCCCGCTATATGCTTTTAGTATTGTTGTCTTGCACAAAAAATGTATCATTTAACAAATTTTGTATATAAAGTCTAAACTACAATTTAAACTTTAGCCAGAGCAATGATCCATAACTTAAGTTGGCAATCAGTATTATTTTTATATATAACAATGTATGATATAGCTAAAAGCACTCACCCATACATACACTTGCACATGCATACATAATACTTATTCATTTATTTTATAATGCATAGTTTAAGGGGACATTGATTTTCAATTGTTGGATTTATACAATAAACTAAACTGAATTTAGGAGTAGTAAAGAGTAATGAACATTTTAGAAAAAAAGTAGAGAGAGATAGAGGAAAAAGAAGGAAATTTAAACTTAAACCTTTGCTGTTGTGCATACATAGAGGCTACTGATAAAAATTTTATTGTCTTTGTTGCTAGTTTAATAGGAAACAAATGTTACCAGTTTTCATATCTCCTACTTTTTACACATACGAGTACATGGCCAGTTGCCAATTTTATGTCTAAACTTTGTGTTGTTGGAATAAAAAATAAAAACTAATCCAACAACATGAAATACAGTTGTTTGTTAAAAACTTGTTTTGTTCTAATACTAACAAAAACAGCAAAAATATTTGTAGTAAAATGTTGTCTTTTTTCATTTCATTATAATATTGGTGCTTGTACAACTACAAAAGCAAAAGGGATTAAAAAAAATGTTAGAGAGCAGTATCATTTATTCGTATGCATGTGTTGGTTAAAAATGTTAGGAAAACTGGTAGTATGTCTTATTTTATTCATACATAAAAAGTTATTTACTTAATTAGCATAAATTTGTAGTTTTGTTGGAAAATTTTACAAAATAGAAAATTTTGTTTCATTATTGATGATGTTATTACTTACTACTTTTACTATACAACAAATACATACATACAACTGTAGGCATACGCCACGAATATGTATTCACGACACATATGCATACATACATATATACATATACTACTGCCAGCTTTAGAACTCTGGTCTGTCACTTTTGACATTCATTATTATGATGTTTGTAAATATTCCTTCATTAGGCCTTAAATGTCTATTAGGAGGATCCTGCTTATATAAAAAATAAAGACCTTATTTGTAGTAATAAAAGTGCTTATGATAATAGCTAAAATGTATATTTTTGGTGTTAGATATGAAGATAATGAATTAAGACGAATATAGTTTACAGAATAATAGCAATCTTTTTTTAATTATCACATCCATACACTGTACAACAAAATTCTGATTTTTTTTCTGAAACTAAAATAGCTGATTCTTCAATTTTCTTCATCTGTTGATTACGATGGCATTATTGGTGTTTTTTTCTAGCAGCTCTAGCTTTAAAGAAATTGTGACATTTACTATATGCATAGTTTACATTATTTGTTTAATTATTTGCTTAATATTTCACGAACGGTTCTCGAAATCTTAAAATATTTTCTGGATTATTAATCTACACAAAAATACCTTTGATTGAAGTATAAAACAGCGCTCCTTTCGAAGTATTAAAAATGTTCTAAGAACAAAACTTTTTGTCTTATTGCGTCTTCCAATTGTATCATCGTTAAACTAGAGACAAAACAAATCGTGTTTTATTATAAATCTCTCTAACTGAAAAATTTAGAAAAAGAGTCAGCTTTAAATTTGTTAGCGTTTATTTAAAACAAAGCGTGCGAAAATTCTCTAGAGCATATTTTGTTGAAAACTACAATGCTACTGAATAAGACTTTCTTTATTTGAAGTTCGTATTGAATCTTTAAATGTAAACAGCCGACTAACTTCGTAGTTTAAACAATGAGAGATCTCTGCCTTATTTTTGAGCATCACCGGAACCGCTTCAATACATGGCATGTGACAGACATGAAAGTGTTTTACTGCTCCCAGAAAAATTATATTTTTTTTTTGCTGAGATACTTCAAAATAAACCAAAAATTCCGAAATCGGTTTACAGATGGTGGAATTTTGAGAGAACACACATAAAGAAAACAACACATGACGAATTGATACCCTTTTCATTTTTGAAGTCGATTAATAAAAGACGACAAAAGTGGTCACTTTCCAAGTCATTTTTTGTTTGATAATTAGCGTCGTCTAGATATGCTTCATTCTTAACCCTCGGAGGTATTAGGGCTTTTTTTCGCTAAATGGTATAACCAGGTCTGTGCAGACCTATATGGGATTTGTATGGAAATGCATAGTCAGTTGTCCTAAAAGTGTCTATAAATGCATTTTATTCTAGGAAAACCGCAAAACGAATAATTAAAACGCATTTTTATACATCCTAGGTAGCTATTAACGCTATTTTATTTTTCATATGTAAAACAATGAATTTTTTTTTATTTACGGCATTCAACGCATGAGTACCTGGCATGTATAAAAATGCGTTTTAATTATTCGTTTTGTGGTTTTCCTAGCATAAAATTCATTTATAGACAATTTTAGGACAACTGACTATGCATTTCCATACAAAATCCTATGTAGGTCTGCACAGACCTGGTTATACCGTTTAGCGCCAATTATGTGTAAGCTCGCATTATTCCGAACCCGGATCCCCAATCACTCTGATTTTTTTTCTCATTGTGTTCGGAGGGTTTTTCTGAAGGATTACATGGGCGGCTTTTTTTTCTAACATGAAAAACAAAAAAGTTATGAACACTTTTATATGCAAAAAGTCTGCACAGACCTGGTTATACCTCCGAGGGTTAAATATCTCTGATGTATGTACACTAAGGTGGTTCGAAAAAAAGTTGAGCCGGTCACCCGATAAGTTGAAAACAATTCCAGAAATATTTTTTTTAATTTTTTGGCATGCCCCTGGATACCGCCCTATTAATTTTTTGTACGCTGCGTCGCCATTTGTAGTCCGATCATTACATAATGCATATCGTTGTGCATGGCTTGACTATGGCTACATTTTTGCTTCGGTAAATTTTTAATCCGATATTAAATTCAGGGCGCCACTTATGACATTTCGAGTCCTTCCCCCATATGTAAATTTTTTTGCACGTGGCAAGCCATCTCACCTGAAACTTAGTATGTCTAACTTTTAATATTCTCACTTTAATGCCACGCCCTAAAGGCAAGCCCCTTTTTCTTTTTCAAGTACATACCAAGGAGGTTATTATATAATTCGATTCGAATAGGAAAATTTACCAATTCGTACAAATTAAATTATATAGTATGAAAATTAGTTTACGAACGTTCAGAAATTTCTCTTTCGAGTAGTACATTATTTTCCCCCTACGGAAAATAAAAAGTAATCTTTCGTAAATTCCGTTACCTAGTACGAAAGCAAATGTCAAATACGTTAAAACGTTCATATTTTATTCGAAAACTTTCAAAGGATCAAATATGTATTTTTTGCACTAAATCTGAAAAACAATGGAAAAAACTAAACGAAATAATAAATTATTTTTGCTGCAATCGCAACAACGTGGAATAAGAAAACTACACACATCATTGTTGATTTTTACACATTACCATAAATTACGCATTACCATAACTTATGCATTTACGCATTACCATGAAAGTTTGCAAAAAATTTTACATTTGCAGGCGCGATATTGTTTCATATTTATTAGACATATGTATAGATATCAACGGGAGTTAAGTAAAACAATGTCAGCGAACTGTCCTAAGTAGTGGACCTTATTGCTCCTGTAGCTGCCAGACTCGCTAGTCTCTTCACCTTAACCAGAGCAGAACAATACGGCACCTTGTCTACTTCCATCAGACAGGCATTCCATAGCAATAAATCTCATAAGATTTGATTAAACTTGCTGATCCTTGCACATAAATTCTTTATTGTCTTTCCAAGGATGTCGCAATGTTGTACCGAAATCCACAACAAAACTTTAATTATATTTATTAATGATATCGTTAGTCTATCAAGTAGCTGAATTTGGCATGTGGTTTTTTCTCTGAACCCTTCTATTATCTATGAATAATGTTTGTGATGTTCATTATCTTTATTATACAGTTATGATAAAGAGAAATTTTTATTATATTTTAACAACATTACATTTTCCTTTTGTTGTTGTTAATATAATTTTCCATGTATTGTTATTCACACACAAATACGCAATATATGCACTCACACATGTTACTGAAATTTCATTGTAGATGTAAATTATTTTATTGTCCTTACATTGACTACGTGTCTGTATATGTAAGCCAGTTGTATTGAGACAAATATTAAATTATAACAATTTGCATACTTCCCATTGAAGTTTGCTTTCAGTTATAATTTACAATTATGCTTGTATGTTTATTTATTGTCTCTTTGTATTAGAGCATTATTTTGAAAATCTCATACCAATAAAGGTACGGCCAGGTCACACTTAACAAATATTTGCTTAAAAAAACGTAAGCACTACTTTTGCTCAGCGTTAGTATGATTTAACTTGATTTTTATATCGCAAAGTTAATTATGCTGCAAAAAGCTATTTTTATATTATTTTTAATAAATGCGAACCCATATTTAAGAAAATATTGGAATTAAAGGAGATACAATTTTAGCTGCCTGTTGGTCACGTTCTTTTTTTTCGGCGAATATTTACCTTAACACTATGCAACAAAAAATAATTAAACTTAAAAAATATATATATTTTCATGATAATTCGGGGCTGTTGACCACGAATATGAAATGCATTTACTTTCGTTAAGAAGCATTTTCGAGATATTCACGAAAAACGTGTTTTTGCCGTTTATTAAGCTGTTTCCAAAAATTTTTAGAACTATTAAGTTAATTTTTAGAACTGTTCATTGGAATTATACAAATTATACACAATTGCATAGATATGTTTTCATCTTTCAGCCAATACGTATAGTGTATATAAAATGTCAATTAAATTAAAAAATATGGATAACACTCAATACATTTTTGTTCGGATACAAACCGTTATTGATTGATGAAACGTTTTGCAATATAATAATATTTAACAAAGTTTACAAAACTTTTAAATATTTAAAAGTACAAACCTACACTGTTTAAAGGAGCGTAACGCTCAATAAAATAAGCTATAATATCTAATTTGATTTAATATAATATCTAATATTTTTAAAAAATTTTATATGTAAAATAAGAGAAGCAAATGCAAATACTCCAAAACTGTTATAAATATAAACTCTTTTTTGGAAAAATTCATAATTTTTAATGAGCAAAATCAACAGCGGCATTAAGGACACCTCATTTTGTATGAATAGATTAAAAACAGTTTTTTCGTTTTTAGTTTTTAACACATAATGAAATACAAACAAAATTTATGTACATTTATTTATAATCTATTAAATCATGCTAATGCAAATTTAATTTTACAATTTATGCATTTATCTTATGAAACATTTTCCTATACTTTCAACGGACACGAAAAAAGCATTTGAAATGAGAAGCAGCCATATATGTTTATTGATACGTGTTTTATATATTTAAAATTAAAAATTGTATATTTTCCATCAGTTTTTTCAAACTATTCGGAATTTTGTTGTGTAACTAACAAAAAACACAATTGTGAGTATCGGCCCTTATTTAAATCAGATATTTTGAAAATGCTGAACGTATTGAAAAGCTGAACCATTTTAATTTTAAAATGAATATACCTAAAAACTATAAAACTATAAAAGATATATTTTTTTAAATTTATAAGTTTTATAAGGACACAACAAATGGTTGATATACTTCCAAAATATTTTGATTCCAACCCACTAGCATTGTTCTTATACTCAATTTTTTTTTACTAAAATTCAAATTCGTATGTTTTCGTCAAATATGTTGTAACTTTTTTTATATTTTACTCGATGCTAACAATCCTAAAGTCAAGTTAGGACAAAGTTGAGTTATTACTACCATTGTGTTCCTTGCATTACAATTTTGTGTTTCAAATGCACTACCACTCAAAATTTTACTATTATAGCTCAAAAAGTGAATATGTTATGCCTAAAAATCTAAACAGTCAAAATCCATATTCCGCTTTTACGATTTTGAAATAACAGCCTATCTCAAGTTTGTTAAAAAAAAATTTTTAAAATAATTTTAAATAATGTCTTAGGATTTTATTCCAAACCGTGTCGTGAGTGTATTCATACCTGGAAATTCTGCCATACTCGAGTATAGCTATTATTCCGTTTGACAAATTGATATTATATCAACTGGGCTTAGTTGCTCAAGTCGAGTTTATTCATTATTGAGCTATTTTTGAAATTAATGTCAATTCATTAAATTTGGAATAACAGGTACTAGTCCAGAAGCCAGCGACAAATTTGGTTAATTATTTCGAACGATAATTGGTGAGACGCATAAGGGAGTAGTATCATAAAGCCTTGTGAAAGTCAGATGCGGCCAGAGCGACGGCAGCCTCCAAAACAAGACAAACAAATTTTTTTCAGTCAATTCCTCCTAAAGGGAATAATTTACAAAAAAAATCCATAACTCCCACAGAGCCATTGCTAGAGAAAAAAAATACATGGTCGACCCTTACTTTTTCTTTTCGAAATTTTTTCTGGTCATACTTACCCCCTATTTCCATTCCCTAAGGGGGCTTCCATACAAAGCCAAAATTTTATAAAATTCTAAAAAAATGGTCCCTGCAGCTCCTAGGATGCTTCTAGAGGGGTAAAATATAGGAGTAACCACCATTTATTTTTTCTATTTAACAATTTCTCTGAAGATATCTATCGCCTATCTCCATTCCGTAAGGGGGCTTCCGTACAAACTTTACAATACAGAATAGAATTTTATTTAGAAAAAAGTCTCGCAACTGCCTAGGAGTCCCCTTAGAGGTATATAAGTATGACTGACCTTATTTAGTCATCCTAAAACGCAACCGTAGCTGACTTTCACGAGGCTTTTTTATACTACTCCCTGATGCGCCTCACCAATTATCGTTTGGAAGGAACTTGATCATCTAAATCTGTCACTGACTAGCGGATTATAAAGTAGAAATAGGATTTAGAAATTAAAAAAAACGAAAAGAAACAAAAACTAAACTGTTTGATTTGTTTACTTCCCTTAGTTAACCATTTTTTCTTTATAAATTATATTAAAAACTAAAATATTATAAATTGCTTGCTCGATGTTACGAAGAAGTTCCCTGATTTCAGGCAATGAGTTCAAATTTAAAAATGCTCTCTGGAAAACTTGCAGACACACCATATTATTCCTAATACGTTGGGAACAAAATTTTTCTTAAAATTTTCCTTAAATTTCTGCAATTTTTGTTTAGCCTTAACAGAGCAGAGTGAATGGTGAATTTTGAAAAAAAATTAAATAAATTAAAACTTTTTAAAATTTTAACGCCTGAAATTTTGCATAATTAAGGAGTTTATGTTAAAACTCATGAACGATTATACATCTGAATTGACACATATATCCCTTTTCGTTCTTTCCCATTTTTTCATTTTAGCAATTTTTCGTTTTGCTTTTTCGTTTAATTTTTTTTTTAAGTTTTTTTTCTTCATTTAGCGATTTCTTTTTTGTTTGGCGCTATTTTCATTATTAAGATTTTGTTGTTCTTTTTTTGGCCATTTTTCGTTTTTTGCAATTTTTTCTCGATTTTTCTAGTTTTGGCGATTTTTTTGGTTTTCGCGTATTTTTTATTTTAAGGTTTTTTACGCTTTTTGATGATATTTTTAGTTTCAGCGATTTATTTTTGTCTTGACGATTTTTTTCAGTTTTGGTGTTTTTTTTAGTTTTAGCGATTTTGTTTGGTGTTGACACATTTTTCGTTTTGGTGATTTTTTCGGTTTTTGCCGATTTTTTATTTCTGGTGCTTTTTTTGTTTTTACGCTTTTTCCGTTTTAGTGATTGTTTTCCATTTTTGGCAATTTTTTTTTTAGTTTTTTGACGATATTTTTAGTTTTAGCGATTTTTTTAGGTTTTAGTGCTTTTTGTCGTTTTGACAAATCTTTCGGTTTTTGGCGTTTTTTAGTTTTTTGGCGATCTTTTAAGTTTAGGTGATTTTTTGCGTTTTAGCGATTTTTTTATTAATGTCCTTTTTTCCTTAAGGCGCTTTTTTTCATTTTAGCGATTTTTCGTTTTGACATTTTTTTACTTTTGGTTTTTTTAGTTTTTGCATTTTTAAAAAAAAATTTAAGAGCTTGTCCCTTACAATTTCCAAGATACAGCAAATTGTCTAAATTTTACATAGCCAAAACTACATTAACCGATAGAACACCCTTTAATTTTAATTGGTGTAGTCTACTCTACAGATTATACCAATCAACACTAGCTTTGAAAATTTAAAGAGTCTATATATTAGTGTCTGTATATTACATTAGTGTTTCAACATATTTGGTTGCTCGCTTTAGAACATCCTTTAATTTTTAACTGTCATATATTTGTTGTTGTAGCGGCCAAAGTTTTACATACTCTGTAAAAATTTCAGGTCCGTAGCACTTAGAGTTCCCGAGAACCCTTGACAGACGGACAGACAGACGAACAGCGTAGCGAATACAATAGGGTTCCTTTACACTTTTGGTGTACGGAACCCTAAAAATGTAATATGCACAAAACACCGCATAACAAAATCTTTCCTATTGTTTTGCAAAAAGTTTTTCAAAAACATTTAAATTGTTAAAATCGGAATAAACTGTTGAAATTTACACACAGTGTTGTAAATTTTGATGTGCGATATGTCGACTTTTCTCTTTTAAACTTGCAAAAGTAAGTAAAAGCTGATACTGATATGAGGACCAACAAATGAAAATTCAAATTTAGATGTGTTCACTAACTTTCTCATTTTTTCCTTGATGTAACTAATTTTACGCTTACTACGTTTGGAACAAATTTTTCTTTAAGATCTGGGTCGAAAATAAATTTTTTAAAATTTATGTTGTTTTATAACGCAGTCATATAAGCAATAAAAAGGAGTAAATCTCGGAATGAGAGATAATAAACTGAAAACTCGTATACAATAAATCTGATGTCTGCGTTGAGAGTTACACAAGGTCAAAGGTCAATAAAATCCAAAATTTTCGATTATCTAGGTTTCTATAGCTGTAATGATCTTAACATCTTTTATAAAAATTATAGAGCATAAAATTTGAAACAAATTTTTATTCTACAATTTGTGTATACAATCAACCAATTTTAAGATACAGGACATGATAAATTTATACATATTTTTCAAAGAAATAAATTATTCAATATTATTTAATTAGTTTGGCTTAAGTTCGTTTTTAATTTAATCTTTCGATCAAATTATTTTTTTTTTATTTAAGAAAGAAATTCTAAAACATATAAATATTGAATATTCAAAGAAAACTTTGGATGTACGGAAGGTTGAACTGATGTTTCCAGACCAACACAGTCTTCTCATGAGAGCGCTTTAGCTACACTACCAGTGACGGCAGCAACAACACCCTAGCGAAACTCCTACTTACCCAATCAACAGATTTTGTAAATGTTTGGAACTTCACTAACTGTCTTTTCTTTTATCATGTTCACCTTTTTTTTTTAACATGATAAAAGAAAAGACAGTTAGTGAAGTTCCGAGCCTTTACAAAAAGTTCATTAATATATACGACTCACCGGGAGGTTGCGACTAATTCTGTTTTTGTGATTGGGCTTACTAAAGTAGGGTGTTGCTGCTGCCGTCGCTGGCAGTGTAGGTAAAGGGCTCTGATGAGAAGACTGTGGTGGTATCGAAACATCTGATGTCAGTTCAGCCTTCCGTACATCCAAATATTTCTTTGAATGTTCAATATTTATATGCTTTAGAATTTCTTTCTTAAATAAGAAATAATTTGATTGAAAGATTAAATTAAAAACGAACTTAAGCCAAACTAATTAAATAACTTTGGATAAAACCATACAGTTCGACTAAGACTGATAACTCCATTGAAAAAAAAAATATTTAAGAAACTCCCCACAAAAAGCTAAGGGTGTCTCGCTTTTGCACTACTATTTTGTTTGATTTTATAAATTATGATTAAAAAAATGATGGCTAATTTGTATTTCATATGTGAGAAGGTGATTCTGGGGAGGTAACGTGTGTCTCGAAAACTTTGAAATCTGCAAGCATCGAAATTATTGATGGCTACATAAATTTATTAAATAATTTCACATCTGTAAATGTGCATGTTAAGTGTCGGACAGTGTATATCAGCAATAATTCAATTGCAGCATCGAAACGATACTCTGTGCACTTTAGAGACCTTAGAATTTGAATAACTTATGACGCAGAGATGAGATTTTATGAGTCTTTGGAAAAATCTTTTAGAACGAATTTTAAAATTATAATCACTCATTCCGGGGCAAAACGTTAATTTGATTGTGATATTACAAACACACGTACTGCTTAAGCCTTTCTTGCATTTTCTGCAGAAACATCCAGGGTATTGGCAGTAATGGAACCTGCTTCCCCCTATTAATAGTCTAGCACATTTCACCTACACTACGGGGATACCTACTGAAGCGCGTTTTGAAAAAACGTAAAAAATTCACCATTTTTCAAATCTTAAGGCCTGCAACTAAATTTATCCGATTAACACTGTCTGTATATTGGCTCAAAGAGAAAAGGCATCTATGCAACAGTGCAAATTTTGTACAATTCAGATGAAGAGTTCTCAAGATTTTAGGAAATAGCTAAAACAACTGCAGGAAAACACGTTTTTTACGAATATGTCGAAAACGTTTCTTACAAAAAATAAATAATTGTCCATATTAATGTTCAGTAAATACCAAATTAGCTTGGAAAATATCTCTTTTTTTATATTATGGCAAAAAGTTGAAAATTTGTGAGCTAGTGTAATTTAAAGCTGCTGATTTTTGGAATAAGGAAATCTCTTTTGAAAACTAAGTACATAATTTAATAAAATTCCTAATTACACAGTGACGAAAGAGATCAATTTAATAAAGTGTGTGAACATATTTCTTGCAAAAATAAAGCCTGACTACAAAATAGGCGTGGCACTTCTCATTATTTTTATCATAATGCTGTACTTTCACGGGAACTAATTAATTGTGTGCGAAGTTGCAAAAGAATTGGTTAAGTAGAAATAGTAACCCCACCCACTTTCCAACGGGACCAATCTGGAAGTACATCCTTTTAACTAAAGAAACAAAATCGAAATCGGTTTATAAATGGCGGAGTTTTAAGCAGAGTACCGATATGTTCACTCATTCTCATTCATGAGAATGAATATGTACGTTTTAAATTTTATATATTTTTTTCATTCATGTTTGAGCAACTAGAAAAAATTTTAGTTTTGATTTTTTCATGAATGAAAAATTTTATTTTTTTTTAACAAAAGTGAAAAAATGTGAAAACATATTTTTTTCATTCAATTGTTCATATATGAGAATTTTCAATATTGTTAATTTATCATAAATGAAAAAATCGTAATTTTTTTTAATTTTTAACAAAAGTGAAAAACTGAGAAAACAATTTTTTCATTCAATTGATCATATATGAGAATTTTCAATTTTGTTAATTTATCATAAATGAAAAAATGGTAGAAGATATTTCGTATGAGATTATGTAGCAAGAAAAGATGTAAAACGGAGTAAAAAGTGGAGAAAAATTACGCGTTTCGCTAATATTTGAAATTTAGCAAGAATCGGAAACACGTTCAAAATTGGTAGAGAATCGTAAAAAAGATGGCGAAAATTTGCAAAAACTAGTTAACAGCGGCATGATAAGAAAGTATAATATTGTTTAAAAATCGTGTGAACTGTAAAGAGCACAAAAAGAGGGACGATAATTACAAAACTTCAAACAAGCCGTAATTTGTATTAAAAATCGCTAAAACTGTAAGGAATACCAAAAATTCAGAAAAAATGGCGAAAACTTGCAAAAAAAACTTGCAGTTTGGCAGTTTATGGTTTTTTCATAGTTTTGCCGATTTTTAATCAACATCAGACTAATATCTTTCTGATCTTAGCAAGTTTTTGCGAATTATCATAATTTTCCCAATTTGTTTCTGAGTTTTTGGCATTCCTTACAACTTAAGCGATATTAAATAAATGTTAGACCTTGTTCGCAGTTTTCCATTTTTTCGCGAATTTTCGCAATAAAAGTGATGTGTTAAGATTTTTTCATATATATTCATGAAAATGTTCGCCAGTTTTGACCACATTAAAATACTTGACAATTCTAAGCCAATTTTGAAGCTGGTCTTTATTTTGCAATATTTTAGAAATTTGTGTTATTTTCACGATACCAGCAATTTTTTTTTTGCCAATTTTAACACGTGATTATATTTGTAATGACTTTGAAGATACTTCTGCTTAAAAGAAAATTAAAAATCTGATACAAAACAAATTAATTCGTTCCCTCTCATGTATGAACAAAAAAAATTTTTTTTTATTTCTCACTCATCCATGTGTGATAAATAAAAAGCAAACTTATACAATACATTCATGAGTATGAATAACAAATAAAAAATTCTAATTTCTCATTCATGAGAAATTTCAAAGATGTTAAATATCAGTGTTCATTTATGAATATTAATAATAACTAAAAAAATTTAAATTTTTCATTTATGAAAAATATCAAAAATGTTTACATTTTAGTACTCAAAATTGAAAAAATGTTTACTCTGGTTTTGAGGGAACATTCATAAAAAATTAAAAAAAAATACATGACGAATTGATAACCTTTCTCCTGTTTTTGAAGTCGGTTAAAAAATTATGATACATAATAAAAATTGATACGCGTTTGTAAATATTTCGAAAAGTGGCCAAAAAAAATGGCATTGAGAGGGTTCTATAGTAGAAATTATAAAGGTTTTTGAATAATAAGCATAAAATCTAATTCTCAGAAATTATTTGAAAAATTGACATAGCTCTTATTAATGTGTATTTAATAATATTATGGCTATCTAAAAATATATCTTGATCAGTTTTAATTATATGATGATCACGCGCCACAATGTGTTGATTATATTTTATGATGTTATGTCTATATTTTATGCATTATGGTGGTATGAAACTTATACTACAATAGAATCTGGTGCATGGAATGGCATCTGTTTATAATAAATAAATTCACACAACCGTATAAATCAATCATAATATTTTTTCTTTTTATGTACTCGTATCTAACCATTTTGTAGTCCTTGATATTTTTAGTTCACTTAAGTATAATTTTCAAATATTTTAATAAATCTTACCGTTTTCAAATATCGAGCATTGTTCTAAATTTAGAGTAAGCTTACCTAGAAAGACACAAAACAAAAAGAAATTCTAAATTAAACAATTTATAAAGATTTTTATTTTAAAATTATTGTAGTTTTGAATTAAATTTAAAACTAACTTATTGATTTTAAGCAAGTTGTCTTGTGTTTTATCATGTTCACGCAAAAAAATAAATATAAATAAAAAGTCAGCATGAATTTTATCCATGATTTTTGGAAACGTTGCCAAAAATATAAATTATAATTTGTAACATTAGAAAAGACAAGGAAAGTTATTTTTGAATAAATGTATCATATTTCTCTTTATAGTTCTTTTTATATTAAAAACATACAACAATAGCAGAACAAAATAGAATATTTTTCTTAAGCAAAAAAAAGTTTATATACAAATGCACATAAACGAACATAAATCTTTATGGTTTTAGCTTCGGGGGGTTAAAAAAAATATAGACATTTCACTTTATGAAAAAAAAGCAAGAGACATTTTTAAAGATTAAAAAGGAAATATGATTTTTATTTTCAACAGAAAAGGGTTGTTCAAAAGAATGATATTTCTTTTCATACGAAGACCATAGTTGGGCCAAGTAAAGTCAAAGAATATTTTTTGAGTTCAAAGTAAATAAATTAAACTTTCATGCAATAGAATAATAGAAAAAAATATGGCTGCAGTCGTTAGGAAACAAAAAGTCGCATTGGAATCTAATAAATATATGCGACAAAAAACCAAATTCTAGAACACAGACCACCACAACAGGGTGATATTAGTGTGAAATTTTTTAAAAAGGCTTCACATCTCGGCGTAATAATAAAATCTAAAATTTTATGTACTTTAAGAAGAGATGAAGATTTCAGCGGCACGTTGTATGTTGACTGTAAAGTGAAGTAATCAAGATCATTCTCCACTATCCAGCAATTTTTTTTATGAAAAACGTTTTTTCTTTATTCTAAAATTTCTAGATATTTATGACTAAAAAGTACATTTCAATATTTTAGTTGTCAACTTGGTTCTGTCATTCATTTAAGGGCATACAGAGTTTCTTAATTAAACCACACCCCACACACATACAAAAACTCCTCATTTTTCGTAATACGGTATATGTAGACAAAGCAAAATAAAAAACGCCTAATATCGTACAATAAGTACATCAGAAATGAAAAACCTCTTGAAAAACATTGTTAAAAATTTATAAATAAATACAAAAATATTTAAGCTCGAAGACACAAGCCTAAAATTGTTTTATTAAAAAAAGCACAAACCTCCAATGTGGAATAAAGTATGTAATTTGAATGATACTCTAGAGCATTATTTTTAATGGATGAGTTAAAAACAGAAAGATAAAAAAGTCGTCTGCAAACATATTTCTTTACCAAATATTTAACCCCCACAGGTTTTGGACAACAGCCATAACTTTTAGTGTTTTCAGAAAAATTATTTTGTTTTTACCATCACATTAAAAAAAAACTCCCTTATATATGGATAAACTTTTCATTGTGCTTTTACAAGATTTTGGTGGTTTTTTTTATTGTTTCTACGTCAATTATACAACATAATAAGAACACCAAGTGCATGAATTTCAGTGGACAAATGTTAACATCTAAATATTTCGTATGTAAATGTCTCGATAGCTGTTATGTAGAAATATTAAAATAAATCACCTAAATTGAAAGAAAAATGCTTTGTAATGGGAATGAAACCATTACTTTGACAGTCTTACATTGATACAGCGAAAAATTTCATTAGTGCCATTAAATATTACATTACAGTGATGTACACAGAAAAAATTATGATAGGTTTTTATATTAACGCACATGTGTTTGAGCTTGTTTTTAAATTTTTTTTATTTTTTGTTTAATTTTTAAATATTCCAATAAAAAATTTTAAAAGAAAAAATATTAGATTTTTTTCTTATTAAATATTTACGAGTTTTAGTTTTTAATTTTACGAACTTTTTTAGTAAAAAAATATTTGAATTTATGAGTTTAGTAGTGACTAGTGTCACATCTGGCCATAGACGGTGCCATCTATAACATTAAACCGACTTCCACCGAGGAGGCTCTTGTGGAAGCCGGTATACTGAAGGCAGATGTATATCAAACATTCTCTAGTGTAGAACAATCAAGGCCTTTACGGGCTCGGCAAGAATAGTCAAGTCGGCAAAAGGAGGACCTCCGCAACAGGTTGTTCTGCCACCCCTATGCCATCAATGATCGTAGACACTCTCGGTTTCAAAGCTATATGTACTGGAAGCTATACTTACAGAAAATAAAATATAGGGAATATGATTGATCTTGCACGACATCCCTGGAACTTCCCGCTAAATTCAAGCTTAAAGCGGTAGAAAATGCATAGATTTTTTTTTAAACTCTGGCTGACTAACACTTTTATTACTTTCCAATGGAAACGACTAAGTATTGTAACATTACGATGTCCTAGACGATTTTCCCACTCTGCACTACTTTTCAACTAACTTAAAGTTGACTTAAGTTACCTGGTAGTTACTGCATTTGCAAAAAGATGTTGCTGGGGTTCGAACTATATATCACACGTTTTATAGTCAACGCGCTGACCACCCCAGCTAAGGTATTATTTAAAATAATAACGGCAAAAAGTTAATATAAACTTGAAATGAGTTTCAAAATAGCTGAGAGTAAAGTTGTTGGCTCTCACCAAATCGGATTATGTACTCAACTTAAAAATTGATTTTGGATCAGTTCTGGATTATATTATAGTTAGGTTTTAGTTAGTGTAAGAAAAGTTAACTATAAGTTGATTATTTTTCTAGTCGACTAGTGATTTTCCGAGAACGTACTTACACACACACACACACATACAGGCACACGGACATCATCGTAAAAACAGTCAGAATAATTTTCTAGGACCTAAAAACGTCGAGATCTGATAAAACCTCGATTTTCGAAATTCGGGGTGATATCAGTGCCTTCCAATTTTTTAATGCGGCAAGGTAAAAATTATATTAAATCATATATTTTCATATTAACTAGTGGCCTATGAATGCAAAAACAAAATATTTTTTAAATTAACCCGAAGCCAAAAGTACTTTTTGAGAGTACATACATACTAGTTTTTTACTGAATATTTAGCTTTCAATTTTTTTCCAACAAATTTTCTTAAATTTTATTTGTTATTTACCTTAAATTTTCTTACCAAAACTTATGCTTTTACATAAAAAAAACTTTGAATCATGCGTAAGAAATTTAGTTAAATTTGCCCTTTCTAGTTTAAGTAACTTTAACAATTTACTCTTGTCAACCAATAAATTGCATTGAAAAACAAACAGAAAATCAAAAATTTCCATAAAAACGTTATTATCTGCCAAAGAAAGTAATAAAAGAAAACGAAAATAACGTTTGTTTAATGCAAAAGTAAGAAAGCAACTTCAAATTAAACATGACCTTGTGTTTGCATTAATTGAAGAGCTGAAAAGTATTATTGCAGAACGCGAATTCAAGTAGTCAGCACCATGACTATAAATGTTTGTTTAATTTTAAAATGCCAAAAAAATAGATTAAGTAGAGAAAAGTTCTGAGGCAAAGTGTTTCAAAATAGACTAGAAAATTTAATATTTAAGTTTTTTTTAAAGTTAATTTTTATTATCTCGAAATTTTATTATAGTATTATTTTATTATGAGTATAAAACTGTTTTATGGGACATTATGGAGTTAAGAATTATTGATAATACAGTAACAATAGCAAAAACAGACGTGTCACTAAAGAATTGTTTTTAAGAAAGTGTTAATGGTATTATGAAGAAAGTTCGTATAAACAAAGAAAAACACTAAAGGTTTCAAGAATTAAGCTTTGCAATATATTAAATCAACATAAACTGAATACCCTTATTATTATATTGTAGATGCTATCATTACCCAATAGAATATGCTGCAATGCTTCTGTGTATAGCTTTTAAAGTGAATCATGTATTTAATCTATTCCAAATTTCATTTTAGCTCAACAAGCTAAAAAAAACAGATTTAAATTCACGGAATTCTCTTTAAAATTGCTTCTTTCACCTGACCAAAAATGTTATTGTACGTTTGTGAGTCTGTACAAGAATTTGTTCGATATTTGGGGATGAGATAATGCTAATTAAATTAAATATACAATAGTCTAAGGATATTATTTTGGAATAAAAATATCTATAAATCTCTATTTATGGCCAGTAGCAATAAAAATTTAAGTGGAACATTTAAAGGATAAATAAAATTAAATGAAAAATTAAGTAGATGATGTAAAATTTGTGTTGCTTTAAAAGTTCGAAAAGCTTAAGAAAACGTGATGGATATTTTTATAGTTCAATGAGTTATTTTGGTCAGGTTCAAATTCGTTCTTTTAATTCCTTAGGGATAGAAAAACTTTATATTTTTAGTAAAACATCATTTTTGTTAAATCACGACTTACCGCCTGTTTATCTAACTGCGAAAAAAAATTTTTTCATACATTACATTTAAAACAAATTTAAAATGTTTAGCATTGTTTTTAGTATAAATGTTCGAAAGAAATTATCTTTCAGGCATTTAGTTTGTAAAGTTTTTTAATTAAGTTTCTATTAATGATGAGCTTGAGGTCAATTTTTATAAAAAAACGTTATAAAAACTTTATTATCGATATTTCGCTACTCCTTTGTGTAGCTTCTTCAGGATAAAAATAGTTGACAGAATTTAATAACAAAATTTTTAAATAAATAACAATGTAACAATTATTTGGCTCTTTAATTTAACAATTGTTTCAAAAATTAATTTCTTTCTTTTCCGGTTTTTTTATGAGTTAACAAAATTATTGTGATTTGATATATACAAAATTTTTTTAATTTAAAGTCTTTTACATAAACACAAAGAATATGAGCTTCCAAGGACGTCAATAAGATAATTTTTATTGCATGAAGTTCCATTTTTAGTTTCTATTATTAGACATGAAGTCATGTTCAGAATGTTATGAAAAAAAACGTTTTTTTGGAAGTGCTGCAAATGTTGTGTGTCCCAGAGTATATTATACACTGCAATGTATGTGAAAAGCATCCTTATTATATTTAATTTTTAGTCACGTAATTTTATAAATTTTATTGAAATTTTCAACAAATTGCACTAGAACTAAGAAATTTTGTTGCATGACATATTTAAAATTTAACGCTTTTACAACTTCAGCCACATTAGAGTGACTGGCAAAGTAAATGTTTTTGGCTGAGCTTTAGACGAACTAAGAAATTTTGTTTCAAGGCATATTTGAATGTCAACGATTTTGCCAGCCACATCAGCATACATAAAATATCTTCGAAACCAGCTGATAGATTAATTGTCTGTTTATCAGCGAAGCCTTTATAGCACTGGCCCAAAACTTTCTATTGAAAACAACAACATGAAAATTCCGAAACAGATCAGGAAACACAATTCTAAGTTCATTATATGTATGAACAATAATCCAAATGTTGCATTTTTGGAAGCTCAAAGCATGGTCGATGGAAGAAACCAATTGCAATGCTCTTACTGCCGTTCTGTAGTAACAGATACTATGGAGCTTCATATATAATTTTTTTCAAACGTTTTGTGTGCCATATATAAAGAAATAAATATCTATATAATTAATAGACAAATGCGTTTTTTAGACGCCCGTAATACTGAACCAATTTTGAAAATATTTATATGTTTTTAAACGGTTTTTTACATAGAACCGGACAATTTTAATTTTATTTCATTCGGTTCCGTACTTTAGGAGTAATACGGCTATCAAGTTCTTACTAACACCAATAAACAAATACATGCATGTTTTTTCTCAGCTACAAGTAAAACACACAAGTAAATATTCGATTGTTTTTGCACAAATAAAAATCAAAAATAAAAAATAGTTTGGAAAATCCAAAAGTGCACGCCTCATAATCTCGTTTAGACCATGAAATTAAATAGGCTTCTATTCATAATTATACTGAAGCGTAAAAAATAAAAAGGACTCGATCAGTGAAGTCTTTCGGTAGTTATCGTGACCATATACAGCATCCGTACATACAGACAAACGGACGTCCAAGACAGAACTTTTTTAAACACTTTTTCAATAAGTTTAAATAATAAAAATTACATTAAAAATGTCATGAGTGTTAAAAATAGTACTTTTTTCTTAATATGTGTGTGTATATATTTTTTACAAGTGCAATATATGATAATAATAGAGCCATTTTAAATTTAAAAAACCAGTAGTTTCGCGTGAAGTGAGAATAGTACCCACCTCAACGCTTCGCTTATGAGGCGTGCAATAAAGTAAATCAAGTATAGACCCAGTGGTAAAAATACCCATTACATAATCGCTGATGCAAGCAATACTTAGTAGCTGCTAGTGATGACGCTTTGGCTTATTTTTCCACTTAGATTTATTATAAGCGTGGCATAGGCTGTTTAATCGGTGCGCTCTGGCTTATAAAGTAAGCTACGATGTCAGTACCTATCGCTACTGTGTGTTTACATAATAAGTGGAAGTGTAAGCGAGCTTGGCTTTGAAATATAGCCTAAGAGTAGGCAACAATTTTTTACTTTGAACATATAAGGGATAAATTCTATGAAATACAACGAAATACTCACATACACAATGCAAAATAATCGAAGCTATTATTAGTAAATGACTGATTAGATTACACGTACATTACAATGTAAGTACTAAGATGCTCGCTTAGAACATCATCCTGACATCATTGATTATTATCTAAGTACTTCGTTTCATTAAATGGATTAATTATAAATAAAATACATAACTTACATATCGTCATATAATATAGAAAAGGGCTTAAGATAATGTTTGAAAAAACATTCAAGAGAAACAAGAATTTTATAAAATACAAACTAATGTGATTACAAAAAATTTTTCCAGCATATTATCATTAATTTAGACTTTATTAAATATACCCAGCAAAAATCATTTTTTAATCACAATAGGAGCTTTCTGCCAAATGCAATTTTAAAGTTGAATAGCGCTGCATATTTATTTAGAATTAATCTTGTTTTTTAATTCAGTGTTTTACTCAAACTAAAAAAAAGTATGAACTTTTCCTTAAATAACACTATGCATATTTTGCAATAAATAGCAATGTTACCTATGATATTGTTCAACCAGTAGGTCGTCTACTAAATGTAAAAAGAATTATAAAAAAATACGATAACAGTAAAAAGTAATACGCGTTTAAAGTTAATAACTTTGAAAATGTGTTTTTCTTATTTTTAGTTAACTGCAAAATGTTTAGGTTAAAAGTACAGTAAAGTAAGTTTAGGTTGAAAGGACATAGAGTAGTTTTAAGACTAGTCCGATGTAATGCAGACATGGACCATTTCATTTGCAAACAAGAGTGTGTAGTTAAGCGACAAGTGCTCGTGTTTTAACAATTTCAACACGAACACTTGAGTGCTCCATCAAGTGGTGACATGGAGTAGTTTTGAGACTATCCCATTGTAGTGCAAACTTGGGTTATATGGTTAAATCGACCATGTTTTCTCCATACATTTGGGTTACCTTTGGGCTAGTCCTAGTCCCTTTTAAAGTATACTTTACATGCGTGTATGGACTAGTCGCGTTATCTGCAGGGACCATTCCTTTAATATTTAATTAATTTACGCACAAAATTCGGAATTGTATTAGTCTACGAAGTTCAACATCACATAACGAACATTTTTGGAAAGATTAAAAAAATATTTATGCTTCTTTAAAATCACACACACACACACACAATCCAAATGTCAATAAAGGTTTAATATACATAAAATTATACAACATTGTCAAAAATTTAAACCAACACTGTTATCCGCTTACTAAAAATTATTTTTTTAACAGCCAAAAATTTTTCTTTAAATATTTAAACTCGCACATGCAAGTTGTGTTATTGTGCATGCACTGTCCAGTATCGGCAAGTTAACATAGCGGTAAAACTAAGAAGGCCTTCTCACTATAAGTCTTCTTAAAGACCTTGTTAGTCTCTCTTCTAGAAGGACCTGTCTCTCCCCAAGAAAAGAAATTCTATTAGAAGGGAGGAAGAATGAGAATTCTATTTTTTGATTTTTTGTTTTGCTTGACAAAAAATGTATTAAAAATAACAAACATTCTAATATTCTTTTTTCGTTAATATTGGAGCCAGCATTATTATCCCTTTACTACAAATTATTTTTTTAACATCCAAAAATGTTTCTTTAATTATTTAAACTCGCACATGCAAGTTGTGTTATTGTGCATGCACTGTCCTGTATCAGCAAGTTAACCCAACGGTAAAACTAAAAATGCCTTCTCACTTCAAGTCTTCTTAAAGGCCTTCTTAGTCCCTCTTCTAGAAGGCCCTGTCTCTCCATAAGAAAAGAAATTCTATCAGAAGGGAGAAGGAATGAGATTTCTATTTTTAGATTTTTTGTTTTATTTAACGAAAAATGTACTTTAAAAATAACAAACATTCTAATATTCTTTTTTCGTTTATGTAGGACCTGATTAACTTATAGTTATTTCGGCGAAACTATTCATGTCCAATTCCTTCTTAATAAATATATACTAGAACATTAGCCTCAAAGGTAACAAGGAATTCCCAGGAATTCCCGAGAAAATTGCTTATTTTCGTTTATCGCTTTCCCGGAAATTTTATGCGGGAATACCCGGAAATAAAAATTTATTTATATACATAAAAAAGTACTGATTTTGGCACCCAAAAATTTTTCTTTTTATTTAAATTGTTCTCTTTCTTTAAATTGTTCTTTTTTTTAAATTGTTATCGTTCATCATGATATAATATCTACACGTAAGGTGAAATAAACCAACGAAGACTCAAAGTGTATGTATATTAAACTATTTTGGGTTGTAGAACGAAGAGAAAAAAGTTATCTCTTTAATTAATTGTTTAAAAGAACCAAATTTTTTCAGTAAAAGAAATTGCAATGTTTTTCAATATGCACCAAAATGCACGCTAATTAGATATACAACAGATATTTATTTATGCACGTCTTTTTGATGAGTTTAATGACGAAGAGGATTGGTAAATATACGAGTACATTATTTCAGATGACAGTGATATTTTGAAAGAGAATACTTTCGAGGAAACTTTAAACGTTGCTATTAACAAAGCAGCTGAAATTATTTGAAGACAGCGGAAAAAGGACTAAAAATATTGATAATTTATACAATGCTCTCTTAACTATCCGGGCAACTTCTGAAGAGGGCGAAAGGCATTTCTCCACAACTGAAAATTTTGTTACTTGAATAAGCAACCAATTGTGAAATAAAACAATTAATACATTATCGGAGTTCAGTATTTGATGCAAATGGTCTTACGAAAGTGCAAATGCAAAATATCGTAGCTTTTTTATGAGATCCAACAACAATATATACTAAATTTTATAAAAAATCTACGATATTTGGCATTTGCACTTTCGTAAGACCGTTTGCATAATACATTGAAAACCGCTATTGACTGTTTTAAAAATCCATTTGCAACAAAGGATATAAAAATATAAATTTTCTAAGGGCAGCGAATTTTTATTGCATACCGAGAAGTAAATGACTGAATTTAATATTCTAAGACTAATCTTTGTCGGCAACATTTATCCTAGACAACTTTTTAATCGTTCTTTTCATCATTTTCGCCTCTAACAGACACGTGTTCACGTAGCAAAAAATGTGGGTAACACCACTTTTGCGGTGATGGCCTCATATAATCATAGAAATGGAGTATATTTACAACATAGTCGCTCATACTGGCACCCATATCTGCCAGACTTGACGATTTATCGTCATTTTGACGATTTTGGTGCACAAAAATAGCACTTTGATGATTTCACGATTTTTGCCCTAAATTTGACGATTTTTAAATATTAGAAGAAAAAATAATTAAATGAATGAATAAATAAATTCATATTCGTTTTCAATGGGCTCAATCAAATAAGCTTTAAAAAATGTATTTTCAAATTTCCATTGAAAGGAAATAATTCGATATAAATATTCACATTAATCGAAAATACAAATGCCGCTATAAAAATACCGAGATTGAGGAAAGTACTTATATTTGCTTTTTGACAGACCTTCCTTAGAAAACCTTAAAAATGGACTTTTTTACAAAAACATTGTCAGGCTTTCAAGAAAAAGCGATAGCAAGGTCTTCCCCGCAATGAAATTTTTGTAAAAAAGAGATGAAGATGGAATGGAACGTTAAGTACTTGTTCCTCTAAAAGAAGGTGTAAAGATGCCTTCTCAAAGGCCTCCATATTTCTTCTTTTTACCGCTGTTAAACTTTTAGTCTTTGTGTGCATGTGTAATATTAGTCAAGTTGCAATGACTTTAAAATGACAATTGCATTAAGTAGGATTTACAAACATGATCATTAAAAATTTTCTTTAATAAATTGTGTGTTCATGTGTTTTATATAGTTAATATATTGGAGAATGCCTGTGTTTTTGTGGGTTCAATTAAGGAAAAGCTAATTAAACAGTTTTTAATTGGAAAATTTTTGCAAATAAACATTTTTTTCTTATTATTTTATCATTTTTTCTTTGTAAAGTAGGCAATTACGTTAAAAGCCACAATTTCAGAAAATAAGTAGCGAAGGAAAAAAAATACTTTAGTCAAAAGACTTAAAGATATAAACGAAATGTGAAAGAATATCAGGCAAATGAAAAGAAATATTTATTGCCAATATGTTCAAGAGAATTAAAAACTTAAAAAACATCTTGAAATTTTTTTACACAAACGGAATTGAAGATGTGTTCTTGGCTTTCGGAAAAAATGTTCTTGTGTTAAACTGAAAGACATTCAAAGGGGAAACATTTCGAATTATGTATTTATATCTCTGGCTTCAATAAAGCATCGAGTATTTCTTAAAGTTATTTTTTCTATAGAAGAGTGTGAAATTTTCTGTATGAAACTATTTACTTAGTATTAAGCTTAGTATTAAGCTCTTCTCCAACATTCCGGTATATATGCATAGAATATTGAGCCTGAACCACAAGAATGTGGTAACACACAAAAATTCTATTTTACAAGAGAAGCAGTTTTTAATTATCTATAAGATAACGCGTGTTTAAGTGGACTAACAGTAACAGTAAATTCAATAAAATAAAATCACCTTTGATTATATTAAGCTAGCCGAGAAAATCGACAAACAGGGCATCCATCTCGTGGCTAAATTTAATTTGAGTTCGCTGATTTCAGTGCTGTTCACCGTTTTTTTCAATGTTATCTCTGAAAGAAGAGATATTTAAAATTTCAGTTTTTGGATTAGTGGACTTGGTTCCCTCCGCCGCCAAATTAAAAACAAATTTCGTAAACAGTAAAAGTTTTTATACCACGTTAAAGTACATAAAATGCTACATCACTAAGCAAAAAATCTTTTTTGGTTTATTTTACGTTATGCTGATATGTACTTCCAATGCCAGAGTTTTTGGTGTTTTTGTTTTCAAAGTAAAATATTTTTTTTCGGTTTTTGGATTTTTTTTGGATTTTTGGTGGTTTTTTTTAGTTTTAGCGTTTTTTTCGCTTTTGACACTTTTTTCATTTTGGAGATTTTTCGGTTTTTGGCGTTTTTTTAGTTTTAGCGTTTTTTTGTTTGTTTTGGCGGTTATTTTAAAAAAGGGCATACTCAAAGGCCCAAAATAAAACGAGACGGCTTTGGGTGCGTCCCTTGCATTTGGAACGGGAAGCGAGTGGTTTTTTTAACTCGGCGATTCCAACAGATTGTCGGCTCTTCTTGACTTTAATGTAAATTTAATTGTGTCAGTACAATATTGAATAAAGTATAAAGATAAATTGATAAAATTAATAAACATAACAGATGAAACCTATTACATAAAATTTATCGATAAATAAAATGAAAATTTTGTTGATGAAAGAATTGTGGTAAAAATTTATTTTAATATATTTTATTCTTGAAAACATTTGTAAACTCTATTGCGATAGGGGTTTTTTAATAAAGACTTCTTTTTTGTAAAAAAAATTTAAAAAATAATCCACTATACAAACATATTTATCGATAACATTGAAAACATAATATAATTTGTCATCCCTGGCTATCAAAAACAGCTGTAATTTTTTCATGGCGTATGCGACGCATACAAAAGTAGAAAGTAAACCTACTTTTCGCGTCAAGCGTTTTACGCTTTGTGCTATGTAACTCGTCACATACATTTACACTGATTCTACTTTTTTGACAGCCGCTTATAACGCGTTACCATGTGTAACGCGTGTTATGGACTTTCAGCTTTAAGCATTGCCTATATGCATTTCAGTGGCGCTTTACCAAATCGTCAGTAGACTTCAACTACAACTTTGAACAGTTACAAACCTCTTATCTTATGCACAGACTTTCAAAAACCATTTGAGAATTTAATAAAAAAATAATAAAATAATCGTAGTAGGCTTAGAAACTTATACATAACCCAGCAAATAATTTGTATTCAATATGAACCTATTTTATTTTTCCATTTAGACTTATATCGAATGCAAACTATTTGCTGGGTTTTGTATAAGTTTCTAAGCTTACTACGATTATTTTATTCTTTAGTGATTTTCAAAAATATTATTATTTTTAAATTCTCAAATGGTTTTTGAAAGTCTGTGTATAAGATAAGAGGTTTGTAGCTGGTCAATTTTGTGGTTGAAGTCTATTGCAGATTTGGTAAGGCGCCAATGAAATACATATAGACAATGCTTAACTATCAGCAAATAAACTTCATTTAAAATAATATTATGACAATATGTCAAATAATAAATTTCATAAAAGTTTTTTTTATTTTCTTCTTTTTCTTTTATATTCTACAATTTGCAAAGCTAGCTGATCAGAGATGCCAAATTTTATTATTTAGTATGGCAATTTTCTTCCACTTAAAAACGGCAAACAGAATTAGCACTCAATTGAATTTATTCTCAGATTAATTGATTATAGTTTCAAACTCAGATTAAATGTTCACATTAAAAACCAACCCTAAATCATTAAATAATGAAACTTCAAACATAAGGTCTCCTTATAGAGGTAAACTCATAAGCGGATTTGAAAGTTCTACCGTAAAAGCTTCCCGAGATATTAAGGAGTAAAAAGTACATATTTTAGTACATATTCACTGACTCACTGACTCATCCATATTAGTGGGCACTTCCACTACAGACAGAGAGCTGAAATTTGGTATGCAGATAGGGCTTGGTGAGCAATTAATCAGAAAAATCTGAAAACAGGCACTTTTCACCTGGGGGAATAGGGTTCCCCTTCTTTGTAGAGGGCACTTCCAGTATAGCTAGAAAGATCAAATTATGTATACAGATAGATAGATCCTGATGAGCAATTAACGAAAAATTTTGGAAAGAGACACTTTTCATCTAGGGGGAACAGGGTGCTGCTTCTTTGTATGAGGCACTTCCAGTATAGCTAGAAAGCTAAAATTTACTTGATGGTAAAGTACTAAGAAAAAATGCG
The DNA here is from genome assembly GCA_956483635.1 of Panzeria rudis. Classification (NCBI taxonomy): domain Eukaryota; kingdom Metazoa; phylum Arthropoda; class Insecta; order Diptera; family Tachinidae; genus Panzeria; species Panzeria rudis. The sequence goes on along the minus strand of OY101449.1, from coordinate 30,992,048 downwards.
AAAAAGGAAATTTTTTGTCTAGGGATTGTTGCATGGGGCGCTTATTGTAACAAATAAAAGCTTAGAAAAAAGAACAAAACATAAATTTAAAAATAATGCCAAGCTCCTATCCGAAAATTTCGGCCGTAAGAAGTTCTGAGATCATACTAAGGATCAAGTTCTTGATAGGGACAATACCATCTCATTTCTACGCAACCTGTTAGCTTGGCAATATTTTTTGTTTGCCTTTTTAAAATGTTGCCAAGCTAACAGGTTGCCTATAAATGAGATGGTATTGTACCTTTCAAGAACTTGGTCTTCATTTTTATCTCAGCACTTTTTACGGCCAAAATTTTTGGATAGGAGCTTGGCCTTATTTTCACATTTATGTTTTTGTGCGGATTTTAGTTTACAGATTAGATGTCTATGGGCATCATCTAACCGAAATGTGACAGTTTTATTCTCAACAATAAGACGTGACTAGATTCGTCGATAGGTTTCACGATTACATCAGCTGTCTAACGTGGCAAAAGGATAGTAAAGGCCGGAGCAAACAAATTAAGCAAAATAAGAATCCGAGAGAAAACTTATCCATACCCATCTTATGTTGGCACATGCGACTCAAATGAACTTGAAAGCGGTTGGTCATTTGAGCGCTTTAAATATTTGTGAAAGAAATAACTATGTCATTACTATCAAGAGCAGTTAATTATCGCGAAAGTTTTTAAAAATCAATACAATAATACAGATGTCTAAAGAAGAAGCATTAGTTGTTCTAGTAGAGGCCAAGTTATCACGACATCAATACAACATCATCTGATTTTTCGCTTCAGAAAAATTACCCTTTTACTCTAAAGTGCAATTAGCAAAGAGGTGTTGCTACCACAAAAATGCGTACATACCAATAAATAAAATTTTCGCAGGCTCTTCTGGACTGCTGGACTGCACTGCTGAGCGCATTGTATCGCTAGAGGTTAATGTCATTGACGATTTGAAGAAGGATCAGCTAAGCAAGTTTTGTTTGTAAGTATATGAAATGGGGCTTTCATGGAAGCTCTGGTCATCGTGTTATAGCCAAAGTTTTCATGATGGAGATTCCCTTGATTCATCAGTGTTTATCACATCTAGTATGAAAATTAATCTGTGAAAATTAATCTGTGAAACTTAATCTGGGATAACAAACTGGTATGGCAAAATCCTCGACCAGCATCAACAAGTTATTGTTGGCCTCTTAAGTTGAAATTCACAAAGGAGTCCGCTATTATTTTCAAAAATAAAAAGGAAAGAGTGGAAAAGGAAATAGTTTGGCCTTTCGATCCTTCTTGGATGAATTAAATTTTGTAATGTTTTCTCCATTTATCGTATAATGAAGTGGCAAGTAAGGTCGGAAGACGAATGGAAAATTGGTTCGAAATAAAAAGCCATATCCAAGGTGAGTTTAATCGTGAAATGAGTCTGATTATTGATCTGGCAAAGCACGGCTTTGGAAATTAAAATGAGGGCAACACTGCACTTCTTCCAAAATTAAGACATTGCGGCAAAAATTACAAACGTAGATGTGAAATTAATAAGCCGAATGCACGTAATTATAGTTACTGTTTCAATTGCGCTTCAAATAAATATTGACGCTTTTCGGGAATTAGCTCTTGATACCCGGGTAGATTTTTATGAAAATATATCCCTGGCATAATAGGTATTCAACTGTTCACAAATATTGAATTCATGGTACGCAAATAATAAATTACGCCTTTTTACTTGCCGAAAGGACAGTTGTCAGATATAGACTTATAGAGAAAATTTTTGGCGAATATTTTCATAAGAAATATTTAATCAGGATATATTTAAAAGACTTCTTTCAAGTGGCTTCTGATTCTCTTATTTCATATATGAAAAATTTAAAAGTATTGCGCTTATTAATACTTGAGAAAAACCTAGAACATTGTCAATATAGTAATGATGATGACAATGATAATGATCATGTCGATGATAATGACAATGGAAATGATAGTCATAGCCATGATGAAGATGATGCTGAATAAAATCTGTATCAGCTACTTTTAATTATTTTTTTTATTTTGTCAATATTATTTTTGTGACACTTGTGGTACGTTTTGAGAAAAATAAAAAATACACTAAAGTATGCATAAAAACTATTTATTTCTACATTTCTAACTAAAATTTACCAAAGAAAGTATTGCATTTTGGATTCCAGGAAAGGCTCCGGGAATTGATTCCCATTTTACACCATGAATACCACACTACGTCACACAGTGGGCATCCAACATCAATACTTAAGAACATTAAATGAATGTGCATTGCCGTCTGACCATAAATTAATCGGAAATGCATTTACTTTCCAACACGTTAATGCTCCATGTCATAAAAGAAGGGTAATTACGAACTTTCTATCAGAGATTGGTGTTCAAACTTTGTACTAGCTACCCCAAAGTCCTGATTTGAATATAATATAGTATGTCTGATGATACATAAAGCGAAATAGATCCACAGATTTGAAAAAAAATGAGAGCTTAAACGGTCACAAACATCACAAATGCGTGGAAAGAGATTTTAAGAGAGTTACTCCAGTCCTTGGTGGATTCTGTTTTAAAATACTTATGCCACATACTGAACTCTCATGTTTTCAGCTTTAATTAAAAAACCTTTTTTATGTTTAAAATTATTTATTATTGAATATTAAGTACTAGGTCAGTTTTTTTATAAAAAGTTATTTAATTAATCCAATATTTCGTTACACTTTGTGTAACTTCTTCAGGGATAAATTATTATAACAATTATTCGATTAAAAAATATTAACATTTGTTAAAAATATTAACAAATGTTAATATTTTTTAATCGAATAATTGTTATAATAATTTATCCCTGAAGAAGTTGCACAAAGTGTAACGAAATATTGGATTAATTAAATAACTTTTTATAAAAAAAACTGACCTAGTGCTTAATATTCAATAATAAATAATTTTAATTAAAAAATTAGAAAAACACGTTTGCAATTTTGCGGCCAAACCGCGAAAATAACGTAAATGACATATTTTTAGATAATGATATTTTGATGCAGAATTATTCTAAAAAAACGGAAAAGCCGAAGAATTAGCTAAATAAATAAATGAATTAATTATGAAAGTGAATCAAACAAAAAATTTTCTGAATTTTTTGTAATATGGGGCATTTTTTTTGAAGCGGACAACCCAAAAATTTTTTTTGCCGAAATGCCTTGATATTTGGCATAACTACACTGTAAGGTTTACCTTTTTTACTTTATCTGAGGGTGTGAAAAGCAAAGGAGTACAAGTGCCTAATCTAAAAAAAATTGGGTTATATTCAGGATTCAACACTTAATACCAACATCTATCACTGTATGAAAATTCAGACCTCTACGATGACCTCAAAATACGGTATGTATTACAAATTTATAATTAAAATTACACTTTTTCGTTCACATATGTATATAACCAAGCGCCTCAGAGGCGGCCGGTCATAGACTCAATTTAATATTTTTAAAAATTAAAATTTACTAGCTTTAATTTTGCATCTTAAAAATAAATTTGTAAATGTTAGTCTTGAAGTATTGATCCCATATTTGTAAGCCAACACCTTTACTGCTTCAGCTATATCACCATATAGAATCAATAGTACAAAATCAATATATATGTGCATGAAGTGACTAGTAGATGAGAAAGTATTGAGAGGGAATAAAAGTTTCATGAATTTTTTTAATTGCACTTTATTCGTACTTAAATTTTTAAGTAATATTTCCAATAAAAGTAAAAAAGAAGTTTACTCTACCGGAGAATGAAAATATTTTGCATTATTTTTTATTTATGTTATTATGATTTGTGAAGATAGAAAAACAAAATTATACGTTAAAAAAGTTCATTTCCGATTTATGTAGTTCAACTTTAGCCATATAATTATTTTTTTCATATTATTATTGACAACACAAAATGAATAAAATGTGCCTGGAAAAAGTTTCATACTGTTTATGTAATTTTTCATTGCTGATATGCAATGTTTCATGCCAAAAATGAAATTTTTCGTTGTATTAATGTAAGAGGTTAACGTAATGGTTTTATTACTCATAACGAACCATTTTACTTGTGTACGCAAAATTTTTAATTTATATGATGTTTATTTGTCGAGTGATATGGTGCGCAAGTGTTGGTGTTTGCTTTATTAACGAGTTACAAAGTAATAAGTAGTACTTATTTATCTTATTACTATGATTCAATTTAGAACTACCACCTAGTTTTTAATAAAATTAACACGAATTTTTCTCATTATCTTAAAGTAGTTACATTTTGTTGATATGTATTAATAAACTAAGTAGACAACCACTTTTTAAGTCAACATGTGTTTGTATATGAAAACTAATATTTGTCGATTAAACTTATAAGTCAACAATAGCTCACTGGGTAAAGTACTTGTCCTCAAATCTGAACGCGCACAGGTTCGTATCCCAGCTAGGTAAGAAAAAACCAAACATATAAATAAAATATAAGGTGTACAGTTTTTTTTATTTGTTTGTTTGACTACTTATTTTTTACCTTCAAGTAAGCCAAATAGTAACTAGTTAATTGGTGTGAAAATGTAGATACATTTGTAAGGGGTACACCTTATTTTTTGGACTTCTTAAACAAAAATAAGTAGTTATCGAGTCAAATTGTAAGTAATTACGACTTGAACTCTCATATACTTTTTTGCCGACCAGTAAGCAAAGTTTTTGCTGGGAAAGAATTAAAATAAGTGATTCTTATAGGAAATCGTCTGATCTTTTCAAAAAAAAAAAAAATTAATATAAAAAACTTGTTTTCATGTTCATAACCGGAAATGACCAATTGATATTAATAGTATTCTTGCTTCGACATGTTCTATTTTTTATAAAAATTTAGCCTAGGGTGTCTTCATTAGACTGTAAATGTTTGATAATGGGTTCTCCATAAGTTTAAAAGTTATGCAAATTTCTCTAAATGCCCCCCAACGTTTGCTCATTGTTATAAAGAATCGGTATCAGATGTCGTGTAAGCCTAGCGTTTAATGTATGGTTCTTTTTTGACCCTTTCTTAAAAGGGGGCAGACAATTTCACTTCCACGGTGAGATAGTGGGCTAAAACATCCTACAAGAAATTCCTCATAAAATTTTATTATAAGTCTTTGAAGGCAATAAATTTCTAAACTCAACTGGAATGCCAGAAATCCATAAAAACTTAAAATGAACTTGAGGGTTAGTTTCGTAATTATTCACAATTTGCATTTAAATATTTATGGCGTTTCAGATGAGTATAAAAATTTTTTGACTGCTAAGAGTTAAAATATAAAAATTGTCATTTGTTATAATTTTTCCATTTGTCACAAAGTTCAGAATAATGGGATTAGTAAGACTCAAAAAAAAATAAGAGTTGCCGCTACAGTATTAAAAAGGCTGCTGATGTTTAACGTGCTCAACTTATTGATTCACTCAGAAATCTGCAGTAGACACACTTGTTACAATTTACTTTTGACACCAATTGTATGAATTCTGACATTGCACTGTTGCTATCATTGTTGTTATTGTTATTTATGTGTATGTCGCCATGGGGGTTGTTTTTTTACGATGCAGGAAACTGTTTGCTGTTGTAAGAGCTCCGCTGTTGCTCGGTTGACAATCTTTGGCCAAGTTGGACTCGGGCCGCTACGGAACGTAGATCCCATTGTGGTGGGAACGACTGGGATCTACGACTTAAAGTATACGTCCTATATAAAAGCTAAACAAAAATTAACTGGATCAGTAAAAACATTTACTCAAAAAATATTAAACTATATTTTAGACAAACTTTTGTTTGAAAATTTTACGGTGCTAAGTTTTTTCTGTGTATAACCCGTTGACTTTATACTTAAAAAAATTATTTTTACATGGCCCTAGGACATACATATATAGGTATAACATAGTTTAATATTACTAAAATCGGAAACATAAATTTTTCTAAAATGTCCGCTTCACGGGTGGAACTTTAACTCCCCTCTCCTAACGTTATTTTTTTGCTTGCAGAATGTTATTACACTAGAAAATGATAAATTAATTAAGGTTTATAATATGAAGATTGTATGGAAAAACCATTTTTAAATCCATGTTAACTTTCATAATCGTTTCTTAATATTAAAATGAATTTTCAGTTTAGTTTATAAAAAGTTATATTGATATTTTTTAACAGTTACCCAGAGGAAGGAAGCTTAGAGGAATGTCTTGAAAAGAGCCTTTTCGGCAGCAAAATGCTGGCTTGAATTCAAGGCCTTAATGAGTTTAAGTGAAGTATATGATTTCATATGTAGATTTTACACGAATATTTTATACACGTATTAATATGCCCAACAATTAATAATTTGAAACATAATTATACATATATATTTTTTGATGGTATGTGACATATTCGAACTCATTATGGTCTCAATGTTTGTGAGTAGCAAAACCCAATACAACAGCAATCAGTACTCGTAATAAAAAGCTGGTTAAGCGAAGCATATAAAAACAGCAACAAAATTCAACATAAATAATTACGAAATATTAAGTATGTGTTGGCAATGCACGCACGCACACTAACAAAACCAGTTGTCGTTGTAAATACTCATGCAATAATAAAAGTCCTTTTTAATGAATGTGTTTTTGTACAAATGGCCTGGTTAAAAAATGCATGGGTTTGTGACATGTATGTGTTGTACATTTTTCAAGTGGTAAATTTACGCAACCAATACAAACAAACAAAAATGGGAGAAAAATGGACATGAAATTTCTGGCTGCTATAAAGTTTTATAACAATTATAAATAATATTTGCATTTTGTATTCAACACATACAATTTTTGTGGTCCATGTGTGGCACTAACACACATATGAAATCTTCTATATAGACTTTCGTTAAATGCATTGGTAAATTTTATAATAAGAGCCACAAATCAATGCAACACTTTAGTTGAATGTGTTTAACTAAAATGACAACTTAACATTTTTTTTTATTAATAAAGGAATAGCTTGTATAAACTTTTCGAAATGTGATTTTTTTCACAACGACACAAATGCAATTACGTGACCACATAAATGCAAAAATTAAACTACAAATACGTATTATAGGTAAACGATTAATAACAAGTTAAAAAGTCCTTAGGTTGTTTCGTTTTAAAAAATATATGCGGTTGGTCTATTAGAATGGATGCAAAAATATATAAAAAATCGTAGGGCGGGAAGAGATTCTACGACTTTGTCCTAGCCCGTCTTATACAAATAACATTTGACTAAAACAATTGAGGAATAGTCCAAATGGTTCCCAAATTATTATGCATATAGGAAAAATTAAACAAATTACTTGAAAATTCCTCAAAGAGTTAAAAAAATATACCCTTCAAAAGAAAAATATCACACAATATAGCACAGATCTCATAGCAAATATATATATACCTTAAAGCGGTTTATTTTTTTAGTACAACATGAAAAGACCACCGCCATATAATTTGCTAGTTCCCATATTTAACAAGTTTTTCTAATAGGGGGTAACTGAAAGATTTGGCAAAAGTTACCAAATTTGGCAAAAGTTACCTTTAGTTGCATTTTTGAATAAACTACGGCTGTAGACAGAATTCGTTTAACAATATATATTGTTAAATGCAGACATGTTTAAATTTTTATGAATGCTAATAATATCACAATTAAATCTAAACATGAGTTTATGTGTCGTAAGCTAATTAAGGTTCACAATCATTTAAAATAGTAATACCTTAGATGCCACAACCATAAACTATCTCAGGAAACATGACATTGTTGACGCAACCATATGTTTTCTCTGCGTGTACAAACAAGAGAATAAAAATGTTTAACTTTAACAAGATGATAAATAAATTTAAATTTCATAACATTTTGTCATTTGCACACATGCCAAAAACATTTATGTTCATGTACAGACATATTTATGTGAATATATACTGCGTATATACAATTATTTTTTATGTAATATATTAAATTTGGGCTGCTACAACGTAATCTACTACCGACTTCACAACACAAGTATGTAAAACATTCTCATATATCATTATTAACACTATTAAAGTCGTCATTATCAGGATAATAATGGTGATGATCATTTTCAGTAACATTTTGGTAGTATTCAAAGTACATCGTGACAGAAAGTGACTCATTGTAATATAATTTATATGGTATACAACTATTCTCATTTTAATTACACAAAAATACTTTTATAAATACATTTATAACATATACAATATAAAATTTTATTATTATTAAGATACTTAACAAATGGTAATATTAAATCTCTTATACAAACATAAACAGCACTTTTCCGTCAGCATACATACACTGATACTTAAACGAGACAACGCGTTGTGTGTCATAGTCCGGCATGGAAAGTTCAGTACTAACTATTGTAATATTTTTAATAAAATTATTTAATGAAATAAATGTCACGCGAATGGTTCCTTTATTCGATATTTTCTTATGCCGCATAAAAAGTGTTTTACGATATTATGCGATTCCATTTTTTCATTTTTCAAATGTAAATCAAGTTGCCTCATCGAAACTTATAGTGGATGAGGAAAAATTTTCAGTCACTTTTAGAAATATACTTTGTTTTTGAATTCTTAGACCTCCTTCCATGACTATTTCTTAAACGAATTATTAAAATCCTATAGTACTTGAAAATTGCTATTTTCCATACCTGATTCATATTGGAAACATTATACATTTCATTGAATAATGTCTTTTTCACAGTTCCATTGTATTTAAGTCAAGTTTAAAATTAATGTTAATTATTTCTGTCATTGTTATTGAAACTGTATCATTATTAAAGATTCATGAAATCTTTTGTTTTCATCGATAAATGAATATGACCTGTATGGCGCTACTCTGTTCTGCTGTGTACGTTGAAAAATTAAGTTGATGTTAATTTTTCCCTTGTTCCTTGGAATATTAATCATGCCCAATTCTTTCTGAATATAACGTTACAAACCTTAGCCTAATAATCAATTTGGATTCACAATAAAATATAATGCTTAATTGGAAGAATATCAGTTCTATTTTCAACTCTTGATATAAAAATATCATGTTCAAACCAAATATGTTATGTAACTAAGTGGTATTCTGTAAAACAGTTTTTATTCTTTGAACAACACAGGTGGACGTTGTACTTAGTACAAAACGTATGTGTATCCGATTTTTTACATAGTTTACAAGATTTTTTGAAACCCATTGTGGAAAATGATTTATCGAAACACGTTCAAACTGATACTATGTGCTAGATAATTCGGTGTCGAATAAAACAACTCTGGGTTGTTCGAGTATAAAAAGAATTGATTTCGCATAAAATTGTTAAACTGTGTTTAAGGGGCTATTCACATATTACGTAACGCTATTTTTGCGATTTTATAAAAGCCATAATTTTTTCACGTTTTTAGAATAAAATTGTTTAAATATATTATCCTTTTTTGCCAAAGCTAAAATAAATAAACACTTTTGAAAACGGTTGAGATTTGAGAAAGTTATTAGTTTTCTACAGTTTTCCATATGCAAACCGTTTAGTTTTAGATCACTGTTGGGTCGTTAGTTAATATTGAGCAAATTTTTGCAAACCATACTGTGCAAATATAGATCATCATCTATTGAATTATTTCAAATAAATCTGAACAGTAGTTTATAAGTTATATATTTTTTACCATTTGTTTTGTGCGTAACGCCATAATGCACATTGGAATATTTTGCAAGTTCTATTTTTTTATACTATAACTTTTACAATTTCCAAACGATTTCTGGGCTTATTTTAATTTCTATAAGATGCACTTCTTAAGAAATGTTATAATTAGGGTTTCAAACAATGTGTTGCAATAAAAGACGCCAAACTTTAAAAATCGGGAGAAAATAAAAAAATTGTTTTCTTTTGATAATACTTCCACGAAATATTAGTCAAAATAAAATATTTTAAATACACACGGAGAGATTAAGTCCTCCTTTTGGTTTATAATTTTTGGTTTATAATTTTTACTAATTTTGTTGCCTGAAAAGATACTGATATATAGCGATTAGGTCGACACGTTTTAACTTTACCGAATAGATATATATCGATAAATTTTTTCCGTCGCCCATTCCTAGTTCCTATACCTCAAGAAAAATGTTATCACCATAAATCTGGTTCTTGAATTTACATACGTCGTGTTATACCTTAAACAAAAAAGCAAACATCAAACTAAGAAAAAAAATCTGACCACATCCCCACAATACAGAATTTGGTTTCTCAATTATAGTAATGGTCTTCATAAGATTCTTTTAATAATACTCTGTTCATAACAATTTGCATCTAAATAATTCATGAATTTGAATTTATATAATTTTATACCACTACCAACGATATTAATTATTCAAATTATAATTTTGTCCTGCAAGACAAGAGGAAAAAAGTGAAATATGAACAATCAGCATAAAGTGAAACATGAATATTTTGCAAATAAAAGAAATAATCAGTTGTGAAGGATATAAAGGAAAATACTAACAAGACAGACAATTTAAGTGTAGAAAGAATATTTAATTCCATTAAGTTTTTTTACTTACAGCTTAATATAAATTAAATAGAATCATTATTTATGTGAATATATATTGTTAAACGTACCTGCAAAGAGAACGAAAAAGAAAGCAAATATTAGAGATAAAATTATAACTTTATTGTCAAAAGATTTTTTTTATTAATTGAAAAAATTTTTTATGAATTTTAAAAATTTCTTATGATGTTTGGTATGGTTATTGCAATTGCCGATTGTTCTCTGTAAGGAATATGTTTTATTTAACTTTTTCTATAATCATGCTAAAAGAAGAATAAGATATCTACTATTTATAATTTCATATCGTACCTTATTACGGTTGTAGAATCGATTTCGACTCTTCTAATCTAATAAAAACTGTCGACTCGATTCGACAACATTAATAAGATTAATTTTTAATTTAAAAGTCACATAACCGACCCAAACATTAGTTAATGGAAGCGCTGGCATCCATTGACAATGATTGGTAGATGTCAATCACTAAAAATATTTCTAAACAACGGACTCAATACGTCACTCATTGCTAGTTATAAATACATACTTAAATTGTAGTAACTAAGCATGCAAAAAATATGTTTATGTCTTCGCCAGTTAAACTTTAATTTATTTTCACACAAAAAAGTATTATATAAAAATATTTTTTGATGTATCTTCTATATTTATTTAAATAAAAAAATTTTTTTATTCACATTATACAACAAATTATCTCAGCTTTGTATCTCAATATAAATATAATTTTTTACTTCTCAAGCATAAATTTTTTAGAATTTATTTAGTTAAAAAGAATCAAATCAAGAGTTTTTGGCGAAATATGAATGCCACAGCGTATATTTCTATTTATTTGTGCGAAAACAAATAAAATATTATTTGACAATATAAAAAGTTTATGCATTTTAAATCCTCTACTTGTCGTCTTTTGGCTGTTGCGGCTGACAGCAGCAAAGAATAAAAGAAAGAAAATAGCGTTTCGAAAAAGAACTGTGAGTGGCGACGTGTATAGAAAAAGAAATCTGTGGTTGTGCATTTAAAGTACATTTTATTTTGAATTATGCTATATAAATATTACTTTATTCTAGGAAGAAATCATGACAAAAGGATTTTATTTTATAACGGAAATAAAAATCCAAAAGTTGAAAGAAATTTAAGTGCTATTAAGTAAACCTTATGGGGTGTCATTTAGCAGGACTTGCGATTTTAGAAAATGAAAAAATAAAACATATTTTTAAAATGTTTAAACAAAACAAACGAATCGAAATGTACAAGCTTGGAAATTAATTGAGATCTGTATTGAATACTAGTGTTCGACCGAACTAGGCCAAACCTGAAATTCGCAGATTTACGAAAGTTCTATGAAAGTGCATCAGAACAGCCTTGGGCCGCATTACCACATTCGTTATCGAGTAGGCTTTCGTATCGAATAAAGTTTCGTCAGGTATCGAATGGATGGATTGCCGCATTCGATAGCTAACGTACCGAAATGTTGAAAAAGTGTAACAAGTTTATTTTACACCGAATTTATAATACATTAAAGAAAAATATTTAGTTTATTTAAGCTAATACAGCAACAAAGTTGATTTGCCAGCTGACATAAGGTTTAATGGCAATGTTCTGTGCTTTTTTGCAAACAAACATAATAAAATAAAATATTGTTTTCGATCGCTCTAGAGCTAACGAATGGAAATTAACCCTCTGCGACTGACGTGACTTCATTATCACAATTCCACTGACGTGGTAGTACACTAGACACTATTTCGACTACTTATGTTTTCCAAGTTCCGTTTGTAAGCCTACTGAAAATATTTTTGATTTTACCTTAATGTAGTAGTTTGTTATTTATTGTAATTTTGACAAATCGTATTAAAAACAAAATTATTGGCATGGCATAAATTAGCCTTAAAAACTTACATCCATAAAAAAAAAACAAAAAAAAATGCATATTTTATTTTTTTGGTAAAAAGTTTAACATTAAATTTAGCTTATACCTAAGCTAATTAATATAGAGAAAAAAGAGATAATATCAATGGTTTAATAAAAAGCTGTAACGTATTTTGTCAGGTCTAACCCAATAATGACGTGCTAGACTTGTAGACACTTGTATTCATTTCAATTGCCTTCTTCGCACTACGTACACATGAGTATGTAATAAGAAGGTACTGAAAAGACTAGAATCGATATTTGTATAATTATGGTGTAAAGCAATGTTTTCTGTTTGCTGGTGTCTGCTAGACTACGACGTCAGTCGCAGAGAGTTAAGCAGCAGCTACTCGATTATCGTATGCCGTAATCCCAAGAAAAAAATTTCCGAACAATTTTAGTCTATCACGTATGCGGTAATTCGGCCCCTGATTATAACTGCATTGATAAAAAAAAACAATTAAATGACAACGATGACAAAGCGGTCATCAATGCAATGACACACCGACATCATGGAAATGACAAATTGGAATAAATTTAATGCCTTAATATTATCAATATAATGTCAGTGATAGAAAAATCGTCCTAATCTGAAGTAATTTGACATCAATGCTATGTCTAGTGTCTTCGTTTTTGACACCCTGACACTTTTCATCATAGTGCTGTCAACCAAGCGAACGATTGAAGCAATTACACATATTTATATTTTCTTACTTTTACTTGTTTCTTTCAGTTTTATTATTTTTTTTACTTTATTTTTAATCTAATGATTTGATTTTTATTCTTGATTTGAGGCTCTTAAATTTTATTCAGCCACGTCACCATCTAAAACATCGGCCACACAAAGTCAGCATAAAAATCATTGATGTAATATACATATGATAACAAAGTGTCAGTAATATAATAAAAGAAAATACTTATATTACCTCTGTCATAGTAATGATGATGAGTGTATATCAATGCAGTGTCATGTTTTTTTTGCTTTTTGAAAATGCGTTTAAGCACAAAAATAGAAAATGAAACAATAAAATTGTTATTCAAATACGAATTGGAAACGTTATAGCATTGTTTACTTTTTTTTACAAAATTTTTGATCTTTAATAGTATATAATAAAATGCATCGCATTGATGTCATTTCATTCGTAGCGTAGATGATACTTAAAATACGTCAATATTTTATTATGATGTCATTCGATTAATATCTGTTTTAGGTTTATTGATGACATTTGTCATCGCATTGATGTCAGAATTCTGATGACAGGGCGTCATCAATGCGAAAATAGATTTTTGTATGAGTGTGGTACCAAATCACTGTCGACAATGAGTTACATTTTCATTTATTTTGTATCTCAGTGAAAAAAATGTTGCGTCATTTGCTCTATTTCCAAAGTGTCAATTAGTGTGTATTTTCGACTTCTCAGGAAGTGATTATTAACAATACCCTGATAATTAATTAAAAACTTGTTTTACTTTTGCAATATTAGAACTCAGTTTTCTTGATTTTTTTTAGTAAATGCAACAAATTATATATTATTTTATAAATGCGTCTGAAAAATTGTTTTTCGCTTAATTTATAATTGAAAGTAATGCCAATAAACCTATAACTCTCAATAAAAGCACTAAAATCACAACCAAAAACCAAATTTGAACGTATAGAATTAGTTCCTTTCCACTTTTTAAAAATCACGTACAAAAAATACAATTTTCCTAACATCATTTACATGACTTCGGATTCAATGAATGGGCATCAAAAAAGAGAACTTCTTACAATGGCAACTCTATGTAAAAATCTTTAAAAATAATTTGGACTTGCCCCACTTCCGGATCACAAATTCAGGATCTTCTTGACTTCCTTGGAAGCTATTTTTTTACTGGGTTAAAATGTACATATATCATCGACAGACTGCTGAAGACAATTTCTCAATTCTTCTCAAGTCCTCTTAAAGGCCTTCTAGCTCCATCTTCTAAAAGTCCTTGACTCTCCCTAAATAAAAGGAGATTCGATTAGAAGGGAGGAAAAAGGAGTATTATATTTATAGACTTATCGTTTCGTTTATCAAAAACGTACTTTAGAAATAAAAAAAAATCTTTGTATAATTTGTATATGGGGCTGAAACTTACGTAAAAGATACATCATACATGCTGCTATTATGCCGATTGTGTTAGAGCTAATTAACTTATAATTGTTCCGGCGAAACTGTATTAAGTTAAATTCCTTCTTACTAAACAAATGTACGATTTTTTTAGGAAATAATATGAAATAAAAAAATCGCATTAATCAAATATACAGAAGCCGCTATAAAAATATCGACATTGACAGATCTTCCCCGCAATGACAACGTGTGCAAGAGATATGAGTACACACAAAATAAAATATTAGTAAATCTAACCAATTTCATTGCTTAGAATTACACCACCCATAAAATGCAGTAAAATCAACTAATGGAATTGAAGTTCAATGGATAGTAGGGTATTCATTTTAATCGACTTTTCAATTGTTCGACTAATCGATTAATCGAAATTTGGGTTTTTAAATTACTCAAACAATCGATTAAAGTTTTTATTTTTTCGAGTTATTCGGGTAAAGTTTTCGTTTAAAAATTATTCGAGTTGATCGAACACCTTTTGAATTCACTCGGTGTTTTTAAGGTTTTAAGGCTGAAAACAAATAAAAAATCAAGTTTTATTTCCGTTTTATATATTTTATTAATGAAGACAGTTGATTATCTAAAATAATATGCATCGTTTTGAGAAGTTTTGGCTTTGGGAAAAATTTTATGATCATACTTTCGTCCCACTTTTTACAGTCTAAGTCATTAAATAACACTGCTTTGCCAATTTTTACTTTTGGAATGTTTAAAGATTGATTTCCATTTTTTAAAGCCATTAAGATGTGCTGAATACGAGAAAAATAATTTTTTTTATTTCGGATTGTTCAGATAACCGTTCTGTTGTGTTTTTCAATGTATACTTTTCTTTCAAGCTCCATTCAGCGTGAATGACTGCTTCGAATAAAATAATATATTGTTTCAAACGCAATTAAATTGCGCGTCTAATAGTCGCTTATTTGCTTTGATCGGACAAAAATTGACTGAATATAGTGGATTGAAGTTAAAATTTAATGAAATTTTGAATGATTTTCACCAATTGTTGTAATTTCTGAAGCTGTTTTGTACAACAAATAATAACAATTATTGAATAGTTCATTACGTTTCAAACATTTTAAGCTATAATGGACCGAAATCGGACAGAAACTAAAAATCTGTTATGAAAAAAAACAAAGCGAAAACACTAGCATTTAAATTTACTATCTATCAATTACTTGGTATCGAAATATTTCTTTTATTTCAAATAACTCTTGCTCGATCGAAATATTTCCGAACTTCACTATAAGGCAATAAAAATAGTTCCTTCACCCCTACGATTGTTGCTGGATGTTTCACTTAATTCTTCAATATCTACATCAGACGGTCCAACAGTATGTCATAACGACTGAATTGAATGGCAAGTTATATACATAAAATTAAAGCATTTTGCCAGTCTTGATTACGAAATCTGCAAAAATGCATTCGAAAAAAATGTACATAAATTTTTTTACTCGAATTATTCGTTTAATCGACTTAATTTACTCGATTAAATTTTTACTCGAGCTTGAAAATTTTTGTTTGATCTAACATTATTTGACTTCAATTTTCCGATTGTTCGAGCAAACATTAATCGAGTGAATACCCTAATCGATAGTGTACTAACCTATTAACCGGAAGGTAGCAGGTTCGATTGCTGACAAGGCTTAAGCAGTAAGTGTGTTTGTTATAAAAAAATATTTTATTTGTTTGTAATTGTTTGGTCTTGAACTTAAGTGCTCATAATTCTACGCAAGTTCATAAACAGGACGCCTTTGGCACCTCAGCCATATCATCTTGTTGAATAACGTCAGCACAAAGTAGACAAAGATATGTGATGATTTTGCTTGATTTAAATCAGAGCTCGGTAAAAAGAAAACTAATAGATAAGAAATAATTTGTTAATTAAGCGTGGTACGGAGTTCTTAACAAAATTCACATTCTCATAAGAACTGTGTGTAAAAAAACTTATGGTAACTCACGTTGGTAAATTCCTTAAAGAAATTTACGTTTGCTAGTACGGAGTTCCAAAAGAAAAGTACACGGAATTTTGTCCGTTAGTGTCTATTACAGGGATTGTTACAACTATAAGTGGAGACTTTTTTCCGTAAACTGAAACAAAAATTAATGTTCATACACTTGTTTGCTCACGGAATTTTTGACAATTCTTTTTTTTTTGCAAGGTGTAATTAATTTTTATTGTTTTTGTGTGTTGTAAATTAAAAAATAAAGGAAATTGTGTTTATTTTTCCGTGTTGAAATAAATGTAAATTTCCAAATGTGAATTTCCTTAAGAAGTCCGTACCACTCTTTAAATGTGTTGGTGTTTATTTGCTGTGTTGATAGGTACAACACACTGTTGTAATCTTGTTGTTGTTTATTTTGATTGTTTGTGTTGTGTACATGTAAATAGTTGACAAATAGCCGAG
This sequence comes from Panzeria rudis, assembly GCA_956483635.1. NCBI lineage: Eukaryota > Metazoa > Arthropoda > Insecta > Diptera > Tachinidae > Panzeria > Panzeria rudis. The sequence goes on along the minus strand of OY101449.1, from coordinate 30,975,021 downwards.
GAAAGTCGTGGCCCATGACCAAGAATTGCATACCCTTAAATTTTAAATACAGTATATTTTTGTAAAATAATTAATTTCGTTGTTATTACTCGTATTTTAAAGTGTTAAGTTTTACCATAAAAAATTTGTAATTTTAACCAGAAAATTTAAAAAAAATTAAATTAGTAAGACATATTAGCCATCAAAAATAATTTTAAGTTTGAAACGTTATTTTTCGCAAATTTATATTTTAACCTTTATGTCAAAAGCAGAAAAATTATACGTAGGTCTACAGCAGTATACCTGGATATATTTTGTGCTTAAGAGCGATGTAACTTAGAAAGTAGCAACCATATCAATCTGAAATTGCATGATATTGTTAACAAAAGTGTACTTGGCCTTATTCCGAAGATTGAGTGGAATTAGACTGCAAAAAAAAAACACAGCTATACATGTTTGTGATGTCAAACAAATGTCTTTTTTCTTGCCAGAGTGCAATTATAAATTTAAAAAGAAAAATTTGTATTTTTATTAAATCAGTAAAGTTTAATAGTGAAAACCTTGAAATATCGCGACTTGAATTTTTTACTCAGCATGTCAAATAAGAATTAATTGGAAATCTTAGTAAATCTTTAACTTTTTTTATATGTGAAATCATTTTAATAACTTTTTATATTATATTGAAATATAAAATAACAATAATACTTTTTTAAGTTATTCATATTAATATTTTTGTAATTTAACCTACTTTTTATTAAATTTAATTTTATTATTCATAATTATTTGATTAATTATAGCTCAGACGTTTGTTAAATTATTTAATTAAAATATTGTAAAGTGATTATAAATTTTGTTTCACAAACATGGCAGATTTTATAATTAATACTCAAATGGTGGCAAAATAATATATTTGTATTTTTTTTAATTTACGATATTTTTCTATGGTATTTTTTTGTAATATTATGATTAATTTAATAAAGTATGCTTATTTTCTACAATTGCAAATTTGTTATTATTTGATATAATTCAAAAGTACATAAACTGAAATAAAAAAAATGGTATTAAAACAGAACAATTCACTGCAGATAGAGCCACTTTGTGACAACTCAACTGCATAAAATAGTAATAAAATCGATAAATATATTTAATTGATTTTTTAACAGTTGAGTATCTTTGGTAAATCGCTATTAAGGGTAAAATTAAAACTATTTTACCGTCAAATGTGTAAATCTCTCATTGAGAAGTATGTATATAATAATTTAAGTTATGGTCACCCAAAACAGATAAATGAATAATAGACAAAAATTTATTATAAAAAAATCAATGCTTTAAAATATTTATTTACTATAATTTAATAGCACTGGTCTGCAGAAAAGTCGCCTTTAAATAAAAATACAAAGTTTAATGCGCTAACTTCATATCCGTTTTTCAGTGTTTTTCTATCATGTACAGATTTTTGGTTAAAAGGGAATGACTAATATTTCCACTAGTTATATCAATATATTTCAGCCCAATTCGAGAACGGATTGTCTGCTGTGAATAAATAAGAAAAATATAGAGTAAAATTACCTTTAAGCCATCCATATATATTTCTTTATATTTCCAACTGTTATTCAAATATCCTTTTTTTGCAGAGTTAACTTTTTTTGTTTTGAAAAATTTATAAAAAAAATACATACAACAAAAATTTTACATTTTTATCCGCAATCTAAGAATTAGGTGTATTAGGAATAAAATACGCCACAAATCATGAAAATCGATGAACAAATGCTGATTTTATGCACAATTCAGTGAAGGAGCTCAATTCATAAAAATTACAATTTCCATCCAACAGTAAAATCTTAATTTGTGTGTGTGCATGTGTTGTATGAATATATAAATTTTTCTTAATTAAGTTCCATCACTTAATTGTGAATAAAATTAACATTGGGCCATCTATTTTCATGAACTATGGCTTAGTTTATTCGTAGCACATCTAGCTCTCAGATTAGTAATACAAATTTAAAAATTTTTGCAATTTTATACCGTGGCTTACGGTGGTTAGGGCGAAATATACTGCAGTACGTAGTAGAAATATTAGTCATGCCCATGAAAAAAATCTGTAAGTGATAGAAAAGAACTGAAAATGGATTTAAGTACGCACTAAACTTTATATATTCCATTTTTTTTAATTAAATGCGCGAAAAAAAATATTTTTCGCAGGCCAGTGCAATTTGTTTACAAGTGTTTTTGTCCAATTTCTTTATCACTCCTATCTCAAAAAATTTCTAGTACTTTTCAACTTTCTTATGTTTTCAATAAATATAATTTTATTACATGAACAGTTGGAAGGATTTTCTTTAATGTCTAACTTAAATGTTTCCGAATCTAATTTAGAAACATAAAAATATTTTTAAATCATTTTATATAATTTAAGGTTTTTATGCATTTTGTTGTAATATAATTTTTTAAACAATTTCGTTTGTTATGTTTTTCTCTTTTTAATATTGATGTTATTATGTCATTCAATAGAAATGCTAATGTGAAAAAATTTCACAAGTTTAATAAAGTTAGTTTTTATGTGAGTTTAAAATGAATGAAATTTATATTATTTTATTTACAAAATATTTTATACCTTACTGCAATTTTCACTCGTAAACTAAACAAAAACGGCATTGCTTGCAAAATTTTATTTAGTTTTAGGAAATTTAGCTAACCCTTTTCATCCGGATTATCAGATATAATTAGAGCAAATATACTTCAATGTGCCTTTTTGTCAATTGTTAAATTTTGAGAAAAAATATTTTAAAATAAAGTAACAAGAATTTAGTACAATCGGACTAAAAAAAGTACAATTTTTCTTGAAAATTAGTACAATTTTAAAATCTCATTTTGCATTCCTGGTACAAAGACATGACAGTTATTCCAAATAAATACACCTTTTTAGAATAACAGCATCATAGACACATTACTGTTGTAATGTTACATTACTGTTATATGTACAATTCAAGATCTTGACAATACTAATTATTATATTTGTTTGTCAGCCTGTATGTCTGCTAATGTTAGGTATCCTTTTGCCTGAAGTAATAATAATGCAAATCTTAAATACAGCTTTTAAAAACCGCAAACATAAATTGCTCTTAAAAGTGAATGCTTGTTGTCATTATTGTTAGGTTTCAATTTAAATTGAATGCAGCTTTTATGTTTCCCAACAAAAACGAAAAAAGAAGAAAACTGCTTTAGATCTCACACATATCTATAATTCTCTTGATTTTGAGCACTTTAATGAAGACTAAATGATTGAATAGATTGATGGTGGGTTGGCAGGACTATACACATCTGTATGGCTTGACAAATTATGTACTCCACATTTAGAGATTGATACCGTAGGCTAGGATAAATAATTAAATCGTTAAGCGTATGTGTAAGGCGGTAGAGCAAATAAATAAATAAACGAATAAGCAAAAGAACAAATATAAAGATGTTTGTAAACAGAAATTATTTAAAGCAAATACGCATAAAAATATTGTAGAGGTATTCAGTTAAAGTAAAAGATGGAGTTTAAAATAAATATGGTCATGACAGTTGCCCATCTAAACAATGTTTTTTTTTTCTTCTTTGCTTAAGAAATCGAGCGAGCTATGTATAAGGGGTCTTTACTGTTTCTTCCAATATTAGACAGTTCAAATCAAATGTGCGTAAGCACTGATCACTCTATCCTTCTTCCCAAAAACAATTTTCCTAATTCCCGCACAATGCATTGAATGAGTAAGGACCATGCCCTGAGTGCTGGTCTTATTAAAAAAAAGGGTTGAACGTGCAGAGGACATTTATTTCACATCCAGCAATCCAATCCACATTCAAAATGGGACCGTGAAAAGATTTTCATATTACTGGCGCGACTTAAAGATAATATTGTTACAGATAAGGACTCAGCGCACAAAATTACATTAGAAACTCCTTTCAGTTTATCTATTCCAAAATCTTGGCAATTTGTGTTTTTAGATGAAGCAATAAAACAAACAATTGAGGCTTGTAAATGTTGTATTTATTTTGTTAACTATTAAATTTAAAGAAATGCTGCAAGGGTATAAAACGTTACAAACTTCACAAAAAACATCTTCTTTCTACAGAATTATTTTGTGAAATTCATATATTTGAAGTTATGAGGCAAGAAAATTAAATTTTACAGTTGGTCATAAATTTGAACGGGTTGTCGGCACGTCTTATCCCCAACCGATTCATCTGAACATTTGACAGGATGATTTTTTTTATCAATATTCGTCAAACTACGCGGTGAGACTGGGAAAGATCCAACTTTTAATTTTAAGGGTCGCCCGAATGATCGCACGTGTTCATGCATGATTGACGCACAAGATGTTCCAACCTTTTAATCAAACGTCCAGCTCTTGAAATAAGATTTTTTTTAAATCAAGCGCAGAAATAAATATAAATAGAGCTAATACATACTTAAAATTTTGCATTTAAAAAATCAAATTTTTATGAAAACGTTTTGTATTTGGCTTAGGAAAATCCGCACTTACTGTAATTTTAATACCATAATGGCGTGACATCTAAGCGAGTAATTAAGCCCCATAATTGTAGAAAAATATCTTCTTAGAAAAAAAAAATTCTCTTAAAAATATATTTGAAAAATCTGCATTTTGTTAACTACTTCAAGATTCTAGTAGTGCTATGTACAATTCTGAATTCCCCTAATAACTTTCAACTCTTTCTTATCGTATGTATAATTATGGTTTTTTCTGGCATGTTTCAGGGTTTTGTCTATATGATAAAGCTTTCTGGTTATTGTGGTATTCTGACATGTTTATATTACGACTTGTAAAATATATAATTGAGGATTTACAAACAAGCAAAACATATACAAATCTTTTTACTTTCATATCGCTACCACAGTAGCAGGAAAAAAAAATTTTTTAAACGAAATTATGCATTAAAGTCTGGATTTGGGCAGGTTTTAAATCCAAGTATTTCAAGCACACAGTGGCACTCATTATACATGTATGCAGTGATAAATGAACATATTTAAATTCGTTACGGTTTTGTTTTTCTGGAAAAAAAGGATAAGTAACTGGTAATAGCATTTTGCCTAAAAACAATACCTTAGCCACTTATTTGTTTCGATAAAACAAAAAAGAAAACAGAAAAATAATCTAATGCAAATTGCATTTAAATGCACTACCTTTTTTCTTTTCATTTTGTAAAGATGGAGTAAGACCTTCTTCTAATCTATTATAGTTCAAAAGTACACTGATAGAAAACCTAACGCTATGTCAAGTGTCTTTGTTTTTGAGCCTATGACACTTTTCATCTTGTGATGTCAACCTTTACATCAGCTTGTCATCAATGCCAATGATGAAAAATCTATCATCAATGCAATGACACACCGAAATCAGTGAAATGACGAATTGGTATCATTTTAATGGCAAAATGGCATCAATATAATGTCATTGATAGAAAAATCACCATAACGCTGATGTAACTTGAAATAAATGTTATGTAAAGTGTCTCCGTTTTTGACCCTTTGACACTTCTCATCATTGTTATGTCAACCTTTACTTCAGCTGGTCATCTTGCCATCAAAACAATTATATATTTATATTTTTTACTTTTTTAAATTTTAGGTATACTTTTTGTCATTTTATTTTTCCTTCTAATGTTGGCCTTCATCCAAGACTCCTTCCTCAACTCATCACATATTTATAAGCTGGAGCTGCTATCATTTCAGTCACGGTACCATCTAAAACATCGCTAGCACAAAGCCAACATATACGTCATTGATGCGACATACATATGATGACTACATGTCATCAATATGATGAAAAGTTGTCATACTCTCGTTTGCTTAAATTTCTGTGTCTGTATAAGTATGCTGTACTGGTTTAGTTTTTAAAAAGACTTGTAGATTTTATTATTAGTTCTGTCACAGTAATGTACATCAATTCAGTGCCATGTTTTTTAGCTTTTTAAAAATACGTTTAAGCACAAAAATAAAAAATAAAACAAAAAAATTAAGATACAAATTACAAACATTATAACTTTGTTTACTTTTTTCTTTTATACATATTTCATATAATATACATATAATAAGTGGCATCGTATTGATGTTATTGCAGTCATAACATAGATGATGACATTTGTCATTAGGTTGATGTCTGTTTTAATTTTATTGATGTATTTTGTCATATCATTGATGTCAGAATTCTAATGACAGATCGTCATCAATGCGAAAAAACATTTTTCTATGAGTGTAGCATAAGTTCTGAGAATGGGCGGCACTCCATTACAAGTGCAAAAACTGGTTATAATCGAACGATAACGTGCTCTGTTGACGTTAATAACAATGCCATCATCCAACGGTTGCGACGCCGATAAGAAGTTCTTCTGTTAATATATATAAGTCTAAGTCCGGCGCCGTGATCTTTAAAGGTAGTTTAGGACCAGGCTTTGTCTCTAAAGACAATTTTCAGTCAGCGAATTCAAAGCGTTGACTTTCATCTTGTAGATTAATAGTACTTTGCTCGGCACATAAAACGTGCTAAATTAAACTTTGGGCAGGTTTTAAATTCAGACATTTGAAGTACATTTTAGTCTCGTTATTATAGTGATAAATGAACATATGTTCTTTGTAATTTTTTTCTGGGAAAAAAAGGATACGCAAGCTACTCAAAATTGTGTAAATCAAGATTGTTTTTAAGCTAAAAATCTAAGCGTTGTTGTAGCTTTACCACTTAGTTATTGTGATAAAGCAACAGAAAAAACAAAAAAAATCTAATGCAAATAGTATTTTAAATTAAATTTAATTGCAACACTTACTTGTGCATCTACTTTTTTATTCAAATCAACTTTATAATTTTTAGTCCCCTACCAAAAAAAGGGGTGTTATACGCAGTGTGTGTCTGTGCATCTGTGTGTCTGTACAAGCCATCGTACAGCCCAAAGGGCTAAACCGATTTTAATTTTTGTGTGAAAGGTGGCTTGATCTAGAGTGTTCTTAGCTATGTTTGAAGAAAATCGGTCCAGCCGTATAGAAGATATCACATCTTTTATAGATGTATCCTCTTGAATCTGGCTGTCTTTGAAACGGTAGCTCCCAAACGGCTGCATCGATTTTAATTTAGTAAATTTTTTTTCGGGAGTTTTTAAAATTTATAATTTAATGTTATCTTTTAATTCTCTATAGACAGATTAAGAGCTTACTGCAACCTGTTATAGTTCGTAAAAAATAGTAGTTAAAATTAAGTGCAAGATCTGGTTATAATCAGATGGTAATATTTATCGTTTGGGTTGACAGCAATGCCGTTATCATTTTCGAGTTCTGTGAACGATATATGCATTCAGCATTTGTATTGCCTATAAGTAGTCGTAGTATAAATGAGCCTTTGTTTGATTATAGCTCTAAGCGGCGACGTGTCGTCAAAGGTGCTGAAATGAAGGCTGTTAGAGCCAACGTTTTTGTTGCATCAGGACAAGCCATTGGTGCTCTGCCAAATTTAATACAAAATATTTAATTGTAGAGTGCGAAGAATGCCTCTGGACGCCACAAAATGTTTTAAGGTACTAAATATAAAAATTATCATTGGTAAGTATTGCCCTATAAAAAATATTACCGCCGCAGGGTGTGGTTGGGGCTGGGGCAGCCCCCAGGGGTCAAGGGAACACGGGTGTGCTGTTCACATGTTACGCAGCAGGGTTTTTAACTCGAAATTTTAAGAATATATTTTTTCTGCGTAACAAATTTTCAGCCTTTTCATCCCCACAACCCTTGAATGCGCAACGTATTATATGAATAGACTTTAGGTACTATTATCTACACAGAAAAAAATTGACAAGAGCTATGTTCAATAATACCATGTTATTGAAAAAAAAATATGAATTTCAATACATTTGTCATCAATTTAATACAATATTTCTTTGTATATATTTCTTTCCCATGCCGGTTATTTCTTTTCTTCTCATACATAAGTACAAGTTTTATGTCATAAAAAAATAACTGGGACATGGCTCGACTGTAGAGAGTATGCTTTATGTCCGGGAAGGCCAGGTGCGTATCCCAGGCATGTAATTTTTTTTTTATATAAATAAATTTTTTTCTTTTGAAATAATTTTGTTATCAATATAGCACACTTCTTTATCGCAGGAAATTTGAAAAAAATATTATTGAATATGGGGAATTTTGTTATCAAAAACAAAACTTATTTTTTTCTGTGTACCCATTTCTACGACAATTGTACCTCTGTTCCGTAACGACTCGAGTCACACTGAAAAAAATTGTTAAATAGTTGTGTCAGTTGAAAGTTTTCTTCTACTAATTGTTGGAAAAATAGCGGGTCAAAATTTGGTAGTTATATTTTTGTTTTACATTTTATAAAAACACTAAAAATCTTTTTAGTTTCATTGTTTTTACCACACAGTTGATGGTTACCATAATTTTTTAAGCGTGTTGTGCTAAATTTGCGTTAAAAAAAAGCGCGTAATTGAAAAAATGGCTACTATTATTGATTTGTGTTATATCGAAATCGCGTAAACGAAGTACAGCGTAAATCGAGGCTTACCTGTATTTTGAGTATTTGTGTGTGTTATTTCTACGTTTGTATTTTTTTGGAACTTATACCATAAACAACGGACAATTTTCAAAGCAACCGAAAATCCTTATTAATTTGTACTTCGTTTTTTTTTATTGAATATTAGAATCAGTAAAATATAAGATTGCTTAGAATTTTAAATGTTTACTCTTTTAAATATGATTGCACGGAATACTTCTTGAACAAAATACATTCCGTTACTGTCATAATATTGTGAGTGTATTGAAAATCTAGTAAAAACATAACTACATTTAGCTCCAAGCCTCGGAAGTACTAGATTTCGCTCAGATGTAAATGCATTTTAAGGTAGATTTCTCACTGTTAGTAGTAAAATTAGTAAACTGAAAATATTTAACCACTTCCAAATATTCTAAAGGATTTTTCTTATTCTTCAAAGTTTCAAGTACCTTATTGGGCCGCCCCGGTATAAAGAAACTTTCGTTAAAGCAATTGTTATTAGATAATACAAAATGCATTTCATTTAAAAATCCTACTCTACTCATACCCAAAGACTATCCGCCCCATCCATTCCTCTCTCCATCAGTGTTTTACAGCACTTGCAATACAGCACACCATTTTAAATGCAAGATTTTTTTATTGCTTCAGCTGTACTGCTGCAGTTGTATGAAGTAAGAAAATATATTTGTTGCATATACTAAAAAGGATAAAAAAAATTACAAGGATTCAAAAACTCCAGACCAGTATGGAAGTATATATAAATATGTATGTATGTATGCATATAAAACAAAAAATAAATAAATAAAACACAAGTAAAAAAAAAGCAACAAAAACATGTATACATAGATAATGTGCTGTTGTGTTGCATTTTAATTTATTTATAAAGTATTTGATTTCATTGTATCTCCTTCTATCACAACGTTTTTTTGGGCACAACTGTTCTACGAGGGCTTATCATATGGTTGCGACAACAAGGTTATGTTTGCTGAAGTAATCTATGGTTGTGCAAAGAAAGTTATTATTGTTTCAAATATTGTAAACATCATTTATCCATTACATTATTACCATTCGTTCAAATTGCAACATGGTCGCTTTTAATAATTATCTTTAAAAAATTTCTAACTGTTAGAAAAGTTTAATCATAATGTAACAATAGTATGATTGCATTTACTATATAAATATACCTATTCGGCCAGCCGATTTATTTCCCTAAAATCGTATAGCAGAAACAAAATCTACGGACAATTCTAAGAATCGACACGAAATTTATAAATTGGTTAAAATAAATAATACCAACAAATCAGTTCTCCTTGGACCTTACGATTTTTATAACACTTGTTAAGAATGATGCCTATGGCGCAGCTATTATTTTAGTGACATATGTCAGTAAAATTTTACCTCTGAAGAATGAAAACATAACATATGCCATTTTTGAGTCCATTTTGTGATCTTTAATATGACACCACAATGGAACATAATTTTTTGAAGTCGGGTTAGTATATTTTTGCTGACTTTTTCCAGTTTTAAGTCGCTATATTTCGCGAAGTAGAAAGTATATTAAGCCCAGATTTTGCACTAATACTAGTTACGCCAGTATTTTGTTGGTTTTATGATTTCTTGGCGAAAATTTCTTAGAATTTTTCGTAATTACGTTTCTGCTATACGATTCATCTCATTCAACCCATGAGAGTAATTAACAAAGCGTATTAAATTTTTAAAATCGGATAACATCTAAAAAAATTACAAGCTTCAGAATTTTTATAGTTCGAGGTAGTCAGCTTTGGCCCACTATAACTCCTCTCATGCTTAAGCCAGAAACCCACTGAGGCACGCATTTAAAGTTTGACTGCTCATCTAAAGATGTTTGAAGTTTCAGGTAAATCCAATTAGCATTGTAGAAGTTCAAGATTTATTACTATTTATGTTGCAAAAGTCCCCACTGTGCATTGTTAAATATATAATAACCCTCGTATTTTCATTTAAAATTTTCAAATAAGATACAAGCTGCAATTACTGATAAATATTCATACATACATAAATGTGTACACACTCCTTATCCATATCTTTTTTTCAGTTGATTTCTTAAGAATGTTCAAATGAAAGTAAGTATTGGACGGTCGGTGAGTGGGGAAGGGGGCTTACTTTAGAAAAGCTCTTAAAACTCTGTAAATGCAATTTCTTTGCAATTTTATACTTCACTTCTTCCTGTCTTCTTTTTTACAAACCTCTTCTGTTAATGAATTGCATCATGTTTTCGCTAGTACATTTTTACTTAATTTTATTCCTTTTCGAATTTTTACACCCGTTTTATGCTATTATTCCTTTTCTATTCATTTAAAGTAGAAAATTAATTTGATTAAATACAACGAAACAATAACGAGAGGAAAAACTATCTTAATCATACAAGAGCTTCGGAATATTGATACGGTATTTGTAAAATAATGCAAGTGCGTCAAAAGGAATTTACAAGATATAAATAAACAATATTGGGGGAAAATTGCTGAGGTAGATTAAATGGTAATTTGAAAATGTTGCTATTATAAATGTTCCCTATAGTATTTTTTGAATGGATACGCAATCAGTCGAGGAGGAAAAACCTTGAAGTTTTAAAGGTTAAGTTAAATGAAAGTTAGTAAACAACTTTGAGATAAAATGGATTCCTTTAATTTAACAATGAAAATTACATTTTAACCAGACATAAGACTTTGGATAATCGGTAAAATATTTCCAGGAATATGGAATACCAAAACGAGTATAAGGTCTTTAAGTCCTTAACTTTGTTTCCCTATTCGCGTTCAATTTTTTTTAATATTAGACCAAGTTTGTGTATTTTTAACCCGCTATTAAAAATAGGAAGTTACTGATTACCAAAAATCGAGTTTTGATCAGATCTCGCTCGATGTTTTGAGGTCATGGCAATCTATTCTGACTATTCGACGACGTCCGTATGCAACCTGCAGACTGGCTAGAAATATACCAGCTGCTTATTACTTTAGACTAGTCGGTGCCTATCTGTTCTTTTTTCATATGTCGAACTATTGCTTTTAACATTAGGTTGTCATAGGAGCCCAACTAGTTCATTTGTATATAGTTATATGCTAGTTGATGTAAACTGGTGCGCTTACTAATTTTTTTCTACTTATTTTTTTACTTTGCACAGATTGCCTAAAAATCCATGAATAAGGTTTTTATCATTGTCCTAGGTATTTATCATTGTCCTTGCTTTAAATGGATACATCCTGGATATAAATATAGGTGCTAAAGCAAAATTAGTAAAAAAAAAAACTCAAACTTCAGGAAGAAAATTTTTTATTATAAAAAAACTAACTAAACATTTTAATTTTTTTCTGAAATTTCTACTGTGAGCTCTACATGAATCATTTAACTAGATGTTAAAAAATTATTGATATCTATTCTATGGATACCGAGATATGGAAGTCGAGTGTAAGCATGAAAACACACCAAATACGACAAAACGTTTTGTCTTATACGTCAAACACAGTCGTATGATTATAACACACATCAAAAAAAATAAAAAATTTGGTGTGTGTTGTCTCATAAGAACTAATGTACTGTTGTCGTGTAAGTCACAAAAAACAGATTTATCTTATTCGGTATGGGTTCAGCCTAAGTTACAAAGAAGACAAAAATAGCGGAAAAGCATGAATTGCAAGCAGACACAAAATATAAAAAAATGGGGCTGCTTATTTTATCAGACCAACCTTTCTACATGTATGTCGAAGTGCTGAATTCGAAGATATTTTTAAACGTTTTTCGTAATTTACTCAAAATTGGAGTGGCAATGGGCCAAACGGACTTTATTTTTGGATGTATTTCGGCGCGCTGAATTCAAAGATATTTTTAAACGTTTTTCATAATTTACTCAAAATAGGAGTGGCAATGGGCCAAACGGACCTAATTCTCGGATTCAGCGCGTCGAAATACATGTAGGAAGGTTGGTCCGATCAAACAAACAGCCAAATTAGTTTTCTTTTATATTTTGTAACTATTTGAAAATTATGCATTTTCTGCTATTTTTTTCTTCTTTCCTAATTGCACTACGACTTCCATATCTCGGGATCGGTAAAGTATATAGCAATAATTTTTAAGTTAAGTAATACATTTAGAGCTCACAGTAGAAATTTCAGAAAAATTTTAAATTTTTAGCTAATTTTTTTTATAATATCAGGAAATATATTCAGGATGTCTTTATTTAAAGCAAGAAGAATAAAACCTTGTACATGGAATTTTAAGGTTACCTGTGCAAAGTTTTTTACAGGCACCTAAGCTCAAAAAATATTTTCAAAATTTTTGATTACGGTACATGTACAATATGAACAACAATATGAACAACAATATCCACTAAATTCATCTTAAAAGCATGGCTTGTCACAGTTTATAAAAATAAAATAATATTTTTTTTTTAAATTTACGGTTTTTTAGTTATATTTCAAAGTTTTTAGTTTAGACCTTTCTTACAACTTCTTTGTTCCGTACGTCTACTTAGAATTTCTCAACAATTTAAGGGTGTGCTACAAGTGTAAATTCAGATGTTTAATAAAAAAATGACATTTAAAAAACCAAAAAAAAAGTTAAGGCAAACAATTTAAAATTTTAATTTCCAAGTGAAATATCTCTTAAACTATAAAAGATACAAACATTATTGTTAACACATTTTTTTTTTCTTTATTTTGTCCAGCAAAATATAATGTGCATAAAATTTTACAAATCGGTTCACATTTGTGAGAGTTACAAGCCGCACGCACAATATTTTTCACACACAAAGTAGGCAAATTTCAGCCCTTGTAGCTCTGCCCCTGGTGCAGCCAAGGTATATGGTTCTTAAAGCAGGGCTCATCCTCTGCACTCCAATTTTTGTGCAAATCCATTTTGTTGCTTAGAAGTTCCATACTTATTGCCACTTTTTTTTAATTTACACCACTGCGCAACGTCGAACGCTGCAAATTGTATTGAAATCGATTGATTCGTTCGAGAGATATCGTTGTCGAAAAATCTCGAAAAAAATTATTTTTTAATTACTGTAAAGCTTTGTGTCAAATTGATTTTAAAGACTCGGCTACAATTTTTTAACTTAAAAATCTGAGTCAAATGCCGCATATTTGATCTAAATAGGTTTAGTGGTTTGAGAGAATCGTTGTCGATATTTTTATTATTTTTTTAATTACTCCAAAAATCTTTAGATTTTTCTGCAGCTAACGGAAATTTCCAGGGCTGGCCTGCAAAGATCAACCTTATATGGTGTGTTAGCTCTAGTTGGACAGATAAAGTGATGAAGGCATAGCGCTGATCAGTAAGCAGTCTTCAGCGATTGATACTGTTCTATGCTAATGTACATAGCCCTCTTCCTTCGTCGGTAATGTTTTTTTTTATTAAGGTCAGCACTCAGGGGATGGCCCCTACTCATGCAATGCATTGAACCGGAATTAGGAAAATTGGTTGTGTGAAGGAGGAAAAAGGGAGTAGTGTTTATGGACATTTGATTTAAACTTTCCAACATTGAAAGTGACTGGAAAGACCTCTGCAGGGAGTTTATTCCACATACGAACTGTTCGGCTAAAGAACGAATTCTCTCTGTAATGCGTAGTGCGATTTACCGCCGTATCGACCACAAATGGATGTGCAATTAATGAAGAACGTGTTGTTCGAAAAAATGAGTGAGTTTCGGGAACAAGTTCCCTGATTTCATCAGAACACACTCCATTATAGTAACGATAAAACAGCGAAATACACCCCACATTGCGTCGATGCTCCAACGAGTCAATAGAGTTGGCTACCCTACTGTCACCGATGAACTTCTTCGCCCTCTCCTGTACGCGGTCGAGTAGCTTCAAAATAGACTTTGAAGCACCGGCCCATACATGAGAGTTGTATTCCATTTTCTGATGGATATAGGCAGTATAAATATTAAGGAGATCAGATGGGGTGAAGTATGTCTTACACCGTCTTAAAAAGCCGAGGCATTTGAATGCTTCTTTTGAAACTTGAAAAATGTGATCCGTCCATCGAACATCACACTGAATTTTCATGCCAAGAACATCAAGAGCGGCTGATTCCTCAATACCCACACCGCCCATATTTACAGATGGAGCAGCACGATCGTTCATACGTCTGTGGGTAAAAATCGACCCTATTCGCACGACCCAATTCAGAGATTGTTACAAGATCGCGATTTAGTGTATCATTCATGTTTTGCCTCATGCCCCCAATCTCCGACAGGCTGGGTCTATTACTGAATGAATATGAATGGCATATGCTGCTGTCATCTGCAAAAGAGTAGATAGGATTGGAAGTCTGACAGAGAAGGTCATTAAGAAAAATAAGAAATAGGGTAGGAGAAAGAACGGAGCCTTGTGGTACCCCTGAATTAATCTTGAACTCGTTTGATGAGATCCCGTCTATAACAACTCGTATAGAACGATCCCTGAGAAAGCTCGATATAAATCGAGAGAAATGATCACCAACACCAAAAGCAGCAAGTTTCGACAAAAGTGCATCATGCCACACTCTATCAAACGCCTTGGAAATATCTAGAGCCACCACTTTACTCTCGCCGAAATGGTGTATGGAGTGACACCATTTTTCCGAAAGGAAGGCCAGTAAGTCACCCGTAGAGGGTCCCCTACGAAAGCCATACTGGAGTTCGCTGAGTAAACTGTTGGACTCCAAATACCTCGCAAGATGAAAATTCACCATACTTTAGCAATATCGTCGGCGAAGTAAAATAATTAATGAAATGGTTACACATTAAGCTGGGTCAAAATAATTTTTTTTCGATTTTTAATAGCGCTCAACGATAAAATAGTGCTCAGGGCGAGGTGAATATATACGTAAAGTTTTATTAATACATTTAAAGTTTTGTTATCTCCGGATTGTGTCGCAGGATTGGGATCAATCACTGCTAGAAAAAAATTTTTTTTTTTGAAGATTAAAATTTTCTAATGCATCTTTTTAGGGTAATTAGGATGTGCCAAACACGAAAAGTAAAGAAAAAAATTCAAATTTCGGGTATTCTCCAGATAACGACGGTACATTTGTGTTCTTCGATGTATAGTATGTATCGTAAAGGTAGATCTAGCCAAGGTAGATCTAATGGGTGATTTTATAAGAACTATCGGAAAGTAAAAAAAAAAAACACATAAAATTCAGAAAAATGCATGAAATATTTATTTGGATCGATAGTTGGGTCGATATAATTTAATGTTTGAAGATTATTTCATGCAAATGTTGGCCGCGGCTGCGCCTCAAATGGTCCATCCGCTTAGTCCAATTTTGGCATACTCTTTCCAACATTTCGGCCGGTATCTCACGAATAATGTTGGCAATGTTGGCTTCCAGTGCGTCAATCGAAGCGGGCTTGTCGCTATAGACATTAGCCTTAACATAGCCCCACAAAAAATAGTCTAGAGGCGTTAAATCGCACGATCTGGGCGGCCAATTGACTGGTCCCAAGCGTGAAATAAACTGTTCACCGAACTCGCCTCTCAATTGGTCCATTGTTTCGCGTGCTGTGTGGCATGTGGCACCGTCTTGTTGAAACCACATGTCATGCAAGTCAAGCTCTTCCATTTTGGGCAGAAAAAAGTTTGTTATCATCGCACGGTAGCGCTCACCATTCACAGTAACGTTGTGATTCGCATCATCTTTGAAGAAATACGGCCCAATGATGCCGCCAGCCCATAATCCGCGCCAAACGGTTGTTTTTTGTGGATGCATTGGTAGCTCTTGCAATGCTTCTGGCTGCTCTTCACTCCAAATACGGCAGTTTTGCTTGTTCACGTATCCATTCAACCAGAAATGAGCCTCGTCTCTGAACACAATTCTTCGATAAAAAAGTGGATCTTCATCTAACTTTTCAAGAGCCCATTCACCAAAAATTTGGCGTTGTGGTAGGTCGTTTGGCTTCAATTCTTGCACCAGCTGTATCTTATAAGGCTTCACACCCAAATCCTTCCGCAAAATTTTCCACGTAGTGGAGTAACAGAGGCCCAATTGCTGCGAACGGCGCCGAATCGATAATTCACGGTCATCACCAACACTGGCCGATACGGCTGCGATATTTTCTTCAGTTCGCACTCTACGTAAACGTGTTGGTGGTTTAATGTCCAACAATGTAAATTTGGTGCGAAATTTTTTTACAATAGCCCGAATAGAAGCCTCAGTAGGTCGATTAAACTGACCATAAAATGGAAGAAGCGCGCGATGAACTTTCTTAACAGAGCACGCATTTTGGTAATAAAATTCAATAATTTGCAAGCGTTGTTCGTTTGTAAGACGATTCATGATTAAATTATAGACCAAACTGAAGATGTTTGACAGTGACACAAGATACAAAACGTGCGTGAGCTGTCAAAACTAGTGTTGCCAAAAAGATAATAGCAAAAAAAAATAACTTGTTATAAGGTATACTTATCGGCGAATTGATACAACAAAGCAACTTGTTTTGGGAATTGTTGTGTCAAAAAATGTATGAGAAAAAAAAATCAAAGCATATACTAAAATTAGGGATGTAACGAATACCGATACCGATACCGATATATTGGCGATACTTCAGATTTTCCGATACATCGGTATCGGCGATATTTTACTGTCGATGCGACGATACTTTTAAAAATTTTTTCAGAGTTTTTTTCTGACAAACTATTTTTTTTTTTGTTAATTTTACCATGAACTAAGCTCATTTCGTTATTTTTTAAATCTTATTAAAATCAATTTTAAAAATTAATAATATTTTATACTATTATTTTGTAAAAAAAATATTTATTTTTTGTTAATTTTACCATGAATTCAAATTCAATTCGTTGATTTTTAAATCTTATTCCAGCAAAAAAAAAAGACACTCCAAGAAGTCATGAAAATGTAGAATTCGCGATCCGGAAGTATTGCAAATTTGGATCATTTCTAATTAGTTTTACATATCCTTGCCATTGCAAGAAGTTCTGTTTTTCGATTACCAATCACCGAATTGGAAGCGGTGCTCGGACAAATTTCTTTTTCGGTGTTCTATTATGATTTTTCCTCAAGAAAAAAGGATAAAAGATTACCCATTTTCACAATTTTTTTATGCGAGTATGGCGAGTATTTTTTAAAACTATAAAGGAACTAAAATTTTTTTCTTGCTTTTCTACTAATTACACTATGCGACAAATAAAGACTTTTGGAAAAACACAAGAACTGGACAGTACAGGTTCGATTGTCCTGCAATGGGGTAGTAAAACCTTTTACTCAGTTTGACGAATTTGGTGACCAATTTTTTTTATGGACCTCCAAAATTTCTGAAAATCAGTGGGGCCTCAAAAAACGGTGTCATCTGTATTTGGCCAACAGCTAATTCAAACTTTATAATACGGCTTAACTATATATAGCAATAATGTAGCTAATAGTCTGTTTAATAGATTTTTTTTTTAACATTTCATGCAAAAAATTTTTTTCGTGAACTCTTTGTTGACAAAATTATGTAACAAATTGTTTTTTTTTTTACTTTTTTCAGAATAACTTACAGGGACTTGTAATTTTTAACTAACAATATTTGGCAAACTTATAGTTACGGTATAACAGGAAAAATTTTGTTAAAAATTATTTTATTCATTTTTTTCAGTATAACTTATAGGGACTCCAAATTTTTCATTACCATTATTTGGCAAAACAACAACAAACAATAAAAAATAGTAAATACTAAAATCAGCAACATAAGAAGTGGAACAATAACAAAGAAAGCAAAAAAATGCAATAAAAATATAGCCTAACTCGTAAAAAACGAAACTTTTTAGGTAGAAATTAGTTTTTCTGGGCTGTTTAGGGTGCCCAGATACATTCAGATTGTAGTGACATGTTCACAAAAGTTGTTCAGCTTTACCGTAGCTACAACTTTGCCAAATATTGTTAATAAAAAATTACGAGTCCCTGTAAGTTATTCTGGAAAAAGTGAAAAAAATTGTTTTCTTTAATTTAAAAAAAAAATTGCACGAAAAAATAATTTTTTGGCATAAAATGGTAATAAAATCTGTTTAGCGAACTCTGAGCTACATTATTGGCATATCTAGTTAAACGGTATCACCAAGTTTGAATTTTCTGTTGGCCAAAAGTTGATGACACCTTTTTTTGAGGGCCCGCTGATTTTCCAAAACTTTGGAGGTCCATAAAACGGAATTGGTCACCAAATTCGCCAAGCTAAGTATAGGGTTTTACTACCCCGTGGTAGTACAATCGAATCTATACTGTCGTCCGTGTGTTTTTTGGACTGTTGGACTGTGTTATCTGCATATTTTTAATATAGATGTTTTGGAAGCAAAGAAAATGCTTCCAATTTTTTATACTAGGTTAATATCAATTTTAAATATTAATAATCTCTTACACTGTAATTTTGTATAATAAAACAATTGCACTTGAGTTTTGTTAATCTAAACTTGAACTCAATTTCAATATTCGTACCGGTATCGGAATCGGTATCGGCGATATTTATTTTTAAGTATCGGTATCGGTATCGGATCGGCAAAATGGTGTATCATTACATCCCTAATTAAAATGTGATCTTAGACCTTATATATTGACCTTGACATACAGCTTAAGAAATTTAATGCGTTTACTTAACACTAGAGGCGTATTCGTATAGTGGTAAAAGAATTGGGCTGTCTGTTATATTTTCACTAGTTTCTAAAAGAAGAAAATCTATTAAGTAAATAAGCAGTGGGTATTAATTACCTGAGTGCTACTGCTCCTAAAAAATGTACATAAATACTTTTTACATTTTCTGAAAAACAATCTCTTTAAACTAATCAATGCGAGAAAACTAAATTTTTATAATTATTTTATATTGTGGAGTCTGTAAATTTTAGAGTAAAAACCCGGCACCAAAACAGTGAGATGGACATATGGACGGACCAAAGGTCACCATTAAAATTTTCAAGCGAGGAGAATAATCTGGCAGTAGACCAAAAACTTTCTAAATTGGTTTGTAAAAGTCGAAGTTCTGAGAGAAAAACCGTAAAAAATACCGATTTATTATTAGTAATGGTCTCTTTTTAGCCGACTTCAAAAAAGGAGAAAGGTTATGAATTCGTCGAAATTTTTTTTAGTTCTTAAGGATGTTCTCTCATTTACAAATAGGTTTCGGATTTTTTTCTTTATTTAAAAGGATGCACTTCCAGATTGGTCCAGTTTAAAAGTGGGCTGCGTCACGCCCATACACTGAAAAAATTCCATGCAACATATGCACGAGAACGCTCGTACATATTACGAAATATTTCGTAATTTCGCACCACGAAATTCTGTCGTAAAATATACGAAATGTACGAAAATAATTAAAAAATAAAAGTAAGAAATAAGTATGGCTCAGCTGGGGCACGAACTCACAATCTTCATATTTCAAGTCATAACTCTACCCACTGATTTCTACTTATTTTATAAGAGCTAAAAATTTGTTTTATTTACTTACATCTGAAAAATACGTCAGTTTATAAAAAATTATTTTAATTTATTTTTTTATTTCAAATATATTTTTTAACAAGGAAAAATGTTTACGAAAGGTATTCGTTACTTTCGTAAATTCAAAAAAAAAAATATTGCCTAAATGTTTTTTCGTAATATATACGAAAGTTTCTTATATTCTACGAAAAATGTCACTACGAAAGTTTTTTCGTAAAATGTTGCATGGATTATTTTCAGTGTAGGAAGTAAATACACATGACTTTTCATCTACTTCTACTCAATCGATTTCTATGAAACTTTGCACGCACATTAATAATAATAATGCATCGAATAATGCATCAAGATTAAAAAAGTCGGCATGAAATTTTGTATACGCAGTTAGTTATTGTTACAATACAACATTATGTTTGGAAAAGTGGGCAGTACCACGCCCATGAAATGTAAATATGCATTTAAAATACTTTTACTTAACCGATTCTTATGAAACGTGGCTCAAAATTATTTCTCGTGGATGTACACTAACATCATTACGATAAAAATTATGGGCAGTGCCACCCACGCCTTTTTTGTAGTTGGTTTTTTTTTGCAAGAAATATTTTGAAGTCGGTTAAAAAGAAATTTCAGAAATAACACAAGTCAGCTTTTATACATAATTTATACATAACTGAGCTGTCATTAGAAAAACTAATATTTTCCAATTTCAATAATGAGCTTCAACATTTTAGTTTAGCTTTAATAATTTCATTTATTTTTTTTTTACTTTGACATTGAGACATATTTTTCTGTCATCTTACAACTTAATTCTAACTTTTTTAAATATAGTTTTTTTACATTCCTTTTTGATGTCTTCTTTTAGTCAAAGGTTTCATTCGTCTCATTTTCCTTTTTTACTCTTCCCCTAAGATTTCGGTAAAATTTCAAAGACAACAGTCAACAGCAGCAAGAAAAGTAGAAGGAAACTTAAACATAAAGAAACAATAAAATTAAGTAGACATTTTGAAATCTGTCACAACAGTATGTTGTTTTTAAGCAGCAACTGCAGTAACCAACGAAGCAACAAAGTGAATCGGTAGCAAGCGTTAGTAGATAGTAGCTGGCTACTACACTTAATCCAAATATAAAAGGAATGTTTCGACAAATAACTTTCTTACCGACACAGACTGGCATGTACATATATGCCAGAGCGATGCAGCCAAAAGAAAGAGTAGAGAGACAATGCAAGAATAACAAAAAATAAATCACTTCTAACAGAAGTTGTCCTGCTAACGGAATACAAGCAGCATGTTTATCCTATAAAAATACACATGTTTGCCCGGAAAAGCAAGCAAGCAGCACTAAGAGAAACAGGCAGGCAGACAGGCTGGCAGGCGGAGAGCTTAAAGAGATGAGGTGTTAAGACCGCTTGCAATTGCAATTGTCACTGCTACTTCTTGACAGTGGATTAAAATATGAGTAAAAAACATGCTGAAAATGTATACACTAAAAGCACCATAAGCACTTAGACAAACATGGGTGGCTGCCCTAACTTTAAGATTTGATATATTTCTGCCTTTTCACATGTTTCAGGGATGTACAATCATGATGAACACTGTTGAGACAGGATAAATGTTATAATTTTATCTGCTTGAATTGTTGTTAGACTAGTAGTTATCGTTGTAATTTGTTCATATCGTTTTCCCTTCCTTAAAGTTATTTGTTGTTGCATGTTGCATATACGTACATAATATGTACATATTTTCTGTTGCTCTTGCTTGCTGTTCATTCTTAATATATTTTTGTTATGATTTCAAATACACAAATATTTTCAGAAAACAAACAAACATACAACAGAGATATATTTGCATAAAGAAATTTACAGAGGAACATGTGTTTCTTTAATGTTCTTTAGTAAAATTTGTGCACAAGATAACAGAGCTGTAAAAAACTGCAATCAATTGGTATTTCAAAATGATTTCAGATTTCAAAATGAAATCTTTCCAAAATTTTTCTTGAAATCATTGAATGTAATTAATTTCATTGCAATCAATTCGCTTTGTCGCTTTGTCACTCTTTCGCACTGTCGCCCTGTCGCTCTGTCGCAAAAGTTGACCAACTCCTATCTCTGGATCTAGAATTTCTAAGTTCAGAAACCTCTAGCTTAAGATTTTCTAAATTTTGACACATTTCAGACGTAATTTTTGAAATATGTTGAAATATATCATGATTAATATTTAAAATGCTATTTAAAGTAATTTGAGATATTCCTTTACCGTTGGAAGCATCCCACATTTTATCAGCAAGAGAAAGTTTATCTTCTATATTCTCTAAGTTAGATGATGATAAATGAATCTGAAGTTCTTTGGAAAGTTTCCGTAACCATAATTTGAAACCAATTCCCTTGAAAACACAACTATAGTGAAAGCCCAACAATAAAGTAATATAAAAAACGTAGGTTTCTTATATGAATATAAGTTAGAAATAATTATATTAATAAATAATTAGCTACTGGCTTGAGTTTTTCATATGTTTACATGTTCATATATTTAAATATTAGTACATATAATCAAACCAAAAAAAATAAATAAACTTAAGTAGAATAAAAAATCAGAAAAATGGGAATGAAGAAAAATAGACCAATCGTAACACTGGGAGCCGCCAATAAAACGGTGCATTTAACATAACTTGAGTGGTTGAATTCTCCTATTAAATTTTCATGAAAAAGTTTTATATATAAGAGTTGAAACCACATTGAACAGAGCCACCTGACAAGTGGTGATAAAATTACACATGAGCAGTGATTATGGAAGTGTAGCGGTTTTTGAAAGTAGCGCTGCCATGTTCTGCAGTATATGTTGAAAAATTGTGTTGGTGTTAATTTTTCCTTTGTTTTCTCCTTGTTTCCTTGGAATATTAATCATGCCCGACTCTTTCTGAATATAACGTTACGAACCTGTGCCTAATAATCAATTTGGATTCAAAACTTGATATTGTTGGCAAGCAAGAATTATCATCCAGAGAATAAACACCTTGTGAATATCTACAGTTGTGGATAGAAGTGTAAATAACTAAAATTATCTCACACTTTATTTCTTTAATCGCATTAGAGTTTTACGGTAAAATATTTTTTATTTTGTTTGAAATTTATCCCTGAAGGAGCAAATCTACTTCTCTACCTCAGAAGAAATGGTAGGATATATTCGTCAAGAAAGAACAGTCACGACTTCAAAGGAAAGGAGGAGTTTCTTGGTTTTCATGCCGGGCATCGAGTTACACAAGAGGTGGCGTTAAGCCCTGCGATGACGAATATGAGCTGGGACATTTTTCCTTTGTTTCTTGGAATATTAATCATGCCCGACTTTTTCTGAATATAACGCTATGAACGTCAGCCTAATAATCAATTTGGATTCAAAAATTTAATTTGTTGGCAATCAAAAATTATCAGCCAGAGAATAAACACCTTGTGATTATCTAGAGTTGTGGATAGAAGTGTAAGTAATTAAAATTATCGCACACTTTCTTTCTTTAATCGCATTAGACATTTACTGTAGAGGATTTTTATTTTGTTTGAAATTTATCACCGAAGGAGCAAATCTACTTCCCTACCTAAGAAGAAATGGTAGCATATATTCGTCAAGAAAGAACAGTCACGACTCCAAAGGAAAGGCGGAGTTTCATTGTTTGCATGCCGGGCATCGTGTCACACAAGAGGTGGCGTTAAGCCCTGCGATGACGAATATGAGGTGGTACATATATGTATATGCCCATTAAAAAAAAAGCTTCCATGGAAGTCAATAAGATCCTGAACTTGTGATACAGAAGTGGTGCATATGCGGAAAATTTCGGATGATTTTTATATATGCTTGTCGTTGCAAGAAGTTTTATTTTTGATGCCTATTCATTGCATCCGAAGTTATGTTCATCATGTTAAAAAAATTTGATTTTTTATATGTTCTTTTTAGTAAGTGCAAAGCAAATAGTTTTTGTTGCTTCGGTGGAGTTATTTCTTACTATATGTGCCCGCCCGCTTCGCGCGCTTAAAGTTCGCTTTATGACTATAAGGTGTCTGTAAAATATAATAACGTTCTTTACAAACTGTTTAAAGTTCACGCTATGCAAAATAAAGAGTGCTACCAATGTTAAAAAAACAAAAAAATCTTTTTAATTTCCAACAACATTTATATTAGTAACATAGGATATATTTTCTATTAATATGATTATTTCGAACGTATTTGCTTTGTGAATTCAAATTGATTATTAGGCTAAGGTTCGTTACGTTATATTCAGAAAGAACTGGGCGTGATTAATAGTCCAAGGAACAAGGGAAAAATTAACATCAACTTAATTTTTCAACGTACACAGCAGAACAGAGTAGCGCCACTTTCGGAAGCCGCTACACTTCCATCGTCAGTGCTCACGTGTATTTGCTTATCACCACTTGTCAGGTGGCTCTGTTGAATGTGATTTTAATTCTTATATATACAACTTTTTCGTGAAAATTTAATACGAGAATTAAATCTCTCAAGCTGATATTAAAGTGCACTTTCCCAGTGTTGCCATCGGTTTATTTTTCTTCATTCCCATTTTTCTGATTTTTGTTCTACTCAAGACAAACTTTTTTGGTTTGATTTTATACTTAAGTATATATGAACATGTTAATATGTGAAAAGCACAAGCCAGTAGCCAACTGTTTATTAATTTGATTATTTCGAACGTTTTTGCTTTGTGAATTCAAATTGATTATTAGGCTAAGGTTCGTAACGTTATATTCAGAAAGAACTGGGCGTGATTAATATTCCAAGGAACAAGGGAAAAATTAACATCTATTTATACTTTCGTTTTTTTTTTATTTTAACTAAGAAATAAGATATTTTATCGCAGTTGGTTTGAATTAGGACTCTAAAGTACGGCCATACCAAATTTCATGAAAATTGATTCAGTGGTTCTTGCGTGAGGCGTGTTCGGACAGACAGACAGACAAAAATTCCAAAATTTGGTGTTTTGTTCTCTACGCCCATTACTGTTTATGCCACCATAAAAATTTTCTAAAAAGATTTCATGTACAAACACGCCCCTTTCACATTTTTTTATATATGTGTGCACACAAAAAACTAGATTTCATTTTCTTTAAAGGTGTTCAATAATATAGCAAATATTTTGTCTTGAAAGGGACCTCCAAACAAATTTGTAAATATAGACAAAAATATCTTAACAACTTCATTGAAAAAATAACGTGTTTTTTCAGTGAACAAATTGCTTAAAATCTATAAAACAATTTGTCTAAAAATATTTATAAATTGTAAACAAAAAATTTTACTAAATCAAACAAAAAGATTTATTGGACTTTCTGAAAAATATCAAACAATATTTTGTCTGAGTTTGTAAAACAATTAGTCTAAAAATACTAACAATTATTAAATAAAATAGTTTGCTTAGCCAAACAAAAAGATTTACTGGATTTTTTGTAATGTATCAAACAAAATGTTTGTCTGGGTCATTATCATCATCCATTAAGCATTTATGAAATTTCACTTTGTTAAATGTGTTCAAGTCTGAATGTTTATCTAAAGACTCTAAAGAGAGATAATGAGAATTAATGCAACGATATTAACGAACTGATTCACTCAAAAATCTTCAGTAAAAAAAACTTGGTACAATCGCATTCCTTTTGCTGTCATTGTTGTTGTTATTTGTGTGTATGTCGTCATAGGGGTTGTTTTTTTTACGATACACTATTTCTTGTTGTTTTTGGTGTTTGCGTCCTAAATAAAAGTCAAACAAAAAATTCATTGATTCAGTAAAGAAAATTTACTAAAATGAAATTTATTTTTAGACAAACTTTTGTTTGAAAAATTTTTGGTGATAATTTTTTCTGTGTATATAAATAAAAATTTTTATGACAATTAACAACATTTATTTCATTTGCTTTAAAAAAAATTAAGAAATATCGTAATTTTGTATAAGTAAAACTATTTTTTAAATAATTATGTGGACGTAATGAACAATAACTTCCTGAAAAGTCAAAAACACACACTTATTCATAGATTTGAAGTCGAGCAAGTGTAGTTCCGCAAAAATGATTTTCAATATTTTTCACTCGATTGTTACTTAGAGCCATATAGGATATGATTATTTAGAACCATAAATATTGTTATTTAAAATCTTATGTATGGTTATTATATGTAAAAGAGATTTATTTTCATAATACATGGTATGATTTGGCTTCAACCATATAATTCAATCACAGTGTGTCTTAGATTATGGTTGCGCTAACCATGTTATTCCTTTGGGTATGCGATCCCTATATTAATCATATCATGAGCACCCAAAAGTTGATCACCACTTTTCTAGTTGTATTTCCAAACCTGCAAAATTCTTTACAAAGTTTTCACCCATAGTGAAGTAAGAAACGAAAAACCATTAATAGCATATAAACATTCATATATTGACTTTAAAACGTTTAATGATGTAAGATTTTGTCACTTGTATCTGAAAGATACTTTGAACAGTTAAACCAGAACAATACTCACAAAGGTGTACAGAATCTAAGTACTTACAATTCACTGAAGTTTTCAAAGTGAAAGCAAAATAAAATAACGGATAATCTTTTTGTATGTAATAATTTCAGTATTAAGGAGCTGCAAGAGAATGAATCTGTTACCACAAAAATATTTTTAAAGGAATAGAATGATAAGTAAGTACCTGGTTGCCAGGCATTTCCTCTCTTCTTTTGTGTAGCAGTATTTAAATACGTGAATACGCTTCTATGGCGTATATTTTATTCATTCTTTATTTCTTCGACCAAACCATACAACATTGTTGACGAAAAATCTTTGGGAATGTTGACATGCGTTAGTGTTAAAGAAAAAAGAAACTGCAAATTGCATAAGCACTTATCTATACATTTTGTTTGAATCCATATTTGTCGACTGTAAAAAAATATATTTCTTCTTTTAATATACACATTTTCTTTTTTATTCCTCCTGCTTATCCCTGTCATCATTGCAAAGAATATTTCTTAAGTGTCTTACATTTTAGTTTTGTTAATATGTTATTTTTTACGGTTTTGTCCTACTCCTACTTCCTTACATTTTCTATAGAATATTTTGCGTTATTACTTTTTTTTTGTATGTATTGGTTGTCATCCAGATCCCAACAAACATATGTACATGTTCACGTACGCCATCAAACAAAAAGAAGCCATTGTGTTTACTTTACTTTTTTGCTGCATCTTTCCAGTAATTCTTTCACAGTTTCCTCCATTGTATGTTAAAGCACTTAACACACATTGTGATAATGACAAAATTAGATTCTTTTTCTATATAAAATTGCATTTGAGATTTATCCACTCGCTCATGAGCTAGCTGTGTGTGAGAGTGTTTGTGAGCTAAACTTTTTTCTGTGAGATTTCTTTTTTAGAAATGGAAACTTTTTTAAGTGACAATATTTAAACAAATAAATAAAAAAGGGAAGAAGTTAAAAAACTTTTTTTTAAATCTTACGCAAAGGAATGAAAAGAGATTTAAAAAGGATTTTTATAGGTGTAACTTTTTAAGTATCGGAATATTAACTTACTTTAGTTGAAAAGACAAAAATATTTTAAAAGAAATAAATTTGTCTACGAAAATAATGTCTAAAGTAAGCAAAAGAATATAAAATAATTAAGAATGCAAAATAATAAAGAGTGCAAAATAGAAAAGTGTCTCTGATCAGTTAGCACAAAAATGATTTTTGTTTCAAGTATTACGTCTAATCTTTTGAAATGTCTATCCAGGAAAATTAATATTAACAGAATTGTGATATTCTATAAGCACCTAAAGGTAATTTGGGATTTAGTTCCATAAATCGTTACCTTGATATAGAAACGCCCTAACTCATTATATTTTTCAAATAGAACCTTTTGCTTATTTCGACAGATGAACTAATAGGCAACAAAATTCGATTTCAAAAATATGAGTTAGGGCGTTGCTATATTAAGGTAACGATATGTAGTTCTGTAATTTCGATAAGGGTTGCAATCACTTAGATCTTTGGAGCATTATAAAAGTATACGATTCCAGCCCTGCGAAGTTTCCAGCGCAGCAAACAGGACAGGTTAGGTTAGGTTAGGAGGGCAGTCACGACTGAAGAAGTGACTCACTTGGGTCCGTTGATTCGGTCCCTTTGTGATACCCTAGAGCAGACAGGGCGTAGAAATTACGATTTCCCTGCCGCCGTGTCAAACTATCCCGATTGAACTAAGTACAAGGATAGCCTGACTAGCCCTACATTAGTTAGACTATCTAAGTCTGTAAATATGCTAGCGCCCAAGATTCTCAACCTTAAGCTGGCTAGAGCCGGACACTGACATAGTAGATGGAAAACTGTCTCCTCCTCTTCCTCATCATTGCAACTTCTGCAGTAGTCGTTATGATTTAGACCCATCCTTCTGGCGTGGGTCCTAATATTACAGTGCCCTGTGACCACTGCTACTAATAGTTTCGTTCGACCTTTAACGAGCCTAAGCAGATCGCGTGTCCTGCTGAGGTCGTAGTGGGGCCACGTGGACCTAGCCACGCGGCAGGTAGCAAACAGGTCAACTAGTTTAGATAACCATGTGATGATTTATCAATTGTTATCTAGATCAGAGCAGTGTCCTAGAATGTACTCCACATTTCGCCTACACCCACATATCTCAAATAGTCCTCGTAACTTTTATTAACCCTCCTATACTCACGTCAAAATATGGAACACGTATACTCGCTCCGGGTCTGTCAGACCGATGTTTGTAGAGCCTACAAAACTTACATTAGTTTAAAAAACTTTTAATAGAACTCCATTTAATTTTAGAAATGTTTTAAAGAAAAAATCTTTTTTGTATATGGCTAATAGTCTTTCACGGTAGTCCTTATAAAATATGGTAAAATTCCTAAGAGATAAAAAAACACCAAAAAAATATATTTCTATTACAACTAAACAAACCAAAATAAAATAATTATAAGAAAATAACATAGGAAATTAAAAAAAAATATAAGCTAAATCTAAAAATAACACAAAATTAAAATATATGTATTAAATATAACCTACGAAAAAGTGTTACGCCAATACTCACGTCGGTCTCGCAGACCAATCATTGCTATGTACGCACACCCGTCTTATTGGCACAAACTTTGTAACGGCTTTAAATTGAAGTTTATTGAGAATGATGAAGCTAACAGAAATTACAATACTTTCGCGTTGCTCGTTCATAAGAAAAATATTAAAGTAATATAAGTCGGTCTCGCAGACCGTATGCGTGAGTATAGGAAGGTTAAGAAAGAATTGAAAACTACAGGGGAGAACATAAGAGTATAGTATTTGAGAAGCCGCAACACTCACTCATCAGTGTTTGTGTGTTTCCACAGCTCTTGGTGATGTTAATTGCGGTCTTATATGCAAATCATTTATAAGAAAAATACGAGAATTATAGTATTCCAACCCAATGAAATATATTGGAAGTTATTGCTGACAAAGTACTTCTTAGTTGCTTCCAAAATACCAAAAACACTGGAATAAAATGAGCAATAAATCATTAAAATCGATGGAAAAATGTCGATTTTTTTCACAATTAACTGAGGGAACTTAATTGACAAAAATTGTGACTTTCATACAACACACATGCACACACAAATTAAAATGTATGGAAATTGTGATCTTTATGCAATGAGATCTCTCACTTAATTGTGAACAAAAGTGATACTTTCCTTCGGTTTTAATTACTTATGGCTCATTTTATTCCTCATATACCTAGCTTTCTGATAAAAGATTAATATGTAAAATGCTTGACCTCTGAATTTGTTTATGAGTTTTTTTTAGTTATTTTTATTTATTGTATCTTCAATAAAAATGAACTAACAATAAGTAATCAAATCTTAACTCTGAAATTTAGCGTTGTCAACTCAGTGCTTTTCGCACCGTTTTTAGTGCTTTTTCAACTTTTCGACGCGAAAAATTTTGGAGTTAGTGCTCGGTGCTTTTTTAATCTAATTTTTGGTGCTTTTATTTTGTGACGGTGGCACTAGACCCAAAATTCAAATATTAGTTTCTTTATCTAAAAAATGTTTTTCAAGTGTAAAATTCTTTGTTAATGCAACTATTTCCTGAATATGTTTTTTTGCAGTCTTGCAGAAGAATGAAAAAAGTGGATTCGAGCAAAAAGTGGTGATTCTTCTTATTTCTTCAAAAGCGTCGAAACCCATAAAACTAGTTTTTGTAAGTATTTCGTTTGCTAGGCACTTCAGATTTCAAAAACTTTCCGTTTTCACGAAATTTTACATACATATGTATATTCTACTCTTACGTGCGCATCACGTGGCGTAGAAACTAGCCCGATACTTTTTATGGTTTCTTTTTATATCCATCTAAACTTGGGCATCTCGGACATTTTTTGAGAAATGTTCGTCATATCCTAGATTGAATAAGTTTAGAGCGCGTCTTCCGATATTAATTTTGTGTCATTCGAAAGGTTTCAGTCTCCTCTTCATAAGTATTGATTAAAAAGGACATAGCTTCCCGCTACAAGACCCCCTAAAATGCCAAAGTATCCTGAAATATATATTTGTAACTTTCTTTATTTTTAAGCCGACATCAAAAGAGAAGCAGGTTATCAATTCGTATTTATTTTTTTATATTTCTATTGGCATAACTCTGCCATTCGTGAACCGATTTTCAAAATTCTTTTTTTGTCGGAAAGTGTTTGCTTGCTGTTTTTTTCCATAGTTTTTTTTCGAAAATCGGTGGGGGAAATTTGCTCCACCAAGCATAAGTCTATCATATGGGAACCGATTTTCAAAATTCTTTTTTCGAAAATCTGTAGGACATTCTCCCCCTCCCCCGAAAAAATATTGATTATCGCATAATCCTCCATTTATGAACCATTTTATAAGTTTGGTACCAAATGAGTGAAAATTGGGCGGACAAAGTGGTAGCCCGATATATAAATTATCGCATAACTGCGGCATTCCTTGACCGATTTTCAAAATATTTTATTTGAAAGGACATGAAAGGTTTCGTACTATGCAAAATTGCGGGCGGATACCCCATTTGTAGACAAACATTTTATCTAACACAAAATCGCGTTCGTTTTGTAATCTGTTCCATAAGATCTATGCTTTGAAGACGGGTTTTTTGGCAGGATTATATATATTAATCTACGGTCACACTTGGCAAATATTTGCCGAAAAAAACATGACCAACAGACAAGCTAAAATTTTATTTCCTTTAATTTCAATATTTTTTTTTTTAAATATGGCTTCGCATTTATTAAAAATAATATAAAAATAAATTTGTGTGGCAAAATTAACTTTATTTTGTGATATATAAACCAAGTTAAATCACACTATCCCTGAGCAAAAGTAGTGGTTACGCTTTTTTGGGCAAATATTTGCCAAGTGTGACCATACCTTTACACAGTTAACTACAACTGACAGATCTTTATTGCACAAACTCATTAGGTGGGGATGAGAACAGATTCAAAAGTTACAGTATATATAATAAACTAGATGACCAGACAGACGTTGTCCTGCCTAAATAATTTTTAAATTTTCCAAACAAATTTTCCAATTTTTCTTTCCATAAAAACCTAACTCAGAGTACACACATTTAAAAAAATGAGCGAAATCGGTTCTCAAGTTATGCGCTTAGCAACGGACGCCATTTGATTTTATTTATATAGATTAATATCGGATATGATATATTAAGCTCTAAAAAATAGAAAACTACAAAAAAGTATTAAAAATTTTTGCTTTTAGTGGATTTAGTTTTTCTAAACCGATTCGTTTTAAATCGGCTCGATTTACAGAATAGGCAGCTAGCTATATTTTCAATAAAACTAAAAAACTTAAATATAGTGTTTTTTTTCAAGAAAAAACGCGTTTTTTAATTGTTTCAGTGCTTTTTGAAATCTCAAAGTTGACAACGCTGCTGAAATTATAATTTTTAAGTCCGTCCAATGCCAGACAAAAATATTTGTTTCTGCGGTTGGTTCTTAGGTTGTCTTACGTCTCTCGTGTTCGACTGAGAACAAGAGTGTCCCTTCTTCTCAACCGAGTGTGGTTTCTAAAGTTAAGGATGTTGCGGGCCAGGGGATTTGGGTGTAACTCAAGTTTGTTTTTTGTGTATCTCGTCGCATGCTTTGAAACCACAGTATTAACCATGGGAACATCTATTTTTATTTTGTCGCCTTTGAATTTTCTCTGCATTTGATGCTGAGGCAGTGCCCTATAACTGAATACCATAGAACCATATTGGTTTTAAAATAGAGTTGTACAAAAGACGTTTACAATCCATGCTTAGTGTAGAGTTTCTTCCAATGAGCCAACTCATCTGAGCCGCTTTTAATTTCATTTCGGTTACCTTTGCATTTATGCGGGACTTCCATGTTCGACGACAATTAGGATGAACACCAAGATATTTTACTTCAGTGTGTTGAGGTATTGTTTGGTTATTTATTTATATAGATGGGCAGGTTTTTCTCCAAAATGTAAAAGTAATATGTAGCCATTTTTGTTCATTCATTTTTATCCGCCATTGTTTTAGCCATTTTTCCAACTGCGGTATATACTTTTGCAGTTTGCAGAAAACTTCTTGATGGCTTTTGTGAACACTTAGAAAAGCTGTATCATCAGCGAATGTTGATATGTGTATGTTACTTACCGGCAAATTATAGGCACATATATCAGATATAATACAGGACCAAGGATGCTGCCTTGAGGAACTCCGCCTTCAATCGGTTGCGGAGGGCTTAGAAAATTACCTTCCTTAAATAAAAAAATGTTCGCTCAGTGAAGCAGCTTTCTAAAAACTTAAGGGTGTCTTCCGGTAGGTTTTGCTTTAGTTTATGTTGAGGGCCTATGTGGCTAAGTGGTAGTGATGCTATCCTATCAGTCCAGAGGTCGTGGGTTCGATTCCCGACGTAGACCCCGTTTTCCGCAGACAAGCTAATCGATTCGCGGGCTGTGTTTGTTTACAAAAAAAATTTATTAAACCTTCGTGCCATACTTTATCAGATGCCTGAGCAAC
Organism: Panzeria rudis; assembly: GCA_956483635.1. Classification (NCBI taxonomy): domain Eukaryota; kingdom Metazoa; phylum Arthropoda; class Insecta; order Diptera; family Tachinidae; genus Panzeria; species Panzeria rudis. Next base: position 30,942,037 of record OY101449.1, on the reverse strand, counting down.
ATCGATAAAGAGCGCAGAGTTATATTTCTTTTCCTCGAAGATTTTTCTAACCACGTTCACGAGCATATATGTTTATTCGATCGTGCTTTGTTGTCTCCTAAAACCGAATTGATGGTCTGGAATGCATCCAGTACCATTCACCTTAGCTTACTCATAATTAGCTTTTCAAATAGGTTTGACATGTTAGACAATAGGCTTATAGGCCTGTAGGAGTCCACCTTCGTATGATCTTTGCCTGGCTTATATATCATGGTGAGCAGCGAAACCTTCCATTTTGCGGGAAAGCATTTGAGGCGCAAAATGCCGTTAAAAATAAATAGAATTATCTTTTTTGCAGTATAGGGTAGCTCTAATATCATTTTAATGCTTATTTTAGCAGCGCCTGGAGCTTTTTTGGAATCTAAGCCTGCAATACAGTATTCAATTTCACGAATATTGAACTCCATGGTGACATCTGGTATAGCGAGGACTGTTGGCAGTTAAACTATTGTACGAGACGTATTTAAAGTAAATACTTTCTGCAAGTGGTTTACAAACAGAGTACCTTTTTCAGCGTCAATTCTTGCCCAGTCTCCATTCGAACCTCGAAATGAAGGCTTATATATCACTGGTCTTTTGAGGCCTCTGGCTACTCTCCATCGCGAATTGTCTGTTTGTGGTGTTGCATCCAGCCCATTCAGAAATTTTTGAAGAGTTTTTTGATGTTCTAGTAGAGTTTTAAGCTAGATTTTAGCTGAGGAGATCTGTAGCGTTGCCAATCTCTACGAACTCTACTTTTTTCAGATAAAAGCCGTTCTACATCTGCTGAATAAATTTTATTTCTCACCTGAAGACTTGTAGTAGTAGCATTTAGAGCAGCTTGCTTAAGGTTTCCCTCAAACATTCTAATAGAGTCATCTATGTCAGCAAGCGTTTTTAATGGAATATTTTCTGTATTTCAACCAATTTGTACGTGTGGTTGTCATCGTGAAATCACAAGTGGGTAAAGAAGTTGTATGTGAATATATAGTGATAATAGTTGGTGAGTGATCTAAAGACAAATCTAAAGATGCTTCAACTTGGATCATTTCGCTGGGCACACCCTTTAATACTCCAAAAGTAATAACATCAGGTATTTTTTGGCGATCTGTTGGCCAGTAAGCTGGCTGTCCACTTGCTATAACATTCAAACGCATTTTAGAAATTGTGTCAAACAAAACGCGACCCTTTGGTGTGATGAGACGCGATCTCCAGAACATGTGCTTAGCGTTGTAGTCACTGGCGGCCAAAAAGCGTGGGCCCAGTGAATTAAAAAAATGTATCATATTGCTATTCTCTAATAGAGTACCTGGGAGGAGAGTAAATTGATGAAATCACCAGGTTTTTATGAACAGCTTCAATGCAGATGTTAGTTGCCTGAAGATAGTCTTCAGAACGATCACCAACTAAGCAGTGTTTTAATCGTGATTTTATTAGTATAGCCGAGCCACCTCTACCTTGGGGGTCCTTTTTGCCGTAGAGAGTATATCCGTTGATTTTAAAACAGTTTTTGAAAACGAGAAAAAAAGTTAAATTTGGCATGAAAAAGCGAATTTTTCCCGCTCATTTCTGAATAACTCCGAAACAGTTGGAAACAGTTTTTGTGGCTTATTTATTCAAAATCAGACAATTCTTTTTCGAGTTAGGGTGAAAAACACTGATGTACCTAGTGGCAATATTCAGCACTACTATTAAAAAAATCTGTACGTGATAGAAAAAAAACTGAAAACAGATTTGAATTTAGCGCATAAAACTTAAAATATTCCACATATTTTCATTTAAAGGCGATTTTTTTTTCTACAGACCAGTGTAATTATTATGTATTTTCGACTTCTCAGGAAGTTATTATTTGCAACATCCACATAATTAATAATACATGTTATTCTAGTTTCACAATGCTCTCGTAAAATTATTTATGTATATGGAAGGTTTGTAGCGTTACTCGTATAGATAATGATGTGGTTGAGGTGGAAAACGTGTTAACTACTAAACAAGTCATGAAATAAAATTCCTTGGTTCTAGACCTACTGGTGCCAGTCAAAAAAAATTTAATTTAAAATAAAATTAATTATGTCAACAAAAATTATATGTAAGGACGCTTATCACATACTACAAATAACATTTATATTTTTTTACAATTTATTAGTAACACCCACTATCTATAGTTGATAACTTTGACAGCCCCTAAACACAATTAGTTAACACACAATCGCTTTGTTTTTCTTTACAATCGACTACTACTTTATCAGCAGTCATATAAAAACAATCGACAAATTAATTATTTGCCAACTAATTAATTGTTTATGGGTTAATTTAGTGAGCCATAAGCAATTTTACAATCTTTTGTTGGAAAAAAACTCTTGTCTTTTAATTTTGTATTAAATGATTTTATAAATAATTTGAAATAATGTGTGAAGAAATAATTTTTTACTGATAAGAGTTTTAAGGCTTTCAAACAAATTTGAATTAAAAGATTGAGTATAATAGAAATAAAAATATTTTAATAAAGAATAGTATATTAAAACAAAGTTTTTTGAGGGGTTTTTTGATATTGCTGTTGTCATTTTCGTACTCTCAGCATTAAGCATGTATATAAGTCAAAAAAGGCATAGAGAAAAAGTCTGTAATGTCAAGTAGATGTCAAGTAGAGGCATTTGTTTCTTTATTTTACTTCGCCGACGGTAAAAAAAATTTTTTGTTTGATTCTACTTTATCTACTAAGAAAAATACAGAACTTTTAGTTGTAGGGATATCTGCTAGCTATTATATATTACAATGACACTGAGTTATCTACTGCCGAAGAGATGTTAAAAAGTCGTAAAATTACTATATTTTAGCTCTTGTATAGGCATGCAAATAAGAAAATCCCCTAGAAATCGCCTAAATATAAATTTATGCCTCCTAAATTTTCCCCCTAAGAATTTTAGGCCCCTAAATTTGACCCTGTTTGAAATAAAACCCCCTATATCTAGGGAAAACCTCCTAAACTGGCAACTCTCATTACAAACCTTAATCTGTACACAGAAAAAATTATCACCAAAAAAATTTTCAAACAAAAGTTTGTCTAAATATATATTGAGTTTTCAGTAAATGTTCTTTACATAATCAATGAATTGCTTGTTTGACTCTTATTGATGACGGAAACACCAAAAACAACAAGTAAAATTGTGTTATAAAAAAACAACCCCGATGACGACATACACACAACTAACAACAACAACAACAATGATAGTAAAAGGAATGCGATTGTACCAAGTCTATTTACTGAAGATTTTTGAGTGAATCAAATCGCTAATGTCGTTGCTATAATTCTCATTCATTCTTTTAGAGTCTTTAGATAAGCATTCAGACTTGAACACATTTAACAAAGTGAAATTTCATAAATGCTTAATGAATGATGATGATGACCCAGACAAAAATATGTTTTGATATACATATTACAAAAAAAATTCAGTAAATATTTTTGTTTGAATAAGTAAATTATTTTGTTTAATATTTTTTCTACTTTTAGGCTAATTGTGTTATAAATGCAGACAAAAATATTGTTTCATATTTTCCAGAAAGTCCACTAAATCTTTTTGTTTGATTTAGTAAACTGTTTTGCTTACACTTTGTAAATTTTTTAGACAAATTGTTTTATAGACTTAAACAATTTTTACACTGAAAAAAATACTTTTTTTCAATGAAATTTTTGACATATTTTTTATCTATATTAACAAAATTTGTTTATAGGTCCGTTCCTAGACAAAATATTAACAATTTCATTGAATTCCTTTACAGAAAATTAAACTTGGTTTTTTCTGTGTATAAACTACGCGGCAAAAAATTATTTTTAAATAAATTTGCTACTTCTCGATTAAAGCCACGAAAGAGTTTTTAAAATTATTTACACAATTTATTTTCTTCCAAAAGTATTTACGCATCATTAAAAATAATACAATACGCAGAAAAATATCATATTCTGATCAGTCGCCGATAACATTACTATCAGCGTTTATGAAGCGTGTAAACTAGCTCAAACGGATACAATTAAATTGCGTACAAACTCATTTTCAAGGACGTTCTAAAAATTTTGCATTTCTCGGATTGTTACCTCTCGTTTCAAGCCATTTGGCAAATTATTCTGCAACTTCTTAAATGCACACACATTTATTATAATCTAAGGATTGGGGCTGGGGTGTCACGGAAGAACAACTTGCCCAATGCCTTTTAAAAGCGTTTTCGTAACCATGAATCATTGCAGGCAGCTTAGCTGGCTTAGAATATCTTTTGTTGATACAAGATCTCCAAATCTGTTGTATGAGACAAATCCTAAAATATACCAAGCCACCTAAAGAAAGGTTCAATGGTAGCACGTCCTTATGCTTCGATTCTTTGAAAATATGCAATAAGTTTCCCCAAGTGGTCCTTTAAATTTAAAATAGAACTCAAGTCAAACACTTGAACGGAGTAACATGGGACTATTATTATGTATAGACCATAATTACAGCGACCCAAAGGATCTTTTGTGTATCCCAAATGTTCTGTGAAGAAGATTGAGGCTATGCATTGGGCCAATTATTCTGCACGATTAGCGATTGTATAATTCACTTGGAGTCATCAGGGTACCTTCAATGACAATCCAAACAATCACAGATAATGTGCTGCGTCGTTTGTACTTGCGTTTAACATAGTGTATTTAGCTTGGTATCAGTGTTACCGATGCTAAATAGGTTTCGTCTGAGAGCGTAGTGTTCAATAAATCACACCGTTAGTAATCTAAGGTCGATTAGCAGTAACTATTCGGATTTGTTTTGGAATAACGTAATGAACCGTTTCTCTTGCGGTAGACCGTGAAGAGCTTCCAAATCGCAAGAAGTTCCGTCCGAGCCCAGGCACTATTCCTCTGTTTGGCATATCCATGGGAGATGCCAAAAAAGAGTTCAGTCAGATCGTTCGTTTCCAGCATGTCATTCGTGGCCAGGCACCCAGCATAACGAGATGTAATACAATCCATGACAACACCCAACTTTATCTCGTAAGAGATTAAAGCACTGAGTGCTGCCTGGCTATGTGACATCAAGTAGATTCGAATATCCTTACATTTCTCTTCTCGAGCATTTTCAAGCACAAATAAAATGGTGTAGCCTTCCGCATGAAAAATCGTAGATTATTTTTGTGTTTCGAGCTGTTAGTGAACCTAACCTGGTCAGCATATTCATGCTACGCATTATAGTTCAACCATTGACTATTTTCAGTCATTAAAATGGCAAAGTTTTTGCTCAAGACCAATGTTGGTTTTACAATATATTATCAATTATCCTAATATATGAGTCGTTCACAAACTGTCCCAGCATTCTCTTGTGCACCACCAGGTCTCCGGTTTTTATAATGGACATGTCTGGTAACCGAAGTGCACTTCCTTCACTATAATGTTTAAAAGAGGAATGTAGGACAGGATTTCATTGCCTCGATGACCGAAATATATATTATGCGGTAAATCTTGCCGACTAGTACCTTAATAGTGACTTCTTCAGTTTTTAGATACAACATTATAACATCGTATGGTGGGTTTTATTATGCTAATAAATGACCAATATATCATTTTTATTTTGAGTTTCCAGGTTTTTCCAAATAGTCGTTGGAACCTCCATAGCTTTGTTGACCATATAGGAAACATGTTGACTCTAAAAGAGTGACTTGTCAAGAGTGACCTTAATGTATTTAACTTTAGCAGAAAACCTAATAGTTGAACCCTTTAAGTTAAGTACCATGAGTTTAACTTTTCTTCGTCTGCTAAAATGTACCTTCATTGCTCTTTTCGGGTTAATAGACAACCCTCAATCTTTGCACCATTTTTCAGTTAAATTTAGAGCTTGTTGCATCCTCTTCTAACACAGATATGATAATGTCGTCTGCGTAACCATAGGTCAGAAAGCCTAGGTTGTTGACTTATTCAAGTAGATCAGCGATGATCAACGTTCACAGTAGATGTTCTATCCCATCTATCGCTACCTTATAGACAGCTTCTAGCTGCTATCGATCTTCGATGTCCCACCACCCACTATCTCCAAAGTCCAGTTGATATTTCATTCAAATCTTATTTTATTCTTTATGGGTTAACGCACTGCTGCAAAAGAGTTTGAAATTAAAACCAAATATCTTATTTAAACTTGTTTAATATGATTTGATATGTTTGATTTCATAAAAATCATCGTTCTGGACTGGGAAGTAGGAATGCTTCAAATATATTTGAAGTTAAATACTTACTATTTTCATATTCAAATGTGTGTGTGCGCGTGGTAGTGTGTGCGTGTGGGCTCATATTGCAATGCACTTAAGAAAACTGTCAATAAAATGTCGATAGTTGTATAGGAATATGTTACTTTTTCGGTTTCATTTTATATCTTTTATGTTATTTTCAAAATCATATTGTGCATACATGAACAGTTCTATAAAATAAATATGTAAATGCATACAGCAGGCAACAAAGCAGCCAAAGAGAAAAATGTGAACTGAAATACTGTTTTAGAGAGAGGAGGAAGAGGGAGATCAAAACTATAGTAGCTGCACAAATTTACACTTCAATGAATTTTTATAGTGTAAAATTTTTATATATATTTAATTTTTTTTTAAGTTTTGCAGTTAAAATAACTGTAATTTTGTTTGCAACATAAAAAATATTGCTGTTGCTAGTGTTGGTAGTTGTTATTGCTCGTAGTGCTGCCTTTGGTGTTAACTATTGTGGTTTTTGTTGTTATTTATTTAAATTATAATGCCTTTTTTTATTTATATTTTTATTTCTTTACCATTTGCAGTTTGTGGATCAGTTAACAATGAACTTTTATTTGAACTGAAATGAACTTTATCGACAAATTATACGTGGTGGTAAAACTATAATTGAACAAAATGAGAGATTATTTTAGAAATATTATTAATGGTGATAAAAAATAAAAGTAAATAAATTTAACGAAAACATATAGCTTCAGGTCAGCCATTGGCGTACAGAGATATTGATTTATATCTAAAAATATAGTTATTGACTATTATTTGATGAATTAAATCATGGTTGAATCATTATTATGATTATTGCACTCTGTATCGACTAATTTCTCACTGATTCCAAAGTTCCAGAGTCTGTGTATTCTGTAAAAGGTGACAAACACAATAGCAATTTTTTTCCCAGCTTCCATATAAATAGATGACGCAGTGCTGTCTTATCGCTAAACACCAATTTATAGGCAACGTTGTATTGCTACGGAAATAACTATCCAACGGATAACAAATAAATAAATGATTTGACTCTTGATCGGTTTACTACGATTAGTTTGTGAAAACGTACAATAATACGCCGAGATAAACTCTTCAGCTCTCGATCGTCTAACTATGTTAAGCACATACTACGATTCGACAATATAAATACTTGGGCTCTTGCTCGGATAGATACGATTAGTTTTGAAAACGTACAGCAAACTTCTTCAGCTCTTGATCGGCTAACCACGACAACGCGATAATACGATAGAACAAGATAAATACATTGACTCTTTATCGGCTAACTATTACAGGTTTGGAGTAAGGCATGTTATATCCGTTCAGGTTCTCCAATAGTGTTGTCTTATCTCTACACTACAATTTAAAAACATTAGAGTATTGCTACGGAATTAATAACATCAAACGAATAATACTATCCGCCGTCTAAGCATTATTAGCAGTAAAAATGTGTAGTAAGTACGTCTAGATAGGCGTCATGATAAATTCTTCAGCTATCAGTCTAACTACGGCAAGCAAATACTACAGTCCGACAAGATAAATACTTCGGATTTTGAGCAGCTAACTATTATTAGTAGTGAAAACGTGCAATACGACGAGATAAATTCCTCAGCCATTGATCGTCTAACAGCGATAAAAAATTGTACGATCTGGCAAGTTAAATATCTCGGCTCTTGATCGCCTACATGCGATAATCATGTGAAAACCTCCAATAAGTCGAAATAAGTTCTTCAGGCGAACTAATACAGTCTATAATTGAAAAAAATCTCCAACTCGCTTCTGCTCAATACTATTTCCGTGAACTACTTTCGCGCGTGCGACGTATTATCTTACAATGTCAAATTTATCGAGAAAGCTCCGTAAATAAAGTACATATGTTTAATCTATGGCCTTTCAAGTCTCCTGATATACAATTTTCCCTCCATCCATTTACCCTAACATTCTGATATTTCAACTTTACACTCGTTTTATATTAGAATTAGGGATCTAATCGATACCGATTCCAATATATCGGCGATACTTCAGATTTTCCGATACATCGGTATCGGCGATAATTTACTTTCGATACGACGATAATTTTTAAATTTTTTTCAGAGTTTATTTTTTAACAAATAATCTATTTTTGTTAATTTTACCATGAATTAAATTCAATTCGTTGTTCTTTAATCTTATTAATATCAATTTTAAATAGTAACAATGTTTTACGCTGTTATTTTGTAAAAAACATAATATATTTCTTATTAGTTTTACTATGAATGCGAATTCAATTCATTGTTTTCTCAATCTTATGCCCAGAAAAAAATACACTCCAAAAAAGTCATGAAAATGTAAAATTCGAAATCTGGAAATGTTGAAAATTTTGATCGTTTCTAATTAATTTTATATCCTTCTCATTGCAAGAAGTTCTCTTTTTCGATTACCAATCACCGAATTGAAAGCGATGTTAGGAAAAATTTCTTTTTCTGTGTTCTATAATGACTTTTCTTCAAGGAAAAAGGATGAAAAATTACACATTTTCGCAACTTTTTTCATGTTATGCGAATTTAGACGCAAAACTGTGTTTTCATGTAAATTTAAGTGAATAAATATAAACTTTTAGAAGAATTTGAACAATTAAGCTATTAACTTATTTAGAAGAATATTAGCTGATAAATGTCCTTTATAAAATCGATTTTTTCAAAAGCATTTCGATTTTTTTTAAACGAATAACAAATTTTTATTTAACTTAAATAAACATTTACTTGCTTTTTTCTACTGATTATCTGCATATTTTTAATAGATTCTTTTGAAGAAAAGAAGAAGTAGTTCCTTCAAAATTACTTCCAATTTTTTATATTAATTTCTCTTACACTGTAATTTTGTATAATAAAAATATTTCCCTGCTTTAGTTTTGTTGATCTAGACTTGAACTCAAGTTTAATATGGGTATCGGTATCGGAATCGGTATCGGCGATATTTCTTTTTTAGTACCGGTATCGGATCGGCAAAAAGGCGTATCGTTACATCCCTAATTAGAATATGTACACTATAAAAATGTATGCTATAGTTTTTTTTAATTAAATGCAATTATATATTTTATCTATAGTTATTTATTTTCAAATAAATAATTATAAATGTATATTTGTAATCTTGGAAAAATAACGTGTATATTTAATAAATGTAAAACATTCATTATGAAGTGCAAACTGACCTCAACCTTTTAGATTTATGGCGCACTGCAGAAGGGAATGAGAGATGACTGCAATCATTAGAGAGTTCGATTTTTGCATTGATATAGAATTTAATGTAAACATAATAAATTTTGGTACATATAAACAAAGTGACAGAAAATTTTATATAAAGACGGAAAACCTCTGTGAATAAATGTTTCACTTCCTATTTCGCTTCTTTGGTAATTTTTGCCTCTGTGGCTGAGTGGTAGCGATGCTAGCCTGTCAGTCCAGAGGTCGTGGGTTCGATTCCCGCCATAGACCCTGGGTGTTTTTCGCAGACAAGCTAATCGCTTCTCGGGTTGTGTTTGTTTAAAAAAATAAATAAAAAACTACTTTTTACAAAAGTATTCTTTTTACAAGAAAATCTTACAATGAACATCTTATCAAAACAAACATTTAAAAGATTTAGTATTCTTCTAAAGATAGCATCTAAAAAAGTTCATTATAAAAGAGTATGCTTTAAAGTAAGCACTCCTTCGAGAATAAAGTTCATACAAATATATATGTACTTTTAAAATAACCCCCTTTCAAAAGAGGTATCTCTTACTAAACAAATTTTAGACAGCCAACCTTATAGAAAAGTTCCTTTTATATAAGGTAAAAATCTTATACTAATTGTGCCAATATCTTTACAAAAAATTTTCAGAGTCTTTAATCTCGAATTTTTGTAAACGGCTTCTTTACTGGCACGCACTGTAAAATAGAAATCATTATGGTGTTATAGATGTTTATGTTTCATTTCAGTATTGTATGTGTATTTAAGGTTTAGTTAACCACAAATATATTTAACACAAAGCACTAACACATACAAACCCACACACACACACACACAAACACACATCAGAAACCAACACAAATAACAGAACACAAATATGGCCGCAGCTGCAAAGTCATAAATATATAGTCATGATCGAAAAATATGTTTGTATTTATGGGCGAAAAGGACTTGCACACATCATTATGTAACAAATTTAAATTAAAACAAATACAAATTCAAATACAGCCTTACTCACATATCTATACACACTGAGTTTTGCTAACAAATATTAATTAAATGCGTAATTTATTGTCAAAGGCCTTGTGGAGTTAAATTACAAATATCCACATGACCATGTTGTTTTATGTAGGAAATAGGTAGAGGCAATAACTCCCATTGTGCAGCATTTGGTGGTAAATTGATTGCCTGCTATAAATGAGTACATAATTATTTGATTATGAATTTAAATAAATTTAGCTAAACATGATAATTTTCACTAAAGAACTTTAATTGTTTAATATTTTTTAACTCCGTAAAATTTTGTAGGATTTCGTTACAGTGTTTCGAAAGTATGCACTATTTCCCATTAGCATACTTTTTTTAGCACAAAATTCATTATAGCCTGCAAATTTGTAATTGAGATTTAGAATCATTAAGTGTCTTCAATGCTTCCATTTTCCCAATTAATATGCAATGAGACAAACGCTTTTTTTTTGGTCTCTTGAGCCTTATATTCCCCTGAAATTCATCAAATCTCTCGCAAGGCATTTGCGACTATTATATATACGTTTAATTATTAGCAGTTTCAGGTCGTTGGTTGGTTGTTTGGTTGGTATATGTGGCTGCCTACTGCACGCAATCAATCAAGTAGAATCAATTAGATTGCGTTTTGACAGACTACTCCACTCGTCAGTGTCAACCCATTTAGGTTCGAACCCAAATCTCGGATCCGGTTGTAGGTACTAGATCCAACTCATCACAATGCGTCAGGTCGTTCTCAACCAACGGATATAGCCTTTATGTGTTGTTAGATTACGCAATTTTGATCATAGACCTCGCACAGAGCGGAAGTCGTCTGCAGCGATACTAGCAGATGGCAAAAACTTATCAGTATGGCGCCCTAGCTCGTGGTGCCGATTTCGACTGACTTTTACATAGAGTTAGCAAACCTCAACAGCCTACACAGTTCCACCATTGATACAATTCAAGGCTATAAAATAGCCTAAGAGCATAAGAGCCATAAAATAGCCACGTAGGTGCTCTAGTGTCTCATTTACTCCGGACACCTTACATTTTCTACACGCACCATCAAGTGTTTGTCATATTTTGATACCAACCGAAGCTGTCCAGAAATGTCCAGTTAATATTCCCACTAGAAGTCTTCAATCGATTCTAGTTAGTGGTAAAAGGAATTTACATAATTTAGAGTCATAAGAGTTCCACATGGTTTTAGAAGTTTTGGAAGTTTTCGTCATGCAGCAAACTTTATGTGCTTCACATTTAATCCTAGAGTCTATAACATAGAGGAAAGAGAATCTGTCACAAGATGAGGCACGTGACTGGCTGCGAATGACTAGTAAGCAGCTCGAATGCTGGAACTTTATATGAGAGGGATGGACCTTTCACTTTACGCTATGTTGTCGTTGGAGAGGGTCAATTGACATAATTAAGATACTCAGTGATAGGTTCTAGGTCTAGTTTTGTTGTGGTTTTCTTCATACTAGTCGAATCGCTGTATTTTTGACAGATATTTTTAATTAAAAAAAAAATTTGCTTGTATTTTGTCAAGATTTTTGTTTTAGTAAAGTGATATGTTCCCTTTTCACCGCTCACGACTCGGCAACATATTGCTCCACTCCCATTTTCATTAGTCATAGGATAATTTCGTTGAAGACAATTGGTACAAAGTTTCCAGCAGGGTAGTTGAATTGATATAATCCATATTCTTTTGTAGTATATTGCAACCAAATGGTTTATACGACATCTGTCCTGTTGTTAGTTTAATAACCTATTTGCATTCCGCATTTACTGCGATTAATCCAATCGGTTCAAGGTCCAATATAATGTCCAATGCAGAAGTGGGTTCTGTTTTTCGAGCTGCAGTAATGCAGAATTCTACCTGTGTTTTTCTGGATACTAGGGTACTCAATCGGTTAACCGTTAATCGGTTAAAAGGTTAATGACTACCCGATTAACTGATCGGTTAATTTAAAATCGGCTATTTTCGATTATCGATTTAATCGGTTAATTTCACTCGATTAGCCGATTAACCGATGTAAAAATTTTTTTTCATATTTTGTGGGATTATTATATATTTTGTTGTTTGTTTCATTATTTGTTTCGTCTCATATACAAAAGGAATGTGTTTAGAAAATAATTGTTCATACAAATAAAGAAGTGTGTTCAGTGATCCTAACTTAAATAAAACCCCTGCGGTAAATGAAACTGGCACAAAACAAGTCACGTGACCGGTCCCCAGCTCGTAGGGACCAGTCCGAGTTCTAACACTTCCAATGATGCGGACCAGCCACTTTTACATTGGGATGGCCTAGGATGGGGTTAATTGATACTTTGTATGCACCTTGTAACTTGTCTCTGAACTATCTTATGGTGCAGAATAATATAGATTATATATAAATATTATTCCCAAATTCAGCTGTAATTATCGCCTAATTTATTTTTTTATTGTTACAAATCCAAGTAGGATAGGATTCGAACCGACAAACTCCGGTATGACCGGCTAGTACACTACCCACTCGACCACAGGGGAACTTATATTTCAATGTTGTAACTACCAGTTAAGCTAGAATTAATATCTGAATATAGTTATGGAACAGGTTCCTGAGAGGAATGGCAGTCTCATTGAAGGGAGACAATTAATATTATATAGATACTATGTAATAGGCAGGTGCATCGAATTAGTTCAGTGCCGTTTACTAATATACTAGCCGGAGTACCAACTAAATTGACTGAAAATGGTTAATATGTGACCATTTACACAATATGTCTTTTTTCACCATTCACTACTCCTTATTTTTGGTACCAGTCTCACTTTCCCAAGTCACGGGACGAGTACTTTTGGATCATTTGTCACCAAATTTCCCGCAGGGACTTTAAAGCCTTTGGACGTGGCTAACTGAACTTGTGGGAATTATTAAGCTTTTGATTAATAATATAATGAAAGGCTATAATAATATTGCCTGTGATTTAATTAAAACTGTAAGGATTAGAATTAATGAGAGACGAGTTAAACTTCTAAATATGCTTAGCCTATGAGCCCTATTATGATTCACCACTCAACTAAGTTGAAATATCAATATTACGACACAACCTAATATTTTTATTTTTTTTTGTGTATTCTGATTCGCAACCAATTTTTGTTGTCTTCGAAATAATCTTCGAAGAAAAGTTGTTATCTATGCTCTATGTTTTTGAAACCATAGTAGCCATCACATAATATTTTAAATTCTTTGTTTTAGTTTTGGCCTTAGTATTTTTTTTTAGATTTTGTTGTATGGATATGGCAATAATATTGGTTGAAAAATGGGATAAGTTGGCGTCTGGAATAATGAAGCAAAAGTAACACAATAGTCGAAATTAAAATCGAAACACAACTGATAAAAAGTAGTTGTCTCATGTTAATAGAAGTTGTAATTTGTACATTGTATATAGATAGGTTTAGAATGAATTAGTGTGTAGTTATTTTAGCTGACTAGCAAAGTAGAAATAATTCAGTTAAGGAACTAGATATCATTTTGGTTAGGTTTGGTGATGTAAATATAGAATATGTGTATGGGCTTCACCTTTAATCTTCTTCTGCGTCGTATTGGAATTTTGATTGGCATTTAAAAGCTGAGTTTTAACAGTTTATCCGAATTTTGATGGGACTGTTTGTTGCATGATATATTTATGATGACGTGGTTGTCGCAAACATACATTTAAAGATGGGTGCTTAACACAAGTTATTATTTTTCTTGCAGGTTTCCCACGATCACTTAAAGGGTATCTCTCCGAGTACAGTGCGGTTATATCTCAACTATAAACATTTAAGTGAAAATGCCGTAGATGCTGCTACACAAAGTATTGGCATCAATACGAGACAATAATTGAAGCAAATTTTATATTAGCTTATATAAGCCGAAGTTGGCAATATCAAAATTAATTTATAAATGTTAAGGCGTAAAGTGGACCTTTCCAGAACAGACAACTTTGAGAAAGATTTGTCCCTGATGTAAATTTTTGTATTTTATACCTTTATTTTACTATAAGGCTTTTTTTAAAGTCTTGAAAAAAACTGCTTGCCACCAAAATCCTTTAATAGATATCAGGGACTGAAACCATGAAAAAAATGGGTTCAGGTTCGGGTTCGGATTAATCAAAATAAGAAGTTCAGGTTCGGGTTCGGTTCAGGGTTCGGGTTCGGTGTTAAAACTAAAAACTTAAAGACGCTCAATTATTTTGTTTAAAATTAATATATATAAATCAATTTTACATTCACGTTTATACGTTTAAGCAATATATTCTTTTTTTTAATTTAATTAAATTTAACTTATTTAGCTTTCAAAAAAAACTTTTTTCAACTTTGTAAAGCCCTTATGACACTACATTTTTTCTTCATTTTTTAAGTCTTGGAGAATAGTGCAAATATAATGTGATAGAAAATTTTACCAGGTGCAAAGAGTTCAGCTATATTAAGATATATAACAAATTGTGAAAGCTTTTGCTAATCAAAAAAAAAGTAAAAATGTTCAATTTAAAATTGACGTTTTATTATAAATAAAAAGTGGGCAGCATTTAAAGAAAATTTTACGTTTTGTTTACATTTTGTATAGTTGTTTCTTTCTATCATTTGCTGTTTCTTTCTTTCAATCCTATAGCAAAACAATGCAAGAAAAATGTAGTGTCATAAGGGCTTAACGTACGTACTGCATTGACATAAGAAAATATACTTCAAATTAGAAATTATTAGAAATACCCCGAACAAGAAAAAGCAAAAACGTTGGCAACCCTGCGGCACTTTTAAAAATTGCAAAAAAATAGTCAGCTGTCAGGGTGCTGCCACCTGGTATGAACTTGCCTTGGTCGCTATTTTATTTTGATTTTGTTTTTAATTTTTTTTGCATGCAAGAGATTTCATGTTTTTTATTATTCTTCTATTAAATATTTTTCTATTTTTTATATTTTTGAACCCGAACCTTGCCGAATTTTTGGGTTCAACGGGTTCGGTTTCAAAGTCTTTATAAACAACGAACCTGAATCCGTTTGGGTTCAGGTTCGGGTTCGGTTACAGTCTCTGATAAATATTATATTCACTTTTATTTCTTTACACGTTTTACTCTATAGCTTTTCTGGATATTGAAAATTATCTATCATTAAGCTTCTTTTTACGAATTAATTATTGCTATATTATTGTATAACGGGCGATATACGTATGTGTAGCTATCTCAATTACCATGTATATATGACCTACATGATAACTTAGAAGTGTAGAAGT
The DNA here is from genome assembly GCA_956483635.1 of Panzeria rudis. Classification (NCBI taxonomy): domain Eukaryota; kingdom Metazoa; phylum Arthropoda; class Insecta; order Diptera; family Tachinidae; genus Panzeria; species Panzeria rudis. Next base: position 30,926,307 of record OY101449.1, on the reverse strand, counting down.
CTGAGCATATATATTCGTATACCTGAAGTACACATAAAGTGGCAAAGTTTTTAACACTTGGTGAAGTATCACAACAACAAAAAGTACACATTATTTAAAAAAACATATCTCTGGAATAAAACTAGTTCTTGTTATCCTTTTTGTTTGTTGCTATTTACCATGTGTTCATTAGATTGTACGAAAAAGGAAAGAATTTCACATGCATTAAAAACAACTCGATGCAGACCTCTAGTTCATGCAATGTACAAACACACAGTGAATTATAAATACTTAAAACAAATTTCCTTAAAATCATCTACATTCTACATGCAATAAAGCAGTATGTGCAGCGCAAATAAAGTTATAAGGGAAAATTTCATTAAAAAAATGTCTAGCTGTTAAATGTTGGGATTGTATATCCGTTTGTCAAAAAATATAAACAAAATTTTCAATAGAAAGAAACAACCAATGACCTTGTCAATATATAAAATATTATTTAATTAAAATTTCTAAACTTACTTTATATTTTCTGTAGAGAAAAAGGTCAAAGGTTCAATCAAGAGTTTTAACTTAATTGAATTTGATAAAATTTCTTCTTATTAAATTATAATTTATTTCTGAGCTATTTAGAACATACTTTCTTGATTAAGATAAAAAGTTTTTGTTTTATCATACAAAATATCGCTCTGTACCCTGAGACATCGTTGGGTGTGATTTTTCTTTTTTATCTTTTATTTAAAACTATTTTACATTTTTCAAGTACATCAACTTAATTTAACTAAACAATTCAACACAAAAAAAAATTACTTGCCATCCAAAGAACAGATGACAAACACAAGATGCAATACTCATGAAGAGGGAAATATCCAAAGATAATTTTACACTATCGTATGTATGTTATGCACATATACAACCCAGTCAACAAAAAGTAATAGACTTAGAAAAAAAACTTGGCTTTCGCTCTGAAACATAAAGAAGAGAAGAGCACCTGAAAGTAGCCGAAGCTTTTGTTGAAACATGTAAAAAAATACAATAATCAGACAAATTTACAAAGTCTGTGAATCGGATGAAGACATCACGTTCTAAAGACAAACTTTTCTTAATCTTAACGATAATTAAGTTTTGCAGACGACTTTTAGTAAATAAAAAGGGAAGAAATACCGGAGATGTAAAACAATTTATCAGAATGAAATGCACTCTCCTCTTCTTCTAGGAAGCATTTTTTTTGTTAATTCAACGTTACACTAGAGAATTACTTTATAAAAAAATTTTGGAATTATTTTCGATGAAATTCGAAGAAGTAGTGGCAAAGTTCAGTGTTAAGTGTCTTTAATTTTTCAGAAGAGCAATTCTAAAATATCGAGTTTTTTTCTTTGCAATCAAAAATACAACCAAAAATAACCAACATCCATGATTTTATTTTCAGCCAGCCAAGTGGAACGTAGCAATCTCATTTGGTCACGATATTTACAACCCCCCCCCCCCCCCCCCCCCACCCCACAAAACCGCAAACATATACCCTATTTCCATTGAGTTTCTAAAAGAAGTTTTGCAAAATAATATGTTTTAGTTAGAAGTCCCCCCCCCCCCATACCCCAAAAACTCAGGCTGGATCCGCGTCTGTACTAAAGTAGAAGTGCTCAGCCATTTTTTTTTGAGAAATGAGCGTTAGTATCGATTTTTTCTTTAGCTACAAAATAGTAGTCATAGCGTCGGCCCTCCCTTCATATTTGCTATAGATATACATAAATATGCACCCAGAGAAAAGATTGGTTGGAAAATAGTTAGGCGGGTAAAATATTGGTTGAATAGACTATATTTCAAATCACACTAACAATTTTCTATGAATCCAAAAAGCAATCCACAATTCCACAATTTTTAAATTGATTAGATCAACCGATCGTATACTTTTGCCATAACCAAGTAACGAATACGATGAGCACAACCGAATAAATTATTATGAATTGGATTTTAGTTTCATTTACTGGCATTTGCAACTAAAAAATTGTCCCTCTAAATTCGCCTTACTTTTTTACCGGTTGTTGCAACTAACTAGTGGTTAATTTATCATTGATACACCTAACCGATTAAATAATTCGCATTAACATTTATTTATTATTGTAAAATTATTGTAATAGTTGGTGCAACGCCATAATTCGATTGGCAACTAATTCGGTTGTACAACGAATCTGTTTTCTCTGTTATGTAAATGACGATCATTGATGTGAAATTCGTTGTCTTTAAGAGACTAGCTTTAATCTAAAGTTGTTTAAAACAATAAAAACGAGGCTACTAGTAACCTCCATGATTGGATTGCCAATCACACACGAAACTTCCCAACATTTTTGAAAAGGTTTTTGTATTTGTACATCAATGTTGCCTGGACTTTTAAAATATTTAAGCTGTTAAAATCTCATTTCTTCCTCTTAATATTTGTACAACAATGCCATGTTTGAAATAAAGTCATTTGTAAAGTTTATACACTTAAAGAAAAGATTTGTACATTTGCAATTAAATATTCATATACCCATGTCTAAGCAGACGGCAGAAAAAAACTTGTACAATAAATTCTTTTTCGAGCAATGACATTCCATTTGTATGATTATTTCATTACGTGAAAAGTGCGCGCTTGCAAAATTACGAAATAAAGATGTATTTGAAAAAAGAAAATACACACACTCACAATAGAGCAGCGTTAATCAGGAAATAAAAAATAAAAAGACACCCAACAAACTAAAGTAGTTTTTACATAAACTTAATTTAAAAATGTGGAGAAATAGTTTCAAACAAATTTGTCTAGTACATTCTCCACGACATATAATGATTTGTAGGAAAGAAGATTTTGACGATGCACTAAATAGTTGAACTTTGACTAACAAAATTATAAAAATATAAGTGAAAAATTGTTTTAATAGTGATAATAATGATGTTGGAAATTACAAGCAAAAAAAACATACTCGACATTTCTGAGTGTCTGGTCTTACTCGTACATGGATTTTTGTTTTTATTTTTTATTTTTATGTGAGTGGAAGAAAGTACAGAAAAGCGTATTGCTGCGAAAAATATTTCAAAATAGCATTTGTCTCGTTAGTCATAGTACATACTCTTAATTATAAAATTTTATTATTAAATGTAAACGTTTTAAATCTAAAAATTAAGTTCGGCCACTTGAGCTGTTTCATATAAGAATATAGCACAGTTGGGGCACTAATAAAAGCTTATAGTCGCGATCTAATTAGAGCTAAATCGTACTCTGGCTTAAGAAGAAACACTTTTAAAAAAACCTTCAAGGAAAACTACTTTTTTAGGCAAAATACCTGTTAAGAAAAAGTACCTTTCAAGTGAGTTGTAATAAAAAGTACCTTTAGAGAAAAAGTACCTTTCAAGTACGTTGTGAGAAAAAGTACCTTTAAAGAAAAAGTACCTTTTAAGAAAATTAACATTTTAGGAAAAAGTACATTTTAAGAAAAAGTTCCTCTTAAGAAGAAGTACCTTTTAAGAAAAATTTCTTTTATTAAAATCAACGGATATATTCTGTACGACACTAAGGAACCCCAATGTAGTACTCGTGGTGGCTCGGCTACGGTACTTAATGAGTGATCATAATTTAGGCGCACAGTTGTGCGCCAGGCCAAGTTCCGGCCACACAGTGTGTATACTTACACGAAGCCATTCGTGCAGTTTATACCCCCTTCATAACTTTGCTCCACTTAATGATAAAATAATGAAACTTGAAACATAAGTTCTCCCTACAGAGGTAACCTCATAGGTACAATTTCAACCATAAAACATTTCCGAGGTATTAAGGTTTAAAAAGTGCATATTTCAGTTCCTATTCACTGACTCACTCACTCACTGACTGACTCATCAATATTATTGGGCACTTCCACTATAGCTAGAAATATGAAATTTTGTATACAGGTAGGTCCTGGTGAGCAATTAACACGAAAAATCTGCAAACGGACACTTTTCACCTTGGGGGGAGTAGGATGCCCCTTCTTTATATGGGGCACTTCCAGTATAGGTAGAAAGCTGAAATTTGGTACACAGGCATGTCCTGATGGCAATTAGCGAAACAAATTAAGAACGGGCACTTTTCATATGGGGGGGACTAGGATCACCTTCTTTGTATGGGGCACTTCAAGTATAGCTACAAAGCTGAAATTTGGTACACAGGTAGGTATTGATGGAAAAGTACTAAGAAAACTGTGAAAACGGAAATTTTGCATTATGGGGGGGGAGAGCTACGGATATATACTTGATAGCCATAAAATCAACTTCTACTTTTATGCATATCTTTAATGACCATTTTTGAATGCTTAAAATCAATTTTTAGTTGAGTGCAGATCGAAAGTCTGTTTATATACGTATGCTTTGACTGGCATTCCTAACTCAAATCTCTGACCTTTTCTTTAGAAAGTCATATCTAATTAGTATGGCTTGTTTAAATCAGCTATTATTAGATATGCATGTAGCATATCTTAATCATTTCTTAAACATTTCTAATAATGTATTATTGTTTATCTCGTACGTACTTACTTTTCGAAAGTAAAAACTTCTTTGAAGCTTAAAGTGCAGTTGGCTGACTTACCTGCAATAGAAAGTAGATTAAAAACATTACTAAAATTAAGTTTTAGAAGATAAAACTATTAAAAAAATATTTAAAAAATGTCAACTCAAAGAGTAAATACAGATATTAAATTTAACTTAATCTCTAATCTCGTTCTTAAAAACCAACTCTTAGAAGAATATTAGTTCATTAATGTCCTTTAAAAAATCGAGTTTTTAAAAAAGCATGGCGAGTTTTTTTTAATTATAAAAGAATTATATCGAATTTGCATTATGAAATATTTCATGAAATTTGTGGCATGAAACTTTATTTAAAGGAAACAATTTCAGTTGAAAAAATCATAGGAAATAAAATTTCAGACGGCGTTTGTAAATTTTCTTTAGTCCATTTTCCGGGCTTGCAATAAGCGAATACAAAAAGTTTCCTTAAGCAAATTTCATGAAATATGTTATCGTGTAAATTTGCTATGACAAATTTTTGTATAACTTAAGTAAAATGTTACTTGCTTTTCTATTAATTATTTACCTATTTTGAATATAGATTCTTTGAAAGCAATGAAAATGTAGTTCCTTAAAAATTACTTCCCAATTTTTTTTCATGGGTTAATATCAATGTTAAATATTAATAATCTCTTACGCTGTAATTTTGTATAATAAAAAAATGTCTCGATCTGAGTGTTGCTAATTTTAACTTGAATCGGTATCGCCGATATTTTATTTATTTTTTGTATCGGTATCGGTATCATATGGGCAAAAAGGCGTATCGTTATATCCCTAGTTTATAAGCGCCCTATTTGCAAATTGAAATATTTGCAAATACTCTAACTCGCTGTTTATACGGCATTACAAAAATACAAAAACTTGGTAGCTTTTCTATAGAAAACTTCTGTATTGTTACAAAAAAAATTGTTCAAAATGATAAAATAACAAACAATTGTTTGTCGTTTTATTTTTTGTTATTAGCAAGCATTTGTAAGCGTGGCAACCTCAAGCATATCATTTGCAAAGAGTGTGTTAAGCGATGAATAGTTTTCGTGAGTTAGTAAAGGCTAATTTAGCCGACCGTAAATGTAGAAAACGGAAACGTAGCCGAATGTGCACATCGTTTCTGTCTCATAGCTTTTCAATGTGATAGAAACGATCAGCACATTCGACTACATCTACGTTTTCTACATTTACGGTCGGCTAAATCAGCCATAAGTCTGAACCCAGACCAACATAAGAAAAAACTGGTTTTTTGACTAATACTACAACAGAGCATTAGTTCTTATGAGACAACACACATCAAATTTTTTTGGTGTGCGTTATAATCATCCCATCAGCTAAATTTATTACAAGATACGCTTTGGGACAGTCATATACTAGTTGTAATGATACTAGTCAGAGAACGACAGCCATATTACTAGTTGTAACAAGACTGGTAACGAAACTAGTAAAAAAGGTCAATTATATTACTAGTTGTATCGATACTAGTAACGATACTAGTAAAGAAAAGGACACAATTTTCAGGTATACGACTTATACATAAAACATTTTTTTAGCTCTTAAAAAATAAGTAGAAAATGGCTGAGTGGGTAGAGTACTTGCCTTGAAACATGAGGAATGTGTGTTCGTACCTCGGTTGAGCCAAAGTTTTTTTTAAGATATACAAAACCATAAATATAAAAACTACTTTACAACAACTGGTATTCCAACTGGGATACAACTGTATACAAATGAACTAGTTATGCTCCTATGACAGCCTAATGTTAAATCGATAGTTCAATGTATGAAAAAACGACAGATAGGCAACTAGTCTGAGCTAAAAAGCAACTAGTATATTTCTAAACACATACTAGTCATTTTGTCTGCAGGGATACGAGTGCGTTCGACTTAAAAGACCAAAACGTTTTTTCTCCTCTGTATGTGTTCAGGCTAAGTTGCAATAAAACGTAGTAATTGTTTCTTTGTGTTTACAAAATTGCCCAAAATTTATAATAATCACGCATCTATATTTTCAAGAAATCAAATTGTGCTAATAGCAGGAGTCTTTTTTAAGCTTATGGTGAATATTAGCAAAAAAAATTTCCCTCTATAATCCTGTTATTTTGGCGTTCCCCTTTAAGCATAATCAAATCAAAATAATAGTACTATTTGGTATTTGTATTATTGAGTTTCCTGTCAAATACTCAAGTTACCGAACAAATTTTGTTGTCTTATATACAATAAATCTCTACTTTTCATTTAATATTGCATGCTTCACTTATGCTGCCTATTATTACTTAAAAATTTAATCTGTTATAATCGGATCCATGTGCACATGCATGACATTCATTTTCTAATCCCCAAAAGTATAAAACAATTTATAGAAAATTTAACTGAATATTTAACATCAATTCATCAATTAAACGTATCCGAGAGTTTCATTAAATAAAAAAAAAGTTGCTAAATAAAACCAATAACAACAAAATATTGTCATTATGTCGAACAGTACAAAACAAACAGGATAAATTAGCAACAATAAAACATGAAGATATGACAACAATACCATGGGGATAGGAATAACCCAGTTGGCCAGACTGACTTGCATGACATTGTCATCCACGATTCTTGTACGAATTGTCCGCTGTTGATTAGGCTCTAATCGGCAATTAAATTGAATCGTCGTTTATGATAATCTGAGCGACAACTTCTTGCATGTTGGCCTCTATTAAACACTTTTGTCGACAGTATGAGCGACCATGTCGTTCGTTTTGTCCTCAATCCAACTCTGTTAAGGACAATATGAGTGACAATGTCTTACAGTTGGTCTTCAATAACATTGTGGAGGACAAGATGAGCGATAATGTCTTAATTGTTGAACTCAAACCAACTTTCTTGAGAATAATATGAGCGGCAATGTCTTACATTTTATATTTAATTAAAAGAAATGAAAATGTTGGCCTCTGGTTGTCGATGTGTTAGGTGGCGCAGCAGCAGGGTGGTAATTTCGAATGAAAGGGAAACATGCAGGTTAGAAAAAAGTTAGATTTGTGTGTTAAAGATATTAATTAAAGTCCATTCTAGTTATGACATTGTCACTATATAATCGTTGGCGACAAGATAAACGACATCGTAGTCTACACAGTCATTGACGCCATAATAGGCGACATTGTCGCTTTTTTAATCATTGATGTCAAGAAAGGCGACATTTTCACTTATATAATTATTGACCACATTGTCGCTCATTGAATTGTACACGATTTACGCGACACTTGTCCTAAAACTTCATGGATGATTTTTTGCGGCTGTCCGGCATTTGTCGTCGATGATTTAACATTGTCGTGCACCCGTCATTGATGATGTCTTAAAGACGTGGCCAACTAGGAAAGTTTATGTGAAAATATGTATACATTTTTATGTATACACACAGGTATGCATATGTATGCATACACAAATATTGGGTGTTTTTTATTGAGGTATAGAACTTTAAGTTGGCATCACTTTTTTAACTGGCGGTCATTTTGTCAGCTGTCAAGTGATTAATATTTAGTTTGGTTTGCCATTTCATCATGAACAGGTTGACAAAAGAACAACGCTTGCAAATCGTGCAAATTTATTTCGAAACTAATGGTTCAGTTCGCGAAGTTTACCGCAAGCAAAATCGCAAAATTTTGTTCAGTGATGAGGCTCATTTTTGGTTGAATGGCTACGTCAACAAGCAAAATTGCCGCATTTGGAGTGAAGAGAATCCACATGAGACCCTTGAGACGCCATTAGATCCACAAAAACTGACTGTTTGGTGTGCTCTATGGGCTGGTGGAGTCATTGGGCCATACTTCTTCCGAAATAATGCTGGAGAGTCAGTTACCGTTAATGGAGACCGGTATAGAGCCATGATAACCGACTATTTTGTTCCCGAATTGGATGGCATGAATGTGGATGAGTTGTGGTTCCAACAAGACGGCGCTACATGCCACACAGCGCACGTCACAATCGATTTGTTGAAGGAAACATTCGATGAGAGCATAATTTCGCGGAATGGACCTGTCAATTGGCCACCAAGATCGTGTGATTTGACACCATTGGATTATTTTCTTTGGGGATATGTGAAGTCGCTCGTCTACGCCAACAAACCAGAAACGTTAGGGGACTTGGAAGCCAACATTCGTGGCGTTATTGCCAACATACGGCCCCATATGCTCGAAAAAGTGGTTGAAAATTGGACCAGTAGAATTGGCTTTATTCGAGCCAGCCGCGGCGGCCACATGCCCGAAATCATATTTAAACATTAATGGCATAAAATTATCCTTCCAATAAAGCCAAATTGATGGACATTAAAACGATTTTCTTGTGTTTTATTTCAATTAGAAGTTCTATACCTCTAAAAAAAACACCCTGTATATGTATTGAAGACAAAAATATACAAATTTCAAAATAAACCTTATGTGATTTTTAGAACTAATCGTACACTTTTCTACTTGTGTGCCTATTTAAGCATAAATGTTTATGAGCAAACAAACAAACAAACATGAAATGCATACGGGATGGCCAAAATTAATTATGCATGTTATCATTTTAGAATATCCAATAGATAATTTAGAGGCAAGGCAAATGCATTAGCGTCCCTTAACTATATTGGACAGCTTTTACCTAGAGTTTTGGATTTCGCCCTATGCGTCTGCTATGTCTGTACAAGTTTTCCCACCGATTTTCGAAAAAATATTAAGAAACAAAATGGCAGGCAAACCCTTGCAAACAAAAAACAATTTTAAAAATCGATCCACAAATGACAGAGTTATGTGTAGGGGTGGCGATTTTTGAAGAAAAAATTATGGGGCCTAGATGCAAGCAAACCATTTCAAGAAAAACGAATTTTGAAAAACGGTTGACAAATGACAGAGTTATGCGTGTACAATAGGGTGGGTAAAAAAAAATTTTTTCACTTTATATTCTGAAAAATTCTCTCCAAGTAAACTCCTTTTAATTTTAATAGGAAAGTCCTCCGCCTCGCAGTTTTTTTATTTTTTCGTTATTATTAGATAGAAAAATTCATATCTCGGTATTACTATTTGGAAAAAAAAATATCTCGTCTCATAAGTTTGTAGGAAATTAAATTCTCTACAAAAAAGATCGTATAACATTTTTTGTAAACCTCACCGTTCAAAAGTTATTAAAAGTTGAACTTTGATTATTTTCTGGCAGATTTCTTTTTTCTTATGAATTTTATAGCTCGTTAACAAAAATATAAAATAAATATTATGACACGTGCACATCATAGTCTTATAGGAAATTTGCTGCTCTACAAAAATGGTCTAATATGATTAGTCGATTAAATTAACTGTTTAAAAGATTATCATCGTCAAACTTTAATGCACACTAAACCTTCTTTCGGTAGCACTTTGCATCTTTTAAGTTTTGCATCTATTTTTCCGAACTCAAAACAGTCCTTATCTAGAAATTCTACCTTTTCTTTTAATCTTTGAAATTTAAACTCGAAATGTTCGCATTTCTCGGACAGGCGGAGATCAAACGTATGCAAACCGATATACCAAATGTTGTAGTTGAATTCGTAAAGTTCTACATCCGTTTGTCGTTTCTTTCTTCCTGTATATTTAGGACGTCGTTCATTTTTCTGTTTCTTATTGCTTCTTTCTTTTGGAAACTATAAGAGTTTATTCGAGAGACAACCTTTGCAACATCTGACACCTCTATAATTTTTATTCTGGTATTTTGAGCACCTACCCCAAGAAAACTACTGCTTCGGCCGCAGCAGGTTTCTAAACGAGATATGCCGTTTATTGTTGTTTCTCCTGCTTCGAAAAGCACTTCGCGCAGGCGTGATTTTTGTTCGCGGTGTCGCACTTGGGTGCTCTTGTTTTTTATATAAAACAGCGCTTCTTTCGAAGCATGAAAAATGCTCTGAAATCAAGTCTCTTCGCATTATTGCGTCATCCAATTGCTGGCTCGGATTCAGAGTAGGGGAAAATGGATATACTTAATTTTCATGGAGTTTCTAAAACAAATTGTACAAAATTGTACGATTCATTTAAAAGTTCCCCTCCCAAAAGCTTAAGCTGTATGAGTGTTAAACTACACTGTAGTTACTACAGACAAAACAAATAGTAGATACGATTTCGTACTCAACATTTGCACGAAAACTGTTCCCGTACTGCAAGATTGGGTAAATGAGAGTGAGTTTGAGAGAAACCTATTCTTCTTCATTTTGCACGAACCAGCCCGTACTTTTTCTTCGGGCAGATTAAGCAAAGTGCATAATGAGTCTACTGATGAGTTGGTAAAGCACCAACGAAATGCTGCATATAGACAATTGCTTAAACTCCAGCAAATAAATTTCATTTAAAATGAAAAATATAATTTTAGTCAACAAAACTACTGACACAATAATTACTAATTTTGCACAATTCAAACCAAAATACATTTGTATATATTCAGCAAAGTATCTAAAAACAAAAAATGCTATTAAAAATCAGTATGTTGCTTTGTAGTTTTTGTTTATTTTTACAACACTTTCATGATACTTTTTTGGATAAAAATTTGGTTTTTGCTGTTTGCGTACTTTTGTGTTTAGTGAGAGTAATTCTTGCTTACTCTCATTTTACCGAACTTTGCCCAGAAAGTACGGGATCGGAGCAAATTTGTGGAAATTTTTTCGTTCCATAGAAATTGAAGTTGTTTCCTTAGTTATTTGGGCCGCTGAACGCGAATTTGAGCTCCATTTTTTGTAATTTTGCAAAAGTGCCTTCATTTTCGAAAATGCACGACATATATTAGCATAACTGGAGAATGGTTGGCCCTATTCAATAAAAAAGCAAAATCAAAACTCGAGAACAAAATCATCTTAAAGCATAGCGAACATTGTTTCGAAATCCGCCCATTAGTTTCCGAGATATCGTAAAAGTTTCAGCCTATATATACTCTTGGAAAAATATATCTAATACAAAAAACGTATCTTTCTGTTGCAATAACCCTTAATATGAAAATATATCCTCTATTCTAGAGTGCCCTGAAAATGTTATTTTTGTTTTTCTTAGTTTTTTCAGAGCAAAGAGTTCTAAATAAAATTTGAATATCTGTAAAAGTTATAGACGTTTTTTAATGATAACTAACGAATTATTTGATGTGAAAAACTTATAAACCACAATAGAACAGACGTAGCTATTGAGCCTCTTAAAATGCCAATTTTTAAACAACGAAGCAAAATTTACGCTATGATTTTTTTTACCATTGTATTTTAAAGTTTTAATTCAATTCCATGAGGCAGCTATACAATATAAAATTGACAATGTTTGAAATGTGCACAAAAATTTCATTAAATTGAAGTACATAATGGGATCGTTCCTATCCGTTTGCCTCTCTACAGAATCTGCCAGTATACTCGTTCATATGAAATAAAATTTTTCCACATCGATCCGTAGATGGAGCATTCACAGAAAAAACTATATCTCATTTTCTGTAAAGGCATTCAATAAAATAGTAAATATTTTGTCTAGGAACGGACCTACAAACAAATTTGTAAATATAGACAAAAATATCTCAGCAATTTCATTGAAAAAAAATTGTTTTTTTTGTGAACAAATTGTTTAAATCTATAAAACAATTTGTTTAAAAATATTTACAAATTGTAAACAAAACAATTTACTAAATGAAACAAAAAGATTTACAGGATTTTCTGAAAAATATCAAACAATATCTTTGCGTGAATAATAATAAAACAAATAGTCTAAGAAAAAATATTGTTGTTCAGCGTTAGTAAAATAGCCGGAATTAGGTATAATACAGGACCGAAAATGCTACCTTGTGGAACCCCAGCTTAAATCATCTGAGAGGGTGCTTAGAAAATTGTCTACCCTGATGATGAATTTTCTTCCAGTTAAATAGCTTTCTAGTAGGTTATGAGTACTAGCGGGTAAGTTTGGTTTCAATTTCTGGATTAGTCCTTCATGCCCTACTTTATTATATCCCAGTAAAAAAATTGCTTCCAATAAAGCAGGTTTCTACTACTATGGAATAAAAGTAGCGCTGACAAACCTGCTGATATCGCTGCTGATTTTTGTATGGCGAGTTCCCGGATAGTACTCACAACAGCGCTTTTGAAGCGCTGAAAATGATCAACATTTTCAGCACTAGAACTAAAAATATATGAAAAAAATGGTTCGATGTGGATTGGCGTCGTTAACGTCATTTTGACATTTTCTTATTTCGTTTCTTTATTTATTTTTATTAATTTCATATTTTTACTCAATGTTTGTTATTTTAACTTCAACTAGTACCGAACTAAGAACCTTCAGGTTTGAAGTTAAATGTATTAATCACTCGACCAAAAACACTGTTGCAAAATGGCACCAAAAAACTCAAATAAATTTACTCTTCATTCTCGCTTAAAACCCTGCTTTGGATCAGCACTATAAAATCAGCTTTTTTGCATAGCTTGTGTACGAAGCTTTTGTATAAGTAAAAAGCAAATACTTTTCTCGCTTTAAAACCTGCATTGTTGTGACGCTATGAAATCAGCTTCTGAAAAAGCTCATATTTTAAAGCGAATTATGAAGTGCTTTATTTCTTTAGTGCATGAAAAAACATGGAAAATTTTTACTGGGATCTTTTCTTCGAATGTTTTTCTAACCACACTCACAAGCCTACACAGAAAAAACTAAATTTCATTTTCTGTAAAGGAATTCAAAGAAATAGTAGATATTTTGTCTATGAACGGATCTACAAAATTACCTCAATAATTTCATTGAAAAAAAGTGTTTTTTTTTCAGTGAATAAAATGTTTAAATCTATAAAACAATTGGTCTAAAAATATTTACAATTGTAGACAAAACAATTTACTAAATCAAACAAAAATATTTACTGGATTTTCTGAAAAATATCAAACAATATTTTTATCTGAATTTTTTTGTTTCAAAATTTTTTGGTGATAATTTTTTCTGTGTATGCGTGCTATGTTGTCTCCTGAAACCAAACTGATGATCTGGCATCCACCCACTCTCTTTCAGTATGGGGATCAACTTACTCCTTATGGGGCCATAAGATTCCAATTTAATATGGTCTTTTCCGGGCTTAGGTATCATGATGAACAATAACATCTTGCATTCCGAAGGATAGCATTTTATTCGTAAAATAGTATTAAAAATTAGTAGAATTATCCTTTTTGATCCAGCTACAACTACTGGCAGCTCAACTATATCAGAAAGTGTGTTTAGAGTAAATACCTTTTCCAAGTGGTTAACGAACAGCATGCCTTTTTCAGCATCAGTTCTTGCCCAGTGTTCATTAATTGTGTTACGAAAATTAAAGAAGAAATCTGCAAGAAATCTACTTGCAGGATTGCAATGTATACCGGCTTCAGTTTACCAAATTCTTGAATATGATGAAAATGTAATTCCTGAAACCCTTTAGTCAAATTACAAAGCTCTGTATTTTCTAACGATAAAATTAAAATAGAATTTTCCAACAATCATTTAAGCATTTAAATAAAATATTATTGCTATATTTTTCAATATGAATATCGTTTGGCAGTAACTTTTGCTTTTAAATGATGCTTATGTATGCAACCACAAACGCATTAAAATTGTAGTTGGTGTTGCACATCATACTCGCAAGTAACCATATACACATTTATAAGTACCTACCTGCAAACATTTATGAAAACACATAAATGTTCCATACATGCTTGATATTATAAATGTGTATGTATAAACAGGACTTTATAGTCGTAAACTTGCATTCTTAAACACAATAGATTTGTGGTTTCATGTTTTGGCTAAATTTCAGATGTTTGCATGTATTTGTATATATCATGCAAATGCTGAAATGTGTGCAAAAGTAAATGTGAATATTTGTAAATTTTCATTAAAGCCCATTTTCCTGAATGCCATGCATTAATGCATCACACCGATGAGTACAACGACTGTGATATGTATGCGAATTAAAATTACGATGATGAAGACGATAATGGCGTTGCTTTAGCTCTATTTGAATGTATTGAAAGTATCCATACACAAAATATCCTTTAACTGTATATAGAGTGCATTGTTACATTTTTTCTTTCAACTCTTTAGAGAAATAAACTACAAAATGCATTTCATTTTATACCAGCAACAACAATAGCAATATGAACAACAACACAAACGTCAACGACAACTGCCATTAAGATTCTCCTTCCGTAACCTATAAGTATGTAAATATTTTACGAAAACTATTCATTTGTTTAAGTCCATTGTACGGTCAGTGACGTTGTTTTATTACGATTTGGGCAAGGACTTAAGGAATTTTTAGTCTTTCTGAGAGGGAAGATTAACTAAATTTCGTTTGACAATTCAATTAAGTTTTGAAGAGTTTGAAAATAAGTTTCGAAAAAAGTTAATTTACATAAAGCCTCATTTAGGGGATTAAAGTATGCAAAAGAGTACCAGGATGTATTGTGAAATAAAGACTATAGCTAATGGATATACATATAAATATTTCTATTAAAACTGATGTGATGTGAAACATGCAGAAGGATATTGACCATTAAATTCTTATTTATATGGACTTTGTGCACACAATGAAATTAATTCAGTTGATTTATTTTCAATCGATTGAAAAAATGAATGCAATTGCCATTCCATTTATTCTAAAATATGTATGTATTCACACAAATTTATCTTTCTACGCTTGAATTTTTCAAGGTACATTTTAAGTACATAATCAACCCAGCAAAAAAATATCATGTATCATGAAGCGCTTCCGAGGATGCTAAAATAAAAGGCAGAGATCTCCCAGTTTTCATAATCTTTCAATTACGCAGTTAGTCGGCTTTTTAACACGAACTTCAAATTAAACAAAATCTTATTCAGTAGCATTCTAGCTTTCAACAAAATAGGTTCTAAAAAATTGTTGGAAGCATTTTTCCAAATAAACACTAACATATTTAAAACATGCTCTCTTTCTACTACATTTCTCACTTATATCATGGAGGATAGAGATTTGGAATAAAACACGATTTGTTTTGCTGTAGTTTAACGATGGTGTAATTGAATAACGCAATAGAACCAATAGATATGATTTTAGAGCATTTTTGATGCTTCGAAATAAGCGCTGTTTTATGTCAAAAGCAAGATCTCAAAAGTGGGACATCGCGAACAAAAATCATGCATGTTCGAAGAGCTTTTTGAAGCAGGAGAAACAACAACAACCAGCTTTTCTCACTTACAAACCTGCTTCGGCCGAAGAAGTAGTTTTTGCTGGGAACTTTAATAAACACGAAACCTGGCGCTTACTTGCGTAGAAATTGGAAATACACCGCAAATTTGATCTCGTTTTATTATGGCTGGTTTTCTCAAGTTCTTATTTTAAAAACTATTTTACAGAATACATACCCAACTAATTGATAAAGTGCGCAAACGTCATTCTAGCAAAGTCTCTCATTAAAAATATACCCACAGGTAAAAGGAAAGCCATAAAACTATCTATGCTTCAAGAAGGCTATGTGATCTACATAGCTGGCCTATCAAGTATTAATGTTATTAGTTGAATTTTTATGGTCAAACAATTAGATCTGTAACGCTTTATAGATCTTTTGATTGAATCCAAATGACAATCCTAATGTAGCCATTCTAATATCGTCCGAATACAATGATCGCATAGTAATTTGTATGTTACTCCTATTAAACTCTAAGATTCTGCCGTATAAGAAGAAAGATTTGGCCAACTCTAAAACACTTTTGTTGAAAATTAGGTCGATAATATTCGGCAACACTTTACAGATTATTATCGACCTAAAATTACACACGCATTATTTTTGAACAAAATGTTTTTACAAAAAAAAAAGAGATTGGCTGCGTGCAGGTTTGAACGGTGACCTCCTGACTGATAGTCTGACCTATCTACCATTCAGCCATAGCCGTATTATAATTAATGTTACATTTTTTCCACTTGGACTAAATATGTGAAATTTGAAAGGTTTTTTCTTTAATAAAATAACTACAAAATCGATGTAATTTTAGACAAGGAGAAATTTTCAACACAAATTTAGACAATATATGATCGTAAATTTTAAGTAATTTAATCCCATCGTTGTATGGCAGCAGACTTAATTTTTAGTGCCTTGTTTATTGAAAGTAAGGCGATATGGGAATAGTAAGCTAATTTGATTTGGTAACGAGATGGTTGATCCCACAGCCGTACTATAATAACTGGACTAGGTGCCAAGTGAGCGAGTTCAGTATTGACAAGCGTGGTTCTAATTAGAAAAAAAGGTATTAAATGTGCATCTTTGGAACTCAATAAAACTCTTGAAATATGCGGTGAGCTACAGGGTGTCAAATTTGAACAATTTTTTTGCCTCATAACTTTTATAAATATTATCCGATTTTAATGAATTTAACACACTCCATCTCATTGATATATTTAATACTTTCAAATATATATTTAATATTTTCAAATATATTTGGCTTTAAATTTTAGAATTTTCTTTTTTTTTGCATCGACTTTATCCCCTGTTTCGTATATATCTCCGGTTATAGCAAAAAACTATTTTATGATTTTTAACAAAATCTTTGATAATATGAAAAAAAACAAAATTTTAGTTATCCAAATTCATTTAGTCGTGAAAAATAAACAAAGTCAAGACTTTATAATGAGAATGGAATATAGCTAGATTTTGCCAAAAATTTAGCTTAATTGTTTGATGTTTTTCTAAAAAACTTTTCAAAATTAAATTCTCTCTTTTCGATATTTCACAAAAAAAAGCCTAAAAGAATGACAGCAGTTCAAATTTCAAATCAATTAAAGCATGAAAGCGACATTCAACATAAGACCAAAATAATTTCTGCGAAATTCTAAATTGATCGATTAAGAGAACAAAACACCCATCGAGTTTTTCAAATTTCTTTACAAATTATATTAGATATTTTCAATGTAATTAATTTGGCTTTTAATTGTTATCCGCCCGCTCAAAAATGTGGCCAGAAGAGCAGATTTTCTAAAGAAATTGAGAAAATTTTCAGAAGCATTTTATTTACCTGCATAGAAATAGTACTGAACTTAATTTTTTAATTTTTATTTCTTTACTATTTTTAAAAAAGCATAGTAATTGCCCTATGTTGGAAAATTTTTAACGATATATCGAGCCCTCAGAGTAAAAGGGTTCCAACTAACATTTTGGCCAAATTGCCGTAGCCAGTTAGAAATGATTCCAACTACGAGGTGTTACAACTTTCGCGAAAAAAACAGTTCCATATGCTATCTTAAAATGAAAGTAACAGCCAAAATTAGTCCTAACTCAAAGATTTGGTTAATATATTGAATTAGAAAGGTTCTTTTTGCAATTAGAACTTGGTTTTACTTTATTTCACATGGACCTTTTTTACTCCAATAGGTCGATATATGGAACAGGCATTTTTGTTTCGAATTTTTAATAAAAAAAAACAAGTAAAGCTAAATGCGAATTTCCAATCTTTGAGAGCAAAATTATATGCGTATGAGTAATATTATAGGACATGATATAACATTACTCATACGCTCTAAAAATTGGACATTATCATCTATATACATATTTAAAAACTTTACAACACGTTTAAATTCATTAAAGTCTTATAATATTCGTAAAATTTATGAGGATTTTCATGGCCAAGGTAGTCAAGTTTGACACCCTGTAGCTCATGCGTGTTTTACCACCATAATCCAAATTAAAACATTCTTAAAGCTCAGGTTCTCCTTTTAATTTTTACATACATCGTTCTGTAATCAGATCACAAGTTTTAAAAATACGCATTTATTACCATTTTTTCTAATTAGAGCCACTGTGAGGCGGTCTGCGTAACCTAAACTATTTTAATTTATGCATAAAAAGTTTCAACGAGAAAAGTTTGACTAAGAAAGACAATGTTAAAATAAGGATGTATCGTTATTTAGTTTAACTAAGGGGCAATAGTTTTTAATGCTTTCACCACCCAGTTTCTGTAATTACAAAAACTGCATAATCTGCATCTTTCCTGTAAACCTTAATCATACTTCGAATGCAAGCCTTCTTTTAACATGCAATCCAAAGAACATTGTAAAGCCCTTAAGGAGTTTATATTGTTAACTCAAAACTACTAACTCTTCAATGTCACTTAAAACTTCAAGATAAGTACTCGAAAAACTCGTAATATATCACATGGACAATACTTGTGCTAACATGCGAGAACAAATGGACTTTCGTCAATGTTTGGTTATTACTCACGTTCGTTAAGGAAACATAAGCGGCTGCTGTCAGGCTCATCATTTTCACTATCATCAACGTCTTCTTATGAAATTAACAAGAAGACTGAAATGACATTTTACAACAGGCACAAGCAATAATTGTCCTAGCGGTAAAATTTACGAGGCATTCACCATATAGACCTTTTTAAGGACTTCATGAACTACATGAACTTCAGCCTCATATGTATAAAACAATTAATTTGGATGAAATGAAATATGTAGTTTGAAATAAAAAAAAGTCACATTAATCAAAAATATAGAAGCCGTCATAAAAATACCGGAATAAAACACTTCACCTGCATTTATGTTAACAGACCTTCCTAGACCAGATTTTCCATCAGGCCTGCCACGTATAACCTGCAAAAAGGACTGCTGAAGAATGGCTTCAATCAGGCCTGTTGAGTAAGGGATCGAGAAAGGCATTGGTCCGCAATGACATCGTATGTAAAAAATGTATGCAATGGGACTTGAAGTACCAGTGCCTGCTATATAAGGCATTCTAGTCGGCCCCTTTATTTCGTCCTTTTACCTCTGGGTATCCTCTTTGCTGCGCACATATACTAAATATATGTGTATTAAATAGCTATAATCTTAATAATGTGATGTAACATAAGCTAAGAGCAGACGTACAATACATACAGGTCAGATAAGCATTAAACTGTATGGCACAAAGGGCTTGATGTTGTTATCAGCTAAAGCTCTGTATAAAAGTTTCCTATTTATTAGTGTAATTTTACTTAAGATCTGTCCAGTATCCTGCGTCCATCAAACCTACCAATCATTCATTCATCAAAAATACCGCAATTTTCAAATCATTCTCGGTTGTTTTGAGCTTTTTTTATCTATGTGTAATTTGTCTGTTGTTATTCGTACTTGTTTTGTAATCATATAATCTGTAAGTGTTTGCTTTTTCCAAATACTAGTGCGGTACAATATACTACTCCTGAATACCAGTTTTGTTGGGCTTCTTTTACCCATATTTGAAGATTTCTCTGTGGATTTGGATATTGTAGAATAATAATGAAGTTTAAAGGAATGTTTGCTTATCTACAGATAGAGAAAAGTTCGTAATACTCTCATAGTAAACGTAAAATGAAGTTATAGTTAAAGTATTTAATCCTTAAAAGTGGCAATACTCGTATGTTGTTGAAATGATACATATATTGGTCAGTAATTTGCAAATAAAATTTTTTTGTTGCGTAATTTTTTGAAGTCATAGTTTTTAGCCAATAAGTTATTTTTTTCGACTTTATTCTTATTCTTGAGATAAGCCGTAACATCAATAAGCTAATACTACAAAAATTTAAAGCCACCTTTTATTTAAATGGTATAGCTCTGTATGGGCGCGAATCTACCTATTTTTCTAATCATAATGTTGTAGTTTTACGGGAAGTCAATATGTGTGCACAGTTGAATAAGAATTGTTTGAGTATAAGTAGCAGAACTACGCCTATTTGAAATGATATTCAACTACTTGACTGGAAACTACCGACTTTATTCGAGTGATCTAAGCGATAAAGAACTCTGATGAGTAGACCGGTAGGTCTCCAAAGATGTAAGCTCAACCCTAAACGCAGGAAAATTTTTCTTTATCTGTCTACATGCTTCACCTGTTTCTCTAAACAAAAAATATTATTTAAAGTGCACACAGAAAAAAGCGAATGTAAAATCAACATGACGCAATTGTGATTTAAAATCATATTAAATTTACAAGAAATAATTTGTCATTTAAGTGTGCTAGTATTTGTTTGCTTTGTTCATTGCTACAGTTCACTGCTGTGCTTAGTTGTGTGACTTGTTGTTGTTTATTCTTACATATGTGGGTTATGTAGACGACAAAAAACGTATTACCAGCAATAATTTACTACTGTTGGTTTAAAATTACCATTGTTTCATGTTAATTTTAAATGAAAAATTATTACTCTAATATTTAATCTCTTTGATTTCAAGTTTTCACTGTTAAAACAACTTTATTACAAACATTACATTTGATTTTAAATAAACATGACTATAACCTTAATTTCAAATAAGTTTTATGTTAAATAATCATTTAAATCATGTTGAATTAAAATTAAATTCGTTTTACATCGATGGGTATTTATTTAGTGTATAGCTAAACTAAAGTTTGAAGTTGTTGTGGGTGCAGTGGTTAGCGCGCAGACTATCATGCAAGTAGCATGAGTTCGAATCTGGGGTGAGGCAGCCAACTAAAACACAAAGTTTTCTGATGTCTCTGCTAATACATATCACGTAAGTAAAATAATTAATAAAATAGCTACATTAAAGTCGTGCATTTTCAGCTTGATATAACTATAATTCAGCAGGATTCTTAGTGTTGTTTCAATATCAAATTCACTTTGTTTCAACTCGAAATTACTTTGATTCAATATGATTTTTCGTATTATTTCAGTATCAACTTCATTTTGATTTAACTGTATTGGAATATTAAATCAACATGAAATATAGTTAATTCAAGATTATTGTATATCATGTTGAATTAACACAAAAAGCATATGAAGCAAAATCACTACCGAAAAATGTTAAATTAACCTGGTTTTCGACGATTTTACATTGAATTTCTTTTGTGTGTTGTTTATAGAACCCAAGCAATCGAATTGAGTGAACAATTCTTATGAAAAGTACTCAGTGTTTTTTTTTTCTGGTTTCCATACAAATTTTTAAATCAAATGGATTTTTTGGGTTATACAAACACCCCATTAACTCAATCCAAAGTAGTAATGGTATGAACTGCATATTATATCAAATATATTGATTTAAATATATGATGTAATAAAATCTCTTTCAAAAGCCAATTTTCATCTAAGAATTCTATAGAAGTAACGAAAAATTAGTTCCTTTGCACTTACTAAAAAAATATAAAAAAATCAAAATTTCTTAACATCAAGAACATTACTTCGGATCTAATAAATAATAGGCATCAAACAATATACATAATTTGGAAAAAATTCGCGAGAAAATACGGGTACCTGCCAAACATCCTTTTTTGAAAAATTGTGATTTAAGCTATAATAAATACCCAAGAGCAATATAAGTTTGCTTGTACACTTGATTTAATTTAAATCGCAGAAGGCATATGTATACTTCCCGTATATCCTTTTTAGAAAATATATGATTTCACATAAACTAATCATCCGGGAAGGACTAAAATTCGCCATAAGTCACCAAATATATATTATAAAGCATATAAAAAATATGATTGTAACCGGTGCAAGGATATAAGTTCTACCCATATATCCTTTTTCTGATAATCTGAAAATCAGAAATCTATTCTATTTTTTAAATAATAGATTTTCTGAAAAAAAAACCACGAACAAAGAAAATTTTCTAAAATTGAAAATGCAGCTTTCAGTCTACATGCGAGATTTTATGATATAAAAACAAGGAAGATGAATATATACATCCTATTTAAAAAACTAAGATTTTAGCCACACTATATCGCAAAAAGAGCCAATGAACAATGGACAATGGCCGATATTAAAATTTGTTTATACTTTTTTTGGCACATCTAATTACCTAGTTTTCTGTGCTTTATAACTCTAAAAAGGTTGGTCTTAAGTAAAAAATTATATGAAAAATGTTTGTAGGAAATTTTGTCACCTTTAAGTCTTTTAAGCAAAATTTTTTCTCAAATTACAGTTTCGTACCTATCAGCAAAAATCTGAAAAATGTCACTTTAAGGGACCCTCGTTCCTTTGTCTCACCCGTTAAACAACGGAACTCTTTATTTTCTTTAAATATATTTAGCAAGGACCAACAGTGCTAGTTTTTAAAACTCCGGAAATTATTTCCTTTGATTGGCCTTACTATGTCTTATTTGACTGGGCTATAATTCATTCAGTTACAAAACTGTGTTTTTACTCCTAAAAAAGATATATAAAAATATATGTTATTTTAAATTTTCTCTTTTTCCTGCTAGCGCAGGACAAAAATAAATGGTAGGCCATTTATGAGCAATTTACCCTTTATTAATGAAAGCTGTCATTAATTTAATGAAAAAATTACATTGAATATTGTAAATATTTCTTTTTATTGAGAAACCTAATTTTACGTATTTTTTTTAATACATATACTGCACTTAAGATGTGTGACGCGGATGCTGTTGCTGACCCAGGGAAATCACTTCAATGGACTTGTCCTAGCTACAAAAAATTTTATGTGGACTTCTTCAAATTTTTCAAAAGTTACAAA
Source organism: Panzeria rudis (assembly GCA_956483635.1). Classification (NCBI taxonomy): domain Eukaryota; kingdom Metazoa; phylum Arthropoda; class Insecta; order Diptera; family Tachinidae; genus Panzeria; species Panzeria rudis. Next base: position 30,903,339 of record OY101449.1, on the reverse strand, counting down.
GATGAGATCAACCAACTTAATAACGATTTCGTATTTCTCAAACCAGACTCTCAAAATTTGGTGAATTATTCACAAATTATCCGAGTTTGGATAATTTCTAAATTACACATGATCTATCGTCTCTCCAAAGAGAAAAAAAAACATAAACAAGTCTATTGTCACTTCTTCAATTTCATGTTCAGCGAAGTCTACTCCTCAAAGTCATGTCGAAGTTAATGATGTCTACCCTTTGTCATTATCATCTTTGAGTGTTGCCGTTTCACAAGACATCAGTAATTTAACATCGAACACAGTTCCATCACCGATAATGTCTATGAATCAAATTTCAAGCAATGCTACTGATAATATCCAAATTGTTGTTCCGCCTAAAAAGAGTATATTCATTTCTCGCTTGGCAAGTGCTACTTCTTCGGATGATGTAGATTATTACATTAAGGTTAAGGCTGGTCATAATGCTAATGTTTCCATTAATAAATTTAAATCTTTTCAACCAAGATCTATCGCATCGTTCAAAATTACTGTTTCTTCCGATCTCTTTCAATATATTATTGATCCAAACTTCTTGCCTGTAAATACTTCAGTTCGAGAATATACTTACTAAACATACCAAGATCTGATAATATTGGCGTTATTCTACACCGTGAAAGGAATATCCCAAAAAATAAGTAATATTGCATTTGACTCATTGTCTTTAATTTATCAAAATGTTCGTGGCTTAAGACCAAACTGTTGAAATTGTATGTTGAAAGCTTTCACTTTAATTACCAGATCATTGTACTTACTGAAATATGGCTTAACAATAATTACCTTAACACTGAGATCTTTTGTAGCAACTATAACATTTTCCGCCGAGATCGTGGTACTTACGGTCGTGGTTTCCTTATTACTGTCGCTAGTAGTTTACCGTCAGAACATTTAAACATAAAATAATATTCCTAACGTGTTCTTACATTCCTCCTTCATCCCCAAAGTCTTTATATATTCAACATGGTGAAGCTATACGGTCTGTTGCTAATTTTGGGTGACTTCAACATGCCTTCTATAACTTGGGATTATCTAGCTGATGACAAATATTACGTTCAAACGAATCTAAATGTTGGAAAGATTTTTTTTTTACATTTTACATGACGTGAGTCTTTTTCAAATAAACGGCATTCCTAACGATTACCCTAAAATTCTTGATTTTGCTTTTGTAAATGATGTAGAAGAATGTTATATCAAACGAACCATGCCCATTACTACTCCTGAGGACCGATATCATCCTACCATTGAATTAGTTGTATCTATTCCATCTGAACATGTATTACAATCATCTGTTACTTCTGTAAAAGTATTTTGCTTTAAATACACTAACTACAATTTATTAAACGAGGTTATTGCAAATACAAACTGGAGTAATATTTTATTATATCTCTCAAGTTAAAATAATGCTATACATCAGATATGGGAAGATTTTTGCAGCAAATTGTTTTCTTTTATGGAGTTGTGCATTCCTAAACAAAAATATAGACCATTTTCTGGACCGCCATGGAATAAAAAAATACTATCTCGTGCTAAGAATAAAAATAATGAATATTATAATATTTTTAAAAGAACTGTTTCTGCTATCGGTCATCTAAAATATTCTGTGAGCCGTGCAGATATCAGATTAAATAAATTACTTAACACAAATTATATAAATAAAATTAAAATTAATTTGAAAACTAATGCAAAACCGTTCTGCAAATTCATTAAGTAATATGTTTTCTGAGTTTTTCTCGTCTAATTACTGCAATATGTCTGATGATAATAGTCAATTATCCATTTCTTTGGTTGAATGTTAACCTATATCCTTACCGGCGTTTGGTAGTTACACTGCATTAAATGGACTGAAAATATATTTAAATTTTCTTATGATTTTGGCCCGCATAAAATTCCAAGCTGTATATTAATTGCTGTGCTGATGCCTTAGCGGCCCTTTTAACACTTCTATACCTTTGTCAGTAAAAGTTTTTAGAGCCAATTATGCTGATGCTGATCCTCTTAGGAGAATGTGTAACACCTTTAACCAATTATACAGACTTACCTTTCACTGTGTATTGAAGATACAATAAATCAATTAGGAAAAAAATTTTCTACATTATGTCTAACCAAAAAGAGAGAAATTAAGCACTCATTACTCATTACCTTACATATCTTATAGAGAAATTCTAAAGGTTTTATAAACGACATTTTTGCTCTTAGTCATTGACGGCAAATGACTCACTAGATAATTTATGAAAATCCAAGTGTACAAGAGTGAATAAACTTCGTTGTAAATAAACAATGAATGGAACATTTAAATTAACGTTGCAAGTAAATCTGACCAAACTTTCAACTTACTAACTGACAGCTTTCATATAAAATCAAAACAAACGAAAATTTTTTTAAATGGAGCTTGATAGTTAGAAATAGCAAAAGTTTTTTTTTGTAGCAGTGGCTCTATCTTGTTTAATCACCCTTGATGTTTATCATACAGTTTCGCTACTTAATAAGTGAATTTATATTTCTTATACTATTTCTAGGGCGAATTTTCTTTCAGTGTTTGTATTATAGTTAAATATGTAGTGCAAGAATTCAAAACCATGCATTGTGCATCTCAATATTTGTTCGTGCTTCAATTGTGTTTTCGATTCTGCCATATATGTATATTTTCTTACGTAGATACATATGTACGTCGGATGTATTGCTGTGGCTACTGTTACGAATACTAGTCGTACATACTTTACTTTTACATACTCTAGGGTACAATTAGACTCTGTATACGTTGACTGCATATTAAGAAATCCATACCTTCTATATCCTTAACAAGTTTAAAGGCTACATTTAAGCTTCAGCCATGTGTGGTAGGATATTTTGAAAATTACAACAAACCTAAATATAAATTTGTTTTGTAGTAGTTGTTTTTCCTCAAGGTTTATTTTGCGAATTTAATGTTTTAGCATTATTCTGCGTAGATGGTCTTATTCTAATACCATAAGTTTTCTCTTGTTTTCTTTCTGGCCTGATTGCACAAGGGAGGACAGATTTTCCATTTATTTTTTTTTATTTTTCCTTTTTTTATTTTTTCTTTATTTAAACGTGTTGAAAAGTATCATACTCCAACAGGCAATAACATTATGGCATGAGCCATGCTGCATGAATCATGCATGTAAACATGGTGCATGTCTTGCAGTTGGTTGCTGCCATTTACAAACGTTCAAACTGTTGCCTGCAACTATTTAATAAGATTATCGCATGAAGACAAATGTCATTTTATATTATTACTATTATTATTATGCAACAACACAAAAGTAGCTGCAGTTTAAAAACAAAACAAAATAAATACCATAAAAAGGAGATGCAGCGAGGGAATGAAAGATAGAGAGAATAAGAGAGGTTTGAGGATTGTGTTATAAAAACTCCATGCAATATTTGGCCACCCAAATGGGTGTTAGATTAGTAAATTTTATGTTTCATTTTTTTCTTTAATCTTTTATATAGACATATTTTTTTTTTAACTTAAGTACATCCATTTCTCTTGAAACGTTTCAATAATTTTTTAGCAAAAACCGAAGGAGATGTCTGTAGTTAGTTCTCCGCTTATGTGGAAAAAAAATTAAGTGTTCATGCAGAATATTGTTTATGGTTTTATAAAAAAAATAAAGATTAGAATAATTTAAGGGATTTTTTATATTGTGGCCATGTACACAACAACGGCATCAGAAAATTACGAAGAAAAACTATGAAAATTGCTTATGTGGACATTTAGTAAAATTTATATCTTTTATCTCAGTACAAGGACAACGAAATCTATAAGTTAAAAGTTTATTGTGAAAGCTTTACAAAATAAATTTGACTTAGGGCAGAGTAGTGTGACAAGTTCTGTGCAACTAATTTTTAACGAGAATGCAGTTTTATTGCGTTTGGAGATATCACAATTTAGTTAGGGGTCATGAGCATAAAAGCCATTGAAATAAATGATGTTGCATGAAGAGTAAAACAAGAAACAAGTATTAATATTTGTGCCATTCATTTTACATAAAAAAACCTATTTTTATATTTTTTTTATTCGGTTTTAGTAATATATCACAATAGAAGTAAGAACATTTTCGCTGATATCAGTTTTCTCAACATAGTTAGTTGATGATAGTTATGTTCTCAGACTACGTACTACGACCCATGGGACTCTTTGTTCAACTTAATTCAACTTTTAACAGCAAAGCCCTTGAGAACGTGAAAGACACAATAAAAGACTTCATAGCTACGATACTGATAAGAACCCCCTTTTGCATATAGTTGTAATAACTCGCCATAGGAAATATTGTAAAACTTGCACACAGAAAAAAATGTAAAATCAATATGTCGCAATGTTGATTGGAAATCATATTGAATTTATGAGCATTAATTTGTTGTTTAAGTGTGCTCTTGGTTATTTGCTTTGTTCATAGCTAAAATGCACTGTTGTTGCCAATTGTGTGACTTATAGTTGTTTTGTTCTTGTTTATTTTGCTCTTCGTGTTGTGTGTATGTGATGCTGACTTAAAATTACTATCGTTTCATATTAATTTCAAACGAAACATTATTAATCTAACCTTAAATCTCTTTGATTTAATATTTTTCACTGTTAAAACAACATTCTTATCAACGTTACATTTCATTTTAAATCAATATTACCATAACCTTAATTTCAAATAAATTTTATGTTAAATCGCCAGTTAAATCATATTGAATTAAAGTATATTTGCGGTTGTTGTGGCTGCAGTGGCTAGTGCGTTGACTGCAACGCAAGTGGCCCGAGTTCAGATCTTGGATGGGGCAGCCAAGTACACCACGAATTTGCTAATACACATCACGTAAGTAAAATAATTGATAAAATTACTAAATTAAAGTCACGTTGAAATAACTTTGAGTCAACAGAATTCTTCGTATTATTTTAGTATCAAATTCACGTTGTTTTAACATTAAATTACTTTGACTCAACATGATTCTTCGTATTGTTTCACTATAAACTTCATTTTGATTTAAATGTCTGTACTGGAATATTAAATCAACCTGAAATGAAGTTATTTCAAAAGAAAACAGTTCTTTGATAGTTGTTGTAAAATCATGTTGAATTAACATGAAACACCTATGAAGCAAAATCACTACTGAAAAATGTTAAATTAACCTTGTTTTCGATGATTTTAATATGAAATTTTTCTGTGTTTACGTTGGGTAAATTGTGATAATAAAAATTATTTAAATTTTTAGCAGTAAAGCTTATTCGAATAAATCGAACGAAATAAAAGTGTTACTCGTTTGCTTGATAAATTCAAAAACCTCAATTTCGATTAATAATCGAGCAATGGAAAAGTTGAGTAAAGTGAATATCTTAGTATTTAGGGATTAATTTCGTGCTTATTCACAATTATAACTCGGCACATGTAAGCCTTACGTTTAGTGTATAAGATGTGTTCAGCACTTTTATGTAAAACAATACGATAAAATTTTTTGTGGAACATTTTAACCGTCTAAAGCTTAGTCGCGTGGGTCTTTTTGACCCTTTCTTAAAAAAAGGGGGGGGGGGGGGGGAAATCTTCTGGAGCGGTGATATAATTTTTAAAAAGTGTAACGTAATATGTGAATAATCCTTTGATACCCCCTTGAACGATTTTTTTCCCCGTTCGCGTATAAACTGTAAAAAAAGTATAGCTAAAAAGCCTTCGTAGAAGTTGCCTCTATGTCTCTTTTACTGCACAATGATAAAAAAACCTCGCAAATAAAAAATTACTGCCTACTAAAGACAACTTCAGGCTGCAAAAAAAGCTATATTTTTAAACTTTAATTTTAAAACAAAACACAAAATATATACAGTGGAATATGTAAAGAAATACAATAGATACCAAAGCTAAATTTTTATTTAAAAATTGTTTCTTTCATCAACTTTTAGCATTGGTAGTTAGAATCTAATGTATATTAAGTATAAACTTTGAATTGGCTACCAATCAATCAATCACTCAATCAATGCTTGTTAAAACAATTATTACAGTTTTTAAATTATTATAGGGCCATGCAAATTTTTCAATTGCTTATAAAATAATTGTTAATTTGAAAATTCCAGGCAATTGCATCAACATTTTATTGAAACATGTTAAATGAAAGAAAAATTAAACATATAATCATTTTGTATTCCCCAAAATCATTAATGTTTTGTTATAAAGAAATCAGAAGAAAAAAAAAGTTTGCTAAATCAAACCAGTAGTCAAAGTGCTTGGCTGTCAATCCGACAATCACACTCTGTCAATCAATTAGTCAGTTATGTTCGTGCTTTTCAGAGTTGGGACATCCTCAGCCATGAACAATGTTTTCACTAACGCTTTAAGCATTTCAACGATAATAATGTTAATCAAAAAGTTATTTGGCCAAAAAGAATAATTTGAAGTTGCTTTAAGACACAGCAGCCATGTAATAACAGCCTTTGCAATTGATTGCAAATGAGTATAAATTTCATGCACAATATGTTCAGAGAAAGTTTTACACAAAAAAAAAAACTTTCTGGTCACTTCAGCAATAAGACTTTTTTACAAACTATTCTTCTCTCTCTCTCTCTCTTAACGTAGTTTTTTGTGTTGAAAATTTTGCAATTTTAGTAAAGTGGGTCGAAGTGTAAGTCGTTGCTTGTGTGCGTTGCTAATGACAGCCATCAAATGCTACAGACATTTGGTCATGAGACTTGTTATGCGATTCACTGGGGAAATTATTTAAACTTTTTTTTTTTTTTGTTGAAGCAAATGTTCCATTTGACAATGCAACCAAAATTTGTATTACGTGTTGCAAGTTGCCAACAAACAAACCATCCATCTAACAAACATTACAAGATTCATAAGCTGGGCCAATGATATTTTACTTTTGCCTTTTTTAAATTATTTTTTCAGTTGGAGACAAGTCATCACACACAGCTAACTCACATTCCTTCATCTGTGGAAGATTGAAAAAATTTAATGCTTTGGTAGCTTTGGCGGTAATGGTTGCATTATCTAGCCCCTGGAGTATAAAAAGAGTCTGGAAACAGTCTTTTAAGTTTGTTTGTTGTTGATAAAATATACAAGTTGCTACAATTGTGTATATATATAAGTGGTGTTTTTTCGCTACTGTGAACAGTGGGAATTAATCGATATTTTCCTAAACAGCTGATCCAATTAATTAATTTCACATGTCCTGTTTCAGGGTCTCAAAACTGCACTTGCTTTGTGGAATGTAAGATCGCTCAGAGACTAAAACAAATATAATCTAGAAATAGTTTCACGCTGAACGCGAACTGTTCTGATCTCTACTGTAAGTCAATGAATTTTATTGGGATGGCTCAACCACACGTGCGCTCTACTGTGGTATAGCCATTGGTAATAACCATGAATCTGGCATTGGACAACTATTAACAGAAATCTCATTATTTGACAGAATTAGCGCTGCTCGTTTCAACAAACGATTTATTGATTTTTGTAAGCACCAATAATTGTGGCACACTACGCTCTAGCTACAATTAAGTAAGCACATATAATAATAGGCGCTCCTGAGAGTTCCAAGTAAAGATTAAACTTGCAACCTGTTCGATATGGAGGCTGTGTAAATGGTTATACCAGCAAAAGTTTAATTGATATCTCCAGTTGGTGGCAACTCGAATAAGGATCCTAATAAGATAACTATAGAAGTACACTCTCTCTGACAAAATGAAGATAATACGTAACATAAACCATGGTTGTGGATATGTTCACTCTGGATCTCTGTCGACTTTCAATTTACAGACCTGCATATACGGAGCTCTGCATAGGAGTAACAATTTGTTCTGCTATAATGGTATGGAGGAAACGAAACCAGGGGCACATTAACGCCTCGGTAAGGTTGGAGAAGTAATTATCTGTGTTAACTCCTATTTCTGATACTATAGTTGAGCTGCCATCAGTACTCGATATACCAGATGTTACTTTAAGGTTAAATATTCGGGAGATTGAACATTGTGTTGCAGGCTTAAATTCGAAAAAAGCTCCAGGCGCTGATAAAAATAAGCAATAATATGCTCTTAGAACTATCCTATAATTCAAAAAAGATAATTCTATTTATTTTTAATAACATCCTGCGCCTCATATGCTTACCTGCAGAATGGAAGGTTCCGCTCATTACTATGATACCTAAGCGATCATACGAAGGTGGAATCCTATACGCTTATAAGCCTATTGTCTAACATAACAAAACTATTTGAAAAGTTATTTACCGGTAAGCTAACACCCATACTGAATGGTTATGGATGCATTCCAGACCACCAATTCGGGTTTTTGAGACAACATAGCACGATCGAACAAACACATAGACTCGTGAACGTGGTTAGAAAAACTTTCGAAGATAAAAAATATTATTCTGCGCTCTTCATCGATGTTTCTCAGGCATTTGATAAAGTATAACACGATGGTTTAATACATAAACTAAAGCAAAAGCTACCCGCAAACACCTTTATGCTTTTAGAAAGCTACTTAACTGAGCGGAAATTTGTTGTTAAGGAAGGTACTTTTCTAAGCCCTCCGCAACCGATTGAAGCCGGAGTTCATTAAGGCAGCATCCTCGGTCCTATATTATATTTGATATATGCCTCTGACCTGCCTGTAAGCAGTAACATACACATATCAACATTCGCTGATCCCTAAAGAAAGCCAGGGGCCAACCGTGTCCAAGTCACCATTTTTGTCGACAAGTTTGGTGACTTTTTGGTGACGTTGTCAACGAATCGTCTACACTTCTTATTTTAGCTTTAATAAGAGGAGAAGTTCTTTTTTGATGTGTATAAAATATATGCAGCTAAACGGAAAACTAAAAATTTTTTAAAAAAATTCTATTTATTTGTCTTAGCTGGTAAAACGTTTCATATGTGTTGACTAGAATCATTAAAATGCACTAGTGAATCTCTGTTACCAGTCTCTCCATATGGTCCCATAAGAACCACCTAGTCTATAGTAAGTCAACAGTTTCGAGGTCAGTAGTGGTATCTTAATGACAAGCACATATTAAATGTCTATAGCACAGAACATTGCCTGGGTACAATTAGTCAGTAGTACTGGTGACAAGATCTATAGTGAATCATTACAATTGTACCATCGACATTTCCTGCAGGGATGATACAGCTTTTCTAAGTGTTCACAAAAGTCAAACTGCAAGATTAAATACCTCAGTTACAAAAATAACTAAAACAATGGCGGATAAAAATTAACGAACAAAAATTTCTCCATGTTGCTTTTACATTGTGCAAATCAATGGCCCAACTGTACCTCAACACACTGAAGTAAAATATCTCGGTCTTCATCGTCGTCTAACATGGAAGTCACACAAAAATGCAGAGGTGACCCAAATGAAACTAAAAGCGTCACAAATTAATTGGCTTGTCGGAAGGAATTCTACACTAAGCATGGATTGCAAACTACTTTTGATAACTCAATTCTAAAACCAATATGGTGCTACCATATCCAGTTATGGGGCGCTGCCCAGGCATCAAAAGTAGAAACAATTTAAAGTCGACAAAATAAAATACTCCGTACGGTTACAGCAGCCCCTGGTATGTTAGAAAGAAGTGAATTCATAAAGATCTAGACGTCACGATGATTAAGACTGTGTTTTCAAAACATGTGACATGATACATAAAAAAACTAGAGTTATACCTAAATCCCCTAACCCGCAACATCACTTACTTTAAAGACCACAATCATCTGAGAAGGAACGACACTCTTGTTTTGAGCCACACAGGAGATATGTGAGACAACTTAAGAACCAACCGCCGAAACAAATATTTTTGTCTTGCATTGGCTGGACTTAAAAATTAAAATTGTAGATGACTTATTGTTAGTTCAATTTTATTGAAGATACAATAAATAGAAATAATCGCAAAAAAATTCCTTAGGAATATCATTGACTCGAAGTCAATGATTGCAATAAGAAAGAAAGAAGAAAGAAGAATGATTGCAAGAAGAAAGAAAAAGTATCTCCATTTTAGTAGTTCTGAGATATTTAGATTTTAAAAAGAAAACAAAACTTAGGAGTGGTAGATGTGAAAATAGAGTTTTTAAGCTTACACAAAAATCAGAAACTCATTCGCAGTTCCGAATTCGCCTTTAGCCCAATTTTGGAATTTTGGCGCTTGTGACTTTTTTTCTTACGAGGTCAGCATAAGTCTTCAGACGAAAATCAGAGAAGCCTTCAATAAGCGCTGGCGATGACATAATACCCATTGATTGAAATAAGAGTTTATGAGCCAGGAATCACTGAGGCACAAAGAGGGTCGAAAACGGACCAAAACGGTAGTGCCCTTCTTTTAAAGCTATCAACTTATTTTGGAAATATTTTTATTATATCCCACTGTGTTGTACTCCTAATGCCACTTAGTTTAATTGAAATGGGTAAATCAAGTAAGAATGATGACAAATTGCTAAAATTATTATTATTATTTTTAAATACTCATTTACACTTTTGTTTACGGAGTAGCATATTTAATCATTCTGCAAGAATATCAACTAAAATTTGTGCGAATTGATAATACGAATATGAAGCTATAAATACTTTTTATTGCTAAACTTAAATAATTCTAATATATTCAGGGGGAACAGGTTGAAGTACATACTGTTTTCAACAAACACAACCCGCGAAGAGATTAAATTGTCTGTGCAAAATACCCAGGGCCTATGCCAGGAATGGAACCCATGGTCTCTGGAGTGACAGGCTAGCATCGCTACCATTTAGCCACGGGGGCACCCATAACGGAACACTTTCATAAACGCTACAACTCAGCCACAGGGGCACCCATAATGGAATACTTTCTTAATCGCGTTTATTCAGATCTAGGCACCCCGAGCGTGCTGCGAAAAAAACTCTACGCCGAATTGTTTGAGGTTCCCAGCAAAAACTTTTATCATTTTTGTAATCGGCAGTACTTTATTAATGGGTTACAAAATAATGAGTGGTACTTATTTGTGTTATTACTATGCTTCAAATTAAAACTACTACTTAGTTTTCTTTTTGAACTTTGGCTCGTTATATTTCTTTTTTTTAAGCCTTTATTAACAACTTTTTAACTTCACGCTATCAAAAATTGGAAGTTACTGATTTGACCGCGATTTTCGAAAATCGAGTTTTCATCAATCTCGACGAGTTGAGGCCATGTTCTGACTATTTTCACAATGATGTCCGCAAGGATGTATGTATGATGGCGCGTGTGTATGTGTGTGTGTATATAATTTCAGAATTATTATTATATATTATTTAACCTTTATTAGTTATTTACTAGGACATTTTTTATATCCTAGTAAATAAGTTAAGAATTGCTTAACCGATCGGAACCAAATTTACGGCATTCTAAAGATATTCACCCGAATTATGTATGTCGAAGTGGAGTTTGTGACTACCACAAATTGTGCTAGAATAAAGAAAAGTTATACATGTTTTCTTTATTATATGACAATTTGTCATAGTCACAAATTCGACTTCGACATATATAATACTTCACTTAGATTTCGTGATATAGTAAATTGCTTGGGATCGGCAGATTTTGAGAATTGTCGAAAATAAAGCTTTTGAAATAAAAATTTTTTTTCAGACAAATTTTAAACTCCTAAACCGACCAAATCCAAAACCTAATCAGCTCTTAAGCTCAGAAAACAACGTCAACTGTTGCAAATTTGATTAGAATCGACTGATTCGTTCGAAAAATTTAAAAAAGCGCTTTATTTTAATAACTCCAAAAGTTTTTGTCAAATCGATTTTTAGGCTGAATTTACTTTTTTCGACTGACTCGAAAAACTTCGTCGGCTAAGAGAGAGAGAGAGAGAGAGAGAGAGAGAGAGAGAGAGAAATTTAGTGTGGATAGCTTTTAGAACAAACTGAATGTTCCAACAGAAACTTAGAGGTATAGGATGGGGGAGACTGGCACTCCCCCACCCCATATATCCTATATCTGCAGAACTGCAATAGTGATGCTCTCTATATTTGATATGTAAAGTCCAACAAAATCTTAGTGAATGGGTGAAGGGAGACGGGTAACCCCCACACAATGTAATTATTATTTGTCCTATATATGTTTTTTTTTAAAGAAAAGTAACACAATCAGGCAATTAATGCCTACCAGTTAATTAATTAATGTGTTACCTTCTTTGGGAAAGGGATAGTGTACAGAGAACAGGTGGTGAAGTGGGAGAGAGATAGAAAGCTTAATTCATTTACAACCCTGCTATTGCGCGTCTTATGTAGAGCAGTGTTGCAAGCCGCTCTGGTGTCAAGTAGAGGCATCGAGTTGTTTTAAGCTGTGTAGCCATTTTATTAGTTCTTTTACTTCCCCGACGGTTTTGCTACAATACCGACGAAGGAGGGTGCTGTGAAGTGCATTAGGATATGTCAGTATTACTCGCCGCCGGTACTGCCAAAGTGATCAGTGCTATGCCTTCATCACTTTAACAGTTCAACAGCAACCAACACAATAACACACCAATGCACATGAGAAAAATGCATGATGTTGTTGGCTTGCCTGAAACTAGTCTCTAACTCAAGACCTCAGCGTTTGTAGTCAAACGCGCTAACTACTCACCCAAGAGCACCCTGCATAGTGAAAGTTCAAACAAAATCTTGGTGATAATATAGAAGGGGAGGGGGTGGGAGTAGACGGGCACCCTCACACAAAGTAATTATTAATTTTCTTATACCAAAGCGATACGTTCTAAATTTGGTGCAACTTAAACTGAGATCAAATTGCACTTTTCAACAAAAACCTGGTGATATAGGAGGATGTGGAGACTTACAGCCCCCATACAAAATAATTTGTAATTATCTTATATCTGGAGAGCCTACATTACGAGACGCCCTTAATTTGATTAATTTTACACTGAGAACAAATTGCACTTTCAAACAAAATCCTGGTGGCATAGGAGGGTGGACACGGGGATAAACATAATTACGTATTATTTGTCCTATATCTTCACAACAATGGGATAGCAAAGCATACCGAGTGAGGTTTAAAATAAATTGTATGTCAAATCATCAATTAAGTCATGTTGAATTAAAGTAAAATTCATGTTTCTTATGATGGTATTCGTTTCGTGTATATCTAAAATGAAGTTTGAAACTGTTATGGCGGCAGTGTTAGCGCAAGCAAGTGGCCCGAATTCAAATCTTAGTTGGAACAGCCAACTACAATACAGATTTTTCTGATGTTGATGTGAATACATATCACGTAAGTAAAAGAATTAATGAAATTTCTACAAAAAAAATTCATGTTGTTTTAACTTGAAATAACTTTGATTCAACATGATTCTTCGTGTTGTTTCAATACTAAATTCACTTTGTTTCAACTTTAAATAAATTTAATTCTTCGTATTATTTTAGTATCAAATTCACGTTGTTTCAGTAATAACTTCATTTAGATTTTTCTGTACTGGACTATTAAATCGACATAAAATATAGTTATTTCAAAAGGAAAAATATTCTTTGAAGGTTATTGTAAAATCATGTTGAATTGACCTTGCTTTCGACGATTTTAATATGTAATTTTGCTCTGTGTAGTAATGAAAACATCGAATATTGCAAAAATCTTCCACTACTAATGTATCCTTTTCGATTAAAAAAAAATTATTGAGGTTTCCCTTAAGTAGCTTCTTAAAATTTCTTTTCCATTTTAGTTTTTATTTTTTATTTTTTTCTTGAACAAAAATTTTTCCAATAATGGTTTTACCAATTTTAGCTTTTTCGCATTTACTGATGGTAGTGCATGTGTGCAGATGTAAGAGCGCTTATGTCAAAAAAAAGACAAATTAAAATACTTAAATTGAAAATGGAAACTTTCCAATTTTTTTTCTTTATTTTGCTTAGCTTATTTTAAAAGTGCGATTAGCTTTAAATGAAGTCTATTATAGCTTTTAATTGGGTTTATGACAAGCTGTTAACAAAAAAGTTGTGAAAACTTTATTTGAAATTACTAAAAGCAGATGGAACAATAATAAAGTTTTTGAAATTACAAGCTTGACATGGTCATTTTCTAGACTAATTAAAATTGTTTCAAATTGAATGTTTTATTTTTTATTCGCTAGTTAAAAATAGAAATATAAAATAAAAATCTTGCAAAGGACACCGGTGCAGATTTACTAAATACAAAACAAAAGAAATTAGTTGCATACAACTTATGAACTAGGAAAATTATATAGCAACATATTTTTCCGAACCGTGTTCCCAAACTTTTGTCACCGCTACTCTCTGAATGATAATCTTATTTATAGTTATCGGCTGCAACATACATAGATCCCCAGTTGCATTCCTTTTACTAAACACCAATCTAAGCCTAGTATTTCCCTACTATACACTTATTTTTTTTCATACTTACTTATTTTTAATTTCCATAAATCAAACTTTAAATCTGTTTAAACTTCAAAATCAGTTTTATTTTTTTAGAAATTAGTATCCACAAGTAATCTTCTAGTTAAACCGAAAAGTGTTAAAAATCAAACATATTAAATTCTCATAAATCATTATAAATTGCCATAAATTCTTGTTTGAAAAATATTCAACGCGCAAGGCGCCACAAAATTTGTTAATGGTTGCAAAAAAAAGCAAAAGAAATAAAAATAATACCATTATGCAACATGAATACACAGACGAAAGGAAAAAAAACTGCATAACATTTCAACCACAGTTTGCAACATATTTAAAAGCAGTGCGAAAATTTATGGCATTTACAAATACAGGCTTCAAAGGAGAAATATAGTAGGGATATTCAGTGAAGAAAGATAATCTAGTCGAAGAGTATTAAGTGGATAGTACTATAAAACCTGTGCAAAAATATTGTTTTTTAATATACATGTACCATCAAAATTAAAAACATGCCAAATTTTTGTGCGCGAAGATATATTTGAACTAGCAGAAATAATACTCATGGTCCTGACTAATTCCGACTGGTTTAGAAAAATCAGTAGTGTTTCCTTTTTAAATTGTAGGAACCAGGAACCGAAAATAACAGTTATTGTAGAACTTTCATTTTAAAAGGTCACAGGGAAGGAACTTGTCTACGCCACATTTTAATGTAGCAATCTGGTTGGAGATAAGGAATAATAGTTAATAACTTTTTATTTTTTGATTTTTTTACAAAAATAAGTAATAATCTTTATCTTTAAACTACTTCAAAAAAAGGTACATTACACGGTCGTCCCATTTTCACCAACTTACGACAACAGCGAGGTGAAGGGCACCTCCCATACAAAGTATTTATTAATTATCGCATATTTGGAATAGTAAGAGTCTACAAACTTAGAGTGAATCATTTTCTAGTCACTGCACGAAATCCAACAGAAAACTGGAGATGTAGCTGAGGGGAATGAATGCATCCTATAAATAAAATCCCCTTTAAGCTGTTCTAATATTGTTATTCTTATATATATTCTATGGTTTCAGAACGCAATGATGAAAAATTTTTTTTATGCAAAATCGAAATTTTTATTTATTTTTTTTAATTTAAAAAAAATCGAAAATTGCAAAATAATACCATTTTTATTCCCTCGCCTTATAGACACATATACCAAAAATAAAATTAGCTTTATTTTACGAAAATCGATGTATATTGATTTTATTCACAATAAAGTGAAATTACCCGATTTTTGCAAAAAAATTAGTTTTAGAGACGTTGCTTCACCGATCTTAGTAGCATAACTTTGACAAAGGGCATCCAATTTCCTTACAAAAACAAAGTAAAAACTTGAAATAAAACTAATTTTAAGCCATTCTAACTTTATCTTTTGATATACTCAATGATTTCGGAATTATTTATACCTCAATGATGAAAAATTTATATTTTTTTAAGCAAAATTGAAAAATTTTAATTTTTTTTTTATATAAATGAAAAATCGAATATGGAAAAAACTTAAAACTTTTATTAACAAATCATAAGGCCACTTATATAGCAAATAAAATAAGCTTTATTTCATGAACATCGATGGATAAGTATTGATTTTATTCATAATAAAGTGATATGAGCTGATTTTAACTAAAATTGCGAATATTTACACTGTACAGCAACTACTTCTAAAATAAATCCCAGATGTAAACTTTCAAAACTGCGATACACGGTGATTTCTTTGAAAAAAAAATTGATTTTGTAATCGCAATTTTAGCAAAAATCATGTGAAGGAACTACACACAGAAAAAAAGGAATGTAAAATCAACATGCCGCAATTTTGATTGGAAATCATATTAAATTTACAGGAAATAATTTGTCGTTTGAGTGTGTTAGTGTGTATTTGCTTTGTTCATTGCAACAATTCACTGTTCTGCTTAGTTATGTGACTTGTTGTTGTTTATTCTTACATGTGTCTCAGCGAAAATTTACTGTGCTGGTTTAAAATTACCATTGTTTCATATTAATTTTAGACGGAAAATCGTTAATCTAACCTTAAATCTCTTTGATTTAAACATTTTCACTGTTAAAACAATTTTGTTATAAACGTTACATTTCATTTTCAATCGAAATGACTATAACTTTAATTTCAAATAAATTTTATGTTAAATAATCATTTAAATCATGTTGAAATAAAATGAAATTTTTTACATACGATGGTATTTATTTAGTATATAGGTAAAGTAAAGTTTGAAGCCGTTGTGACTACAGTGGTTAGCGCGTAGACAATCATGCAGGTGGCAGGAGTTCAAATCTTGGCTGGGGCAGCCAGCTACAACACAAAGTTTTCTGACGTGTATGATGCAAACAACCATCACGTTATTAAAAGAAATATTAGAATAGTTACATTAAAGTTATGTTGTTTCCGCTTGATATAAATTTAATTCAGCATGATTTTTCGTGTTGTTTCAATATTAAATTCACGTTGTTTCAACTTGAAATAACTTTGATTCAACATTATTCTTCGTGTTGCTCCAATATCGAATTCACGTCGTTTCAACTCGAAATTACTTTGATTCAATATGATTTTTCGTATTATTTCAGTATCAACTTCATTTTGATTTCACTCTACTGCAATATTAAATCAACATGAAATATAGTTAATTCAAAATTATAAATTTTCTTTCAAGATTATTGTAAATCATCTTGATTTAACATGAAACACCTTTGACGCAAAATCACTACCGAAAAATTTTAAATTAACCTGCTTTTCGATGATTGTAGATGAAAATTTTTCTGTGTGTAATCTTGATATTTTTGTGAAAAGCAACCTAGCTTCTATATTCATACAACGATATCGAAAGAGTGCCTTCTTTCTACAAAAAAAAAAGAGTTCTTTCGACATTGTTGATTAGGCAGGTAAATTAATGTGAGAGGACACTTGAGCAGTCTGAACAAGACTATGTCATCAAACCCGTTGGGACCGGAAATTTGTTCCAAAATTACAAAAGTCTAAGAGTCTCGTTTCACGATAATTCCTCCGTTAACTGACGATTTTTTATCATGGTATTTATTGTATGCTAGGATTTTTCTACAAGTATCTTATTATCGTTTATAACACACAAGTGAACTGGTAAATTCAATCTGCGGACTTTGTACCAGTAGAGCAAGGCCGTGCATAAGCAAATCTATTTTCAGTGAAAATTATTATGTTTTATATTACATCTGCACAAGAGCATCCCTAATTTACAATCACGTCTGTATCTCCGAGATTACACACACAATTTCTTAACGCCAATTTAAACATTGAACACAAAAAAATCATACTAAAACTAAACAGCAGAAAAGGCTACGATGACAAGCAAGTGGCAGTAAAACATAAATAAATAACAGAGTTTGCCGATACAACATGTTTAGTCAAAGCGTTGCAAAAGGATAACAAAAAAAACTTCTAGAAACGCAGTATTTACTGACAAAAGCGCCCCTAAACATGAGCAGAATAAAACGCATAATACAACCCACTTTTTTGTTTTTACAAATCACTCCTGCCTTTGGTAGCTTACTTCCAGGCAATTGCTTAACTAAAGATTTAAATCGTTTTAGCAGGAAAAAAAGGCAGTCATCGATCTATTACTTTGAAAAAATGAAAGAAAAGCAAGAAATAAGGCGCTAAAAAAGACTTAAATAAACTTTACTATATTTGTTTCACTGTTCACATACAATCATCTTTCTTGTTTGTTTTTTTGTTTTGTCTATGACTGACTGACTTTCTTTGACATTTAGCTGTCGTTTTTACACTCATTGCCTAACAATGATTACTATGCAGTTGTTGTCGTCATTATTTAAGTGCTGGCGGTATAAGATGATTTTGACTTAGAAAGCCCACGCACGTCGTACATCATCACTATTATTAAACATGGAAATAGTTTTTTTCTCAGATATTTCAACACTGCTACGACAGTGGCTCAAGAAGTCTACGTACGCTAAACAGCGTTAAACCTACTTTATAGAAATTGAAATAACACGTCCGATATTTTAGCATATAGTAGTAGTGGAATATCTGCTTTAAATCTAGGATAAAAGCGATAGGTGAAAAGAACTTTTATTTCTTTATACACTAGCTTCTCTGGCTATAACATGATACGTTTATTTCGAACTACTGCTGCCACTGCTACCACCCAGCATTTCGGTAAATAATTATTAAATAATTTTTCTGAGTCTCATTAATTACCTGATTTTAATTAAATAACTTTCAAGCAGTTTGATTCGTAAAATTTTATACGAATACCAGAGGGATACAATTCACTTTGCCATATATGAACATATAAGAACTAGTTACTATATGGACCTTTTGTCATCGATGAAGAAATCTATTGTTGTCATAGTAAGATTACCAAAAATTAATAGTCAAAAATAAAACTTCCTAATCTAGGACAATTTACAATGCCGAGTTCATGGACCAACACCAGAACAGTTGGGAATTAAAATGCAAAACTTACAACAGCAAAGATTTTGTTTTTCTCCTTATTGCTTTGCCTCTGGTTTACTTATAGCATGCAGTGACTTATTCATTTAGTTAGCCGTTTTTCGATGTGTTTCTTTAAGTATGGTTATATCCTGTCGTTGCTGTTATTTCTCTACAAGATTTATTGACTTGCGTTTATCATTGTTATTACGTGGCACATCAGATGATGATGTTGCTGCTGCCTCTTTTGTGAGTCGTCATCTTACACTGTATTGTGTCGGTTTAAAAATATATAGAATATTGAAGACAATTTCCCAGCAAGCAAAAAAAACTTGGATTTAACTAAAAATATAACAACCCGACTAGAAACTTTCATACAAACACATTTGGGATCTGACTGGGATCCCAATACCGATGTAACGCAGCAACGTATTTGGGACCCGATTGGATTCCTGTAAGGAAATATCAAGATCTTGCAAAATGTTGCTAAAATCGGGAAAATATCAAGTTCTAATATTGAATTCAAATTGCTGAAGCTATACAAGGGACAAAAGTATGTATCTATCACCTCTGTTGAAGATGAGCAAAAAATACGATTAAAAATCTGTGTTAGGTTTTCCCAACAAGTTCCCAATAGTTTCCCTCTTCGAATGAACTTATGTTAAGTCACTAATTAGTAGATGGGCTATTCCAACAAGTTCCCGATCTGATCCCAAATGGGGTAACCCTTTTGGGTTTGCCACATGCATTCCCAATCGAGTCCCAATATTAGTATTGGGAAAATTTCTAGTCGGGAACGTATTATTCGAGCCCGGCAAGCATAGCATGACAAAAATTTTTTATCCGCACACATTTGGGATCCAACTGGGCTCTCAATCAGTATCTAACGCAAAAACGTGTTTGATATCCGATGGGTTTCCTCGCAAAAATTGATTAAATCGGAAAAAATAGCAAACTCTAATATTGATTAAAATTGCTCTAGCTGTTCTAGGGCCAAAAGTAAGCTACAATCACCTCCATTGAAAATGAGCATAATATATAATTAAAAAGCTGTGCGAGGTCTTCTTAACAAGTTTCCAATAGTTTCCCATTTGGATGGACTTATGTGACATCACTATCCGACTAGAAATTTTCATTTCGGATCTAACTGGGATTCCAATTACGATATAACGCAGAAACGTATTTGGGACCCGATTGGTTTCCTGTGGGGAAATATCAAAATCTTCCAAAAATTTACTCAAATCTGAAAAATATCAAACTCTAATATTGAATTAAAATTGCTCAAGCTATCCAAGGGATAAAAGTATGTAACAATCACCTCTGTTAAAAATGAGCAAAAAATAATATTAAAAATTTTTTTTAGATTTTCCCAACAAGTTCCCAATAGTTTTTCACTTGGAAAGAACTTATGTTAAGTCACATCTACAAAGATTAGCTATCCCAACAAGCTCTCCGCAAGATCCCACATGAGATAACAAATTTGGGTTTGCCACATGCATTTCCAAGCGGGATATAATATGAGTTTTGGGAAAATTTCTAGTCGGGTAGCACTGGTTTACAAATTTTCAACTTTTTATCATTATCTCAATAATAGGTGAGACGCTGAATATAAATATGGCATTAATTTAGTTGTTTTAGCTATTTCCAAAAAAGGATGTATACTGTTCAAAAACTTGGGCAATATTAAACATTAAAAAAAAATCCTACCATTTGAAAATATCAATAATATTTCATGCTGGTAAGTCAGAAATCAAATATTTAAAAAAGTTGAACATGATGAGAAAACACTTAGTGAAGGTCCCAACCATTGTTTCCGAAGATAGTCTCAAAATGGCGACTCATCTGTTAATTGGTACAAAGTAATACGATTTTCTCTAGTTGGTTGTTGCTGCCTTCGCTGGCAGTGTCGTCTAGATGGAAAAGAGCTCTGAAGAGAAGACGTGGTGGTCTCGAAATAACTGATGTCATTTCAACCTTCCGCCAAATTTTTTTATTCTTCAATATTTACGTGCTTTATTCACGCAAAAAAAACATGGTTGAGGCAACCATAATCGAAGAGCAACATACTATGATTGAATATATGGTTAAAAATATGGTTAAAAAATCTGTTTTACATATAATATGTCTAAAAACAACGATATACATACATATGTATATATGGCTCAAATAAACCATATATATGGCCCGAAATTACAATATATGGTTTGAAATAACCATATATGTATATGGTTAAAAACAATAAACAAAATTATAATATATGGTTTGAAATAAAATTTTTGGGATGATGGACTCCAGTCGTCTCTAAATCAAATCGCTACAAATTTTTTAAGTATGTAACTTTTTTTAAACGACAATTATCTATAAATAAGTTAAAGAAAATCAAACTGACGACTGGTTGGAAGCGAGTTTTTAATACTTTACACAGCTCTCCCGAAAATTTTTGTAAACGATTTAGGCGGTTAAGGCAAGTGACCACAGATATATGGTTCAAGACAACCATATATATGGCTCAAAATTACAATATATGTTTTGAAAAACCGATATAAAGTTCAAGACAACCATGTATATGGTTGCTGACACATGTTTTAATTACAATCGGCCACGTTCTAAAACCATTTCGCATTGAAATATTGCAGCTTTTCAGTTAATTTGTATGTTTCAGATGTTAGAGAGATTTTATCCGAACTAAGCTACAAATGCACTAAATAATCCGAACACTGTTTTTCGTTTTCAAACGGTGTTCACAACATTGCCGAATATTAATTGATAGCATTTATCAGTTTTTGTTATTTGTAATTAATTTTTTATTTTACTTTTATTTTTTTTTTTTCAAACCAAGCGACACACAAAAGCACACCAACCAACAGCATTCAAGTAAAACAAAAAACTGAAAAAAAGCATTCAACCAAGGGATAGAACCAAAACTTTTTTGGCAGCAGAGAGTCATGTCTCTTTTGTGACCAAAGCTTGATTGCAAGTAAACTGTTTTAAACTAGTATGGACAAGAATCATATTTTATTGTTATAGAACCATACTGTTGTTGAGTTTTTAAATATACCATGGCTGTAGCTCGATTTTCGTTTTATAATAATATTGTTAAATTTAACCATGTTGCTATTAATATGAGTGCTAATAATGTTTTTTGTCGTAAACTAATTAAGGTTCAAAATTGTTTAAAACAATAATAGCTTATTTACTACAACCATTAGTTATATCGGGAAACATGACATTGTTGACGCAAGCATGCCACAACAATATCTTTTCTTTGCGTGTTCTTTCTTTCTAAAAAAAAATTAATTAATCGAAAGTTGAAATTGAAAACGAAGTTAAGCCAAACTAATTAAATAACTTTGGGTATTTCCAAAAATCTTATCTGAATTGTACAAAATTTGCAAAAACGTAAAGTAATTAAAAATTTTTCAAATCCTAACGTCTGTAACACCATAAATTTTGATCCGATCATTGCAAATTATGAATTGGTTGACAGACGCAAAACATATTTATGGAACTGTGCAAAATCTCAGTAATTTTAATAAACAGTTTTCAAGATTTTTTTAAATAGCTTAAAAAACTGCTAAAAAAAACACATTTTTTACGAATATCTCGAAAACGCTTTTTAAGAGAAATAAATTAATTTCATATTCATGTTCAGCAGCTCCAAACTATCCCCTCTTTTTTAGGCTAGTTTTTTTTTTTTTTTTTGTTGCATAGTGTAATCTGTAGATGGGCTATCGCAACAAGTTCCCAGTCGAGTCACGAATGACGTAAACTTTTGGGATTTGCCACATGCGTCTCCTAGTGAGCCTCAATATGTGTATTGGGAAAATTTCCAGTTGGGAGATTTCCCTTTAAGGAATGATTTGTTTTTTCAGAAACGTGGGTTTTACAAACGCGAATGTGGTCTGGCCAGTAAAGTATAAAATGTGTTCAGCACTTTTATGTAAAACACCACAACTGACATTTTGTAGAAAATTTTAGCCCGCTATATCCCCGCTGAAGTTGAGTTTTTTGCTGTTTTTTAATCGACTTCGAAAAAGGAGGAGGTTACACTGCTCTGCAGAAAAAATCGACTGTATAAAAATATATAAGTATATTACTTTTTTTTTAAATCTGACGGAAAATTCGCTTGCCTGAAATATTGATTATCATATAACTCCGCCATTTATAGACCGATTTTGAAAACGCTTTTTTTCAAGTGTATATTTGCAGTATGGTCCCATTGAAATCAGCCGGACAAAAATTTCGTTCAATATATTGATTATCGTATAGCTCCCCCATTTATGGATTGATTTTCAAAATGTTTATTTGAATTGGCATCTAATATTTAGCACTACAAAAAATTTTGGATTGGATCTTTGTATTGAAGTCGGTTTTTTTGCCAGAATTATATTTTATGTATTTATGAAAGCGACAAAAGAACCCATACAACGAAAATTTATGGGTTAAAATGTTTCACAACTGCGTTTCTCGTAGTGGTGAACAAATGTTATACTTTAAGCTCATTTCGCACATTTTGTCCGAACAAATTTTTTGTCCGGTAAAAGTTTATTTTATATGTGGCTTAACGTTCTCTTCTTGAGAGAGACGTCAACTTAAATATAAAATAAATTTTGTCAGGACCAAAATTTTGTTCGGACAAAAATTTTGTTTGGACAAAATGGGTGAACTCAGCTTCATACGTAAGGCTCACAAGATTTTCTATGCCCAGTCACTATAAGTATGTGCCAAGGGGGTTGGAATTTATCTAACCCTAAAATGAATCCCAGATCTAAACTTTCAAAACACCGATACAAGTATACATTTTTTGGTGACCTTCACCAGAATCAGTCGTTACAACCTTGCGATTTTTAACAAAATTTGATTATGTTGAACAGTGTTATCCAAACATAATGCCTTTTAAGCTGGACCAGAGCAACTACGCCGTCCTTATATTAAGGGCTCAGCTTTCGGCCAGATAGCACTGGCTTATGCTATGATAATCTCAATTATTTTCGCAGGATATATCGTCCCTACCATGTCAAAATATCGAATATGCAAATCGGTACTTTTAAAAGGAGCGCAGAGCTCCGTCAATTGTAAACTCAAAATCAGTGTATTTCATACAAATTTGAAACATTTCGAAAAGAAATTTTTTACAAAATCGGCCTATTATATTTTAATGCCCTGTTTTGAACTTTTTTCCACTTTACATTCTTTAACCCTCCGATGAGTGACAGTTCTGAACTTCACGGCCGTGTGAAAAGGTCCCTACGGACCTTTTTTGTAAATCATGTTTTTTTTTATATAAAAATTTTTTTTTTTATTTTTTTTGGTTCTATTGTTTATAACTAAATTCTACATACAAAAATAATTTTTCAAATAATATTTCAAATAATATTTTATTTACAAGCTGAAATTAAAAAATATATTATTTGTGAAAAAATGGGATTCGGAAATACCGAAAACCCCAGGATTCAAAATTCAAAAATTCTGGGATCCGGGATTTATAAAATCCCGAATTGTTCTGCTACGTTTCGTAGAATTGTGGTATGTATTCAAAGCTGACTAACGATTTTGCCTCATATACTTATATTTTTTTATATATTTCAAAATATTGCTGCAGCCCTGTGTCGGTTTTTTTACATAACTTTTATTTAATTTTTAAGCCACTACTTACTGGGTTGCCGGTTATCTTTTCTTTGCTCTTCATTTATTGTCATTCATCAAACAAGTGAAAGAAATATACAATTTAAAAACAACAAAAAATAAATAAAAAATATTGCAAAAATACACAATTGCTCTTGTGATAAATGGCACTGCAAGACACAGTGGTTTTTTAAAACAGTTTATAGCAAATTTTTGTAATAGCTTTTTTCATCGCCCGATGAAGTGTATTGATCTAAAATTAGATTATCGGCCCTATTCTGTAAACCGAAGGCGAGTAAATTTTTCGTTTTCCAAAAATATATAATGGACCTATATATATTTTTTAAATCGTATGCGTGCAATTCTCATTTCAAATGCTTTTTTCGTGTCCGTTGAAAGTATAGTAGAATAATACATAAAATAAAAGTGAAGAGCGAAAGTATGTTTATACTCTCTTCATAGAAAATGGCTTGTCCGTAATGCAAGCTGTTGATTTTCCACATAAAGAAAGGATGAATTTTTCCAAAAACGAGATTAAACTTATAACGAGTTTAGAACATTTTTGCATTTGGTTCTCTTATTTCACAAATCAAATTTTTAACATATAGTAGATTATATATGATTTTTTAAATTGTTGTTGTCCGCAGTCTTGTGTATTGAACGTTATGCTTTTTTAGTACGCTACATTACGCATTTTAATTATTGCACTAAAATAACAGTGTACACACAAAACAAATATACAAGAACTGTATTCAATAACACCATGTTATTGAAAAATATATGAATTTCAATAACATTTGTCTTTAACTTAATATAATATTTCGTTGTATGTATTTCTTTCCCATGCCGGTCATATCTTTGCTTTTCCTATATAAGTACTTAAAACAAGTTTTATCTCATAAAAATATAAAAGGGATATGGCTCGGCTGTAGAGAGCATGCTTTACGTCTAGGAAGGCCGGGGTCGCATCCCAGCCATGTGAGAATTTTTTTAATATATATATATATATATATATATATATATATATATATATATATATATATATATATATATATATATATATATATATATATTTTTAAACAATTTTCTTATTAATATAGCGGAATTCTTCATCACTGGAAATTTGAAAAAAAGAAAAATTTTTTTATGTGTATGTTTGTACTTCTAAATATTTAAAATTTTTGTGAACTTTGTTATATTGCAAAACGTTTCATCAATCAATCATGGTTTGTATTGAGTGTTATCCAATTTTTTTTAATTTAATTGAATTTTTTATTGAATATCTAAAAAGTTTATGTCAAAATACATCGAAAATTATACATTTCAATTATTATAAATTCAAAATATAGTGTGTATTCTAAAAAAGATATTGAATTCGTATAAAAATGTATTGAGCGTTACGTTAACAATTTCTTAAATAGAATGTATCTATAAATTTTAGGATGGCAAATAAATGTTAAGATCAGCGGAATGGTAGAAACGATATAAAGAGCATTATCCGTTTAGAAATTGCTGATTTGCTTTCAAAAAATGTTGCTTCTACCACAGTTTGTGTTGTTATATATTCGAAGAATGTATTAGCTAGATCATATTTTGCAACGAATAATTAATTGAAATACACATATCTTGTAACATTGTTGGTAGATTTTACTAAAATTAATCTTATTTGAAAGAAGACTTATGTGTTGTTTCCACAATGCAAACAAGCACTGCTTGTCTAAAATTTATATCAAAAGCACTCAGTTTTTTGAGTGATTTCCATATAAATTTTAGACAAGCAGTGCTTGTTTGCATTGTGGAAACAGCACATTAGTCTACTTTTGCATATTTATAAATATTTGTAAATAATTATTTTAAAAGATACAAGTTTTCTATTTTTCCATGTGAACTCAATTCAAACTTGAAAAATTGGCCATGACTTTTAATTTCATCCTGCGATTATTAGAAATTTTTTGCTTTTAGATAGTATACGAGTATGTATAGTGTTTTCAAACCCTATACTTGTTGCTTTTTTATACAAAAATCAGTTCCACAACAACTGCGCAAGCAAATTTAACGCTCAATACACACAGAAAAAATTATCACCAAAAAATTTGCAAACAAAAGTTTGTCTAAAAAAAAATCACATTTTCAGTAAATTTCTTTACATAATCAATGAATTGTTTGTTTGGCTTTTATTTGGGACGCAAACACAAAAACAACAAGAAAACTGTGTTGTAAGAAAACCACCCCGATGACGACATACACACAAGTAACAACAACAACAATGATAGAAAAAGGAATGCGATTTTACCATGTTTGTTTACTAAAGATTTTTGAGCGAATCAAATCGTTAATATCGTTGCATTGATTCTCATTAATTTTTTTACAGTCTTTAGATAAACATGCAGACTTGAACACATTTAACAAAGTGAAATTTCATAAATGCTTAATGGATGACGATGCCCGAGACAAAAATTTTGTTCGATATATTACAAAAAATCCAGTAAATATTTTTGTTTGGTTAAGTAAGCTATTTTGTGCAATATTTGTTAGTATTTTTAAAATTAATTGTTTTTTTTTATACATTCATATAAAAATATTGTTTGATATTTTTCAGAAAATCCAGCAAATCTTTTTGTTTGATTTAGTAAATTGTTTTGTTTACAATTTGTATATATTTTTAGACAAATGGTTTTATAGATTGAAGCAATTTGTTCACTGAAAAATGAAATTATTGAGATATTTTTGTGTATATTTACAAATTTGTTTGTAGGGCCGTTCCTAGACAAAATAATTACTATTTCATTAAATTCCTTTACAGAAAATGAAATTTAGTTTTTTCTGTGCACTAAAATTTTTAAAATTCTTAAGATATAATTTTATTTCAAGATCCACTGAATGACGCGAAAACTATGATATGAGCCCTACCTTCTAATATTGCTATTAGTTATATTGGTAAACAAAAAAAAAACATTTAGAATGAGAATCACCAATATAATAAATTAATTTCTGATATGATATTTAAAACTCTAAAAAATATAAAACTACAAAAAATCTGCAAAAAATTTTTTGTTACTGAATTTCATTTTTCTAAATCGAGTCGTTTAAAGTCGACTCAATTTACAGACCAGCCAAGTACGTATGTTAAAACAAGGTTCTTGAACACTCTTTATATTATCAAATGCAGTTATTGTTATTGATTCTACCTTTAGGATATTTTTTTTCATATTCTTTGATTATTAGCTAATCAAAGTAATCAGCCGATGATCAACGATTTATCGAATTAATTTAAAATATAAAATAACTTTTTAAATCACTGTGCAACATTTCGAAGCAGTGCCTGTGCTTAAATCGAAAAACACAAGATAAAACAAAGATTTCAAACAGTCATTCATTCAGTCATTTTTATTTTGCTGATGATGTGACAAGCGAACAAAACAGCGCCATCATTTTACGAATACAACAAAAAACGGATGTGTCACATTAGTCCAGGAATTGTAAAGGAAATTAAGTTAATGAATCTTTTGGTTAGAAAAACTCATCGACAAACGCCATCACCATTTCATGAGAACGATAACAAACAACCACAAAAAAATATTTATAAAGAAAACAAAATACTATTTTATCATCTTACAGTAAATTGGTTTTATTAAAATTGTAATATAGGAACGAATGTAAAAAAAAGTAGACAATCGATTTGAATGAAGAAAGGAACTAAAAATAATGGCGTTAGTAATAACATTTTTATCTTATTCAGGCTGTTTAATATTTAATTTCTTTTCTTGAGCATTAATCATATACAAAGATAAACTAATCAAGTATGTATTGAAAAGAAAAATGTTCTTATGTATTTGACTTATAATTAGAATCTACTAAAATCTGCTATTTCGCTCGAATAGATTTGATACTTCATAAATAATCAACTCTCAAATAGGCGACGTCATTGTTAATCCATATGAGTATTTAGGCCTATATACGGATATAGGCCCAAGATTGTGCTGACGCAAGAATTAAAGCCGGAAGACCGTAGACAGTGTGCTAAATGGCTACTGGAAATATTGGCTTGGAGATCTAGCTTTCGGCTAGATCTCCAAGGCTATCAATTGAATAATGTGCTATTCCATATATAATGGCATAAATGTAGCTAACAAAATAAAGCTTCTATCAATTTGACATATGACACCGTTTTTGTTTTAATTAATTTTTTTCAGATTCTCATCTGACCACACCATAGTTTTTCGATCTATCAAATATCTTGTGTGAAGAAATTCATAGGTATATAACAATATTCTTACCTTAACTTCAATATAATTTTATTTCCAGTATAATTTTAAATTGCACTGAATCGTTTTTACTTACCTGAAATTAGACAAAAGAAAGGGAAAATAAGTACATATATTTTATGGAAATTATTTTATCATCAATTATAAAAAAGCCACTACAGATTGGTTACCCTGTAATTCGAAACTAAATGATCGGATAAAAATGAGTGAGTTCAAACAAAAGCACTAGCATCTAGGCGCACGGTAGTACGCCAGGTCAAGTTCGGGCCACACATTATGTATATTTACACGAAACCATTCGAGCTGTTTTTACACCCCCTCTAATACTGTGCACCACTTAATCATAAAATAATGAAACTTAAAACATACAAAGGTCCCTACAATGGTAACCTCATAGCTGAAATTTTAAAGCTCTAACATAAAAGTTTCCCGAGATATGAAGGTGTCAATAGTGCATATTTTATTACATATTGACTGACTGACTGACTGCCTGACTTACTGGCTCATCAATATTATTGGACACTTCCACTATAGCTAGAAAGCTGAAATTTGGTATGCAGGCATTGGTGAGCAATTAACCAGAAAAATCTGAAAACGGGCACTTTTCACCTATGCGGAATAGGGTTCCTCTTCTATGTATGGAACACTTCCAGTATAGCTAGAAAGCTCAAATTGAGTATACAGGTAGGTAGATCCTGATGAGCAATTAACGAAAAGTTTTGGAAAGAGGCACTTTTTATCTAGGGGGGAACAGGGTGCTGCTTCTTTGTATGGGGCCTTTCCAGTATAGCTATAAAGCTGAAATTCGGTACACAGGTAGGTTCTGATGAGCAATTAACGAAAAAAATACTTAAAACGGGCACTTTTCATCTGGAGGGACTAGGGTGCCTCTCTTTGTATGTGGCACTTTCAGCATAGCTAGAAAACTGAAATTTGGTTAGTAAAGTACTAAGGAAAATGTGAAAACGGGAATTTTTCATCTAGGGCGGGGGGAGGGCTAGGGTGTCCCTTATTTATACGGGGCACTTATTGTACCAAATAAAAGCTTAAAAAGAAGTACAGAGATCCGCACAAAAACCTAAATGTTAATACAAGGCCAAGCTCCTATCCAAAAATTTCGGCCCTAAAAAGCAGTGGGATCAAAATAAGGAAGAATTTCTTGATAGGTACAATAATATCCCATTTC
Source organism: Panzeria rudis (assembly GCA_956483635.1). Lineage (NCBI taxonomy): Eukaryota > Metazoa > Arthropoda > Insecta > Diptera > Tachinidae > Panzeria > Panzeria rudis. The sequence continues at coordinate 30,873,418 of OY101449.1, read as the reverse complement.
TACTCAACCTGTTAGCTTGGCAATATTTTTGTTTGCCTTTCTACTATGGGAAAGAATTATGGGAACATTTTTGAAAAAATAGCTAAAGCAATGGCGCATAAAAATTAACGAACAAATATCTCTACATATTACTTTTCATTGCACAGAGAAAAATGTCCGCCTATACAAATCAATAACTAAACTATACCCCAATACACTGAAGCTAAATATCTCGTTGTTCATATTGATCGTCGCGTAATATGGAAATCCCACATAAATGCAAAGGCGGCCAAATGAAATTAAAAGAGGCTCAAATGAATTGGCTTATTGGAAGGAGTTCTACACTATGCCTGGACTGTAAACTGCTGTTATAGAACTCTTTTGTAATCCCAATATGGTCTTACGGCATCCAGGTATGGGGCACTGCATCGGCATCAAATATAGAGAAAATTCAAAGGCGACAAAATAAAATTCTCCGTACGATTACAGTAGCCCGCTGGTATGTAAGAAACCAGAGCGAAACACGACTGTGTTTTCAAAACATGTGACAAGATATATAAAAAAAAACTTGAGTTACTCTCAAAACCCCTAGCCTCCAACATCATTAACTTCAGCGGCCACACTCGGCTGAGAAGGAAGGATACTCTTACTCTCAACCAAATAGGAGGGACGTTAAAGACAACCTAAGAACCAACCGCAGAAACAATTACTTTTATCTTGCATTTTCTGGACTTTTACGGCCATGTCACAGAGTTCAATTCCGTTCGGAAACGGAATTCAATCCACCCCATTTTTTGTAGCAGCTGGTGTCTAAAAAAGAAAACTAAAATACGCAAATTTGTCAGGTGTGCCCAGACTATTGGCGGCGCTGATATATTGGGGTATATACCGGCTAGGGCTTGTCATCTTGGGGTGGATTGAATTCCGTTTCCGAACGAAATTGAACTCTGTGACATGGCCGATAATGTGAAATTTTAGAGTTAAGATATGATTACTTATTGTTAGCTCAATTTTATTCAAGATACAATAAATATAACTAAAAAAGAGTCACAGTTCTGAAGAAGATAGAGGAAAATAGGGAAAAAGCCAAATACATATCACACAGGAAAACTGGAAGCGAAAGAGGCGTTCATAGCAACGTTAGGCAAGTGCTTTGACATACTTAATTGCAAGTGTGAGATTAAGCTATGCTCAGAGTTTCAGGCTATATGTCCTGGTGGAACTGGCTGTAAACATGAAGTTCACATCTACTGCTCTTGTTTTAAAGGTATGAAAACCCCTGTCAAAGAACTAGTGTTTATTTAAAGTCAAAGAGAGAAGTTTGGATTTGTTGGACAGCATCAAATTGGATTCCGAGATCTACGTGACCACAGAAGACAAGTTAAAAAGCAGAGGAGGCAAGAAGATGACTTAAGGGGCTATTCGCATATTACCTAACGCTTCATGGGGGTGTGGGGGAGGGGGGTGGTTAACGATTTTGTACGGATTAGATAATTTATACTGAAAATTTCGTTAAAAGCGTTCCAAAGGGGGTAGTGTTAAGTATTATGTGAATAGCTCTTAAGAAGAATTTCAGAATATCAGCAGAAACAGAAGGAAGACTTAACATTACCAACAAGTGAATTTAAAAGATGAACAGCGAACTGGCAGTTGAAAAATCTGAAGAACCTTTGCAGATTTCATGTGATGATTTTGATGTTGCTTCAACTTCAAGAACAGGTCATTACAATACATTACAAATGCGCAATGTTGCATTGCAAAGTATATGGTATGGTATCGGTCTACGTTCTACATTTGCCATTACAACAGCTACTTTTTTGGTTGGTGGATTAATAACAGTAGGAGATAGGAGACTTGTAGTCGGTCACAATAAAGTAAAGAGAGCACAAGAAAAAGTTGTAAAATTGCTTTATGAAGAATTTCATGATCGATGCCAAACACACAACATTGAATGTATCTTCTTTGATGGATGCAAAGATTCAACAAAATTCCTGTTAGAAGCAGATAATTGAAGTCATCAGTTACCAAGTATTGTGAAAGAGGAGCATTATACTGTTTTTAGTGAGGCAGATAACGAAGATAATACCTGATAAAGTTATTGCTAAACATCATGTCGATTTCTTAAAATCAAACAGCATTGACAAAAGCTTGCAGGCTATTGGAGGTGAAGCAACCAATGTAAGCACAGGCTGGCAAGGATGAGTCCTCCACTGGGTTGAGGCAAAACTGAATCGTAAACCCATCTGGATGGTTTGTGCTCTTCATACTAATAAGCTACCTCTCAGGCTAATGGTTACAGCATAACTGCGGCATATGGACTGGTGTACTTCCAACAGATCTGGCACCACTATTATAAATTGGTCCAGTAAGCGACTCCCGGTGGTTAACAACTGCAAGTAGGATTTGTCGCACACGAGTTTCAAAATATGGCCTTAAAGACAATAACTTGAAGATGTTACAATTTCTTAAACAATATATTGTCGGCGTTTACTATCCCTTCTGGTTAACAATTAAATCTAAAATCTCTTGGGTGGAACGACCTCACCACATTCTTCTTTGATTAAAGTTCCTAAGATCTAAGAAGTAGGCTGTGCCGGTATTGTTTTTCCACCAATCCAACGTTAATCGTGGTTGGCCCCTTGAAAATAATGCTTTTGATATTCCTTTTGCAAAGAAAACGAAAACTACATTTGGCATTTTATTCCTATTGGAAAACATTATTTAATGTCTCAAAGTTGTAAATCCACATGAAACTGTTGAAACAATCATGTATCTATCTTACAATGAAAGACAGTTAAGAACTTTCAATGTTATACAAAATATAGATGACAATCTTAAGTAGTTACATGTGACCATTTAAATGTGCAATCATCATCATCATCATCATCATTACTTTTATCATCTTACTTTGAATGAACAAGAGAGTATCATTAAAGCGACCTTTTCAACATCAATTGCAATTGCAGCCAGGATGTGTTAAATTTAAAAGGTATAAGCAGTAATAATAACAGTGATGTGACAATAGCAAGGTGTCACACCTGAGTATGATGATATTATGCTTACATTTTGAAATTAGTTCATTGAGTTAAAAAGCAAGAAAAATTAAATAAATAAAATTCACTGCACTCTTGTGAACATCATCGGTATGCTCTTGCATCCATAAAAGCAAAGTGACACAAATACATTAAACATTTTGTCAAATGATGACGACATCGTCGAAGACGAAGAACAGGAAAACAAAATCAAGACACACATTTCAAAAGTGATTCTATTGGCATAATGTACTTTGTTATCGTTGCAACGCGTTTGGGGGCAAAGATGTGGAAAAATAGCACTGAAGTCTATTTATTATTTGTAACAGAAAATGAGTTAAATTCCCAACACAAACACACTTGGAAATTTTCACTCATAAGTATCATGCGTAAAATGCTAGTGAAATACTTGCCAGATATAACACAATTTAGTTGTAAACATTTTTTCTTAAAACACTGGTGAATGTTGTTGCAAGCGTATTTGAAAAACTGTTACAATTACTTCCTTTTCCTTTCCAAAGTGATTTCCATTTAGTTTTTCTTTCGTTTCGCACTAGTCCTCTGTCATTATTATACGTTCTATATAGTAGGTGACACATTTTTGCAATTCCTTCATATTTTGCGTGTCAATTTTCAATCCATGCACAACAACATTTCATCACTCATGAACATAAGATGACAGACACTCCCACCCCAGGATTTTCGTTTAATGTTACGTACATATATTTAATGTATTTTCAAATGTATATATTTAGCTCTAATACACACATGTGGTTTTACTACTTTTCCCTGTCACCCTCTCTTTTTTATTTAGGTTATTCATAATGTGTGGTATTTAAGTCGGAATATGCATGTCTTTTTGTGTATGTTTGTGTGAATTTCAGTCAAATGCTGCAAATTGCTGTTATGTAAATTTTGATATGTTGCATGAGTGCTTGCAACTACAAATAGGGAATAAATTTATGGATTTTTCAAGAAAAGTATATTTAAGATTGAATATATTTCTTTGAAAGTTTTTACGGGATTTATGACCTAAAATATCTGAAATATCTATATTATATCTGATAAAATATGTTGGTGGTAATAACGAAAGAAAGCGAAAAAATGCAATTGTAAGTTTTTTCCATTGCGACATAATTATGCACGAATAAAATATTTATACGTTTCTGGACTAGATCTAGCATTAAATATACTAAAGTGGCAACGCTGGCATCAAGAGCCAAACATTCCGATCTGTACTTTAATAATTACTCTTTTCAAGTATTACATAAAATTGGAACGCATAGGCGGTACATACAAACATACATACTTACATATGAGGAAATCCTGCGTGACGACCGCTACACTCGTACGCGTTTTCAGATTTAAATATAAACATTTTGTTGGTCTTTCAAATGAGATACCTTCAACTTATGCATAGCTTTTAGCGAAATTTAATTGTACTTTCGAATACACTATGGCCGGAAGTCGAAAAGATGCGGCAAACAATATTTCCCGACAAGATGGTGTCACCAAATTTGGTATGCAGACTTCACTGCCACAATATAGAATAAATAAAAAAGTGGGTTGTTCACATCACTTTTTGCAATGGCGCACCTATAGGGGGGCTTTGCACATTATTAAAGTGATTATTTTTATGCCGAGTCTTACACAAGCACAAACTTTGCTTACTGGTAGGCAAAAAAGTATATGAGAGTTTAAGTCGTAACTACTTACAATTTGACTCGATAAATACTTATTTTTGTTTGAGAAGTCCAAAAAATAAGGGGTACCCCTCACAAATGTATTTACATCGTCACAGCAATTAACTAGCTATTATTTGGCTTACTTGAAGCTAAAAAAGAAGTAGTGAAATAAACAAATTAAAATAAAAACCAATGTTGTGTATATATGTTTTATTTATATTTTTTCAATTTTATTTTATTTATTTTTATTTATTTTTTTTTTACCCAACTGGGATACGAACCTGTGCCCGTTCACATATGAAGACAAGAACTTTACCGAATGAGGTATTATTGACTTAAAAGTTCAAGCGACAAAAATTCGTTTTCATATACAAACATATGTTGACTTAAAAAGTGGTTGTCTACTTATTTTATTAACACATATCAACAAATGGTAACTACTTTCAGATAATGAGAAAATTACGTACTAATTTTATTAAAAAATAAGTAGCAGAAGCATAGTAATAAGATAAATAAGTACCACTCATTACTTTGTAACCCATTAATAAAGTAGTAACGCTTAGAGAAATGACAAAAGTTTTTGCTGGGATCTTGTAAGCTTTGCATTTGTGGTATAAAATAAGTTGAGTATTTTTATGGAAAACACAACGAGAAACAGTTTTGTAGAACATTTTAACCTTCTAACTCTACGCTATATGATACTTTTTGCCCTCTTCTTCAAAAATGGCAAAAAAACCCTATTTAGCGGTGATATAGCGGGTTAAAGTGTTTTACAAAAATATTTGCCACAAAACTCCACTACACACGATAGAAATCATTCAAATCTTAAAATGTTAATTTCGTACTTATTTACAATTAGTACTCGGCATAGCCAATCTGGTAAGCCTTACTGGCGGTCCACATTAGCCATGAACTTGGTATGAACATCATGTCGAATATCGCATATGGCTAACTTAGACCGCTCATCTCCATGCTTCGTCCATGCTCTGACATCAATGCCCGAACATATGGCTGAGCATCAATGTTCGCCATGAGATACGTCGTCAACAATAATTTGCAATAGAAAGAAAAGAGAGAGAACAAAATTGGTAAATATTCCATCTTTTTGGACTACCACAAAATGCATGATAAAACAGAACATGGACATCACACGTATTGACCACAACAAAGAAGTTTATGAGTTTTTTACAGTTGCTCTGCCGTCGTCATGTTCATGTCATGTTCAAGTCGAGTGCTCGTGAAGACATAGGATTACGTTTAAGATATAACATATGTTCAGCACTTTTATGCAAAACTTCACGAGGAACATTTTTGTAGAATGCATAAGCCTACTATGTTGCCTCTGAAGGAGAGTTGTTTCCCCCTTTTTTACTAAAGGGACAAAAATGCCCATACAACAAAGAGTTACAAGATTTCCTATGCCGAGTTACTCTGACTATGTGCAAAAGTGTATAATTTTAGAGTTTTCTACCTTGAATGTTTCTAAAGAAATACCAAATTCTCTTTAGTTTGCAGTTGTTTGGAAAAAATTTTAACACGACATAAAACTTAAGTTTCCCAAAATAACTACATGTAGGAATCCCCTTTAGAGTCCGTGGAAGTAGGTTCTACTTTACAAAAAACATGATCCATTAAAAACATCAATATGAGTACTAACAATAAACATTTATCAAATATGTTTTCCAACAATTAATATTGACACCTCGAAATTAGGAGCTATATTCACAGATTTTTTTTTTAATAAAAATGTTTTAATTTTGTAAAAATTGTGTTGCTTCACAGCTGATAATGTGTATTATAAAAAAGGTGAACATTGGCAGCTTTGTACACATAAGCACAGTTACCAGCTGTCATATCTTTTTAAATTTTTTCTTTTCAATATATTGGGAATTAAAGTCTATAAAAAAAATTATTTAAATCTAAAGTTGGAAAATTTACTTTTTGCCGCAAAATTTGGTAATTTGGTCATAGTGGAATGGCAGAAAATACACAGCTTTGTGACGCACGCTACAAAACTTTGAAAGTTGAAATGTGTTTTCGTAACTTTTAAAGAGTTTTGCATAATAAAGCACACAAAATCTAATTCATAAAAGAAAAAGGAATATAAGAAAATTCTAAAATAACATGGATTTGCAGCCAACAATATTTTCGATTCTTTTCATAAGCCGTGAACCTTTTGTGACAAACGCTACATTTTTTCTTAATAGCTATAAGTTTTTAAGTCTATAATTTATATCAAAAATGTGTTTAGAAGAGTTGTAGATAATATTATTATCTAAAAAAAAGATTTAACAAAATGTTCATATTCCTTATAGTTGACGAGATAATCTAAAAAAATAGTCACTCCTTTATTTTCAAGATAAAGGGCATTCCCGAGCATCTCCGACGTCGAAAATTCAAACGGTCACATATGTAACTAAATACATGTTATATATTAAAATGCAAGTTTGGGTCTTTTCTTCGGTGTAGGTATATCCCTGCCATTCACAAAAGGGTCATACAAAAAAATTCCTTTATATATTTTTAAGTTAAATAGGTATATAGCACATTATTCCATCAACATATGTAAACAGTTTTAACAACCAATTCTAAGATTTGCCTATATGCATATATGATACTGTCAGAAAAACATTTTTCCAAAATCTTTATTGATCACATATTTTTCCTTCGCAAACTACTATCGATTTAAAAACAAACACACGAAAAAATATTATTATATCTGCATTAGAGCAGCAACAAAATCTTGTTATTTTTGTCATTGTTGCCACTGCACCATAATGTTGTATTGAAATGACAATTTAATCTATCATCATTAAATTATAACTTCTATTATTAATATTATCGTTAAAAACAGCCATAAAAACAACAACTTAGCAGCATCATCATCATCCTAATAATAATTTGGCATTTGTAGAGAATCATCATTATCATTCATTGTTGCAACATTTTTGATAGTGACAAAGAATATTAAGTATGTATTTTATAGCCTTCGTATACATGCATGTTTATATGTTCATTAGAGTGGTAGTTAAAAATTAAATTTTTTCCGACCATGCTGCTTTTGATGAAAAAATCATAAAATTTATTTTTTGTTACAAAAAGAACACGTGCCGTGCCGAAAGCCGATCGAAGTTTATTTTTTGATTGAGGAAAACTAACTTTTATTAATCTTAAATTGTTCATTATATAGAGTTGATGAGTTCATTATTGAGAATTAGAGATGAGCGATCCCGTCATTTATAAAGAACATCGTGAACAGCGAACGTGATATAAAAATCACTATTACTTAAAACTGTTACAGTGATCACTGTTTTTTTTCTATACGAGTTTTTCTATACAAATTGTCAGTAATCATACGCCGTAAAAAGCAGTCATGAGATAATGATGAAACAGAACAAGTCTTCAACTTCAGGCAAACGAATTTTTCCATACAAATTGTCATTAATCATATGCCGTAAAAAGCAGTCATGGGCAGGGTTGTGAGATTTTTTCCGACCTATTTCGCCAAATTGATTTTAAAAATCGGCAAAAGTCGCCAAAATAAGTTTTATGTAGTTTTTCTTAATATATATTCGATAATAAATTATTTTTAAATAATACTTCTTTTAATATAAATTTTTATAAAATAATCGTATAAAAACTTAGCAGAAAATCGCCAAAAGTAGAAATAAAATCGGCAAAAATTATTTCTTGTAAATTTTTCTCATCCAAATTAAAAACCCATTAATGACTATAACTAATATAAGAAAAATCATCAAAACCACATTGTTTTAATTTATTGTAGACGAGTTTTGGGGGGATTTATTTTTGAAAATACTCTTTCAGTAAACTCATTTTCCAGAATTAGAAATATTTTTAACCAAAATTTTATTAAAAAATAGCCATAAAAATCGCCAACAAATTTATTTATCGCCAGAAAAATAGCCTTGTCGCCAAATCAAAAATTTAGACGCCAAACAAGTTGAAAAATCGACACGTTTGGCGAGAAATCGCCATATCTGACAGCCCTGGTCATGGGATAGAACCTTTTTTTTTTTTCGAGAACGTTTTTTATCATGCTCTCAGTTTTAACCACTAATTCTCTCAACAATGTTGCCGTGTTTTAATAACATTTCATACATTTTTCATACGAAATATAAGAACAAAAGAAAATAAACAATAATATAAGAGCATTTTGAAGCTACTGCCGTCGATTTAGTTTTGGGCCTGTTTATTTGTCAGCGTTTTTGCCTGAAGTTGCAGACTTAGTTCTGTTTCATCATATAGAATCTATTTTATTTTGAGAACTCTTTTCTCATGCTCTCAGCTTTAGCCACTCATTATCTCCACAATGTTGCCGTGTTTTAATATAATTTCATACATTTTTCATACGAAATATAAGAACACAAGAAAATAAACAATAATATGAGAGAACTTTAAAGCTGCCGTCGATTTAGTTTTGGGCCTGTTTATTTGGCAGCGTTTTTGCCTGAAGTTGCAGACTTAGTTCTGTTTCATCATATACTTTCAATTTTAAAAAGAAATACTAACAAGGAAGGAAGAGAGAGAGAGAGAGAGCACAAGAAATGGCAACATTGTTCGTTTATTGTTATTGTACGCAAAAAAAACTTTATTACCCATACAAGCAGTGAAATATCATAATTTTGTGTATGTTAACAAATAGGAAAGAACGACTTCGCAAGAATTAGTAACTTGACAAATTTGTCACAACTGTGATTCGTAATTTTTCAGTAACAGTGCTTAAATCACAGGTACAGAAATATCGCTAATCTCTATTAAGAACATCTCCATAAATATATATTTTATGTAAAAATTCATTTAAGGCCCTTTAACGCGACAGCGCGACGCAAAGAAAGTTATTGTGTTTATCAGCCTATGTATGTATGTGTGTTCCTTTGCGGCACTATATTAACCGAACGCGTACACCGATTTTCACGATTCTTACGTCAATCGATTCGTCTTAGTTCGGGAGTGTCATTAAAGATATGACATTAGTTAACATTCAATATGGCGGCCAACAGACGCCATTTTGTTTATACGAAAATAATAAAAAGTTGGCGAACTATATCAAAATGAGTATCAATCGACAGGTATTTGAAAATCATCTTTAGGTTTCGCTTATGATTTTTAATTTCGATTGACCATTTAGGATCTGTGACGGTTTAAACATTTTTTCTTTTTTTTTTACGCAATCGGGTTTTTTGATTTTTTTAATTTATGTCTTGTTTAGTATAGAGCTTCATTTTCTTGTTTTCGTTACTTTTTCTCAAATTCGTCTACTTAAGATATATTTTGAAAAACAACGGTTTTATCAATAAAATTTTCGGGCTTCAGAAAACAATTCATTTTTAGCGACCACTCTAATGTGCATACATGGTATGTTAAGCATAATGTAGAATAACTATGTATTGTGAATTATATTAATATTCATCAGAAATTTAATCAAGTGTAAAGCAACATGATCGTACACACAATTTTATTTCACAATATTATATTTAAAGCGAGATTCTTACACATTTTCAATTCACAAACGATAAAAATCCTAAAAAAAATAACATGAAATTTTATAGTGTTCAAATAATATTATGATTAGTTTATATATTAACCATATCTTTTTGGCGAACATGAAAATATGCAAAATGAATTTAGCCAATATTGGCAGCAACATGTAAAATCATAGAATCAATTTTGTAATTAATTTATTTGTAAAATGATATTTTAAATATAATTGGTGGCTACACTAGATATGTACATATGCGTATGTACATGCCATGTTATATTGCCATAATGTTGTAAAATTGTACATAAGTGTTAATTTTCAATTAATTAGTAAAAATAGACATATGAAATTTTTGGCATGTGTTATTCAATATTTAGGTGCTGAACATTATACATTTATTATATATTATATATATTGAATATAATATAAATCATTTTCTAAGCTTTTGTGCTATTAATATTGCGGGCGAGCAGTACCCTGAAATACATATATAAATTTTTTTTGATAATTTTAATATAATAAAGGTCATGCGACTCTTTTCATACGATAACTTGTGTTGTTTGACTTTTTCACACTTCTCTTTTAGAGTTCCTGCAGACAGAAAAAGAAGGAATGTAAAATCAACATGCCGCAATATAGATTGGAAATTATATTAAATTTACGAGGAATACTTTTTGTTTAAGTGTGTTGGTGTTCATTCGATTTGTTCATTGCTAGAATTCACTGTTGTGCTCAGTTGTGTGACTTGTTGTTATCTTTATATAGCCGACAAACAGCTGACAAACATCACTTTACCAACGAAAATAAAATTGCCATTGTTTCATATTAATTTTAAAGTGAAAATTATTAATCTAACCTTAAACCTCTTTGATTTAATATTTTTCACTGTTAAAACAACTTTGCTATAGATTTACATTTCATTTTAAATCAACATGAATTTAACTTTTATTTTAAATAACACATCTTTACAAAACTGCGATAAACTTTTTCGTAACCTAGAACTGAAAGGTGTTTCTTTAGTTATTTGCGACGCTGAACGCTAATCTGCAGTCCAATTTTTTCTAACAGCTCTAGTTTTCGCGATATAGATTTATGTTCAAAATAAAGGCACTTGCACGCCTTATTATTAGTTATTAGCATAACTTGAGAAGGCTTTAAGTAAAAAATAATAATAAAATTCGACAGCAAAATTATCTTTAAAACGAGTAAACATTGTGTCTAATTTTGAGCCAAAAAATTAAAATTTTATACAAGTTTTTAATATTTGTGTTTGTGAAACTTCATAAAAAATTAAATAGCAGCAATGAACTAGTTTCTTATCCAGTAGCATGTAGCTAAATATATTTCAAACGACATGAGGCATTTTTTTTTAAATTGATCCACAATTTTTGATTTTATTCACTGAGAGTGCGATTGGCTAAGTAGTTAGCGCGTTTGACTACAAACCCTGAGGTGTTGAGTTCAAGACTAGTTTCAGGCAAGCCAACAATATCATGCATTTTTCTCAGGTGCATTGCTGTGTTATTGTGTTGGTTGTTGTTGGACTGTTAAAGTGATGAAGGCATATCACTGATCACTTTGGCAGTACCGGTGGCGATTAATACTAATATATCCTAATGCAATTCACAACACCCTTCTTCGTCGGTATTGTAGAAGAACCGTCGGCGAAGTAAAATAACTAATAACATGGCTATACAGCTTAAACAACTCATTGCCTCTACTTTACACCAGAGGGGCTTGCAACACTGCTCTATAATAAAAACGCGCAATTGCAGAGTTGTAAATGAATTAAGCTTTCTATCTCTTTCCCACTTCACCACCTGTTCTCTGTACACTATCTCTTTCTCAAAGAAGGCAACACATTACTTAATTAGCTGGTTGGCATCAATTGCGTGATTGTGTTACTTCTCTTTATAAAAATAAAATAAAAAATTTACTGGACGAACTGAATTGATAACAGTTTAAATTTTTATATAACAGCAAAAAGTCTATCAATTCATTAATATGCAGTTTAATAACTTAAAAAAAAGATTTAATTCTCGTATTAAATTTTCACGAAAAGTTGAAAAAATTTAAATCACACTCAACAGAACCACCTGACAAGTGATGATAAGCAAAATACACGTGAGCACTGACCATGGAAGTGTAGCGGCTTCTGAAAGTGGCGCTACTCTGTTCTGCTGTGTACGTTGAAAAATTAGGTAGATGTTAATTTTTCTCTTATTCCTTGGAATATTAACCATGCCCAATTCTTTCTTAATTAAACGTTATGAACCTTAGCCTAATAACCAATTTGGATTCACAAGCAAATACGTTCGAAATAATCATATTAAAAACATGTTGTAATTTTACGTTTTATTGCTCCTTTTTTTCTTTTATAATATAAAATTGTTGATGTCATCACTTTTAATTTTATCATTATTAATGCTGTCATTTTTACTATATGTACGTCTTTTGCAGTTTATATATTATCTTCGTAGTTTTGTGAACATTTCCATAATTTTTCACATTGTTTTGGGAAGAAATATACATATTTCTATAGAGTTGTAATATGTAAATATTTTCTTTGAAATAAAAAATATCACAGGCAATGTGTGATGTAGTTACAAAAACATGCTCGTTTAATAATGTAATTTCTGAAGAATATTTTGCAAATAATATTTCTGGAATTTTCTATTAGCATGTCTGTCTTATAGCTGGTTTTCTTATGTCATGCGAAGAAAACACCCCTTTTATCGTACAAATGAGAAATATTTCGCGCCCCATACACACTGTTAATTCGTGTAACTTAAAATTGTTGATGTTACGAAAGATATTGTATAAAATTATTTTCATATGCTTGTTTTATATTTTAAAATGATATAAAATAAAACGATAAGCATTTGCATGTGTATTTTTTGAAAGCAAATGAGCGAAGGAGACAAGAAATGAATGTGTAAAAAATATTTTTGTTAAGTATTTTCAGATGTAACATTTTCCCAGAACTCAGAGGCTTTGGTGCTTTTCTTGATTATTAGTTTTATTAAAATTATTTCTGCTGAAAAATATACATACTTGAAAAATATTAACAGATTTATCCATGCTTGCTTTATTTTTAATATACGCTGATTCTCATTCTCAACATACATTTTGTGTTCTTATTTATGTTTCCTTTTTTTTACCAATGTAACTAATACATATATCTATGAGAAGGTAGGACTCATATCACAGTTTTCGGCTCATTCAATGGATCCCGAAACAAATTTATATTTTTCGACTCTTTTTACATTTTTATGTCTTGAGCGTTACATTTGATTTCGCGGTTGTTCCAGGAATGATTTTTGCGACAAAAAAAAATAAACCATAAAAACTAATTAGGGTTTGAAAGCACTATACATCTACTCTACAAAAGCTAAAAAAAACTTAATAATCGCAGAACAAAAGTTATGACCAGTTTTTCAATTCTGGATTGAATTCACATGGAAAAATAAAAAAATTGTTTATTTTAAAATAGTTCTTTAGAAATATTTATATATGAGCGAAAAGTATGCTAACTCTTCTTTCAAATAAGGCTAATTTTAATAAAAATCGACCAAAAATTTACATTCTTCGAAAATATAACAACTCACAGTGCGGTAGAAGCAAAATTTTTTCAAAGAAAACCAGAAATTTGTAAACAGATAATGCCCTTTAAATCGTGTGTACCCTTCAGCTGCTAACTTAACTTTTTTAACGTTCTAAAATGTATAGATAAATTCTATATAAAAAAAGTTTTACGTAACGATCAATACATTTTTATACGAATTCAATATTTTTTTCACACCACACACTTTAGTTTGAACTCAATACAATTCAGATACATAATCTTTGATGTATTTTAACATATCCTCCTTAGGTATTCACCAAAAAATTTCAATTATACTAAAAACATATGGATAACACTCAATACATTTTTTTGCATACAAAAGATGATTGCTTGATGAAACTTTTTGCAATATAATACTATTTAAAGAAGTTCACAAAACCTTTTAAGTATTTAAGGCCATTATTACATCTTGGCAATACGCACAGAAAAATTTCCATGTAAAATCGTCGAAAACGAGGTTAACTTAACATTTTTCGGTAAAGATTTTGCTTCATAGGTGTTTCATGTTAAATCAACATGATTTACAATAATCTTGAAAGAAATTTTTTCCTTTTGAATTAACTATATTTCATGTTGATTTAATATTCCAGTACAGTTAACTCAAAAATGAAGTTGATACTGATATAATACGAAAAATCATATTGAATCAAAGTAATTTCGAGTCGAAACAACGTGAATTTGATATTGGAACAACACGAAGAATCATGTTGAATCAAAGTTATTTCAAGTTGAAACAACGTGAATTTGATATTGGAACAACACGAAGAATCATGTTGAATCAAAGTTATTTCAAGTTGAAACAACGTGAATTTGATATTGGAACAACACGAAAGAATCATGTTGAATCAAAGTTATTTCTAGTTGAAACAACGTGAATTTGATATTGGAACAACACGAAGAATCATGTTGAATTAAAGTTATATCAAGTTGAAACAACATGACTTTAATGTAGCTGTTTTATTAATTATTTTACTTACGTGATAGTCATCAGAAAACTTTTCGTTGTAGCTGACTGCCCTAGCCAAGATTTGAACTCGTGCCACCTGCATGATAGTCCACGCGCTAACCACTGCAGCCACTGCAGCCACAACAGCTTCAAAATTTTCTTTACTTATACACTAAATAAATACCATCGTATGTAAAATGTATTTTATTTTAATTCAACATGATTTAAATGATTATTTAACATAAAACTTATTTGAAATTAAAGTTATAGCCATGTCGATTGAAAATGAAACTTAACGTTTATAACAAAATTGTTTTAACGGTGATTTAAGGTTAGATTAATTATTTTCCGTTTGAAATTAATATGAAACAATGGTAATTTTAAACCAGCAGCAGTAAATATTCGCTGGTAATTCGTTTTTTGTCGTATACATAGACGACACATGTAAGAATAAACAGCCACAAGTCACACAACTAAGCAGAATAGTGAATTGTAGCAATGAACAAAGCAAGTAAACACTAACACACTCAAACGACAAATTATTTCTTGTAAATTTAATATGATTTGCAATCGAAATTGCGGCAAGTGGATTTTTCCTTTTTTTCCTTTTTTTTCTGTGTGTAGTTAAAGGCACAATTTTTTTGACGGATTAACAGTTTAGTGCCATTATTACAACTCAGCAGTAAAGTATAAGATGGTTACAGGCACGATTAGCAAAAGTGATCGATAAACTGATCTGCAATAATTTTTCATTATTACGACTTGCCTGTAAAATAAAAATTATCTCTTTCAAAGCATTTAAATAGCCAGTGACAAGGTCATACATATGTATTTACCATTGCACAGATAACAGGTACAGACAAGTCTACAACATGAATAAATTTGTTGTAGAAACTACACTACAGAGTTCAAAAAATTTTGAAAGATGGGTGGAATTATCAGCGCAGGTAGCTCTATAAGAAAATGTCATCACTCCACTAAGTTTGCCGAGTAAGGTCAGGTGTTCTAGTGAGTTCACCTGTTAGATACGTCTTGATGTTTACTTGATAAAGAAGCAATTATGGCAGCCTAAGAAAATGTGTGCCGATAAAAGTTAGTTCTTACTTAGATTTAGCATAAGCGTGTCATAGGCTGCTTAATCGGTGTGCTCTCGCTTAAAAAGTAAGCTACGATGTCAGTACATGTCGCTACTATGCGTTTACATAATAAGTGGAATTGTAAGCGAGCTTGGTGGTGAAATATGGCCCAAAGTAGGCCTCAGTTTCTTGCTTTGTACATATAAGGGATAAATTTCAAGCTATTATTAGTAAATGACATATTTTTGATTACACGTGCATTACAATCTAAGTACTTAGAGTGCCTCCTTATAGCGTCATTCGTTTCATTTACCACTGGGTAACTGAGCGTGCATGAGCATGAGCGAAAAAAAACCCAGTGGTAAAAATAACCATTACGTAATCGCTGATGTAAGCAATATTTAGTTGCAGCTAGTGATGACGTTTTTGGCTTATCTTCCCACTTAGATTTAACATAAGCTTGCAATAGGCTGTTTAATCGATGAGCTCTCGCTTAAAAAATAAGCTACGATATCAGCACCTATCGCTACTGTGCGATTACATAATAAGTGGATCTGTAAGGGAGCAGCTTGTTGTTAAAATATAGCCCAAAAGTGGGCCACAGTGTTTTACTTTGTACATATAAGGGATAAATTCTGTAAAATACAACCAAATTCTGACATATTAGATTACACGTACATTACAATCGAAGTACTTATATTGCTCGCTTAGAACGTTATCCTGACATCATTGATTATTATCTAGGTACTTCGTTTCATTTACCACTGGGAAGTTCAAACATGAGCGTGCGGTTAAAACTTCCTCTCTCATTTTCGATTATATCTCTAATATCTACATACTAAATTAATCTTATAATATATTTTGTAACACTAAAGTAATTTCCCATAGTAGAAGTTTTCGGCAGCCAAAAACTTTTGCTACACACTTTATTTCTCTCTTTATTTGGCTACAACAAAAATTCATTTCCTCCCTAATCTAAAAGAAAATGAAAAAAAAATCAGTTCAAGGAAAACTTTTAGAATAAAAATCTATGAAACTACAACAGCAATACACATCTAAAGCCAAGAAACGAACATCTTTAGTAAAATATAAAATTCAAGCAACAACAAACAAATTGACGATGATAGAAACATTGTACTTTTTTGTTTGGAATTAGTGTTCGAAGTAAAACGAAAATAGAGGCAACTGGCATCAGTATTCAATAAGGCAAAAGCCTTCTTATGCGTTGTTGCAACGTGCAATTAAACGTTGGGAAAGACGGAGACCAGCAAGCAAAACGTACGAGATTTGCATTACAACTTGGCCATTATTCAATGCTAAAACTTCAATATTCGTCCTTAAACATGGTGATGTTTTTACCTCAAATAAAGTAGCATTAGAGGTTTAGAAACAAACATTAGAAAACAAAAATCCAAAAAGGCTGTTGATGATGATGATGATGTTTTGGGTTGCAGCTGGTGGCATTAGGTGAAGGATTAAAAGGGAATTGTAAGTGAGTTTACAATTGTATCATCAAAGTATTGACTTGGAACAAAATATGTAGAAGAAAAACGTACTTACTTGAATGTGGGTAGAGAAATATCGAAGTTTTTTGATTTTATTTTTTAAGTAGCACAAAAAAAAATGAGTGCGCATGTGTGGAAATATCTACGATACTCCCTTCAACAAAAGTCTTCGAATGGCTACCATCAAAGAAACATCCCTGCGGGAAATGTTGTACTAATTATCTTGAACGTACTTGTCCTATGACTGGTGAAAATGGGAATATCACGAAATTTTCCCGAGTTGTGACCGGTGAAAAGAATTATATAACAACATATCACAAAACTAGAACAAAAATTTTAGCAAAATACATTCATTGTACAAGCAGATTTTTTTTCAAATTAAAAATATATATTTAAAGTACACTAATTTAACTAGTATTAAAGAACCGATCACAGGACAAGTAGCTTTGGTTTGGGTCTAGAACCTATCACTGAGTATCTTAATTATATCAATTGACCCCCTCCAATGGCAACGCCATGTAAAAGGTACCGGTCTCTTTCAGTTCCGCTACTCAAACCGGTTGCTAGATCTTGGGAACTAGTCACGTGTCCTGTCTTGTAACTAGTTCTTTTCCCTATAGCGATATTAAACTTAAGGTAAGATATTATAAAAAACCAACGTTTCTGAACGTTTCAAAATTGTTTAAGAAGTACTGGGGACTACTACACTGAAAAAATTTAGCTTCATACAGCCAATGAAACAATTTCATAAGATTTTTTTCACAATTCTAATGAAACATTTCACAATTCTAATGAAATTTCACGAATATTGTGAAAGAATTTCTTTGGAACTGCTTCGTTTGTTTTCATAGTTTCGTTACCAAAATTTCATTGGACTTATGACAACAACATTTTGTCATTTTGTATGTTTGTTGTTGTTATACTCTTTCTTATTATTGTACACTCATAGACACATTGTCTTGACAGTGCTATTGGCTGAAGTGGTTAAGACGTTGCCTATAAAGCGAATAATGAGTCTGAGTTCGATCAACATTCATACTTTTCTGATGTGCATTGGCGTCTATCGCACGTATTTGTTGCACGGAACTGTTAATAAATTAAAATATTGTAATAATTTCATTAAAACAATGAAATAATGTCATTATAATAATGACAGAATATCATTAAAATAATGACCGAATTTCATTAAAATGACGAAATAGTTTTATTAAAATAATTAAATAATTTCATTGAAACGATGAAAGAATTTCATCGAAATAATTAAATATGTTCATTACCTTAGCGAAATTTCAACAATGGATCAATAAAATTATTTCATATATTTAATGAAATTTTCATTAAAATGATTTTAACAAAACTCGTTTCATCAATCTAAGGAAGCGTGGCGTTGGTTGTGTTTTAATGAAGTTTTTCATTGGATTAATGACAAAATTCATAGAATTTATGAACAAAATTCTTTCAGTGTAGTTCCGAATGGAAAGTTTTCCACAAAAATTTAAACATTTGGAAGCTTTTTGCAAACGAAGTCAGCTAACATAACTTTTTTTCTTATTTAAAGCAGTGGTGTCTAAGCATACATTACCTTATTCTGTGTTTGTGTATGTGCTTCGCGGCTTCGAGTCTCACACACCGTGTACGTGTGTTAATAGTAAAAAACAGCCTATGAAAAAGAGCATAGGAAATTAAGAGATTGGCCGCCACTGATTTAAAGCAGTGGTGGCCATAAATACACTATATTATTCTTCGTTTGTGTATTTGCTTTCCGTCTAAATAGGCCTGCAAATTTCAGGCCTTCTTTAAGACCTGCAAGACCAATACGCATGCAAACTGGTCTCTTGTAAAAAGGTAGGTTCGTTCGATAGACACAACACATTCCCTTCTTTAAGCAGGGAAGATGGAAGGAGTATTGTATTTTTTACTTAAAAAGTAAGAGAGCAAAATACAAGAGACATCACACATGCTGCTATTATTTCGGAGCTGATTAGCTTATCATTATTCCGCCGGAGCTACATCATATCCAATTCAATGTATGAAAACCTACTTTAGATGAAAAGAAACAGTTTGAAATAAAAAAAAATACATTATTGAAATCCAAATAGAAAAAAATGTGCACCTCCATTTGCTTTTTATCAGATCAGAAAAGGCTTGTAAGAATCCCTACATTGGGAAGCGGCTTGGAAGGCCTGCGCCGCAATGACAGCATGGGTAAAAATGAAATGAGTATGGAATGCGGATTAGCAAGCCTTATGTCTGCTAAACTAGCCTTCTAGAAGGCCTCTTTACTCCTGCATTTTACCGCTGGTTTAGGGTGTGTGTCTCACACACAGTGTACGTGCGTTGATGGCAAAAAAAACTGCCTATACTCGCGAGTATAGGAAATTGAGAGAATGGCCACCAGTGATTTAAAGGGACCACTGTTCTCTAACTTTGGCTTAGTAAATTTATCTTACACACGTCCAACTTAGTCGTTGGTGTTCAACGTTGTTATATGAAAATCATATTGCAACATCTGTTGTAGATGAGTTGTGCAAAAAAAGCAACAAAAAAAAGAAGAAAAGAAAAAAACAACAACAAAAAGCAAATATAAAAATTTTGTTTGTTGCATGAACGTCAACATTAAGCTTCACCGGCACGTGATATTCATTTGTATACAAGACACATTCAAACACAACTCAACAAATTGCTCCTTAAACAAACTTTTTCCTAAAGAAATTGTGCAAAACAAAAAATGGAAAAGATTTTTTCATCTACCAAAACCACTTTAAAAATTGCCAACACAAGAGCAAATCATAATATTTTATATTCTTTTTTTTTCACAGCTTGATTGTAAATCAAACCTAAAGATATAGGGATGAGGGTAATATTTAGCAGTATGATTTTGTATCTAGAAATATTTTAAAATTTAAAATGAACCAATTCAAATTAACATAAAAGATTATATGAAATCTGAGACATATCAGAGTTCAGTAATTTATCTACATAGTTTCAGTTGGTATAGGTGACAGATAATGAGTTTAGTGGAAATTATGTCAATTGACTTTATTTCCCACCATAAAGCGAAATGAAGTCAATTGACTTTATTGCGTTTTCGAAAACGAAATAAAGTCAATTGACTTTATTGCACTTTCAAACATTTGATTTGCATGAATCCCCCAATTATCTATGTAAAGGGAGAGAAACCAATGAGAGCTCAAAGTGCATACATATAAAATGATTTTAGATTGAAGAACGATGAAAAAAATTGTCTTCTAAATTAATTATTTAAAAGAACGAAATTTTTTTAGTAAAATCAAAATTTTAATATGCACCAAAATGCGAGGTAATTAGCAGTGCTCGAACTTTCATACAAATGCATGTTTTTTGTAGTGATAGACAAAAAATATCATCTATTCGAATCATTAAATTTTAAGTAGTTTGGCATTGACTTGTAGTTGCATATTTTTGCATATTTTGGTAATAAGTACATATTTTTGGAGTTATAAAAAATTTTGAATGCATATTTCTCAATTTTTGAAAAAAAAATTAATAGACCGATTATGGATGACAAACGAGCCTCTGTTGGGTTGCCAGTTGCTGGAAATGATACTGATGGCAACTGGTAACTGAGAGCTGTCAATTTCAGTTGCTATTTAGTGCTTTTCTGGCAGCCATTAATTTTCTGTTGCTGACTGCCAACGCAACTATAGTTAGGTTGCATTAAACAATAGACCCAATTGTATTTGTTTCATTTTTTTTCTCTAATAATAATAATAATTAAAGAAATGTGTTTTCATATTTTTTCAGTTTTGGAACTTTCTTCGTAGGTAAATGCATATTTTTGCGCATCTTTTTTTATTTTTTAGGTGCAGTTGTTTAGCGCTTAAAATCAATTTTTAGTTGCATCAAAGTCCGAGCCCTGGCAACTAAATATGCAGAAAATCGCTATACACGTCTTTTTGTTGCATTTAATGACAAAGAAAATGAGGAAATAGTTGTTACTTCAGATGACATTGATGTTGTGAAAGAGAAGACTTTCGAGGAAACTTTAAACGCAGCTATTAATAAAGCAGCTGGAAAAAGGATCAACATTTAAAATAACTTATACAACGCCCTCTCACCTATCCGGGGAACTTCTGTCGAGAGCGAAATACTTTTCTTAACAACTGAAAATAGTGTAACTTAAATAAGAAACCGATTGTGAGACGAAACAATTAACACATTGACTGTTTAAAAAGCCACATTTTCTAAGGTAAAGGAGTGAATAAGAAGAGAGTAATATTATAAGACTGCTCCTAGTCAGCAACATTTCACTTCCGCCCTCTGAAAACTACTTCTTAAAATCATTGATAAGCGATCAAAAGTAAAGCTACTTTGATTTTAGTTCATCAGAGATTTTACTAATGACTTGTATGCTTTCTTTTCGCTCGGTCTAAAAATAGTTTTTAAGTACGAAGTTTCCTTAAAATTTCGATAAAAATATTGTTATTTTTTTTATCGAATTTACTTTCAATTTTATTGTTTTTGAGATTTGTTAAGTTTTTTGCTTTTTTATCTCATTTCTTTACAAAATGTTTTGCTTGTGAAATATTTTTTAACATAAACCTCAGTTTAAAATATAAAATTATTCAATGATTAATTTTGCTCACATATCAATGAATTCCGGAAATGAAAATTTTTGCTAACTTTTTTTAATACATTCTTCAATTCCCGGATATGTCTTCATTGTTTCCTGCTCTCCCGGGGACAAAAGTCCGGGAATAAAAAAAAACCATAGTTCTAAGAAATATTTGTAGTACAAGAAAGTAAAAGGAATGCTAGATATATTACTTAGTTCAACAGATTCTGAGTGTGTGCTACCACACAACATAAATATATTTTGACTATATTGCTGCTACTAGAAATTTCTAGCTGAATCTACAATGTTTATACACTGAAAGAATTTCTCTTCACAAATGCAATGAAACAATTTCGTTAGATTTTCTTCAGAAATCTAATGAAATATTTCACACTTCTAATGAAATTTCACGAATATTGTGAAAGAATTTCGTTGGCAATGCTTCGTTAACTTTCATAGTTTCCTTAGAAAATTTAATTGGATTTATGACAACAACATTTTGTCATTTTATAGAAACCTCTTTAAGTTTGGACAAAATGCTAACTACTCGCATTGCAACTGAGTGGACAACAGGAGTAATACTAGCATTACCATTAGTCTAGTGTATGCCGTCCAAAAAGTGCTTTCGTTTTTGCTCTTTTTTCATTTTGGAAATTTTTTCATTTTGCTTTTGCGTTTAAATTTAGTTTTTTTGGAGATTTTTTTTAATTCTGGCACTTCTTTGTTTTGGTGAATTTTTCGGTTTTTGACGATTTTTTGTTTTTTTTCGTTTTTTCGCGTTTTGGCGATTTTCTTCGTTTTTTGATTATATTAGTTATAATGATTTTTTTCGTTTTGGTGATTTTTTCGGTTTTTTGTTTGGTTTTTTGACGATACTTTTAATTTTTGATATTTTTAAATTTTTGGTATTTTTTAGCTTTTGGCGATCTTTTTAGTTTTGGTGAGATTTTGGATTTTAGTGATTCTTTAATTTTTGGTGCTTTTTTAAGCGCTTTTTTCAATTTGGAGGGTTTTTGTTTTGGATTTTTTTTTAATATTGAAATTTTTAAATTTAGCTTTTTTTTAAATTTCAAGTGTTTGCCTCTTACGGTTGCCAAGATACAGCAAATTGTCTAAATTACATAGTCAAAATTACATTAACTGATAGAAAACCTTTTAATTTTTATTGTTTAAATATCAGCGTTAATTGATGTTGTCTGTAGAATAATCCCAGCAAACACAGAAATACACCATATGTACTGCCAAACGTACTGCCTGAATGAAAAATATTATTACGGCAATAATCTATATCGTATTGCGGAAGATACTTTCTTCGGGGAAAAAAACGTGTCTCGATGGCAATACTCCTTCGCTATACGAAAGCGATTCTTCTAGATTATAAACTAGCAATATCGCCAGATAGCCACTTATAAGAAAATTGGAAGATATCGCTTAAATAGCATTAGGAAGATAAAAATATTTTGCATTTTAAAAATTAATGTTTGTGAAGATTGCGCCCTATTTAACCCGCGACCAAATAGGAGGGGCTTTATACGTTTGTAGTTTGTATTTGGTGTCTGTGTATCTGTGTGTCTGTCTGTTTCCTCGTAGAGCCTAAACGGCCAGACCGATTTTGATTTAGTTTTTTGGGTTTGAAAGTTGACTTGGTCGAGTGTTCTGGCGGTTTCCTCTTGGGTCTGCGTTAGTGGTACCGTAGCTCTTAAAATGCTAGATCGATTTTAATTTCTTTTGTTTGAAAGGTGACTTCATCTAAAATCTTCTAATTTTATTTTTGGTCCAGCCATTTTGAAGTTAGTATAATCCATTTACTTCGGGAGTTTTTAACATTTTTGATTTAATGTTATTATATATATATATATATTTTTTTTGAAATAAAATTTATTAATTTAAATATTTTTTCTGTCTATATATTCTTAAAAAGAAAATATAGACGTGTAATATATGAAAATACAGCACAGTGTAATATATGAAATTTTTTCTTCAAATCATTCTACTGCTACAAATATTTATACTAATGTAGTACTACGACACTGAAATAATTTTGTTCATATATTCTGTGAGTTTTGAATTAATCCAATCACGCTTCGTTTAATTAATGAAATAAGTTTCGTTAAAATTATTTTAATAAAAATTTCATTAAATATATGAAATAATTTTATTGCTCCAATGTAATAATTTCGCTAAACTAATGAGCATATTTCATTATATTAATGAAATTATTTCATCGTTTTGAAACTGTTTCGTCGTTTTAATGAAATTATTTCATTATTTTAATGAAAATATAACATAATTTTAGTGAAATTCTGGCATTATTTTAATGATATTCTCTCATTATTTTAATGCAATTATTTTATTGTTTCAATGAAATTATTACATAACAGTGCCCCATTAACTTATTTCAGACGACAGACACCAATGCATATCAGAAAAATTTTTAATGTTGATGACCACTCACAGTATCGAGCTCAGACTATTGATTCTCATCGTTTACTTTGTAGGCAACGTCTTAACCACTTCAGCCAACAGAATTGTCAAAATAATATGTCTATCAGTGTATAATAATTAGAAAGAGTACAACAACAAAAAATATATAAAACTATTTTTGTTGTTCGCTTTTGGTTGCCAAATGTTGAAGTAAATGAGAAGAAAATTTAATTTGTTATAGCATATATTTCAAGAATTTTAAGTATCGTCCAAACAAAAAACCGAAAAAATCACCAAAACGAAAAAAATCATTATAACTAATATAATCAAAAAACGAAGAAAATCGCCAAAACGCGAAAAAACGAAAAAAAACAAAAAATCGTCAAAAACCGAAAAATTCACCAAAACAAAGAAGTGCCAGAATTAAAAAAAATCTCCAAAAAAACTAAATTTAAACGCAAAAGCAAAATGAAAAAATTTCCAAAATGAAAAAAGAGCAAAAACGAAAGCACTTTTTGGACGGCATACACTAGACTAATGGTAATGCTAGTATTACTCCTGTTGTCCACTCAGTTGCAATGCGAGTAGTTAGCATGTATAAACATTCCTTATTAAATTCGAAATATCGGGAAGATATGCAAAACTTGGCCAGATCTTAACAGTACACCATCAGTCTTAAATTCAGCAGTTATGTAACTATGCCATAGGATTATTTTATAATTATGTGTCTAATGATCGGCAATAAGCAAACAACAAAAATAAACATAAAATTTTCTTAAAATAAAACAAATATATTCTTGATTATTTTGTTTTTTTTTACCAACAAATCCAAACAGCAATTGTAGGTTTGTTGTGAAAATATTCATTTGTACATTGCAAAAGTAAACTGGCATTAGCGAAGTTCTACCAAACATCATCATTTTAGTTATTTTACTGAACACTTAATAATAAATACATTTTCAATTAAGCTCTTTCTTAAAAATTTGATTACGGAATTCCTGCCACGATAATCTTTTTTTTTTTAATATTTTATTAAACACTTTAGTGTTTAATTTGTATGCTTTCAGTTGTCATGGCACAGCTGAACAGAGTTACATTCATGTTTTACAAGACAAGTACTGGAATCTAATAAATTCCATATGTTTAACACCTTAAACACATACAATAACGCTTAATTAAACTTGCACATTAAAACCTAACGAGCAGACAGTCTCCTCTTCATACAGAGAATGAATAAATGAATGTTGGAATAAAAAATATTTCCATTTTTATTTTAATTTTTTTTTTTTTGCAACTCTTTTTACAATTACAAGCAATTAAATGTTACAACGATCAATAAAGTAGAAAATTTACAATATACACACTTTTAATTTTAGTTGTGCTAGTCTGTTCTTAATGAATACCGTACATTCCCCTTTCCAACTGTAGTGAAGTCGTAAGCCAGGTGAGTAGTGTATGTTTGCCGCATTTGGCAAATGGTGGGGTGGTATAAATATAGCAGGCAATTCGTTGGCTTGCATGGTTCCATACCTTAATGTCATCTTCTTCCACTTTTCATGTATCTCACTGACTGCCTGTACAATCATAATGAAATTTTCTGCACAATTGGTGCACATGGTGCTTTTTATTGGACAATGACAATGACTTTTACTAAGACTACAATTGCTACCGAACTACCCTAAACTAAATACAACTTTTACCGACACTATCATACAGCCATTATGGCATAAAGTCTGGTTTTTATTTACGTGTTTCGAAGAGCTACATTCATAAAAAAGAAACCACAACTAATAAAAGAATGAGTGAATGAATGAATATGTGGGTGGGCGGGTAGACATCTTAAGGGGTGGTTGGTTGGTTGAACTATTTTCTATATCAAAACCAACCAGGTTGCTGCAAGTTTACAACCAGAACTAGACAATTGACTAGAAAATTATATGTACTTCCGTTAAATGTAATTATAGCTGCCCCAAAAGTCGTTGCTAAAAAAGAAAAGAAGTACAATAGTTTAAAGTTAATAGACACTCAACGCACAAAAGACAAAAAAGATAAGCAAACCCAGCAGCTTAAGCTAGACAGACGGACAGGTAGACGGACAAGCAGACGGACAGGCAGACGGACAGGCAGAACAAATAGTCAGTTAAGCA
Source organism: Panzeria rudis (assembly GCA_956483635.1). Lineage (NCBI taxonomy): Eukaryota > Metazoa > Arthropoda > Insecta > Diptera > Tachinidae > Panzeria > Panzeria rudis. The sequence goes on along the minus strand of OY101449.1, from coordinate 30,846,905 downwards.
AGTCTTACACTAACAATACAAATGGAGTTTTAATGCAAAAAAAGTGTTTAAATTATTTTGGGGTTTTTATTTTTCAGGAAAAGCCACAAAAATATGTCTCTGTATACAAAATTCCCTCTCATTTTGCCAACATACTGATATTTATGCCACATAAAAGAATTGTTGTACTTACAACATAAAGACTGTGTTTGAATATGTGGTTGAAAATAAAGAAACACGTAGCAATTGCTGCATTAAAATGCATTTCCTGCGGTTAAATATTTTGTTGCTGTCTTCCTGCTGCCATGCTGTTATTCTGCACGAAAATGGCAAATAACATTTTAAAGGTTGTCTCCACGAAATGTGTGCATTGAAAACCTAATGACATTAAATAACTTTAAGAGAACTACTACTGTCTGTTGCGATGGCATGTAGGAAAGATAGTGATGGCCAGGGATTTGTATGACAAAATTTAGACATTTTTAAGTACTTTCTTTGAATTAGAAAAAGGGTAAAAATAACCAGCAAATTTAAGTGTAGAAATAATTGGAATTTATCTAAATTCATTATATCTGTAGCAATAAGGGATACGAGTCAAGATAGTAAAATTTTGAGTTAATATAACCATTGTATTCTCCATATTCAAAAGTACCTCTGGGCAACTTTTCATTTATTTCGTACGATTTTTCAGAAAGTTATAGCTTAATGATTTGCTGCTTATCTTTTTCCAACTCATAACCTCATATGGAATAATTGCTTAATTTCTAACTTAAAAGAACCGAAGAACGAAAAGTCAACATCAAGTGCAATAGGAACAAATTTCTTAAAAATCCACTTGAACATTTAAAAGTGCTCTCGTACAAAACTATCATATATGACTTAAGCACTTTTTCCTTATGCCACAGAAATATCTGTGGAAGCTCTTTCAGTCAATTTTATATAAGTCAAGGTATTATTCTAAAACAGCAGATACCACTTACCTATTATATAACTTAAGCGAAATTTTACAAAACTTGACACTCTGTCGTTTTGCTTCTAAGTATGGTATCTAAAATCCCAGCAGTTAACTTGAGTAGAAAATTTAATGGAAATCACTAAGAAACTTTCAATATACTTTCCGTGCGTATTCTGAAAACAACACATAACGTCTATACCAAACCGAATTGGCAACCTGGTGGCGTTGCTACGGCAGCTGACTATTTTTTGATTGTCAAAAACCATATAAAAATTTGTAAACAATTTTTGTTTAAATCTTTTATATAAATTTTAGCATGCATGACCGACCGCATACATATGAAACCCCATATAAAAACTTTTAATCGATTTTTTATTATATTTTCTTTCTTGTTTTCAAACGAATTGTGCACAGTGAATTGGATTCGCCACCGACATCACCTGGTATGGATTCGTCTTGGTCTATACCAAATATATTTAAAATAATGAAAAAAACAAATTTTTAAGCCAACCTTTTATTTGAATGCCCCAACTATGTATGGGCGTGGCATTGCCCACTTTTCTAAGCACAATATTAAAAATTTAGATGAACTCAATGGGTGTTTTATAAGAATCGGTTAAGTATAAGTAGCTGAAAAAGATTGTTTGTTTTAAATGGGCGTGGCACTGCCTACATTTTTCATCATAATTTTTTATTGTGACGGTATCTCAATGTGTGTAAAAACTTTCACAAGAATAGGCTAAATTTAAGTATTTGCATAAGAAGATATAAGTAACTGCATAAGATATCGATGTGGCCTTGCCCACTTTTCTAATCATAATAATGTATTGTAACGCAAACCTAATGTGCATGAAAGTTTCATACGAATTGGTGCAGTGGAACTAGTAGAAAAACTTGTCACAAGATTTGCCATTATCAAACTACACGACTAGAAATTTTCCCAATACTTATGTTGGGGCCCGATTGGGAATGCATGTGGCAAACCCAAAATAGTTATTCCATTTGAGATCTGACCGGGAACTTGTTAGGATATCCCATCTATAAATTAGTAACTTAACATAAGTTCTTCCCAAGTGGGAAGGTTAGGTTAGGAAGGGTAGTGTTATACCACACATCCACTCGGAGACCCAATTTGATCCCTGCTCAACATCCAATTATTGAGTTCGCTATAGCAATGACCGATGGGTAGTTTAAGCGATATGTCGCACATTCCTCATCTAATGGCAAATCTATTATTTCCAGCTAATCGGCAGTTTTATTTTTCTCAACATTGCAGTGGCCATGAACTTAAGATTATCTGGCACTATAGTTGTCCATAAGGAAGTTGAGGACTCTCCTACAGTCACTAACTACTTTCGATTTGACACTGTGTCTCTGCAAAGCTTTTAGCGCCGCCTGACTGTCGACGTAGAAGGCTACCTACTTGCCTTCAGCTACATTTTTGGCCACTAGTTCCGCGGCTCGGAGGATCGCCAGGATCTTAGTCTAGAAAAAGCTACATTCATTAAGTAGTCTAAAAGACCTACGAATGTCCGTTCCCAAAATATAGATACCAGCGCCCACGCTTATTCCCATTTTTGACTCGTCTGTAAAGACCGCGCAACCCTCATGGAGCCTATCAGATTGAACCCAAAATTTCCTATCCGGATTACCAATGAAGGTGTCCTACTAAAATCAATTTCAATTACCTTAGAGTCCGTGAACCCGGAAGTTACGGAGCCCCTCCCTCTAAGACTGATCTCATTTAAGATTGATGTGTGACCTGTTAACCTTGTCCTCACCAAACCTGCCTATAACTGTCTAATCAGACCCCTTTCTGTCGTTCTTACAACATCCTCAATGGAAAGCAGGTGAATAATGACATCCAAGGCAGCTTAAGGTGTGCTCCTCTGGGCACATTTTATGACCAATAGCTACTTCAGCCGACAGCACCACCCTTTTGGTATATCGGCTGTCTTAGGATTGCGCTACTGAACGGGGCGTTAGACTTTGCGAAAAGTTTGACATAACTTTTAGCAGTCGGAATTTCCCCATATTTATAAGTAAACATATGTGGGTGTGAAGAATCTCCCTGACTTCGCAATGGTTCCAAGAGCTCTCAAAGCTATTAATTGAATGTGGGCTACTCTTTTAACTTACGATAACCAAGTTGAAGTTGCGCGGAACTAGTCGATATACTGTCTAAGCAATGACTGATAAAATGAAGAATTTATCAAACGCAGGCGACCTTTGGAAAAGCTGTCAGCCGTCAACAGAGGCCAGTTGCAAAAAGTGTTTAATATTCCAGTCCAAGTTCAGGCCGCACAGTGTAGCCCTTATTTTCACATTGTGATATAACATTCAGTTTCCGACGAATATATTATTATAGAAAGTATGACAGTTATCGCAAAAAATATTTAATAAAGCTTTTCTATACCTCAAGTGCAAAATTTTAAAGGGCTCAGATTTTTTCCAAGTTGCGTGAAGAGACACCAATAGCTTGAATTACCCGTTTAAAAAAATGTCCTACATTTGAGATGTTTTTAACCGCAAAAAACAAGAAATGGTAGTTCCGGTAAACTAAGAAGCAGATAATGCAAGGCAATTGGCCGAAGTAACGCGGAAATATAGGATCTGAAGGCTACTCCAATATGTTTAGTCAAGATTAAACAGCTAAGTAAAGCAACATTCGTAAGGTAGCTCAATGCAAAAATCCCCAATGTCAACAACTAAATTTAAGCACTTGCTAGAAAATTTATCTTCTCGAACCCGGCGTTTGGCAGGATAAAAACTGAAGAGAAATGACTTAGTAGATGAGTCAAGGTAATGCTTGATATAATTTTTTAAATCAAGTTAAAGGATATATCTGTAGTTACAAATCATAACAGTTTAAGTTCAGTTAGGACAAAGTTAAATTTGTTGAGCAATCGAGTCCAACCCTGAATAAACCTTCTGGTTATCAATTTTTTTTTGTTTCTAACTTTTTAAAGATGGCAGTTATCTGTAAAAATGTTAAAGCAAAATAAACCGATGCCTCATTGGAAGCGATTTTAAGAGAATTTAACAGGGATGCAAAAAGTTGGTACTATTTGCAAGACAAAAGTACAATCCCAGCAAAAAAATCCGTCTACCGGAAGCAGGTTTATAAGGGAGAGATTTCGGTACTCTCCCTTACAAACTGCTTCAGTATTACATGATTTTTTTGTATTGGACGTCCCACTTGGTAGGTCTGGAGGTATGAGCTTCTTTCTGCGCATCTTAGATGCATTAACCTCATGTCTTTTTTATATGTATATAATTAAGAAACATTTCCTCTTTATATCACAATTTCACCTACACTTGGATAAATTGTTATTTAAAATTATTTTATGTTGTTTTTATATTTATTTATATATTAAGTGGTACAAACACAATTGGAAACTATATTACACTACAATTTACTATTATTAAATATTGTTTGCTCGAGTATTGAATCAGAAATTGATCCCACGATCATGGTAGGCTAGAACACTAACCACTAAGCTACAGAGGCACATTTATTTTCATACACAACTCAATGGAAGAATAAAAAATCAAATTACGAAGTAAAAATAACACTCGCATCCATATTTGTATCCACGTATACAGAAAAAAAAAACAATTTTACACTTCAAATACCAAATTCCCTGAATCAAATTTAATTTTGTTCAATTTAGGTCCTATAAAGACATTTGTAAATTCAAATGCAAAAATTTGTAATAATTTGTTTGAAAAAAAATTCAGATTTTTCAATAAACAAATTGTTTCAATCAAAAAATGTTTTAGAGAAATTTAAAAAATAAATCAAAGGATTTCATAATTTTTTCGGTTTCTAACATTGGCGGTAGGTAAATGAAATGAAATAATAAGTCAAACAAAATTATTTATCAAACTAAATAGAGACAATAATAAAGATCTAAAACCAGTTTCAAGAACATGTTTGTTTAAAAAAAAAACTATCAAAATTCTTTCTGTGTAAGCGAGAGAGGATGCACTATAAAAAAGATTGAGTTGAAAAATAAAACTTCGGGTTTAAAAAACATGAAAAAACGTGAATAGCCGAATTATTGCAACCTCGTAAGGCAGAGGGGATGCACTGTGTGCTTTTGCGCATCTCCGAAGCCCTTCTATTTAATTTTACTGCATCCTTGTACCAACTTTATTTTTTCTGAGATAGTACCGCAATAGCTAATTTAGCACTATTTCAAAATGTTCCTTATTTACATCAAATTCAGTGTTCTCTTGAATAGTCAAGAGAACGTCTGTCTTCAATATAATCCAAACAAAGGTTTTGCTGCAGTCGTCTAATTCGTTCTGCCGTATTCATAAAAGACAAAATAGGTTTGAAATATGTTTAAGAGACAAAATTTCCCTAAAAAGTTTACTTAAAATACATTTCAAATCTACTTGAAATTTTTATGAATACGGCAGTTTGCGTTTATTTGTATGACCGCATTGGAATGACGGAAATAAATAATTAGATCTTAAATAATCCTTTTATATTCAGATTTTAACAACTTATAGTCTTTTGTGCACCTTTTGAAAATAAACATTAATATTATTTCCTAAGTTTATCTTCGTATGTGGTGATCCTGATGAAAAGGGATCTAACCTTTCTAGCAAAACTTTTCTGACCCCCTAATTAACTTAAAAAGATATTTTTTCCCAACCTCTATATGTCGAGAGAAAGGGACCTTAACTTCTCTCATATCAAATGCATTGGGAAAGTTAGGGTCCCTTTTCCAAAATGCTATTTTTACACACAAGATTTTATGCTTTACCTAAGCTTTTAACTCGAAGAAAAAAAAACGGAATATGCAGAGTAAAATGAATTGCAGATTTGAAAACTAGACAGAAAATGCTAAAAGATAGAATTTAGATAAGAATTTGTTAAGTGGTTTTATTATAGCAGAAAATCTTGCACAATATTTCCAAACTTTATCTAGTTTCAGGAAATGTAGATAACTCAATTTCGGCCTCCGGAAAATGAAGACCGTTTTTATCAGAACCATCACATATAAGTACTTAGTGCAAATGAACTTCAATGTGACTTTTTGTTAATTAATAAGTTCTTTACATATTTACAAATGTATAAAATTTTTAGTACATATGTATGTACAAATGAGTTTCTCGGTAAATTTTTAGTTAATTTTGAAAAATATATATATAAATAAAGAAGTTAATACTATCGGACTGAAAAAGTACACTTTTTCTTGAAAATTAGTACAATTTATAAAATCTCGTCTTGCATCCCTGAACTTTAAACTGCTCTCCCGAAAAAAATTAGAACAAATTAACGTTTAAAAATATAACATTTCAATACGGAAGAAAAGGAACGTTAAGAAAGCTGCAAATGCGAAGAAAGATATTTTAATACAAATCTATATTCGTTAAAACTTGATTAATTAGTGAATGTACATATGTATATAGAGGTTCCTTCCCCTCTTAGTATGTACAAGTATTTCGGTTGTTTCGATCATTTGGGCTTAATCGCCTAATGAGTAGAGTTATGAAAAGTCTGTCGATTATTCAATTTTATTTAAGCCGAGTTGTTCTATCAATTCAGACCTTAGTATGCCAAAAAAAGTATCAAGTTTTTTACCTTTGAGTGCCATTGTACTTTCTTCTTTAAAGTACATTCCATCCTTGTTGACATTTTGTCGCATTTAAGTTTATATTCATACACACATCAAAGCACTTTGAAGATTATGATGATGATGATGATGATAATGATCATATGTATTGTAGGTGTATGAATAAAAACAATTTTATTCATGTAGAATTAAATACGTCGTGTAAGTGCGGTAAATGAGGTGACTAAATTTACAGAATCTCGTTTTAACATGGAAAATTGTCGGATAGAAAATGTGCAGGCATATTTGGCAAGTAAAATAAGAGGGCAATAGTTTTATGCGTTAATATGTTAATTAATTTGAGGAAGTGTAATGTAATTTTCTATCTTAATTACTTTCCTTACAAAAAAGAACTTTATATTTAAGCATATTTAAATGGAAACTATATTATATACATATAGCAATGCATAGTGGGGCAAAAATCAAAATATTTGGAACATAAATTAGGAATTTCTAAACGGATAGTTGTATCGAAATATAATATCACGTGGACATAGCAGATGAGTATTCCTATTTATGTTTGAAATATTGGCTCTCTTAACTGGTAAGAAGTGCAGCTATGAAGTCTCAAAGTGGAGACCTTCGGTCATGTAAATGTTTTACTGCTTGCAACTTTTTGGTTTCTCAACCGATTTCAAAATTTTTTTACTATACTAAAGCTCTTTATAACATCTAAAATACTCGATTGTGCTTTCATCTCTTACAGTTAGTGAGCTTTTACTCATTTAAAATTAAAATTTCGAAATTTTTTAGTATTGTCCAGATATCGGATCCAAATGCGAGTATCATCCGATTTTTTAAATTCCAAAATGGCAGCCAGTACAAAATGGGGTACTATATTCATGCATATATATTCTCAGCCCCTTCAATGTGGGTATTAAATGAAAGCGCTTGGCTACTAGAATGCAGTACACCACGAAAAAGAGTATAATCAAGGCACAGCCTTTGCCAGATCATAGAGTTTAGATAGGACATAAAGTAAAAAACTTGAAAACAAAATAAGAAAAGAAAATTTCAAGTTGAATATGTTTTATTGCAATGAAGGATGCAGATAATGCAATAAAAGCTATAACACATTTAAATTGTACCAGGTACCACGCCACTCTCCTCACCAATAAAGGTAACCAAATTTTTGACTAAGTTGATTAATTATATTATATGTTTCTATTATTGTCGATTCTGTATATCTTCTACCCTTTGATTCTTTGCATTTGATATTAATGTCTCAAGTTCTTTAATGATTTTTTCCATAGGAATATATATATGTATAGATTTATTTTATTTATTTTTTATTTAATTATTGTTTACGACATTATTCGTTACCTGTTTCTTAATATAATTTTTTAGTAGTTTCCAAATTCCTAACGATATGAGAATTATCAAGAGAATCATAACTACCTCTAAACTTAACGAAAACCTATTTTCATTTACAGCATATGTGTTGGAATTTTGTTCTAATTTTGTATCGGCTATCCCCATTGCTCTGATGTTCTCTAATATCTGTTGTATTCTATGTTGTGGAGTTACGTTGAAATGGTTGCTCATTTAAAGTTTTTCCATCCGTTTATTTTTATTATGTAAAGTTCGTGGATTAGTTTTTTCTTTTGGGATTCTTTACTTATGTTGATCACGTTTTGTAGTTCTGCACAGGTTCTGTCGAAACGTCTTTTTCTTCCTCCTCTTTTCTTTGGTTTGAAAGCTGGCTGATTTTCTCTGAATTCCTCTAGATGTTGTTTATATTTTTCTTGTCTCTCTCGATATTGCTGGATTGAGATTGGTTTAGGGCCTGCTTTTTTTTGGTGTTGGTACGTAAGGCGGTGGTGATTCGGTGACTACAATATGATTTATTGGTTTGGGTACGTATTCTTCTTCTAGTAGTTGTTCCCACTTTTCAAAGATGAAGTTAATTTCTTCCTGGGAAGTCATCAGATTAAGGTTGTTTGTGGAATTTCTATAATATGAAAGTGGCAGGATCTAAATTTGGTTTGGCAGGATTTAAATTTTGTTTGGATCTAAATTTGGTTTTACAGGATTTAAATTTGGTTTGGCAGGATCAGACTGAAATAAAATGGTGGGGCGTTGTTGACAATAGATAACGGAAACTCGACGCGCCCTACGGTTTTATTTTAGTCTGATCTATACCCTATGTTGGTGAGAAGAGTGGTGTGGTAGCTGGGAGTGGTGTGGTAGCTGGTGCCTGTCCAAAGTAAAGAGACATATCATCCTTACCACCGGACCATAAGAATGGGCCTGATCTCCACCGTGCAAATTCGATGTAGAATATGATATTTGCGCTCGATATCTTTCAAATCGTTCTTTTACACGAAAATGCCCTCCAATTCTGCTAGCAGTGCATAAAAGACCTAAAGACCTAAATATATTTTAAACAATCACTGCAACTACTTCAGCTGGTCTTACAATTTTTCTCCAATAACTGAATTTTCATAGATATTACCGAGGACGAGATTACCTAGTTAGGAATTCATATTTATTCTTTAGAAATTTTCTGTAAATATCTAAGACAGCAGTTTGTTTAATTGATATTTCGCTGCAGCCAGAACGAGCAGACGGTTTAACAACAACATTTGAAATAACATGCAAAGAAATGGGTGTTTTATCCAGAGGTGGCAACACTTTATGTTAGGTGACATGATTAAGGTTGTAGTTAGTGTAGCATTATGTGCGCAATAGACTAAGACTATTTTTTCGATTAATAACATATGTTCTCCTCAAAACTGGTGCGTTCCCTAGGAACTTTTATTGCTGTAGAATTAGGATCTTATTGCTTTACCAAAGCCGCTGAATAGAAGAAGGAAGAAGCCACTGAATAGACGAAGGACTAGCTGTCGGTGCACAACAATTGTCACGTGATTCTTTTACCGAATGAGTAGAAAATAATCTTTCACTAACTTTCCTTTGGTATCGTCAAATAGGAATAACAATTGGCTAGCCTGGAACTAGGGTGGTGTAAGTAACATTTTTGGCTAAATCCATTTATGAGCATTTTCGAACATAAAGACGATAAATCAATCCAGCCAAAAGTAGTCTATGTGTTATTACGTCACGCAAACATGGTAATCGTTACTCTACCACTTCAAAATTTTTGATTTTTTCATTTTTTTCAACTTCTAAAGTTGTCTAACTCACTATATTTAAAATGGTACTTACACCACTTTAGTTCCAGGCTAGCTAATTGCAGTTACCGATTCCAACGCTTTTGTGGTCCTTTTAGCCGTACTTTGGTTGCATTCGTTACCGACGCCGCTGGTTGCAGTCGTTACCAATGCTGCAACCACATGTGGTGTCTGCCGGCGTTCACGACCTTGATACCACATATACAACCTTAACGTTGAAGGCGCTAAGTTCTCTGAAATAGCTTATCCTCCCAATTGAGCTCCTAAACATTGCACCAGTGCAAGACGGGCACAATGTTTAAATGTTACAATTAAAGCGAAGAAACCTGAAGACTGAAGAAATACTCCATAAAAAATACATTTTCCATTTTGCTGGTATAGACCGCAAACTCCGATTTGTTAAAGCTGAATAGAGCAAATAATTGCAATTACCGATTTTAACTTCTTTACTTAGAAATACTACCCTTTAGGTCGAAAAATCTCTTGATTGTCGCTTTATGATATGTTGGAGGAATTTAGCATTGGTATATGATATATACCCAATGCTAGATAGCCCTCAAGTGTACTCCTGTTATCTTGTAATCTCAGACTGAGGGCCAAAGCTGAAAGTGATTTTATATAACTGGCGGCTTCTCAAAAACATGAGAGCTAATATCGATGTAGTAATAATACCTCTTTAATTCCGGAGACTAAAATATTCTGTCCTTTCGGATAAACCTATCAGGATTGAAGAAGCACCAGCTCGTTTGATGGTGTTGAATTGGGCTACACAGAATTCTATCGTATATTAACATTTCCAGGTGTATGTGACATGTTTATGAACACCTTGCTGGAGCTCTTATACTACCTCTTAAGTAAATTGTTTTATACCTATAAAATGCAAACCCATTATAAAAACGTATTTTTTTTTTCTTTTTTATATTATTTAATTTCTTTCTTCAAATATATTTTTCACATATTTCCATGGTTTTCTTGCAAAAATATTTATTTATTATAAGGCAGTGTGTCGTTGTGTCATTTCATTTTAATTACATGTTGATGTTGGCTCTGGTGAAGACTGTTATTGTGACTATGACAACGACTTGCTGCAGAAGAAATAGCAAGTGCTATGGCATGTCTTAAAACATGCAATTTGTTCATGTATTAATAAATAACAGAACAGACTGTCAGCCAGTCATACACATTAAGAACAATATAGGCAGGATATAACTGTTAATTACAGTTGTTTTTATCGCTGTTTACGTGTCATAGTAGGAGTGTAGTATTTTTATAATGACAACGGAATTTTGCAAAAGCATGTGTGTGTTTTTTTTTGGAAAAATAGAGTTCCCCAAACTGTTATAAAAATCCAGGATTGAAAATATCTTAGGGATTTGGAATTGTATACTGAAAATTTTTTCGGAAGCATTATGAAAGGGGATAGGGGTTTAAATATAACACTGAAAGATTAACAAATTTCAATATTACACCAAGTGCATACTTGCTTTAAGTGATTCTGTTTATCCTCCTGTGTGATGCTTGAAGGAATAAGAAATCTGAGATAATCTCATTGCGAGAGCTTCAAAGATGCAGTACCATGTTACCAACGCCACTAAACGAACGGACTAAACGAAAGTCGTTGCATGTTTTTGAATTATTACACACAAAAACTAAATTTAATTTTCAGAAAAGAAATTCAATGAATTAGTAAATATTTTGCCTAGAAACGGACCTACAAACATATTTGTAAATATAGACAAAATTATTTCACTACTTTCATGGAAAAAAGCCGATTTTTTCAGTAAAAAAATTTTCTAATTCTATAAAATAATTTGTCTAAAAATATTTACAAACTCTAAACAAAATAATTTACTGAATCAATCAAAAATATTTACTGGATTTTCTGTAATATATCAATCAATATTTTTGTCTAAATTTATAAAACAATTTGTCTAAAAATACTTGCAAATACTAAACAAAATAGTTTACTGAATCAGTCAAAAATATTTACTTAATTTTTTGTAATATATAAAAAAAAATTTTGTCTGAGTCATCATCATCATCCATTAAGCATTTACGAAATTTCACTTTGTTAAATGAGTTCAACTCTGAACGTTTATCTAATGCCTTTAAAAAAATTAATGAGAATTAACGCAATGATATTAACGAATTGATTCATTAAAAAATCGGCAGTAAACAAACTTGGTACAATCGCATTCATTTTGCTATCATTGTTGTTATTGTTATTTGTGTGTATGTCGCCATCGGAGCTGCTTTTTACGACACAGAAAACAGGGTTTAGTTGATGTTTTTCTGTTTGCGTTCTAAATAAAGGTCAAACAAAAATTTCACTGATTCAGTAAAGAATTTTACTGAAAATGAAATTTATTTTTAGACAAACTTTTGTTTGAAAAATTTTGGTGATAATTTTTTCTGTGTACGAAAGAGTCTTGTTATCATATAAGCCTTCTCAGTGTACATCTAAGCTGCACATACTGTCAGGCAGGCCTGTTCCCGAATTATAAAATAATGATTAATTTTAGCTACATGGTCGATCTTACATACAGGCCAGTTCAAAATATGGTTGATAATAGTTTTGTAGGAAAATCAGCATATCATTTATTCACCAAGTTAGAATAATAGACCAGTTCAAGCTATAGCGGTTCTTATGCTTCTTCTCCAAATCGAGTCAGTTACGTCTATCTGACTGTCGGGTAAGTACGATTGATTTGACTTTTGTTCGAAGTGTAAGTGCTTTCATATTGCAACTATCCTTTAAAATTGAGATTCCCTGTTGCAAAACAAAAATAATCATATCGCCCCCTTTGCGCGAAATGATCGTAAGCGACATTTTGTAAAAAACAAGTTTTTGATTGAAATCAAAATTTTATGAGCCTACCCGCAGTTTAAAATTGTCAAATGGTTAAAATTGTTGATAACTTTTGCAATACAGGCTGTAAGATTTGATCGTAAGCGACAGTTTATGAATATAAATAATTTTTAAATACAAAAAAAAACCTTCTCCTGAAAAATTAAATTTTTGTCGCTTACGATCATTTCGCGCAAAGAGGTCGATATGCATACAGGTGTATATACTCGACTTCAAAAATTTTCATTAAAATATTTCTCTCTCGTTGCAATTTAATTGTGATTTTATTAAGCATGACGGTAGACAGATACATAATCATGTCCAGAAATAACTACGATTCCAGTCAGTGCTGAAGACACCATCATCAGCCAATAGCATTTGTCGAAGAAATCGAAATTTAAATTGCATTTAAAGTGTCGAATGTAATGTAGCGGCATGTATGTTGTACAACACATACTCACTTAACTTCCAAATACGACAAAAGTATTTAAATCGCATTGCAATGTCGAAGTTAGTAATGGAACGAACACTGCTTGCCAGAGAAGAAAAAATAATGTTCAACATAAATAAATGACACGTGTAGCAGAAATAAAAGAAAAAATTCTTTTAATTACGATAAGGTCATTTCCGATGACTTTAAAATGCTTTGCAAAAAACATCTGCTTCACAATTGCAAAGATTCTCGGAACGAGGGAATTTATATAATAAAATTTGCTTTCTTTATAAAAAGGAATCTGTTTATCGAAGGAGGTAGATTTTATGGAAATCAATGTTTATGCAATGATGTTTTTGCAACGAATAAGAAAGAAGGAGAGGGTTATAACTTTTTCACAAATTGTTATGCTTTAACGAAGTCCACAACACAGAAGAGTAAGAAGACCGTGAGGCAAGATTTGAACCCGTTACTTTTCTACCACACCTTATTCATCTTACAGCACAATTTGCGCTTGAAAATGGATAATAGAATCATCAGTAGTTTCAATAAAAGGCCCCCTTCACGTATAAAGAGTCCTCAATAGCGAACACTCTTCTATTAAACACATAACTGATTGCCTTCTAAGCAAATGCCGGTTTTTTATATTGATTCCGCTCGAAAATTAAAAAAATCCTTTCAATGCATCTGTTTCATTTAAAAAAAAATACCCACTTGCTTGACCTGTGCCCTATACACATGCACAGAGGGGCCTGGCGCGATCTTGAACCAAGATTTTTTTGGCTTGTATCAATCCCGGAATCCATACTTAATTTAAGAAAAATCGTGCTTACCGTACTTTTGACACCGCTTTAAATTTTTTTATAAACAAATACAACCCACGAAGCAATTAGCTTGTCTGTGAAAAACACCCCGAGTATGTGGCGGGAATCGAACCCACAACCTCTGGATTGACAGGCTAGCATCGCTACCGCTCAGTCACAGGGGCACCCTATGATTTAAGTACGAATGGATTGATTTTTCTTTTGAGTGTAGAGAGCTAAAATTTGGTATACAGTATACAGTACATTAATTCGGGCTTCTGCTTAAATCAGCTAGTCGCTCGATTAAGTAATCGAGATTTTATTTTAATCGGTTAATAATCGGCTAATTTTGTAAATTAACTGCCTGTTCCTCTAAATGCGACCAACAGTTTCTTTATTATAAATATATTGAAAACCGAAAAAAACTTGAATTTTTTATTTTTGTTTTCAATAAATTTATAAGAAAGAAACTGTCGTTCGCATTTAGTGGAATAATAGTGCATAAATTACACTATCACATAAAAAATTAAATATTTTTTAAGCTAAATTGGGGCTGCTAAGCACGAATATGGCATTCATTTATTTTTCTTAAGAAGCGCTTTCGAGATATTCGCAGAAAACGTGTTTTGTGCAGTTTACTTAGCTATTTCTAAAAATCTTGAGTACTGTTTACTTGTAATAAGCAAATTTTGCACTTGTGTGTAGATATATTTTTCCTTCTTCTGTTCATACTTATACTGTGTAGACCAGATAAAAATTCACTGAGTTACAAGCCTTTATATTTGAAAAACATTTTATTTTTTGCGCTTTTTCAAAATTCACTATTTTGAAATGCTTAATTAAAGCAACAAAAAAATCTAAATTTTTGTTTTGACCCATTTCTTAAGTAAAACTGTGTTCCCAACGTACAAAAAGTAAAATTGTTAACATCGCGCAAAAAGATAGAAATTTATAACAGATTTAGTGAAAACATCCGTTGCTGTATGGAGTATAAAAAATGTTAGTACGGCGGAATAAAATATTTTGGATATATATCAAGCATTTCCAACCCTTTAGTCCTATCAGTATAACATTTCATGTGGAGATGTTAGAGAAGTGTTCTTATTTAATTTAGGAAGAAGAGCTTCCCCTATTGCTCAGGAGCAGAGGTGCAAGGTAGTGCACTTCCATCATGTAAAATTTTTTAACGCTTGTCATTTCTCTATTTCTCACTCGATTCCAAAAATTTTTTGTGTCCTTATAGACCTTATGAAATTCTAAAAAAAAAATTTTTGGTTAAACAATTATCTTGTATAGCTAGAGAGGTAAACTTATTTTAATATTAAAATTTCTAAATTTTTCAAATCCTTGGACCAGTATTTTTAAGATATCGGATCAAAATAACAGACAATTGTTACAATGGTTTCTTTTCTTAGTTGCACGACAAAATTTCGAACTGTTAAAAAAAAGTTGATGGAAATATTCTTTCAGAGTTGGAAAATAAAAAAAAATTTTAATTGATTATTAGGCTAAGGTTCGTAACGATCGTTATAGCTGCCTATTATGAATAATATTCGATCTTCAATTGTGATCGCAAAAGCTGATCGAACGAATTTTCGTTTGGTATTATGACGCACATTCGATCAAGAGCGCTATTGTGAATATCACTCATTGTCATTGTTCACAATAGTATATTTCTAATAGCTGTTACTAAAACTAAATACAATTTGTTTGCAAATTGAGTTACATATATGTACATTAATAAAAGAAAAATAAAATTAAAAATTATAAGAAATATTTCTACTAAACTAAAAAATAGTAAGATTTCACACATACAATTTGTGCAAATTGTAAATTTTCTTCCATCAGTGAAGGAAGCATTTCTAGTTGTTGTTAGGCACTCACGAATTATATCTGCACCAAATTTACAAAAATAGTTTGAAATTACTGCTTCGTCGCTCAAAAGAAAAAAATGGTCGCAGACTACTTAAAATTTCAACCATTTCTTGAATACACTACACCGTCGAAAGCAAAATTGTATTAGATTGAAAATTCGTTGCACAACGAAATTTTGGATAGTGCTGCCAGCTCATAATACCAATTTGACATTCGATACCCGATGTTCGATAGCGAGCGAAGATCGAACATCGAATGCAACTCATAATGAGGGTCATATTCAGAAAGAATTGTGCATGATTAATATTGCAAGGAACAAGGGAAAAATTAACTAACTTGATGCTTTTTTAACTAAGTTGATGATTTACACAGCAGAACAAAGTAGTGCCACTTTCGGAAGCAGCTACACTTCCATCGTCAGTGCTCACATGTATTTTGTTATCACAACTTGTCATGTGGTTCTGTTGAATTTCGTATATATACAACTTTTTCGTGAAAATTTAATACGCGAATTAGATCACTTTTAATTTGACATTAAATTGCACTTTCCCAGTATTGCCGTCGGTTTATTTTTCTTCATTCCCATTTCTCTGATTTTTGTTCTACTCAAGGCAAACTTTTTTGGTTTGATTTTATACTTAAGTATATATGAACCTGTAAAGCTCAACTCAGTAGCTAATTGTTTATTAATATGATTATTTCGAAGGTATTTGCTTGTCAATCCAAATTCATTATTAAGCTAAGGTTCCTACCGTTATATTCAGAAAGAATTGGGCACTATTAATATTCCAAGAAACAAAGGAAAAATTAATATCAACTTAATTTTTTAACGTACACAGCAGAACAGAGTAGCGTCACTTTCTGCTGTGTACGTTGAAAAATTAAGTTGATGTTAATTTTTCCCTTGTTCCTTGGAATATTTATCATGCCCAATTCTTTCTGAATATAACGTTACGAACCTTAGCCTAATAATCAATTTAGATTTTAATTTGTTGTTTGTATACTTTGTATGGAAAATCATAAATGAAAATATTATGCAAATATAAATGAATAATTATTATTGTCCAACTTACCTAATTCCACATATAATTTTGGTCTTACATTCTCCTGCCAGGCACTTAAATTTCCAATCACGAATAGTGTCAATATAAGGAAGACTTGCACACAGCAATTTGTACATAATGTACGTAGATTATGAATGGCCATTTTCAAACGAGTAAAATTTAACATTTTATTTTGTCTCTTTTTGTCAACAAACACTCACGAAAACGCACTTTTAAACGATTTGAAACTATTTTTTATTTCTGTTGTTGTTAATACCGGTTTAAACAAAATTATACAACAGCAACATAGCAAGTATTAATGAAATTTCTTGAATAAATTTCAACAGATAATACTTTAAGTGGAATTGTGCTCTTTTTTCTGTTTTCCGGCCAGCTAATTTTGTTACTTTTTAGTGAATTATTTTTTGTTTAGTGATGGCGTTTTTTGATTTTAGTCAGCCATTTAGTTGATTGATGTATTATAAGATGATTATTATGAGTGGTTAAAAATAAAAAATAAAAAAATTGATTTGAATATTCGCTTTGCGTTTTTAATTTAATGGAAATGGGCAACGTTGTTCTTGGCTTTTATGATGTTAGAAAAGCGCCATTTTGTTTGGAGTACAGCGGAGAGGAGGCCATTTAGAATCTGAAAAGAGCAAAATAAAATATATCATAAATTTTCGCATGACTCGCAATATTTGTTTAAATTTCAACTAAAATTAGTATAGTAGCCAATGTATTATTTATTGGCCTTATATTCAAGAAATGTTATAAAATTTTTCATTAAAAATAAAGTTATAATTTCCGTATTGATTAAATATGTACGTAATAAAAATATTGATTTGCAAATCAAAACTTTTATCAAATATTCAAAATACTCGAGAGCTCCCTCGTTGAATTGGAACTCCAAGAAAAGCTCGAGCAACTTACCAAAAAGGAAGAAAGAAAACACAAGACACTTCAATGTATAAAAAGACAAAAATAACAATATTCTTTCCTTTAGTTTATTTGTTTAGCAAATTAGACGCTCACAATTTGAGTAAGTTTCTACCAGATTTATTTAATTTAAAAAATGAAAGATAATCGAATAAATAATCCAAAAGATTGCGAACAATATCTCGCGTTTTCAAACTTAATTATTCAAGCACAATGCCAACCATATGGCATAAATTTAATTCACTTTGAAATTTAATTTAATTATTTGAGGGAAAATGTCACCGATATGGCGTAAGCCCAATTGGCCTTAAATTTAATTATTAAAAGTAGATATGGCGAAGGATTTTCGCATAGAAAAAACCAAGAAGCCAATGATATGGCGAACTATGTTAATCAATATGTATCACGAATTTAATAATAATACAACAAAATTTTAAGAAAAGGTTTGTAAAGAAACCTTGATGGCTGCAGCGCCGCTTTGCGGTCAGATCATCCACAGTTAGCTTGGCATCACTCCTAGATTCTAGCCAGGGATGGAAAACAACCAGTGTTCAGACGTGAACAGTATCGATGTAATTATTATTGTATACTATTGTTTATTATAGTATAAATTTTAGAATGCAGTAAACAAATAAACTAAACTGAAAAAAAATGTATTATTTAGTTATTACCGACAACTACATTTTTCGTTCTTAGGAGAGTTTCCGAAATTTGTAATACTGAGAGCGTTTTCTTTACGTACTAATCGAACCATTTTAAATAATTGTTAATAGAACGACAGAAAAGTCCTACAGGAAGATACATATAATCGACAGAAATTGAAATAGAACTACGGTGTATGAGGATGGCTTTAAAATTTTTTTTTCATATATTCAGATACATGCAGGAGACGTTAAAGATGCAGATAGGTGACAATGGGCTTTCAAATTATATTAGCTAACTTGAACAACGGCACTATGTGCAATCTAAAACATTATTTCAAATTTAGATTCATATATTGTCTAAATTTGTGTTAAAAAGTTCTCCTTGTCTAAAAGTACATCAATTTTGTAGTTATTTTATTAAAGACAAAACCTTTCAAATTAAACATATTTAGTGCAAGTGGAAAAAGTTTAACATAAAGTATAATATGGCTATGGCTGAATGGTAGATACGTCAGATTATCAGTCAGGAGGTCGCGGTTCAAACCTGCACGCAGCCAGTCGCTTGTTTTAGTAAAAACATTTTGTTCAAAAATAGTGCGTGTCTAATTTTAGGCCGATAATAACACAACTCAACACGATTTTTGAGTCTGACTTCTGCATGTCAAACTTTGGCTTCTATTTGTTCCTTATAAAGGAAAAATTGTTTTTTTTTGCCAAAGTTTGTTTTTGTAGAAATATGTTTTTAGTGATATTTCTATTTTTGCATGGACTATCGTGTTAAGCCCCAATATTTGTTATCGATATATAACAAATAAAAACAAACTTTAAAAGCTAAGAAGCGATATTTAGGTGTTTGTTGATGTCTAGCATCAGGATCGCTGCATTAAAATAGAAACACAAGAAATTTTTTTTATTTGTCGACCGGTGTAATCGGTAAAGTGTTGCTGACTATTGTCGACCTAATTTTCAACAAAAGTGTTTTAGAGTGTGGCAAGTGCTTCACTACTGTATTTTTACACAAGTTTTGCATGAGTATAAACGTTTGTAGCCAATTAGCCAGTGAACTAGGAGCGATGGGCAAAAAATATCGATGTATCCATATTTTCTTAAAAATGCATCAATCTGGTATGTTCTGTATATCATGTGGAATTAAAATGTGCGGAATTATCAAAGCAAAACGAAGAACGAAAAAAACTGTTTTGAGTCTCTTCATACAAAATATCATGTCCGTAATTCATGCTGTTGATTTTCCACGATAAAAACTATGAATTTTTCCAAAAACGGGACGAAATTTATAACAATTTATAACAATTATAACAATTTTATAACAATTTTAGAATACCTGCATTAGCTTCTCTTGTTTTGCACATTGAATTTTCGAAAAAATATTAGAAATTATAATATTTTTTAAAAAAAATTTGCATGTCTTATTTTGATACAAAATATTATTTGAAATTGACATAAGTTTTGATATTGCTAATCGATTTTATTAAAATAAGACTTATATGAAGAGTTAGCCTACTTTTTGATTATATGTTAACTTTTGTGAAGAATTATTTTAAGACTTACAAATTTTCTGTTTTTCCATGGGAACCCAAGTCAAAATTGAAAAAGTGGTCAAAACTTTTTGCAATTATTATATATTTTTTTTTTGTTTCTAGACAGTAGATGTAGATAGCTTTCAAACCCTATACTCGTTTTTTGTGGTGTATTTTTCTTCGCAAAAATCATTCATGACAAAATCGCGAAACGAAATGTAAAGCTCAACACACAAAAATATTAAAAAATCGATATATATATAATTTTATTTCTGAAACCATTGAATGAAGCGAAAAATATAATATAATCATCTTACCTTCTCGCATTTCATTTAGTGACATTGGTAATAAAAAGAGCACAAAATGTACGTTTAGAAAAGGGCTGCCACAAGCAAAACAATTTTTCGACCAAAATTTGCGTCAAAGCCAACCAAAATCTACGAAAACCAACCATTTTGCTAGCTAGCGGTCATTATATTGCAATTATGTAAAGAAGATTTGTATATAAAATACATTTGATACTACAAAAATAATCAAATCTTAAACGAAGAACGTGATTATTTCCAAAAGTCGCAAGCATTATTTGCAAAAATGGTCTAAATATTCCTCCTTATCGTGTTTGGAGATTTTCGCCTTCGACTACGACATTTTTGTAATAGATTAAAGACAGCGCCCTACAGTTTTCTTTAATCTATTAAAGAAAACTGTAGGGTGCCAAAGGCAAAAATCGCCAAACATGATAAGGGCCATTGTTAAAGCGCAACTGGCCATAAGAGTGCTCTGTGATCTGCAGAATTTTATTTTTTTTTAGTTTTTGAATTTGCATATGGGTATTTCCACAAAAAAAGTGCGCTTTTTGTCATGTGCGTCACAAAGCTATTAAGCTTGATTTTACTTAAGTTTTCTTTACTGCCTTAGATATGCATTTGTGTAGAACGTAAGTAGCTCTACATTTATTAAGAGATAAAGAAAAATCGGTCTACATTGTTCTGAAATACAAACTTAATTTCTTGGTGACGTTACGTCGTGACAAAAAGACAAGTTTCTGTTAAAATTCCCATATACAATTGCGACGTAATATTTAAAACTTAAAAAATATTGAGAGAATTAAATCCGTTTATATAGGCGCTCTAAGAATGCTTAAAGCCAGGATCTTCAAACATATTAGTGTGTTATTTGTTGTTTATTACTTTTACTAAGAGTTTTTACTGAAAATAATCAAATTCAAGTTATAATACGAGTATTTAAAAATTTCTCTTTGTACCAAAAAAAAAACGGTAAAAAATGCAACAAGCTGACCAAGCTGCCAATTTATCTAAAAATAAAATAAATCTACCAGTTTTAGTCTGATCAGACCAGAGTAGCAGCCCTGGATTAACTAGAATGAGTATCAGCCGTATACGTAATATTATAGTATACTATCATATTGCGCATACGTCGCGTGTTTTATAGTAAATTCATTTGAATATATGTAATACAATTTTGCTAAATTTCACCCGAGATATCTGTATTATGGGCATTTTATTTACTATTGAACATCAATTATATATATATGTATTATATATCAATGGATACATAAATAAGAGCATTTTCATATTTTGTACAAATTTAAGTCCTCCTTATTGAAAAAAAAAACCTAGAAATTAGCACATTTTCTTCGCATATTTTTTGGATTTGAAAATTCATAAAAAATTCCTGTTTAATATATCGTTGAAATTCTTTTAGCATTATCTTGCTATATTTCTTAATAAATAGTAGAGAAATAAACACGTAAGAATGAAGTTTAGTACTGTTCATGTGGGTAAATAAAATGATTCTGAAAAATTTTCTATTTTTAGAAAATATGCTCTCCTGGCCACATTTTTGAGCGGGCTGATAACAATGAAAAGCCAGATTAGCTATATCAAATGTATCTATATATATTTTGTAAAGAATTAATTTAGAGTTTTGTGGAAAAGTTTACTATATTCGCCCAATGTTGGATGTAGCGTGTATGCTTTAATCGATTAAAAATTTCAGCTGCAACAATTTTTTATGTATATCTTTTAAAATATGCAAAAAGAAAATTTTTAGGTCAAAAAAATTTTTAAGAAAAGCGTCGAACAATTAACCAATATTTTTACCAAAGTTTGGCCATTTTCACGCTGATTTCAAAGTCTGAACATTAATATTTTTCCCCGGCTATATGAATTGAGATAACTTACAAAAAATTCTTCTGCATATTATTAAGCATTTTGCTAAAAATCATAAAATATTTTTTCGAAATATGTTGGAAAAAATACCATAGATATTTACGAAATCGGGCACAAATTCGAGGCCAAAAACCAAAAATTTTTCAATTCAAAGCCAAATATCTCTGAAAATATTTAAGATATCCTAATAAAAAAAAGCGCATTTTATTGGTCTATTTATAAGCTTTACAACAAGTATGAATTCAATAGAATCGAGTAATATTTGTAAAAATTATGAGTCCAATATGGTTTTTCTTAGCCGAGGTAGTCAACTTTGACACCCTGTACCTCACCGTGTGTTTCAACAGGGTGGTCTAAATTGCAATATTCTTAAAACTTATGTTCTCTTCTATGATTTTCACATATCGTTTTGTAAGCCGATCGCTAGTTTTAACGATACAGATTTATTATTACCATTTTTTCAAATTGGAATCAATGTGCAACAGTGCATTGCAGCTATGGACAAAGCTATGGGCAACTGTTTCTTATAAATTTAATATGATTTTCAATTAAAATTGCCACAAGTTGATTTTACATTGGTATTTTTTCTGTGTGCACATTTTATATTGTTTCTAAAAAATTTTCGATATATATCGACATATTTTGAAATATCAATATTTTTTATTCGATATATATCGATTCCGATTGATATTAGATATACTACTCTGACAACGATTAATTCGTACGGATTTTAATATGCATTTTACGTTGTTACTTTTGAAGTCATTTATATTTCATATAAAAGTCAGTCTTTTTTCATTCTTTCTTCTGAAGTTTAAAGATAATTTCGCAACTTTTTAAACTCTGAAAATCATTTCAGTATTTGAGCCTTTGTGGGCAGTCATGATATTTAACAACAATAAACGACCCTGATAGAAGAATTGATAGTTTAACATAAAATGTCCCTAAAATGTGCTACAAAATAAACTATAAAAGAAAGAATGGAAAAAGTTTAATATTTATGGAAAATATGTGACTTCAAAAATTACAAAGTGAAATGCCTTTAATAAGCCGTACGAATTAATCGATATACGCCGTACGAATTAATCGTTATTAATCTTTGTCGATATATTTTTTCACTTGCTTATCCCTAGATCAATGCACATTACAGTTAATACTATGTTCAGACATGCGCCTTAATTGAGGCAATTAAGTTTTAAATTGAGTTGTAGATTTTGATGTTCACATTTGTGCAATTGAGCTAATTCAATTAGCATTTGAAGGCATATCTAACAGGTGGGATCACTAGAACAGCTGTCTACTACTGTTGCTGCCTTTTTTCGCAACATCCGAATTTTCGCGATACAAGCGACCAGTTTTTTATTTGTTTTTAATTATTTTTGCAAGTTTTACATATATTTATTTATTTACTTAAATTTTATTTAAGCTTGCCATGTAAGCGAGTAACGAATATCTATTTAGCTGTTCTAGCGGGTTTAACTTTTAGATACTCCTTGTATTGTACAGAATTATGTCTTTAGACTGAGCAGACTTATGCAGTCTGTTTAGTAGAGTCTCCTCAATTTATGAAACAATTAAGTACTAATTACTCAATTTATAAATGGAATTCTTATGTGGTAAATTGAGCTCAATTAAGGCCTTAATTGTGCAAATTTCCTAATTACGCAATTTAGGTGCATTTCTGAACACGGTATAACATTAGCTTTTTAGGGATCTTTCCTCTCACTTGTAATGTATTAAAATTCGTGTGCCACTTTATACCCTTCAGCGATATTTTCCCTTATTCTAGTCCTGATATGATCATATAAACTTAAAAATATTAAGAATATATGGTTGTTTTCTGCAGACAAACAATATAGCTTCGGTGTAAGTTTCGCTTAAAACAAACAAAAAAAACACCGATGCTTGCTAACTCTGTGCTAACCATGAAACTTTCAACCAGATTACTTAATTGATAAATTTTTAATCAATATAACAAAAAACTTAATCAGCTATAAAACTCTATTAAACACTTTACAGATATTAAGATAATTGAATTGATAAAAATTAAATTTTCATACAACAGCAATTTTTGACTTTGTGTTTGTGGTTGTTACTGTTGTATGAAAATTAAAATTTTATCAACTCAGTTCTGTCACTAAATTCTGATTAAAATCAAAAGTTGTACACCAATTTCAATGAAAAAGGGCTCAATTCTTTTGGAAAATATACTGGGAAAAAAACTGGTCCGTTGTTGTATCTTTATTTTGTTATAAAGTTTTAAAAACAAATATGTAAAAAAATGTAAAAAAAATTTATTTTTTCTCAAACTTTTACGATATCGCCAAAACTACAATGCAGATTTAGAAATAACGTTCGTATGGCTTAAAGATTATTTTGTTGTCGAGTTTTGAATTTTTGACTTAACTCCATAGAGCATGGCCTTCTCAAGTTATGCTCATATATGTCCTGCAAGTGCCTTAATTTTTTGACATAACAGTATACATATCTCGGAAACTATAATAAAAAAAAATTGTTTAACTATATATTTAAAATCTGCAGAGCATATGTAGTCGGTAATGGCTAAAATATTTCCGGAACGCGCTGTGCTGTAAGCATGTGTAATCACCAGGGCTTGGACTTTCATGTGAATGCATGTTTTTTGTGGTGATAGAGAAAGAGATATTGGCTAATTATCTATGTGAATCATCAAATTCGAAGAAGTTTGGCATTGATTTGTAATTGCATATTTTTGCATATTTTGGTGGCAAGTGCATATTTTTGTATATTTTGGCAATAGATGCATATTTTTATAGTTAGAAAAATTATGGATGTTTTTTCTGTAATAATAATAAAAATTAAGAAATTAATCATATTATTTTGGTTTTGTACTTTGTTCGTAGGAAAATGCACATTTTTGCGCATATTTTTAATTTTTAGGTGCATTTGTTAAGCGCTTAAAATAAATTTTTAGTTGCATGAAAGTCCGAGCCCTGTCCCCTTATTCTGTAACTATTTGGCAACGTCACTTCAAGACAAAATCAAAAGTTAGAAACGTAGGTACACGATGTGGACTCCAATTGACTACTGCTGACAGTCTCTTAATATTTTCTAAGGCCTAAAAAATAGCAAGAGGCTGTTAAAAGTAGTAAATTGTAGCCGACTACGAGTACGTAAGTGTGCTATTTTTGACATTGTCTTGACGTGACGTTGATAAATAGTTACAGAATAAGGGTGCTGGTAATCACTCTCAGCATCTAAAATTTTTTTGTAAAATTTCGCATGTTTTTCAAACATTTAAATCCATCTTCAAACAAATTCTGCCACAACTTTTTAAGCACGAAGCGATAGCAAATCGAAATAAAAACAAACACACACACACACACACAACTTAATTACAGGTTGTAAATCTAATTTGATCGTTGTAGCTTAAAATAACTTAATTTTTGCAGCAATATGTTTATTTAAAAAAAAATGCAATAAAGTCAAACAAATTACCAACCAAAAAAGAACGAAACGGAAAAGCTTGACATGTATGGTTAGAAACAATGAGTCAAACGGCACAAGCCCTGTTTATTATAACTGCATTGCGTGTAAAAACTAAATTAAAATTAAACAATATAAAACAGAATTAGAAAAAAACTTTAATTCTTAATGAAAACTTTGATTTCTAAGGGTAGAGTAAACAGGAACAAAAACTATTTTTACGGCACCATTTATGCAGTTTAAGCGTTATTTTTTTTTTTTTGTGCAAACTTTTTTATTCTTTTGTGCTTTTGAACACTTAATTAGGAAGAAATAAAGACGTTAATGAATCTCCCTCCTCCTACTCGCACTCATTATTAACACAACAAAAGGTTATTTTACGTAACACAAA
This sequence comes from Panzeria rudis, assembly GCA_956483635.1. NCBI lineage: Eukaryota > Metazoa > Arthropoda > Insecta > Diptera > Tachinidae > Panzeria > Panzeria rudis. Next base: position 30,821,036 of record OY101449.1, on the reverse strand, counting down.
AAACTGGGTGTAAGAAATTTGAGTTTAAATAAAAGCAGTTTGTTAAGAAAAGTTTGTCTGCACCTTTATTTGATTTGATTTTACAACTTCAAATGAAAATATTTTTCAAAGAATAATAATTTCATGGGGTAAATCTTTAGCAGAGTTTCCAAGAGTTTGTTAGAGGAAGTGGCTTAAAAAATTAGCATACATTCGTAGATTCTGTAATTGTGCAGTAGTCAAAATCCTGCGTTCGAAGACCATCGTTTGTCAATACTTTTCTGCGTCGGGAAGTTTCTTTAAGCAAACAATTAGAGTGCTGCTGCAACTACAGCAGTATTTTTATTAGTGTTGCAATAGTTTTCATTCCGGTTGCAAAAAGTTACTTGATTTACGATGTTCTAAAGCCAAGGGGTTTAACTTCCACTTTGATAGCTCGACATCGAACAAATATAGGAGCCCTTAGCTGATTCAATATCCTATCAGATTGCTGTAGAATTTTCCTTTCTTCGCGGGAAAACTATGAAGCTCTCAAAATAAGCTTATTATTATTTAAGCTTTCAATCTCACAGGTTTCCTTCTCGTACAACATGCTTTTCCACCTTTTCAAACTTAAAGCCAAAAAATAATTGACGACTCCAGAACAAGAGCAGTTATATTTTTAGTGTGTCTACATCAAACACATCCCGCATAAGACTAGTACTTCTCTCTAAATTTTATTAATTCTTAAAGAAGCTTTCTTAAAATTTTATTTTACTTTGGCAACCCGTTCTTTTGAAATATGAATAGAAAAGAAGTGTTTTAATCAAACAGTCAGAAAATAATAAGAAAATCTTGTATCAACAGAAATAAAAATATGTCAGTTTTGAAATGAGGAAAAGCTAAGACAAATAGAAAATAAAGATGAAACAGACATAAAAAAGAATTACAGAACAAATTTCTACACTGACAACATAATTATGAGGGAATTCATATAGAAAAAAACTAAAACAGAACACATCAAGAATTTGCACACTTACTCTCATTAGGCATACATATACATGCACCTTCTCATAATGAAAGACAATACATTTGAACTATAAATTAGAGCTTGTGAAGCAACTGACATCATGTAGAATTTGTAAATATGTGCATAGTCGTATAAACGTGGGCCAGAAGAAAAGTTGTTTAAAAGTGTTTACATGTTTACAATCATTTAATCGTTTTAATACATTCGATATAGAAATCTCTTGCAAGGATCTGAGCATAGCAAAGGCGAAGATATTTTCATGAAGTCGATTTATCCTTAAGACGGTGTCTAAGCATTCTAAAAAGTTTGTATATATTAATATTATGTAGATATCCTGCTAAAAAGTTGGACTGCCCTTACCAGCTTCGCTGTAAAGCTTGCAACAAAATGTTTCGTAATGAGCCTTTACCTTAAGAAATTGTAGCATATAATGAGCAGGACTCTATTTGAATTTCTTGATTTATATGTAACGTCAAAGTCTTCTAAAGGTCAATCATCCAGGAAGTGGTTTAAGAGAAGTGTGGCTTCATTAACTCTAGAGAACAAACATCGGTGAACTTCGATCTAAACGAATATCACAGTCGCTTGTTATATATTTTCTACAGACTTTGGAGCGAATGTGGTCTTATCATCTATTTTTCCAATTTTTCATTCAAATTGTATGAGAGAATTAGCAGAAATGAAAGCAGCAGAAGCTTATGAATTTCTGTGGGATTCCGGCTTTTTATTAATCATCATAGCCCAAAAAAAAGTTTAAAATATGTCCTTTTATTTATAAAATGTCTTATTCCAAGCTACAGGATAACGTCCATTTATTCAAAACTTTTCTTTTGGAATCTCTTATCTTTGTCGATACTACAATAAAAAGCTGTTATTCTCTCTTATTATATGATAATCATACATTTTTATGCAATACACTGTGACGGAATTGTGAAAAGGAGGATAGAGGGAGTAGCGTTTGTGCATATTCGATTTGAACTTTCTTACATTGGAAGTGGAATAAGAAACCTCCGCAGGCGTTTATTCAACATGCGAATTGCTAGGCTAAAGAACACAATTTCTCTGCAATGCTGAGTGCGATTCACTGACGTGTCAACCACAAATGGATGTGATTTTAATGAAGATCGCACTGTTTTCAAAAAAACGGGTTTCGGGAACAACCACTCTGATTTCATTAGAACACAATCCAATTTATAATGGATCAAAGTCAAATTTGAAGTAACTCCACCGCATAGAGGAGAGAGCGGAGAAGCTCGTCGGCCACAGTAGGGTAGCCAACTATATCGACTCGTTGGAGGCTTAACACAATGTTGGGTGCGCCAATACTCTATCGAGTCGATAGAGTTGATTGAATTTTTTTAAACAAAATTTGTCTAAAAACTTTTTTTTTGCAAGTTTGGCGATATCTCTGAAACCAGATTTTGGATTTGCGCACTGTTTTTGCTCATTGCGCATTGCGCACTTCTTACAAGCGTACTAAAACTGTGCACAAGCGTAAAGAGCAGAGCGGAAAAAAGAGCAATTGGTATGCGCAGCGCAAGCGCTTTCATTTTCTTAGCTACCACTCTTTGCGCAAGCGCATTATATTTTTTGTCCAGCAATTTGCTCTCTCTGCGCATTGCAGATATTGAGCGTTGCATTGGCTATGATATTTTTTTATCCAATAGAGGTTAGTTTGGATTTATTTAGTGCTGCTAAATACTTCCTTCATAATGAGATAATTTGAAGACATTTCGATTTGTAGCATTCTTTACTTTTATTTTGTTGATCCCATACAAATATTGTGGTTTAATGAAGTTTATAAATTGCTCCTGCAGGAATTTTGACCTTAGGCGGGTCAAACAAGCGGAAGTGGAAGTATGAATAGCACTGCCGACCCAACTGCCGGTCCAGACCGAACTGGAAATATGAACCGCACTGCCAACCAAACCTGCAGTCCAGACCGGAACTGGAAATATGAATTGCACTAACCACCAAAATTCTGGTCCAGTTCCGAAGCCGGACGTGTGAGCTGCGATACCGGTCTAACTGCCGGTACAATCCCTAAACAGGAAATTCGAACTGCACTATCGATCCATTCCAGTATCCCACCAGTCATCCAACTGTTGCATTATCAGTTTTGAGATCTGTTCTTGTACTCAGCCATACGGTGTATTTGGACAATTGTTACAAAAAAAAACTATGGTGGCATGCAATAACATCCATGGAAATAATGGCCATTGCTTTTTTCAAATTTTTTACTACTGTACATGCACAATGCACATTTCATGCTCTTTTGGCTCTTTTTGCGCATTCCACAAAATAAAAGCACAGCGCAAAAAAAGCACAAAGGAAAATGCTCCTTTATGCGCTTGCTCCTTTTATGCGCAGCGCAAAAAAAAATTGGTACGGGGCAATTGCAATAATAAATTGACCCCGCTCTTTGCGTTAAGCGCAAAAAGAGCAAAAAGAGTGGCGCTGCGCTGCGTTTTTTCGTACTATGTATGAAACTACTGAGCAGATTAAAAAACAATTACTATAGTCGAATTTCGGATTTTTTATTTAACTCCAGTTATGTTAACATATATCATACAACTGCTTCTTTTTTTGAAATATCAGTATATTTCGAAAAGTAAAATCAATTAAAAAACCCGAGTCCAGATTCGAATTCAGCGCATCAAACAACATAAGAAACAACTTTCTGTTGATCCAGTAAAAACCTTGACGTGTTATTTACCACGTTACATCCACAAATTTCATGATTTATTAATATTTAATAATATTCGAATCTACATGAATTTGAGCGGACAGAAATATTGTAATAAAATTTTGAATGTGCATATACGAAATAGTTTTCTAATAGATTAAAAAAATAATATTTTCCAGTTTTTCTATTTAAATAACGGAATTCATAAAACGGGGAAAATTTATTCCAAGAAATGGGTTTTTTTTTACAAAAAAGGATTCCCATGTCGCTATTTACGGTGTGATATCTAAATAACTATCGATATATTTAGGTAACATCTACTCTGTTTTGTACTCTGAGGAATTTTTAGGGAAACTATAAATTTTCTTTTAAAATCCGTCAACTTTGGATAGAGCTGGAGGAAGAAGTATTACCTCCTTTGACCCGATTTTTCTTCTACACTCATTTTTCATAGGTCTTCTTTAAATAACTGCCAAAATTTAAATATGTTTTAGAGGAAAGTTATTTTATATGACCGAAAAGACAATACCACGTTTTTGGGCATTTTTGACATATTTCATATTCACAGGCGTGTAACTTTTTAAAGAAAATAGATATCGGCATGAAATTTTTGCATTTTGCTTCAAATTGTATGGCTAATTTTGCTGTTGTTTTTTAATTGTGGGGCATTAGGTTAGTCAAATATATAAAAAAAATTAATTAAGGTGGCCCGAAAATAAAAAAAGTAAAATTTCGAAGGCAATTATCTGTGAAACTAAAAGAGATATTCAACAAATGTAAGTATGTTTTCGGTAGACATTCTCAAGGATTATCTTTCTGTAAAAAAGTTTAACATTCGTACTATAAAGGAACATCTGACGATTTTTTTTTAAACTTACCGTCCGCGGTAGCCAACTTTTACCAGAAAAACGTGCCCTGGCATAAAAATTTCGAATCATCTCAGTTATATTTGTGTGAAATTTTATAACGATATCTTTAACGGTTCATGAGTTAACGAACTATTTCCACGGAAAAGTGTTTAAGCAACTGTGCATCGTTGAGTAAACTGTTGGACTTTAAATACGTCACAATATGGAAATTCGCCATAGTTTCCATTACTTTGGAAATTTTATTTTCCGTTTTTGGGGACTACCGTTACGTTGGCAAACTTCCAATACAACGGAACTTCACCAACATGATACACAGTGCTGAAGATTATTGCCAACGAATATGCTAGCGTCCAAGAATACTGCTTCCAGAACAGTCCTGGTATACCATCCAGATCAGAAGACTTATTTGTGTTGAACTCTGCTAAAACTATTTAAACTACATCTGCACGAAAGAATAATTTTAGGAAAGTTATAGATAATCTTTAAAGAAGGGCACTAGCTGATCGCTTTCCGGCTAGTGAGAATTACTTGCAAATAACTTAACCAGAAGGTCGGCTTTAGCAACTCGTTCAGTGAATATTTGGTCATCCTTTAAAACAGACGGTATTGAGGATATAGCATTATCTTTTAAGATTTTAATGAATAACCAAAAGCTGCTGCTAGTCCGAGGGGCAGCAAGAACTACAACGAAGACCCTGGTCGTACAGATCTTTTTCACCCCTTTGATATTCTGATCTCGCACACGAAGATCTCACCCTTTTTCGTAGCGAAGTGTTTAGTAGTCTGTATTTTATTGTTACGACAGATACTGTATACTAGGGATGGGCAAAAATGTCGATATATCGATATGTCGATATTTTCTCAAAAATAGATCGTATAAATCGTTGATATTTTTTATATCGATATTTTTTTCCAAAAATACCGACAGTATCAAATTCGATAATTTTTTAACTTTGGTTATATTTTTCGTTCAGTTAAAAAAAAAATTCGGCACAGTCTTCATCAAATAGAATAACACTAACAAAATATTTTGTTTTATTTATAATATTTTGTCTATTCGAAAAATTATCATTCTTTGATTATAATCTTGTTGATGTATGTTCCATGAAATATGGGTGGAACAGTAAGGATCTTGGAAATTAGCTCTTTCCAGCTTTATTATTCATAAAACAAGTTACTTTTTTTGTTTTATTTTTAAAAGATTTGGGTACTATGTATGAATTATCATTGTTGAAAAAATTTCGATATAACGATATTTTTATTCGATATATATCGGTGCCGATCGATATATAAAAATATATCGATATCGATACATTTTTTCACTTGCCCATCCCTACTGCATACTCTCACATTATGCTTGAAGCACTTCGTTTCAATACTGGATGGCGTATGAGTAACAGTTTCAATTTATTGATCAAATATTAAGTATACGCCATATTGTTTCAAGCCGTTTTTTAATTTTCCTATAATAATGGTGTCATAAACCATATTTTGGAATTCCGCAAGCTCAAAATCCATTTTAGACCCATGGTTCAGTCCCCGTACGATTTGGAAAAACAACACCCTAATGTATATGTGTAAAGAACTCTTAAGGCTGCTTTCATACACAGAATACTGCTTATGTCTGTATGTGTTAATAAGAAGGTTTTAATAATTGTTAAGTAAATATGTACGTATGTGCGTTTGTGTATGTATAAGTATGTTAACACTCACATGTGTAGCGCAAAGTTGATGTATTTGTTTAACAAAAGGTTACTCACTCATTTGCAGGCACAAATGTATTTATTAGTTTCTGTGTATAACTGAAATAGAAAAATTTTCAAATTGTTGCAATTTCCTTTGCTCCTAATACGAAGCATGTTTACAAAACTCATACCATTACATACACCTACAACTACATACATATAAATACTAGGTTCCTACACCTGCCCAGCGGGAAATAGAAGGAGTACGGATGCCTTCTGGAAGGCCTCTGTACTCCTTCTTTTGAATGTACAAGGCCTACTCACTCCATTACATACTCATATCTTTTTTACACACGTTGTCATTTCGGGCAAGGTCTTCCGTTTGCTAGTTCTGAAAGGCCTGACAAAACAGCTTCATTTTGAGAGGTTTCTAAAGAAGGTCTGTCAAAAAGCAAATGGAGCTACATTTTTTTAATCTCAGTATTTTTATAGCGTCTTCTTTATTTTTATTAATGTGATTTTTTATTTCGAATTATTTCCTTTCATCTAAAGTAATTTTTTATATGAATGTATTTAGTAAGAAGGAATTGGACACAAATAGTTTCGCTGGAATAAGTATAAGTTAAATCGATGCAACATAAACGGCTTAATAGCAGCATGTATGATATCTTTTGTACGTATGTAAATTTCAGCTTTATATACAAATTTACTTGCGAAAAAAGAACACGAGAATGTTTGTTATTAATAAAGTACACACAGAAAAACAAAGGAATGTAAAATCAACATGACGCAATTGTGATTTGAAATCATATTAAATTTACAAGAAATAATTTGTTGTTTAAGTGTGCTAGTGTTTATTTGCTTTGTACATTGATACAGTTTTAGTTGTGTGACTTGTTGTTATTTATTCCTGCATTTGTCGGGTATGTAGACGACAAAAAACGAATTACCAGCAAAAACTTACTGCTGTTGGTTTAAAATTTCCATTGTTTCATATTAATTTTAAATGAAAAATTATTAACCTAACCTAAAATCTCTTTGATTTAAAATTGTTCACTGTTAAAACAACTTTCTTAATTACGTTACAGGTCATTTTAAATCAATATGACTATAACTTAAATTTAAAAAAGTTTTATGTTAAATAATCATTTAAGTCATGTTGAATTAAAATGAAATTCATTTTAAATACGATGGCTATTTATTTGGTATATAGCTAAAGTAAAGTTTGAAGCTGTTGTGGCTGCAGTGGTTAGCGCCCGGACTATCATGCAAGTGGCACGAGTTCAAATCTTGGCTGTGGCAGCCAACTACAGCACAAAGTTTTCTGATGTCTATGCTAATAACCATCATGTAAGTAAAATAATTGATAAAATAGCTACATTAGAGTCATATTGTTTCAGCTTGATATAACTATAATTCAACATGATTCTTAGTGTTATTTCAATATCAAATTTATTTGTTTCAACTTGAAGTAACTTTGATTCAACATGATTCTTCGTGTTGTTCCAATATCAAATTCACGTTGTTTCAACTCGAAACTACTTTGAATCAATATGTTTTTCGTATTATTTCAGTAGCAACTTAATTTTGATTTAACTGTACTGCAATATTAAATCAACATGTTAATTCAAAAGGATTAAATTTTCCTTCAAAATTATTATATATCATGTTGAGCTAGCATGAAACGCCTATGAGGCAAAAAAAACTACCGAAAAATTTTTATTTAACCTGGTTTTCGACGATTTAACATTGAAATTTTTCTGTGTGTACATTGGCGATGAACAAACGAATTTGTGTTGCTTTGGCAAAAAAAAACTACTCCTTCTATTCTCTCTTTTCATAGAAGCGAATGTTTATCGTAGATTTTATACGGAAGAGCCGAGATCTTCTGTAAGGCATTTTTTAGCAGTTATATAAGAAAGATATTTTGATAAAAAATTTCCAAGCAGGCCTTTAGTAAGGCCTGAAGTAAGATGGTCTTCCGAGTTTTCCCGCTGGGTAGGTAGATATTGGCTTATGTGTATGTGTGTTTCAGTGTTGATATTACCTTTAGTTAAAAAAAAATTCAGAAAATTCATTACACGTTTTTAGCACAGTTTGTTCTCTAAAGTTGTTGTTTTTCTGTTTTCGTCTTCTTTTGTTTTATTTTATTTGTATTTAAGTCGTTTTTGTTGCAGTTGAGTTGAGTTTTGGTTTAGTTTTCTTTTTTTTTTTTCTAATTTTTACACGTTTATTTTTGTTTTATTTGCTGTGCAACTATTATTTGTTTTTATAGGCGAAGGCCATTGAGCAAAGGGTATTTACCTTTTGCTACCTTAAGTTTTATTATGATTATTTTCCATTTCTGTTATGCTACAGCTGCTGCAAGAGCAGCATTTACTGTAGAGCCACAGCTTTGTTTTTTTCTCGATGTATACAAACAAGTGTAGATCTAACAATTTCTTAACAAGTTCGTGAGATGTAAGAGACAAGCTGTTTAGTTATTTTATATTTTCGTTTATTTTTCAAACAATTACGACTATGTAAGTATCTTGCTGCCATTTGAATGTCCTGTATCTTTACAATCATAGTCATACTTTGCATGTATGTGTGTACATATTTCTAATGCTATATTTGCATCTAAGATATATGAAGATTGTTGTAAGATATGTAAGCCATGTTGTTATGTATTTTGTTTTGACAAGAGGTTGAGTGTTAAGTTTAATGCAAAAATATCCTTTAATCATGTCATGTATACAAAAAGTTTAGCCCATGTTTTTAGTACTTCTGCCGTATTATAATAATCTATGTGATTTTTAAACTTATTGGTCATATCTTTAATCCACATATCAATGGTTTAATATAGACAGGGTGTATATCAGATTTTCTTTATTTTACAAGCGAAAGAAAAAACTTAATAAAAACTAAAACTAAAAAAATGTTATTGAAAATAAAACCGTTATTTTAAAATATATCTTTAATTCTGAAATTCACAGGCTTTAGTTAACTAATGTCAATGGTTTAACCAGGGATATTTATATGAAACATCATTGTTTAAACTGTTCTTATTAGTTAACTAATGCCTGTAAATTTAGGCGTAATTCATACATATCTCAAACCGAAAATATTGCCAAAGTCCCATATGATATAAGGCTATTCTGCACATCTCGGCTTAGAACAAATCTAAAATATATTTCTGAGGTACGAGATCTACAGATAAATATAATAGAATCTGTGCAAAAACATTTTTTTATATTGCTTCCAGGCGCTTTCATGGAATCCGAGCTATAATATAATATTGAGTTAGTTGAAGAGTCAACACTTAATACTAATAGCTATCAGTCTGCTAAAATTCAGACCTGTGGGATGACCTGAACAAACTGTATGTATTACAAAACCAGAATATTAAGTATAAAGCTTAATTACTCCAAAAAAATTGTTTGCGCTCGTATTCTTGTATGAATATTTCATTTATAACTAATTTATTTAATGTATTATCATCTTTGAATCTCTGCTCCGTAAAATAAAACTTTTTGTTCAAATTCGTTAAACAAGATATTATACGCAAACGTTGTTCTATTCCGCAAAATGTGTGCGGAGTTCAACAAGCTATACCCTTCTAGTAATTTCACATCAGATGCCAGTGATACGAGTATGTATTAAAAGGACAATTTTATGCGATTTAAAAAAAATACGGCCTTTTTATATTAACCGACCAATATACGTACGCTACGATGACTTAATGAAAAAATGGAAGTCGTTTTTAAGGAACTGTTTAGTCATTACTTCTGTAGTGATAATTAAGGAAACCGCATATATGCAATTGCATGTTTTTTCCTTGCGATGTATTTTTCTTATATCTTATATTTATAAGATATAAGATATAAGATACATTGCATATTAGTATTTCCATTTAGCCGGGTGTGACCACTTTACACATATTTTTTGTTATAAATAAAGAATATAATATTTTTTACTTAAAAAAATGTTGCGACTCGCAACGTCATTAAGCTTAATGTCATTGAATAACGGGTGAACACTGAAAGATTACGATTCCTGTTCAGAATGGTCGTCAGAAAGCTGCGACAGGTGTGACCTTACAAATTTTAGTTTTAAAGAATTATGACTTTCAGCATAAATTCTGTAAAATTTTTACTATAACGTGCAAAATAATTTTGGTATTGCTGTCTGTTCAAAGTGTTTTTAGCTGTATTACGTATTCACTGTTTGACAAAAAATCTGTTTTCTTAACAAAAAAAACTATTTTTAAAATGTGACGGGTGTGACCGACGGGTGTGACCTAATACAAAAATTTTTAAAAATTCGAAGACATAAAACTTTTTATTGATTTCATTACATTAAATAATATAAAATAAATCATAAGAAAATAATAATACATTAAATTATTTGCTGTCCGTTCTATTATGGACAGCAGAATACTCTAGCTGAGTATTTTTTTTTAATTCAATAAAAAGCGAAAAAAGTATATTCTTTTCAGAGATAAGGGTTTTTATTAGTTATGAAAGAAGAGAAAATCTGAAATAAATATTGAACATACAAAGAGGGATAGCAAAATGTTTACTGGATGATCAGTTAAAAGTGCCTCAAATTGCTTTTATTTTTTCTATAATTTTCATGCTCTAAAAAGCATCAATTGAGAGATTTTTATTAAAAATAAGAAAATTATTTTTTCCTTGCATAGGGCAGTTTTACGTGGAATCACTCATATATGAAAATTTGTCCTTTTCTGGCATATCTTTCTTGCTGTTTTTCCTGCATATTTTGGCTTTTTTTAATGTTTACATGAATTCCAGAAAAAAATCTTATGGAAAAATATTGAGTTAATATGCTAATAAATATGCCCTTCACTAGTTATACTTTGGCATATTAACCAATTACTTTAACATGGCGATGTCATTGGAGGCAAGTAGTTACCACATTTGATTACAAATAACAAACAATAAATTTCAATATTTAGAAGGCATTGAATACACACAAAACACAATAAAAATTAAATGTCTCTGCTAAGCATTGAACTCATGCCGTTTTCAGTTATTGTGTTATTTTATGCCAAGTATTTTACTCACTAGGCTACTGCACAACTATTCTGTTATGGGCTTAAAATTTGTTTTCACAAACCTGAACACAATTAACAAAAATCCAGTTTGCATCCCCAGGGGTTGAACTGTTTATCGTCTGTATGATAAGCAGATACACTAATAATCTACCAATAAGAGAATAAATGGCTTGTTTAGTTACTAGTACGTAATTGTTCAACTACTGTAAAGTAATTCAGGCGGTATGTAGTCTGTGGCTGAAAATTACAACTCATTACCAAGTTTTTGCTGGGATATTTACAAAAATTAAACAAATCTTTTTCGTGATCGAAAAATTTTTAAATTTTTTCACATTTAGACCATTTTTCTTTTGTTTTTAAATTTACTCTAATTTCTTAGCAAGTTTCTTCACTCCACTGATTTATTCCCAGTTTATTCACAACTTTAAAAATTTTCAATTATGAACTTTTGAAAATGAAATAACGCTTATAAAAAATGCATGCATATGGTACTGCAGAGTAAAAATTGTTTGCATCGCTGGCCTGTGGCCGAGCTTAAGCGGTTTCTCCTCCGGGTATGCCGGATACTGGTTTCGTAGCATTAATGTTTGTAACTAGGCAGAAAAGCATTATTCTGCGAAGACACTATTCGACATACCCATGAACATTCAGCCATGTCACAGAGCACCATTCCGATCGTAAGTGGTTTTAATTCCGTAAGTTGCTTGTTTAGAAAACGAAAAACAAAAATTTTCTTCGTAATCAGCCCACTTTTAAATTTCTAAGCGGAATTGACAAACACTTTTCTGCTAACTTCATTTGCACTAAATACTTAAAAACGTGCATACTTTTAGGAGCGTCAAATAAATATTTAATCATACGCTTTCCATGTGAGATTGGTTTCTAAAAACAAACTCCTCACGGTATAAAAACATTATTATTATAAAATTGAAATACAAAATAAACGGAATTTAAAGCACCAAAAATGAACTTTTGCGGAATGACAACTACGGAATCAAAAGGGAATCAGTGACACGGCTGATTGTCTCCTTTTAGAATTGATAGTTACTGACCCTGAAGGAGAAGAATTAAGGCTATACTACAGCACAATGAATCTGTCTCTTACAAAATCACAGTCTTATCATACCACCCTCGTTGTTAGCACATAAACATAAGTAGTACATCCTTATGTTAACATACACAAATGAGTTTATTGACATAAAATGTTGCTGCAATACAAGAAAAATATGAAGAAATACAGCAGAGCAACAAGAACTACAACAACAAATACTTAGAAAAAATAGATGATGAAACATGATGGTAATTAAAAGAGTGTCATTATAGTGCAGAGTTTTAAGAGTTTAGTCGACATGCAAACACAAACACCATATGTCTCTATCTGTATGCCATCATCAGCATCAACAACGTTCGTCAACATCATCTGGGATAGTTTAGTTTTTCACTGTTTCTCTAGTTGTTAGATTCGTTATTGCTGATGTTTTCTCTTTTTTTTACTGCAGATGTTGCTACTGTTACTACATTAGTTTGTTGCAATGATGACACAACAAAGATTCTAGAAACATTAAAAACACATACGCATCGCTTAAGTTTTTTAGTTTTTTTTTTTTTTTTAAGAAAAGCCAAGTGTGAAATTAACAACATAAACAAGTGCCAAGAGGTATTCCAATTGACTAAAGACTTTAATGATAGTGATAAAAAAGTATGCACTGCGATATAATGCAGGCAAAATGAGTGGCTTAGGAAAATAATTAAGGGTGCGAAGAAGGAATTGTCTTTCGGGATATTTTGTCTAATGAGTACTCTAGGCTCCAATAGAGGACGACTACAAAGTACTTCTCACTACCCTGTTAAACCAAATTTCGTCAATATTGAAATCAATTCAATGTTGCGATTTCTGGTGTTGGACAAAAGTACTTCTCTGATTCAATTTATGAATTATATATGAATGTCTTTTGTCATAACCCCAAATTGAAGAAGGGACTTAGACATAGACGACATGTCAAGAGAAAAGATGACAATTTTCATAACGAATTTTTAAGCTACTTTGATTACTAACATTTTTCTGGAAATGAACGTTTCATACTTCCTTCTTTTTGCAGAATTATCCAGCTTAGTGAAGTCCTCAAGACTTGTCTCAAACATAAAACTCACAAGAAAAAAACGTCTGAGGATTTACCACATTTCTAATGTGCTGCCACAGGATCTAAGTTGCTGATTGTCGGATAATGCTCCCCTAGACCACTTTTTCGGACAGTGGTTTTAATTCTTATCGCTCTCTTAACGCAACAATTTCATTTTGCCATTGTTTAATATTTGAGCGGAAGAATAATCAGAAATAGTTTTTGTTGGAATTCGCACTACAGAAATAATACACCCTTGCTTTCTCCCCAATTTCCATACATCTTTGTTTGGTAGAGTTAGCTCCTTTGCAACATATGTATATGCCGCTGATATCTATGGCATTCAGCAAATTAATTTGAAGCCGTACAAGGATAGTTGGAAAATACCATAGACATTTGCTATATCGACTAGTACTGCAACAACGACTTAAATTTAAATTTTAGGAATTTTATTTTGGGCGAGAGAATTTATAATATACATCGCTCCTCTTCGCACTCTACTATTTTTACAGCACATGAGTAATTCTGGCGAAAAAATGATAAAGGATTTTATTTATAAAGGATCAGTAAACATGTTTCACGGAAATAAAAATGTTGTTTGTCATTGTAGCTGCTACCGAACGTATGTACGTATAAGTATGTACATGTTTGTTTATGTTCTTGCCACTAAATGTGGTAATGTATTGTCGCTAGTTACTGTTGTAGTTGTTGATGATGTTTGTATTGTAACAATTTTAAAAACTCTATGAATTTCCGTGACATTCTACTTTTTTGTGTATGTGTGTGTGTGTGTGTTTTTTTTAACTTTTTTACTAAAATCTAAAATGAATTCATTCATATGTATGAGCTGAACAATAACATCAGCAACAATATAAAGTATCCCATCGATAGTAAAGCACTTTAAACATATTCGTAGCTGCTGTAATAACAACGAAGGCTAAAGCAAAATGAAAGCCATTTATTTATAAGGCTCAAAAATACCAAGGCTTGATAAAGAGGACCTGCCAGCCACTTAGTATAGAGTAGAGACTTTTGATGGTTGGAATGGATGCGAAAAACTAACAAAAATGTTTGCTTTTCATAACAATAGAGTTGTAGATTTTAACAAAAGAATTTAAAAATAATTTAAACTTTTAAAGGAAATGAAAAACGAGATAAAACTAATGAAATATTTATTTTAATGCTATAGAGAAATAAAAAACATTTAATTAAGACCAGGTGCCCATTTATCATCACTACAAGTTACAAGTCTACAAAGTAAAATATCTACAAAACGACAACACTTTTACAAAATTTATTGTTGTTTTGTGGCTATTTTACTTGCAGATTTGTAACTTGCAGGCTTACGAAATGGTCCCCAAGTTTGATAACACAGTGCAACACGAAAACATATAACCATATACAGACGCCACTACGTGATAAAAGACCAAAAAAAGACCCGGGTCTCCCAGTTTTACCCCAAGTCATGCACTTTTTTTATGGGCCCCCAAAGATTTGGCGAGCCGGTGTCATTTTTGCAAAAACTAATCATTTTCTCAGGCTCATATCTTGCAAACCGTTTGGAGTTTTGATTTACTGTCTGATGAAGAGTTGTAGCTCTTGTCATAAAGAACAAAAATTGTGAACATGTAAAATCAAAAAACCACATCTTCAAGGTCAAAGTCGCAAAAAAATTTAAATAAGTACCAATTTGTAAGTCTGTCTAAATTTTAAATTAATTTTTCTTACAAAATAATATGAGAACCTCTTAGTAAAGTTTGTTTATTTTTTCATCCCACAGAGTTCCCACTCCAAATTTTGGATATATTATGCATAATACTATGGCCTATCAACAGAAATTGTATTAAAAAATTAAAAATTAGGTTTTTGAGATATTTCCAAATTTATTTTGTATTTGCATTTTTGCAATACTTCTTTCTGTAAAAAAAAAACTATATATTTTTAGTTTTAGTTTTTGAAACCTTACGACTTAAGCTTTTCATACATATTTTATTTGCTCAAATTGTATTATCGGTTGCAAGGCTATATTAATTTCAATATGAGGTATTTTATTAAATGTTTCTAAAAAATTGAGCTTTGGCCCACGATAATTCGAAACCTGTAGCGAAATTGGAAAAACTAAATGCGGGAAATAAGCTATTGGTCTACAAAGTCTTATTCAGATCCGTTGACAGGCATGCGACAACTGATTCGAAATTTTTTGAAATTAGTCTTCTTTTTCTTTTAAAGCGAAAATATTTTATGTGTTTTTATGAAACTTTTAATTTTTTTCTTTTTCTTACAAAATTTCTTCATTATCTACTTTTGTGCTGCCATTATTTGCTGTAATTTTGATGAAATAAATAAAACATTTTCGTACTTTCTTTATTTACTTCGTTACAAAAACTTTTAAAAAATTGTTGTCTGTTTCTTTACTTGTTGTTAAACAACAAAATTTTAATTTACATATTTATTCAAAAAAAAATTTAATAAGTATATTTCAAAAAAGCGTCTGCATTTTAGCACATGCAATTTCCTGGCTGCGGTTTACATATTTACATGGTTGCAGTAAAGTGTAGAAGCTAAGGAGCAAAAAAAATTTACACATGAATATTTCTTTTCTTTAATGTTTTTCTTTTTCTATTTACTAAAAACAAAAATTAAATTTATTTTCCAACAACCGCATGCTTAATATATGAAAACATACACAATTTGAGACAAAACAGGACATTTTGAAGGGTTGAAAATAAAACAGGGCCATGTAAGAGGACAAGTATCTTTATTTAGAAAAGAGACAGCTATGCACAGACAAAAAGGCAGACATGCAAAGAGATACATAGTTTAACGTACTGAAATTGTTAAAGTTGTATTTTGTTCCTTTTTAAGTTTGTCTTTAACATGTGCGTGCGGTGTGGCAGTAAAAGAAGTAGAATTTTTATCCCAATAATAAATAGTATTATTATGCTAATCCTGTTATAACAACCTTTATAAAAAAATACAAACATTGAAAGAGGAAAAAGTTTTTATACTAAACATAAAATGTACACATGCTGTACTCTGTATTACAATGTACAGTGGGGCCGATTATAAAATATATGTGATGACTTTGCTGAAAGTATATTTTTCTGAAGGTCTAGATTTTGCTGTGTAAATAGAAAAAGCGGTCGATGCACGTACCTCTCACATAAGCTGAAAATCGTTAATCTTGTTATCAGTAGTTTTCTCCATAGAGGGAAGAGAACCTGGAAGAATACAGGTCATGTGACTGGTTCCCACGGACTATCAGCCGGTTCGAGCTCTGGACCTTTATGAGAGGGGGCCAGTCAGTTTATCAGGGCGTATAATATTGGAGTGACCAATTGACATAATTAAGATACTCGGTGATAGGTTCTGCATCTAAACTTAAGTTACATGAAACAAATATTTTTGATTTGGAAAACATCTGTTTGTACAGTGATGGTATTTGGTTAACATTTTTGTTCTAGTTAAGTGATGTGTTCTCTTACGGCTCGTGAGCATATTGTACCATTCCCATTTTCACCAGGCATAGGATAAGTAAGTAGAAGACAATTGGTTCAACATTTCCCAAAGGGCGCATTTAAGTAAGTAGACATATATGGAACAAAACTCAAAAGCTGTAAGCTACTTTGGTCCGTTCTTTAGTGATAAAACATTGTGAAGTCACGCAATCTGTTGATTGGTCGAGATGGGAAAGTTGTTGATCAAGCATTGTTTTGTATGTGCTTAGGAACATCATCTAGCTTCTCTGGTAATGAGTTAAGTAATTACAATAAACAAAATATTTCTTTGTTCTGCCAAACAAAGCAAACAAGTTCAATTTACGGTTGAAGACTTGATAATCGTCTTTCGAGTCAGATTGTTGTTCTGCTATTGATGACTCCGACAGCTCAAACTACAATGTCAGCATTTAGGATACTGTATCTTTCTACTTACTACTCTCTACCCTATGTGTCTGAGCAATTCCATAAAAAGATGTCACAAAGAATGCTGATGCACGAAAGCTTAGATTATGGTATGTCTAGAAGGCATATATGATACAATGCAGCTCATGAAGGAAGCGCAGATATATGTAATTATGTACAGTATTGATCAAAACTAAAGCACACCCCCCCCCCCCCCCCCCAGTGAATTTTTTTTCACACCATGCTTTATTGTAAAAAAGCGACTTTTTTCATCAAATTAACTTATTATCTTTATTTATATAAAACGCAAATATAGTAATGGATAGTTTTATAAACAAATACCAAAGAATTGATAAAACATGTAAAAGCATAAAACATTTTCCTACGCCACGAATTCATGTTAAACGTAAGCAAAAAGGAATGAAGCAGCAATTGTTGTGTAAAATTGTAAATAATAAGAATAATGGTAAGAAACATGTACTCAAGTTACGTTAAAATTAAAACTCTAGATGACTGGAAGGCTTATTTATCAAGCATGACATGAACTAAGTTAAAAATAGTCAATAAATCGATCAGTAATTTCCAGGCTGATTGCGAAGTTTTTGAATATCGGTCGCATATTATTTGTGCATCCTAGAGGACGTCTGCGTAAAACCTTTCGTTATAATGACTCCCGGATCAAAAGAGCTATACAAACAAATGCCACAGTGTCCGCTGTTGAACTTATAACAAGTTCAGCTTTGGATGTTAGCCAAAGAACGATCCGTACACAGAAAAAATTATCCCTAAAAAATGTTCAAACAAAAGTTTGTCTAAAATAAAATTAAATTTTCAGTAAATGTTTTTTACTGAATCAGTTAATTTTTAGTTTGGCTTATATTTAACCCGCAAGCAACAAAAATCAGCCTTCCGTGTCGAAAAAAACCCCAAGACGACATACACATAAATAACAACAAGAACGCAGATAGCAAAAGGAATGTGATGTCGGAATTTATACAATTCGTATCAAACGTAAACTGTAAAATTTTGTTTACTGAAGATTTTTAAATTAATTAACTCGTTAATGTTCTTCTGTTAATTCTCATTAATTTTTTTAGAGTCTTTAGATAAACGTACAGGGTAGAACACATTTTTTTGCACGCCTCATAAGCGATGCGTTGAGGTGGGTACTACTCTCACTTCACGCAAACCTACTGATTTTTCAAACATAAAATGGCTCTATTATTATCATATATTGCACTTGTAAAAAATATATACACACACATATTAAGAAAAAATACTATTTTTAACACTCATGACATTTTTAATGTCATTTTCATTATTTAAATCAATTAAAAAACTGTTTAAAAAAGTTCTGTCTTGGACGTCCGTTTGTCTATATGTACGGATCCTGTATGCGGCCACGATAACGAGCGAAAGACTTCACTAAACGATTCCTTTTTTTACGCTTCAGTATAATTAGAAGCCTATAATAGAACCCTATTTAATTTCACGGTATAAATGAGATTATGAGGCGTGCAATTTAAAATTTTCCAAACTATTTTTTTAAAGTTGATTTAATTAACTATAAACACAAACAAACACACACACAACCCGCGAAGGGATAAGCTTGTCTGCGAAAAACACCCAGGGTCTATGGAGGAAGTGGAACCCACAACCTCTGGACTGACAGTTTAACATAGCTACCACTCAGTCACAGAGGCAACAAACAAACTGAAATTTCATAAATGCTTAATCGATAATGATGCTATTATTTAAAACTTAAATATATTAAAAAAAATTTACTAACTTAGACAAAAAGTTTGTTTGATATATTACAAAAAATCCAGTAAATGTTTTTGTTTGAATCAAAAAAATATTTTTCTTAGAATTTGTAAGTCTTGTTAGATAAATTGTTTTATAAATTCAGCCAAAAAAAAATTGTTTGATATATTACAGAAACTTCAGTAAACATTTTTGTTTGATTCAGTAAACTATTTTGTTTAGAATACGCAAATATTTTTACACAAACTGCTCTATAGATTGGAACAATTTGTTTAATGAAAAAAAAAAGTATGTTAATCCAAGTGGCATTTTTGACTGTATTTACAAATTAGTTTGTAGGTACGCTCCTAAACAAAATATTTACTAATTCAGTGAATTTCTTTACTGAAAATAAAAATTATTTTGCTTTGTGTATAAGAGCAGTAGAAGGTGGACTATTCAGCAGACGACCAGCAAAAAAGCATACATTTCAGCAAAGAACAGGAAAGGTACACTAGCATTTGCCAAAGCGCACATCGGTTAGACTATCTAGGAATGAAAGACAGTGCTTATGCACTCCCCCTAGGTCACAGTCGTATTGAAAACGTGTTGTTATGAGATCGCTAGTACAAAAATAAATCGGGGAAATTGCCGGAATAAGAGCCGTAAAACCAGCTCGGCAGAAGTAATTTCCCAAGAAATTATAAATAACTTAGTATCTTCAATGCCTCAGAGAGGTGCTTGTGTCACCCAGAACAAATTGTTGCAAATAAAAAAATATTAATTGTAAGATTCTCCTTTTGAATTGTAGAAGAGCTGCTTTAGTTTTGTACGTTTCGTTTTATGCTATTGTATGTTTTATCACGTATTCACGTATTTTATACATAAACTCAATATTTAAGTTGATTTAATGAATAAGAAAGCATTTGAAAAATACGATTTTTTAAGGAAAATTATGATATGAAAAAATCCACTGAGGGGTTGCTTTAGTTTTGCCCAATACTGTATATGCCTGCTAATCTAGATCAGTGGTGGCCATACATACACTATCTTATTCTTTGTTTGTGTATGTGCTTCGCGGATAATTGGCTGTGTGTCTCACAGCCAATTATCCGCGTTGATGGTAAAAAAAACAGCCTGTACTTGCGAGTATAGGAAATTGAGAGAATGTCCACCACTGATCTAGATCAGGAACTGGCAAACACATACTAATACATTTTGCTTGTATGGGCTTTATTTTGCAACTTTCGCTCTAACAAAATTTTTTTAGTGCATATCAAGCAAGAGCAAGAATTAAATTTTTGTTAATACTTTGTTAATACGTGTGAGTATATACGTGTGAGTAAAAAAGTAAAAAACCCCATGTGATATGTTTTGAGGGTTCTTGATCTAGATAGTAACAGAAAAGGTGTCTTATAAAATCGTTTTATTCTATACAAGGGTTCGGTCATATAGTACGAAGTAATGAAAGCACTCAGGGGTGCTTTCTTAGCTAATACCAAAGGTTTATACTACATAGTACTAGCTACTAGCACTAGCTTTAACTTGTCTGTACAAGCTATGCTGAAAAGTACAAACAACTAAAAGTGTGAATAACTGTTTGCTAGTGCTCTATAGCTAATGCTGAGAAGTGGTAGCGAAAGCTGGAAAATATGACACACAGAATATGAAATAGAATCCACAACTTAGACGTTTAAAAAAGCATATAATCATATGTTATGCAGTACTACCAAATCATGAAAGAGATAGCCAAATTAGAAACTATAAATAGTTGCTATTCCCTTCATATAATCGTGGTTCGTATAATGTTGTTGAAAGTTGTCTAGTTCAGATAGTTGTGTATGATGTGCCTGTTAATACAGCTGGCAGAAATCGTTTATGAGCTATCACTTTTTTCACGAAGCTACATGAATGATATTTCGAAGAATTATAGAGATTTATTTAAAAATCCCTCCTATCTTTAAAAGATCAGCGAAATATGATGCATACATATTAAAATATTTAAATGAAAATAAACTATGACACGTTTTTTGCTAAATAAAGCAGCAAAATACCAACTTCCAGCACCTCAATAAATTTTTAACCAGACCTTTTTTTGAGTTAACGTTGGAAAAACTAGTTTCTACTAGTCAGTATAAACTACTAGCTTTAACTGCAATTTTTATTCACCTCAAAGCTAGCTTAAACTTTAAAATTGCTAGAATTAGCTTTAGCTACTTTTTCATTCACACATGATTAAACGCATATTTGATGCTGCCATCTTTGAGCCTCCTTGGGTATCGACTTTCGAAGCAGGAGGCAGAACACAAACCACTATCGCTTACAAGCCTGCTTGGGACGTTAATATCATTTTAGCATTAGTTTCGGCACCTTATAGCCTTCGGGACCTTATAGCCTTCGGGTCCTTATAGCCTTCGGGACCTTATAGCCTTTTTATAGAGTTTTATTATATTTGTCTTCCGTCCTTAGCTAGACAGGCGCGAATGGGTCTGATCACTGACGTTTACATCTATTGAAGATTGTGCGAGTTAAGCTGCAGCCCCTTTTTAAAGTAAGTACAGGAAGTCTTTAAAAAGTTCACTTCCTTTTGCTAGTGTCTAATTATAGTAACTTCCAGTTCACGATCAGGCATCAAACAGCATTTATACAAACGATGTGGACAGCACTAGTATCCCATTTTTTTACTAAATAATTTTTTTTTATATTACTGCTTGTATAAATCTTTAGAAAACTTTTATTAGGACTTTCTCGGCGGAATTTATTGCTTTATTAATTTTTTCTTTATATATTTTAAGGTTTCAAGGACTAAACTTAAGTGAAAAAGTTTTATGTAATTTCATAAAAATAATAATTATTTGTTTCTCTCTTTTATGTTAAGTGTTACAAATAATGTTGGCTTTCAAACTTTCGGTAAAAGTTGTTAAGACATGCGGCAATATCAGCAAAAAAAAATTATATAAAAATTTGTTCTCCAAAATAAGTACTTTTGGTACAATATTTTCCGTTTTTTTTTTCCTAATTCCCCTGTAAAACCACTACAATATTTTGTACTTTAGCTTAAATTGTTATTTACAAATTATTTACAAAAATTTTGTTGCTTGTTATTTTTACTTCTAAGCTTTAGCAAATAAAAACAGCAACCAACATAATCTGTTTTGTATCTGCGAGAAAGTAAAAAAAAGTATATAATAAAGTTTTCTTAGATGAACTTATAAGAAACAAACAATATAAAGAAACTTTTAAAAATCACTGCATTCTTTATGTAGTCGCGAAAGCACTTGCATTGCAACCCCTTAAAGTTGTTTGTTTAAAATTGCACTTTTTGTTTTCTGGCTCCTGCGAAAACACACTTAAAAACAATATGGGAAAAATCAGGAAAAAAACAAGGAAAATTGTGGAAAAGTTATGACTTTATGTGATAGTTAAAGTGCTGCCGATTTGCGTAAGTAAGTTGCTGCAGTTAAATTTTTTTTTCGCTTCCATTGTTTGAAGATGGTGGAAATTTTTTAAAATAAAAACTAACTATCTATAGAGAAATTGTTAGTTTTCCCATAAAATGCAACATATTAAATTTTGTAAATTTATGAGCTGTTTGTTTTAAGACATTCAAAAACAACCCAGCAAAAACTTTTGTCATTTTTGCAATAGGTAGTACTTTATTAATGGGCTACAAAGTAATAAGTGGTACTTATTTATCTTATAACTATTCATCAAACTAAAACAACTACTTAGTTTTTAATAAAATTAGTACGTATTTTTATCATTATCTGAAAGTAGTTACAGTTTGTTAATATGAATTAGTAAAATAAGTCGACAACCAATTTTTAAGTCAGCATGTGTTTGTAAAGGGTGTTTTTTTTAGAGGTATAGAACTTCGAATTGAAATAAAACACAAGAAAATCGTTTTCTTGTCCATCAATTTGGCTTTATTGGAAGGATAATTTTATGCCATTAATGTTTAAATATGATTTCGGGCATGTGGCCGCCGCGGCTGGCTCGAATAAAGCCAATTCTACAGGTCCAATTTTCAACCACTTTTTCGAGCATATGGGGCCGTATGTTGGCAATAACGCCACGAATGTTGGCTTCCAAGTCCCCTAACGTTTCTGGTTTGTTGGCGTAGACGAGCGACTTCACATATCCCCAAAGAAAATAATCCAATGGTGTCAAATCACACGATCTTGGTGGCCAATTCCGCGAAATTATGCGCTCATCGAATGTTTCCTTCAATAAATCGATTGTGACGTGCGCTGTGTGGCATGTAGCGCCGTCTTGTTGGAACCACAACTCATCCACATTCATGCCATCCAATTCGGGAACAAAATAGTCGGTTATCATGGCTCTATAGCGGTCTCCATTAACGATAACTGACTCTCCAGCATTATTTCGGAAGAAGTATGGCCCAATGACTCCACCAGCCCATAGAGCACACCAAACAGTCAGTTTTTGTGGATGTAATGGCGTCTCAAGGGTCTCATGTGGATTCTCTTCACTCCAAATGCGGCAATTTTGCTTGTTGACGTAGCCATTCAACCAAAAATGAGCCTCATCACTGAACAAAATTTTGCGATGAAAATCAGCGAACTGAACCATTATTTTCGAAATAAATTTGCACGATTTGCAAGCGTTGTTCTTTTGTCAACCTGTTTATGATGAAATGGCAAACCAAACTAAATATTAATCACTTGACAGCTGACAAAATTTCCGCCAGTTAAAAAAGTGATGCCAACTTAAAGTTCTATACCTCAATAAAAAACACCCAATATATGAAAACTAATTTTTGTCGCTTAAACTTATAAGTCTGAGTGGGTAAAGTACTTGTCTTCATATCTAAACGAGCACAGGTTTGTATCCCCGCTGTGTCAAAAAATAAAATAAAATCGAAAAAATATATAAATAAAACATAATGTCTATAAATTTTTTTAAATTTAAATTTGTTTATTTGACTACTTATTTTTTAGCTTCAAGTAAGACAAATAATAACTACTTAATTTCTGTGACAATGTAAATACATTTTCAAGGCATATACTTTTTTGCCTACCAGTAAGCAAAGTTTTGCTGGGAACGTATGTAAAATTTAGTTACTTATCTTTTTTCAATGTATAGTTTTACGAGTTTACGAAGGTAAATTATACTGCAATCTCCTGGCATGGATGGCTACAAATTATAAGTAATGATTATAGTTTGTGTTTTATTTATAAATTTTAAATAATTATAATTAAAACTTGAATATTTCATGCATAAGTATTTAGTTTTAATCAAATATGGCTGTCTTAAGAATCGGTTTTTATCAAGAAAATTTCTTACACAAGCCCAATTTTGTGGGAAAGAGGAACATAAATCACACAATCAAAAATTAATGTAATTGGGTGTAAAAATTGCTGTCTGTAGTTTTAAAAATATTGTCTTATCAATAAGTCATGGGTGTATTTGCCATGTGAAAAACGTCGTGACTTAAGGTTGTCCATTTCGTAACAATAACTTTAAACTATTATCGATTATCGCTGAAGGTTTTTCATGCAAAAATGTCTTCTAAATCAAGTGTCTATCATTTGCGGTAATCAGGAACTTAATTTTTGAAATAGAAGAAATTTATGGGAGGGGCCCATTTTAACATGAAATATTTTGCGTACCATGCGTGAGCATAACGATATTTGTATTAACTATATAGTCACTGATGTTTAGAAAAGAACATTAACAACACGCAAATCACCAACGAATGCTTCAATATGTACAACCAAGCCAAAAATTCACGAAAAATTAGATAAGTTTGGTGTCCTGCATTATGAATTTCTCAAACTGAACGTACCAATTACTGGGATTGTCTTCGAACAAAGTTGATAACAGGAAGCTGAGCATTCAAGAAAAATACGGACACACCAGCACTTCCCCGCCTTATAATATATTGCGGCGCTGGTCGAAACCCACCTGGAAACACTAAAGTCGCACATTTAACCTTTTGATTATCACTTGCTAATTACAAACTTACCGAAGGACATGTATTTGCACCAAGGATTTTTCTAATCTTGACATTTTTCACTTTACCCTTAAGACTTATTATATGTTACTACTCTAATCTAGTCTGAGTATAGGTGCTACCCTTAGCCCGCGATTGCTTTGGATCTAAAATTGAATGGAGTTTTTGCTCGTTACTTATCCGGCATTGGTTGACGCAGTGAAGGCAGAGACTTGCTAATATTGAGAATAAACTTATTTATTAGTACAGATGCACTACTGATAGGCTAGTATCAGTCGGAGCTAATGCCACTAAATTTGGTCATCGTTTTTAGGTGGTAATTGCTACGTTGCTGCGCGGGTTGGATAACTTGTCGTCCGGTGGAGATTAGTTAGCTCCAGTTCTTTAGCAAGGTGTTTGTTCATGGTACTACAGTCGTATGTTGGAAGTTTACACCTGTGTGTTGCTTGCCTGTCAGGAGCAACGGAGAATGACTTAGTTCGTCCCGTTTAACAGAAATGTGCCGTACTTGAGTTATCAGTATAAAACTGAACGTCATACTATCATACTATTGTGTTATCACCCAATCTCTGAAATAACAGAGCAACTGGTGTGCAGATAAGTATTTAAAGGATGTATGGTAACCTAAGCGATTCTGGAACAAGGTGGAAAGGCTCCTAAGTCGATAGACATTTAAACTCTAGGGGTTTTATTTCGAGGCTTGACCAGTAACATAACAGTGGTGCCATTGGTTCCGGTAGCCCGACAGATGACCTGCCTTTTAGAGGGTTAAAAAGATGATGCTCGCATTCTTGACCAAAATCGCTGGGGAAGGCCAGTATAGCTGTCGTCTACCTTTTGGTAGACTTCTAGCTTGCTGGTTATTTCTTGGTTAAGCTTGGCTACATAATGTTAGCAGCTGATGTAGTAAGAGTTTAGATAGCTCAAACATTTTAACAAGGTGTTTGTACATGCACAAGAAGTTGATACCTGTGTGTTCCTTGCAAGTCACACAGGTGTGCCTTCGGGGAGACTCGAGGGAGTTGGTAAGACTACCGTTAGGTTAGCCCATAATGTCAGGTACTGACGTTAATCTTATTTTTACAAAACGGGAAGTAACACAATCAGGTAATTATTGCCTACCAGTTAATTAATTAGTTAATGTGTTACCTTCTTTGGGAAAACTTTATTATTTTACAACTCTGTTATTGCAGGTTTTTTGTTAAATTTTTATAGAGCAATGTTGCAGCCGCTCTGGTGTTAAATAACGACATTAATATGTTTAAGCTTTGTAGACATTTATTAGTTATTTTACTTCGCCGATGATTCTGCTACAATACCAACGAAGCAGGGTGCTATGATATGCATTAGGATGTGTCGGTATGGCTGACTTCCAAATCGTATCAATACAAAGTTTGTATACATTTCGACTGCGGTGTTTATATTCCTGTACGTATGGGAGGGTGCTAAACATTGCATCAACTTTGAAACCGATACCCTCATAACTCTTTTGCGGCGCTTCTGATACTGATCGAAGACGTTTTGAAAAGGTATGCATTGTCAATGCTTTGTACTGCGGCGATATGAAACACTATATGTACATTGTTCGAATACAAAGCAACTGACGTTTTGGAGATCAGCCTATTAATCGCTGCCGGTGCTGCCAAAGTGATAAGTGCTATGCCTTCATCACTTTAACTGTTTAGCAACAATCAACACAATGACACACCAATACACTTCAAAAAAATTAATGATGCTGTTGGCTTGCCTGAAACTAATCTTGAACTCAAGACCTCAGGGTTTGTACTAAGCGCGCTAACCATCTCAGCCAAGAGCACCCTAAACCTTAAACATATTTGTACGTCTTCGTCGTGACACCTGAAAGCAGGCTACTGGTTGGGTTATGACTGACCAAAGGTCCTAAGAAGTAAATGGAGCAAATACCACGGAATGAACCACAAAACGTAAACAATTTAATCCGTGAGTTAACTGCAGGTACTGATACACGATCGACAACACGACTCTGGAGAATAGGTGAGGTCTTCTGGCTAGAAGATCGTGCATCCTGGTGGATAACCAAGCTCATATCGTTAGGTAAGATCTAAAGGAAATAAAAAGAATCCGGGTAGAACTCATTTTTTACTGCCAGGAGTGATGGACAATGACTCAAAAAAAGGAAATTATGATTTTTTTATCAAAATGTTGACCTTTTTTTTGTTATGCCAATCAAAATTTACTCGAATATTTACTTTATCTCATTTTTTTTCGAAAAACTAATATTTAACGACATATGATGAGAAATGTATGAAAATCGTAACTTATCAATTGAGTTCCCTCATTTAATTGCGAATAAAAACATTGTTCGAATACAAAGCAACTGACGTTTTGGAGATCAGCCTATTAATCGCTGCCGGTGCTGCCAAAGTGATAAGTGCTATGCCTTCATCACTTTAACTGTTTAGCAACAATCAACACAATGACACACCAATACACTTCAAAAAAATTAATGATGCTGTTGGCTTGCCTGAAACTAATCTTGAACTCAAGACCTCAGGGTTTGTACTAAGCGCGCTAACCATCTCAGCCAAGAGCACCCTAAACCTTAAACATATTTGTACGTCTTCGTCGTGACACCTGAAAGCAGGCTACTGGTTGGGTTATGACTGACCAAAGGTCCTAAGAAGTAAATGGAGCAAATACCACGGAATGAACCACAAAACGTAAACAATTTAATCCGTGAGTTAACTGCAGGTACTGATACACGATCGACAACACGACTCTGGAGAATAGGTGAGGTCTTCTGGCTAGAAGATCGTGCATCCTGGTGGATAACCAAGCTCATATCGTTAGGTAAGATCTAAAGGAAATAAAAAGAATCCGGGTAGAACTCATTTTTTACTGCCAGGAGTGATGGACAATGACTCAAAAAAAGGAAATTATGATTTTTTTATCAAAATGTTGACCTTTTTTTTGTTATGCCAATCAAAATTTACTCGAATATTTACTTTATCTCATTTTTTTCGAAAAACTAATAT
The DNA here is from genome assembly GCA_956483635.1 of Panzeria rudis. Lineage (NCBI taxonomy): Eukaryota > Metazoa > Arthropoda > Insecta > Diptera > Tachinidae > Panzeria > Panzeria rudis. The sequence continues at coordinate 30,792,996 of OY101449.1, read as the reverse complement.
TTAACGACATATGATGAGAAATGTATGAAAATCGTAACTTATCAATTGAGTTCCCTCATTTAATTGCGAATAAAATCAAAAGCTGTGCATGGATTACAATGAAGTATGGCTTGTTTAGTTTGAAACACATTTACCTATATGCTCAAGGAAAAATTATGGAATATTTTTTTTATTTATTTTTATGAATGTTTCGAAAAACAAAAATTTTTATTTAAAAAAGGTAAAAAAAGTGCCTACCGTCAAGCTGTCATAATAATCACACCTGGACTTGCATCGACGCAGCTTAAGTTAATAAGCTGTCAAAAAAGACTAGCTGGCAAAAAAGACTAGCTGGCAAAAAATATGCAACAATAAAGACGTAGAAAGTGCGATTGATGATTTTTTACCCCAACGAAACAGCCCGAGTATCTCTGTTCATCTGTGTATCTGTCGGTTGTATTATATCTCAAAATGTTTAAACTATGTTTGAATTATTGTTTTTCAATTTGATTTGATTGACCACCAAGTTTTGACTCAAAAGTCCGTTCAGCCACTTGGAAGCTACCATGGCACAAAAATTTACATCAGACGTTTTGAAATTAAAAATTAATTTCAAAAACAATAATTCCATCATAACGAGGGACATTGAAGCGATTAAATTTGTCAATAAAAGGAAATGGACTTTAAAAGGGACTTTTTTTACTTTGCTAAGACTTATAGCTCTGAAACATCCCTCGCATAATTATTAAATGAAATACATTTGAGTATATTCATTCGATTAATATTTTTTGTACGTACTGTTTTCCCTTCATCTTCAGCATATTAAGGGTGAGTTTCACTAACGAATGCCGATGTTAAGCGGCAGCTGCCGCCTGGTTTATTTTTTATATATTGTATCTTCCTTTTTTCCGAAACAAAAAAAATTTAATATTATATGATTTTTAGCACAAATAAAGAACATAAATTAAAGGATTAAACCTACTTTGCAACAGTAAAAGTCAACATTTTTGGTTTAAAACACGTTCAGAATTTTCCAAAGAATTCTAGTGGAATTTTTATCACAGAAGGCAGAAGAAGCCAACAGGTTTGTTCTGCTCATGCAGAAGGGTAATTGGAAAGAATAGTTGTGTTATTTCAAAAGATTATTTAGTCCCGGTCCACACGTGCAATTTTTGTTGCAGCAGTTCTTAATTTTTCAGTGAGAAAGAGTGAGAGAGGAATAGATGTAGTATATATTTCTATTTCAACACTCTCCCACAAAATCAGGAATTGCTGCAACAAAAATTGCATCTGTGGACAGGAACTTACTAGCTCTTATAGATTCGATTCTTGTATATGAGAATATGTTTTAAATGTCCTGCGAATAAGAAATTTTCCTAAATTTAAGCCATTCAAAGACTCATTACTAGTTCCTTTTTAATATATGAAGGGCAGTTTAGCTTGAGACTAGTTGTTTGAACATGCAAACATTCACTGTAGCTTACATCTTAATAGGACGACCCGATAATTTCAATATAAGGTGTTTTTTTTACAAAGAACTGCATATACCAGTGGCATAGATTGGCCTGGTAGTGCTTTTTAAAAGTACGAAGAGTTATCCTGCTTTTAAACAAAATTTCTCTTTTAACCTAATAAAGCCTGTCAACCCAAATTGCAATCTTGGTGCAGGTATTTCTTAGCGAGATGCTTATAAGTTTTATATCACAATAAGTTCGTTCAGGAATATAAAAGGAGGTATAGACAAAATGTGCAGAAAAGGGGTATCAGTGGTGATTTCTCAGCTAATGGCTAAACTATCAGAAGATTTTCCAAATATTGCTTGCCTAATGGAGATAAAGAAGATGCGCCTCTTTTACTTTTGATGACAAGAGAGCACATATTTTATCTTGTCTTCATTTCATTGATATTACTTTTAAAATTTAAAATACTTTTACATCCATTACGACTGCAAAAAGATTCCCTTATTTATCCCATCTCTTGAAGTTTCATTATTTTGCATTTGGACCCATTAAAATATTCAATTCCATTATAATTAAATTTTATTTACAAAAAAAGTTGCTACCATCTACATTTCACTTATTAATTTAGCACTTATTTAATGGCAGCCAGACCCAATTGACCAATAAAAGGTTAAAGCTTTGTGACTGCTCATTTTATGGCTTTGACTTTTATTTTTATTATAAAATCCCGCCACAGAACAACAGTAATATCTTTAAATTAAACATAAAAATCATTCATATCATTCATTTCTTACGAGCAAAATGTTTTTTTATTTATATATTTTTGTGCACGCGTCCTTCACAGTCATTATAGTCAGGCATGAGAAAAGTCATAAATATTATTTTTCTTCTTTTCGCGAATGAAGAGCTAGTGATTTTATTTCTCAGTGATATTTTATATCATTATAGAGTGTTCTCATTCTTAAGGCAATAACTGTTACTTCAAGTTGTCAAGACAAGTAAAAAATCTGGTTTCTGCTTGCTTAATACAATATGATTGATTCAGTAAGTAGCTAATTAATTTAATTGACTTCAAAGGTTATGAAGATAAATTTATTTGTGACACACCTTTGTTCATGCACTCACTGTTAAAATATCCATAAAATAAATTTTACAACTTTTTGCAATTAAGAAGCACAGAACCTAAAGATATTCCCGCTCGTATACAAGAAAGGGAAAACGGAAGTACCTCCTTCATCTAATAAAAAATTTTAAAACATTATGTATCATTTGGTGGAATGTAGAACTTACAATAATTTTTTTATTAAAATGGCAACTTTGCACTTATGTACGGTGTGCGTGTGCTGTATATAAATAGCAGGCATGGAAAATAAAGATTTTTAAATGGTACCGAAACGTAACTTAAAAAGTACTCTTTTTAACAATGGTGGCTATTCGAGAAAATGCGTCGAAGTAGTAAAAATTTACATGATAACAAAAATAAAATTTCAAAAATTGTTTTTGTTTTGTTACATTTCCAAAATCAAAATAAAAATGTTTATTTGTTATGGTTAAAGGAAGGAACCAACTTGCTCTACTGCAATCTGGCCTCGCCTTGACTCAAACAGAACTAAACAACTTCTAGATTTCACGAAACCACACCTGCACAACCTCGTGGCTACGGTCACGGGGCACTGCACCTTTGGAACCCACGCTAGACGTATGGGTCTCCCCTACAATGGCTACTGCACAAGCTGTAATGACGTAGAAGAAGAAGAGAATATAATGCACCTTTTGTGCCTTTGTCCAGCTCTGGTGGACCACCGCCTTCGCATCCTGGGCAAAAGACTCTTCGGTAGCCTCTCCGAGTTCTCAGAAATAGAGCTCAAGAACATAAGTTCCTTCATTAGGAGCAGCGGGTGGTTCACTCGCTGACTACCCAATTAGCGTTTTTAATTCATGAACGACCCTTCCTGCACGGAACTTCGTACGCCTTACCTCTCTCTCTCTCTCTTCTCTTCTAACTAACTTCTAATATCTTTATTAGCTCCTCTCCTTTCACTCTATTTGATACACTGTCCTGTTCTCTCTTCTCTTTCCTTTTCTTTACAGGTATCACAAAGGGACCATTATTATTGGACCCAAGTGGGCTGGAACCCTTTCTTTATACTTTTCACCAGCAACCTGATAACCTAACCTAACCTATGGTTTAAGGAAAGTCTCTATCAGGATTGTTCCGAAAATCACATGATTTCCAATCACAAACCGTTTTGAAATCACACAAGTGATTTGTTCCAGTGCTGTATATCAAAAGATTTAGTACTTTTTTTTGTGATTGCATCTTCTTGCTCATATTCTTGCTCATATGTTTTTTTTTCTCTTAATTAGTACTCTAAAAAAATTTACAATTGATTAGTTTTATAGATAATTCTGGCAAAAAAAAATAAACGACTTCAATACAAAGAGACAAATCTTGTACACCATTTAATATACAAAAATTTTCAAAATTGGTCTATAAATGGCGGAGTTATGCGATAATCAATATTTGGGGGGATAAGAAATTATGGGACCAAACAGCAAGCAAACCTTTTGAAACAAAAGAATAATTTTGAAAATCGGTTCATTAATGGAGGAGTTACGCGACAACCAATATTTGTGTGAGATGTGGGGTGTGGGGCGATGACGCGTCCAATTTTCGAAAAAAATATATGGGACCAAACTGCAGGCAAAGACTTTTTAACAAAAAAGGAGTTTTGAAAATCGATCCATAAATGGAGGAGTAATCCGATAATCAATATTTTGGTGCAGGGTGACCGGTGGGGAATTTCCCCCCGATTTTCGAAAACAGTTTGTGGGACCAACCTGCACGCAAGGCCTTTAAAACAGTAAAAGAATTCTGAAAATCGGTGCATAAATGGAGGAGTTATGCGATAATTAATATTTTAAAGGGGAAAAACTGCATGAGTTGAAAAAATTAGAAAAGAAATTCCTAAAACCCGAAGGCATTAAAAAATTTTTACAATACTCTAAGAAGGTTTAAAGCACAAAAAAATTACTTCTATTGGGAATGTGCCAACAAACTTCGCGAAAATTGCTAAAAATAAAATAAATGCTCAAGATTGGCTCAAAATGTGTGAAATTGTAAAAATGGTTTAAAATACGAAGACCACAAGTGAAGGATCTGTTATGTAATTTGAATAAGTTAAATGCGGGTGCTTTTAATGCAAAAGCGATAGTAAATAGAAAGGCAACGGATGTTACTTATTGATAACACTTATTAAAGGCTTATGAGAAGTCTATAAAACAAATTTTGTACAGAAATCTGCTTCATAAACCTTTTATAAACATTCTATAATTTATTATGAATACGGCCCATAAAATATATTTAAAAAAATATATTACAGAGTTTCCTGTAAAATTAATAAAACGATACATTTACATTGGACTCTGAGACCAGATGATTACACATCATATTTAATCCAATAGTACTGTAAAAATTGCAAAAGTAGTAAATGTTCCAACCCTGTAGGATTATAAGTCAGAGTATCAGTTTCACTCGCTCATTGGCTTAACGTCATAAAAGACTATTAATATTTTGTTTTGTTTTTCTTTTATTTGCTGATTTCAACATTTTTATTGTCATCTCTTTACGATTGCTAAACGTGTGGTAAGTACGAGTATCTTACGTGACATTTATGATTGTTGTTGTATTTGATGTGGGTCTAAAAATTTGTTTTCAGTTTTCCTCAATAAAAACGTACGATACAGTGTTAGCTGTAAGAAATGTTACAATCTATTGTACAAGTGAAGGATTTGAAATATTAATTTTTTGTTTTGATAACAAATCCAAACTTTGTGTTTGATTTGTTTGATCGAACATATGTCACTCTGTTTGGGAAATGTATATATATTTGCATATTTTCCTGTACATTTCCTTTTGCTTTAATAGTGATTGTTGGTTTTTTATAAAATTTAATCGGACTTTTGTGTTTTCCTTTTAATAATCTTACAAAAGAATATGTATGAAATAAAGTTTTATATGCTGGATTTTATTGTTAATGTACGGTTTTTGCTTTTGTGCATCTGGATTTTATAAAAAAAAATTACATTTTTAAGAGCTTGTTATATAAAATATTAAGAAATTCTATTATGAAATGTGTAGAGTAAATCTTCATAGTAAAAAGACACTAAAAAATTTAATTTAGAAATTAAGTAGTATAAAATAAGAGCACTTATAACAAATTCATTGTGGGTGGCATGCAATAACGTCGAAGGAAATAATGTCTATGGACGTTATTTCCACGTTGAAAAGAAAATAATTCCCATGGACATTAGCATCCAGTATCCATAGAAATGGAAATAAAGGCCATGAAAACAGTAGTGTACAGTAAAGATTGTTTGCATAGCCGGCCTTCGATCGAGATTAAGGATTTTCTTCTGTGGATATTTCCAATAATGTCTTCGCTGACTAAAGATTTTTAGCTAGGCAAAAGATATTTACTCAGCGAAGCCTCTATTTGACAGGTCCATTCAAAAAAACCCTTACGGCCGAAAAGCGTTTAGGCAGAAAATAATTACTTTGCGAAGACAGTATTTTTCTTTCCATAAAGGAAATAATGTCCATTGGTGATCTGTGGCTGATTGTTAGCGATGCTAGCCTGCAAGTCCAGAGGTCGTGGGTTCGATTCCCGCCATAGAACCTGGGTGTTTTCCGCCGACAAGCTTAATCATTTGGCGGCTTGTGTTTCTGTGTGTTGTTGACTTTTTTTATTGCACATTATTCTACGCCACCAAATTCTTACTTAAACGTATCACGCTCTCAAAATTTTATTGTTCGATGAAATAGGTATATTTTTGTCTGAGTAATTTACGTTGTTTACTCGAATAAGTCGAATAAAGAATATACATAAGGGGTGCAAAGGATGTCATATACGTGCCTTTAATCCAAGTACTATCTAGTGGCCAATAAAGTTTGAGGAAGGTAAAACTATGTAGTTACACCTCGGGTAGTCTAATGGGAGAAGCTCGTGAACTCAAGGGTCTACAAACGGAATCCTGGCATATCTACAGTACGGATTCGTACACTAATGAATTGAAGCGATTGCATCTTGGGATGTAATGCTAATGCCCATCATACTCCGTGGGAACTCTATTAGAATTTTTAATCGGTGAGTGGGTCTGGAAACTCTTTCTCTGATGACCAAGAACTATTTTCATAGTAAAACTAAAACCGACTATAGGCAACCCAGACAGAAAAAATTATCACCAAAAAATTTTCAAACAAATGTAAAAATGTGTAAAAATTAATTTCATTTTCAGTAAATATTCTTTATATAATCAATGAATTGTTTGTTTGACTTTTATTTATGACGCAAACACCAAAAACAACAAGAAAGACTGTGTCGTAAAAAAAAACAACCCCGATGACGATATACACACAAATAACAACAACAACAATGATAGCAAAAGGAATGCGATTGTACCAAGTTTGTTTACTGAAGATTTCTGAGAGAAGCAATTCGCAAATGTCGTTGCTTTAATTCTCATTAATTTTTTTAGAGTCTTTAGATAAACATTTAGACTTGAACACATTTAACAAAGTGAAATTTCATAAATGCTTAATGGATTATGATGATGACCCAGACAAACATTTTTTTTGATATATTACAAAAACCCCAGTAAATATTTTTGTTTGATTAAGTAAACTATTTTGTTTAATGTTTGTTAGTATTTTTAGACTAATAGGCTTATAGATTTAGACAAAAACATTGTTTGATATTTTTCACAAAATCCAGTAAATCCTTTTGTTTGATTTAGTAAATTGTTTTGTTTACAATTTGTAAATATTTTTAGACAAACTGTTTTATAGATTTAAACAATTTGTTCACTGAAAAAAGCACGATTTTTTTTCAATGAAATTGTTGAGATATTTTTGTCTATATTTACAAATTTGTTTGTAGGTCCGTTCCTAGACAAAATATTTGCTATTTTATTCCATTGCTTTACAGCAAATGAAATTTGTTTTTTTCTGTGCATAGAGAAACTACAGAAATACGGACGAGGGCAGATTCAGAAGTCAGCACTATGCCATCTCTATTAATCAAATGGGCACCATACAAAATCTGGATGACTATTCAATCGCTTTGCTTAAAGCACTGAAAGATGGTTACTATTTATCGTGTGTACAGCGGCAACCGTCTAGGAATCTCCGCCATAGTGAATTCTAAAACTTAGACATAGTTATTTTAAGAGAAGTAACACACTGAAGTAATCAATGACTACCAGTTCATTAATTACTGTGTTATCTTCTTTGGGAAAATGATAGTGTAGAGAGAACACGGCCCCATTTCTCGAAAATACTAATTACAAGTCTACAAATAAAATACCTACAAAACAACAACACTTTTACAAATTGTATTGTCGTTTTGTTAGTTTTTACTTGTAGATTTGGAGTTGCGAGAATTGGGGCCCAGGTGGTGCAGTGAGAGAGAGAGAGAGAGAAAGCTTAATTAATTTACAACTCTTCTATAGCACGTTTTTGGTAAATTTTGTAGAGCAATGTTGCAGCGCCTGTCGTGTCAATTAGAGGCATTAATTTCTAAAGGCTCTATTCGGTTTTACTAACTCGACCTTATGTCTGTGGAACAGCCACTACTGCATGATGTCGTAGTCACCATAAAGGATGCTCGCGTTCATTCGCTATCTATAAAATACATACATTCTCGAAAATTGATGCGCACAGGCTGGACAAGGAACGTGACAACACAACCTGTTGGTTTGAATGTTCTTGCCAAAATGGTTGATTCTATTTACTTTTAGTTAATACGTGTGAGTACATACGTGTTAGAGTAAAAGCCCCATGTGATATGTTTTGCGGGTTGATACTTTAAACTAAAAAGCGCATTTTCCCATTCTAATTATATCATGAATAATTTTTTCTTTAAAATTACTTTCTATACAGAAAAATTTATGTGTTTGTATTCCATAATATCATACAAAAGTTTTAAATTATTATGTACATAAAATTTTTATTCAAAAACAATTATACCGAAATGTTTCCTTTCGCCTAAAAATTAAAGGTTATATTGCGACATTGCACGATTAAAAACGCAACCACTCGCGATCATACACTTTATTCGACTGACTGGTGCAACTGGTTACACGTGCAGTATAGTCAAGTAACATCCCCAACTGTTTTCCCATAGGGATGAATATGTTAGTGTTTAAAATAAGCTTTTACGATTTATGAATGAAGTATATGTGCTGAGTGCATCTTTGTAAAAAAAATGCTTGAATAATTTTTGAAAGTGGTGTAATTTTTTTAGAGAAATTGTGGAATTGTGCTGTAAATTTCTATGAAGATGCTGGCCTTAAATTCAGCTCAAATATCACCATATATTTCTCAAATAACACTACAGGTTGTAATACCTGATTATCAAAGTATAGACAAATTCAAAATAATAGAAACAAAAATTTTTCTATTATTTTACAAACAGTGACGGAACACCTAATAAAAGGAGTTCTTGTACATTAAATTTGAGCACAAAATATTAGTTTATGAAGTTTTCATAATATACATTATTTAATGGCGGTTTTCTTTTATTGCTTTTGATTTTATGAGAAAACTAAAATTGTTATTCCCTTTTATGGAAAACATACAACAACAACGCCGGACAATGGCATTGGTTATTGTTGTGTCAAAGCTAATTTCAGTTGTGAAAATTGTGATATGTGCATGATAAGAAACAAATAAAGCCAATCACCCCTTGTTATGATTTTCTGCTCATTCTAAAAAATATAAGATGTATGTTTTTTTTAATCGTGGGATAAAAATCATCGAAAGGCTCTGGCAGTGGTGGTGTTTGCCAGAGGTGCGAGATTTTAACACGCTAAAACCACTCCTTCACGCTGACCCAAATGCTCCCCGTGGTACTACCGCAAAGCTCTACGTCACGGGGTGGGAAAGGTCCTAGACCCTAAAACTAAACTACATGGATTCTTCTGCGAATATCTTCTAATCTACGAAGTTCCAATAGAACCAATTTCACAAAATTACATACATACGTCCAGTTATACAAAGATTCCTACATGATTGGAACGATGTTGTCGGGCCTAATACTACGCCCAAAGACTACTTCTAAAAACGCTCTACCACTATCAAATCGTGGACAGATGAGCAACACATGTTCGGTATCTTCCACGACAATGCCACCACAACACGGACAAAACGGAACACTGTCATGTTTGAAACGGTACAATTACGACCTAAAATAACCATGTCCACTCAAAAACTGTGTAATGTAGAAGTTCAAGTCGCCGCTTCTTCTTGATAACCAAGCCCTAATGTCATGTATCAGTAATTAAGTCCATCTTTCCTTATCAGTTGCTGTCCACCGTTCTTGCCACTTCCGTAGACACAAATCTGTCACACCATCCGTACTATCCGAAACGGCCTCTAGGTCGATGGGTATCATACCGGCAATGACAAAAGCGGCCTCGTAGAATATCTCAGTGAGCCTGACCATATAAGGTATACATATAAGATAATGCTTCTTACTACACTAGTGAGCAATCTCCTCTGCAGGTATTTTGGGCCTCTTATATTCGGCATGATCCTACCTAGGTTTTTGATGCCTTAGAACTTACATACTGTAAGTGCTCATGGAAAGACAGACGAGTGTCAATCTTCCATTGATCTCAGCCAAGATCTTACGATCTGAATACTAGCGTTTACAATGGCTTCCGCTATCAGTATATGATACTAGCTATCTATTTCGAAAATAGTCCGGTATAACTACCAGTAGATATCATTGGATGTCTTAACTTGCTAAGGTATCAGCCGTATTGAAGGCGTTCTTTACGTCTACGGTTGCAACTGCACAATATCTACTCTTATGTTCCATTTCTCCACCTCTTCCCTTGAACAGCCTGAGCAGCAATTTCTACTACAACTTTGATAGCATCCACTGTTGACCTAGCTTTCCTGAAGCCAAATTGGTTATCTGATAAACTGCGGTTAGCTTCAATACAACCTTCCAATCTTCTACAGATTATACTTTCTAGCAATTTCCCACTTGTTTCTATCATACACAACGGCCTATAAGAGTTACAGTCGTCTAGCGGCTTATTATCCTTAGGTAACAGTACTAGCTTTTGTCTCTTCCTCATTGTTGGAAAAATACTCTGGCTCAAGCATGCGCTTGTTACTTTAAAAAAATAATCAGGATGGAGTTCAACAGCTTCTTTTAGTACCATATTCGGAATGCAGTCTAAGCCTGGTGCCTTCTTGTCTTTAAATTTTGGGACAGCACCTTCTATCTCCGCAATCGTAACCGAAGGAATGTCGAAAAATTCAGCCGGATAGCTGAGGTGCCATGTTGGAGTTTCCACTTGGGGAATGAGATGATCTACAATTCCCTTGAGGATAGGCTCTTCTCTTGGCGGCGATAGACCAAGACATTTAGGTTTGTATTTGTCGAAGGACAGCCCCATTCAACAGCCCACGCATTGAAGTCACCTGCTATTATGACAGACTTTCTTGTAGCTGCATCTGTTACTATATTGTCAACAATTGCTCGAATGTATTAGGAAATAGCTAGGGCGAATATAGCAACTGTATAGTGTGATGCCAGAGACAGTGGCTCGGGCATATCCACATTGTGATGTTATTTTATCTCGTATTGTTAGCGTGCTGGTGTTCCATATCGCCGATGTGTCCGTATTACCGGAAACCCAATTTACAGATCCTATGTTCCGATATGGCTCACTCAGCACAGCGACATCTACATTTAAACCTCGAACGCTTTGCTTAAGAAGCCCTTGGGCTGCCTGCCAATGGTTGAGATTTAACTGTAATACACGCATTTTGATGCCTTAAGTTTTGCTTTAAACCATAAGTTTCTTTAGAGCTCTTCTGTAGTATAGACAAACTGCACATCCGGTGAAATAGTCACTAGCAGTGTCTGTTCCATTCCTACAAAGTAAGCAAGACGGTTTATTGGAACAAGTTCCAATTTTGTGGCCAGTTTTGCCACACCGTAAGCAGTTTTTAGAAAGGTCCTGCCACCTACAGTTTGCTGCTGTATGTTCATAATCAAAACATTTATAGCACCTTCTTGGTGTTACCTTTTCGCGTATTCTGCAAACAACCCAACCAATACGTATCCATCACCATACGCTCTCCTTAACGATTTAACTGCAGTCGGCTGCAGGAATTTAAAAGCATCGGATTCTTTAATGAGGGCTTCATGGACGTCCTCCTTTGTGACTACCTCATCTATATCCCTAATCTCGATCCTAACCTCATGGGATAGTGCCCTAAATTCGGCGACCTTACCTAAATAAACATTGGTGTGTATTTATTTTTATTTTTGAGCCTTTGAAAGGAAACTATAAAACAGAAACAAAGGATTAATTTGGAAAGACAACTTCAGAATGCATAAATCAGGAGGAACTAAGCGCTTTGTCAAGCATTACTAAAGCATAGAACTGTTGAGCGTCATTTTTAGCAAAACTTCTCCAGGATTCTTCCTTTGGGAGTTTTTGAAGCTCTTTATTTATGTAATCTTTCAGACTGTTTATGCTTTTTACTTCTTCTAAGGGAGCAATATTCTATTGGAGAAGCGATTTAATCAATAAGTGTAACATAATAATTTCTCAGTATTTGAAACGACACAGACTTTCTTCAAAAAATAATTTTTTTAAGGATGCAACACAATTGTATTGCATCAGACACTTGACTTTTAGTGCAGACACAAAAACTTCTCTATATGTTGCGCCTCAAAAAAAAATTAGTTACAACTTTTTAAACATCAAACGTTAAATTTATCCACATTTTTTTGTAGCCTCATCATTAAAAACGTTTTATTTTCCTTTGGCAGATTTTAAGCCGCATTTAATATGCATTTTACATTCAATGTACCAAAAGGATGTTGGTTGGCATCCTCTTTTATACGAATAAGTGTAAGGGAATGAAGGATTCTTCTTTTTTTGCATTGCATTTATAATGAACTTTTTCGGTCTTTGGTTTTGATTCGCATTTTGTTGCTTTGTAAAATAAAGGGAGAAAACGGAATAAAAACAACACAAAATTCAAAAACGTATCGCATGTGTATTAAGGTTTATGAGAACGGCGTCGATGATAATGATGATGATGATGATAATGATTCGCTTCTTCTTTGTATAAATAATGCAATGAATCCTATTTTTTCCTATATACTCCGATAATGAAGGTTTAATGGTTTGTTATACGTAGAGATTTTTCTTTTTGTATGCAACAATATTTTTTCTCTTCATTGTGAATTTTTCCTTTCTTTTTTTAATATTTGCCGGTTGTGTTTGTACACTAGACAGTGTGTCAGCCAACCTGCCACTCGCCTGTTTTGTTGGTTATATTGCAGAATAGTAATTTCATAGAAAAAATTTTTAAGTATAAAAAATATTATAAAAAAAAATATATGAAATGAATGTTGACTGTCTGGCCACATGCCATAAATCAAATTTAATTCATTCTAATTGTATGATTAAATGATTTATGTATATGTTAGATGTGGCGCAGGGATGGAAAAGCTGATGCTCAATACCGTTATTCTTTAAAGATAACCCAAATATTTTGCGGGTCTAGCCATTAGCGTTCATCATATGCAACATCTTAGAAAGGCATATTTTTGTATTTCCTCCCCAGGCAAGACATAAAATTTTCATCATAAAACAAATACAAAAAATAAATCGAATTAAATAGCAGTTCACGAACGAAACCTTATCAAACAAACCGATCTTTAATTTGCGTGGAGTAAAAAAAGGGTTACATATTTCATTATTATACTGTGGTATTTTTTTACACCCTCATATTATAAAGGTTCAAACGGGGCCAGTTTCTACATTATCATTCTTGAATTTCGTTTGAAAGTTCTTAGGCAAAAAATATAGGTAGTAGCCAGAGAAAAAGGAGCTTCCAAGGAGTGAGTAGGATCCTGAGCTTTTGATCCCTGTAAGTTATTCTGAAAAAAGTAAAAAAAATGTGCCTAATTTTTTCAAAAAAGTGCACGAAAACATAATTTGTTGGCATAAAAAATTAACAGGATTTGCTTAGCAGACTCTTAGCTACATTATTGCAGTATAAAGTTGAGCAGTATCACTAAGTCTTAATTAGCTTCTGGCCCAAGACTGATGAAAAATTTTTTTGGGGGCCCACTGACTTTCAGAAATTTTGGAGATCCATAAAAAAATTGGTCAACCAATTTTAGTTTTAGGGTACGATCGCATCTGTACTGTCCAGTCCGTGTGTTTTTCGAAAACTCTTCATTTGTCGCATTTCCATAATTCCATTAATTTTATTGATATTTTGTCGACTGGCACGAGTTGGGCTCGAACCAAGTAATTTCATGAATTGTTTATTAGTGAACACGCTTACCACATCACGTACTATAAAAGCAATGGCACATAAGATAACACATGCATCAAATAACTTTGAGAGTAGCTGAGAGAGCAAATCTCTTTGGCGGAGAGGATTGCGGAAGTAGAATAACATTTATATTGATTTACTGGATGTTGTTAATAATTACTTGCTAATAGCTCGAAAATATATATTTATTGTTGCTTTGAAAGCGGCTTAAAAAGTAGATTCTTAAAACTATTATCCAATATTTTCACAACATCCATATGCATTTTATAATTTTTTTTGCCACAATTCGTTTATTACTCCTTAAAATAGATTTTATATACAAATTGTCACAATATAAGAAAATAACTCTTAAGTAAAGATGCAACTGATATTTAAAAACCCATTGAAATAATTGAATTTAAGTACTCTGAGGTTCAAAAAAATAATTTTCAAACATATTTTCGCAGCAAAAAGTATAAATTTTCCATCCCTGGTGCGTTTAAATTGTGTCTGAATTTTATCAAAGCTTCTCAGCTGCTTAAAATCATGATGGGAAAATTCAGAGATAATTTTTTTTTGTTCCTGTGAAAAGATAAGGAGTTCTGATGAGGTATAGAAAAGATGTAGAAACAAAGTAATTTTTAAATATATGTTGACAGCAAAAAATATTTAATTTGCCATCCCTGGTGTGTTTAAATTGTGTTTGAATTTTATCAAAGCTTCTCAGCTATTTGAAATCATGATAAGCAATCTAAGAGAGTATTTTTTTTGTTCCTGAGAAAAGGTAGAGAATTCTGAAGTGGTATAAAATTATAAATATATGAAGACATTTAGAAAAATATAGCACTAAAAAGACTAAAGTGGCAAGCCTGGCTTAAAGCTCTTCCAGATTTTAAGGCCAGCAAAAACGATTGGTGGAAAAAAAGTATCTTTCGATTACACTAACTTTTCGAAGGCGTAAACAATATGAAAAAAACACTTTTCGGTGTTTTCGGGCAAAGAATCTACATGATAAGTCCCATATAAAACTTGTGTAATACACATACACATTTTGATTTGATTTGTTAGCGCTTAACAACAAGCGCTTCCTCACAAGGCTGCTTCGATTGGAGCCGAATTTCCTCATACGAGCTTTTCGTTGTTAATAATAGATGAACAATTATTTGATAACAATATACACACATATGAAATCTTTTATATATAAATAACAATATTTATATTATTTAAACAATTAATTTAACTTTTATTTCTCAAAATTAAAGAAATTCATGAAAATATGTTCGTATGCCAGCATAAATTCATTTGTTTCTTCTCTATTCCTCTTTACGCTTTTCGTTTATTTTAATATTTTTTTAATTCGTTAATTAAATAAGCGTTAATTCAAACAGTAATTATTGGAGACAAAATTACCTTTTATTTAAGCGTTAAAAGTTAGTGAATTTCAATATTGAAAAAGTTTGTATGGCTTCAAATTCTACGGAGTATAACTATTAATTTGGTATATATTTTGTCGAGTTTTATCTCAAATTCATTCTGTCAGAGATCGAATTATTTCAACTAAGAAAGTGTGCAACTAGTTTTTTTACTAAGGCAAGGCGAATTAATATTAACACAAGGCACAGTATTTTGTTTTTGTGTATGAACTCAACTTGCAAGCAATAATAGCAAACTCCGCACAGAAAAAATTATCACAAAAAATTTTCAAACAAAAGCTTGTCTCAAAATAAATTTCATTTTCAGTAAATGTTCCTTTACATAATCAACGCAAATACCAAAAACAACAAAAAAAAACTGTATCGTAAAAAAACAGCCCCGCGATGACGACATACACACAAATAATAACAACAACAACAATGATAGCAAAAAGAATGCGATTGTAGCAATTTTGTTTACTGAAGTTTTTGAGTGAATCAAATTCTCATTCATAATTCTCATTCATTTTTTTAGAGTCTTTAGATAAACGGTCAGACTTGAACACATTTAACAAACTGAAATTTCATAAATGCTTAATGGATGATGATGATGATTCAGACAAAAAATTTTGTTTGATATATTACAAAAAATCCCGTTAATATTTTTGTTTGATTAAGTAAACTATTTTGTTTAATATTTGTTAGTATTTTTATATTAATTGTTTAATAAATTTATACAAAAATATTGTTTGATATTTTTTAGAAAATTCAGTAAATCTGTTTGTTTGATTTATTAAATTGTTTTGTTTACAATTTGTTAATATTTTTAAACAAATTGTTTTATAGATTTAAATAGTTTGTTTACTGAAAAAACCACGTCTTTTTTGAATGAAATTGCTGAGATATTTTTGTCTATATTTACAAATTTGTTTGTAAGTCCGTTCCTAGACAAAATATTTACAATTTCATTGAATTCTTTTACAGAAAACTAAATTTAGTTTTTAGCAAAATGGGTAAAACTAGGGCTTCCGAAATTGGAATTAATAAAAAAAAATTGAGATTATAAAATTAAAATGGCAAAACTGTAATATCTGCATAACTGATCAATGCTTAGACAAACTGCAATATGCAATAGTTACAAACATCATTAATTTTTAATAAATATTTGTGTGTTCGTGTGCTTGAAATTTTCATTACTATTGCAAAATTTTAACAACATTTTTATTTGTTTTCATAGTTTCCAGACAAAGTGTTGTTAAAAATGTATAGAATTTTTAAGTTTTCTTTCGCTTTTTTAACATGCAGTGGAGCCTGGTTGTAACGAACTCCGCCGGATCGCACAATTTTGCTCGTTATAGGCGAACATCGTAATAACCAGAGTAAATAATTTTTCTTCCCATAAGTAAAATAAAAAATTGTAAAGATAGTATTTTTAGCCCGCGGCCATAAAAGACGCGTGTTTGTTCTAAGTTTGTAGTGTGTCTGGTCCTTCGAAGAGCCTAAACGGCTGAACCGTTTTTGATTTAGATTTGCTTGCTTCAAAGTTGACTTTTAAAAGTTATCACCCCCTTTTTTGGCACCGTAGCTCCCAAACGGCTGGATCGATTTTAATTTAGCTTCTTTTTGTGTCTGTCTGATCCTTCGAAGAGCCTAAACGGCTGAACTGTTTTATTTAGATTTGCTTGCTTCAAAGTTGACTTTTAAAAGTTATCACCCCCTTTTTTGGCACCGTAACCTCCCAAACGGCTGGATCGATTTTAATTTAGCTTCTTTTTGTGTCTGTCTGATCCTTCGAAGAGCCTAAACGGCTGAACTGTTTTTGATTTAGATTTGCTTGCTTCAAATTTGACTTTTAAAAGTTATCACCCCCTTTTTTTGGCACCGTAGCTCCCTAACGGCTGGATCGATTTTAGTTTAGCATATTTTTGCGAGGGCTTCTTTTTGAGGGGTGAGTCGATGTAAAACTTATAAAAAAATCGGTCCAGTCGTTTTGAATTCAGCACCCGTTTTTGGGGGTTTCTTAAATTTTTAATTTAATGTTATTGTGCACTTATTTCTTAATAGATTTGTTTAGACATGTACCAAATTAACTAAAAACATTCATAGCGCTACAAAATTCTTACCCAGTTGTAATAAATAACCCCTTTAGTGTTTCACAAAAAACCAAGCGATTTTTGTTTGCTATAATCGTATAAATTTTCAAGCAGTCTTAGTATTAGGACTTAAAAAACCGTTCTTTATAAGCAAAAACTCGCTATAACCGTACTAGTTTCTATGAAAGGGTAATGCCAAACTGTTGGGATCAGAGAAATTGTTCGTGTATAAATGTGATAATTCATTATAACTGGTGTTCGTTATAACCGAACTTAACTGTAATGCCAAAATATATTCATAGTATCTTCTTAAGATTGTACTTGATTTTAGTTAATAACACTTAAAATTCCATAAAATGAATTTTTGGGGTTGGCAGGAGTGGAGGACAGCATCATGGCGACTTTAGGAAAAACAACATGGCTGATTCTCATTCTAAACATACATTTTGTGTTTTTTTTAACCAACGTAGCTAATATATACATATATGAGAAGGTACGATTCATATTATAGTTTTCGAATCATCCAATGGATCCAAAATAAAATTATATTATTCGATTTTTTTAACAATTTTGTGTCTTGAGCGTTACATTTGCTTTCGCGGTTGTTCCAAGAATGACTCTTCAGAAAAAATGCACCACAGAAAATTAGTATAAGGTTTGAAGTTACTCTCTAAAAAGAAAAAATCATAATAATCGTAGGACGAAATTAAAACTTATGACCACTCTTTCAATTTTGACTTGGGTTCACTTGAAAAAATAAAAAATGTTTGTGTTTTAAAATAGTTCTTTACAAACATTTTTACATAAACAAAAATTATGTTGTCTCTCCTTTCAAATAAGACTTATTTTCATAAAATCGACCAACAATATCAAAAGTTATGTCAATTTCAACACGTTCTTCAAAAATATAACAACCCACAGTGCGAAAGAACAAAATTTTTTCAACGAAACCCAGAAATAAACAGATTACCCAGTAAAAAAATTGCTTCAAATAAAGCAGATTTTTAACTATGAGAGAGTGTATGGAACTTTCTCGCTTAAAATCTGCATGCATTGTATCAGCAGTGAAAAGTCTGCTTTTTTCTATAGTTTGTATATGAAATTCACCGCTCTGCAATAAGGTCTTCTTTTAGAAGATATTATTATGCGCTTTATTGTGCCTTACTGCTTCATAAACATTAAAATTTTTTACTGGGTATGTTCTTTATATCGTGTCTACCCTTCAGCTGCTGTTAACTTTTTTTAACATCCTTAAATGTTTAGATAAATTATACTTAAAATTTTTTTACGTAACGCTCAATACATTTTTATACGAATTCAATATTTTTTGCAGAATTCAGTAAAATTCAAATGAATAATCTTAGAATTATTTTAAAATAACCTTCTTAGATATTCACTAAAAAATTTCAATTATATTAAAAAAAATTTGGATGACACACGATACATTTTTTTGAATACAAATGATGATTGATTGCTGAAACGTTTTGCAATATAATACTATTTAACAAAGTTCGCAAAACTTTTAAATATTTAAAAGTACAAACCCACGATATTATTTTAGTGTATGTTGTTAATCCAATTTTAGTAATTAAACTGAGCAATAAAGCGTACTAACAAAGCGTAACGCTCAATATATAAGACTGTATGTTGTTAATCCAATTTTAGTAATTAAACTGAGCAATAAAGCGTACTAACAAAGCGTAACGCTCAATATATAAGACTGCATATATCAAAATTTTTTTAGTTATAATTTCTAATATTTTTAAAAAGTTTTATGTGTAAAATAATAGAAACAAATGGAAATATTCTAAAACTTTACAAATTTAATCTCGTTTTTTGAAAAATTCATAATTTCTTATGTGACAAATCAACAGCATGCATTACGGACACTCCATTTTGTATGAAGAGATTAAAAACAGTATTATCGTCCTTCGTTTTTAAAACATAATAGACAGTCTTATACAAAAAAACTTATGTACATTTATTTATAAAATCAAGTAAATCATGCTAAAGCAGTTTGTATTTTAAAATGTTCCATGAAATATTTTGCTATACTTCCAATGAATGGACAAGAAAAAAGAATTTGAAATGAGAGTCCCCCACATTTACATATCTTTTCCTTAGAAAGTAATGCTGCTAACTCACTTCAAGCAAATTTTACAGGAGAGACAAAAAACTTCTAATATTTTCAGTTTTTAGCTTAAGAAGTAAACCCAATATATAGTTGGTTTATACTTCCCTGCTCTAAGCCGCACAAGATGCTGCTCTCACATTCCGGAGTTTTGAACTTGTATCGATATCGGGAAAATGTAGACTGCTGAGGTTTTTTAACTCTGATTGTGAGTCACTGAAACGGTAACAGCGAGCTAGGATGCCATACTGGCAGGGTTCTTGTTATCTGCTGGGATCGCTAAGGATAAATTCCTATGCGAGGTCTTTTTTTGTAGCAGAATAACAAGCCGCCGTCAGAAACACAATACACAAAATGGTGGTAATATTGGAGTTATACCCTGTTCAGACATACACCTTAATTGCGCCATTTAGGAAATTTTCGCAATTAAGGCATTAATTGAGCTCAATTTACCATACAAGGCTTCAACTAATAAATTAAGCAATTAGTACTTACTTGTTTTATAAATTGAGTAAAGTTTTAAATGCAACCCTTTGTGATAAGTATGTTTACTGCGAAGTATGTTCAGTGAGAAGCAAAAATTGTATACAATGGCAAGCACATGGTGTAATAAGTATACAGATGGCAGTATAACGTCAGATGATTATTTTTTGCTCTGGTAATTTTGTGCACAAGCTACGTCAAACACATGTATTTTTTTCAACCATTATCTATTTCTTGTTTTATTGTTGTTTTCGTTGAACTTATGCGGCCATATGTATACTTATTACACCATTGCCAGGTCAAATACTAATTGAGTAGGCTTAATTTAGTATTGTAAACACTACATTTAATTGCTCAATAAAAATTAAAGTGTTTCAATTAAAAATCCGTGTCTGAACAGGGCATTAGCAGCTATATTTAAATTTTTTTTTGCAGATTTACGCATCAAATATTTTTCGATACTTACAACCTCAAATTGAAGAAATTTGTTTTCTTAGTCGATGCAACGTCTCTTTCTCTTTCGAACGGTATCAAAATGTTATATACATAATATAAAAATGGATTTAGCAGATTTACACTCTAAGCCGACGATATATGTTAGTCAGCTTTTTAGGTTAATTGCGTCGTAATTTATATATTTTATTCATGATATCATTTCTGTGTGCTTTCTAGATTAGTTTCACACGCACTGCTGTTTATCTCTATTTTGCTCTTTTTCGTCATTATTCAATGTGTTTGTGTTTTTTCCACCAAAATCTATCTCGTATTTGTAGATATTTTAGAGCTTTTATTTCTAATGAGTTTTGCAAGGTCATTTTGTGATGCTTTTTGTTTTCTTAATGCTTAAATACTTTTGATTGATTTTGCGGTTTGCAAAAGAAAAGAAGATATATTTATAAAAAGGAGAGACTGTTAGAAGAAAAAGTATACCAAAAACAGATTATTATGCACATCGTCATGGAATATCTAAAGGGCCAAAGGATTGATTGATTATGACGAAGTTAAGCAAAATATATATGTAATACTATAAATGGCAATTTTACTTTTTTGTTAAGAATTAATAACACTTTGTGGCAGTTCAAATACATTTCTACAATGACTTAATGTAGTTTATGAGCCGACTTGATTATATCATTTTACTATTTTAGAAATTCGATTACACCCTAAAAATGGAAAATTATCGACAAAATACGATTTTTTTTTGGACTTCACAGACAAAAAAATCACTCCGCTACTTCTGCACCTATTTTCAATCTTTAAACGAATAGAGGATGACTTAAGCACACAGGGAAAGTATTTAAAATAATTTAGGTTTTGTTTTATATGTCTTAAAACTTTTTCAATAAACCTACATTAAGTGTTATTAAAAAATAACTTAAAAATTCAAGAAATAACGTAGAAGATACTAAAATCAGTGTACAACATTTCAAGAGCAATTGCACAAAAATTTCTCTTTTGGAGCAAGATTTGATAACTGGCTGAAGTTCAAAACATTTCAGTCTACCAATATGTAAAGTTGTTACATGTGAACAGGAGGTCCTCTATAAATTTTTGTCTATTGATTTTTCACTTTTCTTAATTTTCAAATCTAACTGATTAAAATGCGCGTAACTCTTAAAATAAGAAATTGATTTTGATGAGAATTAATCTTATAGTTGTTGGTAAATTTACCTTCAAATGTATGTACATGGTTATAATAGTTCAAAATGGCTTGCCTTTTATTATAAGTCTTATTCTCATTTCAAATTTCAAAAACATTTCATAAAATAAACACATACATTTTAAAATGAAACCTGATGTAGCATGATATAAGAGATTATAAATAAATGTACATGTCTACGACTCCATTATGTGTTAAAAGCGAAGAATGAAAATACGGTTGTTGCTCTCTTCATACAAAATGGCGTGTCCATAGTGCATGTTGTTGATTTTTCATATTGAGAAAAAAAAGTGTGCTTGAACATTAAAACCAGGTTTTCTATAGAAATTTTGTTTTAATGTACACTTCAAGTACACTTTATTTTTTATTTTTGGATATGGGGGTAAATTTATAACGTTCTTAGAATATGTGCATTTGCTTCTCTTATTTCAAGCATAAAATTTTAAGAAAATGTTAGAAACTATTTTTTAGTTGTTGTTATCAGTAGTCTTGTGTATTGAGCGTTACGCTTTTTGAGTTCGCTTCATTACTCACTTTAATTATTAAAATTGTATTAGCAACATGCACTAAAATAACAGCTAGGTTTATAATTCTAAGGGCCATTATTACAATTTGGCGTTAGTTAAGGCTGGGACTTTGTCCGACGGATAAAAAGTTTACCTTTTTTACAAATTTACTTTAATCTACCAGGTAGGATGAGCTTGCCTTTAATTTTCGTTCACTTTAGGTTAAAGTAAAGTTGTAGCTATGAACCACTATTTATCCGTCTGAAAAAAAATACTACTTCTAACTAACGCCAAGTTGTAATAATCGCCCCTAATATTTAAAAGTTTTGCAAACTTTGTTAAATAGCATTAAATTGCAAAACGTTTCATCAATCAATCATCATTTGTATCCGAAAAAATTTTTTGGAGTTTTATCGATATTTTTTTAATATAATTGAAATTTTTTAGTGAATAACAAAGGAGCTTATGTTAAAATGCATCGAAGATTATACATCTGAATTGTATTGAATTCAAAATATAGTGTGTGTTCTGAAAAACAATATAAGAATGTATTGAGCGTTGCGTGAAAAAATGTGTTAATTATAACTTATCTACAAATGTTAGGACGTTAAAAAGTTAACAGCAGCTGAAGGGTATAACCAATATAAAGAACATTATCTATTAACAATTTTTTTATTTTCTTCTACTGCACTACGGGTTGTTATTATCAAAACGGAATCTTATTGAATCTACTTGATAGACTGTGTACAGTCGGCAGCCACGTATACCAACGGGTTGTTATATTTTCGAAGAATAATTATTTGAAGTTGACATAACTTTTGACATTGTTAGTCGTTGTTTTTTTTAATTAGTTCTATTTGAAAGAGAGTTAGCTTCTCTTTGCTCATGTATAAATGTTTGTAAAGAATTATTTTAAAATATACAAATCTTTTAATTTTTCATGAGAACCCAAGTCTAAATTGAAAAAGTGATCATAACTTTTAAATTAATACTGCGATTATTATAATTTTTTGTTTTTACAGAATACATGTGTAGTGCTTTCAGGCCATATACTCATTTTTTGTGGTGTATTTTTTTTTTTTGCAAAAATCTTTCCCGGAGCAACTGCGAAAGCAGATGTAACACTCAATACACAAAAATGTTGAAAATCGAAAAATATAATTTTATTTCAGGAGCCATTGAATGAGTCGAAAGCTATTATATGAATCCTACCTCATATTTCTCACATTTCATTTAGCAAGAATTAGAATCAGCCATAAGCTTTTAACTTAAGGTTCAACCAATCGCACCATACCATAACACCATAGCCATAACCGTGACCATAGCCATAACCATACTTACTGCCTTCGATTAGTTTTGCCTTAACCAAAGTAAAAAATGCAGCGAAGGTAAAAAATTAAATCAAAATGGAAAAATATACAATAAATTCGTTCTCTCAGCAATCAGCTGCTTATGGTTATGGCAGAAAACAAAAATTCAATCGGTTTCTATGGTTATGGTTATGGTTATGGCTATGGAGTTATGGCAAGTCACCTATAATCAATTGCAGTGTTGTGCATAAGGTTGGTTCGAACAGCTGTTGTCTATGGGTTTGGTTATGTCACGATTAAGTGACCGTTAACACCATAACCTTTTTTTTATTTATATTTTTTTAACACTGTCCCATATATTATGCCTACTTCAAAGAATAACAGTGTGGCAGCACTACAATGAATATCAAAAATAGCTGGTTTTGCGACGGAATATCGCTGAAAAACATGTGACCTGTATTGGAACTTTAAGCACTCAATTGTATGCGTTCAAAAATTACTTATATGTTTACCGATTTATAGATTTTATGGTTTAAACACATTTAAAACCACAAATAGAAATTAGCCCTTATTGCTAATAACTCAGTAAACGTTTAAGCGATGGCTTACTAAAAATAAACTGAAATTTAATTACAGTTTAAGCTCAACAGCAGTAAATCCCTTTTCCATATATTATGCATAGTTTAAACAATAATGGTAAATAAAAACTAAATGATGTTGCAGATGGTAGTTTAAAGGCCCAATTTTATGTGTTTAAAAATGATATATATATATATATATATATATATATATATATATATATATATATATATATATATATATATATATATATATATATATATATATATATATATATATATATATATATATATATATATATATATATATATATATATATATATATATATATATATATATATATATATATATATATATATATATATATATATATATATATATATATATGCTGATTTATAGATTTTTCTAATTTAAACATATTTTAAACCTAAAAGAGTGATTAACTTGCACTGATTTATTAGCCCTTACTCATCAACTTAAACAAGAATGATGTTTTGATGTGGCTGGCGTAGTAAGACCATCAGTTTATAAACATGCCACGAATTGAGAAGACTGAAATCAAAAACAACAAGAAATGTGGTATATTTTTCTCCTTTTTTGGGATTGGCGGGTGGCGGGGATATATTCCACCCTAAATCCGTGCCTTGTTCCCTCAGAGCTCCGCCATTTATGAAACGTTTTGGAAAGCTTTTATTTTAACTAAACGCTTGGTCCCGTTATTTATTTTTTATGTTGGATCATCTGTCGATCCAATCTTCTGTACGTCCATTTTTAAGGGTCCGAACACCAAAAGCGTAAACGAACCCTATTGTCTTCGCTACGCTGTCCGTCTGTCTGATTGTCTGTCCGTCTGGCCGTCTGTTCATCTGTCCATCTGTCTCTCAGAGGCTGTTTTTCTCCTTTCATCCTTTTTTGCAAAAAAAAAAAATTATCTAAGAAAATATATTTAATGTTTTTTCAAATATATTTTGTGAAAAAATTTTCTCCGTCGAATGTGAATTTAAATTTCCTATTTTTAGGGTTCCGTACACCAAAAGTGTAAGGGAACCCTATTATTTTCGCTACGCTGTCCGTCCGTCTGTCTGGCCGTCTGTCCGTCTCTCAGTCACAGGCTGTTTTCTCGAGAACTGTAAGAGCTGTGGACCTGAAATTTTCACAGAATATGGCGGGAATCGAACCCACGACCTCTGGACTGATAGGCTAGCATCGCTGGCGTTCAGCCACAGGGGGGCACCCTAATATATAGACACTTTAAACTTTCAAAGTTAGTGTTAACTGCTGTAGCCTGTAGAATAGACGACACCAATTAACACTGATATCTAAAACAATAAAAATTAAAGGGTGTTCTAGCAGTTAATGTAATTTTACTATGTAATTTAGACAATGTGCTGTATCTTGGAAACCGTAAGAGGTAAACTCTTGAAATTTTCAAAAACCCTAAAACTAAAAAATTTCAAAATTAAAAAAATGTCAAAACGAAAAATCGCCACAATGAAAAAACCCTTAAAGGAAAAAAGCACCAAAATTACAAAAAAAATGGCTCAAATTCAAAAAATCACCAAAACTAGAAAGATCGTCAAAAACCGAAAAAAGTCGTCAAAACGAAATAAAGCACTACAACATGAAAAAACACTAAAACTAAAAACATCTTCCAAAAACGAAAAAATCGCCAAAAATTGAAAAAAGCAGCAAAACGAAAAAAGTGCTAAAACCAAAAAAAGCGCCAAAACTAAAAAATCGCAAAAACGAAAAAAGGTGTCAAAACAAAAAAAAATCTATAAAATTAAAAAAATCACATAAATCCGAAAAAATCCCCAAAACCGAAAAATGCTCCAAAATTTAAAAAAACGCCAAAATAAAATAAATCGATAAAACTAAAAATATCGCCAAAAAGAGAAAAACGTTAAAACAAAAAAAAAACGCCAAAACCAAAAAACGCCAAATCTAAAAAAACCCACAAAAAGCAAAAAAATGTAAAAACGAAAAATCGCCAAAACAACGAAAAAAACTTAAAAAATAAATAAAGTAAAATTAAACAAAAAATCAAAGCGAAAAATTTTTCAAAATGAAAAAAGGGCAAAAACGAAAAGCGATATACATATGTGAATTCGTACGGAACGCTTCATGTGCAAGCCAAAGTAGCACTTTACTGAATTTATTTTATTTGTATTATAGAGTGAAATTCCTCCTTTCTGCCATCCATTAAATATATTCTGTTGTATTAAAGTAATTGTAAGCTATGAAAATTTCTGTAATTGAAATTTCAGCAAAACTAGCAAAACTTGTCAAGTTCTTGCAAAAAACTCTCAATCTAAAAAAATTTATGGACTAAAACTAAAGACGACAATATTTTTTTTACATTTTATGTTTAAAAATTTCTATTTTATTGCCGTTTTTAAAACTCACATAAGCATTTCTTTAGTTTAAATGTGTAGCAATTGCAGAAGCTGTGCATCAGAAGTCATAAAAGATTTTTTTCAACAAAAGTTCCACACAAAACAGCAACAACTTGAAGCAACAAAAGTTTATTTTTAACTTTTTTTATCTGGAAAGTTTCGTCAAAGTAAAGCAAAAAACATAAAAATTTAAGAAATAAAATATCATCTTAAAAATATTGCATTTTTTGAATGAGGGGAAATGAAATAAATAAAACATTAATAAATAAAATTTTTATAAGAAAAAAAAATCGCTTAAATAAAAATTACTTTAATAACATTTAAATTTTTTTCGTATAGCAATAATATTAAAAAACGACATGACACACATGGCAAATTTTCCAAAGCTCACAAATTACCACAAAAGTTATCAATTTACAAGCAGACAACCACAACCAGCCAACTGCGAGGGACGAAGCAAACACAGCCAGTGTAGGCGTTGTATGGGAAAACATGTTATAAAACTTTAATTTCTCTTTATTTCAGTAAGTTAGAAAATGTAGACATTAGTTGAGTATTACTTACATGGGAAAATGTGGCATTAAGAAATAATTTAAAAGTATTAAATAGATTTTGTAAGATCAGTTAAACCACAATGGGATGACATTTCTAAAACATTTTAAATTTAATGGTGAGGAAATAATATTGGCAGAAAAAAAAGTTGTTGTAATTGTGGTGTTTGCTAAAGCCTTATTAATGAAACAATTTTAGTTGCATAATAAATAATTTAATCAGCTTCAGATAGTAACAATACATACATATTTTCTACAGGCCTTTTTTTAAATCGGTTGGCTATCAGTTGGAATGAAATTAAGATGGCTTTTATAGTACACAGAAAAAATTATCACCAAAAAATTTTCAAACAAAACTTTGCCTAAAAATAAATTTAATTTTCAGTAAATGTTCTGTCTATAATCTATGAATTGTTAATTTGACTTTTATTTAGAACGGTCAAGTTCTCTTTCGAAAATCAAGCTGATTTTAATCAAAGGTCAAGCTGGTATACTATTGGAATCTGGCAACCCTACCACGCTATGTGGCAAAAATTGGACATTTTTGTGGAAATCTCCACATACAATAAACCCATTTCTAGCAAGTTTTTAATTTGGTTTAAACGTCTATATGTATGCAGACAAAATAAAATAATTTTCAACTTACTATTTTCTATTAGAATTCCCATATCTAGAAAAAAGACAGAAAATGGTTAGACAAAGTTATCATTGCAATGAATAAAATATATGTATCTATATAATGGCCTATTTTCTTGACTATGGAAAAACAATTGAATCAGCAATTTCGAAAAGGGCACATTTCGTATATTTTGACATACACATTTTTTCATAGAAATGAGTTCTAAATGATTCCCTGCGCCACTATGCTTGAAAACAGAACATTCCTGGTATTCGTTTTACTGTCGACGTCATGACGTGTACATAATTAATTTCGAAAAGATCACAATTCTTAAGAGATGTGCCCTTTTCGAAATTATTGTTTAAGGATAGAGTACGTAAAAATGCAGCGCAGCGGCGCCGCTCTTATTGCTCGTTTTGTGCGTTATATTTATAATGGGTGTTTTTTATTGAGGTATAGAACTTTAAGATGGCATCACTTTTTTAACTGGCGGCCATTTTGTCAGCTGTCAAGTGATTAATATTTAGTTTGGTTTGCCATTTCATCATGAACAGGTTGACAAAAGAACAACGCTTGCAAATCGTGCAAATTTATTTCGAAAATAATGGTTCAGTTCGCGAAGTTTACCGCTAGCTCCGTCCATTTTATGGTCGACATAATCGTCCATCAGAGCAATTAATTCGGTTAACCATGGATCGTTTTCGCACTACGTTTACTCTATGTGATAATACGCATCCGCAGAGACGTCGAACAGTGCGCACCGAAGTCATTGGAAGTGGAGTCATTGGGCCATACTTCTTCCGAAATAATGCTGGAGAGTCAGTTACCGTTAATGGAGACCGGTATAGCGCCATGGCATGAATGTGGATGAGTTGTGGTTCCAACAAGACGGCGCTACATGCCACACAGCGCACGTCACAATCGATTTATTGAAGGAAACATTCGATGAGCGCATAATTTCGCGGAATGGACCTGTCAATTGGCCACCAAGATCGTGTGATTTGACACCATTGGATTATTTTATTTGGGGATATGTGAAGTCGCTCGTCTACGCCAACAAACCAGAAACGTTAGGGGACTTGGAAGCCAACATTCGTGGCGTTATTGCCAACATACGGCCCCATATGCTCGAAAAAGTGGTTGAAAATTGGACCTGTAGAATTGGCTTTATTCGAGCCAGCCGCGGCGCCCACATGCCCGAAATCATATTTAAACATTAATGGCATAAAATTATCCTTCCAATAAAGCTAAATTGATGGACATTAAAACGATTTTCTTGTGTTTTATTTCAATTCGAAGTTCTATACCTCTAAAAAAAACACCCGTTATTAGATACCTAAAATAAAATTTTCCGCATATTAATGTGGTTTATTCTTTAAGTTATGTGTACTCAATACCGTAAATTGCGAAAAGGGTACATCTCATTAATTTAAAATATATATGAATAAACATATGTGTGGCAATAACAAAAAACTGTTTAAGTCATATTTTATAGTTTTGTAGAAACACACTTTCAAACGTTCAAGTGGATTTTTAGAAATTTATTCCTATTGCACTTAACGTTGACTTTTCGTTCTTCGATTCTTTTAAGTTGGGAATATATGTGTCTTTCTACTATAATAAAGATATTTAATTTGAAATTTAATATATTATAAGCAAATTAAGCAATTATTCCATATGAGATTATGAGTTGAAAAAAGATACGCAACAAGTCATTACGCTATAACTTCTTGAAAAATGGTACGAAATAAATGAAATTTAGCCCAGGAGTACTTTTGAATATGGAGAATACAATGGTTATATTAATTTAAGCATTCATTCCTCATTTCCACAGATATAATAGCGTTAACATAAAAATATTACTGCAACTTTAGTTTGGTAATTGGCCCCGATGCATTTATATATGCTTGCCAATACGCTTCTTTGTTTTATATAAATCCGGAAACTTTTTTCGTCGAAAGGACTACCATAATCTTCATATGTACACAAAAAAATAGATTAAAATTATGTTCAATAAAATAATGGTGTTGAAAACAAGACTAATTTCAATCACATTTGTCTTTAAATTAAAACAATATTTATCAATACCGTGCATTTTAAAAATTATGCAATAAAAAGTATTTGATAAAAATGTTATTGAAAAATTGAAAATATTTAATAAAAATAACCGTTAAATGAAATTTACTTAATTAGATGTATACATTGACATGCTTTCCAAGGGTAAGTACTTTAAAAAAAGATTTATTTCATTAAAATATAACTGGGATATGGCTCGGCTGTGGAGAACATGCTTTAGGTCGGTCCGAAGAGCCCGGGTTCGTATCCCAGCCATATCAAACAATTTTTTTTAATTTATATATATTTTTTTTAGTAGATTTTAAATAAATTTTTTATCAAAATTCTTCAAAGTTTTAATAAAAAACTTACTTAAATTTGAAACTATTCTTTTTACAATATTTGTCATTAATGTAGCGGAATTTTTTATTACATGAAATTTCAAAAAAAAAATTAATAGAATACCGGGATTTTTGTTATCAGAAACGAAACTTATTTTTTTCTGTGTAGCTGTAAGCGGATTGGCAGCATTGAATCTCTTAGTATTTGGCCGTCTGCTGCGCACTATCGAATTCTTTAAACCTTCCATGTACGTCTTATGTTTTCAGAATATGGTATATCTGAATCCAAGCGTGTTACTCACAACTTTAGCAGCACAGCTCTGATATATGCATGTGTCATGATCTTTATGTAAAAGGACCTTATCTTCCCAGCAAGAATCTTATATTTAAAATAAACATGGTTGACAAATCCATTATAATTTTTTTCTAAAGAATTATTATATAATTTGTTGCAATGTGAAATATTTAGTTTTAACTCTGCATTTGTATTTAAGTGCCGTTTCCACAATACAAGCAACTGATTTGAGTAAAAAATTGTTCATAGAAATTTCCTATTCTGTATTATAGAAGCCTGTATTATCTGTATTAGCTGTATTATAGAATTTAAATGCTACGATTTTTACTGACTTTTTGTGTAAGGGTGATTTTTGAAAACTATATGCATATAATATATATTTTCTTAAAAGCTAAGACTGAGAATGAGTTAAATATAACCTTTAACATTCGAGCTTGTTTATAATATTATAATAAATAAGAAAAAAGAATAATTTTTCGAAAAAAAAACATACACTGAAAACAAAAATCAATCCATCTGTACTTAAATTAATCTCAAGCGGTGTCAAAAGTACGGTAATCCCAGTTTTTCTGAAATCAAGTACAGAAAGTTTGATTAAATCGGAATATTCAAGTGCAAAATTATTTAATTTTAGTCTGATTAGCATTTATTCATGTAAAAAATTCTTGTTTTAAGTACGAATATGTTTATAGATTTTATACACAGTCGTACTCGTAATGTGTTGATGTTTGTTTGCTTGATGATGGCCACAGATCACTGTTGTGCTCTTGTTGTTGTTTATTTTCATTGCTCGGGCATAGCCTCCAACTAGCTGACAAACGTCGTATTACATGCAGATTCAAGCCAGCTGTATACTTGAATCAATCCGCCGCGTATCCTAACTGCGTACTTTATAATCTATCCCGCTGTGTACTTGAATCAAGCCCGATTCAGGCTAACTTTTACTTATTTAATCCTGGAACAA
Organism: Panzeria rudis; assembly: GCA_956483635.1. Classification (NCBI taxonomy): domain Eukaryota; kingdom Metazoa; phylum Arthropoda; class Insecta; order Diptera; family Tachinidae; genus Panzeria; species Panzeria rudis. The sequence goes on along the minus strand of OY101449.1, from coordinate 30,761,801 downwards.
AACAAGCTTGTGAATTTATATTTTTACTGCTTATATAAATTTATGTGTGTGAAGATAAATTTAAATTTAACTAGCGGAGACAAACCCCAAACTTTTTAGCAGAGTCATTTTTGCACTTAACAGAACACTGTTAAACACTTAACAGTCGTAGTAAAATTTGATTAAATGAGTTTAGGAGGCCGAATCGAGGAATTGGGAACAGGTCCATACTAATAAGATTATGGAAAATATCGTCCAACAGATGCTTATGAAATTATGATAATAAGGTACTCTAAGAATATATGCAATATAATACAAAAAATGTTTTTAAAATAAATTTTTTCTGGAGAAGATTAGTGGTCACTATGAAGAAAGGGTAAATTCTAGAGATATCCCACCACATAGAAATGGTGCCCCAGGTAGTGCTCTAACTTGCAGAAAAGGTCGCATATCTGAAACCATTTTGTGTCTTTGGAATAATGAGTTTTAAAATTTTAGTTTAAGCAATATTTCTTGAAAAGATTAGTGGTCACTATGGAGAAAGGGTAAATTCTAGAGATATCCCACTACATAGAAATGGTGCCCCAGGTAGTGCTCTAACTTGCAGAAAAGGTGGCATATCTGAAATCATTTTGTGTCTTTGGAATAATGAGTTTTAAAATTTTAGTTTAAGCAATATTTCTTGAGACGATTAGTGGTCACTATGCAGAAAGGGTAAATTCTTTGGAATAATGAGTTTTAAAATTTTAGTTTAAGCAATATTTCTTGAGAAGATTAGTGGTCACTATGGAGAAAGGGTAAATTGTAGAGATATCCCAAAGACACAAAATGATTTCAGATTTGCCACCTTTTCCGCAAGTTAGAGCACTACCTGTGGCACCATTTCTATGTTGTGGGATATCTCTAGAATTTACCCTTTCTCCATAGTGACCACTAATCTTCTCAAGAAATATTGCTTAAACTAAAATTTTAAAACTCATTCTTCCAAAGACACAAAATGATTTCAGATATGCCACCTTTTCTGCAAGTTAGAGCACTACCTGGGGCACTATTTCTTTGTAGTGGGATATCTCTAGAATTTACCCTTTCTCCATAGTGACCACTAATCTTCTACAGAAAACATTTACTTTAAAAACATTTTTTGTATTATATTGCATATATTCTTAGAGTGCTCTATTATCATAATTTCATAAGCATCTGTTGGACGATATTTTCCATAAACTTATTAGTATGGACCTGTTCCCAATTCCTCGATTCGGCCTCCTAAACTCATTTCATCAAATTTTACTACGACTGTTAAGTGTTTAACAGTGTTCTGTTAACTGCAAAAATGACTCTGCTAAAAAGTTTGGTTTTTGTCTCCGCTAGTTAAATTTAAATTTATCTTCACACACTTTATAAATTTAATATTTTTACTTACTTGTTTTACTTTAAAATTTATTTTTGTTCATTCCTAGTATTAAACTTATCTCGTCATGGTTGTAAACCACTGCCTTAGCCCACTCAGCTAACTCAGTATAGAAAAAACGACAGCTAAAATCCAGTATAAGCCAGCAGCATGTAATACGACGTTTATAGGCTTTTAGTCGGCACTGAGCGAACAAACAGAATAACCAACAACAAGACAACAACATAAGCAACACATGTGACTGAAGCTACCCTATAGTCAGTCTAGAACCATATGTCTCTATGTCAACACTCTTTTCTCTAACGACAATTGTACTAGTTAAAATGTCGGCAACTTTCCTTTTATGCGCGATTAGAGATACGTTAGACACAACAGTTTTAATGTATTTCTGGTGATATTGTAAATGAAAGCGACAATAGCTAGAGCCCCTAAAATTTACTAGTGAGTCCTTGGTGCCAATGTCTCCAACTACTAATTATCCAGTAGTGTTACACTCTACTGGCGCATTCTAAAACACTTTTGTTGAAAATTTATGTCGATAATAGTAAGCACCACTTTACTCATTATTATCGACCTAAAATTAGACATGCATTATTTTTGTTGATTTTTGAACAAAATATGTTTACTTAAACAAATAAAAAATGAGAGGCGAAGCGGATGGCTGCCTGCAGCATCGAACCGCTACCTCTTGGCTGATAGTCTGGAGTATCTACCTATCAGCCATAGGCATGTTACACTTTTCCTGTCATTTTATGCACTTGAATTAAATACATGTTTGATTTGTGAAGTCATATTAGACAAATTATTGGCCATACAACAAAAGTAATAGACAAATTATGTTTTTTTTTATTGATAATACCTAAAAAATCGATGCACTTTTAGACAACGAGAAATTTTCAACACAAATTTAGACAATATATATATGCTCATAAATTTTAAGTAATGTTTCAGAGTGTGGATTTTCTATGACAAGCTAATGTTAAATGTCAATAGATGATTACATTGGCTGGGGTACAGCTGGTCAGTAGTACTACTAAATACTCAAAGTAAGTAGAAAATACCTGAATTTAGTACGGCGTTTTTCTTTCTGTGTATAAACTATACAAACACTTCCGTTGGATTAATGAATCATTTGTGGCTTTTTGTCTGCTATTGTATTGATTAATTTTAAAAACAAAGTTTTCGTTTTTTTTCCTTTTTTTTTCTTATTATTACACATTATATATAAAAAATTAAAGGTTCCATGACCTTTTTCCATTTTTTTTTTGTAAAAGTGTGTTTGGGTTCCATTTAAGTGTGGCACGCGTCTTTCAAAAAAAATAGAAATAAAATTAAATAGATATGGGTGGGCCATGCTTGAATAAACAAAAATAAAAACACTATTGAGAACTTTTTTTGTCGGTAGAGCCAATATGGAATACTGTTCATTTGACGGGAGGAAACAAATAAATAAAATTAATAGAATTAATATGAATTCTGATATCAAACAATAATTTAATAGTGTTTTTTTTCCTTTTTTATAAGAAAATAAATTGTTTTTATAAAAGAAAGAAATTAATTTATGGTCTTCTTAATGAATTCAAGCTTGCACAGTGGGGCGGCGCCGCTAACAAAATAAAATGCAGGCCAGATATTTTTGGAACATAAATATTTAGATGAAAAGCAAGACTTTCAGAACATGTTTTTTACCTACTAAGGATATATTTGCATGATAATATTCATTTTCCAATTTTAAATAAAAATTTTTATCAAACTCAGTGAATGATAGATTTAAAAAACTTTTAGAACTAAAAGCACTATTCGTTTTGTAACAGCTAATCTGTACACATGACGCTTTCTAAAACGCCGTCGTGATGTTTCAACATCTAGGCGCACGGTAGTACACCAGGCCAAGATCCGGCCACACAGAGTGTATATTTACCAGAAACCATTCGATCAGTTTTAACCCCCTATAACTTTGCTCTACTTAATATTAAAATAATGAAACTTGAAATATAAGCGTTTCCCTACAGAGGTTACCTCATAAGTGAAAATTTAAAGCTCTACCGTAAAAGCTTCCCGAGATATTAAGGTGTAAAAAGTGCATATTTTAGTACATACTCACTGACTCATCAATACTATTGGGCAATTCCACTATAGCTAGAGAGCTGAAATTTGGTATACAAGTAGGTCTGGGTGAGCAATTAACCTGAAAACGGGCACTTTTCACCTGGGGGACTAGGGTGCCCCTTCTCTGTATAGGGCACTTTCAGTATAGCTAGAAAACTGAAATTTAGTACACAGGTACCGAAAAAACAATTAAATCGGGCACTTTTCACCTGGGGAGACTAGGGTGCACCTTCTTTGTAAGGGGGACTTTCAGCACAGCTAGAAAGCTGAAATTTGGTACAAATGTAGGCCCTGATTAGCAATTAACGAAAAAAATCTTGAAACGTGCAATTTTCATCAGGGGAGACTACCCCTTCCCCCTTGTAAGGGGGTCTTCCAGTATAGCTAGAAAGCTGAAATTTAACACACAGGTAGGTATTGTTAAGCGAACTACGAGAAAATCTGAAAACGGGCACTTTTCACCTGGGGGGACTAGGGTGTCCCTTCTTTGTATGGGACACTTCCACAATAGCTGGAAAGCTGAAATTTGGTATACACGTAGGTCTTGATGGAAAAGTACTAAGAAAAATAACAAAACGGAAATTTTTCATTTAGGGCTTATAGTAGGGGGCACTTGTTGCATCAAATAAAATATAGAAAAAAGAACTGAGATCTGCACAACAACATAAATGTGAAAATAAGACCAAATTCCTATCCAAAAATGTCGGCCGTAAAAAGTACTGAGATCAAAATAAGGACCAAGTTCTTGATAGGTACAACACCATCTCATTTCTAGGCAACCTGTTAGCTTGGCAATACTTTTTTTGCCTTTCTAATATGGCAAAAAAAAAATACGGGAAAAATATTGCCAAGTTTACAGGTTGACTAGAAATGAGATGGTCTTGTACCAATCAAGAACTTGGTCCTTATTTTGATCTCAGTACTTTTTACGGCCGAAATTTTTGGATACGAACTTGGCCTTATTTTCACATTTATGTTTTCATGCAGATTTAAATAAATTTAAAATTGAGTATGAGAAATTGATCTTGGACACTTTACAGCATCATGCTTAAAACAGTCTCCCTTCCTATTCACCATAACCCTTTATATTCTGGTATGTGTATATAAATGCAGACAATAGTTACAATTTTATTGATAATTTATGTTCTTGAGCATAAAAACTCTGGCTGCTCCCTCCACGATACATAGAATATGCAGCCTGCTTTTTTAATGCAATTGCAGGCAGTCATGTATGCAACAAATTCTTCTAAATGGTGGCGCTATTTTTGCTGCTTCGAAATATGCTCACATTTGTATGAAGTTGCTGTAGCAAACAGCACTTAGTTGTTTCACCCTTAACAGTTTTGAAAGGGAATAGTAAATAAAAAAATTATACAAAAAAAACTCAACACACACAATTTGAAATACATAAAAACTTCAATTTAAATGTCTACAAATTGTACTTAAATTGCGTGCAAGACGCGTGTGAAACCAAAACATCCACTCGCACAATATAATTTTCAATTTTAATTTCGTTATAAACTCCCCTTTTGTGTATTTATTGTTTTTCAGTCGCTATGTTTTGTGCTAATGGAAAAGAAATCCCTTAAATAAACATAGACAATTTGCTTTAGCCAATTGTAAAATAAGAGACTGACAGACAAGCTGACATTCATGCAGCAAATATTTGTTGGCGCTGGGCCTATAGCTGTGACTGACACTGTATTGAAATGATATGCATGCAGCCAAATATATAATACCATCATGACACCCAGCACAAATACCAAATAACTAAATATCATTCCACAAGAATATTTCACGCTTATAAAAATCTATACGTCGTGATTTAAGTGCATAATTTCGATAATAAAAATAATTTATATAAAAGTAAAAACACCAATGAAAATAAATTTTTTTAAAAAGATTTACAATTGCTTCAGGTTCACTGCAGCAGGCTGCCTTTTATCTGTGAATCTGATTATTGTGCCTTTTCATACAACAATCAATTTGTTTTTTATTTATTTATGGCTCTCACAGTGGGATACGGCAGTTTAAAAATTAAGGAAAGAATATGTACTATACATAAATATTATAACAACCCACATTATATTATCGTAATGATTAGTATGGTTTTTCATAATGAAAATTTTAGTTTTATCAATGATTTTTCAAATTAAAAACTATTGACTTCGATATTCATGTATTTTTGATTCAGGAAATTAAATAAATCTATTCAATAGTTGGATGCCTGTGCGATTCTGTAACTTTTAACAATAGCGAAAAAATTAGAAGTTGTTCCAAAGGCATAGCATTTTCATTACATATTGAGAAGTACATACATACAAGTACGGAGTTTATATTTCCAAGGCTATTGTTTATTTTCGTTACTTTAAGATGTTTCGCTTTTTTTTACATACTTTTCGACAAAGATGCCATTTGACTTATACCGCAAACTACAGACAGTACTACAATGTAGAACATTAACTCACCCTAAAATGAATGCAACACAGAAAAAACTAAATTTCGTTTTCAGTAAAGCAATTCAATGAATTATTAACTATTTTGTCTAGAAACGGACCTACAAACAAATTTATATATACAGACAAATATAGCTCAACAATTTCTTGGAAAAAAACAACTTTTTTCAGTAAACTAATTGTCCAAATCTATAAAACAATTTGTATAAAAATATTTACAAATTCTAAACGAAATAATTTACTGCTCAAACAAAACTATTTACTGGAGTTTCTGTAATATATCAATAATTTTGTCGCAATTTATAAAACAGTTTGTCCTTCAATACTTAAAAATTCTTTGCAAAATAGCTTACTGCATCAAACCAAATATTTACTGGAATTTTTGTAATAAGTATATCAAACAAACTTTTTGTCTGCGTCAGTAAAAACTTTGTATCCAAAGAAATTTTTATTAATCATTTTTATTGGGTAAGTAATTTTCAAAGCATGTAATAATAATTGAAAAAGAACAAAGACCAATTTCTTGACTTTTGTAAGGGTCGTACAGAACATCGATGTTTACGGTATCAACCATGATCCCATCGTCAGCGCTTGTTACACTCTAGGCTAATCTATAGACCACCAATCAAGGAGTTAATATCCAACGTTAAACCAATTTGCAGTAAGTTCGGCTAAAAACTCATAACTTCAATTATTAACACTAGCGGCAGGTTGTACAAAATATGTTTGATAGTTTCCGTGTAATTTGTATAAAAACAAACACATGTAGGCCCTAAGACTTGGAAAAGCAATATTTCTCAAACTTAGGTGAGAAATAAAAGCACAACTAATGCTTGGCTAAGACTAAAAAGCTTAAGCAAGTAAAAAGAGCCTAATTCAAATTGGTTTAACGCTGATTATGAACTGCTTGATTGCCGGCTGTAGGTTAGCCTAGAGTATAAATAATAATAAAAAATTCTTTGGATAAAACCCATATTGTTCGGCTAAAAAGCACATAGTTTAATTAAAAACTTTTTTTATATTTTTAAGTTTTATTTTAAATGAAATTTATTTCACTTGTGCTTTACCACATCGTCAGTAGACTTAATATCGAATACAAATTATTTGTTGGGTCTTGTATAAGTTTCAAAGCCTACTATGGCTACGGTTTGAAAATCATTTGTAAATTCTCAAATGGTCTGTACATAAGACAAGGGGTTTGTAGCTGATGAAAAGTGTAGCTGAAGTCTATTGACGATTTGGTAAAGCATCAATGAAATTCATATAGACAATGCTTAACCATAAACGAATAAATCTCATTTACAAAAAAAGTTATGACAATATGTCAAATAATAAATTTCTTAAATTTTTAAGTTTTAAATAATTCCATTATCATCCGTTAAGCATTTATGAAATTTCACATCGGTAAATGTGTTCAACTTTGTATGTTTATCTAAAGACTCTAGAAATATGAATGAGAATTGGCGCAGCAATATTAACGAATTGATACCCTCAGAAATCTTCAGTAAACAAACTTGTTACAATAACATTCCTTTTGCTATCATTATTGTTGTTGTTATTTATATGTATGTATGTCGTCATCGGGGTTGTTTTTCTACAACACAGAAAACTGATTTTCGTTGTTATTTGTAGTGTTTGCAACCTAAATTAAAGTCTAACAAAAAAATTCACTAATTCAGTAAAGAACATTTACTGAAAATGAAATTTTATTTTAAACGAACTATTGTTTGAAAATTTTTTGATCATACTCTTTTCTGTGCAGGCGCAAATTTTTAAAACGACATACACGTATATTCTAGTATTGTTCACCTTTTGCAGGATGATTCGTTAGAGCTTTATATTGAAAAAAAAAATATTTTGCTGGAAAAATGTTTGATTTGTTATAACTTATTTTCAGTAAATTGTTTTACTGTGACAGTTAGCTTTTTGTTAGACTATTATTTCGAACGCAAACGTTATTGACAGCCTCCTGAAAAATGCATACTTTCTATTTGGTTTTTTATCTTCATACATTTTTGGTGATGGATTTCAAACGAGACAGAATGGAAGGATTATAGTCAAAGTTTCACAGAGGTTTGATACAACAATCAAAAGAAAAATCAATTTAAATCAAGCCGTAGTGTTGTCAAAAGCATGGTAGATGTGGAATGTCCTAAACCAGGTACAGAACGATGGACTCAAGAGACTCAAGAAGATGTTCGTCTTCCTCAAAATTTAATTTAAGAAAACAAGTTTGCTTTAAGACAGAAAGGGACGACCTTAGACTGTTTCCGGTTTTGGTTATTTGCCATCTTCAGTGTTCTCTTGAGTATTCAAACGAACACTGAATATAGCAAATAGCTGAAACCGGTCTGCTTATCAGCAAAATTTTACGTGGGATGGATGACAGTAAAACGCTACAAATCCAAAATATTTTGTTTATTTTACAAGGCCATTTGTTACAAATACCTGCAGTTTTGTTGATATGCACTTTCCACATTTCACATCTCTGCAGCAGGACTGACTTTATGCTGGAGTTGAAGATGTTGGATTGTGCCGCTTAAAGATTTTGGAAGAATTCTTTACTTATTTTTTATTTGTTCTGTTTTAATGCTGGATCAGACTTGATTTAATCTTTTTAAACTCAAATTTTAGTTTAATTTCTTTAACTTGCATTATTCTATTTATTTAAATTTTCCCTTCCAAAAATCTTCGTTTTTTTTTTGTCTTGAGCTCAGGTTTTTGATTTCATAACCCAACGTCTCTACTACCTCAACCAGTCCGATATTTAAAATATCGATAGAACAAATTCAACAGAGACATGAAATGTTCTTCAGATTTTCCTCCTTGATTTAAGAATGTCAGCATTGATTTTTAAGCTAATCCCGTTGTCTTTATGCTTTATGTGAGATTTAGTGTTTTTTTTTTACTTAAATTTTTAAGAACGTGTTATTTTCTTTCTATACTGATAAAAATGTTCTGCATATTTGTGACTAAGCACGCCTCAGGAAGCACATCACCAATCTATACAATTTCTGTAATATTAATTAACGGGCGTGCACATAAGTATTCAAAGGAAGTAGGTTAACCTGTGCGAGTCTGGTAGAACTTGAAAAGGCACCTAAGGTCTCACCCAAGACCAAAGTCGATAGAAAGTTAATCTTTACGGGTGTTCTTTCGAGGATCGACCAGTAACCTATCTAGCTCCATAGATTACGAGCCTTTTAAAGGGTTAAAGGGATGATGCTTGCCATTAGGCATTATGTTCCATGAGAATGGATATGCAGAACGACATCATCTTAGATGATGCTCGCGAAAGGCATACTCTGTTCCTATGGGAATATATATTTTGGAGGACTTCGTCTCACCCTCAATATGAAGGTCGACTCTGTGACGGGAGTTTACAGATGTGTTGGTTAAATGACCCCGATGGTCGACCAGGGGCCGAATCGTCGCTTGCGATATCGAACTGATTCGATCGAATTGTCTTAGTTTGAGATTATGGCATTCGCCATCAAAAAATATAAACACATTGTTCAATGTCGAATGTCCTAATCTCAAACTAAGAAAACTCGATCGAATTAGCTCGATATCGAAAGCGACGATTCGGCCCCAGTGCTAGTGGCTTGCTGGACTTCAGATAATAATATAAGCCTCTTTGTACTGTTACTAAAGCAACATAGGCTGCATCGGTGGTGCTTTGTGGTAGGATGCTGTAGAAGGCCAGTACACAGAAAAAATTATCACCAAAAGATTTTCAGACAAAATTTTGTCTAAAAATAAATTTCATTTTCAGTAAATGTTCTTTACTGAATCAATGAGTTTTTTCTTTAACTTTTATTTAAAATGCAAACACCAAAACCAGCAATAAAAACCCGTTTTCTGTATCGTGAAAAACCAATCTGATTACGACATACACACAAATAACAACAACAACAACAATGATAACAAAAGGAATGCGATTGTACCAACTTTGCTTACTGAAGATTTTTGAGTGAATCAATTCGTTAATGTCGCTGCATCAGTTCTCATTAATTTTTTTTTAAGTCTTTAGATAAACATTCAGACTTGAACACATTTAACAAAGTAAAATTTCATAAATGCTTAATGGATGATGATGACCCAGAAAAAAATTTTGTTTGATATATTACAAAAAATGCAGTAAATATTTTTGTTTAATATTTTGTTTAATATTTGTTAGTATTTTTAGACTAATTGTTTTATAAATTGAGACAAAAATATTTTTTGATATATTTCAGAAAATCCAGTAAATTGTTTTGTTTGATTTAGTTAATTGTTTTGTTTACGATTTGTAAATGATATTAGACAAACTGTTTTATAGATTTAAACAATTTGTTCACTGGAAAAAACAGATTTTTTCAATGAAATTGTTGAGATATTTTTGTCTATGTTTACAAATTTGCTTGTGGGTCTATTTCTAGCCTAAATGTTTACTATTTCATTGAATTCCTTTATTGAAAATGAAATTTAGTTTTTTCTGTGTATAGCTGTAGTGAGCTTTTGTGGTAGACTTCTAATAACCAGAAATATTATTTGCTTAAGATCAGCTGTATCGCGTTAGCTGCTGATGTAGGAAGAATTAAGATAGCTCAAATACTTTAACAGGGAGCTTATGCATGGTGGGTGATTTATGCATAACAAGCTTCATCTTGTGTGTTCCTTGCAAGTCACGCAGATGGCATCAGGGTAACCTCGGCGGTGGTGGTGAACACTCAACTTCTCTCGGTGTTGAAAGCACCGTTAGGTTAGGCCGCAAGTCAGTTAATTACGTTAATCTTTAACACAGCCGTCCATCATTGGTCAGCAGTAAACCAAAAGCCAGAGGCAAACAGTCATTAAGGATTGATGCTGTGGAGGACATCATCCTTAAATATCGCTGAAAACTTAATTAAGTCGAAGAAGGAACCAAAGCATTATTGGTGTACTTTATTAAAGGAGATACTGTAATAAAGGAAACACAGTAATAAATAATTTAAACATTTTCACAACAAACAAAAAGTTATGTGCTTAAGATAAAAAAAAATGTTGCGTGTGTGACCTTTAATTCATCTCATTCATTTTTATTTTTTATTTTTTATGTTTTCTTAATAATAGCAACTTACAATAATTTATGTCAACAACATCTGGAAACATTAAATTTTTCCACCCACAATTGCACTTCACAGCAATATACACATACACAATTCATCAACGACTGAGTACTTATTCTTCAGCCATTAAAGCGTATTTTTGACACATCATACAAATTAGCTGATGTTGTATAAAAAATTATTAAAAGCACATACAGTGAGCTTTATGTTTTTTATAACTTTCCTATATCTTCTTTTTTTTGTGTTCACTTATTTCTTAACTGACGTTATAGGTTTTGTGAATCGTTAATGGATTGTTTGGTTATCGGTGTTGTTAACGAACCTTGCAAAATGACTAAATACCGCCATTCTTTTGGCATTTTTAAGAACTTAATCCTTAAAGAATTCACTTGCTTTTAAAACTTTAATTAAAAAATTGTTTTTGTATTTACTAATTTTTTTTTTTTAGTTTCAACAGATAACTTTCGATATTAAAATTCACATTACAAACAAAAAATTAAAATAAATGCAGTCACAGTCGTGTCATGTGTCAATATTGTCTATCTATTCCATAATGTGCTGACAAGCTACTTGTCTTTATTTCATTTATTCTTTTTTTAATTTAATTTTTCACTTTGAGTTTGCTTTAGGTGTTTTTCTGACACTTTTTAAAAACATTAAATATGAACAACGCAGTCAATGAGCGTTTGTTACTACCCGATAATTGAATTAAATTTTTTCTTAATGCTTTAACTTTTTGTAAGGTGTGACTCATTATGAGATACTTCCTTTAAGATCATTTATACTTTTTAGTTGCGTAACATTTTATTAGTTTCTACACAATATCCAATTGCATTACTAAGATCAGCGATCCTGGAGATGTGTGTACTTTTGCAGTACGTAATTGGTCGATGGTATAATTCACTATATCATCGAAACAATTTTTACCACATTTTTTTTACACAGAAGAAACTAAATTTCATTTTCTGTAAAGGAATTCAATAAAATAGTAAATATTTTGTCTAGGAACGGACATACAAAAAAATTTGTAAATATAGACAAAAATATCTCAACAATTTCATCGAAAAAAATGTGTTTTTTAGTGAACAAATTGTTTAAATCTATAAAACAATTTGTCTAAAAATATTTACAAATTGTAAACAAAACAATTTACTAAATCAAACAAAAAGATTTACTGGATTTTCTGAAAAATTTCAAAAAATATTTTTGTCTGAATTTATAAAACAATTAGTCTAAAAATACTTACTTAAAAAAAATATTTACTACATTTTTTGTGATATATCAAACAAAATTTTTGTCTGGGTCATCATCATATTATCCATTAAGCATTTATGAAATTTCACTTTGATAAATGTGTTCAAGTCTGTGTGTTTATCTAAAGCCTCTAAAAGAATGAATGAGAATTAACACAACGACATTACCGAATTGATTCACTAAAAAATCTTCAGTAAACAACCTTGGTACAATCGCAATCTTTCATTCATCGTTTTTGATATAAAAACTATGATACTTGTAGTTAGGGGCCCGAAGAGTTTTAAGATCGCTCATTACAGGCAGCCAAAACAATATTTTCTTTATAATCGATCGACAATAACACTATGCAACAAAATGAAACTTTTGTCATGACCTTAGATCACAGTCAAAATTTTAAATCCTATTCTATTCTATGCGATTTTTTTAATTTTTTTTTCTAAAATTTGGGATTTTTCAAAACTCAGCTACACCGATTTCATCATAACTTGGGAAGGGGTAGTCCAATTTAATTTTGAAAAATAATTAACGCCGCTCGGAATTATTCAGACCGCAATGATAAAAAATATATTTCTTTATGCAAAATTGGAAAATTTTAAATATGGGGATGCCAGATCCATATTCGCAGAAAGCTGGACATTGGGGTTAAAAAAGGTGGAAAAAACAAAAAAGCTGAATATTCAAAAATTTTTTAAACTGTTCAAACAAAATCTACTGATGAATTGGCATTGGCATCAACGAAGTGCAGCCATATATTGGCTTAACCCATAACAAATAAGTATTTTTTCAGCATAAACAAATTTAATTAATATATTATTTTATGTATTGTTATTAGGGATGCATTGGTACGATACCAATACTCAAAAAAGGATAGATTTTCATTTAAAAAACAAAGTACATACATATGTATTCTTAAATTTTGCGGAGATGGGCGAATCTAGAAATCTGTTTGATTAAGACTTATAGTAGAAAATAATCTCTCAGATGATACAAAACTCACTTGAAAACTAAAGTACGTACAGCTGCCCGATGTTTTTCAAATTGTGGTATATGACGTAAATATGCCAGAAATCAAGCGGATCTACGTTCTTATTTAGCACACTTAAGGCTTAGAATGAACAGGGCCTCATCTTCCTTGGATTCTATAAAAATTTCACAACCGCTTCAAAGCCTACTTCTTGTAGACTTAACACAACTTGTACGAGGTGTAAAGCTGACTGTATTTGCAATAGCTACAGAATAACTCAAAACGATTTTTTGATATAGAAGTAGTGTTACCATATGTGAAGATTTATCTTATTTTTGAAGTTTTTTGACGGGTCGAATAGATAAAAATATTTTTGCCCTTAAAAAAGATTTTCATATACTTAGATTTTTACATTTTCTATCTTCATTGGAGTTACTTTCAGAAAAAACATATTTTTTTATCTAAAATATTTATTAAGAAATTTATTATTTGACATATTGTCATAATTTTATTTCAAATAAAATTTATTTCATTTAAAATAAAATATTTATTTTTACATGATTATATTTTTTGTCTATTTTAGCTGCTTGTATATTTGACCTCCTTCAGATGTCAACTGCCTTTTTGAAATATTTTCGCTTAATTTTTTGGCATCCCAAGAACGTACTGGGACAACTGTGCCGTGGTTAACACTATAAAAAGCACTCTGACAAAGACTTTAGATCAGTCCTCGACAATTTAGGATGACTTAATTTGTCTCTATATGCCTAGCATTGCTTTCGATTGTTTTGCAGGTCTTTCAACAATATTTATATCGCTTTGAATTTTGTACGCACGTTCTGAATATGTCGAATTTTGAATTAAGCAGCTACAGCAACTGTATCAGCAGTTATATTTTCTGTCGCACAAAAATTTAACTAAAGACATTTTGCAATCAATCTAGCCTCAGGTGATTTATTGCCCATAAAAATCTTTTTGAAGAGATTTCAGCAGATTCTTACAAATAAGCTTCGTTGACTCTGAGCTAGATGGAAAATTTTTAGAACAAAGTGTGTCCATGTTTTCGGAAGGTATTATACTCAAATGATCGTTCATACAAAATTAATTTTTTTAACGTTTTACCTTTTTTTCTTTATTCGATTTTCCATTAAAAAAGATCAAAATATTCAAAATGCACGAACGTGTAAATCAAGGAAAATGGGTATTTAACTTCTTTCTTTAAAGTCCAGCAGGGTTTGAACTTGATAAACTCATTCCCCAATGTAAATACTTCATACTTCTTATTTTCATGTTTATATATTTCCCGCGTTGTGCTTTAATGAAATAAATTTTAGCTAAAAGAAGATTTTTAAAGGAAAAATAAGATTTTATTCTGTATTTTAAGATTTTCGAGAAAAAAATATGGCAACACTGTATAGAAGTAGCAGACTGCAAATAAAATATTCGCTCTTTGTATCGAGAATCATGCATTGTGGATAAACAATTGTTCAATTCACAAACTCAGTCGTATGTCTTATCGTTTAAAAAAAAGACGACACTTATTTATGTGCTTGTGAACAGACAAATTTGTTCTATTGTTATTTTGTCGTATCTTAAATGTCAATTTAATTAATACCAACACAAGGTGAATTAATACCAGGTAGCCTCGAGAGATCAGGTGACTAAGAAAATGTTTCTATATTTGAACTATCAACAGTGTTAATATATCAGCTTTTTGACATTCCAAATATAAATTCGCCGTGCATAATTTATATTTGGACTATCAAAAAAGCCGATACATTAACACAGTTGGCGTTCAAATATGGTAAGTAATTCGTAGTCACCTGATCTCTCGAGGCCACCTGGTATTAATTCACCTTGATTTGACACCATGAAATGAAACCATGCATGGGAGTTTTAATTTGACGCCAAATAGAATAACTTTTTTCGCGACAAGCAATTTTGATTAAAATAGTTTGACAATTAAATTGAAATGAATCATTAAGAAGAATGTATTTTCTGGTGTTACATATCACATACATAAAAGATTTTTACAAATTAATCTAACAAATAGAATATTCCCAAACCTGGCCTCAATACAACTATTTGAAGAACATATAAAATTCAATCGTATAATAACAACGCACTTTTGTATGAAAATTACCAACAACAAAAATACAATATTGTATAATTAGACGATTACACAACACATACGACGTTAATACGAGCTTGTCAATTGAACAATAATGTTTTATTACAAAACCGTCAAATCTTTCATTAAGAACCAATACCAAGTCAGTCACTAATTTTTGCGATGTCGATCTATTCTCCCTTTCTGTTCATAGATTTATCATGTTTTCTAATAATTTTCGAAACTAATCAAGAGGCTTTCCTAAATCACTTTGTAGCCTCTTCGAAGTAACGCAAAATTTTAACTATATTTTCCATCATTATCCATTTTTCAGTTGTAAATTCTACTTTGCATTTCATACGAGGTAGCAAACGGCGCTCAGTTGTTGTTAAGCAGAAAAATAAGCCTTGAAATTAGTTAACGTTTATTCATAATTATAGTTGTATCAGCAATAAAAATATCGCCGATACCGGTATATCGGCAATTCCGAAGTATCCCGATATATACATATGTATATTGGTATCGGGTGCTTCCCTAATTTTTATCAATATGCATATCGCTACTTTAAAAACTCATATTTTTTTACATCGAGTTATTTGCCTATTTCGATGTATTTTAGGTTCATCCGTCGAAATACGCAAAAAATTCGATTTGAAAAACATAATGAGTTAGGGTGTTTTATATTGAGGTAACGATATTTATCATACTAAAATACAATGAAAATAAAAATGTTCAATTCATTTTTAAAATTGGTGGGATTTACAAACAAATAATACACAATTTAATTAAACTTAACTTAATTTAAATAAACTTAACAGCAAAGACGAAATTTTAGAATTTAATTGTGCGAAAGAAAGAATCGTGTCGACATATGTTTTTAGTTCAGAAATAAAATTAAAAAAAATTACTACATTTACAAGAGTTATCATTGTGTACTAACTAATAAGAGTAAGTATAAATTTAAAGTAATAAATAAATATTTAGCTGGACAAATTTTTATTTTAGCTTGAAACTGGACAAGCATCAGAAAAGCTGGACAATCCAGCCAATTCCAGCCCACACATCAACATAATATAGTGGTATTCCTTATCATTTTTCTTGTTGCATAGTGTAATTTTTGCTTCCTTTATAAATAGAGAAGAGATAATAGTTTCATAAAGTTATCAAAATCTTCTATTTCTAAAGAAATCACTTTAATTGGATGTAAGCAAATTACTTCCGAAGTCGCCAATATCTTATAATTCAGTGATTCCAATCTTGGACGTGGTAGGTCACAATCGAGAAAATCGAGTTTTTCGTTATTAAAGGTATTTGTAAGTAAAATTTTCTGATAGGATTGGAGACCATTTTGGAACTGCTCACATTCTACATTTTGTAGGGACGGTAGTCCAAAGCTTCCAAAGCTTGGTGAAATGCTACGCATATTTCTTTTAGGGTTATAGCATCCAGTGATTTTTTCCTTTTTTCAAATTTTAAGTTATGGCTCGGCGGAAAAATATTCACGATGAACGAGGATTTTAAATGTGTAAAGGGTCGTTTCCGCATACACCGTAATCGTCGACGAAAACGAAATTCCATACAAGAGCAACAAAACAAAGCTGTAAAAAGAACTTCCCTACATTAGCAACCAAAAAAAGCTGTAAAATGAAATGTGCCAAAGTGGATTTGGCAAAAAGTGTCGCTTATTTCCTTCTTACAAATGGTGATTCAATTTATTTCACTTTTTATCGCGTTACGTTACCAAGCAAATAAAATTGTAATTCGCAGCCACACATTTCGATTTTTACCTTTACGAAACGTAGAGTCTGTTACGTTCTACACAAAAACAGAAAACATATAAAGAATTAAGGTTTTCTTTGAAAAACAAGATTTTACAAAAACCAAATTTTCTGTGGAAATTCCCATATGTACTTTTTTACATAAAAATCATATAGCCAACCCTCAAGTCTACACACATTTAACACTTTTTCTACTCCCTCATATCCAGTAAAATTACTCGATAACTGCCACCCCTAAACTTCCATTTCGCTGTGTTTACTATGGGTTATATATTATGGGTTGCAGGTTGTCAAGACATCTGTTGTCTCATGTTATTTTTGACATTGTTGTTGTTATATTCGCTATAAATGTTATTTAACGTGTTTTTGTGTTCATTACAAAAGCTGTATTTGGGATATATGAGAATATTGTTCTTCTCTCTGTGAGTATTTAGCCTAAAGGCTTTATGCAAAGTTGATGTATTTGAATATAGCCAATTATAAGGTAGAATTTATGTCTTTTTTTCGGTGTAACAATTTCATATGCGAAGGTGAAGTGCAAAGAGACTTATAATCGAGTGCTTACTAGTTGCTAGATTTCTTTTTTTACATTTACAATTACAGCTTAAGTTGATATTTCTTGAAATACTTTTGAAGCACACCTCGTGTAATACCGCTCAAATGCATAATGTTCAATTAAGTTTAAAAAAACTCTTAATGAATATTAAAATAATATTTGTGTAAAAATTACTTTTTAATCATGAATATAAATAATTAAACGCTTAGGGGCTGTTAGCTTTTTTCTGGTTCAGCCTTTAAATATATATGAACATTTTGTTGGAAATTAAAACTGTTGGAAAAACATAACTGACAATATGTCTGTCGTCGTTGTGTCTGCGGCTTGTAAAGTTTGATTGCTTTTTGGCGGCATCAATTAGTTTTTTTTTAATAAAAAATATATGAGTGTTTTTTACATAAATAATTTAAATTAATATAAATTAAACAAAAAAAATTTTTCAACAAACTCGCCGCATCAATTACACTGTAAAATAAAAAATAAATTTAAAAAAAACAGTTTTCTTTCTAATGTCTAATTCTGGTAGAGGGCACCAAAGAGATGGATACGTGTACCGGCATTTTGAAATGTTATATCTGAAATTCATTTTAGACAGAGTTATATTTACATCTTTTTCATATAGCACAGTGGGACAAAATCAAAATACTTGGAACACAAATCAGCCATTTCTAAACGGAAATTTCTATCGCAATAAAATTTCAAATGGACGTAGCAGAGGAGCATATATATTTACGTTTTATATATCAGCTCTCTCAATTTGATAATATAGTTGGACCTGGCACTTCCTAATACGACCTATTTTAGATTGAAATTTTGAATTTAGCCCACATTTTCGAAAATCCGAACGCTGATATTCCAAAACCATTGCCATTTCTAAAAACTTTTGTGTGTACGTAGCTATTTGGGAAAGTGTTAAATGGGCCTTTGATCAAGTGAGGACACGCTATGGACAAAGTTGTTCAAAATTTAATTTTTTGGATTCTTTGGAACTTTCTTAAGAATTCTAAGATTCTCAGAAGAAAAACTTTATTATTTTTACGTAATTGTATTTTTGAACTGCTACACCGTCTCATCAGCTTTCTTGTTCATTCATTTACCGCTTATGAAGTTGGATGCTTCTTATAAGGAAACATTAGCTATTTAACGAATTTTTGTCACGAAATAGAATACAAGACTTTTTCATATAAATTTGTATTTATTATTATTTTTTCTTTCCTGGTATTTAGTTTATAAATTACTATATAACTGCAAAATTTCATTCGCAAATATCAACAACCGACGATTTTATTGCACTTTGTGTTATAAAAAGTCTTTTAAAAACTTTTAAATTGTTAAAATCTCAATATATTATTGAAAACTTCACACAATTTTGTGAATTTTGATATGTGATATGTCTCATTTATACGTGTAAAATTTATACACTTATAAGTAAAAAACCGGACTGAAAAAACTTTACATGGCCTAAGAGAAAATGGATAACATGGCGTATAATTAATATTTAGTATTAAATATAGGCCATACTGGCGCAAAAGTGTTAGAGATCTTAATAGATTTTCCATATGTATTTTTGTTATGCTATAAAATCCTTGATTTTTGATATCTTCGAATAAAATTTTGCAGTTATAAATTGTACAGTCATATTATGTACTAAATACCAGGAACGAAAAAAAAACAACAAAGTTTTTCTTCGGAGAATCTCAGAATTCTTAAGAAACTTACAAGAAATCCATAAAATCCATTTCTGAACAATTTTGCTCATAGCGTCCTGACTTGAGCCAAGGCCCATTTAACACTTTGACAAATAACTACGTACACATAAGGGTTTTCAGAAATGGCAATCGTCTTGGAATCCCAGCTTTGAATCTGCACTTTTCGTAATTGAAATCGTATTTTAGTTTTTTCTGTGAATAGCAAAGTTCATTTTTGAGCGTGTAGGAGAGCAGGGAAAGAAGAATGGTTGTAAGTACAGACTTTGATGTTCACGCAAAGTAGCTTTGCTCTTCGTTCGTCGTCTATACATAGTAGGGTATTCATTTAATCGGGTTTCTGCTTTAATCGTTTAATCGTTCGATTAATTAATCGAGGTTTTGGCTTAATCGGTTAATAATCGGTTAATATCGGCATTAACCGGTTAACCGATTAATGTTTTTTTTATAAATCAAGTAATTTTAGCGAATAAGAATGAATAAATTAGCTATTATATTGAATTTATTAGTAAAAAAACAATAACATAGCAAACGTAACAATTCTTGAAAAAAAAAATCATATATATGTATTCATTAAAAAATTAACAAGTTTGTGAGATCATTATATCAGTTATTTCAATAGTTTAAGGAGATCTTCTTAAACAATCTCTCAAAAAAATAATTTGCTTTAAATGCTAAGGATTTAAGAGATACTCTTCTTTAGTTTTGATAAACTTGACTTGGAAAAATCCTTTCGTTTATCGTAGATGTTGGAGAAATTGAAAACAATGCATACTACAGAATATCTAGTTTCTCAGTCGTTTTCCTGGATTTCTCTAAACTTATAAAATTTTCCAATATGCCATTAGAGTCCTTTTTTAATTTTTTTTTTCAAATTCTTAACACTTCTAATTTTTTCGGTTAATTCTGTTAAAACATTTCTTCTATTACTATCGATAGTTTCTTCTGTTGCATGGTAATCATCTGACTCATACTGGCAGAGCTCAGTGAAGAACATTTTGTCTAAAAAGTCTATTCCAAATTCCTTAGTTTGCGTTTTTGTACTGTATTTTAAAACACTGTTAGTAGAAGGAAGTATTCCTGAGTGGAGCTATAAAATATTTGAATTCGTCTCTCATTAAATCTAATCCTTAGATTATTATTTAAATCGCTGGCAACATTATCTTTATTAGATTTTGGCCCTAATTGTGTAAATCACATGACCGAAGTGAAGTATATATTAAAGCAACAATAAATTTGACAAAATTTTAAAAATTAGTTTTTGTTTTACATACAAATTCTTCACCAAACAAACGTATAGAAATTAAAGCGTTGCTTTACCTTTCAAATATTTTAAAATTTTTATGAAAAATGAAACAAATTTATAAAATATTTCAAATTTTGTTTGTGTTCTCTATACAAATTTCACTTTGGTGGTGTGATTTTCACAATTAGGACCTTTATAATTATTGGATTTTATAAAACTATCAAACAAAAACTTAGTACATAATTCCCTCAAGTTCCATTAGATTAGCAGAGTCTTTACTAAACTCTTTTATAGTCACGTCCAAAGATTTTAATGATTTACTTAATTTAAAATCACTGAACACACTTATTTGTTTGTATGAAAAATAATTTCTTAACACATACATTTTATATATAAGACGAAACAAATAATTAAACACACCAAAAATACGTTATAATACTAAAAATTATTAAAAAAAATTGTTACGTCGGTTAATCGGTTAATCGACTGAAAGCAACCGGTTTAACCGTTAATCGAAAACAGCAAATTTTAAATTAACCGGTCAGTTAGTCGGGTAGTAATTAGCCGTTTAACCGATTAACGGTTAACCGAAAGAATACCCTAATACATAGCCGTATAAATAAGCAGTAAAAAATATTGCATGGCCAAAGTGCCCTACTTTGTGACTTCATAGCTCCGCTACTGAGCAAGTAAGAGAGCAGCTATTTGAAATATAAATAGAAATACTGCTCTACCATGTCCGAGTGATAGAACTCTCCGTTTAGAAATGCCTCATTTATGTTCCAAATATTTTGATTCTGCCCCACTGTGCATAGTTATAGAAACTCGGCATAGGAAATATTGTAAGTCTTGCGTTTAAGGCACAAGGTGAGTTAGGCATTTTTATATAAAACACCACAAGGAACATTTTTGTGGAACATTTTAGCCCTCTAACTCTTCGTTGTATACCTAAAAAAGGGACAAACACATCCCATTAAATTGTACTATAGGTCTTTAAGAACATCTAAGTTCCAGACTCAAGTTGAACGTCAGAAATTATTCAACTTATATTTTTAAAACTTGTTTTAATGTACTTGCATCTAAAAACCATGTCAATGCGTAAACACTTATTTAAATTTACAATTATGTTTACGAAAGGAAAGAAAGAAATTTTAGTTTAAAACTGATTTCGTAATATCGCCCCTACCATGTCAAACTTTCCAATATGTAAAATTCTTTTTTTAGATTCGTTACCATGGGTGCGATACGCTTAGTTGGAAAATGTTGAATTTCCTATATAATATAGAAAACTCATCCAGAAATATTTTATAACTTGCACGTTTAGGAATACGCTGATTGTACGTTCACAACTGGTAGGTTTTTGCGCTCTTTTTAAAAGTACTGATTTACTTATTGGATAGTTTGACATGGTAGGGACGATATGTAGGAAAGTTTTACTTATTCTACGCAAAAAGTAATATGTGCCGAAATGTTTTTTTTTTCGTAAAATATTGCAGCGATTATTTTCACTGTAGAGAACTTCTCCTATGTAGTCCTTTTTGATAATAAAAAACTCAATTTAATTCCCATTTTATTACACACACACTCATATCAATTTAATGTGAATTTTATTTGTTCTATTTAAGTTTTTATAATTTTAAATTATTTTGTGTTTAACTTCCAAAATTAAATAACTTCTATATTGTTTAAATGTAAAAAAATAATAAAATTTATACAATAACTAAGTTTATATACGATTATGATTGTATTTGTATAAAACTTTTGTAATTGCGGTTTACCACTACAACTTAAAAAACAACAACAGCGAGTGGAAATAAAAAATATATATAAAAACTACACTGTTCTATGACAAAAATGTGTTAAATTTACATAAAATCCACACACTTGCATTTATTTATTATAATGGAAATATTTATTCTGCTGTGTGAGTATATGTATGATATTATTTAACTTTTTGTTTATTGCAATAAAGAAATTTTCAAACCTACAAAATATATTGGCTGTATATTTAGGAGGTCGTAAGTCTATATTTTAATTCAATTTGTCGTGGGTGCGAGGCCGATATTCTCGGATTGATGAAATAGCATACTGCTAACTGGACTACCTCGAAACTAGTTTAGCCGCAACTCAGGGTTGGAAAAAACTTGGGTTTTTTAAATAAAACCCAGCCCGGCGGGTTTTATCATGGTTTTTTTTGGGTTTTATTGGACTTTTTGGGTTTTATTGGGCTTTTTTTGGTTTTATTGGGTTAACTTGGTTTTTTTTTATGATCTAAGCAATGTTGTCAAATTAGCCCTTTTCGGTATAGATTTATTAAGAAAATCATTAATACAACTATGCGACAAATGAAGACTTTTGGAAAAACACAAGGACTTGACAGTACAGTTTCGATTTTACTACCACGGGGTAGTAAGACCCTATACTCAATTTGCGAATTTGGTGACAAATGTAGCTAAGAGTCCGCTTAACTGTTTTTTTTTGCCATTTAATGTCAAAAAAATTTTTCTTGCACTTTTTGTTGAAAAAATTAAGAAAAAAATTTGTTTTCACTTTTTTCAGAATAACTTACTGGTACTCCTTATTTTTTACTAACAATATTCGGCAAACTTGTAGTTCGGTAGAGCTGAACAAATTTTGTGAACATATCAATACAATTGAACTTGCCTAGCCCCCCTAATAGCTCACACAAGTCACTTTTTACCTTAAAAATTTTGGGTTTTCACTATTTGTTTATGCTAAAATTTTTTTTTAAATAGTATATTCAATTGCATAATTCTCTGTTATGTTATATTGTGTTTCATCAACATCTTGTGCAAAAAAAGTAAATTTTCCGCACTTTTATTGAAAAATATAGGAAACAATTACATATTTTGTTAACGTTGTTCACCATAACTTACAGCGACTCCACATTTTTCACTAACAATATTTGGCAAAACAACAACAAACAATAAAAAAAAATAGCAAATACTAAAATCAACAACATAAGAAGTGGAACAATAACAAAGAAAGTAAAAAAATTCAATAAAAATATAGCCTAACCGGTAAAAAAAACTAAAATGTTTAAGGTACAAATTAGTTTTTTGTGCTATTTAGGGTGCCTAGACTGTAATTTGTTGAACAATGCTATACTACTGTCAAAACAGGATTTTTTTAAAAAGCGTCCCTTCCAAATATATGGGCAAAGCAATTACTAAAGAGAGCGAAAAGATAGCAGAAGAATGCGTAAGTCAAAAGCACCCCATTTTTAGTACCCTTTTTTTGGCATCTAAAATTAAAGATGCAGAACACTTTCCACAAAAAAAACAATGGTTGAAGATATTAAAAGACAAAAATTAATAATGTTTAACTGCAAACTTTTGCGATTATTTCACTTCAGTAGTGAATTGCCACCATCAATAGAAAGAATGTTCTACTCTTATGGTTTAATATGGAGTAACCTTTGAAATGGCCTTAGATTGGAAAAAGCATTCTCTTACGCCCCTTTTTACAATGTGCGATTAAAAGTTAACGTGGACTTTAATGGCAAGTTCGGCATAGAAAAGTTTCTGTTAAAGTCCGCGTTTACGTTTAATAGTACATTATGAAAAGGGCAGTTAAAAGCATTTAAAATCTGAGCCACCAGAGTGATAACTGATTTAAAATAACTTTTTATGTACGTGTTTTTACTACTATTCTTTTATGAATTTTTTGATTATTGTCTTAAATTTTTTTTAAATAATATACTATCTTTATTTAAATTAAAAGTACGGAAAAACCCACTAGGGTTAAATGTACATACACACAAATGGGCATATAAATACATGTGTATGTACTTGGGTTATTCGTTTGTATGAATTTTATAATGATTTTATTTTATTTTTCTGTAAATGAAACTTTAAAACTATCTTCATCTTTGTTTGAATGGATATAACGTAAAAAACCCGCTTGGGTTTTTTTAACAAAATACCCATAAAAACCCGGGTGGGTTTTTTGGGTTACCCAGTGGGCAGCCAACCCTGCTGCAACTCAAAAATAAACGAAGAATGTTCGCTCTAAACATATAAGCCCATATTCGGCAAACATTTGCGAATTAAAGAAAAATCCCGAACGCTCGTTTCAGTAAATTTCTCGAAATTAAACATTCGCAAAATTGCTTAAAAATTTCAAATTTCTCAATATTGAATGATTTTTTAAATATATTTGAAAACATTTCGTTTAAAGTTTGGGGTTCTCACGAATATTTAGAAAAAGATTCTCAAAAAAAGGATTTCATACTCTTGTTCAGTAAATACTAGAGGTCTGCACAAGTACACTCGAAAGCAGTCGTATGTATGTTCATGTGTGTATGCATGTATGTATGTTTTTGTATTTTATATTTGGTCGTGACTATGTGTCTATACACAAGTACATTAGGGTGCAATGAAATAGTTTTGATTTGTTTATTTCAACTAAACCTGGTATAAGACTTGTTGCGAAAATTTTAGCCAGGCATGCCCCAAAGCTAAAATTTTGTGAAATTTATCAAAATGAAGAAAAAAGGGACGTCATAGAGTTCTCCAATTTGGCTCAAATTTTTACCTGCACCCAATCATAGATTATTGTTTGGAAATTATGACTCAATTTGCTAATTTCACAACTTTGACCACTAGAGGTCGCACGTTATTGTTATTGGAGTCGGACTAAAATTTGTAACTACGGTAAATAGAATATCACTATATGTAAATTAAACGTAGCTTTGGTAGATTCTAGAAAATTTTAGATTTGACTTCAATGGGCACGCCTGAGTTACCTGATTTGGCTAAAAATGCTTACCACGTGTCTCATAGCGCAAGTGTCATAATAATCCACACAGCTTTTTTTTCATTATCACCCTAATGCACATTTTGCATATGAACACATGTATTATATGTATAAACATTAGGCTGGCAATACAAAAACACAAATTAGCTGTGCAGATTATTAACATACTTATTAACATACAACTCACGTCGTGAAAATTTTAGCCAAATCGGATAACTCGCAAGCGTGCCCCACTGATCTCAAATTTTTAATTTTTAAAAATTTCCAAAACTAAACTCAATTTACATAAAGTGATCTTTCATTAAGGGTAAGTAAAAATGTTGCGCCGATTCGAATAACTAAAACGTGCAACCTTTAGTGGTCAAAGTTCAAAGAAGCATAATTTCCAAACACTTACCTTTTATTGGGAGGAGGTAAAAATTTGAGCCAGATTGAAGAAATCTAGGCGGCATCCTTTTTTGTAAATTTCCCAAATTCCTTACTACGTGAGTTTTATACCAAATGCCACAATAACCAAAACGGGGTTTGTTTATATTAACAAAAAAGTATTTCATTGGCGCCCTAATATACATGCATATATACATATGTATGTACGTACATATGTATATAGGAACATACATAAATATACACACTAAACTCATACCAGAATATTCTGAGAATGCATTGGAGTACTCTTTGCAGCCCTCTAGTGAATACGAATTAGCTTACATGTGTCTCTTTTTTAGGTTCATTTATTTTGCGAAGTACTCGCAGTGTTATTAACCTCTTGAAGGAAATCTTTGTCGATCGGGGCAGAATATGCTTTGATTTCGGACTCATGGGTTTTTGCTACACAGAAAAAAATAAACAAGAATTATATTCAATAAAACCATGTTATTAAAAAAAATATGAATTTCAATAACATTTATCTTTAACATAATAAAATATTTCGTTGTAAGTATTTCTTTTCCATGCAGGTTATTTCTTTTCTTTTTATACATAAGTACTTAAAACAAGTTGTATCCCATAAACAAATAAATGGGATATGGCTCAGCTATAGAGAGTATGCTTTACGTCCGGAAAGCCCGGGTTCGTATTCCAGCCATGTCAACATTTTTTTAATTTATATATATATTTTTATTTTGAAATAATTTTGTTATCAATATAGGGGAATTCTTTATCACAGGAAATTTGAAAAAAAAATGATTGAATACCGGGATTTTTGTTATCAAAAACGAAACTTATTTTTTTCTGTGTACATTTTTCTGACACTTTTCTTTACATCACATTTCTTCGATACGTTTTTAATTGACCCATCGTCTTATACCTGATTGTTTTTTTTTTAATTTTTAACGTATAACTTTCGTAAGAATTGGTTAAGTAGAAGTATTTAAAAATTAATACACTGAAATAATTTCGCTTCACAAATCTAATGAAACAATTTCATTAGATATTTTCACAATTCCAATGGAATTTTACAAAGATTGTGAAAGAATTCCATGGGAACTGGTTCATTAACTTTCATAGTTTTGTTAGAAAATATCATTGGGTTTATGATAACAACATTTTGTCATTTTATGGAAACCCTTTTAAGATTGGACAAAACGCTTTAATCCATACTTAAAATTCTTGAAATATATACTATAAAAAATTACAAATTTATGTCCTTGAATGTAATAATTTCAATTAAAGGTATTTCATTGTTTTGATGAAAAATTTCATTGCGTTTATGAAAGAACCATCTAATATACTCTTCCTTATTATTATACACTCATAGACACATTTTTTGACATTGCTGTTGGCTGAAGTAGCTAAGACGTTGCCTATAAAGCAAATGATGAGAATCGAGAGTCTGACTGAGTTTGATACTCTGAGCGGTCATCAACATTACAAATTTTTCTGATGTGAATTGGCGTCTGTTAAAATAATCAATAAAAGCGATAACTTAATGATTCTACTAAGTAGAGTAATAATTCCATTAAAACATTTATTTAATTTCATTACAATAATGACAGAATATCATTAAAACAATGACAGAATTACATTAAAATAATGAAATATTTTCTTTAAAACAATAAAACACTTTCAATAAAACAATGAAATAATTTCACCAAATTAATGAAATATGTTCATTAACATAGCGAAATTATTATATTGGATCAATGAAATTATTTCATATATTTAATTAATTTTCATTTAAATAATTTTTGCGATAATTTCTTTCATTAATACAACGGAGAGTGATTAATGAAATTTTTTCATTGGATTAATTTCGAAATTCACAGAGTTTATGAACAAAATCCTTTCAGTGTGCACTATACTTTTTTTCATCGTAATGTTTTATTGTGACGACAATTCAATGTAGTTCAGTCATATTAGTGGTTTCGCGTCGGAAAGGGAAATAATAAGCTGACTACTCGTAGCTTTATGTAGCCCTGATAAGCTTAACATATATTATAAAAATTGTAGAGCATAAACTTTGTGGCAACATTTTTTTCTATGCGCTCAACCAATCTTGATAGATTTGAACCTTTTTATAACAGAAAAATTTTATTTAAAAGCTTTAAAGAATGTCTGCCTTGCTTCTTGAATTACTATATTGTTTGCTTTTGTAGATGTCAATTCATTCGTTGGCTTAAATCTCAGTAACGACGGAAGAAAATTTTTAAAAATTATGGCTGCCTTGTGGTTTAATTGTGAGAAGACATTTTCAGAAGGTGATTCTATGAAAGTAGTGCGTCGCTTGGAAACTTTAAAAAGTGCAAGTAACAAAAGACGGTCACATAGACCTCCTAGATACATTAACACCTGTTAGTCTGCATGTTGAATATCGAAAGGTTACCATCAGTTAGAATAATATTGCAGATCTGTGATGCTCTGTGCCCTCTATTACAAAAACAGTGAGCGCATAAAAGTATTTGAGTTAAAATATTCTGCAAATTTTATGCTCTACAAATTTTTGTAATATATGTTAACATCCATCATTGATGCCATAGAAACCTAGATAATCGCTAAACTCCGATTTTTGTGACCTTTGCCCTTAAATAACTTACGATGCAAAGACAAGATATTACTAGACTTTTGAGGGTAATTTTAGAACGCCAAAATGAAGGTGTTTACAAGTCTTCAACTTATTACCTCTCATTCCGCGGTTGGGTCCGATGGTTTGAAACGAATCGTTTAAGTGGGACTAGCTTAAAAATATTATTTACTTTGTATGGGCGTGGCTTCGCCCACTTTCAGAATATTAATGTATTATTACGTGAACTCAGTACTTGAAAGTTTCACAATAACAGGTGTAGCGATACTATTTCCGAATAGGAAAATACAAATAAAGCATCTTCTATACACGCAAAGAAAAGATATGGTTGTGGCATGGATGCGTCAGCAATGTCATGTTTCCCAATATAGTTTTTGGTTCTGGTAAATAAGTTATTATTGTTCTAAATAATTGTGAGTCTTAATTAGTTTATGAGAAATATACTCATGTTTACATTCAATCATCACATTATAGAAATTGCAACATGGTTGTATTTAACAATGCACATTGTTAAAAAGTGTTGACTACAATCATGGTTTATTTAGAAATGCAACATTAGTATGCCTCTACAAAAGTGAAATATAACAAGAACCATACTATCTTAAGTCAGTTTATTTTCAATGAAACTATGGTTATAAAACAGACATGGCTGTTTATTTTTAAAAAAGTTGTTGTTCTTAACTTTGGTTGTATGCTTTTCTATCAATTCTGTATTTAAATTTCAAGCGGTTGGATCATTTGTGTTAGCTTTTTGTAAAAAAAAACAGATATAGAAATTTAATAACTAAAATAAAAAGGTAAGTTCCTTATAATTAGTGTTATATTTCAAAATTTTCTTTTGGGAATTTAATGATTTTGTCCACACATAATATAGATAATCATGTATAATATACATAATCATGTATGATTTTACTTCCAGATTCCGTAGTGGCAAACGGGGCAGGAAACTGGCATTAATTACTTCAGTTTCATGTACTTTTTCTACACATTTCAATCGTTGTATTGTGTAACTGTCGCATTGAATTGAAACTTTAAAAAGAGATATATGGTTAATAGAACCATACGTATGGTTAATGGAACCATATGCATATGAATGGTTAATGGAACCATATGTATGGCTAACTGGAACCATATGTATGGTTAAATGTAACCATATGTATGGTTAATAGATTAATATATATGGATAATGTAACCATATCTTTGGTTAATTGGAACCATATGTGTGCTTAATTGGAAACATATGTATGGTTAATGGAACCATATGTATGATTAATGAAACCATATGTATGGTTAATAGATTAATATGTATGATTAATGCAACCATATCTATGGTTAAATGGATTCATATGTATGGTTAAATGGAACCATATGTATGGTTAAATGGATTCATATGTATGTTTAAAGGAACAATATGTATGGTTAAACGGAACTATATGCATAATTAAATGGAACCATATGTATGGTTAATGAAACCATATGTATGGTTAATGGAACCATATATATGGTAAAGTAGAGCCATATGCATGGTTATATAACAATGCTGTTGTTAGCTTAGACAACATTGTTATGTTTAAAACAAGTTTAGTTTCAAAATGGTATGGATTGACTGCAACCATATGTTCAATCATAGTATGTTGCTCTTCGATTATGGTTGCATCAACCATGTTTTTTCTTTGCGTGTATAGAATGCCTGACATAGAGGTCATAAAAACGAATTGTGCCAACAACTTTATACCCACATTGGTCTACAGAGTTAAAAATTTTTTATTTAATCGGTTTTGATAGGTTTCGATGGTAATGGCGGACAAATAAATTCTCACTCAGGTGAACTTGCATGAGTGTAATCGAAAACAGCCAGGACATGCATTACCGTACATGGCCAATAGTATAAGTCACTTTATTTATTTTATATATTCATTGCCTTATAAAGGCGTATTTAGCTTTTTCCAATTGCATATTTGTATTAGATAGACACATTCTAATTGTATAAATGACAATTTATTAATTTAACTGACTACAACGAATAAATAAAAAGTAAAAAATTTTACAACTTAAATTTACAATCAATTTTTATTAAATTTTAAACACGGTCATGTCGATGCCTGCATCCCAAACGTTTTATCAAAAGGCTGCAATAGTTAAAGTGCATTTACACGATTTGTTCGTATCATATGGAAGGTCATTTTCCATACGAAATTTTTGTGCACATCGTTAAGGCAGCCAAGACATCTCATATGTATTTTTCTTTTCTATAAGAAGTGTTTTTTTCAATTTGAACTTCTTCCGTTATGATGCAACAAATCATCTAACAACTGCTATTTCAAACATGAAATTAGAAAGTTTATATAAAATGCTGATTAATATATACTGCAAAAAAGACAGTCATTAATCGTTGGCTATACAGAAAAAATTATACTTCTAAAAATTTTAATGAATGCAGTTTATCAAAAATTAAAATTGCTTTCAATCAATTTAGTAATTGAATAAATTACTCAAGTGATAAATAAATTTTTTTTCAATTTTTTAAAAATTGAAAATTAGAAATTTTGTATGTAATTGAATCTACAATTTTTGTTTCCATAATCGAGTAATAATTTAACAATTTTTATAATCGATAAATTGAAATAGTATTATAGTTTTTCTATGTATTAAAAAAACTGACAGCTTGGAATACGGTTTTATACAAAAAACAGTTTAACCGATTTCTTAAATATTTTTAATTTTAACTGGGAAAACATCCACCAAATCAGCAATTTAATTTTGCAAAAATATTTCGAAGTTAAATCTCGCTAAACAACTTCTTAGTACACAACGAAAAACCAGCCAGTTCAATTATTTGAAAGCGGTCATTAAAAACGGTTTCCAGTTGCAGTTTTTGAATACTCTAATCCATAGGCAAATGCATATCGTGTAAACACACCTTAGAAGTGCAAGGCAGAAATATAGTTACGGAAGGAGTTTGAAAGAGAAGATGTTAGTGTCAGTTTTATGGTATAATTTTACTGTTACAAGGATGTTTGTTGGTGTGAAAAAGTTTCGCAGTTGTTGTTATCATATTTGTTGTTTGTATGGCAAATATTTGTATTTATTGTCAATTTAAAATTCTATTTAAACCAAATTAATAAAGCAACACAATGTGCATTTGAAGTGGCTTAAATGGTATTGTTTTATGTTTATGTATATTTGCGTTTTTATATTCAAACAGTTGTGCATTTTGTAAAAGTATGTTTTTCCGCCTATATTATATCCTTTGGCAACATATGCGTATTTGTTGTTTAGTTTTTTTACTTAGAGCGCAATTTTTATAAATAAAACTATATTAATGTCTTTGTCTAAAAATAAACCAGAGATTTCTATTCGCTATAATTTACGTTATAGAGTGGATTTCGAAAGGCCATTATATAATTTAGTTCTACCAAATAAATAAGCAAAATTTCTATGAGTAAATTTAAATTTCTGCGATTTTTTTTTTCTGTCAGCTTATAAGCATTAGAATAAAATACTTGTGTAGATAATTCCTTCTGATATATAAAATTGTTTCTATAACCAATAAATATTTTAAAAATATGTACATTGAATAGTGCAAGTCAAGCTCAAAAAAGCCATAACAATATCATGTCAAGCAAGTTAGGAAAGTTGTTGTGGAGGTCTTTCTGGTAGTCGCTAGCCTTTGCTCCTTCAAGAGCTATTATATAAAAAGAACTTTTGGCATTTGCATCAGAGTATTAAGTTTTGGCCATTAAAAAAGATAAATCTTTAGTAATATTAGCTTCATTCGGCCTAATGTATATTTTATATCTTTTTTTATTTTATTAGCTCTAGTATTCAATAAACTATTTAAATTAATTAATTCCAAATGTGTTGTGTATTATATAATTTTTTATTATTTATCATATTTAAAACGAGAATTATTCTTAGTTGTTTAATAAAATGTACATAATAAAATTATTTTGTTACCAAATTATGCAAACAGACCAAAGATAATACATTGAAAATACTAACTAAAATACTTTTTTATTAGTATAATACAAATATAGAAACTTTCACAACAATTTCAAATGAAATATAGACAATATTAGCATTTTCATATAAAACAACTAAGCAGATCCTAACATGAACTCGCTTAAATAAATAAACGCATTTTTATCCTAACCATAAACATCTGAAATATTTCTACATATTAATGCAGGCATACGCTCCTTAACCAGCCCCAGTGATGGAAAATACAGATTTCGATATAGTACCGAACTTCAACTTAAAAGGTACTTTTTTCACCTTAATGGTACTTTTTTCAAAAGAATTTAAAAAATACAACTTCTTCGTAATTATCATACAACCCATTCTTGACATTTTAACATATGTATTTTTTCATTATGTCTGTAGTTTTGTCTCTATCTTAAAACTCTTCGGGTTAGTCTTCCCTTTTAATACGGAAGGAAAGTGACAAAATCTGGTTTTTGTGAATATGTCGCTTTCAGTCTTTAATTATATTTTTGGTGTAATACTAAAAGTTGTAAAGAATACTATTTCCTACAAATTTAATGTACGCATTTAAAGCGATATTGCATAAGATCAAACGTTTTTGCGATAGAGTACAAAGAGTGAAAAGGTTTACGCATTATTCGTTCGAACATGGTGATATAGCCTTACTGAAGATTAAAGAAAAGAAAAAATTATGATGTCATAGGCCCCTAAAAAATAAATATATTTACATAAATGAAATTTTTGGCGCTCCATTCCTGGAGTTACGGAACTCAAAATGTTTTCTTTAATTGATCATATCTTTCTTAATATGAAACCTATTTTGATAAAAATGGATTCATTTGAAAGTATATGGCAATACATTTCGATTGGTTTGATATATTCACAGTTTCTAGTCTAAAAATCCATTAGCCTTTACAAGCTAAATACAACTTTTACAAATTTATTATATAAGTGCCGTTACTAATATAAAATTTAGTTCGCAGTGATTTTATGGGTTTTAAGACTTAATGTACGAAGTCGAGATGGGCGTGTGTCGAAATTTGCCAAGACGACACGACCCGAACACGAATAGTGGGATGTCCAACACGTACGAAATACGCACGCCAAAAAAATTTCAAACACGACACGAAACAACACGCACGAAAGAAATCAAATCCAAAAATAAAAAAAAAAACTTTTTTTTATATTCAAAGACATATTATTCTTTTATTTTCACATTTCATGTTCTATTTGTATTTTTATTTACATATTTTTGTTGAGAAACAGAAACTTATTAAGATTTTCGCTGAATAATCTTGTGGGGCAAGCTTCTACATTCATACGTATTTTAATCTTCGTGTTTTTTTCGTGCCAAGTTTGCTCGTACGTGTTCGTGTCATGAATAACCACGACACGCACTCCTCTCTAGTAGGAATGAAAAGGTATTTGAAGTCACTTTCTAATAATATCTGTTTTGCTGTGATAAACATTCCAAACTATTACGTCCGAAATGACAATTTTGTAAAACTTTATACTTTTCACTTTGCTATAGCTAATACCTTTCCCCAGCTCGTGCTGTTTTCAGTCACTCCTGTCATACATGTGTGTAATGAATGCAAGGGAGTTTAAATGCTATAAGGTAAGAATTTTCACAAGGTTTTAATTGTTATTTGTTGATTTTGTATATGTTTAGAATGTTTGTTAAATGACATTTGCATTATCAATGACTGTGTGTGGGTGTGTGTATATTTTTGTCGTCACCCTTAACAGAATTACAGGTGAAATGTGAGTAAGTAGCTCGACTGTAATAGCACACGCATATATAATTTGTACCAGTAGATAGATATCATTACCTGATAAAGGTAATTGTTGTTAGGACAACAACAATACAACAACTAAATGGCAGCAAATTTAATACATTTTGTTAACTTACCATTTTCGAAGTGTTTTTTTTTTTGTGGTTTTCTTTTGTGATTTTTATGACTAAATAAGTGATAACGTTAATTTACTGGTAAGTTATAACAATGGTAATTGGAGAATTAAAAAAAAAGCAAACGAAATGAAATTCAAAAAAGGGACTGTTCACTTATTAGGTAACGCTTTGAATGGGGAGAAGGCGTTGACAATTTATTATGGATTAAAAAATGTATACTGAAATATTTTTAAAAATCATTACGAAGGGGTGAAGGGGATCCACAACATCGAAAATAGCGTTACGGTATATGTGAACAGCCCTTAACCCTGCTGTTAGATTAAGCCCATTTGGTCCAATATTTTCCTCGTTATCCTCATAACTTTTAAACGGTGTCACATATTGCTTTGAGATTTCGGCTCACGTGATTAATTATATTAAAAACATTATATCCGTAGTTTCAAATTTCTGTCATAAAGCCGGACTTAGAAAAACAAGAATTTACGTATCTTGGATTAGGGACCATTTGGTCCAGTGTAAATTTTTATTTGAATGAAACCAAAATACTAAGGTTTTTTGTACTTCCTAAAAATTTTTAATTTATTAATGGTTGTTCTCATTACATGCTGAAGTAATCTGATGGTATTCTGATCTCAGAAAAAAGTATATATGCATTCCAAGCGGATGTGGCTAGCATATTTACCATCGATTTGTTTTATGTTTTGTGCCGTAGGAGCCAATCATTTGGTCAGCAGTGTCTACGGCTGCTATGATAACAGAAATATAAGAAGATATAGAAGAACAACAATGTATAATTTTTGTCCATATATTTACTTCTTGTCGAATTGTAAGTAGAATGAACCACTGGTATTTCCTTCGACTCACTCCCATCAAGTTCAGCTGCTCTATGCAATACACTCATCAATAATGCTGCTTTGTTTTTGGGGCGGATGTATGATACCAATGTCGCAATGTCATAGAAAGCAAACGTAGAACTTATACGATGGGAGCTTTTTTATAGTCAATAATTTCGGAGGAATAAATGTTTTATTTTTACGTTCTGGGGCCCATTTCTCAAAATCAATAGTTACAAATCAACAAATAAAATACCCAAAAGACAACAATAAATTTTGTAAAAGTGTTGCTGTTTTGTATATAATTTACTTGTAGATTTGTAACTTGTAGTTTTAAGAAATAGGCCCCTGTTCTCACATACTTTATAAGTTCCCTTTCATGTAATTTTCTTACCAAATCAAAAGTGGAAAAGAAGTTTTCGTCAGTCATATGTTGCCCTTTCAAGACTTCCCAGACTAATACAACGCGTTGTCTTAAGTATGGTTCAGGCTTTGTATTTGCACCTTTTTCAAGAAATGGTTCTATCTTCTTTGAATATACCGATAAAATAAACGTGAAGCCATATTTTACAAGTTTTGGTGACATAAACCGATGAAAAGACCAAAAAATTAAAAGATCAAGTAATCCATGAACGCCTTTATCTTACATACAGATACACCTTTGCCAGAATAATTAGAATAATATATGGTGGTAATGTGCCTTCGTCATTGGCGTAACTAAAAAATTTTCTCTAGGGACTTGAGCGATACTGGCAGGTTTAGCCCCAAACCCTCCCAAATGGCCCAGCTAATCCAATGCCCTTTGTCAAAATCGGTCAAAATACACCAACGTGGTGACAACAATTACAACAACACAAAAACCAGTGTAGAATCAACATCACCTTGTAAAAATAATTTGACTTGGTATAACTGGTATTGTGTTTACGATATGGGTTCAAAAATTCCATATTGGACGATCCATAATAATATTTATAAATTGTTTTAATGAGGCAATCAATCCAATTACATACAAAATATTGGTTAAAATTTGTACTTTTCATAAAACATGTAGTATAGACCGAATAGTCTTCTAATGTAGGATTCGTATATTTTCTCTAATCTAACAGCAGGGTTAAGAGAACATTATAGCTGTTGTACAACTTTTGTTTACAGCCAATGTATGCTCAGCCCGTCGAGGTCTTATTGGGCTAACTGTGGGTATTCCCTCTGATTATGTAACTACTTGTCGACGTCAGCTCAACACGATTCCAAATAATAGATCCTTTCTTCCTCTTTGTCGATAACAATGGACAAACTTACATACAGACAAAATTAGCATTGTTAAATCAAATGAAAAATAATTTGTTGTTTAACCCTTATGTGCGCACCTATGTTCAAGGGTACCTTTCGCGGTTCCAACCAAAATTTGTTCATTGAAATTGATAATCTGCATATGAGTGATTCCACGTAAAATGGCCCTATACAAGGAAAAAATAATTTTCTCATTTTTAATAAAAATCTCTAAATTGATGTTTTTTAGAGAATGAGAATTATAGAAAAAATATAAAATACACTATTTAATATTTTTTAAATCAATTTGAGGCACTTTTAAGTGATCATGCAAGAAACATTTTGCTCTCCCTCTTTGTATGTTTAATATTTATTTCAGATTTTCTTTTATTCCCTTTCTCATTATTAATAAAAACCGTTATCTCTGAAAAGAATATACTTTTTTGCTTTTTATTGAATTTAAAAAAAATATTCAACTAGAGTGTTCTGCTGTCTATAATAGAACGGATAGCAAATAATTTAATGTCTTATTATTTTCTTATGAGTTTATCTTTATATTATTTATATTAATTAAACCAGTTAAAAGTTTAATTTCTTAAAATTTTTTAAATTTTCGTATTAGGTCACACCTGTTGGTCACACCCGTCTCATTTTAAAAATAGTTTTTTTATGAGAAAAACAATTTTTTTCCAAACCTTAAATACAGAATTCAATTAAAAACACTTCGAACAGGTATCTATACCAAAATTATTGTGTACATTATAGTCAAAATTTTACAGAATTTATACTGAAAGTCATAATTCTATAAAACTAAGATTTGTAAGATCCCATCCGTCTCATCTTTCTGACGACTATTCAATGACTTTAAGCTTAATGTCCTTTCGAGACGCAACATTTTTTTTAATATAAAAATTTTGTATTTTTGATTTATAAAAAAAAATGTGTGTAAAATGGTCACGCCCGCCTAAATGGAATTACTAATATCTGAAACTTCTTGACAACTACTAACTTTGAAAACATTTAGTATTTTGTAGCCGTACAAAAAAAAATTTGTAATTTGAGTGGGAGACCGCTAACACCCTGAACTACGCAGCAAGGTACCCCGGTACCTGTACCTGTTTTATATGGGAATGCGACCATTGTAACTACATACATATTTTTGTTAGCTGTTGGTAGCTCTGCATAAATAAATAAAAGTATATATAAACGAAGACATAGAAATTTCTAATCAAATTAAGAAACACTTATGTGCATGATGAAAAAACACCTTCTATTGCACTGCGAGGTACCCTAGTACCTCTATGGAAGTTACATGGAAAACAAGCATTTTCGCACTAAGAGCCCAACGTATATTAGAGCGTAGAGCGTCGCATAAGCAACAGGGTACGTATTTACAGTACATTTTACCACAAAATATTTTCTGTGAATGCACTGTATATATGTACCCTGTTGCTTACGCGACGCTTAACGCTCTGATTTAGGTTGTGCAGTAAATAGCAAGTTAAATTGTTGTAAAATATTTACAGGATTGGCAACAGATATATATTGGCAATCCCATATATATTTTACAACTAGATATTTAGTTTGAAAATGCTTAGTTTCTACGTAACTTTTATAAAGGTAGCTGCGTATCTTGCAGCGAAATAGAACGTGTATTTTGCCGCGCACATAAGGGTTAAGTATGTTGGTGTTTATTTGCTTTCTTCATAGCTACAACGCACTGTTGTGCTCAGGTGTGTGACTTGGTGTCGGTGTTTATTTTCATGTTCGTTTTGTAAATGTAAATAGCCGACAAATAGCTCAGTAGCAGCGAAAATTTCCCGCTGCTGGTTTAAAATTACCATAGTTTCATATTAGTTTTAAACGAAAAATTAGTAATCGAACTTTAAAGCTCTTTGATTTAATATTTTTCTCTATTTAAACAACATTATTATCAACGTTATATTTCCTTTTAAATCAACATGGCCCTTAATTTCAAATAAATTTTATGTTAAATCATGTTGAGTGAAAATTAAATTTATGTTACTTATGATGTTATTTATATTAGTGTATATATAAAGTATATTTGAGGCTTTTGTGGCTGCAGTGATTGGCACATTAACTACCCAGAAAGTGATGATAGTCTGAGTTCAAACCTTGACTGTAGCAGCCAACTTCGACACGAACTTTTCTGATGCCTCCGCTAATCTAATACACATCACGTAAGTAAAATAATTAATAAAATGTTATTTTA
The DNA here is from genome assembly GCA_956483635.1 of Panzeria rudis. Taxonomy (NCBI): domain Eukaryota; kingdom Metazoa; phylum Arthropoda; class Insecta; order Diptera; family Tachinidae; genus Panzeria; species Panzeria rudis. The sequence continues at coordinate 30,723,116 of OY101449.1, read as the reverse complement.
GCATCAAATTCACATTGTTTCAACTTGAAGTAATTGTGATTCAAAATGGTTCTTCTTGTTATTCCAGTTTCAACTTCATGTTGTTTCAACTTGAAATAACTTTGATTCAATATGATTCTTCTATTATTTCAGTATCAACTTCATTTTGATTTAATTGTACTGGGATATTAAATCAACATGAAATATAGTTATTCCAAAAGAAAATTTTTTTTAAAAGTTATTGTAAAATCACGTTGAATTAACATGAAACACCTATGAAGCCAAATCACTATCGAAAAATGTTAACTTAACCTTGTATGCGACAGTTTCAACATGGAATTTTTCTGTGTATAACTATTCCCTAAGGCCTAGAAAATTGCAAGAGATTGTTAACTGTAGTCAATTGTTGACGACAACAAGTAGACAAGATCATACTTTTTAATATCGAGTTGATGTGGCGTCGACAAAAAGATACAGAATAACTGGGATTGACCACGATTATGATAATACTTTTTTCTCGTTTTTCATTGAAACTTGTCTTCTTGTGCTTAAAATTTAATCAACTAAATGAGAGGTACGTAGTAAAAGATTAATAGTTAGTTTTAAGCAATGTAGCTAAATATCCTTTCCACCTCTATTTGTATTAGATAAATGTTATTATTTTTGAATGGCACATTACTCGATACTGAACTAAAAGATAATAATTTTTTTAGAACTGGTTGAAAATTTGTCGACCTTATATACTTATATATCGCTCATGAACATTTATTTATATTTATATCATGAAGTTTATAGGGAAAACTATTCTTGTAAAGTCTATACTTTCATATTTTATAATTTTCCATAACTACTATTCAATACACTCCATTTAAGAAATCAATATTTAATATGCATATTTATATATTTGTACCTTTACAGATAAAAAGAGATGGAAAATTATCTGAAATAATTTCAAACAAATAATGTCAATATTTAATTAAGCGCACATATTTTTTCTCCATAAGTTTTCATGACAAACAATAAAGCGAAAATAATCATAGTTTTATTTTAATATTTTCAAACAGTAATAAGCAGAAATTTATTTAAATAAATAGAATAGAAAATTATATTATTATTATTGCTGGTGTTCTTTTTGTTGTTGCACATGATAAAATCAAAAAATTTGAAAATATTTATTTAAATTTAGTAAAATGCAAATGATTGCGATTAGCGAATTTACGAGAAAATACTAATTCAAATTTAACATTTAGAAGGGAAAGCGGGAGGGTTTAGATCAATTATTTAAATAGTTTATCTGCAACTGTCCATTGAAAAATATTATTAAAATAATAAATTAGTTTTAAGTGACCAGAATGAAAAAATATGTTCATATGAAATGCGAGGGCGATTCCAAAACTACCAACTGTGACTTGAAATAACTTATAACTGAGAAAAGTAATAACATACATAAAGTTCTGGTATATTATATCGTTGACTGGGACTGTGGTAGCTGTTGATATTGTGTAAGAAGTTAGAAAGCAGTGTTAGTGACTCCGAAATAGAGAAGAATTTTTTTTCGTTCAATAACAATAAATATACCACTTAATCTCCCCGAACCGAAGGTTCTGGTTGGCAAAAGAAAGGAAATGGTTTTGGCAAGAAAAAACCGGAGAGACTATCAGCTCTCGTGCTAGCCAGCGGAGTGTATTACGTACTCAAAATATATTCACCTTTATCGGGAATACGAGGCGAACATTTTGTTCATGTGAACTATTTCCCATGAACAAAAAATTGCAAACAAAACGGGGAAAATAGTGCAGTAACACAACAACAACACACAATTGGCGATCACAGTTTTAGGGAAAGGGAACACATTTCACGTGAACTTCTATTCCCGATAAGTGTGATTGGGAGTCTAGTATAACCTTGAAGCCCTCAGAAGCCGTTTACTTGAAAAATTTATAGTTTGCAGACATGTACACACATCTCTTGTAAATGAAGTTCATGTGAATGAACTTTCCTTTTTCATTTCTTATCTTTTCAGTATAAATCTAAAAAGGAGTAGCACTCAAAAAAATTAACCAAGTGAAAGAGAAAAAATAAGGCATAAGAGTTTTATAGGTCTAGGCAATTCCTTGGCCGTCCTCGTATTTAATTTAAAAAGTTAATCTGCTCAAATTGTATGCATTTATTTAAAGAGATAATAATTATGTGGAAATTAGTATATTAAGCCATTAAGTATTTTAATTACGAAAAGTTGGCTACATATTAGGTTAATGGTTATTCACTAAAATGGTATGTGGGTGACAAGGAATATTTTTGATTTTAAATAAATTCTTACTCATCCTCCTTAAAAATACGTTTTTGAAATCTCAGCATTTTCTATGAAAAAAAGGTATGATGATATTTAAATCACAGCTCTCACATGGCAAACTATTTGCGCTAAATTGGTTAAATGCAATCATGTGATATTATGTAGAAGCTGAAATGTTACAATTCATATACTTTCCTTTTAGAAGACAATACACAATCCCCTCAATTTCTGTAAATGGTCTGCTGAGGTAAGTTTAGAGGCCTTAAGGCCATTTTCAGGCAGTATGGAGTACTTCTCGCTTGATTATTGATCGGGGAAGGTAATTAGAGCATACAGTAGAACAGACTGTTGTTGCTAAAGTTCAACACACGGCGAACATTATGCTTGCATAGAAAAACAATGTTGGGGCATCGTTGTGTCATTCTTTAGTCCCGGTCTACTCGTGCAATTTTTGTTCCAGCAATTTTTGAATTTTTCGGAGATTGTTGAAATAGAAATATACACCTCATCTATTTCTCTCTCCCTCTTTCTCACTAAAAAAAATTCTGCAACAAAAATTGCACGAGTGGGTCAGGACTTAGGCTAGATATGTGCAACTGTCGTGAATTTTTTGTGTCAGGCGTGATTGACGCGTGAATTTTCACGCACTGACAAAATTACATTTAGTTACTTGCTGAAAAAATGCCCTCTTTTGTCCTACAATATTTTGATTTTATTTTCGAGTTTTATACGACTTTTCTCCAACATTAATACGAAAGGACGTAAAAGCTATAAGTTAAATCGTAAAATTTTCGTATTATTTGTCAGACATGTCGAAAATTCATTTGTTAGAGTTCCCTTAGAAGATTCTTTAGAACTCGTAGGGATTTCTCTCAGACATTTTGGCAAAGTTTTTAGAATTTTCTCAGACAAAGAGGTTCGTTTTCTTGTCAACCACTCATATAATTGATTTTCGGTAATTTTTCTGACCGTGTTCAGATACGAAAACGTTTGTAATACGATATATCGCTTATTTACTGCAGCAACGGACGCAAAGAATTTCTCTTCAATGGTATTTCGCACCACAGCGTCGCTTACTAAAGATTTGTGTGTAATACGAATTTTTACGAAATATTTTTAAAAACTGGTACATAAACTCATATTGCAGTTCATATTTTATAAGTGCCAGCTTACAAATATCCACCAAATGAAAGCTTGTAAGGATCCCTATAAAATAAAAAACACGCTTGAGTACCGCTATGTCTTTGAGATAACGATGTGTTTACGCAAAAAGTCTGCTTAAAATTTTTAAAGTTTCATTTCACTCATAATGGGTTTAATGTCTTTAAAAATGTTAAAAATAGTTCATACAATAAAAGCATAAATTTTAGAATTAAATGTACTTTAGCCTGATTTAATATCCCAGTAAAAACAATGGAAGTAATTTTTAATGAACTTCATTTTCAATGCTTCGAAAGAATCGAGAGAATTAGTAGAAAAGCAAGTAAAACTTTATACAAAAATTTGTAATTCCTTTATAGTTTTAGAAAACACTCACAATGTTTTAAAAAAAATCGATTTTTTAAAGATATTTATGGACAAATTTTCGTTTAAAAATTCAAATTCACAGGAATTCGCATGAAAACACAATTTTGCGCTAAATTCGTATGAAAAGTGAACACAAGTTGCGGCATTGGATAATTCTTTACCCTTTTTCCTGGAGAAAAATATTATTATAGAACGCCAAAAAGGAAAATTTTCTTAATATCGCTTCCATTTCTCTGATTAGGAATCAAAAAAGCGAGGTTCTTGCAATGACAACCCAATGTAAAAATTATTAGAAATTATCCAAATTTGCACTACAACAAGATCGCAAACTCTACATTTTCATAGCCTTTTTGGAGTATCATAAGTATTTTTAATGTAAGACTGATGATTATATGTGAGAAACAAAGAACGACAATACTGTTTATACTCTCTTTATAGAAAATGACGTGTCCGAATTCCATGCTGTTCATTTCCCCCATTAAGAAATTATGAATTTTTCCAAAAATTTTATTTATAACGGTTTTAGAATATTTGAACTTGCTTTTTTTATTTTATACATCAAATATATGAAAAATAATAGGAATTATATATATTTTTTTTAAGAAACTCTTTTTTCCCGCAGTTATGTATATTGAGCGTTAATATTTGTTATATTGCTCAGTTTATTTGTTGAAATTAAATTCATTTTAAAAGTTTTTAAATAGTATTACATTGCAAAATGGCTTGTAGCCAAAAAAAATGTGTTGAGTGTTATTCACAGTTTTTCAATTTAACTGAAATTTTTTAGTGTATAAATAAGGTGTTTATGTTAAAACTCATCGAAGATTATACATCCGAATTGTTTTATATTCAAAATATAATGTGTTTTGATGTAATGTATTGAGCGTTACCTTAACAAAATTCTTAAATATAATTTGCCTATAAAATTTATGACTGTAAAAAAGAGGTAACAGCAGCGAAATTGCCGAAACGATATAGATAGAGAGCATTATTCGGTAAGAAATTTCTGATATGCTTTCAAAAAATGTTGACTGTACCGCAATGTGGATTGTTGTTACATTTACGAAAAATGTCTTAGGTAAGTCGTATTTTGGGACGAATTAATTATTCGTTTTTACCATTGTCGGTTATAAAATTGGTATTATTTGAAAAAAGAGTTGGCCTGCTTTTTGCTTATGTATAAACCGCTGTAAAGAAGTATTTTAAAATATACTAATTTTTTACTTCTTCATGTTAACCTAAGCAAAGTTAAAAAATGCTCATAACTTTTAATTTCGTCATGCGAATAAAAGAAATTTTTTAAAGAGTAGGTATATAGTGCTTTAAAACCCTATACTCACTTTTTTGCGAAGTATTTTTCCGCAAAAATCATTCCCAGAACAACCGTGAAAACAAATGTAACGCTCAATACACAAAAATTTTAAACATTCAGAAAATAATATTTCTATATATGTACATACATATTAATCAAATTGGTAAAGCTAAGAACAAACAAAAAAAGCCCAAAATGTACACTCAAAAGGAGAATCACCCATGTATGAGTTCACAATTTCCATACAACAGTAAAATTTTAATTTATGGGGGTGCTTATGCGTGTTTAAAAAACCTCAATTATTGTTTATTGAATTTCTTCACATAATTGTGAGTAAAATCAACATTTGTCCAAGTATTTTTATGGTTTACGTCTTGTTTTGTTCTTAAGACGATGCCTTCCTTATTGGTCAAAATCGGATATACTGTTCTTGAGGTAAGCTAATATATGTATACTGGTGTAGCTAGTGGAAATATTAGATAGGCTCATAAAAAAATCTGTGATAGGAAAAAATTTGGGACGCGATGTTTTTTAACGCACCAAATTTATTGGAAAAATTTTAGTTTTGTTCAAAACGGAAAGAAAAAGTACCAATTTGTAAGCCTGTGTTATTAAATATAAAATTTTTATACACTGATCATAAAAACCAGTGAGTTCTAAAAAGCATGTAATTGATTAAGCAATCGTTCAGAGATTTTTTTCTCTGGTTTTCATACATACAGAGAAAAAAATAAGTTTTGTTTTTGATAACAAAAATCTCGGTATTCAATGAATTTTTTTTTTAATTTCCTGTGATAAAAAATTTTACTATATTGATAACAGAAATTGTAAAAAAATTATCAATTTTATAATTAATAATCGAAAAATTTTAATGAATAAAACATTTTATCAATAACTTATATATATTTTAATAAACTTTATTTCAAATTTCTGTGGTTTTCTTGAATAAGCACGTATGTCTAAAAAACAATTTCTTCAGTAGAGCCGAAATACTTTATTTTTGATATTACGGACTCTGTGTGATTCTTATCGAACTTAATTTTTTTGGACAGTCATGTAAAAATATGTGGTAAGAAGTTTGTGCAAATTTCAGACAAAAGTTCCCTAAGGGTAATATCCTAGAGAATAATTAAAAAAACAATTTGCCAAGGACACTAAAAGTGTGTTCAGAAAAAAAGCTTATGTCGATCACAGTTGTTTCTATTGAATTAATTCAAGCACACAAAATGTTTTTTACATGAAAAATGCTTGCTCACAAGTCACTATAAGTTTTTATTAACTGAATAATAACCAGAAAATGTTTCGGAAATGTGTTCAACAGTAACAACGCATGTCGCTATGTGTTTTTTTTTTAGTGGCAATAAATTTCTAGCACGCAATTGTAAGTCGATTTAGTTCATTAGAGCTGAAAAATATTTTAATGAACTAAAAAGCTACACTGAAATAATAATGTAACATTTTACGAAAAAAACTTTCGTAATGACTTTTTTCGTAGAATATACGAAACTTTCGTATATATTATGAAAAAATATTTAGACAATATTTTTTTGAATTTACGAAAGTAACGAAAACCTTTCGTAAATATTTTTCCTTGTTAAAAAATATATTTGAAATAAAAAAATTAATTTAAATAATTTTTTTATAAATTGACATATTTTTCAGATGTAAGTAAATAAAACAAATTTTAAGCTCTTATAAAATAAGTAGAAACTGGCTCAGTGGGTTGGAGTACCTGCCTTACAATATGAAGATTGCGAGTTCGTGCCCCGCTCGAGCCATACTTTTTTTTACTTTTATTTTTGAACTATTTTCGTACATTTCGTATATTTTGCGAAAGATTTAGTGGTGCGAAATTACGAAATATTTCATAATATGTACGAGCGTTTTCGTGCATACGTTGCATGGAATTTCTTTAGAAAAAAAATCGGAATGTGTCCATGTTATTGGCGAAATTTTTGGTCCATGTAAAAGAGCATATAAAATAACTCAAAAACGACAAAAATTTATATCCGCGCTTATAGAAGAAACCTACAGATTTAAGTAAGTTTTTTTGTTAAATTTTTGATAAAAAATGTATTTAAAATTTACTTTAAAAGTATATATATTAATAAAAAAAACAGTTTATTTGGCTGCGGTTTCATCGGACGTAAAGCATGCATTCTACAGCCGAGCCATATCCCAATGATTTTTTAATGAGGTAAACACTTGTTTTAAAGTAATTACCGCTTGAAAGCATGTCAAAGTATACATCGAATTAAATACATATGTATTTGATTTAACGGTTTTGTTTATTAAATGATTGAAATTTTTCAATAACTTTTTTATCAATCACTTTTTGTTACGTGATTTTTAAAATGCACGGTATTGCTAAATATTGTATTAAGTTAATCACAAATGTTATTGAAATTAATATTTTCTCAACAACATTATTTTATTAAACATATTTCTTATATATTATTTTTCTTTTTGTGTACGTAATTCAGCTTTGGAGTTTTGTATGAATTTCTTTATTAATCAATGCAAATTCCAGCACTAAATCAACAAATTGTTACGCTCAGCAGGTGCACGTAAAAGTGATAAGGCCACATATTTTTATCAAAACAATGTAAAGAATAATGAACGGAAATAAGGACAGAATCGATATCATTTATAATTTAATATTTATTCATTGTTTTATTAGTATTGTAAAAGAATCAAATGATTGATCTTAGCACTTCAACGTGCACCTTATTCATGCAAATGAAAATTTGCATTACTCATACTCCTTTATTTATTTGCCGCTGATGTACGAGTATTTTTATAAGACTTTTTGCTAAAGAAAAAATTACAGAACAATACGTATTTAAAATTCTACTTAAACACCAATTATGCGGGAAAATAAATGAGGGAACGAGCACAACACAACACAACGCCGAAGGTACAAACAGGAGAATGTTTAATAAATGTACTTAAGAATTTAGCACATTCGCCGTCAAGGTTGTGCTTTTTTATTTTGTTTTGTTTTTTGTACGGTTTTGTTTTTATACATAAATGAGCACGTTGCTCAGCAATTTAATTCTACCATTACCAACAACAGGCTTAATGATTTAAGTTCAGCCATTCATGAGGCAATTATATTTGTTTCTAAATTTACGAGGGCGATCTTTTTAACAACTTAACCTGAAGAAAAGTTTATAAATATTTTAACCTGTACCATCAATTTGATTGGTCTATGCGATCGAGTGGCGGAGAGACGATTTACAACTAGCAAACATTTCCCACTCGAGACCAAAACTAACGAAAGAAACAAACTAACAGGGGTTAACTAATGCCAAAGCTAATTTTAGAAAATGAAAAGGTAAAACATTTTACTACCTGTGGTATATTCTTTGACCGCTCTCGTAAGCGCTTTTGACAACAGCAATCGACATAATTGCAATTCAGTCATATCAATAACATATATTTGTTCACCCTAAAAGTATCGTCTTGGTTTTATTTTTTTTCTTTTAATTTAAGTGCTTTTTTCAGTTTAACTGACATTTAATCCAAAAATGGTAATAAAAACTACTTCGAGCGCGCATTTTAACAGCCGCCTGGCTTTGTTTTTTCCCCCTAAATATCTTATAAATTCTGTGAAGACGACACACCTTGTTCACACCTTTTTTTGTATGTTAAAGTCTTATTTACTTAAGCTGAAATGTATGCTAAAATGTGATTTGGTGTCGAAGGAATTTAATATCATTTTCATACTTGGTGCCTTTTTTTGTCCTGTGTACTGTGGTGGTTGTTAAATAGCGCCCATTCAAATGCTAATAGATTTATAATTTTTTATTTTACTTACTTAATTAGAAAAAGTTTGATTTACCTGAAAAGATAAAAGGATAAAGAATTTTGGTATTAAAAATATGCGCAAATTATACTGTATTAAAGCAATATACATACATACATATATGCATACTTATATATTTATGTATGTTCGTATGTAGGTACAAAAAAACTAAATTTCATTTTCAGTAAAGAAATTCAATGAATTAATATATATTTTGTCTAGAAAGGGAGCTACAAAAAAATTGTAAATGCAGAAAAAAATGTCTTAACAATTTCATTGAAAAAAAGAATGGTTTTTGTTCAGTAAACAAATTTTCCAAATCTATGAAACAGTTTGTCTAAAAATATTTAAAAATTCTAAGTAAAATAGTTTACTGCATCAAACAAAAGTATTTACTGGATTTTCTATAATATATCTGACAATATTTTTGTCTGAATTTATAAAACAATTTGTCTAAAACTACTTTCAAATTCTAAACATAATATGTAGCTTTCTGAATCAATCAAATATATTGACTGGATTTTTCTGTAGTATATCAAACAAACTTTTTGCTGAGTTAGTAAAACCCTGTTTTTGAAAATATTTTTAAGTTTTACATAATAACATCATCATTCATTAAGCATTTATGAAATGTCTCTTTGTTAAATGTGTTTGACTTTGTATGTTTCACTGTTGTGAACTATTCATAACCAAATAGCGCTGTCCATCTCCTTAAAAAGCGCTAAAAAGCGCTAGATTAAATTCAAATGAAAAATCCTTTAAAAAAGACTGGTTCAAATAAATTGCTCTTGTTTGAATGGCTACAAAATTTTCGTCGAATAGTGCATAATTGACTTTGATCGGATAAAAAATGAGCGAGTTAAAGGGGATCAAATTCAAACTTTTTTAAATATCCTGTCTGTTCTGTACATCGACTCGATTTAAAAATGCTCGATTTAGCAAAATTAAATACATTAATAGCGAAATTTGTTCAATCTTTTTTGTAGTTTTCTATTTGTTAGAGTTTAAAATATCATATCTGAAATTAATTTACTATGTATGATTTAAAGCACATCAATGAGATCTTTATATATATGTGGAAAACGAGAAATTTACTCGGACTCGGTTTACAGAATATGGCTATATTTTCACCAAGTGTTGTGGTACAAGCTGTTGTGGTACAAATAACAAAAAAATCCTTAGCTAAAAAATGTTAGTAAATAGTATATTCGACGCCAAAAATGTTAAGCAATAATGGACCGAAACCGGATAAAAACTAAAAATGCTAAAAGGAAAAAACCAAAACACTAGCATTTAGTAGCAAATCTTTTATTTAATAGTTTTGTTTGGTTTTATTTTGTTTTTTACTAGTGCATTTTTTAGTAAATTTAAATGTTAGCGTTTGGGTTTTTTTTATTATAGCATTTTTAGTTTTTATTCAATTTCGGTCCATTATGGTCTACATTTTTTTAAATCGAATGACTATTCAATAAATATGTATAACTATGGATTTTGTTATTACTTGTAGTACAAAACATCTTCCCAAGGGACAACACTTGGTGAAAAACTTTAAAAATTTTATATAATTTGAAGTTTGATCACCTATGACTGAGTCATTTTTTATCCGATCAAAGCCAATTATCCACAATTCGACGCGTAATTTTGAAACCTTTTAAACAATATCTAGATCACTTTAATCGAACCAGCTTTTGACTTTGGGAAGTATACATCGAAAAAAAAAAACCAAATGTACCGTTATCTGGAAATGGCCGAAACTAACAATTTTTCTTTACTTTTCTCGTGTTAAGCATATCCTAATCACCATAAAAAAATGTATTAGAAACTTAATACATTTTGCTTGTAAATCAGTGTAATGTAAAGCATTTCAAAATATTGATTTTGCAAAAAAAAAAACATCACTTAGTTCACTGCGTAAGGAAAATTGTCTCAATTATCTCTTCATTAAGTAAAAAGTATCACAAAAGTGGCATGAATTGCAAAAACTCGGGATTAAATAAGTAAAAGTTAGCCTGATTCGGGCTTGATTGAAGTACGCGACGGTGTTGATTTAAGTACGCGGCGGGATTGATTCAAGTATACAGCGGGCTTGAATCAAGCATGTAATACGACGTTTGTCAGCTACTTGTCGGCTATGCCGGGGCAATGAAATTAAGCAACAACCAGAAGCACAGCAGTGATTTGTTGTGGCTTATCATCAAGCAAAAAAACACCAACACAGTACGAGTACGACTATGTAAAAGTTTATAAACATATTCGTACTTAATATAAGAATTTTTACATGAATGAAGCCTAATCGGGCTAAAAATAAGTATTTTGCACTTGAACATGCTGTCTTGAATAAATCTTTCTGTGCTTGATTTCAGGAAATCCGGTATTACCGTAGTTTTAACACCGCTTGAGATTAATTTAAGTACGAATGGATTGATTTATTTTGTGTGTACCAACTGTAAAAATTTTGTGTTGTTCTGACCTCTACTTCACCACACAAAAAAACGAGTTGTGATCTTTTTCGTAAAATAATTGGCTCAAATTACTTTCAGTATTCATGCTTTAAATGTTTCAATTTATTAATGTTTATTTCGAGTTGATACTTTCGTTAAAAATTTTTGAAATAATTTTGAATTAATCGATGGTAGTTACTCATAATCTCATATTCTCTCTACAGCCGACTAACAAAAAAGAAAGAAAATTAGTATATTATAATAATTTCCGTATTTTCTTAAGAATGGCCTATTTATTTTATCGACATTTGCTTCAAACAATAATATAAACAGTTTTTGGTCTCTACTGAAAATTTTGAAATTTTGAGCTATATTGTATTAACTCAGAATTTCAAAACAACTGCGACATGTGGCTTGATAGATATGGGCGAATCGAAATAGCTTTATAAAATTTTGCATCTCCAGTTTTCTTTGAAGAAAAAAGAAGTTACCTCCGTTTTGTCAATGTAACAAATTGGAAGGTGACAGTCCGTTCTTTCATGTTACCTAATAAAAAGGCCACCCACCTTAAGCAATCGTTGAAAAAACTTATAAAAGTAAAAATTAATAAAAATAAAATTTTTTTATAAAAATTTTAGTTTTTAAAAAATTGATACAAAAATTCTGTTATTTTCCAGATCCACATATTCTTGCTCCGAATTGGACGACATTTGGAACCATCATTGTGGATGTTATAATTAGCGTATGGGAGCACTTTTTGGAAAATATATGTAATTATTATTTTATTGGAAGAATATGAATCATTGCGCCGATATCAACCATATTTTGAATTTTTATAAGCCTTCCCAATACAAACAAACGTGCGAAATAGTATCGCTCTACGATAACTCCTTCTATTTTTTCCGCCACATGTATAAAACGATGCCACTATGCACCGTTAGGGCAACGTGAATTTCATTAACCAACAAAGCTACACACAAATTAGAATGCCTGGATTGTCTCCTGAATACTTATGTAGCTTCCTAGTAAAAAAAATTGCTTCCAATAAAGCATGTTTTTACTATGAGAGAATAAAAGTAGTGCTTACAAACCTGCTGATATCGCTGCTGATTTTTGTATGGCAAGTAACCGGTTTGAAGTACTACATTTTTGATACAAAAAGCGCTTTTCGAAGCGCTGAAAATCATCACCATTTTCAGCACTAAAACTGTAAGTATATGGAACTTTCTTTTCTTTGTATAGTTTCTGTCATATACAATCACTGCTCTGCAATAAGCTCTTCTTTTAAAGTGTAGTATTATGCGTGTTCCTGGCTTAGTGCTTCAAAAAACATGAAAATTATTTACTGGGTTCAGAAATTGAATACTCTTATTAACGGATGTTACAATATGACACACGAGAAAAAATATTCAATAATCACTTTGGACATGTAGTAAAGGACTAACAAATTATTTCAATTGTGCAATTTTTATATTTTTTCAGGATTTTATATTTACAGCATATAAAAATTAGTTTTTTTATAATCTTTTACGTTTTTCTGTCATTTCATTTGAGCAATCAACTTTCATTTAAATTGGGCTTATGACTTATTGATTTTTAGACATTCAACAAACAGAAATAAAAATTTCATTTAGATTTTTACAACATTTTTGAACTCGTAAATAATAAATAACTTTGGATATTTGTTTTTAGCATTCATGCACATATTTAATGTTTTATTTTGTATTTAGAAAATTTTATTTGCAATACAAAAAATGAATCCTTAAAAATGAACAGCAATACCCAAAGGTACAATACAGATCAGACATTTGTATTTTTTTTTTATAAAACAAAATCTTATTCATTTATTTAGTACATATTTATAATTTGAAATGTTTTCTATTGTTGTGGCTCGGTTTATTGTTGTTTAGTTGAAAAATATTTGTTGGAAATGAAATGCTGTCAAAAATTTCATATTTAATATTTAAGTAAAAAAGAAACGACAGTAGTGGCTAAACAAGTTATATTAAAAAGCAATTTAGGATTATTTACTTGTATTACACTATTTGATAAATTTCGCACTTCTCGCTGAACGCGAATTAGTGTGCATGCGTGTTGTATGAAAATCGCACTTACCCTCAGTTAATGTCGAATAAAATCGACATTTGTCCATCGGTTTAAATGATTCATGGCTTATTTTATTTCTAATATACCTAGCTTTCTGATAAATGACAAAACATGAAATTATTCCCCTCTTGAAAACCTACAGTATCACAGCAATTAACTAGTTATTATTTGACTTACTTCAAGCTAAAAAATTAGTAGTCAAATAAACAATCAAATATAGCAAAAGTTGCACTAAAAATTTTAGACTAAGAATTTAAATCATATTTTCAATTTCTAAACGGAAGGTTTCTCTATTTTTAAGCTCATATCATATAGTACACAGAAAAAATTATCATAGGTTTTTATTTTAACACAAATGTGTTTGAATTTGTTTTTAAATTTTATTATTTTTTTCTTTGGTTTTTAAATATCCCAATACAAATTTTTTATAGAAAAAAAAATGCGATTTTTTTCTTATTAAATATTTACGAATTTTAGTGTTTAATTTTACGAATTTTGTGATAGATGCCATTTCCGTAAAATAAATGTTTGAATTTATGAATGTAGTAATAGAATACGAATTATAATTTTTTTCTGTGTAGCAAAAGCTACAGGGCAAATTTAAAAAAAAAAATCAAGGAAAATAAGGACTAAAAACTAATAATATTACAACAGGATATGTTTGGCTGCTATGCTATAATTTCTTTTCACTACAACTCATTCAGACAATTGCATCTGGTGAATGTAAAAATAACAAGATTTTATTTATTAAAATTTACCGAGTCTCTCAGCCTTAATAAAAGAAATAAAAATAAGAGTTAAAATAAATACAAATTTATATGAATAATAAAATATCCAGCCTCACACACTCATTTATATAGATTCACCCAGCGAACATTTTTGCCGGTTGTAGAGTCTGCTCAAATTTCCGAATTCGTATCTGAAGTCTATCAGAAAACGTTCCGAAAATCATATGAGCTGCTGACAAGATATCATACCTCTTTGTGTGAGAAAATTTTTAAAACCTTAATGATAATTCCGAATGAATTTTAAAATATTTTTTTTTTAATACCAAGAATTCTATTAAATATATATTTTATAAAATTCTAAATGAATTTTTGTAGAATATTAGATGATAAAGTATTAAAACTCATAACTTAATTGTATTAAAAAATTTTCAGACTTTTTTGATATCTTTTACTGATATCTTTTTATAATATTAGAAATTTATATTTTTTTATAATTTTAATCTCTTACTCATTTAAGTAAAACACTTAATAAATGTATAAGAATTATTACGAAAGCTAAAATCAGGCAACACAGACGTGTAGTACTAAAATCGTAAGTTATTTTATAAAAGAATTTAGGAAACTCTCCGATGGTTCTGTTGTCTTGCAAATATTTCAATAATATTCCCTAGAAGAAATTCAGACAAGCAGCAGAAATTCTAAATTTTGTTTTTAATGAGCAGAACCGGATGACAAAATACACACATAAGTATGTAATTCAGAAAACCGTCGGACATTATTTATTAGTAGCAGAAGGAAATTAAATAAATTTCATTGGATATTTTAGAAAATATGTGTTAATGGCTTACCAGAAAAATGCCGACTTTGGGGCTAGTCACATATTACATAACGCTATTTCTTAGCTTTTATACCACCCCTTCGTAACACTTTTTTTAAAAAATTCAATATAAATTATCTACTTCGTAACAAAATTTTAACCTTACCTGGCGTGTTACGTAATATGTGATTGTACCCTTTGCTGATAAATTTTAATGAATTTGTCTAAAGCTTCAGATATTTTCAGATATCAGAAAAATATGTTCACTAGGTGCAAACATTTGACTCTTTGACTGCAGGCAAAGAAAACAATAACAAAATTCATTGTAATAGCAAAAAAATAATAAAAAATACCAACAACACATTCATTCGTAACTTATTTTTATTGTACTTGTAAGTTGGTTTTTTTCTCTTCCTTTCGTTTTCTCATTCTTTTCTGTTGTTTTTCAGAATGCAATTGGAAGTTGTTGGTAACGCTGGCATAATAATCCAAATAAATAAATATGTGTATAAAACGAATATTAATCATGAAATTTTTATACAAAAATAAAAATTAAAAATAACACACACTTGGTCAAATGATTACTTGCCGCCATTGCGGTTTAAAAAGTGCAAAAATTAAACTAGTAGACAGGTATATGTGCTACATAGTTCCTACACGGTTGGCCAACTAGTCGTAGAGGACACTTTCATCAACGAATACTTAAGGAAATTTCGACATTTATCATGCACGATATTTGTCGATTACAGTTTCTTTTAAGCGAATCTCAAAGACTTTGCAAAATAAAAACTACTCAGCTGGTCATGCATCAAACGGCTGTATCGCCCAAGTGTAAATCGCCCGAAATAGCTAAATGAAGAAACGCCCAAAATTGTTGGCCAATTCGTCAAAGTGAAGAAACACGCCAAAAAACAATGGCCGATCGCCCAAAAAAAAAAGTGAAGAATAACCCAAAAGTGTAAAATGAATAATCGCCCGAAGTTTTTCGGTGTTTGTTCATTATGTATAGCCTGACCAGACATCCCGCTTTAGGCGGGATTATCCCGCTTTTAAGAGTTCGATCCCGCCTAGAATTCGTATCCCGCTTACTCCCGCTTTTTCGAGTTTTAAAATCTATAATTCTACTTTTTTAATTATAGCCAAAAATTTTGAAATATTTTCAACTGAATAAAAAAAAAATATTTTCTTCTTTTTCAGCCTGTACAACTCATTTTTAAACGTTGCTTCAAATCTCATAACTTCAAAATTTCTAATTCAAAGATATTTAGGGCCATATGCATAGCTAAAAGTTGGCATGAAGTTAGCATGAGTTTTTCCATATATTTTGAAAAGGGAAATCATCACCGAATATAGCCATGAGTCACAGCTGCATTCTACAGAGTGATTTTTAAATTAAAATTTTATATCAAAACTCGTTAAACTCCAATTAAATTTCGTCATTTATGCTAACACAATGCCAAGTTTTGGGTATGCATACGGCCGTTAATTATTTAGGATTAAGTTCATTTAATAAAATTTTTCTATAGAATTCTATTTATTGAGAAAGGAATTTCCAAAGCATGTAATAAATGAAAAGACAAATTATTGTCTGTATAGGGGTCAATCTATTGTTTGCGAGATCAATCATTATCTCATCATCAGAATTTTTGTCATACCTTCTCCCACTGTGAGGGTGGTGAAGTCGAGTAAGGCACGTAACATTAAAAATGTATAATTTTTTCAAAAATGAAATTCAACAATCTTTCAGAATAATCAAAAATCTTTGGACTCAAACCCGTGCAGTTCGACTAAAATTAACAACTTCAGTTTAAGAATTTCTACATTAAGATAAAAAAAAATTAAGAAAAAGTCTTGAAGGCCAAACGGTAAACTAATTTTGTGCAGAATATATTAAACATAAAATGCTTAGATCCGAAAAAAATTACCAAAGTTACAAGACAGAATTTTTTTCAAACGAATTGCTTTTGATCGAAAATATTCTTTTAACTATAAACTGAATTTAGGCAATTTTATAGGAGAGATAATTTCGGACTTTTTCACTTACTGGCTTACAATTTTTTTATTTTTGTTGGGTCTAAGCGACTTTATGTTGCATGTGTTCTTTAACCTTAAAGCAATTTACAAAATTTTTGTTTCACATTTTAAAAATAGATAAATTTATTAGTAGTTAGTTAGTTAGTTCATCAATATGCCTGCATTTCGTTGGGTGCTACTGCCAACTCATCACTAGATTTTTTTTTCATCGCGACGGAAAAATTATAAATGCCCTTCAAGTTCCTGAAGTTAAGTTTCTTTTTTCGTTTTTAGTTTGGTTAATTTTTTTATAAAGGTTTGAACATTTGTACGGACATGCGCCTCGATGTAATTAATACGCAGTAATTAAATAACAATACCATTTTGAATTATTTATTAGTCAACCACGTGCATTTCAAGTAACGATATGGAACTGTATAGTTGCATATATTTAAAAGAAATCATATGTATACTCATATTATCATAGAAATGGAGTGATATTACATCATTCCGCTTTCCACAAGAAATTTTATAGAATCCCGCTTTTTGATCTTATTTTTCTTCAGAATCCCGCTTTTCAATCGTTCTTGTCCCGCTTTTTAGAAAAACCTGCTGGTCACGTTAATTATGTAAAACCACCCGAATTTTTAATGAATAATCGCTCAAATTTTTTTTCTTTGGTTTTTTAACATTTTACAAAAATTTGGCAATTATTCACTTTGAACAAATACCCAAATATCTAAAAATTTTGAGTAGCCCAATGTCAGTGAACAATCACCCAATTATTTTTACAAAAATTTTTGGGCGATTCTACATTTTTCGTTTTCGGGCGATTTTTCATTTGGGTTATTATTCATGTAACCGTTTATCAATTTAGACCAATTGGTCGTCATGAAGAATCGCCCAAATATAAATAATGCATAATTTTAAATGAATACTCACCAAAAATATTTTTTTGGTAATTGGGAATTAATTAAAAAGTTAAAGAATTTTTTTATTTTATTACTAAAGATTGCCTTCGGCCGGACTTAAAAAGTTTCTTCTCTCGGTATATCGAAAAGCGGCTTCGCTGACTAAAGATTTTCGCACAGCCGGCCTTCGACCGAACTTAAGGGTTTTCTCCTCTCGGTATATCGAAAAGCGGCTTCGCTGAGTAAAGATTTTGGCATAGCCGCCCTTTGGCAGGGCTTATGGATTTTCTCCTGGCCGAAGAAGACCGGCTATGCAAAAATCTTTAGTGAGCGGAGCCGCTTTTCGATATACTGAGAGGAGAAAACCCTTAAACCCGGCCGAAGGCCGTCTATGTAAACATCTTTACTCAGCGAAGACGCTTTGCGATATATTGAGAGGAAAGCCCCCTTAACGCGGCCGAAAGCCGGCTATGCAGCAACATGCTGGGAAATAAAGTCAATGGACCTTATTTCCATTGATCTTATTAACTATCACCCAGTAATCGATGAAGATCAATTCACACTAAAGATTTTGAAAATTGTTTTATTCAATGTTTAAATCTCCAAATGTACTATAAAATGAATTTACATATAAATTTAAATATTTTTACTTTCCAATTAAGTTGTGGACATTATGACACCTAAAAAATGTTATAATGTTAATAGATCTTACGACACTGCAGTCATGAACAATTTTTTTACGTTCATTGGCAGCAAATGATATATAATATATAATCGCCCAAGTCAAATTGTCCGAAACAGCAAAATTAAGAAATGCCCAAAATAGTTAGGTGATTCGTCATAGTGAAGGAACACCCAAAAAACAGTGCCCGATTGCTCAAAAAAAGTGAAGAATAACCGAGAAGTGTAATATAAATAAATAATCGCCCGAAGTTTGTGTGTGTATGTTCATTATGTAAAATCACCCGAATTTGAAATGAATAGTCGCCCAAAATTTTTATTTTTTGGGATTTTTAACATTTCACAAAAATTTGGCAATTAATTTTCATTATGAACAAATACCCAAATATCTAAAAATGTTAAGTCGCCCAATGTCGATGAACAATCACTTTATAATTTTTACAACAATTTTTGGGCCATTCTACATTTTTGTTTTTCGGGCGATTTTCACTTGGGCGATTATTCGTACAGCCGCATCAAACTAAATGGATGTTGTGCGCAATCTATTTTTGCAACATTTCGTTACAACGAAAAACACTACGCTTCGTATACCAGCAAATTAACTTCTTTTGGGCATTGTCGGCCAGCCGGTCACCAGATTAAATAATTTTGATACATTCCTGCTTGCTAAAATTTAGCAAAATGGCGGATGTTGTCATTTTTGAGGATGTTGTCATTTAAATGGTCGTTAATGAAAATATTATAGAAATTGTCAATCATTGTTATGTTTTGTTGGCCTTTTATTGTCGATGTTTTAAGTGATGCAGCAGCAGGATGGTAAGCGCGAAAACTTATAAACATGCTGCCTTAGTTTGATTTTTTAAATTTATGTCTTGTTATGTTTGTTTATAATAAGGCAGTAATTTCTCTAGAGGGGAGAGAGCCTGTCATAAAACTAATCATGTGACCAGCTACTAACGTTCCGTTCGCACTATGACAGTATTCGCGACAGTTGTTGTCAAGTGACCACTTCCTAAGTGATAGGGACCGGTTCTAGTTTAAGCGGTTCATACAAAAGAGTTTTGCCTGTCACTTTTACTTGGCATTGTCATTGGAGGGAATCTCCTGATATAATTCAGATTATCTGTTAGAGATTCCTAGTCTAACCTCAAAGTTATTTTTAGAGAGCCCTAGATCAAGTCGGAAGCATCGTGCTAAAGTTTTGAAGGAACTATCGTTGTGCATGCATTGTTGTTCTCTTATTCTAAATCCTGAAGGACGACTAAGCGTTAATTAAAGAATGTCAGAATACAAGCAGGTGATGCGATAACTAACTTGAACCGCATCATCGTTAAGATATTGTTAACCATTTGCATATTATATTGTGCCAATTATATTCCTTTGTATCATTTGACTTCAACATACTTGTCCTATGACTGGTGAAAATCGGAGTGGTACAATATCTTACCGTGTCGTGAGCGCTAAAAACAAAACACCGGACAAAATACTCTCAAGCCAAAAATATTTGTTTAAAGTACAGTAATTTGCCAGTTGTTTAAGAAACTACCACAGGTAGTAAAATAAATAAAAAATATATGTATATTCCATATAGTTTTATTTAAAAGCGGAAAAAAAATTTTTACAGACCAGTGTTATCTGCTGCAAAGTTAAATCTATCGACAACAAATATACCACGGAAACTCTTTATCTTCATTAACAGCGGAATTAAAGAAGATTATAAATATTTGTTGGTGAAAAAAATTTCATTCCCTTATTTATTAAGATTTAAATCGACATATTTGTAAAACAAAAATATTTACCACAATCAATTGCTTAGCATTCTAGTATTCTTTTAGTATACCTCTTAAGGAATCTCTTTTTAAAATTGTTTAACATTTCTTGTTTTCTGCGGGTGTCTGTCTGTATTGTATGCCCAAGCAGACAGTGCACTCCACTGTCTAGGGTAAAGTATAAAAGCTTAGGTTTTCTTTTCTTTGTTATTTAATCGTTGGAAAAGCATTGTATTACATTGATTACAATTGATACTTTTTAACGTTTTAAAGAAAGAAGATTGTTAAACAAGAAAGTAAAAGAAAATGTAGGTATTTGTTTTCTATGGTTTAAAAAATAAATATGTTGATTAAAACAGACAGGGAAAGAAATGAATGTTTAACTTACACATTAGGAAAATGAATACAATTTAGTAGAAAATACTTAAAACCCGAGACTTAAAGACTTCAATGGAAAATCAATTTAAAATTTCCAAGTTTTTTATAGACTCTTTTTTTAAGACTTTAAAGCTGTAGAATTATAAATCATATGGTATGCAAATTTGGTTTTTTGGCAACCATATTTGTAAGAACATACGAGTACAAATAAAGGACATCCAAATTTGTTTGCATAAAAAATTTTTTGTTATTGTTCGAATATTAGATGTACAGATTTGCTTCGGCTGCCTTGCTATAGACAGACGAATCTATTTATATAATTGCTAGATGGAAATTACGGTCAAGGGCAAGAGTTGAACACCTAATACTCTGGCCAAAAAATGCAAGATTGTTTCAATTAGATAGTCTTTGGAATTTGGTATTGAATTTTTAATTCAAAAACCAAACCAAGAAGCAAGGAATCGTGTTTTCGCCTTAGCAAAAAATTTATATGTATTAAATACAATAGCAAAACAAAAATTTCTTAGCCATGCAATCAGCCGGCATAGCAGTTGTAGTTTACCACATTGTTGTAGTTTTCTTTCTTTTGTAAATGTTGCAAAAGTGATTTAAAAACGAAGCCACTCACTCTACAGCAGTGGTGTCCAAACATACACTATATTATTCTATGTTTGGGTATGTATTTCGCGGCTAAATAGATAGGCTGTGAGCCTCACACGCAGTGTACGTGTGTTGATGGTAAAAAACAGCCTATGCACGAGTTTATAGGGAATTTAGAGAATGGCCGCCACTGGTCTACAGGCAATTGTTTTCGAAAGCAATTTGCAACATGTTGAAATGGTTGAATGGCTTCACTAGCTGGAGGAAGGCTACATACAAGTAAGTAGATGCCTCTTACATGCATGTGTAGTAATAGGGTGGAGCAAAAAACTTTTTTCTTTAATTCAATTTTCCTGTATTATGAATCGATGCTCTATAGTCTGAAACACACTAACATTTTTTTTAACTTCTTCGGTGATATTCTTGAGGTGGCGCGGCGCAGAGGACTTGAAATTTTGAATCAAGCCTTTTGTAAGTAAGAATATTTTGATTCTGATACCACAGACAGATATTGAAGCCCTCATTTAGGAGTTTTAGGACTGTTCGCATATTACAAAACGTTCTTAGGGTGTTTCAATCTTGTTACGCAGCTGAAAGCTTATGCTAAAACTTTTTAAGAAACGTTACGAAGGGTCAGTGGGGGTTAAGTATGTCGAAAATGGCGTTACGTAAATATTAACAGCAGATTTCCGCGCTTACCTATTGCTTGAGTATATCAAGAATCAGAAAATAGACAAAAAAATATTTCCGGAACCAAAAACATTTAAGTAACACATTCTTAAATAAAATTCATTTGCTGGTGTTTAAGCACTGTCTATATGCAACATTTCATTGGTGCTTTACCAAATCGTCAGTAGACTTCAAACACAATTTTGAACATGTCAAAAAAATTTCATAAAGGTTTAATTTGGATTTTATTTTACATTTTGCCCTATAAATACTTTTAGTGTTATCCGATGGATTTCTAATTGTATGAAGGTGTAGAAAAATAATAAAATAGATGCATATCGAATAAAAAGCTATTTGCTGGGCTTTGTATAATTTTCAAAGCCTAGTTGGCTTATTTTTGAAAATCATTTACAACTTTGTGAATTCTCAAATGGTTTATGAAAGTCTGTGCATAAGATAAAGGTTTGTAACTGTTCAAAATTGTGTTTGATGTATACTGACGATTTGGTAAAGCACCAATGAAATGTTGCATATAGACAATTCTTAAACAACAGCAAATAAATTTCATTTAAAATAAAATTGTGACAAGATGTCAAATATATTTCATAAAGGCAATACATTTTTTAAAAACTTCACCCCCTCTTGCGCCACCTCTAAATACACAGTGAAAACTAAAATTCATTTTCTGTAAAGGAATTCAATGAAATAGTAAATGTTTTGTGTAGGAACGGACCTACAAACAAATTTGTAAATATAGACAAAAATATCCCAACAATTTCATTGAAAAAAACGTGTTTTATGTGAGTGAACAAATTGTTTAAATCTATAAAACAATTTGTCTAAAAATATTTACAAATTGTAAGCAAAACAATTAATTTACTAAATCAAACAAAAATATTACTGGATTTTCTGAAAACTATCAAACAATATTTTTGTCTGAATCTATAAAACAATTAGTCTAAAAATACTAACAAATATTAATACTTTACTCAATCAAACGAAAATATATACTGGATTTTTTGTAATATATCATACATTCATTTATCCATTAAGCATTTGTGAAATTTCACTTTGTTAAATGTGTTCACGTCTGAATGTTTATCTAAAGACTATAAAAACATGAATGAGAATTTATGCAACGACATTAACGAATTAATTCAGTCAAAAATCTTCAGTAAACAAATTTGGTACAATTGCATTTCTTTTGCTATCATTGTTGTTGTTGTTATTTGTGTGTATGTCGTCATCGGGGTTGTTTTTTACGGCAGAATTTTTTATTTATTGTTTTTAGTGTTTGCGTCTTAAATAAGAGTCAAACAAACAATTCATTGGTTATGTAAAGAATATTTACTAAAAATGAAGTTTATTTTTAGACAAAATTTTATTTGAAAATTTTTTGGTGATAATTTTGTCTATGTAAAGTCGAAGATCTTTGCTATTCGGCCTGAATTAAGCTTTTCTTTTCTATAGGGTCATCGATTAACAATACAGGAGATATAAAACAACGAAAAAATTTTTTTTGCCATTTTCACTTCGCCCTAATGTGTAATCGACAACAGTTTCTGTTTTACCATATATGGAAAAATAACTAAAGATACACTGGTCACTATTGTGTTTTTTTTTAACAGACAATTGAATGCGGTAGTTAAAGACATACTGTGTATGGAATAATAAAAATTTGTTGCAAAAAAATAGGCTGGTCAACTTTTCCGCCTAAATAAAAGAAATCAAGAAAATTACATTTACCGTTTTTGGGATCCTTTGTTATTTTGGTTTGTAACATAAATATTTCTTCCTTTTTAACCACAACTCTATTTAAGAATTTATAGCAACAGCAACTCATAATATAAAGTAACCTTCCTATACCGCTCTTGATACGTTTATTCACTAAATAAGTTACACCATTTCTAGGTGCAGTCAAAGTTAAGATCTCTACTGTAAAAAGAAAACTATGTAAAGAGCAAAATTTACAGTGCGATTACTATTTATCAGTCATTTCGAAGCAGAACAACCAATATTTTCAGAATGTCAGAAGTATTTTACATTGAAGTTGATACTAAAATTTAAAAAAAAAAACTATTACGATGATGACAATATTTTTACAATGAAAACACAATAAAACTTCAAAAGCAGATTTCCTTTCATTGAAATGTTTCACCAAAATTAGACAAACTTTTTAAAGGAAATCAATCACATCAATGATTGAACGGTTTTTATATTACAGTTAATTTTAATTTTGTAACGTCATTTTTTCCAAATTTGAATACGAGAATTAAATAACTACTAAATTGATGGATATCTAATATTTATCACAACAAATCCCAGTGTTGCCGTTGTTTATTTTTCTTCATGTCCATTTTTTCTGATTTTTTGTTCTACTTAAGTCAAACTTTTTTTGTTTGAATTTTCAAATGCTTTTTTCGTGTCCGTTGAAAGTATAGTAAAACATTTCATAAAATAAAGGCATAAATTTCAAAATGAAAACTGCTTTAGCATAATTTAATATATTTTAAATAAATGTGCATGAGTTTTTTTTTTTTTGTAAGACTTGTCCATTATGTGTTTAAAACGAAAATACTTATTATACTCTCTTCATACAAAATGACTGGTCCATAGTGCTTACTGTTGATTTCCCACATTAAGAAAGTATAATTTTTCCAAACCCGAGATTAAATTTATAATGGTTTTAGAATATTTGCATTTGCTTCTCTTATTTCACACATCAAATTTATGAAAAATAATTTAAATTGTAAATCCAAATTGATTATTAGGCTAAGGTTCGTAACGTTATATTCAGAAAGAATTGGGCATGATTAATATTCCAAGGAACAAGGGAAAAAATAACATCAACTTAATTTTTCAACGTACACAGCAGAACAGAGTAGCGCCACTTTCGGAAGCCGCTACACTTCCATCGTCAGTGCTCACGTGTATTTGCTATCACCACTTGTCAGGTGGCTCTGTTGAATGTGATTTTAATTCTTATATATACTTTTTCGTGAAAATTGAATACGAGAATTAAATCGCTATCAAGCTGATATTAAAGTGCACTTTCCCAGAGTTGCCATCGGTTTATTTTTCTTCATTCCCATTTTTCTGATTTTTGTTCTACTCAAGACAAACTTTTTTGGTTAGATTTTATACTTAAGTATATATGAACATGTAAACATGTAAAAAGCTCAAGCCAGTTGTATATAAATATAAGAATTAAAATCACATTCAACAGAGCCACCTGACAAGTGGTGATAGCAAATACACGTGAACACTGACGATGGAAGTGTAGCGGCTTCCGAAAGTGGCGCTACTCTGTTCTGCTGTGTACGTTGAAAAATTAAGTTGATGTTAATTTTTCCCTTGTTCCTTGGAATATTAATCATGCCCAATTCTTTCTGAATATAACGTTACGAAACTTAGCCTAATAATCTATTTGGATTCACAAAGCAAATACGTTCGAAATAATCATATTAATAATTTAAATTGTAATTTTCTTAATTATTGTTGTCCGCAGTTTTGTGTAATGAGCGTTACTCGTTTTTAGTACGCTTCATTACACACTTTAATTATTGAAATTTCATTTAAAAGTTTGATGAACTTTGTAAATAATATAATATTGCAAAACGTTTCATTAATCAATCATGGTTTGCACCCAAACAAATTTTTTGAGCGTTATCTGAATTTTCTTATTTAATTGACTTTTTTGTGGATTTTTTATTTAATTAATTTATTTAATTGAGTATTCTTATTTAATTGAGTATTCTGGAAGAAATACTGGATTCGTAAGAATATGTATTGAACGTTACGTTAACAGAATGCTTAAATATAATTTATCTATAAATTTTAGGATGGTAAAAAAAAGTTAACAGCTGCGGAAGGGTAGAAACGATATAGAGAACATTATCCGCTTAGAGATTTCTCATTTCTCATGCTCCTGCAGCAGTGTCGTTTGTCATACCTTCGAAGAATGTATTAGATAGGTCGTATTTTAGTACGAATAATTATTTAAAATTTACATAACCTTTAACATTGTCAATGGATTTGATTAAAATTAGTCTTATTTGAAAGAAGAGTTATCCTGTTTTTTTGCTTACGTATAAATGTTTGCAAAAAGTTATTTCAAAAGATAAAAATATTTAATTTTTCCATGTGAACCCAAGGCAAAATTAAAAAAGTGATCATAACTTTTCGTCCTGCGATTATTATAATTTGTTGTTGTGTATTTTGTTTGCAAAAATCATTTCCAGAACAACCGCGAAAGCAAATGCAACGCTCAATACACAAAAATGTCAAAAAATCTAAATATATACATAATTTTATTTCAGGATCTATTGAATGACGCGAAAACTATCAGCAATGTCATAGAAAACCATTCCGATCGGTCAATTCACTAAGTTGCTTCTTCAGAAAACGAAATACTAAAATTTTCTTCGTAATCAAACTAATTTTAAATATCAAAGCAGAATTGACGAATTTCTGTTAACTTCATTTGCACTAAATACTTAAAAACGTGCATACTTTTAGGAGCGTCAAATAAAATTTAGTCATATGCTTTCCATGTGAGATTTGATTCTAAAAACAAACGCCTCAAGGTATAAAAACATTATTATTTTAAAATCGAAATACAAAAAAAAAACAGAATCTAAAGCACCAAAAATTAGATTTTTCGGAATGACAACTACGGAATCAAAACGGAATCTGTGACACGGCTGTATGATATGAATCCTACCTTCTCATATTTCTATTAGTTACATTGGTAAACAAAAAAAATTAAAATATATACATAAAATGAGAATCTCATATGTTATTATAAGTAAATTTTTTATATACTATGAACGCAATAAAATTAATTTAAAAATAATTGTATTGTATATGGAGCACTCCCCGAACCGGATAGTTTGAAAAAAAATTTATTACCCCAATTTTATGATATTTTTACTACCCTTCAGAAGATCATTCTTTGTAAATTTTGAGCTTTTTTTTTAATAACTCGTGCAAAAGATATTATCTTTTCAAAAGACTCAGTTTTTTAGATATTTGCTCATAACTTTCTTTCAGTTGGACGAATTTTTTTATTAATTTTGTTTTTTTTTTTAATTTTTGTTTTTAGATGTTTCTTGCACAAAAAAAATAGAAAATATATTCAAGTGTTTTTGATTTCTTCTTTAAAAAAAGGCCAAAAACCTTCCATTCAGCGGCAATATAGCGGGTAAATTTTTCAACAAAAATATTCCTCGTAGTGTTTTACATAAAAGTGCTGAATACATCTTAGACCTTAAGCATGAGGCTAACAAGATTTCCTATGCCAGTAGGGGTTAAAGCAGTCAAACTAATTTCAGTGTGGGGGCTAAACTCTTCGAAAATTATAGCCCAAATCTTCTTGAGCGCCGCATTTACTGTTTTTATTAAAAATTCAAATTTTGAGTGGAAATTGAATATAAATAATTCACAAAGAAAACAAACAAAAAATGTATAAAATTTTTTGTAATTTTTCTATTCATCAAAGTCTGCAGTTAAATTTTAGCTTGATGTAATTTTTAATATCGGTGCTAAATGTTCTTCAGTTAATCTGGTTCGCTACGCAGTTCTATTCATCTTCATTTGCGAAAAAAGCTGTTCACAAATACATGTGCTACCCAACATGGATAATATACGCATGTCGATTAGCTTTAATCCTGCGAGTGTCACTACAGATATGACAGTAGTAAAAATTCAATATGGCGGCCAACAGACGCCATTTTGTGAAAACGAAAAACTTAGAAAGTCGGCGAACTATTTTTAAATGGGTATCATTAAACAGGTATTTGAAAATAATCTTTAGGTTTCTCTTATCATTTTGCATTTCGAATGACCATTTGGAAACTTTACCAGTTTAAAGTTAGTTAACAAACCAAAAAACCCAATTGCGTAAAAAGTGAATTTTAAACAAAGAATCTAAAACAAAAAAGTTAAATTTAAAAAAATTAAAAAACCTGACTTCGTAAAAAACTAAAAAGTAAAAAAAAAACTAGTCCAGTGTGCGGAACATAGCGACTTTTACAGTCGGGAAGCATTAAAAATTTAACCTTCAAATCTTCACAATAATTTTTCCCGAATGTAAAAGTCGCTATGTTTAGCGCACTGAACTTGTTTTCTTTTCTTTTAGTTTTTTTACGCAGTTGGGTATTTTGATTGTTTTTAATTTAAATTTCTATTCACAAATTTTAAATATCGATATTCAAGTAAAAGCAAAAACTTTTGTCATTTTTGTAATCGGTATTACTTTATTAATGAATTACAAAGTCATGAATGGTACTTATTTATCTTATTACTATGCCTCAAATTAGAACTACTACTTAGTTTTCAATAAAATTACTACGTATTTTTCGCATTATCTGAAAGTAGTTACAATTTGTTGATATGTATTAATCAAATAAGTAGACAACCAGTTTTTAAGTCAATACCCAGCAAAAACGTTTGTCATTTTTGTAATCGGTAGTACTTTCTTAATGGGTTACAAAGTAATGAGTGGTACTTGTTTATCGTATTTCTATGATTGGATCTACTGCATAGTTTTTAATAAATTATCTGAAAATAGTTACAATTTGTTGATATGTATTAAAAAAAAATAAGTAGGGAACCACTTTTTAAGTCAACATGTGTTTGTATATGAAAACAAATTTTTGTCGCTTAATCTTATAAGTCAACAATAGCCCAGTTGGTAAAGTACTTGTCTACAAATATGAACGACCAGAGGTTCGTATAAATAAAATAATAATAAAATAATTAGGGATGTAACGATACGCCGTTTTGCCGATCCGATACCGATACCGATATTTAAAAATAAATATCGCCGATACCGATTTCGATACCGATACGAATATTGACATTGAGTTTAAGTTTAGATTAACAAACCTCAAGCGCAATTTTTTTATTATACAAAATTACATTATAAGAGAGAATATTTAAAATTGATAAAACATTGGAAGTAATTTTTAAGGAGCTACATTTTCTTTGCTTCCAAAAAATCTATATTAAAAATATGCAGATAATTAGTAGAAAAGCATGAAAAAATTTTAATTCCTTTATAATTTTAAAAAATACTCGCCATGCTTTTTAAAAAATCGATTTTTTTAAAGGACATTTATCAACTAATATTTTTCTAAATAACTTAATAGCTTAATTATTAAAAGACTTCTAAGTTTATATTTATTCACTTAAATTTACATGAAAATACAGTTCTGAGTTGAAATTCGCATAAAAAAATTTTGAAAATGGGTAATTTTTTATCCTTTTTCCTTGAGGAAAAATCATTATAGAATACGAAAAAGAAATTTGTCCTAGCATCGCTTCCACCGAATTGGTAATCGAAAAACAGAACTTTTTGCAATGGCAAGAATATGTAAAACTAATTAGAAATTATCCAAATTTGCAATACTTCCAGATCGCGAATTCTACATTTTCATGACTTCTTTGGAGTATCTTTTTTGCTGGAATAAGATTTATAAAACAACGACTTGAACTTGAATTCATGGTAAAATTAACAAAAATTAATAATTTTTTTTACAAAATAACAGCATAAAATATTATTAATTTTTAAAATTGATATTAATAAGATTTAAAAAATAACGAAGTGAATTTAATTCATGGTAAAATCGAACAAAAATAAATTATTTGTTAAAAAAAACTCTGAAAAAATTTTTAAAAGTATCGTCGTGTCGACAGTAAAATATCGCCGATACCGATGTATCGGAAAATCTGAAGTATCGCCGATATATCGGTATCGGTATTCGTTACATCCCTAAAAATAATGTGTAAAAATTTTTTTTATTTTAATTTGTTTATTGGACTACTTACTTTTTAGCTTCAAGTAAGCCAAATAGTAACTAGTTAATTGCTGTGAAAAAGTAAATACATTTGTAAGGTGAACCCCTTATTTTTTGGACTTCTCAAACAAAAATAAGTAGTTATCGAGACAAATTGTAAGTAGTTACAACTTAAATCCTCATATACTTTTTTGCCTACTAGTAAGCAAAGTTTTTGCTGGGCATGTGTTTGTATATCAAAACAAATTTTTGTCGTTTAAACTAGTAAGTCAACAATAGCAGAGTAGGTTAAGTACTTGTCTTCAAACCTGAACGAGCACAGGTTCGTGTCCCAGCTGGGTCAAAAAAATAATTAAAAAATATAAATAGATTATAATGTGTATAAAAATTGTTTTTTTTTAATAATAACTAGTTAATTGCTGTTACAATGTAAATACATTTGTAAGGGGTACCCCTTATTTTTTGGACTGCTCAAACAAAAATAAGTAGTTATCGAGTCAAATTGTAAGTAGTTATGACTTAAATCCTAACAAATTTTTTTGCTTATCAGTAAGCAAAGTTTTTGGTGGGTACTTTGATATTTTTTTGTTAAATAGTTTATTATTAAATTTTCTAATGAAAACAGTATAGAGTTGGGAAAAAGTGTTGAGGGCCGCAAAGAGTCATGCAAAGGGCCGCAAGTTTGACATGGCTGGATTAAAGTCTTCTACAAAAATTTTGGCTGTGCTGTTTTACATAAAACTGTTTACCATATCGTATACCATAAACATAGACGGTTAAATCGAAGGGAATTTTTAGCAAGTATGACAATTGAAAACATATAGACGCTGTAAGGTTAGCTTTTGCTTACCGATTCAAGCACAACTTGCTACTGCAGATGAGAAATAGTTGTTGTCATCGACCGCAGCAATAGCGCTTAAGCCGAATACTCATAGCTGAAGGTCCAAAAGTGTTTAGTATATTATGAGCCCATGAAAGGTGATGATATAAGTTACAATTCATTTTAACTGCAGAGTGAGACAAATCAAAAAAGCACTATTGCATACATACCTTGACTTATAGTCCTAATTTAAAAAAAAAAACTGAGTGGTATCAAGTTTTAAAAGCTTTTCGTATTAATGACTGGGAAATGGTGTTACCAAACAGTTGTAGTAGTTAGTTATTTCGCACACTATAAGACCGAAAATGAAGAAATCGATTCTGAAGTGGAAAAAATAAAGTTGTGTTGCATTTGGCATAAAACAAAATACATACAATCTTTCAACTATCAAGTAGGTAGAAAACAACTATAGATAACAGACATAGACAAGCAATCATGTTTTATTAGACAAACTAGAATTGTTGTTCAGCTAACATAGTAAATTAAAAAAAATATAAAAGAATTAAAAAACGTCTTACTTTTTCTTGAAACATACCGAAAAAAAGAATAAAATTGAACAGAATATAAAGAACTAAAAGTACCACAATGAAAGAAAAACGAAAGAAAAAATTGAGGAAGCACTTGAGTATTTGTGGCCACTCAAAGTCATCGAAAGTCTGTTTGTGTGGCGGTCTCTAGAATAGTTTTACTTTTGGTTTAAATATAGAGTAGACTTCTCCTGATACTCATACAACACTCCCGTTTGTAGTGGGACTCAAAGACCATATATATGTATACTCGTACAAATGTTCGAACGTTTTTATTTTGTTGCTGCTGCTGTCTGAAGACTTCTTCAACGATATGGAAATGGCAATAGCTGGAGCAAGAAAAAAAAATTGCGAAGAAACCAACAGACCGTACAAATAAATAAAATGATAAACAGACACATTCTTAGTTGTCGATTTTTTATGTTACTTTAGTTCTTTTGACTTTTTTATATTTCTTAGTTTTTTAATGTATTTTAGTATACCAGTATCATATGACAGTCTACTTTCT
This sequence comes from Panzeria rudis, assembly GCA_956483635.1. Classification (NCBI taxonomy): domain Eukaryota; kingdom Metazoa; phylum Arthropoda; class Insecta; order Diptera; family Tachinidae; genus Panzeria; species Panzeria rudis. The sequence continues at coordinate 30,691,370 of OY101449.1, read as the reverse complement.
TTTTTTTTATATTTTCCTCTGTGTTTAAGTAGACTGAGTGACTGACTGGCTGCTTGTTTTCCTTATTACTTAAGAAGATGCAAAATAAGATATTGTAAAAAGCTTGAGGAATTAACAGCAACAACCACAGCGACGCAAACATTTCAAAAAAAGGAAATACTAACGTCAAAAGTTTAAATTATATTTGAAGTAGATATTTAATATTTAAAGTAGAAAGAAAGAAAGAAAGTGTTGAAATTTATTTTAAAATTAATGCAAATGGAAAAGTTTTAGAACATGGTTGAAAAAGAGCAAAATAAAACAAAAAACTTTGAAAAAGTGAAAAAGCAAATAAAATAGCATGATACATAAAATAAAAATCTTTTAATAGATATTCAACATTTTCCAAATTTATTTACTTTAATGGGTCTTATTACGATTGTCGAAACGACCGCAGAAAGAAGCACACAACATTGTTCTTTAATCTAGCAAAAACTATTGAAGTCGGTTCGACAACCATTATAAGGCGCAATATAATTTACAATTGTTTAGTTAAAAATTGAAGAGTTTAAGTAAAATGCCCCCAATTTAATATTTCGCACTATTGCTTAAGCAAAAATGATGTTAATTTAGGATTAGCAGCCATATCACAGAATTCCATTCCTGGGATTTGTCCATATGTGAAGTGTGTCCGACCCCACCCAACTGAGCTTTAAAAAAATTAAAAGCTAAAGAAATTTAGCGCCAGATTTTGTAAATACAAACGCTTTTTGCGTTTGAAATTTGTATGGAAAACTAATTTTCTTGAAACGTATTTGCGTTACTTTTCATACAAAATGAAACGTTTAGAAACGAAATTTTTTACAAAATCTGCCTATTAATTATTTTGGCTTGAGTTCGGTTTTAATTTCATTTTTCAATTAAATTATATTTTTTATTTAGAGATAAATGAAGAAAATTTTGACTGCTCGGAGGATTGAACTGACATATTTCGATAGCTACCGCTATTTTCGTTAAAGTTCTTTACGTCCAGAGCTGAATATCGTTTACCTTTAATGAATTCATACTGTCACTCTTAGAGTGGTACTTCATTTGATAGTTACGTATTTATCGCTTATATGCACGCCGGTTATAAGAATTTACGGCTTTTATGCACTTGTTTTTATGCGTTAGTTATATAAAATACACCCAAATATTTTTTATATAAGCAATCCCCCCTATATGCACCAAAAATCGTGCAAATTTGGAAATGCATATAACCGATAAATACTGTATTGATAATCACTTTTTTTCTTTATGTCTTGTGTTAAGCTTCTTGTTATTTCTCTATTCTAGCATAAATTAACATTGAGAATTACAATTACTAGTGTCTGAATGCTTGTTTGTTGAGTTTATTTTCTTTGTCTATAGTCTAAAACACTTTTGTTGAAAATTAGGTCGATAATAGTCGGTAACACTTTACAGATTATTATCGACCTAAAATTACACACGCATTATTTTTTAACAAAATGTTTTTACTACAAAAAAGCGATTGGCTGCGTGCAGGTTTGAACCGCGACCTCCTTACTGATAGTCTGACGTATCTACCATTCAGCCATAGCCGTATTATACTTTATGTTACATTTTTTCCACTTGGACTAAATTATTTTTAATTTGAAAGGTTTTTTTCTTTAATAAAATAACTACAAAATCGATGTAATTTTAGACAAGGAGAAATTTTCTACACAAATTTAGACAATATATCGTAATTTTAAAGTAATGTTTTAGAGTGTATATGCTTCATAATTATCTGTAAATAAAAATATATTTTAATGGAAAAATTATATTAAAGTCGAACTCAAGCCAAAATAATTAAATTTCTTTGGATATAAACAGTTCGACAAAAATTCATAACTTAATAATTAAAAGCTAAAGTATAAAACGGAAATGTGAACTATGACCAGAGTAAATATTTTTTTAGTTGTTGAAACTATTTATTATTAACAAAAATTTTTGAAAAACTACTAATTTAATATTCAAACTTTCCATTCTTTTTTTCAATTCATCTTTCACTTTGTATTTAAAAACTAATTGGCCATACTCCCCCACAAATTATCTGTTTCTTAATGATTTATTAGGGCTTCTAACAAATTTATTACAATTGTTCATTTATTTTTGTATTTATATTTTTAACAGCACGTAAATTATTTTAAGAGTTTTATACCCTGCGTGGTGTGTGTGTGGTTTAAAAGGAAATAAAATTTCTCATCTTACAGCAGGTAGAAGAGTGAGTCAACGATGCAACATTGTTCAAACCCATTCCTAAAGTGTGTTCTTGCGTTAAAACAAACATTTGTAATTATGGAGTATCATTCGTTACCTTCCAACTAATTTAAAGTTAATTGTTAATTATGGGTTTAACATATTAATGACGTTTACACGTTTGACATTTTAAATACACTAGACAATTTTGTAAATTAAGTTGGGATTAGTAGACGAATGGTAGAATTAAAGATAAGAGATTTAAGCGGTACTGATTTTAAAGGCAAAAATAAATATTTTAAATTTATTTAAAGGAAAAACAGAAGGTGAATAATATGTGAAGGAGAAAAGCTAAATGTTTTCCGAAATACAGCAAAAATGTTGGCTATGAGAAACAAGACCATATGACAGTCGACAGATGAGGGTTTTTAAAAATTTTCGCTATATTCACAGTTAAGGAACATTTTAAAAATATTTAATGCTATTTTGGCATCTTCATTTCGTAATTATCGTCCAAAACAACCCGCAAATAACACAAGAGCTAAAGATTATTTTAAAAGCTTATTTCTTTGAATGGATAATGGAAATATGAATTTGAAATGTGAACTATATGGTGATTCCGAAATAGTCAGTTCATCGATTATCCGAAAAGATCTTACCAGACTATTGGTAATTTTGTATTAACCCATTAAGGTCCTGCGTTGCGTTTTCACTTAAACCTCCCCTCAGGCATTTTGTGATTACCTGATATTGTAATAAAGCACAGTGAAATAAAATTTAACTTAATATCTAATAATGGATTTGTACCATACATGGTTTTTCTTTATAAAAAAATTTTATTTAATTTTTTAATTTTTCCTGTTTTTTGGGTACTTTTAGAAATTGTTAAAAAATAAATAAAGTTATATATAATGTACCTATCACAAACTTTTGCCGGAGCTAGATAAAATACGAACATTATTATTTATACTGAAAAATCTAATAATCTGAGACATTTGCCACAATTTTTATGATTGGATATATGCGTGATGCGAAAACGCAACACTAGGCCTTAACGATATACAAATTACATAAAATTATCAAATGCAACATATTTATACAATCACTTGCTATTTAAAAGAGCATAATTAAAACATGTGTGTATGTTAACTGTTGGACGGGGCTCAGACAAGGCAATTTTTGTTGCGCAACTTTTAATTCAGCTGGGAGAAAGACAGAGAAAAACTTTGTTGCTTTCTCTGTCTTTCATACGGCTGAATTAAAGGTTGCGCAACAAAAATTGCCATGTGTGAACCTAGTCTTAGTTGTTGTTATTTAACACCGCTTTCGCACTATCAAAGTTTACTTTGCAAAGTTTTAATTCAGCCTGTAGAAAGACAGAGAGATGAAGTATTTCTCTCTCTCTCTCTCTCTCTCTATCTGTCTTTCTACCGCCTGAATTAAAAATTTTCAAAGTAAACTTTGCTAGTGCGAAAGCTTGTACCGCGTATGGGAAAGTGCAGAGGACAAAACGGCTTCCAACCTAATAGTTGGTGCCATCCTACGAGATGAATAAGGTTTTGCAAGAATTCCACAATGGTCCCCAGTGGCGGTCATCTTGGAGCGACAATGACGCTTGAGAAGCTAAAACAGCGTTTTTTGGGTTCGATATCAGCAAGCCGTAGCCGACTAGATAGCAAACTGCCAACAGCGTATCGCAGCAAAAGATTCAGTAAGAAAAAGTCGAGGACAGCTGCAACAATACAACTCGGTTGGACCATTTGAGCGAATAGAAATGGATGTAGGAGGTCCTTTCCCCGTCAGCGAGGCCAGAAATCGTCATGTTCTTGTGGTAATGGGCTATTTTAGTAAATGGCGATAAGTACACAGGAAATATTATCATCAAAAAATTTTCAAAGAAACGTTTGTCTAAAAATAAATTTAATTTTCAGTAAATATTCTGTATATAATCTATGAATTGTTTGTTTGACTTTTATGTAAAACGTAAACACCAAAAACAACAAGAACAACAGTGTCGTAAAAAACAACTCTTACTGAAAATTTTTGAGTGAATCAATTAGTTAATGTCGTTGCACTAATTCTCATTCATTTGTTTTAAGTCTTTGAATAAACATTCAGACTTGAACACATTTACCAAAGTGAAATTTCATAAATGCCTAATGGATGATGATGATAATAACCCAGACAAAATTTTTTTTAATATATTACAAAAAATCCAGTAAATCTCTTATATTAAGTAAACTATTTTGTTAAATATTTGTTAGTATTTTTAAACTAATTGTTTTATAAATTGAGACAAAAATAGTGTTTGATATTTTTCAGAAAATCCAGTAAATCTTTTTGTTTGATTTAGTAAATTGTTTTGTTTACAATTTGCAAATATTTTTAGACAAATTGTTTTATAGATTTAAACAATTTGTTCACTGAAAAAAACACGTTTTTTTTCAATGAAATTGTTGCGATATTTTTGTCTATATTTACAAATTTCTTTCTAGGTCCGTTCCTAGACAAAATATTTACTATTTCATTGAATTTCTTTACAGAAAATTAAATTTAGTTTTTTCTGTGTATATACCACAGTCTGATGGCATAGTAGAGAGATTTAATCGTACATCAAATTGAGATAAGAGCAGATTCGGAACCGTGAATGAGTCTCTGATTTTTTAATTCCGCTTAAAATACCAATTTTTATTGTAAATGACTGAAAAACGTTAAGCAAAATGATTACATCTACCAGTTGTAGCGTGTTTCCTAGTCAAAAAAGTCCTCACTGAAAGGAAACCCTTCATTCAGACAATGAATTTCTTCATTGTATTAATGAAATATGTCATTGGAAGTCTGCTAATGAAACCCTTCATTGGATTAATGAAGAAAGTTTCATTGCATTTATGAAGTTCATTTGGCCAGCCATGTCATAAGTGGAATGCGACTATTTCATTAGTTAAAAGAAAAAGATTCAAAAATTAAATGTAGGTGTTTCATTGTTTTTTCACAAGTAACACACTCAGGCAATTAACGTGCTATGATGTACATTAGTATTTGTCAGTCAATCGGTGTCAGTACTACTTATTAACCAGTAAATGTTGATTGCTTGCCTGAAGCTAGTCTCGAACTCAACACCTCAGAGTTTGTAATCAACGCGCTAACCACTTCAGCCAATAGCCCCTCTTGTTTCTTTAAATACATAAATGGGGTATAGTTGGAAACAAGAGAGACGAATAGCTAAGAACGTGTTTTATATAATGAAGAATATTACATTGTATAAAAGAAATATTTTCATGGTAAGATAATTTTAGCAGCTTTTAATCTATTTTAAAGCTGTTTGGATATTGGAAATTTTCACGAATTTTCGCTGTTTTCGCGATAAAAGCTTTTGTTTGCAAATTTATAAGCTTTGCACCGTTTAAGCTGTGTTAACTCAATGTTAGGCTTCGGTATCTTCACGATAATATCAAGTTTTTGCGAATTTTCGGCATTTACGGATCAGCTGTTTAGTGTTTATATTTTACTTAGCACTAACGCAAGAGTTCAGTAATAGAAATTAATAAAAATTTTATGTTTTCGTTGGTAATAAGATTGTGTGTTCCCTGCGGGAATTTTGTGTCAATTGTTCCAAAAGTATCTGTCCTATTACCTGTGAAAATAGGAATGTACCGTGACCGGTCAAACTAGACCTCATCTCTTAACAGATATAAATGTTACAAAACTGTGTAAAAATTAAAATAAATATTGTCTTCTTTTTTTATTTACAAATATTTATATCCATATCTGCGAAAGTTTAAATTAAATTTTTTGTAATGGAATTCTGAATTTAAAAAAATTGCATTTCAGAAGTAAATGCCAATTTAATTGCATTTATTAAAAACGAAATAGTGGAGTTCAGTGTTTGATGCAAATAGTCTTGCGAAAGTGCAAATACAAGCTATCGTAGCTTTTTTATCAAATATATCAACAGAATGTGCTAGGATTTAAGGCTACGGTAATTTTCATTTTCACTTTCGCAAGAAAGACTATTTGCATCAAACACTGAACTCTGGTAATTTTCTTCACAATACACTACTTGCAGTTACTTTTTTAGATTCGGTAGAATGAAAGCAGATGACGATTGGTTTGGTTGTCAAAAAAAAAACAATAAACTAAAAATAAGATAGAAATATAAATAAATTTCATACATACGTCATTGAAAATAAATAAAATAAAAAAGCTATAAATATTTAATTGAAATATAACTAAATCCAGAAGAGTTACAATGAGTGGGAGGGGTTTATGTAAACTAAATGAACTCCTACTTTCCTTGGAACTATATCCGAAACCAGTTTGATAGAAACTACATAATTCTTTAGATAAGTCTAGTGACCCGTCACAAAATGTCTGAAAGGTATCAATTGCTCCCTCCTATGACAAAGCCATGTTAAAGTGATAAGTCCCTTCCATGCCAAGTGTTAGAACTCGAACTGGTCCCTATCGCCCAAGGACTAGTCACGTGGCAGGTTCTGTGTCAGTTCCCTTCCCCCCAGGGTTAATATAAATAATTGTTTTTGCTTAAATAAAAAGTAAAATGTACAGTGTAATAACTCAGATGCTCTCGGAAGAATTTTATGCGGAGGAAGTGAAGCAAAAAAAGCCAAGGCCAGATGCACTAAATCCCCAATGATTGTGTGTGAAAAGGAAATTATAGATATGTGAACTTAAATTAAGTGTTTTCAAACTTTATTCCGAAGGCAGAAGTAGTTCATGTTTTTGAAGCGCATATTTGCACAGGGTTGATAAAAATGCCTAAAACAAGAGAGATATAAGATTCTGGTGTTTATTTAAACTTGTTGTCGTAAATAAAGCTTATACAAATGTTTCACAACATTTTTTAATTTGAATTTAAATTTTTTGCGTTAGTTCCCTTCAAAATGTATGGGGAAAAAAACTCACAAGAACTTCTCCCTCTCACTCATATTTAGAATAATTACTTTTTTCTCTGGCAGTTTATTCCCAGCGAAATTGTAATTTAGAATAGGCGGAATGGGAAAAGGGAAAATTTTCCCGTGGAGATTTTATTTAGAATAGGGCAAAAGAGAATAGGAAAAAAACTCCCGGAGAATTGTTATTCATAATTGGGCTGATGTTATATAATTACTCTTTATGTTTTAATAATATTAGTATGTATATAATTTTTATGTTTTTATATACATAACCTCTATTAACTGTGTTTTTCGATTATCCGTGCTCAGCCTGGCCTAGCGCGACCCGGATAATCGAGGTTCAACTGTAATGTATTTGTAAATCATTTCAGAAAGATAAAAAATGTAAAAGCTAAATATCTCAAATTTAATAAAATGGATATGTGACTTTCTTTTTCAGTAGGGCAGCACACACATCTACAAAAATTTTACTGTTTTACGGAAGTTGTGATTTTTATCAATTGAGTACCTTCACTTAGTTGTGAATAAAATCATCATTTGTCTATGGATTTTCATTATTTATGTCTTATTGTGTTCGTAAGACACCTGTCATTAACATGTTGATATACATATTTACAAATTTTAGTTTCTGCAGTTTTAAAAGTTTTTTATGAGTTTCTAGAAATAATAATTTTAATTTTTCATAAAAAAAATTTTTTTGAAGGTCATTTTATCATGAATCTACTGATGCTTTGTTGGTCGAAATCGGATATATGTACTGTTTTTGAGTTAAAGTGAAATATATTGGTGTACCTAGTGGATGTACCTATAGGTGACAGGAAAAAACTGCATATCAAACTGATTAGAAAACTTTTAACATTGTTCAAAATGGAGAGAAAAAGTACAAATTTGTAAGTCTGTGTAATTTTATCTTTGGTTTGAAAAAAATTTAGAACGAAAGTACCATCTTATGAATTATTTTTTGTCAATCAAAATTAAGCAAGAACTTACCTTAATTACGAGCTTTGTAGGTAGTAACTCCAAACAACTTAAGTCCTTGATGCCAGTAATGTAAATATTGATAAACTGAAGATTGAATTAATTCCCAACATGAAGTTTTGATGATTTCATAAAACTTATAGAGAAGGCCATATTTATCCAATTGCCAGAGTTGGGATTATGGGGCTTTATATTCTTAATCGTTTTAATTTTATACACGCACACACGCGCACTCAATGGCAGTAAAGAAATGCCGGTCAATGACTGTTAGTTGAAGTGGTGGTTTATTAAAGAGATGAGGATGAGATTAATGATGAGTGTTGCCAGTAAGGAATATAACGGGGGTTGATTTTTATGTGTTTTTCTTGTTATATAAATGCCGTTACAAATGTAAATTGCACGCACACACACCGAAACATTAACAATATTGATTTTTTTTTCTTTCTTTACACTCTTTTGTTAGAAGAAATTATGCGACAACTTTTCAACTTTTTTTTTCAGTTGCTGTTGTTTTTATATACAAGTAAATTTAAATATTTTTCCTTATATTCTTATGTGAATAGGTATTTTAAACGATTAGTACCACACGCGTTTTATATTTTTATAATTTTATTTTTTTATTTTATCTACAGGTATACAAACGTTTTGTATACTATAGCGTATTTGCAAAGAGGACCGAAAGAAAAGGGATTTTTCAGATAACAGCTTTAACGAATATACAAATGAACTTTTTGTTTTTAACACTGAATGGATACAATTATAAGAATAGACACACACACGTTTACGATACAACAACGAATATATGACGACAAATAAATACATTAACAATAGTGACGACGACAAAGACAACGACTATAAAAAAATACCGAATACTGTTTACATATATACAAATCAACCGAAAAATATGGTTTACAAAGTTCCTGTTTGATCTGGCTGTGAGATCCCGTCGTACATTAGCGTAGATATATCTTCGGAAAAATTAGAAGATGTTGGTAGATTTTTAAAGCTTTTTGCTTTTTTTCTTAGCAGATTTTCGACTAATATTTTATTTTGCGACTTGGGCAAATTTTCCGTTAGGTTTTTCGAATAAGTGAAATCTGTAAGAAGATAGATTATAAAAAATATATTAGATTTTACATTAAAATTATCAGATATAGGTATTATATAATAGAGAGCAAAATATTTTTGATTAATTAACAACAAAAAAACATTTACAAAATAATCAATCATACAAACTCACAAAATTTTTAACATTTTGCCATAACATAAAAAAAGAGATATCTTCTTAACTAATTTAGGGTCGCTGAACCCGTATATAGCGTTCATTTATTTTTTTTAGGAAGCGCTTTGAGATATTCGGGAAAATAGTTTTTCTACAGTTGTTTGTGCTATTTCCAAAAATATCGAGAAGAGTTCATCTGAACTGTGTTGATTGGATCAAAATGCATTGAGTTACAGGGCTTAAGATTTGAAACTTTGTAATTTAGTTTCAAATATTCAAATATTCAAATTTAAGTTTCTTATATTCAAATTTAACTATTTTGGCTTGAGTTCGGTTTTAATTTAATTTTTCAATTAAATTATATTTCTATTTAGAGATAAATTTTAAGCATGTAGACAAAGAAAAATTTGACTGCGCAGAGGGTTGAACTAACTGAAATTTTTCGATAGCTCCCGCTATTATTGTCAGAGTTTTTTACCGCGTAACCCACTCGATCAAAGTCTGTGATTTGCTGTTAAGAGTTGAATAACATTTACCTTTAATTAATTCATACTGTCACTCTTAGAGCTGTATTTCATTTGATAGTTTTTGATATTCACTTTTTTTCTTTATGGCTTGTGTTAAGCTTCTTGTTATTTCTCTATTCTAGTATGAATTATCATTGATAATTACAATTACTAGTGTGTGAATGTCTGTTTGTCGAGTTTGTCCAATTCTAGTAAGGGTAAAATTGGTTTTATCAGACAAAAAATGAAAAAGTTACAATATCCCAGCAAAAAGTACTGCTTCAGCCGAGGCAGGTTTGTAAGCGAGAGACGCTGGTTATTGTTGTTTCTCCTGCTTCGCACTAGCATTATTTTTGTTCGCGATGTCCCACTTAGGAGCTCTTATTTTTGACAACACGAAAGCTCTAAAATCATGTCTCTTCGTGTTATTGCGTCATCCAAATCAATCGTATTTTATTTTATATCTTTTCTCCATGCAATAAGTGAGAAATGTGGAAAGAGGGCATGCTGTAAATGTTTCTACTGTTTCTAAATGGATTAGTATTTATTTGAAACAACGTGTGCGACAATTCTTTAAAACCCATTTTGTTGAAGGCATGTAATTTTTTACTGCTTCCAGAAATATAAATTTTTTTTGCTTGGATATTTAGTGAACACATACATAGAAATGTGAATTTTCATTCATTAGTCCTCAGATCAGAACGAGTTTTATTTATAAGTTCATTACTTTTACATGTTTAAAAGAGAAACGTTGAAAATTCTGTATGGTTTGTAAAAGTGTATTCAGTTTTTAACAATTGAAATTTTCTTGGATAAATTTTTGCAAAACAAGTCGAAGAAAATGAATGTTTTGGGCATATTAAATGTTTTCTTAATGCTATAAAATCCTTAATTATTAAAACTTTCCAATGAAATTTTGTAGTTAGATAGTAATTTACGTACTTTAGTTGATGGGTATTCTGCAACTAAAGAAAACTATGATTTGCTCTTGAGAATCATAATTATTCCTAAGAAAGTTCCAAAAAGTCCCACCAAAAAATTTATATAACATTTTGTTCTAATACCATGCCTGAGAAGATACTTTTCAGACATGTACATATATAATAATTATATGATCATCAAGAAACAATTTTTATAGAGAAAATAATAATAGTGGTTTTTGGGCAAATATTGTCAAATTAAAAATTTTGTGTTTTTCAACTAAAAAAAAATATTTTTTTACCACCATTTTTTAACTATTCGAAATTTTGTTGTGTAACTAATAAAAAAAATCTATTGTGAAAATCTGCCCTTATTTGGATTTGATGTCTTGAAAATACTAAACCAAAGGTTTTGAAAAATTGAGAAATTTTAATTTTTAAATGAGTATACCTCACTAAGGAGCTAACGCTCCATGGGGGGTTGGGGGGGTTAAAGATTTGTTACGGAGTAGATACTTTATACTGAAAATTTTGTAAAAAGCGTTACGAAGGGGTACAAAACTAGGGATGTAACGAATACCGATACCGATACCGATATATCGGCGATACTTCAGATTTTCCGATACATCGGTATCGGCGATATTTTACTGTCGATACGACGATACTTTTAACAATTTTTTCAGAGCTTTTTTTAACGAATAATTTATTTTTGCTCGATTTTACCATGAATTAAATTCACTTCGTTATTTTTTATATCTTATTAATATCAATTTTAAAAATTAATAATATTTTATGCTGATATTTTGTAAAAAAATTATTTATTTTTTGTTAATTTTACCATGAATTCAAGTTCAAGTCGTTGTTTTATAAATCTTATTCCAACAAAAAACAAGATACTCCAAAGAAGTCATGAAAATGTAGAATTCGCGATCTGGAAGTATTGCAAATTTGGATAATTTCTAATTAGTTTTACATATCCTTGCCATTGCAAGAAGTTCTGTTTTTCGATTACCAATTCGGTGGAAGCGATGCTAGGACAAATTTCTTTTTCGGTATTCTATAATGATTTTCCCTCAAGGAAAAAGTATACAAAATTACCCATTTTCACAATTGCGAATTTAAGCTCAGAACTGTATTTTCATGTAAATTTAAGTGAATAAATATAAGCTTAGAAGTCTTTTAATAATTAACTATTAAGTTATTTAGAAGAATATTAGTTGATAAATGTCCTTTAAAAAAATCGATTTTTTAAAAAGTATGGCGAGTATTTTTTAAAATTATAAAGGAATAAAAAATTTTTTCTTGCTTTTCTACTAATTATCTGCATATTTTTAATATAGATATTTTGGAAGCAAAGAAAATGTAGCTCCTTAAAAATTACTTCCAATGTTTTATCAATTTTAAATATTCTCTCATATAATGTAATTTTGTATAATAAAAAAATTGCGCTTGAGTTTTGTTAATCTAAACTTAAACTCAATTCCAATATTCGTATCGGTATCGGAATCGGTATCGGCGATATTTATTTTTAAATATCGGTATCGGTATCGGATCGGCAAAACGGCGTATCGTTACATCCCTATACAAAACCTCCGAAAATAGCGTTACGTAATATGTGAATATGCCCTAACTACAAGATAATTTTTTAACCAAAGAAATTTTTTTCAATCCAATAAGGTCTATAAGGGCACAAACAATTGTTGGAATAGGACGAGAAGCAGAGAAATGAGAAGCCTTGAAAATACTTACATGCACTTAATTTCTCTGTTTCTGAGCAATATGGGAAGCTTATTTTCCTAAATTACATCAGAAGACTCCTCTGTACCATCATAGGAAATTTTATACTGATCCGAGAACTATCAGGTTACGAATGCTTGATAAATTTCCAAAATAATTTTATTCTATCCCACTGGCATTGTTCTTATTTAGCGTTGTACGCGGGCTGATTAGATTTTGTTTTTTAAACGTCATTTTAAGTAACGAAATCAGATAAGATTTTAACGCAAAGCAGTCCAAGAAACATAATGAAACAAACAATCTCTATAGTAAACGTTAGTTAGAGAAAAGACTACATAAAATATTATGTGTGATGATAAATATAGTATTTTCTCAACTTCCCGCAAACAAAACAAACTAAAAAATATTCACTAAGAAACGCTTGTTAAAATAAAAATGTCCAAGCATTGAGGTGAAAATTTTTGAATATTGCAAGTAGTGAGTACGCAATGAGAAAAATTTTCGTGTCGCAAGAATCGAGGTATGCAAAAAGCGAGTAGGTGTAATAATCGAGTTACTACTGTTATGCATAGTGAATTTGCAAAAAAAAAAACAAAGATATATTTTAAAGGACAATAATATTGAAGCGAATAATTTGTGTAATCGCACACGTACTCTCCCTTTACAATAAGGATATTTTCCTTCCAACAACAACAACAACAATAAATAAATAAGTCATACGCTGCATAAAATTCAACAAAATAAAAAAAGAAACCAATCTACTCAGAAGGAGAGCGAATTATTGAGAATAAAAACAACAGCACATGGCAGAAATATATGTGTTAGTTTGATAAGCAAAATAGCTGTTTTCAATGAAACGTTATGATAATGAAACATTATGATAATGAAACATTAAAGAAATAAATCCAAATATAACCAAATAAGAAAATATAGAGGAAATTCAATAAAAAGGAATTTTCTTTAAACAAAACTAAAACCCCGTAATAAAGAAAAAATATTGTTAAATGAGAGAATCTTCCCAACAAGCGGCTTTTTCCAACTAAATACACACAAAAGATAAATGATAAGAATATGGATTAAAAAAAAAAGAAAATAAGAGATTATGTCCTTTGTGAAAACAACAACAAGAATTTAGCCACAGAATCTTAACCTCAAAAATTTTCTTATCAGTGGGATATGATGAATGAAATCAATGTTGTAAAATAAGAGGAAAATTAGAAATGCCAGTCTCAAAAGCAAATTTATAAAATACCTATATACATAATATGTATGTATGTAATTATGTGTGAATATTTGTATGTATGTATATGATTGAATTAAACAAACAACACAAAAGCGAGGGAGTCCAAGAACAGGAAATAAAAACGAAAATAAATTTGTGGATGTGAAAGATAGATAAGAGTTGAAAAAGGAAACTTATACACCTAATTAAATAAAAAATGCGGTAAACTGAAGGAAATTTCAGAACCACATTTATTTGAAAGTATTTAACTGAAAGTTCATACAAAATACTTAAACAATTTTCGTTTATGATACTCAAAATAATAACCACGTTTTGAAAAGTGAAAAGACATTACAAAGATAGTAGACGTATAACAATCTGACTTTCTGATCTGAAAAAAATGATTTAGTTAAAAACAAGTATCTAATAGTTCAATATTTGACTGTGGCGAATCCTATATCGCTCATTTACTTAAAGAACGTCATAACTAAGAAAATGAAATTTTTGAGTTTAATAATGTAGAATTATTCGCCATATCGTTCTTTATATTGTGTAAAAATTCCGTTGAAATATCTGATATATTCACCTCTTGAGAGAAAAATAGAATTTTATTTTTCCATTAGTTTGTATGTAAATTGAAAATTTTTAAAGTCGTTTTCTGTCAAACTAAATTTTTTGCGTTATGACGCTGTTTCAGTAAATGGGCGGTATACTCGTCACCATTGTAGACAAGCAAAGTTATGTAAAAGACTTCTTTAAATAACTTCAGATTTGAAAAAGAACGGATTTATGCAGAAATACTTAACGCTGTCTTGGTGTAATATTATTTCGTTTATCCATTTCAAACATAAAATTTTAATAACACAAGCCTGCGAAATAATATTTTTTATTTTTTTTTCTCAAACTGTAATTATTTGTTGTGATTGTCTTAAAAGTAATGGGAAACGATATTGATATGATTCATAGCAGGTCACATTTACTAGATAACGGTACATATGTGCTCTTCGATGTATACTTCTCTTTCAAGCGCCACACAGAGTCAAAGGCTGGTTCGATAAAAATGCTGGAGCTATATTGGATCGAAGTTAAGATTTTATGATATTTTTTTAACGTTTTTCACCCAATTTTTGTAATTTAGAAAGCAATTTTGTATCACAAATAATAAAAAAAAAATCCTTAGTTTTGTACTTTTATTGAATAGTTCATTCGACTACGAAAATTTGAAGCCATAATGAACCAAAATCGGATGAAAACTAAAAATGCTATAATGAAAACGGGAAAACACAATTTTCTTGTTCACTAATGCATCAGTTGCTTCAAAAGGTTGCCACAAGATGGCGCTAATGAAACAATTGTTAGAAAATTGCAAAAAATTTGCAGAACCGTTGGCGAAGTAAAAGAACTAATAAAATGGCTACATAGCTTAAGCAACTCGATGCCTCTACTTGACAGCAGAGGGTCATGCAACGCTGCTCTACATAAAAACGCGCAATAACAGTGTTGTAAATGAATTAAGCTTTCTATCTCTCTCCCACTTCACCACCTGTTCTCTCCACGCTATCCCTTTCGAAGGAAGCACATTAGTTAATTAACTGGTAGGCATTAATTGGCTGGTTGTGTTACTTCTCTTAAAAAAAATAAATAAATAAATAAATAAATAAATTTCTTTAACAAAATTGTAGAACAATGCAAAGTAATATTTTCAAATTTGGAGTGTTAAATTGGCAAATTTCTTGAGTAACTGAAAAGAACGATAATTTTTTGGATTGCTAAAATATAAAAAAAGTAGTCGAACAACAAATATTGTTTGTCGAGCGCCCAAAAATTCATTTCCAACAATAAAAAAGTTCTTTTTCGCAAAAAGTCGATTTTATAATAGAGTAATTTAAAAAATTTCGATAGAACACTGAAGATGGTACATAGCCGAAACCGGTCTGTTTACCAACCGAATTTGGCGTGGGATGACGGAAAATCGTTCCAAATTGAAAACAATAATTGACACAGTAGTATTCGTAATGCTGACGGCAAACATACTAGAACAAAGATTAACAAAAAAGATTAACATAATACATAAAGAAAAATAGTGAATATCAGTAACCATCAAATGAAAAGTTGAAAAACAACTCTAAGTGATGAAACAGAACAGAAGACTGTAACGACAACCGAAAACCAGCCAGAGAGCAACAAAGTCCATAATAAAAACGATAACCGAAGTGACAAATTTGTCATTATTTTTATTAGAATTTTTCCATTTCGTTTTATTTTTATTTTTCTTCGTGAGAGTGTGGCTTTAAAAACAAAAGCAAATTAAAATATGTTCTAAAAATAAAATAAATTCTATTTCAAAAATGTTACAGTCCACATATTTAAAATGGTAATTTGTATGGAAAACACGTTGCGCCGGATTTCTGTATCATCATTAAGAGTGACTCAGCATAAATTGATTAAAAGTAAATGATATTCAGCTACTTGACTGCAAACTATCGTCATTGGTTGTGTCGTCTAAGCAGAAAAAACTCCGATAAGAAGACTGGGTGGTCCGAAACAGGTAAGCTCAACATTCCGTGCGGTAAAATTTTTCTTTGGCCCCTGCAAAATTTTATGGACCACGTGGTCCATTTTAGTTGAAGTGGACTGTTACAACATGGTCCTATGTAATGCAGTCATTGACCATGTCATTTACAAAGAAGAGTTTTTATTTAAGCAACAAGTGTTCGCGTTTTAACGATTACAAATTGTATATGCAAACGTTAAAACACGAACACTTAAGTGCTCCATCAAGTAGTGACATAGAGTAGTTTCAAAACTAGCCTCATCTAGGTGATTCATGGAGTAATTACATAGGGGCAGTTTTTTGGGTAGTCCGATGTAATAGAAAGATGGACTACATGGTCCAGTCCTAGGACATTGCAATGTTAAATGGACCACTTTTTTCATACATTTGTAACCAGTTGTAACTAGTACTGATCCTTTGTGGAGTACTCTATATACGTGTGTATGGAGTAGTCGAATTTTTTGCAGGGTCTACATGATTTACAATTTTCTCTCTAAATAAATATATAATTTAAAAAACACACACACACATACGTACTACTTAAGCCAATTTTTGTTTTTCTGCAGAAACACCCAAGGTCTTAGCAGGAATCGAACCTGCGACCTGCCGATTTACAGTCTAGCACACCATTCACTACACTACGAAGATACCTAGAATAACTAAATTTTTTTGTATTTGCGAGTTCTTACTGAAAATGGCTTTAGATAATGGGTGATTGGATCGTTCAGGATCACGAACTATAGCAACAGAATAAAATAAAATCAATAATTGATTATACACAAACAGCTGATTTATGCGGCCGTATACGTGAAATATTGGATTCAACTTATTGTGAGACATTGGTAGAGACAGATATTGTTGGTTAAATGAAATATTGGAGTAAATATTCATAAGTGCCCGCCACTATGCAGATGGATCTAAGTTCACGATCAGCTCGCGAACAAAGTTGAGGGTGTCAGCTCCGCCACGCGACTGGAGCGTACTCTTAAAGAATATAAAATAAAATTTACAGATATGCACATTCCTCGAGGAGTTGGAGGGGGATAATTTGCGATATCAAATATGCACATATACACCACCTTATTAAAGGGTTGTAGAGAGGCAGGGTGGGGGGGGGGGGTGGGGATTTCCGATTTCTTAATTTTTTCGTAGTCTACACACAGAACTTCAGTTATCGAAAATTTCAAGAAGCACAATTTTTATATAAATCTTTTACAGATATGCATCCTATTTACTAGGGGTTGGATGAAGAGAGCTTCTGATTACTTAATTTTTAGCTCGCTGATATGATATTTGTAGTCCTTATACAAACATAATTTCAATCTTTTAGGACTTCACGAAGTTCCTTTTCTTTATGTACAGGCTATACAAATATGCACAAACTTTACGAAGAGTTGGAGGGGAATATTTTCAATTTTGTAATTTTGCCGTGGTTTATGTGGACTTGCTAGCCTACATACCAAATTTCAGTCTACAGGGACTTTAGAAAGTAACCTGGGGTTTTTAATTCATAATTTTACTTATGGTTAGTTGGTTAGTTCGATTACGAGACTGCCTACATTCAAGTAGAATTAATAAGATTCCGTTTTGACAGGCCATTCCACTCGTTAGTAGCAACATATCCAAGTCCGAATCCAGATGTCGCATCCGGCAGTAGGTACTAGCTCCAACCCGTCGCATTGGGATGCCTGAACAGGTCACCTAGACCAATCTCTGGTAGCTTAGATAGGTCGCCGATTATGTTGTTGCCCAAGACTTTGTGCCTCGAGAGGTGCAACGACGGTCACTCGCAAAGAAAGTGGAAAACTATTTCTTCTTTACTCTGATCCCGGCAAGTACGGCAGAACGTATTGTAGGAAAGGCGTATCTTGCTAGTATGTCTACCGAACGCTAGGTAGTTAGTTGTGTTGTGCGCTTATCGTTGAAACAAGACCACATCTTCCTAGCTACTTTACACGTGCTCAACTTGAGGTTTTTGCCGATAATGTTTGAAAATATAGTTTCTAATAATTCTAAACGGCATGGCAGTGAAGTCCTCCATAGCAGAGCCAGCCCCAGCCAGGTCATTCACCCATTCGTTGCCATAGAACTTGCTGTGTGTGGGAACCCATACGAGTGTAACGTCAGTCTAACCACCTGCTCTGGATAGCAGATCCTTGCACTGGCTTAATAAATTAGAAAAAGTAGTATGCGACCTTAGAGACAGAAGTGCCGCCTGACTGTCGACGTATATGCTGACTTTCCTTGTACACTCCTGTCAACCAACAAGCTGCCCGCCTCCCTTTAGGCAATATTTCAGCCTGAAATACGCTGGCTTCATCAGGAAGTTGGAAGAAGTATCTTACCCCAAGAACATTCGAGGACACTCCAGAGCCCCCACCACAGAACATTCTTGATCCATCAGTATACAATCTGAAGTTTAAGTCTTTTCCTATGTTAACTCCCTTCCACTCCCGTCTGGATGGAATAAGAACTTTCAAAGTGCTATCAAAGTCAAAGTGAGGTACCACGTAATCGGAGGGTTTCCTCAGTGTCGGTGGTAGTAGATCTAAGATTCTAAGATTCTGGCACGGCCATAATCCTTGATCTCTACCTCCCAGCTGCCGCTAGTCTTGCCTCACTGCTCGAGGTTACAAACAATACATAAAGGTCAATCGGAATTAAGTTTAGTATAGCATTCAGAGCCTCTGAAAGACTAGTATGTAAACAGTCCGTAATCCCAATGCAAACAGATTTCTGTACTCTGTATATCTTAGTTGTGGTGGACCACCATACTACCGATCGCTAAGTCAATATGGGACGTACAATTGCTGCATACATCTGTTTAAGCATGTTAAGGCTTAGGCCCCATTTGAAACCAAACATCAACCTCGATAGTTTAGGTTTCAGGATAACTCCTAGATATTTTGCGCTGTCCGCTAGGGACAGCACGTAATTCTGCAGCCAAAGGAGTCTAAAGCACTGAACTTTGATGTTTGTAGTAAATAGTACCAGTTCCGTTTTGTTTGGGTTCACTCCTAGACCACAGTCTTTAGCCCATTTGCTGAGTGTGTCCAAGGCACATAGAGTAAACTCCAATAACTTGTTGGGTGGTAAAGGAGGATTAATTTTGAGGCATTATTAGTATAACGAATGATTCGGAATGAACAACATAAATAAAAAGGTTTATCCGTGTCAGTAGTTTTAAGCACCAAAAAGAAGAAAGATAACTTATGAATAATTTTAAGCGTTATTAGGACGAAAACAAAATAGTATCCATCTGAGAATATTAATTTTCCTTACGAAAATTACCGCCTATCCATAATTGCAATATCCAAAATCAATTATTTACAATTAGAATTTCTGTCCTTTTTTCCAGTTTTTACAAACTGCGAAACCCTTTTGGCCCGTTTAGAGGGCTGCAAAGTGTATTCCAATGTATTCGTAGAAAGTACTTGTATGAATTTCGTGTGTGCTATTGTGTGTTTATGTGTGTGTTATTATATATATACTTATGTATACATGCATGTATATGTTTGTACATACACACGATCAAATATACATATCGTCATATAAAATGCAAAAGGGCGAATCTACATTTTTAAAACATTTTAATAAAATGTATAAAACTGAATAAAAAGCAAACTATTGTGATTATAAAAATTAATTTTTCATCACAGTATCATTAATTCAGACTTTATTAATGATACTACCCAGAAAAAATAGGTTTTATAATCACAATAGTTTGCATTTCATTAAGTTTTTTATATCCTCTGAAAATTTAAAAAAAAAAGTAGATAGGCCCTTTTGCATTTTATATGACGATATATGCATACATATATACACACATATGTATATACAAAAAACATACATGCATACACACAAACATACATACGAATACTTTCGAGTATATTCGAGCAGTCCTCTATTTTAAAGACTCTAGTCTGGCACACTATCCACTCGGGCGCTGCACATGCAACGTAAAATTTTTTTAATCTATTAAGAACAGCTAAGCCAGATAGCCAAGAAATAAAACGGGAAATTAATTTGTTTCGACAACCAATTGGACAATATGTTTCCGCCTAAGTTTTAATAGGACGGTTTTCAATCTTATTCCTTAAACTATTTCACCGATATTAATTTCGTTACATCGAATCAATCACAAGCATATTTAATACACTTGTGTCAGGGCTTTTCTCAATCCCCTCCTATATTGCGATTTTTAATGTTCTGTGATGGCTAAACCTGACCTTGGTGAGGGTTTCACTAGTTTCGGGAGCAGTAGGCAAGAAATTTTCTGGAAAATTTATTGAGAATGGCGACATAAGGTTTTTATAGCGAACATGAGATGTAATTGAACATGAAAAAAAATTCAGCGTACGGAAACATTAAATTTTTAGAAAAATTTAAGTTATTATTTTTAGAGGGTTATTTAAAAGAAAATTTTTAAATAAATACACACGTATAGAAATAACAATAACTATATAAAAATATGTACTGTATAGAAAATGTTCTTTTAAGGTTCTTTCTATCGGTAAAATATTTATGCATGTTAATACTAAAAAACTTCCGGAATAGGGAAATGATAAATGGCTATGGAGTGCCATAACAAAACCCATACAAAGACATCAGGAAATCCTTATAAAAAAATATCACAAATATTTTCTTACATTTGTATACATGTATATACCTATAGATATATGAAATCAGGATAAAGAAAACCCTAAAATAAATACACAAAACTGATACAATTGGAAATTCAAAAGCTATAAAAAGACCGGAGAACAAGTGATAAAGCAAAACTTTTACACCCTAAAAGAAGAGTTTGTAAAATCAGAGAGTGTTTTTAAAAAATAAAAAACAAAAGAAATTCACCCCAAAACAGAAACACAGAAAACGGAACGCTTTACTAACAATAGCGGCAAAAGAATTATTTTTGGCAAATTGCCTAAAATTTTTAGGAAAATACAGGCTACGAACAACTTAAACAAAAAAGTTTATTCCAAACTTATACGAGGGGGGTACGAAAACCAGCTGTCCTGTTGTCTTATTAAGTATATCGATTCCAAATGGATATCACTCGAATTTGTGTACCTTACATATTTGGCCAATTCACAAGCTGTTGTATGTGTTGTAGATCGTACAAATGTTGTTGGTAATTTCCAAATAAACATTTGTTTAGAAACATGTTTATGTGGAAATTACCAACAACATTTATACGATCTACGACACATACAACAGGTTGTGAATTGAGCAATTGTGTTTGGAAAATGTTTTCTTTCAGATCAAAATACATAATTACAATGATAATGCATTATGTTTGTTGGTGGCAAAACTAAATATAGTCCGTAGGAGATGTTAGAGTTATCACCACGTCCAGTCCACAACTTCTCAAAAATACAGTTACTGGAAATTTTACCGTAACCGTTGAAAAAATTCTATGATTTCCGAAGAAGGAAACGAAAGGAAGCCCTTATGTAAGCACTTTTTTCGATTTGTGGGTTACATCTCTCGCCTGCAGGAAGCATGTTGTTCTGTAAATACTTTCAAATCGCTAACAAGGAATTTATTTCTTAAATTATTGTACTTCCAAGTAAAAACTCTCCATATAAACATCATCCTTCTGGCATATGGACCGAGGATTTCTTCCAGTTCTACGCTACACTTAATCTTATGCACCCAAAACCAAAAATACTCTGAGAAGGTGGAAATATAACGACAGAAGCTACCTTTTTTTCTAGCATTGGCTGGACTTAATTAGAAGCAATTTTAGATTAAAATTTGAATACTGTTAGTGCAATTTAGGATGAAGATACAATAAATAACAAATGCGAAAAAATAAACCACACCAAAAAGAAATTTTGAGTGAATGTAATGATAGCTCATGTAACGGCTTAATCTGCCGGCTCAACCAAAAACTTCTTTAAAAAGTTTTCGTAAATGACCTGTCTTCACTGCGTTGGATTCGTGTTTTGAATCCTTGAGGATCCTAAACCGATAGCAGCCTTCATTCATCGACAAGGTCTTCTTGTGTGATAATTTTCGGCGGACTTAGTTCTTACCACTAACGCAGAGAACAAATGTCTGACTGGTTATGGTAAGATTTTTCGGACGTATAAGAAACCACTACGTAAAACAAAACTCGCTGGCACAGAGTGTTAGATCAATGGCTAGGATCCTGCTAGTGGCCAGTCCAGGCCTCACCCAACCAAATCTGTCCCTAAGGGCTGTTACTGTTCAGTGGATTATCATCAGTAATGTGCAATGGCCGGGAAGGACAGGAGCAGATCTTCGCTGTAGACTTCTGGCTAGCTGTTACATATTCATTTGGTTCTGGTAGTCTGTTCAAAGTAATCTGTTGGTTTGCTAAAATGTAAGATAGCTGTATTATTTCAGCATGGTGTTTATACATGGCCTGTTACATCCATGAACAAAAAAGTGCCCTCTGTATGATCCTGACAACTCAAATCTGCTAAGGAGTATAAAATTCTCAAAGTCTTCTATAAACATATTTGGCAAAATTAGAATTCGGATTGTAAGCATGATAAAGCTGCAATTTTTATCTTTGATGAATTTCAAGATTCCATCATAAACACTGACTGACTGTCCTATTCATATAAAATAAAATAGGTCTAAAATTTTTTTAAAACAAAATTTCCATACAAATTTTTCTTAAAATTCATTCCAAATCCATTTTAATTCTTTATGAATACGGCAGTGAGTCACTTGCAGATTACCAGCGGAAGCATATTGAGACGTAGGCGTTTGAAAAATAGTGAAAACCTTCTGGAACTTATGCTATCAGATCAGGGCTCAAATCGTCACATCCGTGATCGTATCGGCAATCGTACAAAAATGAATTCCGTGACACGTCAATCGTATAAACTGTATGGGATTACAGTACGTTCACGTATGTCATAATCCGAAAATGGCGTTTTTACGTGACGAGTTGTACGTTCACGGATGTGACGATTTGAGCCCAGATAATTTTGGGACTTCCTCGCTATAATAAAGAAATATGCAACATAAAAGAGAGATATTATGATGGAAATGAAACGAGCGGCTTGAGAACTTTTGCAAATTTAATACACCACTACGAGAGTAATATAAAAAGAGTAAGAGAAAATTAGGTGTATTTTTAGTGGGAAAAAAACACATGCTTAACCATCGAAAATTCAATACAAAGCAATACAATTGACAAATAAACATAAACAGTAGAGCAAGGAAACAGCAAAACAAAAGAAAAACAATATAATCCAAATGACAGCAACTCCAACTGCAGTCATAGACCCCATGATGGAACAACTACAGCTATAAACAATATAACGGTAAAAGAAAATAAACGTGTATGTATGTATATGTATACATATGGATGCGAGCGTTTGTGTAAATTTTCTGGTCAACATTTACATGTATATGAAGGAAAAAGTAGCAAAATGTAAGAGTGGTGAACACAAAATAAGGGAGGTTTGGAGACAGCTCTCTAAACATAAAAGTTTTCCAAGCTGTTGTATATTGCATGTACTTAATATATGTATGAATGATTGCAAAAAGCACTCACTTGACTACTTCTTTTACATATGTACATGTATTCCATGTTTGCTTGAATATATGTAGGTTTTTTCATATTTTTCTTTTATTGTTTATTATTATTTTAAACAATAAAACATGATTCAAAATAATCTTCTGTATACAAGACAAAATAACAAAAATATATAAAGAAAAATAAGTATAATGTGAAGTATGTAACTAAATAGTATGTAAAGAAAAGTACATAAAAAGGAGCCCGCACTCGTAAATAAATCGCCAAACATAAAATAAAGAACCCGCAGGGGTTTTTTTTTTCTTAAAGAATAATTTATTAAAGTTCATGAAAAGAATAAAGAAAGCAGCAGCAGCACAATACGTATCCATTGAATAGAAAGAAAATAGAATCGATAATGTAAAGAAATATAAGTCAGTGATAAATTGAAAAACTCACAATTATTTTAAGAAGCGTTTTATTGTTTAGAATTGATAAAACGAAACAAATCGAGATTAACACGATGGCATTTTTCATGGAACTTTTTTGATTTGGTTGCACTGGGCAACAGTGATTTTTTTTCACAAGATATATTAGTAGGGCAAGCAAATACATGCATACATTACATATGCTTTTAAAAATTGTTTTATGGTGATAGAAAATGCTCGAAATTGAACTTAAAATGAACGGGAAGCTCTAAGGGTCCATTCACATATTACGTAACGCTCCAAAGGGGGGGGGGGCTTAAAAATCTGTTACGAATTACATACTTTATACTAAAAAAAATTTTAAAAAGCGTAACGAAGGGGGGGGGGGGGGGGGATAAAACCGCCTAAAATAGCGTTACGTAATATGTGAATGGGTCCTAAGCAAGCTCAATCGTTTTCGAACTAAAGAATAAAATGTACAAGTTACTTAACCAATTTCAGCGACATCTGGTGCAGAAAATCATTTCTTTCGTGACATTAATTTAGTTTGCTATCTACACACAGGGAAGAGTTGCAATTTAAAAATAAAAGCACGTCATATTAATTCAATAATTTGCAATTTAATAGAAAAATATATTGAAATGCAATATGAAGTCAATAATTTTCATCTTTGAGTTAATATAGTTTCCATTTATTAAGTGGGGTATATTGAAACAACATTGTTTCAAAGTTGAAACATATTATTTCATGATTTTTATTTCATCAATTTCTAAATTAAGTTGAAATTTATATTGCAAAATATTGAATTAATAAAAAATATTTTATATTCTCTATGGCAACATTTTATATTAATATGGAAACCATAAGAATTCAATAATAATTCATTTAAAAAAAACTTTGTTTTTATATTGTTTCTATATATAAATAGTGCACCTTTAAATTAATATTGTTCAATATTGAAATAAAAATGTTCAATATGACTAGACTTTCGTTAATGTTTCTTATTGAATGAATATGGTTTTAATTGGTTTTAAAATATCTTTTCTCTGGGTGTATTCTTTCAATTTTGTCTTAGGGATTTCGGTTTTTACTTGGGCACTTATCTGACCCATATGGATCCAACATTTCTCAAATATACTACATACTTACATGGGAGTGTGCTAACGCGATGACGTGTAAGACTAAGGTCGAACTGCAAGAAAGTCATGGGTAATGAAGCAGTATAGCAGTGGTTAGCGCGTTGAATGCCTACCAAGTGTCCCGAGCTTAAATTAATGCTGGGTTAGCCAACTAACTACAACACAAAATTTTCTAATGCCTATGCGAATGCAAATCATGTAAGTAAAATAACACTATACAACAATTTCGAACTTTTTCAAAATTACGCGGTTCTTTAAACCAATTCTGGTAGACGAGACTAAAAAAATAGAAGTGTGTCGTCGTTTTGCAAGATCACATCGGAATTTTATTTTAGGGGGGTTAAAGTTTCTCCCCCTTTTGGTCAGGTCGTGTAGCTTATCGGTACATGAAACTTCATGTTCTTTACATCAGCAACTTTGTAGAAAATAATAGGGCAAAATTTTTTTGAACATTTTAACCCTCTGACTCTTCGTTTTATGGGTATTTTTGTACATTTCTTAAAAAAGGGGCAAAAACCAAAAAACCTCCCCTTCAGCGGCGATATAGTGGAAAACAATTTTGCACAAAAATGTTCTTCGTGGTCTCGTACATAAAAAAGTTGTAGACATTTTATACCTTAAGCGAAAGGCTTACAAGATTTTCTATGCGGAGTACGAATTATGCATAAGTACGAAATTAAACCTTAAACACATTTTAAGTTTGGAATGATTTCTAGCCTCCGAGCTGAGACTAGAGCTTGAGTGTGTTTAAAGATATATTCAGCCACGTCACAGATTCCATTTTGATTCCGTAGTTGTCATTCCGAAAAAGTTAATTTTTGATGCTTTAGATTCCGTTTATTTTGTATTTCGATTTTATAATAATAATGTTCTTATACCTTGAGGCGTTTGTTGTTAAAAACAAATCTCACATGGAAAGCATACGACCAAATATTTATTTGACGCTCCTAAAAGTATGCACGTTTTTAAGTATTTAGTGCAAATGAAGTTAGCAGAAAAGTGTTTGTCAATTCCGCTTTGAAATTTAAAAGCGGTTTGATTACGAAGAAAATTTTAGTTTTTCGTTTTCTGAAGAAGCATCTTACGGAATTGAAATCACTTACGAACGGAATGGTGCTGAATATTTTATGGCGAATATTTTTGTAGAGCATTTCACCCCCTACATCACTGCTGAAGGGGAGTTTTTGCCCATTTTTTCAGAAATGTACAAAAAGACCCATCAAGCAAAGAGTTAGAGGACTAAAATGTTGCAGAAAAATTTTCTCTTGGTGTTTTACATAAAAGTGCTGAATACATCTTATACCTTAAATGTAAGACTTACAAGATTTTCTATGCTGGGTATTAATTGTGAACAAGTATGAAGTTAGCCCTTAAACATAGTTTAAGTTTTCAAGTTGTATCTCTGCAGGATTAACAGTTTCACTTACTCAAAATTATTTATATAACTCTAATATTACAGTTTTATATCTAAGATATCCTTAATAAAATTACGTCATATAATATTACCGTTACTTATTAAAATGGACTTGGTGTTCTTTACCCCCAAAGGGTTTTGAGCGGTACTACTGTCCGCTGAAACATTGGAATTTCACCTATCGATAGAAGGAGAAATGCAGTATATATAAAAAAACGAGTTTGGGAGGAAAATGTGGCTTGGTGTATTTGACCTCCCACATACAGGGTTATAATATTGTGTTTAGTAGAGACTAAAAAGCTCTGACTTGGTCATCAGACAATACAAGTTTAATACTCAATTTTTAAAAATGTTTTTTAAATTGAACTTTATATTCAGTTCATAGCATTTAAAACAAAGTTCTTAAACTGAGCGAAAACGTTTGGGGAAAAAATCATGTTTGATGAAAACATTCCTTGCATATATGTAAGCACGTACATACATACATATGTGAGTACCTTTTTTTCTGTGAGGTTTTTTATAAAAATATTAATCACACCATTTCACTATAGGAAATTTTATCGCTTTTTGCGGCCCTTATTAATAGCAGCCAAACGGCAAACATCGATTTAAATAATTTTTTGGATTCGAGATTTGGAAGCCTCCTTTTTAACGTCCTAAAAAAATGTTATCACTTTTATCACACGAAGAAATTTTATTTATCACTCATGCTCACGAATTCTCAATTACGTTTTCAATAGAATCAGAACAAAAAATTGATTTTCGACTTCTTCCGCATACGGTAAACATTTTCCCTAAAAGAATTCGTTTTTTAAAAACGTCGCAAATGATCGCATCTTATATATTTTAATTTCGGAAGACAATTAATTATCCTAGACGACTGTGATGGTGTTATGGCTATCACCTGCTATCATTTTTTGGAAGTCCAAATGAAAAAGATTTCGTAGTTCGTTCTATTAGTTTACCTTAAGGTCATTTCAATTATTTTGATGTAATCGATCTAATACACGAATTCACCAAAATTCTATTATACATCAAGCTACTATTCGCTTTCGGCATTAGGTAGTATGAATAGAAAAAAGTATTTGCTTTTTACTTGAAATTTTCTTTTAAAGACTAGTACGCAGTTCTGCCTGAATTTCAGGCTTCCATAAGAAGTATGTGTAAAAAAACAAACTTAAATTAAGGTTTGAAAAATGTTTAGGCAACTTTCTGTTTGGTAGTACGCAGCTGTAAAGAAAAATCAACATATTTTTTGTTTAAAATAGGGATGGCATATCAATTATTGTAGACTTTTTCCGTCAACTAAAACAAAAATTAATATTCAGACAATTGCTTGCGCAAGAAATGTTTGATATTTAGCGTTTTTGTTATCTTTGAAATAATTTTTCATATATTATACGTTGTAATATATATAAAAATAAGTGAATTGACGTGAATAAAAACAAATTTATCTACACAACAATTATTCCGCGTAGAAATAAATACAAAATCTTAAACCTGAAATTCAGGCGGATCTACACAATAGGCTTAAAACACAAAATTCTGGAAATTATTGAATATAAAACTAATCATTTTAGGTTTTAAGACCAATTTTTAAGTCAAAAGCGAAAATTTTTTTTATTCATACTACTATAGGTACCGTACATACATACATATGTAAGTACTTCCTTCTTTCTGTGAGGTTTTTTCATAAAAATTTTAATCACACCATTGCACTATTTATCCCTTTTTTGGCTATTATCAATTACAACCAAACGGCAACATCGATTTAAATATTTTTTTTTATTTGACCTTTGGAAGCCTCCCTTTTAGCGTCCTTAACATTTTATATCACTTAATGTCACGAAGAAATTTTTTATCACTCACGCTCACGCCTTCTCACGAGTGACAGTTAAGTTTTAAATAGGATTAAAACAAAAAATAGATTTTCGATTTCTTCCAAAGGAGTGATTCCTCGTAAAACGGCCCTGTGCAAGGAAAAAATAATTTTCTCATTTTTAATTAAAAATCTCTCAATTGATGTTTTTTGTAGAATGACAATTATAGAAAAAAATATATATACTATTTAACATTTTTTTAATCAATTTGAGCAGCGTGACCGTTTTGCCACTAAATTGGCAATTTGCCACTTTTTCAACTGTATTGCCACTTTTAGTGCCCCTTTTTTAAAATGACCTAAATCTGCCACCTTTTGTAATATTCAGGTATGTGATGGAAATCGATTTTGAAAACGAAGCACTTTCGAAAGTCTCTTTTAAAGCACTTTTCATCAAATTTTTATAATTTTTTTGATACAACTCTTTTGTAATAACGAAATATTTTTATAAAATATGTGATAAAATTGTTTTTAATAAAGAAATATTATTAAAAATCACCTTTCAAAATTGGTTCGTTTTCGAAATCGATTTCCATCACATACCTGATTATGCCCCTTTTTGCCCCTTTTGTTATGAAGTGATACTTTTTGATTTAATATGAGTTTTTTACGGTACTAAACTATTTTTATAAAAAAAATCTTAATACAAAAATGTGTTTTTAAGTCCATTATTTGTATTCTTATGAAAAAAAAAACTATTTTGAAATAGAAAATTAAGTTACGAGTTTTAGTCGACTGTATCCAAAGAAATTTAATTATTTTAAATTAAAATCGAACTCAAGCCAAAATAATTAAAAATAGGTGAACATGCTAAATAAAACACAGATAGTGAAGTTTCGAACATTTAGAAAAAGTTCATTAATAATAGGTACGACTCGCCACGACAAAATCTGTTAATTGAGCTTACTAAAATGAGTAGGATTTTCGCTAGGATGTTGTTGCTGCCGTCGCTGGTAGTGTAGTTAAAGGGCTCTGATGAGAAGACTGTGGTGGTCTCGAAACATCTGATGTCAGCTTTGAATGTTCAATATTTACATGCTTTAGAATTTCTTTCTTAAATAAAAAATAATTTGATCGAAAGATTAAATTGAAAACAAACTTAACCCAAACTAATTAAATACCTTTGGATAGAAACCATCAGTTCGATAAAAAATTCATAACTCAATTATCAAAATAGTTAAATTTCTTGGATTTTGGAATAGTTTAAGAGTTCGGATCTATAGATATTCATTATTGTACTAAAATTATTTGAAACTAGCACCCTGATTCACTAGCACGAACAAGTACGTCTTGTTAAAAATTTGTATGAAAAGCACGCGGTATTAAATATTTTAAAAGTGATTTTTATGCAAATTTTTGAGTGAACGTTAGATTTAGTTTTACTAAATCAACCCCTAAGACAAAAGTAATATTAACGTTTTGAAATGAAATATTTACGCAATTTGAAGAATTGGTTCGGCGAATATTTATAATGAAACTAATAAGCCGCTTCTCTTACATATATTTTTGGTTTTCGTAAATAATCACGCATTTTACAAAATATATTGTTTGTAGAATATTCAAGAAAGATTTTATTTAAAAGCGTGCTAATTTTTTTACATTTACATGAATATTAGTGCTATAACTTTAAAAACACTAAAAGTGTGTGAAATGGCAACATTTCATATAAGAGCAAAACTTATTTTTGACCAATATCAACAAAGGGAGAAGACTGAATTCCTAAGTATTTTTTTAAGTTTGCTCCCTCAGAACTCTGCCATTTATAGGCCATATTGGTCCACTATTTAATATTTTTACATTGAACTTGTTATCTGGCTGACAGACAGTCTCTTTGTTTTAGAGTCAGGTATAACCACGCATGTATGCACGTGTTGCTTAAATAACTCGCTAGAAAGTGGCTCTTCGTTGGTGCAGAAAACTTTCTTTTGTAGATAGAAAAAACATCAAAATTTATTCATATTATTTCAAAAGCATTATATGCCATATTAGTTCATTAAATACTAAAATTTGGTTCAATTATTCCCTTTTTAAAAAAGTTGCGCCTTTTTTTCGAAAAATCCTCTTTTTGGTGCCACTTTTTTCCTCAAAATCCCCTTTTTGTGCCACTTTTTAAAAATTTTCAACGGTCACCCTGAATTTATGGCACTTTTAACAGATCATGCAAGAAACATTTTGCTCTCCCTCTTTGTATGTTTAATATTTATTTCAGATTTGCTTTTATTCCCTTTCTCATTATTAATAAAAACCGTTATCTCTGAAGATAAATTTAAAAAAATATTCAGCTAGAGTATTCTGCTGTCTATAATAGAACGGATAGCAAATAATTTTATGCCTTATTATTTTCTTATGAGTTTATCTTTATATTATTTATATTAATTAAATCAATAAAAAGTTTTATTTCTTCGATTTTTTTTAGTTTTCGTACTATGTCACACCCGTCGGTCACACCCGTCTCATTTTAAAAATGGCTTTTTTTTTATAAGAAAAATAATTTTTTGTGAAACACTAAATATTTTATACAATTAAAAACACTTTGAACGGATATCTATACCAAAATTATTGTCTACCTTATAGTCAAAATTTTGCAGAATTTATACTCAAAGTCATAATTCTTTAAAACTAAGATTTGTAAGGTCACACCCGTCGCAACTTTCCCACGACCATTCTGAGCAGAAATCGTATTCTATCAGTGTCTACTCGTTATTCAACGAGTTTAAGCTTAATGACCTTGCGATCCGCAATTTTTTTTAAGCAAAAAATTTTATATTCTTTATTTATAACAAAAAATATGAGTAAAATGGTCACACCCGGCTAAATGAAATTAATCAAATACAATAAATATTTTCCGCAGAAAAATGTGTTATTTTTAAAGTCGCAAATATTCGCAACTGAAATATTTAAACTTCGGAAGACAAGTCATTGGCCTTTTTCGGATTTTCAGCTGAAAACCCCGGGGTCTTGGAAGGAATCTAACCTGCAACTTCCCGCTTAATAGTCTAGCACACTATCCACTACACTACTGAAATTTAAACTTTTTCTCTCCATACAGTCTCTAATTTTTAACTAATTTAGAAACCGATCAAATTATTTTTATTTAAGAAAGAAATTCTAAAGCATGTAAATATTGAACATTCTAAAAAAAAATTTGGATGTACGGAAGGTTGAACTGACAGCTGTTTTGTGACGACCAAGTCTACTCATCAATAATGTGGGACTCACCAGAAGATGGCGACAGTCTGCTAATTGAGCTTAATAATATTAGTAGGATTTTCGCTACAGCGTTGTTGCCACTGTCAGTGGTAGTGTGGGTAAAGGATTCTGATGAGTAGACTTGGTGGTCACGAAACAGCTGTCAGTTCAACCTTCCGTACAGCCAAAAAATTTTCTTAGAATGTTCAATATTGACATGCTTTAGAATTTCTTTCTTAAATAAAAATAATTTGATCGAAAGACTAAATTAAAAATGAACTTAAGCCAAACTAATTAAATAACTTTGGATAAAAACCATACAGTTCGACTAAAATATTCATAACTCAATTATTAATTTAGAAACCGCATGGAAAATTTATTATAAAGTATCGGTAAAGGAACGTGTCGGAAAATGTAAGCAGGTGTGTTTAATTTGTTATGTAAAATAATTGCTAATTTTCATATCTTAAGTTTATAAGTTTTTGCCAAAAACATATAAAATTTTCTATAATGCATTGCACAGTCTGGCAGAATAAAAATATTTTGGAAATAAATCACTCATTTCTAAATGGATACTCCGATTATTATAAAACTTCATATGGATATAGCAGAGGATTATTCTGCACAGAATACTCGGGAGCGGAGCTATGAAGTCCCCAAGTAGAGAACTTCAGGCATATACAATTTTTCAACGCTTGTAATCATTCTTTTTTGTTTCTGTCTTTATTTAAAAAAAATTGTTTGCATCCTTATAGCACTTCTAAGCTTCTAAACAAATTATGTTTGGTGAAGCACTTATCTTTTATGGTTAGTGAGGTATGATACTCATTTGAAAATTAAAGTTTCTGAATTTTTCAAAACCTTTATCGATTATTTTCACGATATCGAATTTAACAACAACAAGTGACAATATCACAATTGTTTCGTTGTTAGTTAAACAAGAAAGTTTCAAATTGCTAAAAAAAATGTATTTCAATGCTCCTTCCGAGTTTTGCCCTAAAAAGCACCATCATTATTTGCTCAATAAAAAATTTTTGTGGAACATGTGCCTAAAAGATATCTTCACAGACATAATTTTAGAAAAAAGTTTTTAATTAAATTTGCCATTTTTGTGGGCCCTGGACACTTCGGAATTCGACCTATTTTGCAGCAAAGTTTCAAATTCAGCCCATATGTTTTAAAATCCCAAATGTTGGACTCAGAAGGAACTACCGCCTACAGAAACACTTATGTTTATCCATTGAATTTTTAAAGCATTTTATAGTCCTTGCATCTAGTATGGTACTTTACTACCAAAACCATAAAAAATCAATTTTTGGGATTTCTGGGAATTTCCTTGAGACATCTGAGATTTTCAGAAGAAAATCTTAGTTTTCTTCGCTTGCTTAGTTAGTATTTAGTACGTAAAATCCAATATAAATGCAAAATTCCATTCGATTTTATAGCAGCCAATTTATTTTTTTCATTTTTATTTTTTTGTGATATATATTTTTTAAGTGTTTTTCAGTGTTACAAAAGTTTAAATTTCTACGTTATAGGTATTCACTTAACTCTTTTTTGATACATAATTACACATGCACATATGTTTTCCTTCAATAAAAGGCACATAAATATACACTTTAATTTGTTTATATGGATTTGAAAAGATACGTATGTGTATTTCTATCTCATGAATCAACTTGAGAAAAAATTTAAGGTTTTAATTAAATTTGTTTTGCTTTAAGCTATTCTTTCTTTTTTTTGACAAAATAATCTTTTGTATACCGTGTAACATTTTTTTTGTTTAATTATTGTAGATACTTTTTAACGAGATATATCAATTTTTCTTGTTATATTTCTCATTTTTTTACACATTTCTTTATTCCTACAAAATATTTTTCATTTTATTATACACATTTCTATAATAGATAGCACCTTTCCAATTAAATTTTACCTTTTTCCAATTAAAACTGGCGTTTGGTTGAATTCAATAATTTTTCTTCATTTTTTTTTAATACTAAAGTAACATATTTTTATTAAACACTCACAAACACTTTCTTATTAAAGAGATTTATTTTCTGTATTTATTATTATTTTTTATCTTATTTTCTGCTTTAAAACACCCTTTAGTTTAATATAACAATAAACGCGCGCGAATCATTAATGTACGTTTTCGTTTAAACGTTTATTACGGCCTGAATCCAACTTGCGATTGAAATGGAGACAATGCAGTCAAATTTGTTTGAGCAAATTTTAAGGAGTGCTTTGTTTCACTTGTCAACTTGTTTCGCCCTCAAACAACACAGTGTGTTGAACTTGCGCATTTTCCATGTTTGGGGGTTAAAAATAAACACAACAACGATTTCTGTTCAATAAACAAAATAATATAAGAATCTCTTAATATGTCATATGTTTTTATTTATTTTTGAACATACACTCTCTATTTTATTTTGCTCTCTGTATTTATGTTTTTCCTATTTCTCCATTCTCTGCATATTTTTCTTTTAGTTGTCTTATTTTGCATAAAATCGACTTATTTTCATGAGTATAATTCATTATACTCTGCAGATATGTAAGTACATATATATGGAAGTTTTAAATTTTTCAAGTTTTACTTAACGTAACCGACTAACTAGTTCAGGACTAATAAATCTGTGCGAGATACTATTTATTTTTGGTTCAAAATATATTTAAGCCAGAAAATTTAAAAATCAGTGAACATACAATATGTAAGCCATTTTTAAATTGGCCGTTACAAACAATATGATTTTCTCGCTAGCCCGCTGCAAAACCAAATATTTTTTTAATTTTATCGTGGTGCTGCCAAATTATTACTGTTTAAATTATGAATAATACATGGGGGAGTGAATTATTGTTAAACTACATTTAAATTACAGTTTAGTTTAACTTACCCAGCGCTTAAACGTTCACTGATTTATTACTATGGATGCCAATCTCGAAATCCCGATCTCGAAAATCCCGGGGTTTGTCGAAAATATCCCTGGCAATCCCGAAATATTTAAATTACGTTTTTTAATTAAAATTCTTAAGGCTCCGTTATATCCTGTTTATGCATGGATTTTTAATTGAGACAATTTAATTTTAATTGAGAAATTAAATTTAGTGTTCCCACATAGTAAATTAGGCTTATCCAATTAGCATTTGACTTGTCAATGGTGTAGTAAGTATACAGGTGGCTGCATAAGGGCAACGAATACAACAATAAAACAAAAAACTAGATAATGTTTGTCAAAAAAATATACGTGTTTGACGTAGCTTATGCAGAAAAGTACCACAGCAAAAAAGTAATCATCTAACGTTATACTGCCATCTGTATACTTATTACAACACGGGGCTGCCACTGTATACAATTTTTGCTACTCACTGAACATACCTCACAGTAAACATACTTGTCACAAAGGGTTGCATTTCGAACTTTACTCAATTTATGGAAGATTTAACTACTAATTGCTCAATTTATTAATTGAATCCTTGAAAGTACTAAATGCTCAATTTATTAATTGAATACTTGTATGGTAAATTGAGCTCAGTTAAGACCTTAATTGCGTACATATCCTAAATTGCGCAATTAAGGCGTATGTCTGATTAGGGTATTAGCCGACCGGAACAGGATGTAGATGGAATGTAACAGTAACGTAGGACGTTTTTAATTTCTGTAGTCGTCTTTATAGAAAGTAAAAACGTATCAAATATTTTTGACATAAAGCAAACAAAAATTATAAAATCAACAAAATAGCACACATTCATAATATCTAAGAAAAAACTTTGCTTACTGGTAGGCAAAAAAGTATATGAGGATTTAATTCCTAACTACTTACAATTTGACTCGATAACTACTTATTTTTGTTTGAGAAATCCAAAAAATATGGGGTACCCCTTACAAATGGATTTACATTTTCACAGCAATTAACTAGTTACTATTTGGCTTACTTGAGGTTAAAAAATAAGTAGTCAAATAATCAAATTAAAATTAAAAAAATGTTATTGACATTATTTTATTATTATTTTATTTATATATTTAATTTTTTTATTTGTATGACCCAGCTGAGATACGAACCTGTGCTCTTTCAGATTTGACAACAAGTGCTTTCTTTACCCACTGAGCTATTATTGACTTATAAGTTTAAGCGACAAAAATTAGTTTTTATATACAAACACATGCTGACTTAAAAAGTGGTTATCTACTTATTTTATTAATACATATCAACAAATTGTAACTACTTTCAGATAATGAGAAAATACGTACTAATTTCATTAAAAACTAGGTAGTAGATCTAGTTTGAATCATAGTAATAAGATAAATAAGTAACACTCATTACTTTTTAACCCACTAAATGACAAAAGTTTTTGCTGGGATTTAATGGTTTGGATACAGGCTCAATTTTTTCCTTGTTAGTTTTTAATATGAAGTCAAATTGTAGATCTTTGCCACAATGTCCAAGAAAAGAGAAATTCCCTCAAAAATTAGGTACTCCTAGCTTTAAAATGCTCAGTTTCATGACGCCCGAAATCAAGCCCATCTTTTTACGCCAAGGCTACCAAGAAGTAGCGACAAGTTCTAGTTGTAGAACTTTCTATAAAATAAACCTGGCGTCTTTGTATGGAACTGTCATTGGAGGGGGGTCCACTAGCGTAATTAACATATTAACGTTTTGCGTTACAAAGTTCTGCAGCTTTTTCAAAGCGTAGATTTTAAGCTTTCTTTTCGATTCTCCAATTTACTCTGCTTATAAGTATACGATATTTCTAAGCCCAACCTATTTTACTGTTCTACTACACAAATGTCCAATTTAATATTTTTAGCACAAATAAGTTTTAATTTATTTTATAAAGAAATCTAATTCAATAATTATTTTTTACCCCCCGACCATAAAATAGGGCTGTTATAAGGTTGTAGTGTGTATCTGTCTGTGGCTAGATCGATTTTGTTTTTTTTTTTTTTTTTTTTTAAAGGTGACTGAACGAGAGTGTGTTCTATGTTGGAACAAAATCGATTCAGGCGTTTAGAAGCTATCACCTCTTTTCTCTCTTTATTCTCTTTAATCTGTGTCTTTGTGGTACCGTAGTTCCTAAAGTTTTTTTTTAAGATGGCTGAACTAACTAAAATTTTCTAGCCTATGTTTGAAGAAAATCGAACCAGCCGTTTTGAAGTTATCGTCTATTTTGTGTGGGGGCTTTTAAAAATTTGTATAATGCTTTTTTCAATTTTGAAACTAAAAATTGGGACCCTGGAAAGGATCGAAGTTCCTGTCGCCTTCGGCTAGGGTTGCCATTTTCATTTTGAGAAAAAGAGGACGTCAACCACAAAACACGAGGACATTTGGCCTAAAAGAGAGGAAAATTTTTTATAAATAAATTAATTTAACAAAAAGCCTTTGGCAATCAAAATAAGTGATGCCATGTCATTTGAAATAACAACGACAATACAGCGCTGTCAACAATTTAAATATTTCGATGTAAGACTGAATTTACACGATGAAATATTTCATTGCATTTTGTTTTGTTGGCAAGAGCAGCGTTTCCAGTTAAGTGGATTTGTTGCCAAACTGGGGATCTCATTCCGTGGTTGAGAATTCAAATTCGATTTGATGATCAGGTGATTTTTATTGATATATACTTTACTTCTTTGCTCTTAATTATTTTTATCGAAATATTTTTCATATACATATTACTCTAATCACATTTTACACTTTATATGTGATAATCCTGATGAAAAGGTAGTTTATCTTCCGGATGCCGAAGTTTAGTTAGCTAGATTTTCTAAAATTAGTAAAAGAATGCCATTTTTACCTTGAAATTACAAAAATTTGCCGAGATATGAATTTTAGAATTTTGTAATGTACAAATATAGGCTTGTGTAAATGAGCTTTATAGTTAAGCTATCTTTACATGGTAATACAAAGTATTAAAGACTTTGTAGAATCAAAATATTATGAAATTCTCTTCATGCTTAAAAGAAGAGAACAAAAGTCTGTTGTAAGTATTTGTCATGTTTACACCTCTGGTATGATGATAATGCATAAGTTTCTAAAATGGTTTAGAAAATAAACATTTACCGAACGCTTGTCAGATTTTGAATCCGTATTCTCTCCTACTCAATACATTTTGCGTTTTCATGATAAGATTTTTTTCATTTTTAGACATATCGTAATACATGTATTGCCATGTAAAGGCACCTTTAGCAATATCGTCGGTATTGTAGAACCGTCGGCGAAGTAAAATAATTAATAAAATGGATACACCGCTTAAACAACTCAATGCCTCTACTTGACACCAGAGGGGCTTGCAACACTGCTGTACAAAAAACGCGCAATAGCAGGCTTGTAAATGAATTAAGGTTTCTATATCTCTCCCACTTCACCACCTGTTCTCTCTACACTATCCCTTTCCCAAAGAAGGTAACACATTAATTAATTAACTGGTAGGCATTAATTGCCTGATTGTGTTACTTCTCTTTGAAAAAAAATATATATAGTGGAAGAAGGAGGTAGACGCTGGAAAAATCTCTTTTTAAGTCATTTCGGAGGTGAATATAGGGATAGTTCTCTTTGTTAAGTGGGGGAATATGTATGTGCAGGGATATCAACCATAATCTCAAAAGCGAAAAAATGTACACAAACAGCTACTCTTGACTCTACAGAAAAGTCCCTTTTCATCAGCATCATCACATATTATAATAAGCTTCGGCCTGCTACTTTCGGCTTTATGCAATCGCACAGTGGTGTAAATTAAAAAAGTGGTAATAAGAATGGAACTTTTAAACTACTGAATGGATATGTATAAACATTGAAATGGTAGCAGAGGAGGCACCAGGCTTTCACAATTGTGCCTCTTGAAGTCTATAGCTGCACCAGGGGTGGAGCTACAAGGGGAGAAAGTTGGCTAACTCGGGTGTGAAAAACATTGTGCGGCTTGTAACTTTCGTAAATAATAACTGATTTCCAAAATTTTATACTATTTGGATTTTGTTAGACAAAATAAAGGAAAACTGTCTTCGCAATTGTTTTTTATCTTTTATAGTTTAAGAGATATGTAGCTTCGTAACTAAAATTTAAAATTTTTTGCCTTGACTTTTGGCCATTCAAGTAAGTTCTTAAATCGAACAATTGAAAAGTCAATTAAAAGGAATAACCTAGTATATACTGTAATATAATATACGACACTGATCACCTTGGATTTGCGGAAACTGTTTCATATAACGTATGGAATGACGAGAACATGATTAGTAATTAGCAGCGTTTCCAGAAACGTTCGGAAGAAAATCATCATATGACGAAATAAAAATAATGCTTTGATGAAAAAAGTCAAGAAATATAATCTTAAAAGTCGTTAAAACTGATAAGAAGAAAAATCGGAAGGAACAATTATTAATATTGTCAAATTTCAAGAAAACCACAAATATATGACTAGGTATAACAATAACATTGTGCGTTAGAGTGGAGCGTTGGTGTACGAAGGAAAAAAAGTCATCCAACAAATTTCGAATACCTCCGGAATGTTGCATCTAGCTAAATTATATTAAAAAAATATTTTTTAATTTTTTGCGACATATCTTTTAGCCCTCTACCACGGCTGGAAGCTAAAGAAATTATATGGATTTTATTTTAATTTGCTTCATTACTACAGAAAATTATAATTTTTTCAAGGCTACACGTAAAAAACATTTTTGTGCCGAATGAAAAAAGTTTAAGATCGAGGAGACCTGACAAAATATAATAAAGTTATGAGCCTATATACTACACCAGCTCACTGTACAGTTTTACAAACCTAAGAAAATATCAAATTGGTATTGATGTTTACTAGTGTTGTCATTCGAATAAGAATAATTCGAATATTCGAACAACTTTTTTTCATTTTTGTTCGAACGAACAAAATTTTTCAATTTAGAATAAAAGAACTATTCGAACAGTTATTGACGAATATTCGAATATTCGAACAACTTTTTTAACTACTCCTTATAAAAATTAGTTTACATTTATGAATGTAAAATAGCGTTTTAAATGAATTACTTTCTTAAGTTGTTCCCAAGGACTAGCAACTGGTTCGAACTTTATATAAAAGGGACCGGTAACTTTTACATGACGTTGTCATTGGAGGCGGTCAATTCTCATAATTAAGATGCTCAGTGATAGATTCTAGACCCTAACATAAGGCTTCTTTAATACTAGTTTAATTACTGTATATACAGGGTGGCCCAAAATTAACGAAGTGGTTTGAATAGTCTATAACTCCATTATTTTTACATTTTTTTCTTGTATTTTTTCAGATTGTTGCAAAGAAGATTTGGGAAATTGAAACTGGAAAGGTTTACTACTGAACAACGAACATACAGCAAAAGAAATAATGTCGCTGTTAAAAGGCATTTTCATGACTTTCCATGACTCTTTTCAAGATTTTCGAAGCCATCGCTCGAATTTTTTTTCGACTATTATTATTTTAGGTTGGGTCATGGTCTGTGACTTATTCACGTATGCATGACCTATAAAATACCCCAAGGAAAAAGCTTCGGAAGCATCGGCTAACAAAATCACTGCTTAATGAAATAATGCGTTCCATGAAAACGGTCCGTAGCAGTGTCATTGTTTCTCTGGCGGTATGATCATTGTTCAGAAGTAAACCTTTCCAGTTTAAATTTCAAAAATCTTCTTTACAACAATCTGAATAAATACAAGAAAAAAAATTTAAATTAATGGAGTTATAGACAATTCAAACCCCTTCGCTAATTTCGGGCCACTCTTTGATTAGAAAAAAATCTGCTTATCCAGTGAGGGTATTTTGTCAAAATTTTTGTTATTATTTTGTGATATGATCTCTTTTCACCGGTCACGACTCAGGAAAATTTTGTACTATTCCCATGTTCACCAGTCATGGTTGTCCTACAAGACAATTGGTACAACATTTGCTGCAGTGTAGTGACAGAATATATAAAAATCTTGGTTTTAAAGTGGTTATTCGAATGAAAATTTTTATTCTCTATTCGTTCGAATATTCGAATAAAAGTTTTAAATTATTCGGCTGTTCGAACAAGAAAAAAGTTACGACATTTTATTCGAACTATTATAAAACCCGAATAATTTGCAACACTAATGTTTACTCAGTTTACTGCGTGGATAGCAGAACCACCGCCATATAGTATATAAACACACTATCACTGCTAGACTTGAGCACTGAACTTGTGTAGTGTATGCCCAGCACTAACAATATTTCCCCGTTGTATCGATTTTTTCCGTTTAGGCGATTTTTTTATGCCTTTTTTGTTGTGGCGATTTTTACCAGAAAGATCTAGAAAACTATACTTGACAAATCATTTTAATATAGAGGCGCGTCATACGCATAAGGTCATAAAAAACAACAAAAATATGAGAAAACATAAGAAAAAGTAGATCTTTGGCTATATCTCAGTAATTCATAAGGCGATTTTGCTTATTTCCAATAGCATAATTCTTCGAACATATATAAGCAGATTGGTGTACTATTTAAAATCGCATATTATCTAGCGCCTTCATAAAATGAATTTCAATATCGGACAAATTATCAGATGGACTGACGGTCATCATTATTTCGACTTCCCTATTGATAAGGACCCAAAATATATATTTCATATGATCGCAAACGAATATTGTGTAGAAATTACAAGCGGAATGACAGTCATATAGGTATATAACATTTGCATTTTTGGTGAAGTGTATTAAAATTATTTGCGAAAAGGAAAATTCAACAATATTTTGTCTTTTAGCAAAGTTTCATGAAGGACAAATTATTGTATATAGCATCAGTTGTCCTCAAAGCTGTAAAAAGAACTATAATAATATCGGTTATGTCGATAGAATCGGTTTGCCGCCGACGAGCCGATGGATTCGACAGCAGCTCAACATTTGCTGACGCCGCTACGACTTGTTTTTCTGACTACAGAGTGTCGAAATCAGTGTTGCCAGAAAAGTTATCTGGAAAAATGCTAAAGGGACCAAAACAAAATGATAAAACGTTATACGGACGAAAAACAGAATGCTAAATAAAGTTTTTTTATAATTACACTTGCTAGCCGTAAAATGTAATAAGTTTGGCACCCTACTGGTAAAGCTAGCCGTTTTTCAAAGTTACTTCTCGTTTTCGTGATATTCACGATTTAAAAATTTCCTAGTATATTAATTAAATTTTATTTTCAAATTCAAATTTAGTTACTTTTTTTTAAGAGAAGTAACATACTCAGGCAATTAATGCTTACTAGTTAGTTAATCAATGTGTTACCTTCTTTGGGAAAGGAATAGTGTAGAGAGAACAGGTGGTGAAGTGGGAGATAGATAGAAAGCTTAATTCAACCCTGCTATTGCACGTTTTTTTTTGTAGAGCAGTGTTGCAAGCCCCTCTGGTGTCAAGTAGAGGCATTGAGTTGTTTAAGCTGTGTAGCCATTTTATTAGTTCTTTTACTTCGCCGGCATTAGGATATGTTAGTACTACTCGCTGCGGGTACTGCCGAAGTGATCAGTGCTATGCTTGCATCACTTTAACAGTCCAACAAAAACCAACACAATAACACACCAATGCACATGAGAAAAATGCATGATGTTGTTGGCTTGCCTGAAACTAGTCTTGAACTCAAGACCTCAGGGTTTGTAGTCAAACGCGCTAACTACTCAGCCAACAGCAAGCCAAAAGCCGTTTCACTCTATAATACAAGTATTAATACTTTTGAGGAAAATGCAACCCTGACATGATAAATTGTTATAGTTTATTTTTTAACTTACAACAATTAGATCAGGGAGGCATTTTCTTCAAAAGTATTAACATTTGTATTATAGTGTGAAACATTCTTAAACAGAATTAAGATATTCTGTGACTGTTTTTTCGAAATTTAATATTTTTTCACAAAAATGTTTTCAGATTTTTTTGCAAAAATGACCTTACGTGAATAAAAATTACAGTATAAATGATTTTTTATTTATTTCACGCAGAAAACGTCATATAAATCGATAATAAATTTTCCTATCCTCAAAATAAAAAAACCGAAATTAGTTAAGAGCATTTACTAAATGATTCATAGTTATTTTATTTCATGGCTAGTAGCTCTTTCAGCCTAATTCGAATGTAACTTCTTCAAGTGCAAAGTAGTAAAAATAAATTACGTGTTGTCAAGGTATGACCGTCGATATGTCATCTTTGTAATCATTTTGTTATCAAGTTCAGTATAGTCTCGAAAAAGTTAACCGAAATCTCCCAAGGGTAATTAACTTTTCCGAACTATTAACTTTTCTAAGCGGTTTTAAAAATTCTATAATAAACATAAATTCTTCGGATATAACACAATATATTTATTTAAGTTACTTAGCTTAATTAGAGCTCAACGTTGCCCTGAAAACTTTTGAAAAGCGACCGAAAAAACGGTTGGGTTAAGAAATTCATAAGCTCAGAAAAGTTAACTGAAAAGGTAAGTTAACTTTTTAGAGTGGCACGTGGACGTTGAAATTCGCCGAGCGATTAACTTTTAGGCGAGTTAACTTTTTCGAGATTCTACTATATTTTGTAAGTGTAGCAATACGTATTTTAAATTTTAATTTATCTAGAATTTGTATAATTAAGCAGGGCAACTCAGGCGTACTTCTATTTCGAATTTTGCTTTTTTATTAAAACCATTGCAAAAGCATTTCAATGTCGGCGTTAGAAAAGGGTAAAACCAGCAAAACATTACAAACACTTTGTAAATGGGTAGCTAATTATTAATTTTGAAGAAAGTAAAATAAAAAATGTTTCTACAACCATATTATGCCAAAAGAGCGTTTAGCACATTTTTTATAT
Source organism: Panzeria rudis (assembly GCA_956483635.1). Taxonomy (NCBI): domain Eukaryota; kingdom Metazoa; phylum Arthropoda; class Insecta; order Diptera; family Tachinidae; genus Panzeria; species Panzeria rudis. The sequence continues at coordinate 30,647,755 of OY101449.1, read as the reverse complement.
AGTTTAATGCTTTTAGCCAAAGAGAAATGGTAAAGCTAGCAGCGAAAATGCTAAAATGGCAACGCTGGTCAAAATACAACTTCATTCGACCAACGGTAACCCAGCATTTAATTAGAATTTCTCTCCACAGAACACAAAACATAAACGATAAACCACACACTCACACACACATATACACACTGTTAATATAATTAATATTAAACATGCAAACGTTTTTGTCAAAAGCCGGCTGTTTTTTTTTTATTATTTGAAAATAAACAATTTATTTTAATATACCGGTTTTTGTTTCTGTACGACGCTATAAACAAAACAAAAGCTAACACTGAATCATGAAAATACACACAACAAAGGCGCTGTCTCTTTATTTTTGTTTATCCCTTTTTATTCTCATTCACACATGTTTTATTCGTATTTTGCTTTGTTTCACATTCTTTACAAATTCGATTTTTCACCAAAAATACTTTTTTTCCACCTTCCTTTCAGTAAAAGAATTTTTAACACAATTTCTGTGTAATTTCACTTTGGAAATTTTCAATTAAAATATTTATTCTTACATTTTATTTCACTAGTTTTTGATAGTGGATATGTTTCGGCTTACGACTGTTTAAAATTTACACTTATTTAAGTTGATTTTAGCCAAAATTTATGAAGCACAAAAACACAACACCAATTTTCACGTCTACTTTTACTTGCACAGGGATGTGATATTAAGCTGTCACTAATGGCAAATGTAACATGTCCGGTTTACCGTAAATCTACAGAACAGGGTTGCAACAGTATTCGAACATGACTGTTAATAGCATTGCCAGCTCTCCCTACTGGCAAATTTGAATTTTGTTTAAATAACGCTTTAAGCCTAGTACACAGTTCCGCCTAAATTTCAGGCTTGAAATTTTGTATATATTTCTACACGGAATAATAGTTGTATACACAGACTTGTTTTTATTCAGGAAATTCACTTATTTTTATAAATTACAGCGTAATAAAATTTAAAAATTTGTTGAAAAACGATATAAACACAAAATATCAAAAATTTCTTGAGCAAACAATTGTCTGAACATTAATTTCTATTTTAGTTGACGGGAAAAAATCTACAGTAATTGATATGTCATCATTGTATTAAACAAAAATTCTTGATTTTTCTTTTCAGCTGCGTACAACCAAATTGAAAGATGCCTTAAAATTTGTCTAACCTGAATTTCAGTTTGTTTTTTACACATACTTATGGCAGCCGGGAATTCAGGCAGAACTGCGTACCAGGCTATAAGGCTGGTGCAGAGTTCTTATGGAAATTAAGGTTTGGAGTTTTGCATATATTTCTACACGGAAAGTTAGTTAATCGTGTAGAGTTCTGTGAGAATTTCTTCCATATTCAAAACTTCACATATATTTTTAAAAATATATTAACTTTTCCTAACATCGCTTGCAATTCGGTGATTGGTAATCGAAAAAGAGAACTTTTTGCAATAAGAAGGATATGTAAAACTAATTAGAAATGATCCAAATTTGCAATACTTCCGGATCGCGAATTCTACATTTGCATGACTTCTTTGGAGTGTCTTTTTTTGCCGGGAATATGATTTAAGAAACAACGGATGGGATTTAGTTCATGCTAAAATTAACAAAAAATAAATTACATATTTATTAAAAAATAAACTCTGAAAAAAATTTTAAAAGTATCGTCGTATCGACAGTAAAATATCGGCGATACCGATGTATCGGTAAATCTGAAGTATCGCCGATTTATCGGTACCGGTATCAGTATCGGTTACATCCCTAATTTGTATATCATATTCTGTATATAAGAATATTAAAAAAAGACTCAAAACTTGGTACACTTTTTAAACCTTTCAATATATTAGCTATCGCGTGCGGTAATACATCTATTCGATGAGTGACGAAATTTTATTCGATACGAAAGCCTACTCGAGATAAACTCGATTCGCTCCACAATTTCAATTGTTTTCGTTTTCTTAGAAAGAAAACTTGTGTAATAAAATATTTAAAAATAAACGTACATACAAATTTCTAGTTAAAAATAAAAGTACATATAAAATATAAAATAGTTTTAAAAAAATTTTGTTCAGTAAGCCACTTTAATTTTTGAAAACATCGATTTCCGATTTCTATATATCTGTTGTCCAACGATGATTACGCGATAGTAGTCGTTTTAAAGGAAATCGCCACACGCTTATTTTGAAACAGATGTTTGTACCAGTGCACGGATCTTTGAATAGTTAGAAATGCTTGCACACAGAGCAAAGTCTGTTAAACAATAAACAACATAAAACTAAATAACATTTAAAACTAAATATGTATGTACATATGTACTAAAATAACAAGGAACATTTCAATCACAGAGACGTTATGTATCAAAAACGATATGTACAAATACAAACAAGCGCTTATTGTTCCAAATGTTGGCCTGTACCATTTTAGATTGGAAACAGATTTCGATCCGATGTCAGTAAATGCACAATAAAAAGTCTTTCACAGAACCGATAACTACTGATCTAATTTGTAAAGTTTGTAATGAAACCGTTATTAACGTCATTATATTTATCTAATACACAAACCGACTACATCTTCCGCAAAATATTTTTTGATGATTTTTGAAAGCTTAGAATATGATTGTTGGATGTTATTTTTTTTTTATCTGTAATTTTGCGATTTTTCCGAAAGTTTATCTAGCAGCCCTAATCGGCACATTAACATTTGTTTCGACGACTGCCAAAATGTCTCCACTTATTATTATAACAATTAAAATTCCTTATAATAAAAAAAAACATATCGGAACATCCGTGTACATTTTTCCTGGTGAGAACTACTAAGCGGAAAGTTATTTGATAAACCTACCACACGTTATTTCCGTAATGTTTATTTTAGAAACTACACAACATACAGAAATGTATCAGTCAATAAATCAATTTGTAACCTGCACTATCATGAGCACTGTTGTATCTTTAAATAAATTTATATACACACATACACATTGTATAGGCGCCATCTATATTTTATGTTTCTAAAATGAACAGTATTGCCAGATGAAGCTAGTTTTCTTTTGATTTTCTGGAAAAAAATTAAATTGTAGTTAATTTGTGCTGTTGGTTTTCTAAACCACAAATTGAGATGTTTAGAAAAATAAAAATTATGTACATATCAATTACTCGTATTATTGGCTCTTTGATTTATACTATGAAATAAGTGGCAAAATACTTTCTAATATGGCATATACATTGTCTGTAAATCTAGTAGATTTGATTTGATATCTTTATCATAGTTTACACTAGCTTTTTTGAATTTTTTCAGGATTTGGTACCCAAGACAAAATCCTTTGACTGAAGTTTATATTAACCAGTAACCCAACAAGTGTAATTCACTCACCTTTTATAGAAAAAATATTGTGCAGGTTAGTAAAAAAATAAAATACTGGATTTTGAGTAGATTTCGCCCAAATCTACTGACAAAGTAGTCAAAAATCTAGTAAAAACAACTAGATTTCGATTTAATGTAAATACGCTATAAGCCTGAACACACACCGCAGAAGACAAAACGTTTTGTGTTTTAAGTCAAACACACACATATGATTATAACGCACACCAAACAAAAATTTGGTGTGTGTTATCTCATAAGAACTAATGCTCCGTTCTCGTATTAGTCAAAAAAAACAGTTTTCTCTTATGTTGGTATGGGTTCAGGCTAATACTAAATTTACATACAGTCCAATTAAGAATAACAATGCCCCGGGAGTTTTTCCCTGTTCCACTATTGTAAATAAAATATCCCCGGGAAAACTTCCTCTTTTCACATTCCTCTTATTATATATAACAATTTCCCCTGCAAAAAAAAACTCCCAGGGAAAAAAGTAAAGGTATGGCACACTTGGCAAATATTTGCCGAAAAAACGTGGCCAACAGACATGCTAAAATTATATATCCTTTAATTGCAAAAATTTATTAAATATGGATATGCACTTCTTAAAAATAATATAGCCTTTTGTAGCATAATTATATTTTTGTGATGTAAAAACCAAGCTAAATCACACTAATCCTATGCAAAAGTAGTGATTACGTTTTTTTTTTTTTGGCAAATATTTGCCAAGTGTAACCGTACCTTAAGTACTCTAAGGCTGAGGCCACAAAGTTTTCAATTTTTTAAAACTTCAAATTTAATATAAAAAGCATATACGCCGCGTTTTAAAAACGCCCGTATGTCCTCAGCCTAAATATGAGGGAGAGAGAGAAATTCTTGCGATTTGTTTCCCCTAAAAACATGAACTACTTCTGCCTTCGGAAGAAACTTTTAAAACACACTCAGTTTTGCACGCCTCCTTTAAGTTCACATAATAGGTAAATGGTAGATTTCTTGCGATGTCAAAAAATGTACAATATCCTTTTTACACACAATCATTGGTAATTTAATGCAGCTGGACCTGGCCCAATTTTCGCTTGGCTTCCTCAGCATAGAGTTCTTCTGATAGCTTCTGAGTGACTGCACTGTACATTTTACTTTTTATTATCTTATTATCAATGAAAACATAAAATGTTTATTAATTTCTATTACTGAACTCTGGCGTTAGTGCAGAATAAAATGTAGACACTAAACAGCTGTTCCAGATTTTCCCCTCTCCCTAATTTGGTTATTCCCCGGCTTTTTAGAACAGGAGGATTTTCCCCGGGATCAAATGAATGGGGAGAGAAAAAGCTGGCCGGGAAAATTCATAATTTAGCAGGGAAACAAATTATGTGGTAGAAGTGGTAGGTAATAAAATTTCAGAAGGTTTTTGATAATTTTCTTTACCCCTTTTGCTTTTCCGAGCTTGCATTAAGCAAATGAAAAAAGTTTCATAAATAAAATTTCATGAAATATTTCATCGTGCAAATTTCGTAAAAGAAGATATGGCGTAATTTCTCTCACAGTGGCAAAATAAACTTATAATAGTGCTATAGCACTGAACAATTTAGCCTCTACATTACAAAGTATAATGAATGCACTTTTCTTTGTTGTGAAATAAAAATCAAAAGTCTTCATTTTTGCCTATTTTCCATGAACAAAAATTGGTGAAAAAACTATCAAAATAGTACACTAACACAACAACAAGGGAACACATTTCACGTGAACTTTTATTCGCGATAAGGGTGATTATTTTTTGCACCAAATTGGAAAGAATTTTTAAAGTAAATAAAAACGCTCACCGGTGTTTTCTCTTTTTATTAGAAAAACTTTTTTCAGCAATTTTTGTCAATTCATGAATGCAAGTATTTCAGAAAGTGGCAGCCCCTGTTTCTGAATTGTATTTTTGCCGCCTATCGATTGCCATTAGCCATTATTGCGCTCACCGAGGATTTTTATTTTTATAAACAAAACACTTTTCAGTGCTGTTTGGCAAATTTTCAAAAGTGTGCTGGATATAACTCCTGAATGCAAGTATTGCAGAAAGTAACAAACCCTGTTTCTGAATGGTATTTTTGCCGCCTATCAATTGCCATTAGCCATTATTGCTCTCACCGAGAATTTTTATTTTTTATAAGCGAAACACTTTTTGGTGATTTTTGCCAACTTTTAAAAAGTTTGCTGGTCATAAATTCTGAATGGATGAACGAATATGAATATAAACAAAACAAAATATGTACCTTTTTAGAAGCTCTCAAAAGTGGTTTGATGTTTTACCAAAGTTTGCTTTGTGCCGGTCCACACATGCAATTTTTGCTGCAGCAATTTTTGAGTTTGTGGGAGAGTGTTGAAATAATTGTTCACATTTACACTATGAAATACAACTATTGAGTAGCTACTTTCGGTACTGACTACTCGGTATTCCAATAATCAGTACTTTTACAACATTAAGTAACAGTGTTGTGTGTAAATAAATAAATGTATAAAATGTAACTATGTTATTTATATATTATTTTATTTTGCCATAAAGAACCTTTAGAAAATCAGCAAACGTTTTTAAAAAGTAAACATTTAAAAATATTTAATTGTAATATATGTAAATATTAAAATATTTATATATAAAATATACTTAAGAATTATCGAAATGCAATTAATCATTTAATCCAAATTTGTCATCAATTAATCGGTGAATGAACAGTTCTGATTATACGAATTTGAAACATTAGCGGGGTTCAGTGTTTGGTGCAAATGGTCTTGCGAAAGTGCAAATTCAAAATATCGTAGGATTTCAGACAAAAGCTACGATATTTTGCATTTACACTTTTGCAAGACCATTTGCATTAAATACTGAACTCCGCTATTTTATTAAAAATTAAAAAACAAATGCAAAATGAATGAAATAGAAAAATATGAAAAAGAAAAAAAATATTTACATTTTTTACATATGGGCATTTATATTTTTATATTTTTGCGTAAGCAGCTCTAAATTAAGTAAAATAAAATTAAAATAAAACTTGAGTTTTTCTTTGAAAAAAGGCAACCTTAAGTGCTTAGCGGCGGACGCGACAAGAGGTAACTTTTTCTGGAATTACCCATATGAACATGTGCATGTAAATAAAGTGCAAAAAGTAAAAGCTCAAAATATTCTACTATTTAAAATAGATATTATTCAAAATCGTGATTAGTCAATTAATTCCCATTTTCGGAGTAATTTGATTAATCTGAATTGCAATAATCGATTTTATATTAATCAATTTGTTTAAATAATTTAGTAATCGCATATTATTATCGTTTAATTAAAGTTTTATTTATTGATTCAGGATTAACAAAATAATCGTTTACTAAAGTTTTGATTAATCAAGATGTTTTGTATAATTACATCTAATAATAAGAATTCTTGTTAATTTGATTATTTCGAACTAATTTGCTTTTGAATCCAAAGTGATTATCAGTGTTCACAGGAGTTGAAGGATAATAAGAAGAAGCTATAACTTTGTCTTTTCGAAAGGCTACAAAAGGCTGAATCGCACAAAAATAAGAGGTAAAAAAAAAGTTAAATATTTTTTATTCAAAAGTAATTGTTTTCATTATTATTTAATAAGTAAATACACTATTTTAATTGTTATTAACTGGGGGTCTACATTAGCAATGAACTTGGTATGTACTAGGGATGGGCAAAAAATATCGATATATATCGTCGATTATAGGTCCTGAATTAAGCAAAAAATTATTTGAATTTCACAAATACTTGTGAAAATTCAAAAAAATTATTTTTTGTGTGTAGCAGTAATGGGACAATTGACGAGACCGTCGATTCAAGGCTAGATTTTCCCAATATAGGAGGAGAACGCTTAGGACCTGTGGTACATTAAATCTGTTCTCAAACGTAATTAAGTTTGAAAATAGAAATCTTATTTTTATTTGAAATGAAGACGCATATATGTGAATTTTGTGGTTTTTATTATTAATCATATTGGCCATTCTTAAAAGAAATTTCATAGCAATCTAAATTTTCTAAATTAATTAACGCGACGCTTTGTGTTTTGGCAAAACTGGGTACGAACACTAAACGTATTATTTGTCCCTTAAAACCTTCACAGAGTGACGAAGAAAATTCATCACAGTTAACAGCAAAATAAACATGAGGTCATTCTTTCATTATAAAAGCGTCAGAATCGACGTAGGGATAACATGCCAAGGTATCGGGAGTAGTTGGTGCTAAGTGGCCCAATTGAAGAGTGTGACGTAAAGCATATAGAGGGTTTTTTATTGCAGCGCAACTTATTAAATCTTTGATATTTTGACCGGCAGTGCCCACAACCAAAGCATCGTCAACAACATGACAGGCATAAGGATTAGGAACACTCTGAAAGTTTTCATTTTTGCTGGCGTTAGGAAACATACACCTGTGAAAGGGTTGTTGAGGTAACATAAAATGGGCAGGATCATAAGGTGCGGGCATGACATCAATCGCTATGGAGCTTGACCATGCTGTGAACCCAGCATCTATAGCTTTCATAGCATCTATCGTATCCTTCGAATCTGTACATTTCGTTTGTAAAGAAGGTAAACGTTTTTCTTCACGAATTGCCAGCAATAATTATGCGTAAATTAATGGATTTCTCACTGCTACGTAAATTTCCTCTTAACCAATGTTGAAAGATATTCAAGGAGTCCACATAATTGTGCGATTGTACCCAATCTAATCCTGAAACTAAAATCAGAAGGCGGCCTTCAGACGATTTCTTAACTTTTAGTGGTCTTTGTATGCCACTTTCATAATATGTATATTAAATCCTGCACATAAAAGCGTCCATCCTCCTCTATCAGACCCATGGCAGCGCAAGTAATACCTGTGGCCATTTCATCACATTTTACCTTGCCATGCAAACGAACTCGTTGCAGTTCATCTTCCAGTATTACTTTATCTTCCGGGTCAGAGTAGTTTTCTCGCGGCGGTTGTGGTGCCAATTGATTTTCTTCAGAGATTTCTTTTAATATGATAGGTTTATGTGCTTGATGTTTGTAGATGGTGCTAATTATAATACATTCCTCCTCAAAGTCTTCACGCAAATCGCATAGCTTACATCGCATAACATACAGAAGACCTTCTTCTCACTTCAGGCTTATTAAAGGCCTGCTTTTATACTCTGTAGGAAATGTCTATAGCGAATCAGTATTGACTCACTACTGACATTGTCACCAGTACTACTGACCAACTGTACCCCAGGTAATGTTCTGTGCTATAGACATTTAGCATGTTCTTGTCATTTAGATTCCACTAGTGACCTCGGAACTATTGACTTACTATAGACTAAGTGGTTCTTATGGGATCACATTGAGACATTGGCACCAGAGATTCACTAGTGCATTTTAATGATTCTAGTCAACATATATGACACTTTTTTATGAAAATTTTTTATTTTGCCTGCAGCCGCATTTATTTCCAACACAACAAAATGAGACTATAAGAAATAATTTTGTAGATATCAAAAACTTCTCTTCCCATTGAAGGCAAAATAAAAAGTGTAGACGATTCATTGACAATGTCTCCAAAAAGTCACCAAACTTGCCGACAAAAGTGGTGACTTGGGGACACTTGGCCCCTGGCTTCCTTCAGGGTATATTTTTTGATACATGTACCATTCTTATCTAACTGATAAAAAATCCCCTACAGAAGCGCTCGGCTCTTCCGTATAATAGATAAAATACACGTTCCACATTCGCTTCTATGAGAAGGGAGAAGAGAAGGAGTAGCATTTTTGTTCTGTTTTTTGCCAAAGCAAAAGAAAATTTTTCATAAAAAATATACTTTAGAAATAACAAACATTCTCGTATTCCTTTTTCACAAGTAATTTGTATATCAGCTAAAATTTACGTACAAGAGTGATCATACATTCTGCTATTATGCCGTTTATGTTGGAGCTGATTAACTTATATTTATTCTGGCGAAATGTCTAATTTTTCTTAATGTAACGTAGCGAACTTTACGCTAATATATACATATAATCACTTTGGACTCAAGAATTATTAATATAACTTTTTAATTAAAAATGTATTTCTGTGTGGCAATAAGGAATTTTGTTTTAATACTATTTTGTGCCTTAAATTTTATCCTATTCAGTTGCAGGTTGTAGTACTTACTATGCCTCTCATCAGTGATGCCAACTTAGCTATTTTCGAGCTAGATTTAGCTCTATTTGATTACTTCTAACTCGTAATTTTTCCCTTCAGCTCTTTTTTTAGAGAAAAGAGCTAACACGGCTCTTTTCAATAATGTAAACGGCACGTTTGGCACTTTTTGCAACTTTTATTAAATTTTCCCGTTTTTTTCCCTCTTGGTTCGTCTTTTCGTTATTTATGTAGATAATATTGGTACCAAGGATGCGAACTTAGCCCTTTTCGGGCTAGATTTATCTACTTTTTAGTCACTCAAAACACGAAAAAAATGTCTGGCCCCAAACAAAATAACGCGCAAATTTAGCACTTTTAACAATTATCTTTTAGCCGCTTTTTACTTTTTGATCAATATGGGTACATTTTTTGTTTTGTCAACTATTTCTTCCTTTATTCTAGCAATAACGACTTCTGAATTAACATCCTAACATCATTTTACTCATTTTCTTTTGTTAGTTTGCTGTGCCAGTAATTCTTCTATTTCCTTAAAAATTGGTTGAGATTTTAAATTAGTCCCAAAATTTAAACGTGTTTTATAAGTAAGCCCTTTTTTGCGCTTTTTCGAAAAATTTGACTAGATATTGCTCTATACGTGCCTTTTTTCCATTTAGCCCTTTTTAGCTCCTTTTACAAAAATATTTGCGCGTTTTGGGTTCCAAAAGTTGGCATCACTGCCTGTCATATAAGTATTTTAACAGTATCGTGAAAACTTTCGGAATAAATACATAGCTTATGTCGGATTAAGCAGATATTCCTTTTTGCCACATATTTATTGACTCAAGACTATTATATAATTAAATGTACGTATATGCATTGCATTGATTACTTTTTAATTAATGGCTTTCTTTAAAACAATAAACTAAAATTTAATTTAAGAATGGAAAAAATGTAAGTGCGTACACAGAAAAATTATTTCGTAAAAATTTTTCAATTATTATTATACATATGGTCCTTTTCACAATATACGATTAAAAGCTAAAGTGGCCGTTAAAGGCAAGTTCGCCATACGTAACTTGCCGTTAACTTTTAATCGTACATTGTAAAAAAGACTGTTAATCAAAAATTAAAACTAGTCTCAATTAATTTCCCAATTGAATGAATTACTAATGTGATCAAAAAAAAATATTTTCTTACAATTTTTACTACGCTAGTAATTGAATATAAAATTTTCGTGAACTTCAACAACGAAATTAATTGAATTTTCGTAAATGAAATTATACTACAGCTTTTTCTGCATAGAATAAACCGAAATACTATTTCGATTACGAAAATTGCAGATTCCATTAATTGTGTTGTTGAACCTACGATGAGAATTGTATATTCAATCACTGAAATTCAAATTTTCAATTACTCAAAATTTTTAATTTTTTTTTCGAAAATTTTGTTTTTGATCACATGATCACAAGATTTGTTTAATTACGAAATTAATTGAAACTAGTTTTAATATTTGATTAGGTGAGATAATTGAAAATTTTTTAGAAACAAATATTTTTCATAAAGGTTCAATTAATCAGTTAATCAAAATTTAAAACTAGTTTCAATTAATTCCGTAATTGAATCAATTACTCATGTGAGGAAATTTTGATTAATTGAAAATTGTAATTTCATGATTGAATATACAATGTTCGTCGTAGGTTAAACTTCAACAACGCAATTAATTAAATCTCCAGTTATCGTAATTGAAATCGTGTTTCAGTTTCTTCTGTGTATGTATTACTTCAACTAATGACTAAGGAAAAATTTTTAAAAATTATATACAGTTAAATACAAAATTTATTTATAAATGTATGTGTGTCCTGATATTGACAAAAATAAAAATAAATATACATCTTATACATATTATATATTAATAAAAAAACGTATTTAAAATAAACCTCCTAGTCGACTTGTTTGCTTTCATCTCTAGTCTTGCGGAATGAAACCGAATGTATTAGAAGCGGTGGCAAAGCACCTCTTAATCTTTGCAAACGTTTACTTTTCTCCGGCCTACGAATGTCCTCGCGCGAAGAGGAGTTGGATGGGGTAGCGTCACCACTCGTTAATATTTCAGTACTCTGATATATCATGGCTGATTTACGGAAATATCTGGGCATCGAATAATCAATTGAATTAAGTTTGGCTGCATTTGCTGTTTGGATGGAATATAAACTTTGTGATACTCTATATTTTTCAATTGTTGGAGTGTCTTCGTAATTTTTGGGTAAATTACTGAATGATATAGATGGTACTTCCGGTGTCATACTTATTGTATTGCCGGAACCGGTTATAGAAAATATATCCGTTTCACTTGCAGCCGATCGTACATTAAAATGTGGCACACTTTTAGCACTACGTAAGACTTTACGTGGTGTTATTCCCAGAGCTGCACTAGGTAAAAGATGTGGATGTCTATCGATTAATCGGGGTCTCAATATGACTTCATCTTGTTCGGCATCGGTGTTAACAGTTTCTTCTTCGGCTATGGCATCGAATTTTTTCGGTGTCAATGTTTGACTACCTTCCGGTGAAGAGTCCGCACTTATAGTAAAGGTTATACGTTTTTCGGGTGACGTTACTTTACTGGCTTCGTTGATGAAGTTGTCATTGTCCGCTAGATTGGTGAAATCCAAGGTATCACTGTTAAAATTAGCTGTAAGAAATTTTTGAAAAATAAGATCATATTAGAAGAGGTTGTGCATATTACTTTATAAATAAGTCACTAATTATGTTGGCAAATCTTAATATAATGTGAAGTTGTAATTAAAAATTGTAGATAAAAGAACTAAAATTATAATCATATAAATCCTCTGAACGTTATTTATTTATTTATTTATTTTATTTATTTATTTATATTATTTATTTATTTATTTACTCATTGATAAAATACAGTACAACAAAATTCAATCTTATTTAATAGTACTGTGGAGGTTAAGGCATTTACATTATATTTTTATTTTTTTTATATTTTTATTTTATTTTTTTTTATGAACCTATTCTACTTTATAGATTTGAATAAAGTAAAAATTGAGAATGTTCAGTTGACTTCCAACTCTCTGAACTTTTTGCTAAGATAGTAAACAAAGTGTATGAGAACAACAAATCAGCTTAACGGAATTTAATATTGTATGGGTCATGTATGGGTTTATATCCAAAGTTCGACTTGAGTTCGGTTTTAGTTTAATATTTCAATTAAATTATATTTTTATTTTGAGATAAATGTGAAGCGTGTAGACAAAGAAAAGCTATCGAAACGTCAGTTCAACCCTCCGCGCAGTCAAAATTTTTTTTGTCTACATGCTTCACATTTATCTCTAAATAAAAATATAATTTAATTTAAAAGTTCGACTAAACTCATAACTTAATTGTTAAACTCAAAGGACACCTAGCAAAAAGGATATACATGTTCAAATAAACAGAACAAACAAACATTCACACACACACACGTATACATATTTGTAATTATCAATAATACTTCATACTAGAATAGAGAAATAATAAAAAGAAGCTTAACACAAGACAAAAAAAAGTGAGTATCAATAACTATCAAATGAAATACAGCTCTAAGACTGACAGTATGAATTGATTAAAAGTAGATGATGTTCAACTCTTGACTGCAAACCATCGATTTTGGTCGAGTGGTCTAAGCGGTAAAGAACTCTGATGAGATTAGTGGGAGCTATCGAAACGTCAGTTCAACCCTCCGAGCAGTCAAAAATTTTCTTTGTCTACATGCTTCACATTTATCTCTAAATAAAAATATAATTTAATTGAAAAATTAAATTAAAACCGAACTCAAGCCAAAAATAATTAAATTTCTTTGGATATTTACAATATTTTTTACATCTGAGTTTTAGCCCATTATAGCTGTGTTTTCCCTCAACTGCAGCTTTTTTGAACATCTTGATTTTATTTTAATATTTATTATTTTCTTCAGGCTCAAGGTCATACCATTTTAAGGTCGAAAAAAATTAATTAACAGATTTTTTTTTTTAATTATTTGAAATGGTCGTGATTCGTGATTCGTTATATGGTGACAACACGTAAGTGATTTTTAATACTTTTCGGATGACGAAATTACATTCGAAGCTCGCTAAAAATGTTACTAGCTACCAAAGAAAAAACCCGAAGCTATTCTGACCATTTTTCGATTATGTCCATGTGGATATACATATGTATGTGTGATTGGGTATGTAACACACTCACAACTTTTAACCGGCTTAGCCAGCTGATCGCAACAAAATTTTAGCAATTCTCAAAATTTTGGCTAAACTAAGATATCACGTTAATATGAACCTATTCTACTTTATAGGTGGATCTGGTCAAATAAACAGCCCTATTTTTTATATATTTTGTGTCTTTGCTTGAAAATATGCTTTTCCTGCTATTTTTGTCTTAACTGCTACTTACATTACAACTTCAATATCTCGTGATCTGTATAATGTACATCAATAATTTTTTTACTCGTAGTATCGGCTTACGAAAGTAGCGTTGCGACGTTCTGTTGTGTATTGAGAATTAAATTGATGTTAATTTTTCTCTAGTTCCTTGAAATATGAATCATGTCTCATTCTTCCTGAATATAACGTTACGAACTTTAACCTAATAATCAATTTAGATTCATAAGCAAAAAAGTTCGAAATAGTCATATGAAATAAAGAAATGAGGGACTTAAATTAATTTTTAATATAGTATAACATATAAGTCGCTTTTATAAAGTTATTTGGCCTTATTACAGTAGTCGAATCGACTTGGGCTGTTGTACTAGATTAATGAAACAAACAACATTTTATCGAGTCGATTAGACAACCGTAATAAGGCCTATTTAATTTTTATTTGATTTTCGATACTAGTTTAGTTTCAGATGTTTGAGGCACAGAATACTCACTTTTGGCAGCTAAAATAGGCTGTTATCATGTGTTATGCAGTTTTGCATGCAAAATGTTCTTACTAAGATTATATGAAAGAGATAGTCAAATTAGAAACCACATTAGAAAATAAGATTCGAGAAATCTTTCATACAATCTTCGTAATGTAGTTGTTAAGTGACGGGTCTAGTTAGTAGTCTATGGTTGGAGGTGTACTGAGATATATCGTGCAACAAGTAGAAAAAAAAAATTGCAATAGCACTTAATTTTTCATCACTGTATCCTATAGTAATCTATAAAAAAAACTTTACAACAACACTTGACAATGATCGATATTTTTCTGTTACCAACAATGACAGAGTGAAAATAACAACCATTGAGTGCTCTCAATAAAAGATAACCGATTAAAAACGTATTGGAGAATAAGTAAAAATAAATTAAGGAGTAAAAGAGAGTTCAATTTAATATTAATCAGTGTTGTCAGATTGTGAGGTTTTTCCCTGATTTTTTTTTTTTCGTTTATTGTTAAACATAGTTTTGGAAAAATTTAGGTTGAAAATTGGTACATATATATGTATACTTAGTAGAGTAATCTGAAACTTGAACCGGAAATCAGTTAACCGGATATTGTCTTTTAACTAAAATTTTAAATTTGTTTCCAATTTTAAATTTGTCAATTCAATCAATATTTGTGTTGGTCTTTTATTGAATTGTTGATTTGTTAATAATTTCTCAACACATGCTAATAATATTAAAAAATCTGATCAAGTGGTTTATTGGCAATATTGATATTAAATTTATTTTTTCAATAAAGGATATAAAAAATAATTTATTTGTTCAGAACAGAATAAAAAAAAGAGCTTAAGAAGCTTATTGTTGTCAGTCTGTTCCATCTTTCCTCATCGTTTGCAATAATGTTATAAAGAAATGCTTGCTAATAGTACAGACGCCCTGATCAGAAAACATTATACTTGAGCAGGATTGTATCCCTTCCATGTATGAGAGGTTTATGTAAAAATTCTTCTGATTTTACACAGACTATTTTCAAAAATAAAACACAATTTAAATTTGATTTGAATCTGTGCAAACGCTTAATTCTGTAAAAACGTAAAAATTTACAGAACTTCAGAATGCTGCAGAGGCTTGAAGATGACGCACAAATCTATTTTTTTACCTATTCTGCAATCCGTATAAAACTACGCAAATTTGGATAAGTTTTTCGATAGTGTGGCATATATAAACAGACACTTTGTGCAAGGGTTCTCAAATGCGGTCCGTAGCTATATTCCAACGGGTCCGCGAATAGGTTTGCAAAACATTGTTTATAAAACTAATAAAAATTTACATTTTAATTTACCAAAAAGAAAATTTTATTCTTTGAAAGTTTATGGAGTCAGAAGAAAAAATTATTTTTCGAAACCAACTCGCGTAGCCCTGAATCAACATGGATATGAAATCTGATGGGGAAATGTGGTGACCTCCGAGATGTGGCAGATTGATTTAGTTGTACCTGTGTTGGAATCGAAAATGAATACTTTCCTTTAAAAATTCTTACAAGTTTCTAAATAATTTCGTTTTTTATAAAATAATCTATATATGGGCCGTTCCACGCCAAATCGGACGGATTGAAAAAGCAAATTTTTCATTTCCCCAATTTTGTGATATTTTTAGTGCCCCTTGAAACAGCTTCACTTGTAAATTTTGAGATTTTTTTTGATTGCTCGTTCAAAAGATTGTAAATTTTCAAAAAAGCACTTTTTTGATTTTTTTTCTCATAACATTCTTAATTCATAATGGTCCAAATTGGAAAACATTTTTTTTCGAAATTTTTGCTTCTAGGCGGTTTTCATAGAAAAATATATTAAAATTTTTTTATTTTGATTTTTGTATTTGAAATTTCAAATCGAATATTGGGCGTTCCATACCTACTATTTTTTCGATTTTTGAAAATTTGAAAAAAGTTCTAGCTCAGCTCTTTTATGTAAACCAACACAAGCAACAAGTTTGACTTTTCTTAAAAAAGGGCAAAAAACTCTACTTCAGCGTCAAGATTGTTCTCGCCCAGAAATATCTGTCTGAAAATAAACTAAGTCCTATTGATAGAAATTATTATACTCAAGTTGACGTTATAGTTTCTGACGGGAATTAACGAACTTGAGCCCGAATTAAATAATTGTTTAGTTTATTGTATTACATATATGCGTTGACAAATATTGTTGGACATTAAATTTAAAAACAAATTTGAAATAATAGACTAACTTAATGTTCCCTTATACCAAAAATGTAAGGACTACAAGGGACGGACTGCTGACGTCAATTGATTTTATTGCCCACCATGGTGACCGGGCTCAAGGATATAAATATATACATATACGCATATAAATCAGTCGGTTCCCGTACATGCATGAAGTTGCCCAAACTTAACCGAAAGCTCTTTTCAATACAAAATTTTGTATTTGAAAAATCTTTTGTGTAAGTTTGGGTTACTTCGTTTACGCACGGAAATAGCGTGAATATGTATATTTGAATATGTTGTCATTTTTGAAAGTATGGACATTATGACACATTTAAAAGTGTCGTAATGTCCATGGACGTAGCTATGAGGTATTTTTACTAGAAAAGCATAAAGTTTAGGGAACTTGAAATTTTTTACAAAGCAGTTTTTGGGTTTTAAAAACAATAAAAAATATATGCATGTACACAAAAAAAGCTATCACCAAAATGTTTGTCTAAAATAAAATTAAATTTTCAGTAATTGCTTTTTACTGGATCATAGAATTTTTCGTTTGACTTTTATTTAGGACGAAAACAACAAAAACTATTTTTCTGTGTCGTAAAAAACAACCAACATGACAACACACACATAAATAACAACAACAACAATGATAGCAAAAGGTATGCGATTGTACCAAATTAGTTTACTGAAGATTTTTGATTGAATCCATTCGTTAATGTTGTTGCGTTATTTCTCATTCATTTTTGTAGAGTCTTTAGATAAACATTCAGAGTTGAACATATTTAACAAAGTGAAATTTCATAAATGCTTATTGGATGATGATGTTATTATATAATATTTTAAAATATTAAAAAAAAATTTTACTGACTAAGACAAAAAATTTGTTTGATACAGTAGAAAAACTCCAGTAAATATTTTTCTTTAATTCCGTAAATTATTTTGTTTAAAATTTTTTAATATTTTTAGACAAATCGTTTTATAAATTCAGACAAAATTATTGTTTGATACACTATAGAAAATCCCGTAAATATTTTTGTTTGATCCAGTAAAATATTTTGTTTAGAACTTGTAAATATTTTTAAGCAAATTTATTTATAGATATGGGCAATTGAAATTGTTGAGACATTTTTATCTGAACTTACAAATATGTTTGTAGGTCTGTTTCTGGACATTATATTTACTACTTCATTGAGTTTCTTTACTGGAAATGTAATTAAAGTTTTTCTGTGTATATAAAAATACATACGGGGGGTTTTTAAATTAAGGTGTTTTATATATATTTTTAGGGGAGAGAAATAAAATATCTGGCAATAGTGGGACCAATTTTTTTCTTGCAATGACAATAAACAATGAAGTGGTTTGTAAACGTTTCAAAATAATTTTGCATTTTTTTAACATCTGAACACTAAAAATAAATAAATTTAAAAGTAGATCGTAAATCAGTTCAGTTTTATGGATTTTGTTGTTAAAATCTAGTATTCCAAAGTAAATTTTATTTTATTAAAGACAATATTAATTAACCACGTTTATTGTTGTTTTTTTTGGAAATAAAATTTATTGTTTTTTAAAAAATTAAAGGCAAATTTTGTTAAAGAGATACGACGAATGAATAGCTGTATGTTGTTTTTATTGTTTTGTTTCCTTTTTTTAAAGACATTCAAACATACATTAGAGCGACTCACCTTGTGTGAAGATGAAAAACCTGCTCAAATTTAATATCGGCTAGTTTTATTATGAGTCCCAAAAAATGTTTAGGTCTAGCGATGACCGTGAGATGGAGCGTCGCTAAAAAAGACATATCTTTGTGATTTTCGGCATATTTTAATATATTCTCGAAAGACAACTTATAAAAATAAGTAGTACATCATTTGAAAGGACGATTCAGACCGAGTCTAGTGCTTGATAGTTTTCACTATCAGCATTGTTAGAACTATTCCATAAAATCTACGATTTTTCAAGAGCTGTTAACGTCAATAATACCCACTAGCTTTGTAAGAAACTGAAAATTTCATTTGGTATACCCTCAAGTCATAGGTCTGTTTGTCTTATGGCGACTCCCAAAATACTTTGGTGTACTGATGACGACCACTCGTGAGCGATTTTCCGTCATCCCACGTCAAATTTGGTTGATAAACAGACCGGTTTCGGCTATGTGCCATCTTCAGTGTTCTATTCAATACCCCGTCGGAAGAAAAACACATACTTCGTTTTTCTTCTTATCAGTCGCTCTAATGTACATAAATACAAAATATGTTAAAAATAAAGCAAAAGTTAAATAAGTCAATAAAATGGCGACATATTTATATTTCTGTTAAAAAGAGTGTTTGAAGCTTTTGATAGCAAAGGGTAATTTTTTCCTGTTTTGTTTTCTTCGCTATGGCACGTTGTGCATATCAATGTTTTCTAAGCTAGGGGGCAAACAAATTTTAGTGGGAAAAAATACTTGCAACGAATACGTGTAACACATATGTACGTGTAACAAATTCATGTAATGAATGCAGCTAACGAAAATACAAAACGAATTGAACAGGCCGGCGCGAATGCTAAATTTCATAAAATTGCCGCTTTGATATTTTCGCGGTTTTCGGTGTTGCCGCTGTTTCCGTAAAGTTCCGCGGAACTGCTGGAAATTTGGGGCTAATTTTTCTCAGTTTTTGGGAATCCTTGAACTAGGTTAGTTTCTTGGCTAGCTGAAGGTGTCTAGGCTAAACACCAGGTGTCTCGGCTAAAGTATTGAAAAGTATAAGTATCTTCAAGGCGATAGCAGTTTTTGCTGACTAATTGTGTCTTTTAAGCGGCCTAAAATATGGAGATTATCAATTCGTGTGCATTTTATTTTTACTTTTTTATGTTTAAATAACTCTGTCATTTGTGAATCTTTCGTAGAGTTCGTAGAGAATGGCAATGTTACAGATCCCCCTCAGCTAAAATATAGGCTGAAGGAATGTACTAAACAGCTTAAAACGCTACTAGAATATCAAAGACCCACTCTTCCGTAAAAACTTCTGAATGGGCTCGACGGAACACCACAAACAGACTATTCGCTATGGCGAGCAGCCGGAGACCGATGATATATCAGCCTCCATTGCGAGCTTCAAATGAAGACTGGCCAAGAACTAATGCTGAAAAAGGTACTCTGTTCGTTAACCACTTAAAAAAGTATTTACTCCAAATATGCCACCAGTACTCTCTGTACCAGATGTACCCTTGAGGTTCAATATTCGTGAGATTGAACACTGTATTGCGGGTTTAAACTCGAAAAAACGTCAAGGTGAGAATAAGATAAGCAATAAAATGATCTTGTGGTTACCCTACACTACAAAAAGGATAATTATATTTATTTTTAATGAGATTTTACGCCTCGAATACTATTCCGTAGAATGGAAGATTTCGCTTATTACTATGATACCTAAGCCAGGCAAAGATCATACGAAGGTGGAATCCTACAAGCCTATTAGCCTATTATCTTACATGTCAAAACTATTTGAAAAGCTATTTATTAGTAAGCTAGCATCCATACTGAATGGTATTAGATGCATTCTATCATTACTTTAAAGTAGTGTATATTTGCTGTTGATATTTTTCATATTAAAATGATATGAACAAATACACTTTTATTTCATATGTTTCGAAAAATTCCTATTTGGCGAGACTTTCTCGGGGAGCATTTGTATGTATCTTGTTCTTCTTTTGTCCATTAATACCAGATACAGGCCGATTCAGTAAATATGACTGTTCACAAGGTGCATTTCAAAGGTTAAATACACAATACTGAGAGAGCTTGTGAATTGGGCAAATATTTTTGGTTTCTAATACATACTGTCTTTGAGGTCATCGTACAGGTCTGAATTTTTATAGAGTAATAGATATTGGTATTAAGTATTATTGCTGTATTCCTGTATATAACTCAATTCTTTAGTTTTGGCACTTGTATCTCTTTGCTTTTCACCCCCTTAAATATCACGGTGTTCATCTTGATCGTCGACTAACATGTAAATGCCACACAAATGCAAAGGTGACCCAAATGAAATTAAAAGCGGCTCAAATGAATTGGCTTATTGGACGGAACTCTACACTAAGCCTGGATTGTAAACTTCTGTTATACAACTCTACTCTAAAACCAATATGGTCCTACGGCCTCCAGCTATGAGGTACTGCATCGGCATAAAATGTAGAGAAAATTCAAAGGCGACAAAATAAAATTCTTCGTACGATTGCAGCAGCTCCCTGCATTGTTAGAAACCAGCGCATTCATAGAGATCTAGATGTTCCGATGGTTACGACTGTGTTTTCAAAATATGTACCAAGTTATGTAAAAAAACTTGAGTTCCACCCAGTCCCCTAGCCTGCAACGTTATTTACTTTAGAGGCAACACTCGGCTGAGAAGGAGGGACACTCTTACTCTCAGCCGCACACGGAAGACGTAAAAGGCAACCTAAGAAGTGAGGGTGCTGTTGGCTGAATGGTTACCGCGTTTGACTGCAAGCACTGAGGTCTTAAGTTCAAGACTAGTTTCGGGCAAGCCAACAACATCATGAATTTTTCTTATGTGTATTGGTGTGTTATTGTGTTTGTTGTTATTGGACTGTTAAGGTGATGAAGGCATATCACTGATCACTTTGGCAATACCGGCAGCGATTAATACTAACATATCCTAACACACTTCACAGCACCCTCTTTCGTCGGTATTGTAGCAGAACCGTCGACGAAGAAAAAGAACTACACAGCTTAAAACAAATTAATACCTCTACTTGACACCAGAGGGCTGCAACACTGTTCTACAAAAAAACGCGCAGTAGCAGAGTTGTAAATGAATTAAGCTTTCTGTTTCTTTCTCCCACTTCACCACCTGTACTCTCTACAATATCCCTTTCCCAAAGAAGGTAACGCATTAATTAAATAACTAATGGGCATTAGTAGCCTGATTGTGTGACGTCTCTTAAAAAAAAAAAACAACCGCAGAAGCATATATTGGCGGGGTGAGGTGGAGGAGTTGTTGGAAAATTTCCCAGAAGGTCAACCGTACCGCATATTTTTTTATTTGTAATATTAGCAGTATTTTTAGCCATATACAAAAAACTAAATTTAAAGCTACCAATATAGTTTATCAGTTTAATTAATATTCAAATATACCGCCGAATTTTCTACGCACTACTTTCTTATCTTTACTTTGTAAAAAATAAGGCGGATTTATACAGGTGATATTATAAGCACAGCTGTTCTACTTTTTTTATTACAATTAGAGGCTCGTATGTCAAAATTTTTATAAGTTGACATGTGGGCTGAGATGTCAGTTATTATTGTAATGCTGTAATTGTTTTAGAATCAATACCACCTGTTCAAATCCGCGTTGGTTAAAAAGTACTTTTTCTCCTATATCATTTTTTAGAATATATTAACTAGTATAATAATATACTGACTGATGATTTGGTACAGCACCAAGGAAATGCATATATATACAATGCTTAACCACCAGCAAATGCATTTCATTTAAAATATATTAACTAGTTTCTAACTTTGTGAATGGTAGACAAGGTTCATAAATAAAGCCATAGTCTTACATATTTTTTTTTTTTATTCAAAAAAACTCACTATAAAAAACATCACTCCTTATAATCAGTTTGAAATTTGACTTTATTCCAACTAAGATATAAGGAAACTGATTTGCATTTTTTTTATATCATATTATTAACATCGTGTTGTACTCAGATTACACTGTGCCACAAAAAAAAATTCACCTCAAAAATTAGATGTTTTTGAGCGAATTGGGGCTGCTGAACACGAATATGACATTCATTAATCTTAATTCTTACCCTACGTCTTCACGAACCATTGACTTGCACATGACATTAACATGACGCCGGCAGCACAACTGTAAAAAATTCATCAACTTCTTTGTTGTGGTGAATACGTCCGATGTCCATGTTCTGCCTTATCAATGTGTTTTGTGGTAGTGCAATAGAAATAGAATATTTACCAATTTTGTTCTGTCTCTTTTCTTTCTATTGAAAATGGTTGTTGACGACGAATCTCATGGCGAACATTGATGCTCAGCCATATGTTCGGGCATTGATGTCAGAGCATGGACGAAACATGGACATGAGCGGTCTACATTAGCCATATGCGATGTCCGACATGATGTTCATACCAAGTTCATGGCTAATGTAGACCCCCAGTTAAGAAGCGTTTTCGAGATATTCGCGAAAAACGCGTTTTTTTGCTGTTAATAAAGCTATTTACAAAAATCTTGAGTACTGTATACTTGAATTAAGCAAATTTGGCAATGTTGCATAGATACGTTTTTCCTCTTTCAGTTTATATGTATTTATATTGTGGTGATCAGAAAAAATTCACTGAGTTAGAAGTAGGTATGCCAGTCCCGAAATACCGAAAACCCGGGATTATTCTAAGAAATTAAGTTTTGAATCCCGGGATTTTTACGCGAAAATCGCGGGATTTCGGTAATAGTAAAAATATGGTAATTAATCTTTATATTAAATACTACTATTATTGTTTTCTTTTCTAAAAAAAAATTTTAGATTTTTTGCTTAATTTCATTGAAAAATATCAATAATGAACGATTTTATATACTCAAAATATTCTGTACGTAAAATTAACTCAAATTGCAATATAAAATAAATTAAAACTCAGTTAAAAACCGGTCTACTTATTTTTCATTTAAATTTTTCGGAAAGTTCATTTAATTTAAAATTTCAAAAGATTAACTGAACTAAACCCGTAAAAATATTGTTTTTTCTTTTATTTTGTTTAGTTTAACTTGCAGAAAAAAACAAGCAACTAAACGATTTAAAAATTAATGAATCTTACTTTCCTCTAACTAATTTAACTGTCACAAGAACTAATCACAACTTCCATAACGTACAGAATATTTTGAGTGTTTGTGTGTGTGTGTTATTTTTATGTATGAATTTTATTTTTTTTTTGTACTTATAGCATAAACAACGGACAATATTGCAAGCAGCCGAAAATCCTTATTAATGTGTACTTAGTTTTTTTTTATTGAATTTTAGAATCAGTTAAAAATAAAATTGCTTCGAATTTTAAATGTTTATTCTTTTAAAAATGATTGCATCTTTCTTTTTCAAACGAGTAAAAGTAATGAACTTATAAGCAAAAACTCGTACTGCTCTAAGGACCAATGAATAAAAATTAACATTTGGATGTCTTCGAATTATGTTGAAATTTTCTCATATTTTGTCCGATATAACCAATTTTACGTTGGAACAAAATTTTCTTTAAGATGTGGGTCTAAAATAAATTTTAAAAATTGATTTTGCATTACTGGAGCGATTTAAAATGGTAAATTAAAAAAAAACGTAGAAAAAATTTAATTTTTTCTAATCTAAGAGCTATAACTCGGTGAATTTTGATCCGATCAACACATTTTGAATATGGGCTGAAAGAGGAAAAACATATAAAAAATACGTTTTTTGGGAATATCTCCAAAACTCTTCTTGAGAAAAATAAATTAATGTCATATTCGTGTTCAGCGATCCCAAATTAGCTTAAAAAACGTCTCATTTTTGAGGTGATGGCAAACAAATTTGTGAAACAGTGTTATGGACTGCATGACCAAAAACTGGTTATTCCCTTAATTTGTTTCCCATACTAATTATTGATATTATAAAACTCGTTTTTATAAATAAAAAAATTTATTGCATAAAAAATTAAATGCTTTTTTATTTTATTTATAAAGCAAAAATTCCATTCGAATATCAATCACCTGTTTTTAATAAAATAAGGAAAAAAATTTAATTTATATGGTTTTTAATTTAAATGGTTTTATTGTATGGAACATAATAATGATGCAGATAATGCACTAAGAGCTAAAAAATAATTATGTAGTATCAGATACCAGATACCAGATACCAGCTACCACACCACTCTCCTCACCAACATAGGGCGTTGATCAGACTTAAATAAAACCGTGGGGCTATAGATAAGGGAAATTCGACGCGCCCCATGGTTTTATTTTAGTCTGATTTATGCACTATATTGGTGAGGAAAGTGGTGTGGTAGCTGGTATCTGGTTCTACGCAATTATTTTTTACCTTTTAGTGCATTATCTGCATCATTATTATGTTTCATTACAACAAAACCATTTAACTTAAAAAATGTTTTACTTATTTTATTTTTAATTTTTTTAGTTTTTACTTTATTCCTATCTAAACTCTATGATCTGGCATTTTGTTTCGGACAGTACCTTAGATTTGGACTTTTTCTCATGGTGTACTGGATTCTAGGAGCCAAGCAAGCGCTTTCATTTAATACCCACATTGAGCAGGCTGATAATATATACATATGCATGAATATAGTCCCTCTATTTTTACTGGCCGCCATTTTGGAATTGAAAGTCTTTCACTAGGTACTGTATTCTACTCCGTGTTGCCAAGTTAGGGACTTTCACCCTAAATTTAGTGTTTAGTTTTCCGGTTAGGGTGAATTTTAGGAAGTAAAAAGTAGCTAGGGGGAAATTTAGAGTGCAAAAATGTTATTTAAGTGCTGATTTTATTTAGTAGTATTATCAATAATACTCCAAAAAATACGAAAAAGAATGCGAAAAAGAAAACGAATTTATAGTTAATTATTTGATATAAGTTTTATTATAAGAAAGTTTTATTTGTTGCGGGTTAGTTAGCATGTTTATATGCTTGCATTTTATTGGTGCCTTACCAAATCATCAGTAGACGTCAACCAATACTTTTAAAAAGTTTCACACATCTTATCTTATGCGCAGACTTTCAAGAATCATTTGAAAATGTGCAAGAGATTTTTTGAAAATGCCAATAGAAAAGCGCATTCGGTTTAGAAACGTATACAAAGCACAACAAATAATTTGTATTCCATATGAATCTATCTAATTTTTCAACAAAGAAAACTTTTTTAAAATAAAATTGGGAGAATATCTCTAATAATAAATTTAATAAAAAATGTTTAAACAAACTTAAAATTCATATAAAAATGCGATTTTGTAAAGGAAGGATGGTAGCACGATTTTTAGCTTATACCATGACCAAACTGGTTAAAAGTTTCTTGAATAGAGTAGTAAAAGTATCGACTATTTGGGTATTGAGTGCTCAATACTGGTCAGTTTTAGAGTACTCCATACTCAAAAGTAGTAAAAAATGGTATTTATGCTAAGAAATAATAAAATAATATTTACGAAAAGTTTCTTGGGGTTCTTTTATTTTGCTTCAGTGCAACTTTAGGGGGTATTTTCTCGACTTGGGGATATTTTTAAAATTTTACTTGGCAACACTGATTCTAATAGTCAAGCCCTTTGATTTGTTATCCATATTAAGATGTTTGTAAACAAATAACTAATTAGCCCTTTTGTGGCGGCTGCCATCTTTGATTTACAATAATACTGAATACACATAATCGTAATGTCATGAGATCAATCATTCATGAAAATTAAATGTGTTCATCAAATTTCAGATCAATTGGTCAACAGGGAGGGTGTAAAACTAAATATTACTTTGTATGGGCGTGGCTCAGCCCACTTTTTTCAACACGAAATTCTATTGCCATGAAAAGTAAAGGTGTTTACCATATTGTATATCAATCGGTCAAGAGGAAGTGGGTAAAAGTCAATATTAATTTGAATGGGCATGGCGCAGCCCACCTTTATAATGTTTAAATTTTAACGTCATTAAAATTAAAGGTGTTTATCAAATTTTAGATCAATTGGTTTTAAGGAAGAGGATAAGACTAAATATAACTTTTTATCGGCGCGGCGTCGCCCACTTTTTTAATTACAGAATTGTATAGTCAGTGTAAGTAGTAAAGATGTCCAGCAAATCTCAGATCAATAGGTTAACAGGAAGGGGCTAAAACTAAATATTACTTTTTATAGGAGTGGCGCAGCCCACTTTTCCAATCACAACATTGAATTGTCATCAAAAGTAAAGGCGCTTACAAAATTTTAGATCAATCGGTCAACAGGATGGGGGTAAATTTTCAATTATTAGATTTGAACCTAACTCCACAAAATCCACAAACACGGTGGTAAGCTAAATAAAACCGTTTAAAAATATTGCTGCCACCGATACTCCCATTTGTAATCCGCTGTAAAGCACAATCGTTCAGGACTCGTTATTAATTTAATTTAAGTTTTCTCATAGTTAGCATGAAATAAAAGAACCTATTCGTACTGCCTATGAATTTAAAATACTATATTTAGAAGTTTTTAAGCTTGATTTTGGGATTCGTAAAAGTTTCTTCGTTCTTTAGAGCGACTCAGGGAAAAAAGGTTTTCTTACACCCTTAAATTATTCAATCGATTTGATTTAAGCGGGTAACCATAGACTTTTAAGTATATGGCGATGACCACTCGTGAGCTGGACCGTGTTCAAAACAAAGTAACGCGTGATTTGAGGGTATGCCAAATACACTATATAAGTTTCATATAAAATGAGTGGGTACTAATTCCGTTAAACAGTTTTGAAAGTTCGTCGATTCACTCAAATCTCTCCAAACATTACCACCTAACAAATATTCTGAAGGTCACCTTTTTTTACAAAAAAAGATATGTTTTATTTTACCTCCGAAGTATAAATCTCCCACGTGTGTCTCATATGAGCAACTTTCAAAAGTTAATATTTATCTGGTCTCAAAAAAGGAATCAAACAAATACAATATATTATTGGGAAAACCCACACTACATGCACTTTATTGATATTTTAAAAATTTAATACAAATTTAATACAAAATTTAATGCAATAACCACCTTGACTGATGTTCTTAAAATAAGCACAAGATACTTGCGATTTAAATTAATTCTAATTTTTGTACAGGGTGCCAAATATAATTAACACATATGCAAGATAATACTATTCTAGTAAAAATCGTATTAGATATTGCCAGATAAAATAAGTGAAATAAATGCACTGCTTAGGTCGCAATGAACTCCATAAAAGATGGCACAAGATGCATGCAGAAAATTAATGGTGTTGGAACCAGCAACGATTTTTGTAAAAACAATTACGAAATTGTAAGTTAGAAGATAATCAGAAAAGTTAAAAATTTTTTTTTTGTAGGTTTCAAAATTATTTCAATTAAGATTATTGCTATATCAACAATGTGAATTGTTGATTTTCCGATCAAATTTTAATTATCATAATTGTAGTATTAACAATATTTTTTATATACAATCATAACCCTCGAAGCGACTTTTTGTTTGTCAGCAAAAAACACTACATGTCTTTGGGCGGAATCGAACCGGTGACCTCTGGGCTAATAGACTAACGTTCTTACCTCTCAGCTATAGAGTAATTACTTATGACAAGCGCAAATACTGAATACACATAAAACTTGATTTGCTTTGTTTCACTTACGTGTGTGCATTCATTTGTTTTATCAACAATGATGATTGTTAACTTTTTTTACATGTTTCAACAATTATAATTTTACATGTAATACTTGAATTTACATACAACCGAGCCACCTAAAAAGTGGTATAATATATGAAACACTTCCGAAAGCAGCGTTGTTATGTTCCGCCGGGTATGTTAAAGCTAATTAACGTTAACTTTGCGCTGGCTACGAATATTGTCACATATCCATGTCCGAACACACTGTAGGTAGGCAATCGATATACAAAGCTTAATCGCACGATTGTAGTGTTTTCATGTGGTAGTTAGTGCATACGCATAATTTTTCACGTAAGGGTCCATCCATAGCTGTATTATCGGACATGTCGTTTTTGACAGAATGACGACTGAAGAATTTATATCGTCCGGTAATAGTTAGCCTCGTGAGCTTCGAAGCATTTATCTCGTACGAGTGCAAACATAAGCATATTAGCGAATGCACCATAGATATCAAGCTGATATCCCAAACCATGGGAATTAAACTTGTCAGATTCTACTTTGTTTTGGCAGTGAATAACCGAGCAATAAATGAATTACTTACGTCCTCCGACTAGACATTATATCACTTGGATTATAAAACTCGAAATGCATAGATGTGACTGCAGTCTC
The DNA here is from genome assembly GCA_956483635.1 of Panzeria rudis. Classification (NCBI taxonomy): domain Eukaryota; kingdom Metazoa; phylum Arthropoda; class Insecta; order Diptera; family Tachinidae; genus Panzeria; species Panzeria rudis. Next base: position 30,619,102 of record OY101449.1, on the reverse strand, counting down.
CAAATTGATCCTTACGCTAACGTTCGTAACTTTATATTCAAAAAGAATCAGCATGGCTAATTTTCCAAGGAAGCAGACAAAAATTAACATCAATACACAGCAAAACATAGCAACATAAATTTTGGAAGCTGCTACATTTGCATCATCAGTGCTCATGTGTTTATTTTTACTCATACACACAGAAAAAGTTCACGTTAATTTATCATTTTTCGGTAGCGATTTGGTTTCATACATATTTCATGTTAATTCAACATGATTTATAATAATCTTGGGAAAACATTTTTGCTTATGAAATAGCTATATTTCATGTTGATTTACTATTCCAGTACAGTTAAATCAAAATGAAGCTGATACTGATATAATACGAAGAACTATGTTGCATCAAAATTATTTTTAGTTGAAACAATATGAATTTGATATTGAAACAACACGAAGAATCATGTTGAATCAATGTTATTTAAAGTTTAAGCAAAGAGAATTTGATATTGAAACAACACTAATAATCATGTTGAATTAAAATTATATCAAAATGAAACAGCATGACTTTAATGTAGCTATTTTATTAATTATTTTAATTACGTGATATATATAGAATATGCATTAGAAAACTTTGTATTGTAGTTGGCTGCCAAGATTTGAACTCGTGCTACTTGCATGACATTAAACGGGCTAACCACTGCAACCACAACAACTTCAAACTTTACTTTAGATATACACTATCGTATGTAGAATGAATTTTATTTTAACTCATCATGATTTAATTGATTCTTTAACATATAGTTTATTTGAAATTGAAGTTATAGTCATGTTGATGTAAAATTAAATCTAACGTTTATAACAAAGTTGTTTTAACAGTAAACAGACACCTCTTTGATTCCGCCAAGCAGAGCATCTTGTCAGTGTAACCCTGCGTTTAGACATATAAGTACTTGCATGCAAGTTCTGTGTACGTATTATCTACGAAAAAGCAATTTGTATTCGTTTCTCTGTCTTTCTCATAGCTGAACTAAAAGTGTGTTAGTAATTAGAAAAGTTTGAGTGTATTGAGTTTTTCGAACTTGCACTTGCATGTGTAAAGGCCAGGTAATGTACTATTTTATTCCTCTATAGTCTTTCGACCATAAACCTCAGCGTTAGAGTCCAACGACACAATGAATATGTTCCAGTGCATCTTCTCCATAATATCGAATAAATAAAATTTCACCATAATTTGAAATTTCACAAAAACTGAAATTTCACAACAAAAATCTCAAAAAGAAAACACAGAAAACCTTATCACCAAAAAATTTTTAAACAAAAGTTTGTCTAAGAATGAATTTCATTTTCAGTAAATGTTCTTTACATAATCAATGAATTGTTTGCTTGACTCTTATTCCGGACGCAAATACCAAAATAATAAGAAAAATTGTGCCTTAAAAATCAACCTCGATGACGACACACACACAAATAACAACAACAACAATTATAGCAAAAGATTGTGGTACAATCGCATTCTTGGTGTAATCATTGTACCAAGTTTGTTTTCTGAAGATTTTTGAGTAAATCAATTCGTTAATGTCGTTGCATTAATTCACAGTCAGAGTTGAACACATTTAACAGAGTGAAATTGTATAAATGCTTAATGGATGAAGATGACCCAGACACAAATTTTGTTTGATACTTATATTACAAAAAATCCACTAAAGATTTTGTTTAATATTTTTGCAATAATTCCTTTATAAATGCATACAAAAATATTGTTTGATATTTTTCATAAAATCCAGTAAATCTTTTTGTTTGATTTAGTAAATTGTTTTGTTTACAATTTGTAAATATTTTTAGACAAATTGTTTTATAGATTTAAAAAATTTTTTCAGTGAAAGAAACATGATTTGTTTTTCAATGAAATTGTTGAGATATTTTTGTCTATATTTGTAAATTTGTTTGTAAGTCCGTTCCTAGACAATTTATTTACTATTTAATTGAATTCCTTTACTGAATATGAAATTTATTTTTTTCTGTGCACAACGAAATCTAAATTTTAAAGAAAAAGTTCTAAAACTATTTTGTTTAGAACTTGTAAGTATTTTTAGAAAAATTGTTTTATACATTCAAACAAAAATATTGTTTGATATAAAATCTAGTTAATATTTTTGTTTGATTCGGTACATTATTTTGTTTAGAGTTTGTAAATGTTTTTAGACAAATTGTTTTAAAGATTTTGACGATTTTTTGTGGTGACATTTTTGTCTGTATAATTTTTTGTAGGTCCCTTTATAGACAAAGTATTTACTAATTCATTGAATTTCTTTACTGAAAATGAAATTTAGTGTTTTCTATGCATGTTTTTGTTCTCGGCGTTCTCGTTTGTATTAAAATATGTACTTTCTGTGCCAAAATATCTTCATGTGACGAGTCACAAGAGGAAAACGACTGGGACATGGAAGAAGATATTGATATCTTCTAAAGCAATTTTAATTTAGTGTATTCTCTATTTCCAACTTTTGCGGTAATCAAAAATAGAAGGAATTGCCCTTGAATGCTTGAAAGACCCTGTATAATTTTGTTTGATTAACCAATATTAATATTTGCACGAGACTTTGAAAATTAAATTTGCATATTAATTAAAAACTGGATGTTGTATAAATAATTTAATTCATAAGTCAAAGCATACTAATGAATATTTTTTATTTATGTATTCTGAAATAGTATTTTAATTAAATTCTATATATTGTAATCTCTCATTTTATAACTCTTTTCCAACCAAGAGAAGAGAAAACTGAGATCATTAATTTCTCTACACAATTGATTACAAAGCGTTGAGATTTTATTAATACTTATGTCCGTAAAGTGTCTCAAGTAGGTTTTCGGAATTTCCTATACCATGAACAGATTAGGTATTTATGGGTGATTCTCATTTCAAACGCTTTTTTCGTGTCCGTTGAAAGTATAGTAAAATATTTCTTAAGATAAACACGAAAATTTAAAAGTGAAAACTGCCTTAGCATGATTTAGTATATTATAAATAAATGGACATAAGTATTTTTTTTGTGTAGACTATCCATTCTGTGTTAAAAACGAAGATCGAAAATACGGTTTACACTCTCTTAATACAAAACTGCGTGTCCGTAATACACGTTGTTGATTTTCCATATTAAGAAAGTATGAATTTTTCCCAAAACGAGATTAAATATATAACGATTTTAGAGTGTTTGCATTTGCTTGTTATCCGCAGCCTTGTGTATTGAGCGTTACGCTTTTTTTAGTACGCTTCACTACTCAGTTTAGTTATTGAAATTGCATTAACAACATACACTAAAATAACAGCGTAGGTTTTTACCTCTAAATATTTAAAAGTTTTGTAAACTTTGTTAAATCGTGGTTTGTATCCAAAAAAATGTATTAAGTGTTATCCATATTTTTTTTATTAATTGCAACTTTTTAGTGTATAAATAAGGAGTTTATGTCAACACTCATCGAAGAATATACATCTGAATTGTTTTAAATTTAAAATAGAAAATATTGAATTCGTAAGAAAATGTATTGAGCGTTACGTTAAAAAATGTTAAAATATAATTTATCTATAAATTTTATGACGTCAAGAAAAGTTAATAGCAGCTGAAGGCTACAAACTATATAGAGAACATAATCTGCAAAACGGTTCATCAATCAATCGTGGTTTGTATCAAAAAAAATGTATTGAGTGTTATCCATATTTGTTTTTAATTAATTGCAACTTTTTAGTGTATAAATAAGGAGTTTATGTTAAAACTCATCGAAGAATATACATCTGAATTGTTTTAAATTTAAAATAATAAATATTGAATTCGTAAGAAAATGTATTGACCGTTACGTTAACAAATGTTATATATAATTTATCTATAAATTTTAAGTCGTCAAAATAAGTTAATAGCAGCTGAAGGCTGGAAACGATATAGAAAACATAATCTGCAAAACGTTTCATCAATCAATCGTGGTTTGTATCCCAAAAAATTGTATTGAGTGTTATCCATATTTCTTTTTAATTAGTTGCAACGTTCTCATGTATAAATAAGGAGTTTATGTTAAAACTCATCGAAGAATATGCATCTGAATTGTTTTAAATTTAAAATAAGTACTATTGAATTCGTAAGAAAATGTATTGAACGTTACGTTAAAAAAATATTAAATATTAAATAATATTAAAAAAATATTAAATCTATAAATTTTAGAATGTCAAAAAAAGTTATTAGCAGCTGAAGGCTAGAAACGATATAGAGAGCATTATCTGTTTACAAATTTCTGATTTGCTTTGAAAAAATGTTGCTTCTACCACACTGTGGCTTGTTATATTTTCGAAGAATGTATTACGTAGATCGAATTTTGGAGAGAATAACTATTTGAAATTGACATAACTTTTAACATTGTCGGCTGCTCTTATTAAAATTCGTCTTATTTGAAAGAAGTCTTAGCCTGCTAGATGCATAAATATAAGTAAAGAACTATTTTATCAGATGCTAATTTTTTATTTCTCCATGTGAACCCAAGTCAAAATTAAAAAAGTGGTCATAACTTTTAATTTTGTCCTGCGATTATTATAATTTATTTTTTTATAGTAAGTGTATATTGCTTTCAAACACTATACGCACTTTTTGTGGTATATTTTTTCGCACAAATGATTCCCAGAACAACCGCGAAAGCAAATGTAACGCTCAATACATACACAAAAATGTTAAAAAGCCGAAAAATTCAATTTTATTTCAGGATCCATAGAATGAGGCTAAAACTATAATATGGTTCCTACCTTTTCATATTTCTATTATTAATTATAAATAATAAAAATAACAAAAAAAAACACACACAAAATATACAATTAAAATGAGAATGACCCATATAAAATTTTATCGTTGATAAACAAGAAGAATAATAATAAATGAAATTGATGAAAGTCTGCTTATAGAGACAAGTACTTTGCAACATTTTTAAGTCAATGACTTTTATATGTTTACAACACTTGTAATATTAATAAAATGTAGATAAAAATATAGAGAACAATTGCATTTGTTATCAGTAAAACATTCCTAACATTCATATTTATATTTTTAATAGAGATGTGGTATTTTCTTTATTGAAAATAGTTACATACCTTGGTGCATTTTTTAATTTTAGAACTTTCCTCACCTCTTGTTGAATATTGAAATCTATGAACAAACTTATAAAAGTTATACAAAAAAATAAGTATTACACAGAGGAACACAGATTTTTATGCCAAGACATTTATAAGTTAAATTATGTTAATTAAGTACCGCCACTTAATACACCTCTTGTTTTGCTTACCATTTTTTTTCTTATTCAGACAGAAAGAATTGGACAATATGAGTCAATATTCCAAGCAACAAGAGATAAATTGTTATTATTGATTATTTCATCCTACATGGCAGAACATATGCACACTATTTGCGGAGGCCGCAACATTATTTCATCAGTGCTCATGAGCATTTCAAGTATTTCATCACTTTTTTATTTATAGAAATCATGAATTAAAACTGAATACGAGAATTATTCAGTATGATAAGAGAGTTTTTCCTAGTCGTTGTGTTAAGAACACTTTTTTTCACTAACTTAATTTTTTTTAAGATAAACATAGAAAAAAATACCAATGTAAAATCAACATGCCGCAATGTTGATTGGAAATCATATTAAAGTTATGAGAAACAATTTGTTGTTGTTTATTTGTATATTGGTGTTTATTTCAGAGCCAGGCAAAGAGAAAACTAAATAAAGGGGAAACAATTTGTTTGGTTAAGTGTGTTGGTGTTTATTTGCTTTGTTGATATTATGTACAACCCACTGTTTTGCTCTTGTCGTTGTTTATTTTCATTGTTTGTACTGTGTACATGTAAATAGCCGACAAATAGACGACGAACGTCATGGGTCATCACCAAGAATTGCATGCCTCTGGTTTGCTTTGTTCATAGCTACAATGCATTGTTGTGCTCAGTTGTGTTTGTGTTGTGTAAATGTAAATAGCCGACAAACTTTATATTACCAGCGAAAATTATCTACTGCTGATTTAAAATTACCAATGTTTCATATTAATTTGAAACGAAAAATAAATTCAGTAAAGTGTGACTTTGGCTCGCACACGAAGGGTTCCGTACAAATACACATATGTATATTCCTTTTCGTTTTTGCCCCTTTTTTCATTTTGGCAGTTTTTTCGTTGTGATTTTTTGTTTAATTTTATTTTATTTTTTAGTATTTTTCGTTTTATTTACGCTTTTTTAATTGTCGTCATTTTTTTCGTTTTTTTCTGGCTATTTTTCGTTTTTTGGCAATTTTTTTAGTTTTGGCAAATTTTTTGGTTTTGACGTTTTTTTTACTTTTTTCACTTTTTGACGATATTTTTAGTTTTAGCCATTTATTTTGGTTGTGGCGATTTTTTTCAGTTTTGGCGCTTTTTTCGGTTTTTGGGACTTTTTTCGGTTTTTGGTGATTTTTTTTAGTTTTTGCGATTTTTTTCGTTTTTTTTTTTTGCTATTTTTGGTTTTTTGAAATTTTGTTTTTGGTTTTTTGGCAATTTTTTTAGTTTTAGTGTTTTCTTAGCTTTTGTTTTTTTTTTTTGTTTTGACATTTTTAGATTTTGACGATATTTTTAGTTTAAGCGATTTATTTTAGTTTTGGCGCTTTTTTCAGTTTTGGCTCTTTTTCGGTTTTAGGGATTTTTTTCAGTTTTTTTGTGATTTTGTTAGTGTTAGCGAATTTTTTTTCTCATTTTTTTCGTTTTGGTGATTTTTTGGGTTTTTTGGCGATTGTTTTAGTTTTGGCGCTTTTTTTCTTTTTTTGCTTTTTTTCGTTTGGTGATATTTTTTTCATTTTTGGCGATTTTTTGTTTCTTATGATATATTCATCTTAAGCGATTTTTTTATGTTATAGTGCTTTTTTAGTTTTGACGACCTTTTTCGGTTTTTTGCGTTTTTTTTTTTAGTTTTTTGGAGATTTTTTAAGTTTTGGTAAAATTTTGCGTTTTAGCGATTTTAATTTTGGTGCTTTTTTCCTTCAAGGGGTTTTTTAATTTTTTAGCGTTTTTTTTGTTTTGAATTTTTTTTTATTAATTTTGGATTTTTTTTAGTTATAGCGTTTTTTAAAATTTCAAGATTTTACCTCTTACGGTTTCCAAGATACAGAAAATTTTCTAAATTACTTAGTCAAAATTACATCAACTGACAGAATACCCTTTAATTTTTATTGTTTCAAATATCGGTGCTAATTGGTGTAGTCTATTCTACAGATTACACCAATTAACACTAACTTTGAAAATTTAAAGTGTACATATAAGTGTCTGCATACTAAATTAGCATTTCAACCTTTTTCGTTGCTCGCTTTAGAACACCCTTAGTTTTTAGCTGTCACATAATTGTTGTTGTAATCACATTTATCTTAAATTAGCTAAATTTAAATTTGAAAAATATCCCAAAAGCATAAAAATCGTTTTTATGGAAATTTACTATGAAAATTTTAAATCGCGAATATCGTGAACACGAGCGCTAATTTCGAAAAACTACTAAAAGTACGGTCACACTTGGCAAATATTTGCCGAAAAAAACGTGATCAACAGACAAGCTAAAATTGTATTTCCTTTAATTCCAATATTTTTTAAATATTGGTTCGCATTTATTAAAAATAATATAAAAATAGCTGTTTGCTGCATAATTTACTTTATTTTGTGATAAAAAAAAACCAAGTTAAGTCGCACTAACTCTTAGCAAAAGTAGTGGTTACGTTTTTTTTTGGGCAAATATTTGCCAAGTGTAAACGTACCTTAACACTATTGAATTCACCGTACTCGAATTAAATTTACGAGTAGGGTGCACAAGTTGTTACATTTTGTGACTAGCATAGTGTTAAATCTCTTTGATTTAATATTTTTCACTGGTAAAACAACATTGCTATCAACGTTACAATTCATTTCAAATATTTAATCATTAAAAACACAAATATATTTTCAAAATTTATTAAAATAAACGGATAAGGCACTTCAATCTCATGCACTGAATTCAAAATTTAGGGCCTTATTTCCTAATCCCTATGCCTCACTTCACATAGAATTTCTTGAATTGCTATTTTGGTAAACACAGGTGATTGCTAGTGTTGAACTCCTGATTGTTACGTTATTTTTTTTTAATTAATATATGAAAAACAAATTTTATAAAAGGTTTCAGTGAAAAATAACCCACTTTATATGCCAAATCAAGCACAAGTTTTATTCAAGCGTTTGTGTTTAAATTTTTCGAGAAAAGTTGCAAAATTTTAAACAAGCCATAACTAATATTGATTAAAAATCGGAAAACTGTAAGGAATGCAAAAAATTGGTTAAAAATCGCGAAAATGGAGAAAATTCGCAAAAACTTACTAAGAGCGGGATGATAAGAAAGTCTAATATTGTTTAAAAATCGGCAAAACTGTTAGAAAGCTGCAAACATGCAAAAACTCGCTTTTATTGCGAACTTTGATCAAATTCGCGGGAAGTTTCAAAATTTTAAACAAGCCATAATATTGATTAAAAATCGCTCGAACTGTAAGCAATGGAAAAAAAGATTCGGCAAAAAATCGAAAATGGCGAAAAATCGCAAAAACTCACTAACAGCGGAATAATAATAAAGTCTAGTATTGTTCAGAAATCGGCAAAACTGTTGGGAAGCTGAAAACATGCCAAAAGTCGGTTTTACAGCGAACTTTGCGAAAATTCGCTAGAAGTTGCAAAATTTTTAACAACCCATAATATTGATTAAAAATCGCTAGAACTGTAAGCAATGCAAAAAATTCGGCAATAGTTCTATGTGAGTATTGGGAATTCAAGTGATAAATGTTTGCAATCCAACGCAATGTCGTAGTGTTTTACAAAATTTACTTATTTTTATTCTACGTTCACCTTAGTATGTGACGACGTCCTAGTGAGGTGTTTATCACTGGGCATATAGAAAATTAGGCCCTTAAAAAAAATATCTAAAATCGGTGAAATTTGCGGAGCTCTAAAAACTCCCATAAAATATTAATATAACTAAATAAATTAGAAGGATTTCTAGTCACATTTTTTACAGCATACATATTGAGGTAGAGCATACACAAGCTTCACTCCGCTTGTAATTTGGCACCTTAAAACAGTTGATATTTGTATAAATAGTTTTATCTGTTCACAATTTTAGTGTTATCTTTTTTATTGTAGAATTTGTATAATTTATATTCACGTGATTGTTCAAAAATAAGCTCGAAAACTGTCATACCAAGTACATATGTATGTACATACCCAGCAAAAATTTTTGTAAAGGGTAGTACTTTATTAATGAGCTACAAAATAATTACTGGTACTTATTTATCCTATTAATATGCTTCAAATTGGAACTACTACCTACTTCTTAATAAATATAGTACGTATTTTTCTCATTATCTGAAAGTAGTTACAATATGTTGATGTGTATTAATAAAATATGTATACAACCACTTTTTAATTGAACATGTGTTTGTATATGAAAACTAATTTTTGTCGCCTAAACTTACAAGTTAACAATAGCTGAATGAGTAAAGTTCTTGTCTTCAAATCTGAACGAGCACAGATTCGTATCCCAGCTGCGTCAAAAAAGTAAAAAAAATTTAAAAAATATAAATAAAATATAATGTGCGTAAATTAATTTTTTTAATTTTAATTTGTTTATTTGACTACTTATTTTTTAGCTTCAAGTAAGCCCAATAGTAACTAATATATATTGCTGTGGAAATGTAAATACATTTGTAAGGGGTACCCCTTATTTTTTATTTTTTTTTACTTCTCAAACAAAAATAAGTAGTTATCGAGTCAAATTGTAAGTAGTTACGAGTTAAATCCTCATACACTTTTTTGCCTACCAGTAAGCAAAGTTTTTGCTGGGTAGTTCCAAGTCAAATGTTTTTTGGCTCTTCTGAAAAAACTGTTTTTAACACATACGCTGTTATTCGTAAGAACGACAGACTTATTTTACCATGATCTACATCACTATCTAAGTTACAAGTAGCTAAGTCTAGAAAAGCAAATCATACACAAATATTTTACACAATTAACTGATTATTATCATAATTGAGTAAAATGAAAAAAATGGTTGACGTATTTTAATCGCAAAAAAGAAAGAAATCTAAAAATAGTACAAGTAATTAACAAATACGTTGTGTGTTACTCAGTCAATGAATTGTACGTGCACAGCTACAAAAAAATTATATGTTTTATTTTCCAAATAATAATAAAAATTTCATATTTATAACAATAAGAAAATAATAACTAAAGTAACAGCCAAAATATTACGTTACTTATCATTTCTTTTTTTATCTGATTGTTAAACTTATTTTTTATTAATAAAAATAATCGTTTTGTTTATTAAAACAAAGGTTTTCTTTAAAACAAACATTTTAATCTTTGGCATAAAATGATTAAAAAAAACTTAAATAAAACTTTCTTATTAAAGTTAAACTTATTTAATACAGTTTAGGCTATGTTATGCTTTTCGATTATATCTAAACATAATTAAAGATTTGCCAACATTAAAACAAGTTTTTAATTGGTAACATTTGTGTCTAATAACTGCAGTGGTTCAATAAAGTTATGGGACAAGTGTCAACATTTTGTGTTAATATATAAACGTCACTTGTCACTGTGTTCTTTTAAGCTAATCTCCGAAATCAGTTAAATGATTTTTATGAAACTTTATTGGGTTTTTATGGTTAGCTACAGACTTTTGGAACCTATAGGTGACGCTATATTCAAGCTATATTAAGCTTGATAGGTTAAGCTATATTTTTTTCCAAGAAACTACTTTTTTACGCGATCTATGGCAAAGTCAACGTATGATCGCGCAACTAGTTTAATATACAATTTGTGACATAAAAGGCGCATGCTTTAAAAAGCAAAGAGAAGTTTTCAAATAGTGTAAGACAACCGAAAGTGAATTTATAAGATAATAAATAATATAATCACGCCAAAATCTTTAAAAAATCATAAAATAGTTATCTCAAAGAGTTTAACAATTCGTTACGAGTGGCTCCAAAATAGGTGCCGGTACTGAATCAATTGCATTTTCTTATGACCTTTGGTTGGTATATACGCAAACGATCCAAAACGACTTTAAAGTTGCTGCTGTGGTTGTAAAATTGCAGTGCTAGTCGATTACAGAGCATGAGTGTTTTCCGTAGGCAAGTCTGTTAAAAAAAACAATCAGTTATCTGTGTGATCAAGATGTATAAGTATTGAAACACGATGTATAAGCAGTGACACAAATTGCCAATTGAATCTCCAACCCTCTGGGTGATAAGCTAGTTTACCGGGACAATCGATTAATTTTTAAAAATATTTTTTTATCTCTTTATATTTTTGTATATGTTTACATATTACTAAAGAAACTGAATTGTTAAACAAATAAAGTCGATTGGGTTTAATTTTTAAACATATAAATTGAAAATAATTGTTGTCCGACAACTTCATGAAACCACTGTTTAATAAAATATTAATTTCAGTACTTTTGTTTGCTTAACAAACTTAAAATTAACTTACTTTACTTAAGTATCGTTATGATTAGTCTTAAATTTAAAAATAATACTTAAGTTTTTTTTTCCTTAACCCGCCCTCTAAAATTTTAAACCCGTTTTTTAACAACAAACTTGCTTAGTCTAAATAAAATTTCACTTTTATAAGTGGCGTATTAGTGCCAGAACTATGAAACCCATTATCTATTAAACGTTTAGCTAAGAATGGTGTAGATTCATTACCTTCCAAACGTCTCAGCAAACGATCCTGATCGCTCTCTTTGGGTGTTGTGGGTATTTCACGTTTTGGCGAATGTATGCCCGCTAAACTCATCTTTGTGTTGATACGATTCAATTTGGTTGGCTGATGATCCTGGAATATTTGTGAATTGGCAAAAACAGCCAGGATTTCTGGTCCCAACATGGGCACATTGGTTTGTGTTTCACGTCTATAGACTTCTTCATCAATTTTGCCATTACTGTGTTAATGGATTGTACAAATATTTATTTTTAAAGAAATTGATTGATTCGCACAAAAATATTAATAAAAAAAAGTTTGATGACAAATTAAATTAATTATTTTGTGTGTTTGGCCTGATCATGATGATGTTAATATTTTTATTAAAATTTAATAATTTCGAAGTAAATATTTATTTGATCAATTAGTACAAGTACCTGAATAATGCTGATGAGTTTCCTCTTCTTAATGGTTGATCGACAACTATTTGCGGTACGGTTAAATTGTTATTGTCTGATGGCTGAATGCGTCCCAAAATTTTGCCATTTTTTTGTGCAGCTATATATTCTTCATCATCGTCGGGATTGTAATTGGCTGCAAACAAAAAAAAAAAAAGAAATATGATTATCACTTTTATCAGTAAATACAAGTAAAAATTTGCTTGTTTGTAGTTAAGTTATTTGTTTTATGACTCATTTAAATTTAGTTATGAATTTAACGAATGTTTGTTAGTCGAATCTATACACTAAGGGCTAATAAATCAATGCAAGTTAATCTCTCTCTATTTTTGATTTAAAATGTGTTTAAACCAGAAAATCTATAAATCGTTAGCATACAAGCCGTATATAGGGTTGGTGATTTCCTGGACTTTTGCACTTCCCGGGAAACGGGAATGAAAAAATCACATTCCCGGGAAGTTAATTTTCTATATTAAATAGAATTATTAAATGAAAGCTGGCGAAATTTCGATTGTTTTATTAATGTAAGCATTCTTTTTAAATAAAAGCTAATATAAAACCAATTCTAAATGAAATTTTTCAGAATTTTTATCTAATCGTTTTAAATTAATTTATTTCGAGAATTTTTAATATTGTTTGTATATTTACTGGTCAAATTTTTATAGTGATATTTCACGTAAGACATAAGTAAGAAATTAAAACTTAAATACATTTTAAGCTTTGACTTATTTCTTGCGTTCAAGTTGAGCTTTGAGCTTTAGCGTCTTTGAAAACTTATAGAGTTATTCCACGTCAAATCAACCAACCTCATCATCTTCGATTCGGTAAAACTTTGTGTGGAATTGTTTTAGAACATTAAAAAAAAGTGATATCAAATGTTGGATTTATAACTCCTTTGGTTGTGGAAATATGACGTGATTTATGTATATCTATAAAAGTTGAGTTTACTTTAACAATTTACACTATCTACAAAAGAACTTAAATTACAGACCTCAGCAACATACCCTTTGAAAGTATATAAAACCCCCTCCACAATTACTTATCTAAAATTTTTTCGCAACACGAAAATATATTTTAAAAAAGTTTAGATTCGCCAAATTTAAAATCGCTATATCTTAAAAAACGTCAATTTTAAAATTTTCAACAAAATATAATTTTTGGTTCACTTTCATGTCTACCGAGACTACTTAGCCCCAAAGTGGTATAATTATTATATATAAAGTTATTGACAAAATTGTAGAAATAGTTAGAAAAACTAATATAATCTTCAATTACAGTACCCAGTAAAAAAGTTCGTGTTTTTTTGAAGCACTAAAGAAATAAAGCGCATCATAACTCGCTTTAAAATATGAGCTTGTGCAGAAGCTGATTTCATAGCGCACCAACAATGCAGGTTTTAAAACGAGAAAGTTAGCAAATATACACACATCCAAAGGGTAGTATGAATAAAAAAAAATATTAGCTTTTTACTTATATAAAAGCTTCGTACACAAGTTATACAAAAAAAGGGGATTCATTGTGCTGATCCTATGCAGGTTTTTAAGCGAGAAAGAAAAGTAAATTTATTTCAGTTTTTTGGTGCCGTTTTGCAACACCTAAACCGAAAACGAAAAAAGGATACATATGGGAAAATCCTGCGTGAAGAACACTATATTCGCAGATTATAATATAAAAATTTTTTTGATCTTTCAAAAGAGATACCTTCAAGTTATGCATAGTGTTTATTGAGATTTAATTGTACTTTCGAATGGCATAAAACATAATTTTTAAACAATATTTATTTTGAAATAATTGATAACAAAGTTTTGTGACGCACGCTACAAAAAGTGGAAGTAACTTTGAAAGTTGAAAGCAAACAAAATCTAATTCATAGAAGAAAGAGGAATGCAAGAGAATTCTAAATAACTTATTTGCACCCAAAAAAAAGTTGTCGTTTTTTATCAAAAGCCGTGAATCCTTTGTGACGCACGCTGCGTGACGCACGTTACACTTTTTCTTAATAACTATAACTTTTTAATTGTACAATTTACATCAAAATGTAGCTGTAGATAATATTATTATTTAAAAGAATGCTTTTAACAAAATTTTCATGTTCCTTATAGTTTACAAGATAATCTAAAAAATAGTCACTCACTTATTTTCAAAATAGGAGGCGTTCCCGACAACCACCCACCTCGAAAATTCAAACTGAAGCTTACGGTCACATGTGTAACTACACACATAAAAAAATAACATCTTATATGAAATGCAAGGTTGGGTCTATTTTTCGTTATAGGTATATCCCTGCCATTCATAAAGGGATCACCCCAAAAAAATGTTCCTTTATATATTTTTAAGGTTATATATATAGCACATTATTCCATCAACATAGATAAACAGTTTTGACAACTCGAAGACTCTGTCCTTGGTAGATGATTTCTGGGATTTGCCCATATGTAAATATATATGGTATTCGTACGGAACCCTTCGTTTGCGAGTCAAAGTCGCAATTTTCTGAGTTTATTTATTTTTTTAATACAAGTAACACTCAAGCAATTAATGCCTACTAATTAACTGATGTGATTGATGTATTTCGTTCCTCGGGAAAAAGATAGTACAGAGAAGACAGATTTAGTAATTCCGTTAAAACACAGAACGAGCACAGAAAATATTATCATAGCTTTTTATTTTAACACGCATGTGTTTGAATTTTTTTTTTAATTTTATTATATTTTTGTATGATTTTTAAACATTCGAATAGAAAATTTTAATAGAAAAAAATGTGATTTTTTCTTATTAAATATTTACGAATTTTAGTTTTTAATTTTACGAATTTTGTGACAGGTACCATTTCCGTAAAAAAAAAAATATTTGAATTTTTTGATTTAGTAATATGTGTATAAACGGATCCTTGAAAGTACAGGAGTATTAGTCTGTAATTCGAATCGGAAGAAAACACTTTGGAATGTGAATGTAAACTACATGCGAATTCAAGCCTATTTCCTTTTGAACTCCCTATTAAGGCCATAAGAATGCAGTCCCACTACAGAAAAAAAGTAAAAATAAGATTTAATTATGAAAACCATAATTTTAATTAGTTTCAAGCAATCAAGAAATTTGTAGTATTAACTCAATAGTATTAATTAATTTATGCTATCTTAATTTTAATCTGTTGATATCATTATTTTAAAAGAAAATCAAAACCAATTGAAATAAATGGTGATTTAATTAATATATTAATTAAAAATAAACTTGTTTGTAATAAAACAATTAATTGAAAAAAATTGGACGAAAAGTTTTTCTGTGTAGGCACTCAAGGTGCGATGTGTGGTAGCCCATTATGTAGTATAGCATGAGCCAAGTCCCAAACTAGATTATCAAATATTATTGTTTAATCAAATAACTAAAGGGAATTGCTAGATTTAAAAATATATGTATGTATATATCTAAACTAGGAATTATGTAAATTGATAATCTTTTCGGATTTATCTTTACGAAAAATTGTAATTTCAAAGTCTTGAAATTATTTACATACATATGTAATGAAAACATTCTGAATGAGCAAAGTTTGAGTTTGCATGAACCTAACTTATAATTCTGATTGTTTTGCGGTATGAAGAAGTCAATAATATTTCGTAAGATTTTTGTATATGATAACACAAGGCAACAACCCATTTGCTGGCAAAAAAATAATATGTACGTAATAAATAACGTTTTAACTAGAGTATGCAAGAACCGAAACCGAAAACCGGTTAACCGGTTTTTACCTTTCTGAAAATAAACCGCTTTCGAATAATTTATGTTTTTGAATAATTCAGCATGCCGGTTTTTATGTCTGGACTAATCGGGGGTTTTCACGGAAAATTATCTTCTAGGTTTTGATGAAAAACAAAATGTTATGCTTATATTTAAAAAGGATATCCCAAATGGTATTTTTCCATTTTATTTTAACCTTTTTTTTTTTGCGAGCGTGTATTCTACTCAAGTTTAATTAAAGTTATGCAAAAAATCGGTTGAAATTTGGTCTTCAATATTATTCGAAAAACATGTTTAGACCTTATTAAAAAAAATGTTGCGCTTGAAGTTATTTCTCTAAAAGTTATTAAAATCTGAATCAATTTTATTTTTTGAATTAATTGCTTATTTGATTTAAAACCAAAACTTTAATTGAGTGATTCCACGTAAAACGGCCCTATGCAAGGAAAAAATAATTTTCTCATTTTTAATAAAAATCTCTGAATTGATGTTTTTTAGAGAATGACAATTATTGAAAAAATAAAAAAATACGCTATTTAATATTTTTTGATAAATTTGAAGCACTTTTAATTGATCATGCAAAAAACATTTTGCTCTCCCTCTTTGTATGTTTAATATTTATTTCGGATTTTCTTTTAGTCACTTTCTCATTAGTAATAAAAACCGTTATCTCTGAAAAGAATATAGTTTTTTTTGCTTTTTATTGAATTTAAGAAAAATATTCAGCTTATCTTTATATTATTTATATTAATTAAATCAATAAAAAGTTTTATTTCTTCGAATTTTTTAAATTTTCGCAATAGGTCACACCCGTCGGTCGCACCCGTCTCATTTTAAAAATTGTTTTTTTATAAGAAAATTAATTTTCTGTCAAACAGTAAATACATAATACAATTAAAAACACTTTGAACAGATATCTATACCAAAATTATTGTATACCCTATAGTAAAAATTTTACAGAATTTATACTGAAAGTCATAATTCTTTAAAACTAAAATTTGTAAGGTCACACCCGTCACAGCTTTCTGACGACCACTCTGAGCAGTGTCTGCCCGTTATTCAACGACTTTAAGCTTAATGTCCTTGCGAGCTGCAACGCTTTTTTAAGTAAAAAATTTTATATTCTTGATTTATTGCAAAAAATGTGTGTAAAATATTCACACCCTCCTAAATGGAATTACTCACTTACTATTGATAACGCATTAAAATTTACCAACTTATCTAAAAAAAACTAGCTGCTCGGCCTGGTTTCTCTCAGCCAGTTCTAATGTTTTTATCGTATCGTTTGGCGATATACGCTATTTTTGGTGTTGCCTTTTGGGGAGAAAATGAATAGTGTCGTTAGTTTACGACTCCTCCCACTTAATTGGTACTAAAATCAACATTTGTCCATCGATTTCATTAATGATATATGGGTTATTTTGTTCGTAAGACAGCTGTCCTGAAGAACAATAATTAACAGTCAAGTGTTTGCAGTTTTAAATTTCTTATTAGTTTCTATAAAGAAAAAAATTGTTAATTGGAGAATAACTCTGAAAGAGTTAATCAAATCATAAAACTAAATTATGATAGTTTGTAGGTAATTGTGTCATGCATCTTTTATTATTTTGTTGATCGAAATATTAGATATGCCCATTAAAAAAATTGTAGATGATAGGAAAAAACTAAGGACACTATTTTTTTACCACATTAAACTGCTTAGAAATGTAGTTTTGTTCCAAAAAGCAGTTTCACTGTCGGACTGTGTAATTAAATTACTTTGAAACGACTTATTTCAAGGAAAAGATCACAAGAATATGTATTATGTAGGGTATTCATTTTAATAGAATTTTCAATTGTTCGATTAATCAATTAATCGAAATTGATGGTTTTAAAATAATCGAGTTATCGAGTAAAACTTTTATTTCGTTCGATTTATTCGAGTAAGCTTTACTGCTACAAATTATTCGAGTTAATCGGAAAATGTTTAAATTTAATCGGGTTTTTGTACATTTTTGTGGACAAAAATAAAACAAAACAAGTTTTTTCGCGTTTTTATATATTTTAATAATAAAAACAAAAGAAAAAACAACTTTTCTACATAAATTAGATCATAAACTGATCCTTTGAAATAGTTTTTTTTCGCTATTCAAATGTCGCGCTTTGAGAAAATTTTGCACCAGGAAATATTTAATACCATTTCGACCTGTCCTGTATTCAATGCAAAATAAAAATAATCAGAATTGGGATAGCATTATTGTTGTTATAAATATAAATACGGTTACACTTTGGAAATATTTGCTCAAAAAAAAACGTAACCACTACTTTTGCTCAGAGTTAGTTTGATTTAACTTGTTTTTTATATCCCAAAATAAGTTATGCTGAAAAAAGGTATTTTTATATTATTTTTAATAAATGCGAACCCATATTAAAAAAAAATATTGTAATTATAGGAAATACAATTTTAACTTGTCTGTGTGTGGGTTACGTTTTTTTCGGCAAATTTTTGCCAAGTGTGACCGACCGTACCTTAAGGCTTTTATAATTCCGAACATTACATTCGATATTTTACGAAACATCTAGTTAACTAGTTGCTCTCGAAATACCTTCTTTATTTGAAATAATTTTTATTTGATGTTTATATTTCCGAATTTTTTTAAACGACATTTGAAGTTGGTTTCTTTCTCCCTATTATTGTTACTACATTATTTACTTAATTTTTTGATCATGCGGACTATTAGTTAGAAATAACGTTCGAATTGAATGGCAAATTTCATATAAATTGAAAACTTTTTCCACTTTTGATTAAGAAATCTACAAAAACTCATTAAAAAAAAAAAAAAATTTACATTAAATCTTTTAAACGAGTTATTCGATTAATTGACCTAAATTACTCGAATAAATTTTTACTTAAAATTTAAATTTTTTGTTGGATCGAACATTATTTGACTTTAATTATTCGATTAATCGAGCAAACATTATTCGAGTGAATACCCTAGTATTGTGATAAAGATTTTTCGCAAAAAGTGAAAAAATATATAAAATTTGCACATACATTTTATAAAAACCGGTTAACCGGTTTATTTCCACAAAACCGTACTCGAAACTGGGTTTTTTAAAAAAGATATTTTTCGAATAATTCGAAAACCGGTTTCATGGAAAATTCCGGTTTTTGCATACTCTATTTTTAACGTTTTATAGAATCAGTACGAAATTTAATTAATTTTAACGATCGTGTAATTAAAACGAAATGTTTCAGTTTCAAGCTTAAGGGGGTTTCTTTAATAAATATGTGTGGTATACATTTTCATTATATTATTCATGACATGAATATTAATTAGATAATTAAATTAATAAATTACTTCATAATGCTATAGATGATGCTTTACATTTTCAGAGACTTAAACATACTGCGTAATTTAAAACCAATGACAAGAAACATATGTATGTATAAGAAATATAACATTTTTCAATATTAAAAAACTATTATGTACACTCTAAAACACTTTTGTTGAAAATTCCCAGTAAAAAAAGACACTCCATAGAAGTCATGAAAATGTAGAGTTTGCGATCCGGAAGTAGTGCAAATTTGGATCATTTCTAATGATTTTTACATAGGGTTTTCATTGCAAGAAGTTCTCTTTTTCGATTCCTAATCACCGAATTGGAAGCGAAGTTAAGAAATATTTCCTTTTTGGCGTTCTATATTAATAATTTTCTCTAAGAAAAAGAGTACAATGTTACGCATTTTCGCAACTTGTTTCTTTTTATACGAATTTAAACGCAAAACGGTGTTTTTATGTAAATTTCAGTAAATAACTGTTAATTTTTAGACGAAAACTAGTTCATAAATTTCTTTAAAAAAATCGAATTTTTAAAAAGCATGATGGGTATTTTTATAACTATAAAGGAATTACAAAATTTTTGTGTGACTAAAATAAATTCTAACTTGCTTTTCTACTAATTATCTGCATTTTTGAATATCGATTCTTTGGAAGGAATGAAAATGTAGTTCCTCAAAAAGGACTTCCAATTTTTTTTACTGGGTTAGGTCGATAATAGTCGGCAGCACTTTACAGATTATTATCGACCTAAAATTACACACGCATTATTTTTAAACAAAATGTTTTTACTAAAAAAAGCGATTGGATGCGTGCAGGTTTGAACCGAGACCTTCTGACCGATATTCTGACGTATCTATTATTCAGCCGTAGACGTATAATACTTTATGTTACATTATTTCCACTTGGACTAAATATGTTTAATTTGAGAGGTTTTTTCTTTAATAAAATAACTACAAAATCGATGTAATTTTCGACAAGGAGAAATTTTCAACACAAATTTAGACAATATATGATCGTAAATTTGAAGTAATGTTTTAGAGTGTATGTAATAGCGGAATATGTCAAAAATGTTTTTTCACTTTGTAAAAATATGGTGGGAATAGCATTGAAAAAGTATCTGATGTGCACGGTACACGGTGCACGATAGCTAAAAAAAAGTTCAGTGACACTGGTTCAATCGTTAAAAATGGTTACTTTAATCACCCTACAACAAATGTATTAACATAAACCAACGCCTTTGAGTCGAAGGTCACCAATTTGGCGATGGTCTAAGAACTTATTATTATGGGCTATGCAAAACATTTTCACGAGAGATTCACATCCTCACTGTTTGGTAGAAATGCTTAATTGGAGGCATCGCTGGTTAATTCTGGTTCAGCTATTTTTAGCTTAAGTAGAGTTAAAACAAAATTAAGTTTGTTGAGCGATGGTGTGTGTCCATCCTTGTATAAATGTACTTGCTATAACCCAAATTAATTATTAGGCTAAGGTTCGTAACGTTATATTCAGAAAGAATTGGACATCATTAATATTCCAAGGAACAAGGGAAAAATTAACATCAACTTAATTTTTCAACATACACAGCAGAACAGAGTAGCGCCACTTTCGGAAGCCGCTACACTTCCATCGTCAATGCTCACGTGTATTTTACTTATCACCACTTGTCAGGTGGCTCTGTTGAATGCGATTTTAATTCTTATATATACAACTTTTTCGTGAAAATTGAATACGAGAATTTAATCACTCTCGAGCTGATATTAACTGCACTTTTCCAGCGTTGCCATCGGCTTATTTTTCTTCATTCCCATTTTTCTGATTTTTGTTCTACTTGCTATAAATTTATCTTGTTTGCAATTATTTTAAGACAGCTATTATCTGTAAAATATTGAAGAAAAATTAGCCAATGCCTGATTGAAAGTGAGCTCTTGAGGCTTTAAACTGATCTCATGTAAAAATTTTAAAACGACCTCAGAAATAGTGGCCCTATTTTTGATATTTATTATATTTATTGAATAAAATGATATTCATCCAAATTTATGCAAAACATATATTTAAAACATTTCACTAATAAAAGCAACATTGTCACGTTTATGCTTGCAATGGAGCTCTCCAATAACTCATATGTTGTTAACTGACAAAGTCATTAGACCAAAAATAATCCTTTTCCCTCATTACATTTTAATTAAATTCAAGATTTTTGCTTTGAATTTTTTTGCGGGACTCAATTAGACAACTTTCGCCACCTAAATCGAAGAGTTTAATGCTTCCTTGATCTCTGCGCGAAATTCTGGCTATACTATATTAATTATGTGCTTTTCATGAACAACATAACATTTATTTCTCAATTTCTCAATTGTTTGAGAAATAAGACCATATAGCGTTATTTCTCAATGCTTTAAAATGGCGCAATAACGCTATACGTAAAAAATGGACAAATGGGAAATAAAGCCACATACATAAATTTTTAAAAAAATTTCCTTTTTCTTCGTTATTTTCTCTTTTTATATATATGAGCAGATATATTTTCTTAGCCGGCCTTCGCCCAATTTTAAGGATTTTCGCCTCTGGGTATATCGAAGAGCGGCTTCACTGAACAGAGACTGTTGGATAGATGGCCTTCAGATGGGCTTAAGGATTTTCTCCTCTCAGTATATCGAAAAGCGGCTTCGCTTAGTAGTTTTCTACATAGCCGGCTTTAGGCCGGGCTTAAGGGTTTGCTCTCGGTATATCGAAAGGCGGATGCGGTGACTAGTCTGAATAGTCGGCCTTCGATCAGGCTGAAGAGTTTTTTCCTCTCGGAATATCGAAGAGCGGCTTCGCTGACTAAAGATCTTTGCATAGCCGGCCTTCGGACGGGATTATGCGTTTTTCCTTCTTGGTATATCGAAAAGCGGCTTCGCTGACTAAAGATTTTTGCAAAGCCGACCTTCGGTCGGGCTTAAGGATTTTCTCCTCTTGGTAGATCGTATAGCGGCTTCGCTAAGCTAAAATTTTTTGCCTAGCCAGCCTTTACTAGTGCACGAGGATTTTCTTCTTTGAAAGCCTTTATTTGACAAATGCCAAGAAGCAAACCAATAAGCCCACCCAAAGAGCACATCTTAAGTCAGCGAAACCGTTATTCGAAATACCGAGAGGAAAACCCGTTAAGCCTGGCAGATGGCCGGCTATGTAGAAAACTTTACTCAGCCAAGCCGCTGTTCGATAAACTGAGAGGAGAAAATCCATAAGCCCGGCCTAAGGCCGGTTATACAGAAAACATTACTCAGCGAAGCCGCTTTTCGATATACTGCGAAGATAAAACCGTTAAGCTTACGGCGGGTATGCAAACCCG
Organism: Panzeria rudis; assembly: GCA_956483635.1. Taxonomy (NCBI): domain Eukaryota; kingdom Metazoa; phylum Arthropoda; class Insecta; order Diptera; family Tachinidae; genus Panzeria; species Panzeria rudis. The sequence continues at coordinate 30,596,512 of OY101449.1, read as the reverse complement.
CTCGTCGATAAGCCGACTATAATGCCAAGAGCTAATTAACACTAAATACAAATTTATAAAATATATAAAAATCTAATTTATTGCACTGCACCGATATTTACTTTTTATACAAGAAATTTCATCATATTCCTGATTCAATTTGTAACTTATTCTTAAAGAAAATTGTCTTAAACGACACAAATGTCTAATATTGAGTCATTCTCAGTTAGTTGTTCTTTTAAGTAATATTATTCAGAGTTTTGTAAGAGATCGTAATTGTCTCATGTAATACATGTTAAACTTACATTTTATGACAAATAAAATTAATTTGTTTATAACAATTATCCCAAAAATATCTAAAGAAATTAATATGTAATTGATATTACAAGAAAAACAAAACTTACCAATAGACTCATCATAACAAAATTTTTCCTCAAAACAATTCCAATAGAAGTCTTCCCAGCAACTAAAAATAATAATTTAAAATATAATTATGATTACATAAAAACAATTTTAGGTGAAAACGCAAAAAAATTGTTTATTTTTACTCACTTTTGACAACAGCGACACATTTTTTATAGCTGGTGTTAAAAAATATATATAATTGTTGGCACACCGACGGTTGAATTAAAACTTTGTTTTATTTAATTTGTTAAATAAATGTTTTATTCTTTTTTCTTTAGCTTTTATGGTTGTTGTTATTATGTATTGTATATAAACGTATTGTTGTTTAATTAATTTTATTCAAATCAGCTGCTAATGTTTATTATTTTATCAATTTTATTAGATTATTAATTATTCTTTTTTTTTTTCTTTCTTTTTTTGGTAACAAACACGACAAAGTGTGTTTAACGTTAAAGGTCTCGTTTAGCTCTAAAAGCGCCAACAAAATAAAACAGCCGATTGTTATAAAAACAACAACAATAAGAAAAATAATTATAAAAATCTCAGTATTCACACATTTTTATTAAGAATTGCTCGCTCCACTGAGAGCGTAACAGAAATTTTACTAACCCGATCTCATAAATATACTCAGGTCTGGTTTCTTACGTTTACTTTGCTTTTCGACGACGCTTTAAAAAAGATTCTTTACAACAAAATTGCGTGTTAAATAAAACTGCATCTGACTAACAGACTTAACGACAGACTAAATGACTGGTTACTGGTTGTCTACTGTTTCCAATAATGACGTTTTTTTTTTTGGAGACAATTAGAAAAAATTAGAGTGCAAATATGTATTAAAATATTTTTTCCATCAACAATTTGCAGTGCTGGATTTAGAAAATAACAAAACCAACATTTATACTTCACCTGTTCAAATACTCACATCTGGGGAGCGAGACAGAAGGTATGGGAGCGCAAAAGTTTAAAAGAAATAATTGAACAATTGAGTAGAGAAAAGGTGTGTTTGCACGAGTTTGCACAAGAGAAAGAAGATAACGTTAACTAAGCCCTATTAAGTATTAGGGGTACAAAAAAATTGTGTACTTTAGAACAGACATGGAAAGTTAAGATTATAAAATGGTACTGAACTTTAAGCAAAAACACTAATGGTAGGATTCGAGCCTGTGCGCTACTGACTAAGAGTCTAGTACAGCCCCAGAATGTTAGGCAATTACGTAGCAATTAGCCTGCAGGGGTATCCAAGGAATGAAATCAAAAAAGTTATTTCTAGGAATAACTGCGGAAAATTTTGTACCAATTGTCTGAAGGTACTTGTACCATGACTGGTAAAAATGGGAACATCACAAACCCAGAATAAAAATGTTAGCAAAATACCCAAACAGATTTTTTTCCAAGTCAAATATATTTGTTTAAAGTATAATAATTTAATTAGTATTAATGAAAACACCACAGGGTCTGGAGCCTCTCACTGAGTATATTAATTATGTTAATAGACCCCCTCCAATGACAGCGTCATATAACCGTTACTGGTCCCTTTCTTTTGCTTCTAGGGTTTGTATGAAAATATATGTATTGAAAACATTTGACTTTGCACATCATCCATGGTACTTTCCGCTAATTTCAAAACTAACGCGCTTAAAACGTTACAGTGCTGTTGACTCATTAGGTTTAAGCCCAAATATACCGATTTTAGCGGTAATATTTCCAAATTAGCTGTTTTCTGCAGAATAAAACGAGGCAGCATTGAAACTAAACAACAAAAAGTCGAAAACAACAACATATATTTCGTATAATTTTCTCTTTCTTATATTCCTATTTCACTTTTTCAATCTTAGATTAATAAAAGGCGGGAAAAAGCAAGTGTCATAAGAGCTTAAACTACTAAAATAGTGACAACTAATACTTTACTTCCATTTATTATTAGAATAAAACTAAAAATTTAACTTTCATATTTGACCGAAAACATATCGGCCAAGCTTTAATTGTTATTTTTGAATCAAAAAAGATATGCAAAATTTTAACTGCTATTTTTGGAAAATAAAATATTAGTAGATTTTTAATGTTAGTTTTGGCCGGAAAAATAAACTGGGTTGAGCTTTTATATGTTTACATGTTCATATTTACATAAATATAAAAGCAAACCAAGTTAGACTTAAGTACAACAATAACAAAATTAGAAAAATAAACCAACGGTAACACTGGGAACGGCTGCGGTAAACGGGCAAGTTAACACCAACTTAAGTGATTTAATTCTCGTATGCAATTTTCACGAAAAGTATGTATACTATATACGAGTATAAGAATTGAAATCATAATCAACAAAGCCACCTCACAAGGGGTGATAAGCAAAATATATATCAACACTGCTGATGGAAGTGTAGCGGCTTCCAAAAGCAGCGTTGTTATGTTCTGCTGTGTACGTTGAAGAATTAAATTGATATTGATTTTTCCCTTGTTCCTTGGAATATTGATTATGCCTAATTCTTTCTGTATATAACGTTACGAACCTCAGACTAAGTAATAATTCAAAATAATCATATTAAATAGGCAGTAAATTCCTTTATCTGTTACAATGAGTTATGTGGAAACTTTGTTATCTCTTTATGTGGCAAGCAGGAATTATGTAATACCCCTAATAGTCGCTAGCCATAATTATCAACATTTTGAGATCAGCTGTTTAACACTGCTGTTAAAGGTTTTCCTATAAGTGTGAAGGAACGAGGGCGATCCCAAAATTTTTTCCAATAGCAAATACGAGAAAGTTTTTAAACAAATTTGGGTTTAAATATCCTAATTGCCTCTTTTAACAAATGTAACTTCCAAATAACACGCAGCAGTTACGCTTGTTAAAATGCTTAAAAATTTTTGCTATATACTTTGTTTTCAATCGGTGTTATCTTCACTTTGAAGTTATTCATTTCAAACTGATGGAAATATTCCTTCTGAGTTGAAAAATGTAAAATTTTTAGTTTTAAATTGAAAAAATAGTTTGGTCGAAAATTCTATTTTCTATAAAAAAAACTTGAGCTATATTCAGTTATTAGACAAGCATCGATCGATGAGCCTTTTTTGTAGGTATCGTATCGGCAAAAAGCCGAGTTAGATCGCATTATGGTACGAATAATAATTTCAAATTGAGATATCTTTTAGCATTGTTGTTGTTGTTGTTGTTGCAACAGCTCCGCTGTTGTTGTCGGGAGTTCGTTCCTGTAATTATATAGAAATTAATTATTTGTGTTATGGGTGTCATTAGGTGGCAGTGGGAGCTGGAGAAACCTTGCCACCTCAGTTGGTCTTAGCCATAGGTCTATGGGATTAAGGGATGTGGACCTACTGGGGCAATTGAACAAGTGTTCAGTGTCGTGCGGGCTCTGGAGACAATCCGGGCATCGATTTAATGTGCCGGGGACTATACGTTCTTGGTAGCAGTTCAGTATACTGCTCCAGCCGGCTCTTAGTTGTGCCAGGGTTGAGCGAGATTGTCTAGAGAGTTGCCGCTCACTGTCCGAAATCGCGGGTGGGTGGGTTTAAGGACTTTATTGCATCTATAGCTATTCACTGTTTCGGTGACCGTTTGTTGATGCAAATTCCTCAAGGCGTTCGCGACGGACATCCTGTTAACGTCGGGTGGAATGGCGTTCCGAATGTCATCATGGTAGTGCCTGAAGTCCTTTCGAATGTGTCTCGGGAGAGTGTCCTGCATCAGGATTTGATGATTAGGGTGGGTTGGCAGGTGACATGCCATCAGGAACTGCTTTGTGAGCAGTACATTATGCTGCCTAACAGGTAGCATTAATGTCTCCTCATGTAGGTGGTCAATATTGGTCATTTGTACACATCCTGTAGCGATTCGGAGTGCATTGTTCTGGGTTGTTTGCAATTGGGGCAGCGTAACTTAAGAGAGAGCGACCGATGGCTTTATAAGTCGTTATAAGTACCTCTTTGTTCATGCTCCAGGAGGTGCCAGCGAGAGCTTTAAGGACCTTATTCCGGGATTTCACTTTTTGGTTGATATATGTGGCGTGCGACGCGAAGTCAAGGAGGCCCAGGCATTGTGGGTCAATTTTGTTAAAATTAGTTTTATTTAAAAGAAGAATTTGTAAAAATTATTTTAAACGCTACCGAAATCTGAGTCTATCATGGTAACCCAGGTCAAAAATAATAAAAAAAATTGTCATAACTTTTAATTTGCTCCTTCGACTATATAAAAAAAAAATAGTAGCGCTTTGGCACCCTACACTAAATTTTTGTTAGCTAAATTTCCTTATTCTTTAATTCCATTTCGTCGCAGTTGTAAAAAATTGTTGAGCACAGAGCTACGAGTATTATTGAAATAAATTTTTTTAAATTGTGTTTTCGTTGAACACATTTTATGTTGGAGTTTTCGATTTATATGCGAAATTTGAGTTTTCAATACTGTTTTGATGCGAAAACTGCTTAAACAAGTTTTTATGCTAAGTCTGAATGTATATACTATTGCACTGTACCGAGCTAAACAAATACAAACCTTCTTTGAAATATCTATGTATGAACAAACTTAGGCCCTTATTATGATTCACAACTCAACTAGGTTGAGTTGTCAATTTTACGGCCTAAATCAAAACTTTTTTTATTATGAATCACAACTAATTTTAGTGTACTTCCAAATAAGGCTCGAAAAAAAGTTATTATCTCTGCTATCCCATTTGTCAACCAATATTGTTGCAATATCCATAAAACATAAAACCTCAAGAAAAAATAGTAAAGCCAAAACTAAAAATATTTAAAATATTTTGTGATGGCTACTATGGTTTCAAAAAACAGACAGTATAGATAAGAACCTTTTTTCGAAAATTATTTCGAAGACAACGAAGTTGTGAATCATAATACAAAAAATGGTTGAGTTGGGTCGTAACATTGACAACTCAATATAGTTGAGCGGTGTATCATAATAGGGGCCTATGTTAACAGCACGAAAGGATCTATTATTTTCTCTGCCGATCGATTTTTCCCCGAAACCCCTTTAAGTACAAAATGTTATTGTAATCGTTAAGCCCCAATTGCTTGAGTTGGATATGTACATATTTTGCGTAATTCTGGAACCGTTTTCATATTACTTTGCAATAAAAACTTCACACAACTATGTATGTTAAGTACGTCTACCACATACATATCTATTTACTTGCGAGTATGTACTCATCAACATACAACATACTCTTATATGCATATGCAGATACATATTTCAGGTGGGTATAAGCATACATACTTACATATGAACATACATACAATATGCTTATAAATAAACAATCAATCAGCAAATAGCAAAAGAGAAAAACAATATACCATTAGTCTCATGTAGAAATGCCCTAACTCACATAATTGTAACTTTACAGGGGAAGGTAAAAACATAATAGAAACTGTAATAATCAAAATGTAACAAAGTATATTAATACGATATTCTTCATGTAAATAACACTACTTAACACCAGTAATACCAATTTAGCCATTTTCTTGCTAAATTTTGCCATTTTTCATCCCGTTTAGCCAGAAGAAAAGTTAATTTAGCCACTAGCCATTTTTTTAGCCACTTTTATATTAATCTAGCTATTTTTATACATGAATTTTGTTTCGCGATTTTTCATAAAAAAATTAAACTCGCAACAAAGATACACTTATTTACTACCAACAAATACAACAGAGTAATATTATTGTTTTCGCACTCATGAGAAGGAAACAAATTTGGGTAATATGGTAAACAATTTTTCGTTTATAAAAATAAAAATCTTCGTTGAGCGCAATAATGGCAATCGATAGGAAGCAAAAATAGAATTCCGAAACGTGGTTCGACACTTTCTGAAATACTTGCATTCAGAAGCTATACCCAGCAAAGTTTTTAAACATTTTCTGAAATATATACTTACATTCAGAAGTTATACGCAGCCAAGTTTTGAAAATTGTCAAACATCACCGAAAAGTGTTTCGTTTATATAAATAAAAATCACCGGTGAGCGCAATAATTGCTGACGGCAATCGATAGGTGGCAAAAATACAATTCAGAAACATGGGTTGTCACTTTCTGAAATACTTGCATTCATAAGTTATACCAAACAAACTATTAAAAAATTACAAAAATCGCTGGAAAAAAGTTTTGCTAATAAAAAAAAAATTCGGTGAGCGCAATAATGGCAATCGATAAGGTTTTATTTAATTTAAAAAATCGTTCCAATTTGTTGTAAAAAATAAAGAAATTTCTTAGCCATTTTTTAGCTAGTTTTTAGCCATTTTTTGTATACATTTATTATTATTGGTTAAGGAATTCTGGCATCACTGCTCAACGCAAAGAATGTATCTGCTTTAGCGTAAGAAATTGTTATCAACCACCATAAGGATAGTAGAACTGCATAAATTTTTTTTTTGCATAATGTCACAGATAGTAAGTAAATGCACTTTTTATTTTTACGTCATTTATGCCATTTTTTGCGTTATGCCCTATATTTCCCAGAACTGGTCTTTAAAATCATAAAATATTTTTGAATATTCGTAATATACACAAGACTACCTTTCTTTTGAGTATAGTTTTGATTAAAATCCTTTCAGGATAATTAAGTGAAATTGTAAGGAGTTCCAAAAATACCTTTTTTTAGTTGTATCCCTATTAATTTGATATGAACAAATTTTTTTACAACTTTTTTGTAAAAAAATTGAAGCCATTTAAATGGTCCAGAAATATTCACAAAATAACTTTAGCATTTCCCTTCCTAACGACGTCCAAAAAAGGTTTTGTCATATTTTGATAACGTTTGGTCGAAATTCCATTATTTCGTACACATTTTACTGAACTCAAATTTGCCATCATGCGAAATTGCAATCTTTTCTATTACTGTTAAGTAAGCCCAGACAAAAAAATCATTAAACCAACATGTATTAAAGACATATTTTCGTGTGAACATAACCAATAAATATAAAGCCTGTTCACATTTTTATGCCAAATAGTGTTATCAATTATACGTATTTTATAATCGTTCATATTTCTTTTTTCTTGTTCGAACAGACGAATAATTTTAGACTTTTATTCGAATATTTGAACGAATAAAGAATAAAAAAATTTATCCAAAGTAAATTAAAAAGTTTGGCTTAAGTTCGTTTTCAATTTAATCTTTGGATTAAATTATTTTTATTTTAAAAAGAAATTCTAACGTCCCCTTTTACAATGTACGATTAAGAGTTAACATGGACTTTAACGGCAAGTTTCGTATGTCGTACTTGCAGTTAAAGTCCTCGTTAGCTTTTAATCATACATTGTGAAAAGGGTTGTAAAGCATGTAAATATTGAACAATCACAGAAAAATTTGGCTGTACGGAAGGTTGAACTGCCATCAGATGTTTCGGGACGACACTGGCAGCGAACGAAAACGAACTTAAGCCAAACTAATTAATTAACTTTGGATAAAAAACCACACAGTTCGACTAAAATTCATAACTCAATTGTTAAAACTCTAAAGGCACTTAGCTAAATATGAATGTATACTGTTCAAAAAGTTGGACAATAATAAACATTTAAAAAAAAATCCATCATTTGAAAATAGTTTGGAAAATCCAAAAGTGCATGCCTCATAATCTCATTCAGACCGTGAAATTAAATAGGCTTCTATTCCTAATTATACTGAAGCGTAAAAAAAGGACGCGATTAGTGAAGTCTTTCGGTCGTTATCGTGACCACATACAGGATCCGTACATACAGACAAACGGACGTCCAAGACAGAACTTTTTTAAACAGTTTTTATTTAGTTTAATTAGTTTTTTATTAGTTTAGTTAAATTAAATGGAAAAAAAAACTTATTCGAATGATAACACTAATGGCAAAGTATCATAAAAATGATGGCAATATATAGCAAGCAACCTCTTCAAGTCTTGCAAATGATCTCAGTTCTTTTTTGAAATTGCTTTTTCTTTATAAAGGCTTCGCGGAATGATATGCTTAGTGCAAACCTTAAGAGCTACGGTTACACTTGGCAAATATTTGCCGAAAAAATGTGACCAACAGACAAAATGGATTTCTTTTAATTCCAATATTTTTTTTAAATATTATTGGTTCGCATTTATTAAAAATAATATAAAAATAGCTTTTCGCAGCATAATTAACTTTTTTATGTGATATAAAAACCAAGTTAAATCACACTAACAAAAGTAGTGGTTACGTTTTTTAGGCAAATATTTGCCAAGTGTAAACGTACCTAATAGCTTTTCGCAGCATAATTAACTTTTTTATGTGATATAAAAACCAAGTTAAATCACACTAAAAAAAGTAGTGGTTACGTTTTTTTAGGCAAATAAATAAATGTAAAAGAAGGTCATATTCGGCGGTTATATTTGCCTCTTTTTAGAAAGAGTCAAAAAATACCCATACAGCGAAACGCTAGTATAATTTCTCCTGGACTTTTACATAAACGTGCTGGAGGTACCTAATAAATTAAACGTAACGTTTACACGATATCTTATACCGATTCTCTATAACAATGACGAAAAGGTGGGGTTCATGTAAAGAAGTTTGCATAACTTTTAAACTTATGGAGATCTCATTATCAAACTTTTACAGTATAATGAGGACACCCTAGGCTAATTTTGGTAAAAAGAAAATAAAAAGGGTCTATATTAGAAAAATTTTACTTTCAATTGATCGTTTCCAAATTTTTTTAATTAAATATATATTTTTTTTGAAAGATCAGAGGATTTCGTATAAGAATCACTTATTTGAATTTTTTGAATTTTAACCCTAGAAAGTCATACTTATTTTTGTGGTGTAAAGTTTATACTTCGTCGAATCGACGACGGTGTTACTAAAAGTGGCAGTAAATATGAGACACTTACAAAAAAATGTTTATATTGAGTTTTTTTTAAATATCTGTATTGTATATCATCGAAATATAACAAAAAATTATTTAATTTTTAATTTTTATTTAATCATAAATTAAGTTTTCTCCGCAGTACTTTATTTGGGCTATTTTGTAAGACAGAGCTTATAAATTATCGAAAACAAAAAATTTATAAGCTTATAGACGATAAAATGTTTTTGAATATTAAAATTGATATATTAAACAAGATCGGTACACGTTTTCAAAAGCATCAGTCGTTATTTTAGGTAAGAGGCATTAAAGTCTTTTCGGAGCTCCTCATACCGGCTTTTATCACATTTTTTGATTGTCAACCGCAGTTGACAAGAAGGTGAAACAGCAGATTACTGCCGCTTCTGGTATTTTAGCCCTACTGGCATCATTTTGATATTTTCTTCCTTATTCGGCGATTTATTTTTAATATTCTCTTGTATCAATGTTTTCAATGTTGGTACCTCAAGGCTATCAATCACCTAACTTTAAATGTTGACAAAATATCAATTTTGGTGAATTTGTGTTGATTTAGAATCTTTGCCTTTATTTGGAATAAGTTGTAGGCGTAAATAGTATAAATATGTAGTCATTACTCACATAAAGTATACTACAAAATTGACAGATTGCCCATCTGATGGCTATCCTGGAATATCAATTACAATACAACATTGGTTAGTTAGTTTTAAGATATTTTCAAGTTTATTTCTCTCTTAAAATGTTTAAAAATACATCATCCTGAATTACTCTGGTGATATCTTTTACTTAACATCCAATTTCTAATCAACTTTGGTATTCTTCTTACTCTATGTTATATATGTCGTTATCATCAAGATCCAACTCACACTTCCCGTCATACATCGAAAAAAAAATGTCAAACTCTTTGTCGATCAAGCCTGCTTCTCTTTTTTTATTATAGACTTAAAAACTACGATCTAACTACTCAAACAACAAACAGTGAAGCACTGGAAATACACATCCAAAAGTTCTAAAAGTTACACAAACGTCATACTTCGTCGTTTCGACGACGCAACTTGAAAAAAAAATTACTTTCTCAACGTAGAGCAAGCTAAAAATTGGCATACGCCTAAAGCACGACAACCTTAAGTCCTATACGAAAAATGCGCATAAAATAAGTGCATTTAGCAGAAAAAAAATAAAAAATTCTAACATGCGTCGTCGATTTGACGAAGTATGACCTTCTAGGGTTAAAAAAAATTTTGCACCCCATAACTCGACAAATAAACATCATAAAAATATTTGCCAAATATCAAGGAATTTCGGCAAATACAATTTTTTTGGTTGCCCGCTTCCAAAATAATAAGTTTTTGTAATGAAAAACTCAAGTTTGTAAAAAATGCGAATTATGGCCTTTCTAAATGAGACCATCGCGGCTTCGCGCGCTTCAGTTTCAGTTTATGACTATAATAATATAAAGTAAAAGGACCGTGTCGTCCGTACATGAAATATTTGTTTTTTCATTGATTTAGAATACAAAAGACAAAATTTTTGAATTTTTTATCTGTCTGTCTGAGCACATATCACAAAAAAAACACTGAACTAATGTAGATAAAATTTGGCGTACAGGTACTTTAGTACGCCGGTTAACATGTACGATAGTGATGGCAAAGTATTGAGTAGTGGGTACCGAGTATAGAGTAACTGTTATTTTTTTCGGGTACTCAATAAACATAAGTAGGGCCTATTCGGAAATGCATCACTGCGCTGCATCAGTGATTTTAAATGTTTTTATATATATCAGCGAAGTATATCTGTACCAAAAATTTTTCAAATACTCAATAAAGTGAAACAATATAAAAATTATAATGAGATTTTTGTCGGTATTAAAAGAAATTTTGCTTTTCTGATGCAGCGCAGTGATGCATTTCCGAATAGGCCCGTAATTACTCGATACTTTCGGAGTTGTAAGAAAAGTTAACAATCAAAATACGCAAATCTCTGTCTAAAAGTGCTACTTTGCTTTAGAGTATATTTGTTAAAACTATCATTTGAAAGTATCGAGTAGTATTGAGTGCCCACATGAAAAGTACTACGCAGTGTCGAGTAATTAAAATTAGCCGAAGTTACCAGAACTAATGTAGGATACTTTATACCGCTATAAAACATCTAGTTTTCCGCAAAAAAAAAACAAAGCTATACATGTTTATTGGTCTATAAATAATACATACTGGAAATAAGGAAGCATTTAATTTTTATCCGCTGCTTCGACAGCCCCGTTTTTATTCCTAACAAAATACCCTATACTTTAATCTGAGGTATATGATATCCGTCTACCATATTTCATTCAAAACTATTAAGCGGTTTTCACCGTTTTTTCAAACTCACAAACAAACAAGCAAACTTTCTCATTTACAATATTAGGAGGAAAATCGGAACCGTAGACAATATGTTAAGAACTTTATATTATTATTTTTTACAGAACCCTTACAGTCATAAGCTGAACTTTGTGTATAAAGTTCCCATTATAAAAAATAAACAGTAGTACCAATATTAAAGACAGCTAAATATGCTCTCTAATTTTGGGTTCGCAGTGTAAACATTTACTTGACAAACTGTGTGTAGATTGGGGTTGCTTTTGCTACAGGCATGAAAATTGGTATATAACAGTAACTATATACATATTTAATAATATATACATAGGTGTCAACGCTAGAGTAACAAATGCAACATTACAAACACAACAGCCATTTTTTGTTGCCGGTCACAGTCAAACTCCACATGAAATGCGAAGAAATTTTTAAAAACTTAAGTAGCGATTTTTGTATATGCATTTTGACTGTCTGGCACTGGCACCTGGCTAAAGAAGCCTTTCGAATTTAAATGCAAAAAATTATTGTAACGAATGGCGCGGCGCGTTTTGCATATCAATGTTTTCTATGCTGGGGGTAAAAAAAATATTAAAAAATACGTGTAACGAATACTAGTAACGAAAATACAAAACGAAGGCATTAGGCCAAAGGCGGTAGGCTGAGGAAGATGGCGCGCGAAGATCGCCGGTCGAAGGTGGCTAACCGAAGGCGGCCCGCCGATGCCGAAACAGGAGGTGGCTGGCAGAAGGTAACTGGCCGAAGGTGGCTGACCTGATGAGGCTGGTCGAAAGTGGCTGTCTAAGATTTCAAAGTGAAATTCCGGTACGGAGGTTAAATTTTTTAAAAGTCAGAGTTGCCCCTTTAGTTTTTCAGTAATTTTTGGGAGAATTTTTGTCCCACTTTTTGGGAACTCTAAGCCAGGTGTGTGTCTTGACTAATGATTGGTGCCCTTGCTAGTTGAAAGTGTATCGGATACACACTACACAGAAAAAAATAAGTTTCGTTTTTGATAACAAAAATCCCGGTATTCAATAATTTTTTTTTCAAATTTCCTGTGATAAAGAATTCCCCTATATTGATAAAAAAATAATTTCAAAATAAAAATATATATATAAATTTAAAAAATGTTGACATGGCTGGAATACGAACCCGGGCTTTCCGGACGTAAAGCATACTCTCTATAGCTGAGCCATATCCCATTTATTTTTTTATGGGATACAACTTGTTTTAAGTACTTATGTATAAAAAGAAAAGAAATAACCGGCACGGAAAAGAAATACTTACAACGAAATATTTTATTATGTTAAAGATAAATGTTATTGAAATTCATATTTTTTTTAATAACATGGTTTTATTGAATATAATTCTTGTCTATTTTTTTCTGTGTAGTTATATCGGCTTAATTTTTTAGAGGTATCGCCTGAGTATCTTCCAGGCGATAGTGGTTGTTTGTTGACGAACTGTCTTCGTTTTTCATCTAGAGGTTGAAATTGCTATCGTCATTTACTTGGTGTCATTAAGAGTCTATTTCACCAATTCTATTTAAATATCAATTCGTATATAAATGTTGTTTATCATTAATTTTTGTTTGGAAAAACGACTCTTAAACCTGAATTGATTTTAAATATATTTGTAAAATAGGCTCTAAGGCTGGTAAAATTTTTGTTTTTAAATTATAATTGAGGGGATGAAAAGGGGTACAACCTATAAAAAAAATTGAGTTATATGCAGGAATCAACACTTAATACCAATATCTATCACTCTACAAAAATTTTGACCTCAAGAGACAGTATATATTAAAAACCAAAAATATTATGAATGCATGGGAACAAAAACTTTGAAGCTTAAGTGCTCAGACTTTTATTTTTGCACTTGTAACCCTTTGCTTTTAAGCCCCTAAATTTTTATTTTTGATGGGGGTCATGACGCCGGGTCCGGTGACTAAGCGAAGTGTGCCGAATGGCGATAAAGATGAGGGGCTTCTGATATAGCGACCGAACGTCGCCGGCCGAAGGATGTGAATTGAAGGTAGCCTGCCAATGGCATTAGGCCGAAAGTGGTAGGCCGAAGACGGCAGGGCCCAGCCGATAAGATGTTGGCCAAAGGTGGTGTCCCATGACACCGTGCATTCTTTTTGCATTTTTTGGAGTGTCAATATGAATGTATTTTTGAGAACAGATTTGTGTTGCTTTTTCTTTCTTCTTCGGAACTTATTTTCTTCCGTAGTTTAAAAATTTTTATTCTTTGAGATACAGTAACAGCCTTTTTCACAATGTACGATTAACAGTTAACGTGGACTTTAACGGAAAGTTCGGCATACAAAACGTTCCGTTAAAGTCCTCGCTAACTCTTAAACATACATTGTGAAAAAGGCGGTATGTTGCATTAAAAGGGTGATATACTTTTACATAAATTTTAAACTGATGACAATGTTAATTGCACTAAATCTTCCAACCCTGGATACTTTGAAATGTTTGTGTTAGAGAGAATAGAGGGAAGATAACGATTTTGTGTTGGAGTTTAGCTGCCAACAAGAATTTAATTGCGTTACTTTATGTTGAACCCCTTAATAGAAATACAATCCAAAATGTTATTAATCTTTACCTTTTTAATAAAGTTTATATTGATATAAAGAAACATATTTTTAGGCTGCTATTGAAATTGTGTTGTAGACATACAGTCTCTGAAATATGATGGCGGAAAAAATTGTGGGAGTAAAAAAAGTATTCCTGATAAAAACGAATTTTATTCTTCGAATATATAAAACTGTAGTTGGATTGGCGAGTAAGAAACATACATGGTAGAGTAATATAACAGGTACCCAGCAGCTAAATTTACAACTCGATACACTTTGGGACGGACAGTCATATTACTAGTTGTTATGTTACTGGTCAAAAAAGGACAGTCGTATTCTTAGTTGTAGCAAGACTAGTAACGATACTAGCAAAAAAAAGAACAATCATATTACTAGTTGTATCGAGTCAATAACGATACTAGTCAAAAAAGGACAAAATTTTCAGGTGTACGACTTGTATATAAAACATATTGTTAGCTCTTAAAAAAATAAGTTGAAAGTGGCTCAGTGGGTAGAGTACTTGCCGTGAAATATGAGGAATGTGTATTCGTAGCCCGGTAATCGTACGTAGTATTTTATTTTGTTGCCTTTAAATTTTCTCTACATTTGATGCCGAGGCAGTGCCCCATAACTGGATACCGTAGGATCATATTGGATTTCGAGCGGAGTTATATAGAAGATGTTTAAAATCCAGACTTAGTGCAGAGTTCCCTCCAATGGGCCAATTCATTTGAGCTGCTTTTAATTTCATTTCGGTCACCTTTGCATTTATGTGGGACTTCCATGTTAGACAACGATCAAGATGAACACCGAATTATTTTACTTGAGTGTGTTGAGGTATAGTTTGGTTATTGATTTGTATAAGTGGGCAGGTTTCTCTGCACAATGTAAAAGTAATGTGTAGACATTTTTGTTCGTTAATTTTTATCCACCATTGTTTTAGCCATTTTTCCAACTGGGTTATGTTATTAATTTTCCTATATCTGCACAACAAGGAGGTAGCGAAGCACACCGGGTGGGGACAGTATAAAATGAAAAAATATTGTGTATATTTTATTCGTTTGTTTTCGGGGAGATATCCCTTTCTCTGCTCCCCTACATCCGCGCCTTGACATATCAGATTGCAGTCTGACCATTTGCTGTTCACGAGTTTGCTCCCGAGTTCATCGAGGCATGAAGGCCAGCAGGTAACACGAGAGCGTGGCTTATGTGAATTTTTACTGTGTGTGCCGAAATGGCCTTTTCTTCTTAGAAAAAATTCTGTGATAATAATCATGCAGTGCGGTAGTTGTTGCATATATGCATATCTAAAAATACGGACATGAACCCATGATCTGCGGTCCCTTGACCCAATCTCGATAAGGTTAACACCTGCTATCTGTGCACGCCAAGAATAGCACTGTGTGTAATTTTTTAAGTCATGGAAATATAACCATATACGGATACCACTACGTGATAAAAGACCAAAAAAAAAGACCCGTGTCTCCCAATTTTGCCTCAAGTCATGCACTTTTTTATTGGCCCCCAAAGATTTTGCCTCGGTGTAATTTTTGCAAAAAACTGATCATTTTCTCAGGCTCGTATCTTGCAAACTGTTCGGAATTTTGATGTACTCTTTGAGGCTAAGTTCTAGCTCTTGGCAACAAACAAAAATTGTGAACATATAAAATAGAAAAAACTTCATCTTCAGGATCAAAATCGCAAAAAACTTAAAAAAATTATATTTTTTAGCTTTTTCCCCTGTTCAGGTCCATAGGTAGCAAAATGTTCAAAATTCAAGGAAACAACTAACTACAAAAATGTACCTAAGATCTCAATAAACAACTTTTTAGAACATATTATCTTCCTAGGAATGATTCTTAATACCGTGTAGGTAGCGCTTAGGTACACTCTAAAACATTACTTCAAATTTACGATCATATATTGTCTAAATTTGTGTTGAAAATTTCTCCTTGTCTAAAATTACATTGATTTTGTTGTTATTTTATTAAAGAAAAAACCTTTCAAATTAAACATATTTAGTTCAAGTGGAAAACATGTAACATAAAGTATAATACGGCTATGGCTAAACAGTAGATACATCAGACTATCAGTCAGGAGGTCGCGGTTCAAACCTGCACGCAGCCAATCGTTTTTTTTTAACATTTTGTTGAAAAATAATGCGTGTTGCCGACTATTATCGACCTAATTTTCAACAAAAGTGTTTTAGAGTGTAGCCGCAAATGTGAAAAATCGAATTTTTTTAAGTTTTTTGCGATTTTGATCTTGAAGATGAGGTTTTTTTGATTTTATATGTTTACAACTTTGGTTTTTTATGACAAGAGCTACAACTTTGCGCCAGAGAGTAAATCAAAATTCCGAACGGTTTGCAAGATATGAGCCTGAGAAAATTATCAGTTTTTTGCAAAAATGACACCGAGGCCCCAAATCTTTGGGGGCCCATAAAAATGCATGACTTCGGGCAAAACTGGGAGACACGGGTCTTTTTTTTTTTTGGTCTTTTATCACGTAGTGGTGTCCGTATATGATTATATTTTTTCGTGTTGCACTGTGTAGTAAACAAAATATCCAAAAGACCTTTGTCACGTGAGATGGATATAAAACGCTGCCCAATATGTTTCATCGGACTTACAATCCCTCGAATATCGGTTTGATGATATCATAGGTTAAGTTATGTAGCCTTTATCGATTTCTTTGCTATTACTTGCAGCCATTTAGTTTTGCTAGAACGAAAGTAGTATTTTCGCATTCTGTCGAGAATATTACAGGCTTTATTTTAGTTGGATGTGTGGGATTCAGTGCCGTCTATTTCAACCATTCTAACTGCACATATGTAAGAGCTTGAATCACTTGCTACGATTCCACGTCATTGAAGGTGAATTCTATTTCTATGAAAGATAGTGTAATGCTTGTGCGCGAGTGAGTGCAGAGCAGTTTCAACCGATTTACTTTTGAAGTCAGGCTCGGATCCAGCTTAAGATTTTGTTAGAGGAAGCATGAAACATACCATTTCTAATCCCCGACCAAAAATGAGGGTGGGGTGCTATAAGTTTGTAGTGTGTATTTGTGTGTTTGTCTGCGCCATCGTAGAGCTCAAACGGCTAGGCCGATTTTGATTTTTTTAAGGCGCTTTGATCGAGAATGTTCTTAGCTGTGTTTGAAGAAAATCGGTCCTGGCCTCTTTTCTCGCTGTTCCCTCTTGAATCTCTATGTCTATGACACCGTAGCTCCCAAACAGCTGGATCGATTTTAATTTATTGTTTTTTTTAATGTGACTAGATCTAACATCTTCTAACCTATGTTTGAGAAATCATACATTATCTTCAGTGATTTTTTAAAAATTTAATTTAATGTTATGTAATATTTATTTTAGAAACTCAATAGAAATTATGTATATTTTATTCCTTTTTGGAGAATAAATATCCCTTTTTCTCCTCCCCTTGAGCGCCGACTGTTTGGTGTAGACGTGCTATTACTGTCTGTCTGCGCCAATAATTCTTGTTTTTGTTGTGTCGCAGCGAAAAGCTCGAAAAAGCTTTCGATAATTTCGAATTACTGCGAATTGTTTTGTAAAAGTCACTATATCTTTAAAACTAGAGCTAATCAGAATTTTTATGTTGATTTCTGAATTCAGCAGATGAAAATACATAAGAATTATCAATTTTGGTCTCCGAAACATACAAAAAGTTCAAAATTGTTGCGTTGTGTTATTGAAAAGTTCAGTAATTATGTCTAACCTCTACTCTTAAAACCGTAATTGCTGCTTAACATTTTAATTAGTTTTTTATTTTCAATACTTTCTTTAGTTCTAGAGTGGAAGTTAATGTGAAAAGTTAAATTCATTTGCTTTAAATATTTTTTAAATGCCTCTTAAGTTAGTGTAGTGATATTGTTTAATTACTACGACTATTTGATTAGAAATTCTAGTATAATAATTTTGTTAACTTTAATAGTTTTCTAAGAATTTTAGACGCTTAATTGTATAATAAATAAAATTAACTATGAATGATAAAAAAATAGATTTAAATTTCAAATTGAAACATTGTTTCCTGAGTATTGAAAGTTGCCGTAAATGTTAATGCTTTTTTTATATTGTTGAAGAAAAAATTATGAGAGATCAATTAAAATAATTTTGTTATTGTGAAAAAATTCCTAAAATAAATTTCAAACTGAGGAAATTGTATTTAATAAAACTGTATTAATAAATTACATAATTTCCTGGTTGAATTTAGTTTTAGTGGGCTTTAAAAATCTTTCCCGTTCTGTCAAAAATGTTGTTTTAGGAAAGGTATGAATGCGGATCTGAATTAAATCGTTAATAATAAGTTTTCGATAATTCGTGGTATAAACACTCCCACACACTACATATATTATGTAAAACCAACCATTTGTTTCGCTAACATGAGCCCCTTGCAGGTCATCGTCCACCCTTGGAAACATGATTTCAGAAAAACATTATAGTGATAATACTTGTTAACACATTTTGACTATGAGAATTTCAGTTATAATTAGAACAATTTTATTTATTAGACTCAGAACGTATAAGTTCTAATTATCACCTTTCGATATGACAAGCGCTACAGTGTACAATTAGTGTATTTTCGCATTAGAAAAATTTCTAAAGGTATTATTAAAATAGATAATTATATAGGAAAACTTTGCACAAAATAATAATACAAAAAAGAAATGTTATTCAGATATGACCAACATTATCATCTATTTAGACTATAGTGTCATAAGAAATATAAATTTTGGATTTCTTCGAGTCGTATACCCCACATCGATTAATCTTTATAAATAAATTAATCAAAGTGCGACTTTGGCTCGGACACGAAGGGTTCCGTACGAGTACACATATCTATATCCCTTTTCGTTTTTGACCCTTTTTTCATTTTGACAGTTTTTTTCTTTGTGTTAATTTTAGTTTTTTATTTTATTAGTATTTTGCGTTGTTTTTGGCGATTTTTTTTTTGTTTTGGCGCTTTTTTACTTTTCGTGACTTTTTCGTTTTTTCTGGAGATTTTTCGTTTTTTGCAATTTTTTGTTTTTTTTCCGATATTTTTAGTTTTGTGATTTTATGGTTTTAACGTTTTTTAACGCTTTTTTTCACTTTTTGACGATATTTTTAGTTTTAGCTGAGGCTACACGGGCGTTTTTAAAACGCGGCGTTTCTGCTTTTTATATTAAATTTGAAAGTTCTCAATTTTTAAAACTTAAAATTTAATATAAAAAGCAGAAACGGCGCGTTTTAAGAACGACCGTATGCCCTCAGCCTTAGTTGTTGCGATTTGTTCATTTTTGGCGCTTTTTTCGGTTTTGGGGGTATTTTTCGGTTTTTAGTCATTTTTTTTAGTTTTAGCGATATTTTTTTTGATTATGACACTTTTTTTTCGTTAGAGACTATTTTCGTTTTTTGGTGATTTTCGATTTTTGGTTTTGGCGTTCTTTCGCTTTTTGACGATATTTTTTGTTTTAGCGATTTATTTTAGTTTTGGCGCTTTTTTTCAGTTTTGGCGCTTTTTCGGTTTTGGCGACTTTTTCGGTTTTTTGCGATTTTTTTAGTTTTAGTGTTTTACACTTTTTTTCGTTTTGGCGATTTTTTTTTTTTGTTTTTGGCGATTTTTTTAGTTTTGAACCTTTTTTCGGTTTTGGCGCTTTTTTCGTTTTAGTGTTTTTCTTTTAATTTTGGCGATTTTTTAGTTTTTTGATCATATTTTTAGTTTTAGTGACTTTTTGATGTTGTAGTGCTTTTTTCGTTTTAACGACTTTTTTCGGTTTTTGTCGTTTTTTAGTTTTTTGGCGATCTTTTTAGTTTTGACGATATTTTGCGTTTTAACGAATTTTTTTAATTTTCGTGCTTTTTTCCTTTAAGCGCTTTTTTCATTTTAGCGTTTATTTTCGTTTTGACACCTTTTTCCAAGATTTTACCTCTTGCGGTTTCCAAGATACAGCAAATCGTCTAAATTACATAGTAAAATTACATTAACTGATAGAACACCCTTTAATTTTTATTGTTTTAAATATCGGTGTTAATTGGTGTAGTCTATTCCACAGACTACACCAATTAACACTAACTTTGAAAATCAAAAGTGTCTATATATAAGTGTTTGTATATTACATTAGTATTTCAATATTTCGTTGCTCGCTTTAGAACACCCTTTAATTTTTTACTGTCATATATTTGTTGTTGCAGCGGCAAAAGTTTTACATATTCTGTGAAAATTTCAGGTCCTAGCTCTTAAGGTTCCCGAGAAAACAGCCTGTGACAGACAGACAGACAGACGGACAGCGTAGCAAAAATAATAGGGTTCCTTTAAACTTTTTGTGTACGGAACCCTAAAAACTACCCTAAAATTTTTTTCACGTCAATCTGTTGAAATTAAAGCATTTTGCACGCCCACCAAAGTGTGAGCAAATGTTCCATTTCTGATTTTATGTTTTATAATTTATGGCATGTTCCACAATATCGAAAGTGTGGGTGCGTTCGCAATGATTTGGGTTTCTCTAAACATACTTCTAAGCGAACGATGACTTGAACGACAAGTCACAAGAAGACTTAAGTGTTTTCATACGAAATCCGATTCCACTATGTCGAATTAATGTGAGTGGAATGTCAAAATCACTCACTTGTTGTGTCGCTTGCGACTAGTAAAAGATTTTGCGGAAAACTCAATGAAATTTTTTGCGAGGCGTAATATTTCACTTCATTGCAATATTTTTGGGTTGAAGGCACATCAAACAAAGTCGTCGCAACTCTACAACAAAACTAGCATTTTTATTAGAAAAGCATAAGAATTTGCTGTGCAACTGCGACGTTTTTGTAATATGCTTCCTTATTGTTAAGTTCAGTTGTATTTTTACTTAAACAATTTAGTAGTATTTTTAACGTTTTAAAGGAAATCGCCAAATTAACTAGAAATTTTCGATCCGGCATTATTAGAAATTATTATACGTAACATAGCGTCTTCACGAGCCATCGATTTGTCTTGACAAAAGTCAAAGTCGATATGAAAAAATAGTACTAACATTTTTCTGATGTTTTTATGTATAAAGTTTGACAAATGTTACAACAAAATTATGTCTCGTGAAGAGGGGGTGTAAGAAATAAAAAAATACATACGCAAGCACGATTGCCAGATTTGACGATTTATCGTCATTTAACCGATTTTATATTCCAAAAATAGCAAAGTGACGATTCAACGATTTTTTCATAAAAAGTGATGTGATATGCAGTGCTAAAAATATAGCAATTTTCTTTTAATAAATATTATATCAACGAGACAGTTGGGTTTTCCTCGTGTTATAGGTGTATGAAGAGGTCATACATAGACGAAGGCATGTCAATAAGTTCCTGAGTTTTTGAATTTTCCGCCTTTTAACTGAAATGGCAACACTGCTCCTTTCAATAGGAATCTGTCAGTTGATAGGAGCAATATTGTCCTTTCAGTTAAAAGGCGGAAAATTCAAAAAGTCACGGACTTATTGACACGCCCTCGTATATGTATCACGTCTTGTGTTTGAAATCCATTGATAGTAAGTAGACTACCCACAATATATAACCACATATCTACAAGTATTTCGATTCGCCGAGTCCGAATCTGAGGCCCGTTTGACTCGTTAGTCCTCAAATTTCGAGCAACTAGTGAAAAACTGAAGATTTTCCAGATTTTTAAGAGCTTTTCGAAATTTGCGGGGTTACTAGCTGCGAACAGATATTGTCATGTTTTAGATTGATTGTTTTTTGACAAAACTGTCAATAAATGAATTGAAGTTTCTGGTGCCCGATTTTTTGACGATTTTTAATAATTGAAATGACGATATTTTTCTTTTTATCGGCAAATTGACGATATCTAGCAGCCCTGTACGCAAGTAAATTCTAATGAAAACTGTCGACGGAGCGGAATCCAAATTTATTTGAAATCGAGCGATTAGCTTTCGATCGCTTATATTTTCTTTCGACATTGTGGAACAGGCAGTAAATATATATAGTACATGTTTTCAAAAAAAAAGATCTAAAAGGTTTTTGTATGTGAAGTTTCCAACAGAACCGCAAATTAATGTTGTAATAGAAATTTAAAACTGAATAGCAACAAACTTTCATAAAATTTTGTAAGACTGGCCCTTGCAACAAATCAAATATTGCTCTTCCCTGCATAAACATTCAAAATTTGCTGTCAGGAAATTTTTACTAAATGAAACATTCTATAGAAATATTTCTCGCAAATCGTGATCGAAGTTGTTTGCATTTTAATTTTGTATCTTTTTTTTATTTTGTAGCTGCTGACTCACGTTAAGTTTTCAATAAAGATTATTAATAAAGATAATTTTTTTTAAATTAAATTATTGCTAATTATACAGAAAGAATATTATTTTCTCATGTCTCATATGGGTGCTTCTTTGCTAACTGTCATTTTTCAGGTCCTGCACCGTTTTGTCTTACTGGCTATAATTATTAATCTACTCGTATTAATATAAATTAGGTTTTATATAAATTAGGACCTCATGAACAATGTTCCGTAAAATTTTTTTGAAATTGCAAATTGAAGTCGAAAGAAAACTTGGAATATCTGATTGCAATGTCAGCTCCGTGGGTGGCATAGCTTCACTTAGAGTTTATCTGTAAATTGGTTATTTTTTCGTCCCAACAAATAATTTTAAAGAATGGTCTTCCATATTCTATTGTGTATAATAAGATTTAATAGATGCAGAAATTTTTATCTCAATATATTTTCTTAATAATTAAATGGCGCCCTAATAGTTTTTGTCCACAGATTTTACAAAAACTTGCACGCAAAGAAAAAACATGGTTGAGGCAACCATAATCGAAGAGCAACATATTATGATTCAATATATGGTTGAATTTATGGTTTAAAAACAAACTGTTTTAAATATAATATAGTTAAACACAGCTATATATACATGGTTCCAAACAACCATATATATGGTTCAAAATTACAATATATGGACAACCATATACATGTATGGTTCAAAATTACAATATATTGTTCGAAATAACCATATATATGGTTCGAGACAAGCATATATATGGTTCGAAATAACCATATATATGGTTCGAGAAAACCATATATATGGCTCAAAATTACAATATATGGTTTGAATTAACCATATATATGGTTCGAGACAACCATATATATGGTTAAAATTTTACTATTTTTTAACTGGTCGGTGTGTTGAATCTGAAATAAAAAGTGTTATATATTCTCACATTGATATATTATGAACATACATATTTGCTCACACATGTTTTATTTACAAAACCATTTAGTTTTAAAATATTGCAGCTTTTCAGTTAATGTTTATGTTTCAGGTGTTTAAGATTAAATTGTCCGATTAAAAGAACACTTTTTTTCGTTTTCAAATGGTTTTCACAACATGGCCGAATATTAATTGCTAGCATTTATCAGTTTTTATTATTTGTAATTTATTATTATTTTTATTTTTTCAATCCAAGCGACACACAAAAATAAACCAACAGCTCTGAAGCAAAACAAAAAACTGACGAAGAAGCAATCAACCAAGGGATAGAACCAAAACTTTTTTGAAAGCAGAAAGCTTGATTGCAAGTAAATAGTAAAATAGTATGGGCAAGAATCATATTTTATTGTTATAGAACCATACTGTTGTTGAATTTTTAAATATCCGAGCCACATGACTGTGGCTCGGATATTTTTAATAATAATATTGTTGTGATTCAACCATCTTGCTATTAATGTGAGTGATAATAATGTCTTGATTAAATGTAAGCATAATTTTTTTGTCGTAAGCTAATTAAGGTTCACAATTCTTTAAAACAATAATAGCTTATTTGATACAACTATAAGCTATATCGGAAAACATGACATTGTTGACGCAACCATGCCACAACCATATCTTTTCTTTGCGTGTGCTAAATCGACTTTGACCAGGTCATATGCCTTCTAGCGCGAGATTATTGAAACAACTATTAAGCCATATTAAAACTTTGTCAACTAAGTAATGTTTGGATGTAACATGGAAATTAATCTGCTATTCCGTTCCGTGGATGTCAGTTCCATATCAAATATTATAAAAACTTACTTGTAGGCATATAAAAAAAATTTTTATCAATAAGGCCAATATACAATATCACATCCAGTGCTACCATTGCAAAATTAAAAATTGACTCAAAAAAAGATCTGTTAGAAAAAGGTACCATTAAAATGGAATTTGATGATCATGCGCAAAATTTTACAATTGCAGCAAAATGTTTTTGCAAAAAAAATTTTTAAGTTCTCTTTTGGAATTGAACATTTAAAAAAAATTTCAGTTAGCAAAGAATCACCCATATAACAAAATTATAGAAGTATGAGTTTAAGAATTGTTTTATATAACAGCGTGTATGAAATACGCCTAATCATAATAAAAAAAGTATGTAATAAAATGAAACACGATTTTGGATTGTTAGCAAAATGAGTTGGAAATACGAGGGAAAGATGAAAGATACTCCTAAAATTCAAGTGATACATTTTTTTCCATTTTGTTCTGCTATGCAATTTGAGTGTATTTTTTCGAGACATAAAGGGATTTTTTCTAGGTTCAGCCCTTTTTTGAAATGTTAATTACTTTGAAACTTTTCACGTGCTCTTAGGGACTAGATGAGCCCCGATTGGGGCTCGTGCTTCCAAAGGTAAAGATTTTTCTTTAGATAATCGAGTCGTTATTCAGCGCACTAACGTTAAACACATTGAATTTTTTTAATTATTTGGGCTCAAACCCATTTTTCATCCTCAGTAGTTTAAGTACTAATTTTTCTGTTAGACAAAAAACCTTCTCAGACCTCTTTCGAACCTTGAGAAAAAGTTAGCAATCAATATCGCGACAATACTCTTCATGTACAATTCATTAAAGATTGTTTGTTGCATTAATTTTCATAATGTTTACAAAAAAACAACAACAAAATTTTAAAATTATACACCTGATTAATTTTTTTCAAACGAAACAAACTTGTTATTGTATTTAGTGTCGTAAAGTGGGAAGAAGCCCCAAGAAGAGATGCCATAATATACAAATAATGTTGAGTTGTCGTTTTCAAATATTACAAATATGTACAGTGTTTAATGTTGTAATATTGTATTTGTTTACAATGTTGTTTATATAAAATGTATTTTTTAGTTGCTACTATTGTATGTGTCAGGGATGGAGAATAGATTTCTTGATTTTGTACCAATTATAAAAACTTAACTTTTTTAATCATGAAGTTAACAGAATTTTTTAATTTATTAAGAACAAAAACTGCATAAAACGCATACAAATTTATGTGTAAAAAATTAATTTTAAGCATTTTTTAGATCGATTTGCTTTTAAAAAATTAAGTAAGATCAAGGAGTAAATTAATATTAGAGTCCTTCAGCTAACTCATATACGAGTACATAGTATATGTATGCAAAAATATATCAAGGTGTATGACAAAAGTAGTTATTTTAATGTAAATTTTAAATGGTTTTCTGATCACGATTAACAATTTCTTTACATTATTGCTTGTTATACATTAATTTCTGCTATATTTTTCAAAGCATTTATATTATTAACTAGCTTTTTTCGACCCGGCGATGCACGGGCTTAAAAAACATTTTGCGGGAAAAGTCCTTAATGCGTTATTTATCGTCCATCTGGTCTATCAATATGGACGAAATACCTCTGTAAAAAAAAACCCCAATTTCAATACAATGATACCATTCAACAGATTACAACACGGACGGAATTACGCGCTAGGTCAAATAGTATGTCCTTCTACTACATGTGCGTTCGTCCGCAATTTGTTATACTATCAAACCTTTCATGTCATTCCAAATAAAAATTTTTGAAATCGGTCAAGAAATGGCATAGTTATGCGATAATTACTTCTAGCGGACCAAACTTCAAGCATTCCCCTCCCCCTCCCTCAACTTTCGAAAAAAATTATGGGACCAAACTGCAAGCAAAAACTTTCAAACAAAAAAAGACTTTTGAAAATCGGTTCACAAATGACAGAGTTAAGAGTGGGGGTCAAATATCGCACCAATTTTGGGAAAAATATTATGGGACCTAACCGCAAGCAAATCCTTTCAAACTAGTTAAGAATTTTGAAAAACGGATGACATATGACAGGGTTATGCGCAGCGGGAGATTTTGACCCATTTTATCCCCAACCGGTGAAATATACGGGAAACAAATATAGCCTATATTATCAGTGGGCCAAATATCTATCTGTGTACCTTGTTTAATATAAATCGGTTCAGCCGTTTAGGCGTGATGCCGTAACAAATGACAGAGTTATGCGCAGGGGCGAGTTTTGACCCATTTTATCCCCTTCCGATCTAAAATCCGGGATACAATTGTAGCCTATGTTAATTGTGGGCCAAATATCTATCAGTGTACCAAATTTAATTTAAATCGGTTAAGCCGTTTAGGCTTGATGCCGTAACAAAAATCTGCAAGCAAACAAACAAAATACACCTCATTTTTAGGGTTCCATACACCAAAAGAGTAAAGGAATCCTATTGCTTTCGCTACGCTGTCCGTCTGTCTGTTACAGGCAGTTTCCTCGGGAACCGTAAGAGCTACGTACCTGAAATTTTCTCAGAATATCTAAAACTTTGGCCGCTACAACAACAAATATACGACAGATAAAACTTAAAGGGTGTTCTTAAGCGAGGAACGAAATATGTTGAAATACTAATGTAATATACAGAAACTTCTATATCGACACTTTGAATTTTCAAAATTTGTGTTAATTGTTGTATGCTGTAGAATAGACTACACCAACTAACACTGATATTTAAAACAATAAAAATTAAAGGGTGTTCTATCAGTTAATGTAATTTTGACTATGTAATTAAGACAATTTCCTGTATCTTAGAAACTGTAAGAGGTGAACTCTGGAAATTTTAAAAAATGCTAAAACTAAAGAATTCCAAACTTAAAAAAAAATTTCAAAACGAAAAATCGACAAATTCAAAAAAGCGCTTAAAGAAAAAAGGCACAAAAATTAAAAAAAAAGTCGCTAAAGCGCTAAAAATCACCAAAACTAAAAAACGCCACAAACCGAAAAAAAATCGTCAAAACGAAAACAGCACTAAAACCTAAAAAAATCTCTAAGTCTAAAAACATCGTCAAAAAACGAAAAAAATTGCCCAAACTAAAAAAAAATCGCCAAAAACTGAAAAAATCGACAAAACGAAAAAGTGTCAAAACCAAAAAAAAAAAAAACACTAAAACTAAAAAATCACAAAAAGCCGAAAAAAATCCCCGAAACTGAAAAAAGCACAAAAAAACGGCAAAACCAAAAAAACGAACTAAAAAAATCGGCACAAAAAAAATTAAAAAACGAAAAAATCGCCAAGTCAACAATAAAAAAAACTTTATAGGTATGGGCAAGAAACCCCGTTATTGAAATTTTCCCTTTCCAAACATGGAAATCGTGCTGATCATATAATAAAATTTATTTGTTTTAAATTGTAACAAATAAGTCATGATAGTACTACGCTAACAAAGGGAAATTGCAGCATAATTTCCAACCTTGATATGTATATAATAAAAAAATCAACAAAACCGCCTGATAAAAGTCAACAAAGCCCAATTTAAAAGTCTATTCACGCATTGAAAATACAAAACGTATTGCCATTTTCATCTGACAATTTATACTATCTTTAATTGTTTTTGGCATGAGTGTGAAATGCTTGTACTTATTTATTTTATTTATTTTTTTTTTGTTTTTATTGCATTGTTTCCAATGAGGTATTTATTGGTAAATGGCTTTTAATAAATTTTTATTTTGATCTTGCGTTTTAACCTGTTATTCAAGATACATATATATTTTTTAAAGTAAATATATATGCATGTATTTTTTGGGCTTTATTGTGACAGTACCAGGTATTTGACTTACAGCCATGTCTCTGAAAGAAGGAGTTCACTTGAAAATTAAATGACTCGAAATACATGGCACTGCTCAGAAAATATTAGCACGAAGATTTAATTACAAAAAACAAACGGGACTGGTTTTTGGCATCCCGCGATTTTGGGATTTTTCTTTTTTAATAGAACACTCAATTTATAATGTAAAATATCTGCATTATGTGTATTGTTAATAACAGCTATAAAAAATTAAGAAAGAAAAGCTAATTTTAATGTATTTTGATACTAATTTTTATATTTTACTGAATAGTAATAATAAATTTGGAAAAGAGGACGTTATAAAATTAAAAGTTAATTCATTGAACTAGGATCTTAGAAAATAAATTAGATAGAACAATACGAGTATTTAATCATATTGCTCCCTTAGCGATCAAAATTTCCTTTTTCCCCTCTATTACTGAGTTCTCCGTTGACCAAATATGACGGCACAAAATGCTCTGAGTCCACTATGGCCAGGTACTCAGTAAATCAGAATTTTTTTACCTATTTATAGCTTTTGTAGTTAGTCGAAGCACTCTAGCACAAAGTCGAATAATAATTTCCATGAAAGGAGAGATGATATCAGAGCTACTGCGATATACGGAAAGATAGCTTTATGTGAGCCCTTAGGACTTTTATTTAAAATAATGATGGCACCATGTTGCAATTATCTCAATTTCCGCCTGAAATACCGTAGGCCATTTGCACGTGGGAACAGATATTTTAACATTGGGTCCAAAGACTCACGCAGCAGTAGGGGGTTTTGGATCTATTCACAAGCCACCGTATATTTTTGCAATCCACAGCTGAACCAACATCCTCACACGTAACCTTGAGCGCCCTAATGCCGTCTTTACGCTCTCTGAGTTTTCGTCTGATTGCAAAATCTAACTAACTATAAGAATATGACATTTAAAACTCATATTGTAAATTAGATGGAAATAGAATATGTTCTGTTATCAATTGAGTTCAGACGAAAAATTAAAAATTGTATATTAGAAACGATATTTCACTTTTAAGTATTCAAATCAGACGAAAACTTAGACAGTGTAATGGTAGCTTAAGCGGAAAAGTGACATAATATTTTGCCGAGCATCAGTTCATGGTTTATAGTGTCATTCGGCATAGCTTATAGTATATTGTACTGAGTATCGATGAGTGCTTGTTGCCAACACAATGAACAGACTTTCCAAGACCCATCCTGTAAGAAACCACTGATGCAAAGGATCTTATGAAGATCTGCATAGGCGTTGGACTAATTAAGGGGTGAATGGCAAAGGCTGGACATATCCTCATTGCACCGGTAGCAAGAAGATATGCCAACATCTTGACCATGCATGGCTGAGTATCTTCTACAATCAACCGAGTTCTCGGCCTGGATACAATCGAGGCGTGCGTGATAGTTGCTCTGATTTTCAGGGATGTTCTATACTCTATGCGGAATAAAAGTGTTCGGAATTGTCATAGCATTGTTGTTGCAGCAACAATGCTTTGATAATTCCGTACATTTTCATTCCGCATGGAATACAGAATATACGCGTATAATTTCATAAATCCACATGATAATTTTAGGGCATGATTAAAGTTTGGGACCAACTTAAAATCACAGCCAATGAAATTTATTTCCTGGTATTAAAGCATTGTCTATATGCAGCATTTCATTGGTGCTTTACCAAATCGTCAGTAGACTTCAAACACAATTTTGATTAGTTACAAACCCTTTATCTTATGTACAGACTTTCAAAAACCATTTGTGAATTCACAAATATGTAAATTATTTTCAAAAATAAGCAAAATATGCTTCGAAAATTATACAAAACCAAGCAAATAATTTTAAATAACATAGATTCATATCGAATAAAAAATGTTTTGCTGGGTTTTGTATAATTTTCAAAGATAAACGGCTTGTAACTGTTCAAAATTGTGTTTGAAGTCTACTGACGATTTGGTAAAGCACCAATGAAATGCTGCATATAGACAATGCTTAAACACCAGCAAATAAATTTCATTTAAAATAACAATTTTACTTAAAAAGCGTAATTTAAATATTTCGGTATTCTCCGGGATTTTTTTGACGAATCCTGGGATTTGGGATTTCTCAATCGCGAAAAATCCCGGGATTTTCGGGATAGGGATTGGCATCGGGATTGCATTGTGGAGCTGCTCACAAAATAAAAGGTAAGAAATATATAACTGTTAAGCTACTTGTCATTTACTTGAAAAGTGACATATCAATAAATGGAGGGGCTATATTTGCACACTATAGTTTCCAAAAACTTGCAGGATATGAACTAACGGCTCTACAGTGGGCTAAAACTAAATACATCGCATATGAAAAACATTAGAAGTCTTGTAACTTTCGCAAATTTCAACCAGTCTTAAAACTTTTTTTATATTTTTGCTCAGCACAAAAATACGACGAAAAAGCTTGAACATTTTACTCTGCATGCTACCTTTTTTATAATATAAGAGATATTTGAGTGCAAACATTTTTCGCATTTTTAGAATATAATTGTTTCAGTATATTATTACTTTTTTCCAAAGCTAAAGTGTATAAAAACTTTTAGAGTCGGTTGAGGTTTGCGAAAGTTACAAGACTTTTAAAGTTTTCCACATGCGATACGTTTAGCTTTAGTCTACTGTAGAGTCGTTAGGTCATACTCTCCAAATTTTCGCAAGCTATATTGTGCAAGTATAGCACCTCACCTATTGATGTGCCAAATTTCAAATAAATCCAAGTAGTAATTTAGCAGCTACATATATTTTACCATTTATTTTGTGAGCAGCTCAAAAATGCGCCGGGAATGTGTTGCATGTATAATTTTAAATAGAATTTTTTTTTTAATTGTAACTTTGCCAATTTTCAACCGATTTTAATAATTTAGGACTTAAAGTAATCGCTATAAGATACACTTTTTAAGAAAAAAAAAATTGGTAGGTTCTCAAGCAAAGTGTTGCCAAAAAAATACGCAAAATTTTAACAAATCTGAGAAAAA
The DNA here is from genome assembly GCA_956483635.1 of Panzeria rudis. NCBI lineage: Eukaryota > Metazoa > Arthropoda > Insecta > Diptera > Tachinidae > Panzeria > Panzeria rudis. The sequence continues at coordinate 30,565,455 of OY101449.1, read as the reverse complement.
TATATTATTTAATTTTTCTTGTGTTAATATTTCTATGATATATAAGTCAAAATAAAATCTTTTAAATATACACGGAAAGCTTATATCCTCCTCTATTCGACACCTTTTAAAAATTTTAAATCGGTGGGTGTATTGCAATTTTTTAAAATGGCAAAATGATCTACTCAACTAGACCTACAAGCCTCCCTAAGTAATTTTTCACGAGTTTTTTCACTGTGACAGCGTGTTATTAATGTATTTAAAAAATCCTTTATTTAATACTTTTTTTTATCATTTTTTACTAGTGCAATTTTTAGTACATGTTAGTGTTTTGGTTTTTTCTTTATAGTATTTTTATCTTCTATCCGAATTATGGTCATTATGGCCATTATGGCTTAAGATTTTTTAAATCCAATAGACAGACTATTCTGAAAAAAAATTTAACTATTGATTTTGTTATCATTTGCGGTACAAAACAGCTTCCGAGTAGACAACAAAAAATTACTGAAAAACGCCAAATGTTTCAAAAAAACTAACTTTCGACCCCTATCTATAACCCATTCTTTATCCGATCAAAGCCAATTATCCACTGTTCGACGCGTAATTTTGAAGCCTTTCAAACAAGATATAGATCACTTTAATCGAACCAGCCAAAGTCAAAGTCTGGATGGCGCTTTGAAGGGATGTATACATTGAAAAATACAAATGTCCCGCTATCTGGACAAAGGCGAAAATTAAATTTCTTTTTTTTATTTTGCTCGTGCTTAGCACATCCTAATTAACCTGAAAATGCATTAAAAACTTTATACCTTACAAATATATGAATTTGTAGCGAAGTGTAATTATGAAAGGCAAAGCAATTTCTGAATTTCTATGTGATTAATAGTAACCTTAAATTTTTTTAAATTTAGATTAAACAGTTTTAAGCATCTGTTCTCAAACAACGTTTCAACTGTAAATTTTCCTTAGAACTTGGCAGTGGTATTGCGTTGTCAGATCTTATCAGGGCATAAAAACATTTGTTAATTTATGAATGTTTATTTTTATTTATTGATCATAATTGCAGATATCTATTAAGTTTATAATATATTTAAAACATTTTAAAAATTTTAAGAGATAAGCACTGAGATTTAATTAAAAAAAGTGGGACAAGTACAAGAAAGCTTTCAGTGTTAAATAAATGTTCACATCATAAATTTTTAATTTGAAAAACTTCCGACGTCTGTGTTTGTGCCATCTTAACTAACAAATGGGAATCATATGTATGTATGTAGCTAAAAACACTATTGATGAAGTCACCTTTTAAACAAAAAGAAAACTAAATCAAAATGGGTTTAGCCGTTTGGCAACTACGATGCCATAGGGAGACAAGCAATAACAAGAAGAAACTAAAATTGGCAAAAGTTCTATTTAATTATTCATAAAAAGCGCTGCTTTAGCCATATTTTTTTCAAACTACTTAACTTTCAATTAAGTTATTTAGAGCTTATGTATATTAATTTAATATATGCACGCATGTATCATATGTCTGTTATCTACATTAGAGTGGTCGTTAAAAAATAAAAGTTGGACTTGTTCAAGTCTTATACCCCGAATCGACGATTATTAATAAAAAAAAACTGCCCTAAAAATTTTTAGTTCAATCAGTTCGTGAGCAAAGTTACGCAAATGCGCCTTTTCTGCCTTTTATGTCTCATAACTTAAGATATATAGTATTTACAAAAAAATTTCCTTTTGAAAACTTGTTGCCTGTGAAGTTTCCTAGAGGTTTTGTCTTACTGAATTTTATCTTAATCGCAAAATAAACAGCAATATTGAAAAAAACAACTCATAACTATTAAAATAAAAAATGTCCATAACAAAATGTGTGACAGCGAAAATATACATACTTCTGAAAAGAAAACAAAGTTTTGGATATTCGATTACATCCCCAAAATCGAAAGTTATCGATAAAGTACGACATTTTTTGGGACTTCACCGACAAAAAAAAATAACTGCCTTATTTCTGTGCCGATTTTAAATTTTTAAACTCTGTCGAATAGAGAAGGATTTAAGCTTTCCGTATGTGTTTTAAATATTTTGTTTTGGCTAACATTGCGTGGAAATATTATCAAAAAACATTTATTATTTTTTTCAGATTTTTAAAGTTTGCCGTCTTTTTTGCAACGATTTGTTTGAAACCCTACAGTTGTTTTATTTCTTTAGGAAGTGTATTTTATACCAATTAAAATAAGCCCAAAATTATAAAAATCGGTTGGATTGAGAGGGAGCTCCTGTGGATAGTGGTAGCGATAGGTAGTCCAGAGGTCGTGGGCTCGATTCCCACCATAGACCCTGGGTGTTATCCGCAGACAATCTAATCGCTTCGCGACTTGTGTTTATATATAAAAAAATAAAAGTAATATTCTGGTGGCAGTATGAGAGCTGAACTCCTTCATTTTAGTGGATTTTTACTTCAACGAGTTTTGGGCTAAATTATATATTATACTAACTTTTCTTCGACCCGTCGACGCGCGGGCCTTAAACATATTTAGTAGAAGTCCTTCATGAGTTATTTATCGTCTATCTGGTCTAGCAATATGGACGAAATAACTCTGACAAAAAACCAACTTTTCATTAAGATCCGATTGAACAAATTACAAAACGTACGCAATTTTGGGCTAGGTCAAATGGTGTATCCTTCTACTAATTGTGTGTTCGTCCGCAATATTTTATAGTAGCAAAACTTTCATGTCCTTTCAAATAAAAAAATTTTTAAATCGGTCAAGAAATGGCGGAGTTATGCGATAATCACTATATCGGGCTAAGGGACCAAACTCCAAGCAAACCCTTTCAAACAAAAATAATAACTTTGAAATTCGGTTCAAAAATTGAAGAGTTAATCATGGGAGAGCAAACTTCCCCACCGATTTTCGACAAAAAAAATTATGGGACTAAACTGCAAACAAACCCTTTCAAACAGAAAACGAATTTTCAAAATCGGTTCACAAATGACTCACTGTTCAAGCAAATGTTTTCCAAATTAAAAACATGTGTTTAAAGTATAGTAATTTAACTAGTATTAAAGAAACCAACTCATTACGAATACCTTAAGTTTGGGTCTAGAACATATCAATGAGTATATTAATTATGTCAATAGACATCCTCCAGTGACAACGCTATGTAAAAGTTACCGGTCCCTTTCATATAAAGTTCCGAAACTCTAACCGATTTCTAGTCCTTGGGAACAATTCACTTGATTTGTCTTGTGGCAGGTTCTCTTCCCTCTAGGATAGTTTCGAGTTTTTAAAGGCGTTACAGATATTCCATCTTTAGCCAAACTCCTTCCTAAATATTATTTCTTCGATTGAATTAAGATAACTTTACTTCACATATTTCGTCATTGGGCCCATATTATTCTTGTCAGATATGTTTGGATTTTCATTGAAACTTCCCATTTTTATATTGTGTACTTTACGAAAATTGTGCAAGAGTGGAAAAGTTGTTCATCCGTGAGATTTGTATTCCTTATAACACATTTTGAAAACAATTTGATTATTCTAATAACCTTTCACAAAGTACTTCCAATCTGAGATCACGCTGTAATTTAAAACGAAATCTTTAACGGGGGTAGGTAATACAGTGAAACTTCGATATAATGAACTTCGTTATAGCGAAAAACTCAATATAACGTATGTTTTATTGAGTCCCTTGAGAAAACTTCGTTATTGCAAAGTTTTTCATACAAAAATACACTATAGCTATAACGAACAAATTCTGAGCAAAAAAGCCTCTATATAGCGAAATATTCATTCAAATATCTCAATATAACGAAATCAGAATAAGTACTGAATGGTAAAGTCCCTTTATAAAAACAGTGAAGTCTAAATGTATTAACAACCGCATTTGTAAAGCCTCTATACAACGAAGTACTCGTACAAAAGCATCTATACAACGAAGTAAGAATAAAATTTAAACAAAAGAAAACTATATTTATAACAAATTTTTTTCGTATTTCTTCAAATTTCGTTATATCAAGGCTTTGCCGATTATATTTATTGCCAAGCAATAGCTATAACGAAGTATTTTTGGATCCCCTTGGAATTCGTTATATCAAAGTTTCACTGTATATAAACAGCCCCTTACACAAGTATTTATAATTTGGTGTATGTAATTTGCTTACTAACACATGCTATTGATAAAAACTTAAAAAGTAATTAATTTAAAGCGCTATTTTACATTCGAAAATATAAACGTATTTTATAAAAAGTAGTTTAAGAAAGTTGTTTGAATATTCGTCAAAAACTGTTCGAATAATTTTTTATAAAGCTCCAGAGCTTCTGAAATATATGGGTGATGATGCACAGATTCTGCTACACAACGTGATCAATGCAGCATAGAGACAGGCAACAATTCCCAGCGACTGGCAAGTAGCCATAATCAACCCTATTTTTAAGAAAGGAGATAGCCAGATTTATCAAAATTACGGCGGTATTTCGCTCCTGTAGCGGGAAAAATATACTTGAGAATACTCACTGAAAGACTAAAGACGGGATAGATAGAACATCAACCTGAAGAGAAACAATGTGGTTTTAGACAAAATCGTGGAACCCAAGATTTAATATTCACGATGAGAGAAATTTGAGAAAAAACATTGAATTTAATAGGAAAACTCATTGCTGTTTTATAGACCTGGAGAAAGCTTTCGATACGGTAAAATGGCAACAAATATAGGAGGTGCTTCAGAAACGGAATATTGAGAACATATTAGCCCCTATCGTGTTTGGCGATTTTCGACTATGAAATTTTTGTAAAAGATTAAAGAAAATGTTGCATGCTACCTTTAATCTATTACAAACAAGTTGTAGTTGAAGGCGAAAATCGCCAAACACGATAAGAGGGATTGATCTGACGAATCAAAAGCTTTTACGAAATATGCCGAAATTATGTTAGAACCGGGAACACCACATTCGAAGAATTTAGGACAACACAAGGTGTGCGACAAGGCAATATACTAAGTCCATATCTGCTTCTAATACTGATGGATGACGTAATCAAGTCTTGCAGGGGCTCATTTATCCCAATGACGCTAGGAAATTGGAACATGCAACCAGTGAAAGTTTCAATGTTAGCATACGCAGATCACATGACCCTTGTTGCAAAATCCGCCGAATCTCTCCAACAAAACCTTAATATTTTTGTGAACGCAATGACTAGAAAAGGCCTCCGTATAAATACAAGTAAAACAGATGATAATAAGCCCCGATAGACATCATCAGCAAATTTACAAAGGATCCGAAGCATTAAAGCAAGTTGAACACTTTCGCTACTTGGGAGTCACAATTAGCGAAGACGGAAAAGCAGACAGGGATTTAAAGCGTAGAATAGCCACAACTGCCAATTTATACTTCGCCTTAAATAAAAATTTCATCGGTAAAATAGAAGTTTCAACGGGTACATCACTTGCTGTATACAACTCCACGTATATACCAACCGTTGCATATGGCTGCGAATCATGAGCGCTAACAACAAAAATCAAAGCAAAATTCAGTCATCAGAAATGAAAAGCTTAAGCCGGAAAAACAAGACGAGACAGAATACGAAACGACACTATTCGAGCTAGCTTAAATACAGAACCACTGAACAACAAAATCAAACGCAATAAGCTAAGATGGTTTTGACATGTTGCTAGAATGCCAGAGAACCGCCTCAGAAGCAAGACCGAGTGGTAAGAGAAGCAGATGAAGAAGAAGAACTTGGCAGGACACTATCAACAATATTCTGACAGAACAAAGGATCGAGCCTAGAACTGCCAATACAGCGCCACAAGATAGATCGAAGTGGAGAAGTCTTTGCAAAAACCTCTACACTGCAGGGTAGCAAAAGGTCCGGAATAAGTAAGTAAGTATAATTTGTTATTCTAAATTGAAACATTTTGTTCGTTCGAACAAAAATCAAAAATAGTTGCTCGAATATTCGAATAATTGTTACTCGAATGACAACACTGTTATTAAGTAAAAAAGAAAAACCAAAACTCGACAAAAAATTATAAACAGAGAAAAAATTAAATATTTAACAACGGTAAATTTTTAAATATATCATGAAATTCAATCAAATCTGTATTTGATTCAAATAATACGTTTGTTGAAAAATCATTGGGTAAAAAAAAATATTTTTAAGAATTTTTTTTATCAAATATAAAATAAATCCGTATTATATATTGTAGACCTTTTTGTTACACACTATATAGTTGGATATTGTTCAATTTTTAACGACCACTCTAATCTACATTGGTATATACGTAATTATATACTCTAAAAATATATTTCAGTGTTTTTAATGGACTTGAAAGCAAACCTTTACCTGTGATTAGTTTTTATTATAAACGAAAAAAATAAAACTGCAAAACTGCAGGTGAAATAAACATTCGCTCACTTTCAGCAACAAAAGAAAATTCCACTTCTCTCCAATCAGTAACAACAATCGTCATTTTTATACCCTTCACCAAAAACGGTTAGGTTTTATATAGGTTTGTCATTTCGATTGTTATTTCCACAATATTCTGTCTGTACGTGAAATCGGTTTTCGGAAGCCCCCAGAAAATTTAAGGTCTTCAGATTTGGACTGGTATGTTAGGAATTGTCGCAAGCAGATTGGTATTGAAAATCAGCAAATAGAAGTCCGTGCTCACCTGCCATGACATTTGAATCCATAGTTATTGGTGAAGGGTACATAAGATTCGCCATAGTCGAATATAGAACTTTAGTTACGAACTCTAAATATTTTTAAAATGTGACAAATCAATTTGTCTTGATGATTATTTGAAATAAGTAGAAAATAAATTTGATAAAAATGCTTTCACACTTCGGTACGGAGTCTAGATAAACAATTAGAACAGTCTGATTAAGAAATGAGGAATTAAATAAAAAGTAATTATGAAAAGCAATAACAATATTATACAATTTTTAAACAACTTTTGAAAGAAAGGAAATATTAGCAGTTACACAAAAATTTAAGATAACTATAAAGAATTGGCCCTTCCTTTAACAGAACCACTCCGGAGTTCAATTTAGGATCTCCAATTCCGATATACAGTAATCGCTTATTCTTAATACACTCTAAAACATTACTTCAAATTTACGATCATATATTGTCTATATTTGTGTTAAAATGTTCTCCTTGTCTAAAATTACATCGATTTTGTAGTTACTTTATTAAAGAAAAAACCTTTCAAATTAAACATATTTAGTCCAAGTGGAAAAAATGTAACATAAAGTATAATACGGCTATGGCTGAATGCTAGATACGTCAGACTATCAGTCAGAAGGAAATTATCTATATGCTTAGTTCCGAAAGGGCTCCAGAAAGGTTTTCTTTATGCAAGAATTGTTTATTGTATTATTTCCTTCAACTTTTTTGTCGAAAGCAAGCAAAATGACGGAATGTTTAATAATACAAAGATCACAATTTACATTAAATGGAAACTTTCCAATATGTATTTATTCTTTGTGCAAACATTTAACTCACAAAATGTATTTAATACAAAAATAAGTCTTTGCTGTCCAAAAAAACGAGTTTAGTGAGTTTTTTTGTAACACAAAGAGCAATATTTTATAGAGTTCTTAAATCAACGTTATTTACTTAACACTAAGATTTAAAGAGATCAGCTTCCTGCAGACAAAATGACTAGTATGTGTTTAGATATTTTTAACTCAGACTAGTTGCCTATCTGTCCTTTTTTCATATATCGAACTATCGATTTTAACATTAGGTTGTCATAGGAGCACAACCAGTTCATTTGTATACAGTTATATACCAGTTGGAATACCAGTTGTTGTAAAGTAGTGCTCTTACTAGTTTTTTTATTTATTGTTTTGTACTTCTTAAAAAAAACTTTGGCTCAACCGGGGTACGAACACACATTCCTCATATTTCAAGGCAAGTACTCTACCCACTGAGCCACTTCCTACTTATTTTTTAAGTCGTAGCTTTTTATGGGTTGCAAACTACTGAATGGTACTTTCTTACATCTCATTATTTTGCTAGGTATATAACGCAGTTTATTTTCCCAGCTGAGGTATGCTCAGTTTGTCCGGATTCTCCCAAGGTTTGCTTCCTTTGTTATAAATAATTGCCCACTATGCTGTCTTAGTTCTATACTCCAATTTATAGACAATATATTATTGCTACGAGAATATTCGTCGGTTGCTTAATAACAACAAACGAATAATCGGACGAGACGAGATAAATGCTCCGGCTCTAAGTCGGCTAAATACGATTAACGGAAAATCGAACAATATGTCGAGATGAATTCTTCAGCTCTCGATCGTCTAATTACGACAAGCAAATACTGCGATTCGAGAAGATAGCCCAGCTGGCCTAATCGTCGTACACGACATTGTCTTCGACGATTAATATACGGCATGTCGTCTTTCGATTAGGTTTTCTAATCGACAATTTAAAGAAAATTTTCTTTCATGACAATTTTAACGAAAATGTCCCACGTTTTTTCTTTAATAAAGCTTTGTTGGGGACAATCTGAGCAACGACTTTCCTCGTTTTGTCTTTAAAAAACTTTGTTGGGGACAATTTGACCGTCAATGTCCTATGTTTTGTCTTTAATAAAACTTTGTAGGGGACAATCTGAGCGACAATCTTCCACGTTTTGCCTTTAATAAAACTTTGTTGAGGAGATTCTGAGGAAAGTGTCCCACGTTCTGAGCGACAACGTCGTGTGTTTTGTCTTCAATCAAATACAGCAATGTTGTAAGCGCGATAGCTTATAAACATGTAGCTCCATAAGAGACAATGTCGCCAGAATAGTCGTTAACGATTAGATTGTAATTTATCGCTTATATAATCTCGACGACAAGACAATGTATTTTGTCGGATATATAGTCGTCGACAAAATGTTTAAAAAACATGTTATTGGGAAAAGGTCAACGACAAGTTGAGCGACATTTTAGCTCATCTCGTCTTGTGTGACCTCGTCGCCACTTTTATGACAATTTCATCGACGATTTGCATAAAACTGTCTTCAGTATGTCTTCTACAACTTACCATTGTCTTGTAACCGTCGTTGAAGATGTATGAAAGATGTGGCCAACTGGGAAATGTTACTCTACACTACCAAAATACACAGATCTGTAACAATATAGATCACTGATACCAACTTTTGGAACCCAAAACGGGCAAAAATTTTTGAAAAAGGTGTAAATTGAAAAAAGACATGTATAAAGCAATATCTAGTCAAAATGTTTGAAAAAGCGAAAAAAAGGGCTAACTTTAAAGTGTTTCTTTTGAAAATCAAAACACGTTTAAATTTTGGGACCAATTTAAATTCACAACCAATTTTTAAAGAAATAGAAGATTATTCTAGACTATTCTTTTTATTACTGGCAAGCAAACTAACAAAAGAAAATGAATCAAAACGATGTTAGCACGTTAATTCACAAGTCGCTTTTGCTAGAATAAAGGAAGAAATAGTTCGCAAAAATAAAAAAAAATTACCCACAATGAACAAAAATTAAAAAGGAACTAAAAGGGCTGAAAGATAATTGTAATAATTATGGGGAAAAAACCGACTTCAGTACGAAGAACAATATACTTGATGGCCTATCATATAAACAATTTTGAAAATCGGTATGCAAATGGAGGAATTGTGCTCAAATAAATATTTTCGGAGAAGGCGTGGAAGAATTGCCCCACCGATTTTCGTAGAAAAATTATGCGACCAAACTCTACGCAAACCATTCCAAACAAAAATAGAATTTTGGAAATCGGCTCATAAATGGACGAGCTATGCGATAATCAATATTTCGGGGAAAGGGGGAAAAATTATGGTACCAACCTGCAAGGGGAGTTTGCAGCAAATTTCCCAACTGATTTTGGAAAAAAACTATGGAACAAAAGAATTGTGGGGCCAAATCTACTAGCGAACCCTTGCAAACAGCACAAGGCTTTTGAAAATCGGTTCACAAATTACATAGTTATGGATTTTGGGGGGTGTAGCAAATTTCCCCCTCCGATTTTCGACAAACCAATTTTGGGACCAACTTTTGTCAAGCCCTTTCAAACAAAGCAAGAATTTTTAGAATCACTTCACAAATGACAGAGTTATGCATGGGGGGCAAATTTCCCCCTCCGATTTTCGACAAAAAAATTTGGGACCAATTTTCGTCAAACCTTTTCAAATAAAACAAGAATTTTGAAAATCGGTTTACAAATGACTGAGTTATGCATGGGGGGAGCAAATTTCCCCCCTCCGATTTTCGAAAAAAAATTATGGGACCAAACTGCAGGCAACCCGTTTCCAACAAAAAAGAATTTTAAAAATCGGTTCACAAATGACTGAGTTAGGGGCCATTCACATATTATACGTAACGCTCCAGGGGGGTTAAAGAATTGTTACGGATTAGATACTTTGTACTGAAAATTTTGTAAAAAGCGTTACGAAGGGGGTGGTATAAAACCTCCGAAAATAGCTTTACGTAATATGTGAATAGGCCCTTATGCGTGTACAAACATAAAAAAAAGTAAAAAAAAGAACATACACAGGAATTGATAACCTCCTTCTTTTTTGAAGTCGGTTAAAAAGAGCTAGATTTGAGCGTTGTTTTATTTGGGGCTAGACAATTTTTTGCGTTTTGAGTAATTAAAAACTGGCATCCCTGATATACATACCGTACCATTTTGCAAATGCTATGATGCAAGACATTTGCACAAGATTATGAATAGCGCTATTGAAATTAGTTATTGAGGGATATTTGTAGTTACTTTACGCATTTCACGGGAGTAATGCAGATCATCAGGAAGCCTTTACTCAAAAATCTCGTAGAAAAAATAGAGATATTATATTAAACTTACGTTCAAATAAATAAGAAGTTTAAAGGATATAAAAGTACAAACACCATGCAAAAATTGTGACTACTCTATACACGCCTATATAAAGTACTCCACAAGGGAACAGGACTTATTACAAAGTGGTTTAAATGTATGAAAAAAAATGTTCCATTTAACATTGCGATGTCCTAGGACTGGACCATCTAGTCCATCTTTGCATTACAGCGCACTACCCCAAAAACTACCCTTTGTAACTACTCCATGGAGCACATACATTATGTTAGTTTTGAAACTACTCTATATCATGGAGCACTCAAGTACTAGTGCCCTGCAAAAATTGCGACTACTCCATGCGCGCATGTATAGAGTACTCCACAATGGACCAGGAGTAGTTACAAAGTGGTCCAAATGTATGGAATAAACATGGTCCATTTAACATTTCGATGTCCTAGGACTGTAATCCAGCTTTGCATTACATTGGGCTACCCCAAAAACTACGCCTATGTAAACACACGAGGCTAGTTTTTAAACTAGTCCGTGACACTACTTGATGGAGCACTAAAGTGTTCGTGTTTTAACGATTGGTTATGTTATTTGCAATCGTTAAAATACGAACACTTGTCGCTTAACTACAAACTCTTGTTTGCAAATGACGTGGTCCGTGACTGCACTACATTTCAACTAAAATGGACAATGTGGTCCATAAATTTTTGCAGGGCAAGAGCTCAATGATCAGTCATGTTTTCTATTTTTTACTACCGTTACCATATTAATTGCTTTTTTCAACTCTTAGGTCCGGTTTTTGAGATATGGATTAATTTTAAACTTAGTTTAACATAGTCTGAAACTCCTATTTTTCCGGCGAAATATAATTTTTTTTTAATTATTTCATTAAAGACCATCATTTTAAGAAAAACTAAGGTGTTCCGTCAACAATTTTTATACAAACTTGGTAATGGTGGCACAAATCTGTTTTCAGACTAACTAAACCTAGATTAACGGAGATCTCAAAAACTCAGCATTAGTGTAGTTCAAGGGGATAATTGAAAATATATGTAAAACGACAGCTATATATTGTTTTCGCAAAAACAATAAAGTAGTCTTATACAGTTCAAAGGATTATATAACAAAAATTTTATTGCCAAACTTATTTAAAAGCATATGTACATATTTCTACCTATTTGTTGTGCATGATTTAATATTAAGCATTGCTGTGCGGTTGCGGTTTGTTGAAGTTAATACTAGGGTATTCACTCGAAAAATGTTTCCTCGATTAATCGAATAATTGAAATTAAATAATGTTCGGTTAAACAAAAAATTATAATTTTGAGTAAAAATGTATTCGATTAATTAATTTAACTGGACTAAAAAAATTTATGTAAATTATCTTATTTTGATTGAGTTTTTGCAGATTTCTTAATAAAACCTGGAAACATTTTTGAAATAATATGAAATTTGCAATTCAGTTCAAACGTTATTTCATACTAATAAAGTGAATGATCAAAGAATTAAGTGAATTATGCAGTAACAATAACATGTAGGGAGAAAGGAACAAACTTCAAATATCTTGTACAAAACATGAAGCAAGAATTATATAAGATAAAGAAGAGATTTCGAGAGCAACTAGCTAACTAGATTTTTTGTATTAAAGTATCGAATGTAATCTAATGGCGGAATTTAATGAAACATGAAAAGCAGATTAAAAGATATATTACTTTATGTGTAAAAACAAAGAATTGCTCTGATGAATTTTAAGTGCTTTTTAATCCACTTTTCTCAATTTCTCCATACGTCTACGATTAGTGAAAGATTATTCTTAAAAAAATTGAGAAATGTTAAATCGAAAAAATATCTATGAAATAAAGAAAGAGCATTATATTTTTTAGGACTAAATAGCGGAGTTTAGTGTTTGATGCAAATGGTCTTGCGAAAGTGCAAATGCAAAATATCGTAGCTCTTTTATAAAATTTTGCGTATTTCATAAAAAAAAGCTACAATATTTGCATTTGCACTTTCGCCAGACCATTTGCATCAAACACTGAGCTCCGCTAATGTTTTGATTTTGTTGTTACAAATTAATATCTATAATAACAATTCTATAACAATTCCGACTATTTTTTTTTCGTATTTAATACAGAACAGGTCTGAATATTATTAAATACATAATTCCTGATGCAAAATTTTCTCAAAGCGAAACATTTGAATAGTGAAAAAACTATTTAAATAATCAGTTTATGATTTAATTTATGTTTCTACATTGTTTTTTCTTTTCTTTTTATTATTAAAATATGTACAAAACTTGACTTGATTTATTTTTTTCCACAAAAATTTACAAAAAAACGAGTAAATTGAAAAATTTTCCGATTTACTCGAAAAATTTTTAGCAGTAAAGCTTATTCGAATAACTCGAACGAAATAAAAGTTTTATTCGATTGTTCGAGTAATTTAAAAACCTCAATTTCGATTAATTAATTAATCGAACAATTAAAAAGTCGATTAAAATGAATACCCTAGTTCATACGAATGTAATGATCAACATGCCTGATTAAATTGTCGTTATATGTGAGTACATATTTAATTTTTTGCACGAGTAACAAATTGTAACAAAATTAAAGTCATTTAATCTTTAATATTAGAAGCTTAATTAAAATTGTTTACATAATATTAGTTATTTAGATTTACATATTTGCATAATTATCACCACAAAAAGCCTTGAACAGTTTTAAGGTTTGATTAAGCCTGCGACATTTAAATAAAGTAATGCTGTTTTAGTTCTAGTGGGCGGAGTAGACGTGGTCCCTCCCCAGACCTATTTTAAATAATGGATTTTGATTTTGGGAATATCAGGTCCCTTTTCCTTAATTCAAAAAAACGTGTTTTGTTTTAGTGAACAAATTGTTTAAATCTATAAAACAATTTGTCTAAAAATATTTACAAATTTTAAACAAAACAATTTACTATATCAAACAAAAAGATTTACTGGACTTTCTGAAATATATCAAACAATATATTTGTCTCAATTTATAAAACAATTAGTCTAAAAATGTTAATAAATATTAAAAAAATACACGTGAGCACGGACGATGGGAGTGTAGCGGCTTCCGAAAGCAGCGCTAATCTGTTCTTCTGTTAACATTGAAAAATTAAGTTGATGACAATTTTTCCCTTGTTCCTTGGAATATTAATCATGCCCAATTCTTTCTCAATATAACGTTAGCCTAATAATGAATTTGGATTCATAAAGCAAAGACGTTCGAAATAAACATATTAATAAACAATTATCTACTGGCTAGAGCTTTTCACATGTTTACATGTTCATATATACTTAAGTATGAAATCAATACAAAAAAGTTTGTCTTTAGTAGAACAAAAATCAGAAAAATGGGAATGAAAAATATAAACCGATGGCAACGCTGGGAAAGTGCAGTTACCCTGCAAAAATCGCGACTAGTCCATAAATGCGTGTAAGGACTACTCCATAATGGACCAGGACTGGTCCCAAACTACCCCAAACATATGCATTAGATGTGGTCCATTTAACATTGCGATGTCCTAGGACTGGACCACGTGGTCCAGCTTTGCATTTCATCGGACTAACCCAAAAACTAGACCATGTAACTACTCCATGGATCACCTACAGGGGCTAGTTTTGAAACAACTTTATGTCACTACTCCATGCTTCACAAACAGAAAACTAGTTTTCATTTCCACTTTGTAGTCTACGTAAATGATTTTTGATTTCTTATATACTTTTTTTTATTTTTTCGCTTTTACCAAAAAAATAAGCTTTTGATTGCAAACATTCATTATAACCACAAATAAACTTTTGTGCCATCAGGTTTACCATATTGCTGGTAATTGATGATATATTATGAAATAACATTCTTGGCAACACTACATTTCGTGCTAAAGCACGAAGATTTGTTTGGAAGTGGTCCATAGTTGCATTACATAGGACCATGTTGTAACTAGTCCATATCAGCTAAAATGGACCATTTAGACCAATAATTTTTGCAGGGTAATATCAGCTTGAGAGTGATTTAATTCTCGCATTCAATTTTCACGAAAAAAGTTGTATATACATATAAGAATTAAAATCACATTCAACAGAGCCACCTGACAAGTGGTGATAAGCAAAATACACGTGAGCTCTGCCGATGGAAATGTAGCGGCTTCTGAAAGTGGCGCTACTCTGTTCTGCTGTGTACGTTGAAAAATTAAATTGATGTTAATTTTTCCCTTGCTCCTTGGAGTATTAATCATGCCCAATTCTTTCTGAATTTGGATTAAACAAAATAGTTTACTTAATCAAACAAAAATATTTTACTGGATTTTTTGTAATATATCAAACAAAATTTTTGTCTGGGTCATCATCATACATTAAGCATATGTGAAATTTTACTTTGTTAAATGTGTTCAAGTCTGAATGTTTATCTAAAGACTCTAAAAAATTAATGAGAATTAAAATTGAGAAAATGTTTAATGTATGATGATGATGACCCAGACAAAAACTTTGTTTGATACCTACATATATTACAAAAAATCCAGTAAATATTTTGGTTTGATTAAGTAAACTATTTTGTTTAATATTTGTTGGTATTTTTGAGTAATTGTTTTATCAATTCAGACAAAAATATTGTTTGATATTTTTCAGAAAATCCAGTAAACCTTTTTGTTTGATTTAGTAAATTGTTTTGTTTGCAATTTGTAAATATTTTTAGTCAAATTGTTTTATAGATTTAAACAATTTGTTCACTAAAAAAACACTCTTTTTCAATGAAATTGTTGAGATATTTTTGTCTATATTCACAAATTTGTTTGTAGGTCAGTTTTTAGACAAAATATTTACTATTTCATTGAATCCATTGACAGAAAATGAAATTTAGTTTTTTCTGTGTACATGACTTTTCATTCATGCGTGTGTCAGTCAAGTTTTAAAAGAGGATGAAAATCTAAGAAGCTTTTGAAGAATATAAGCTTTTGAAGATCCTTCAAAAGTCACAAATTCAACGCTAGAAGCATTAGATGACGCAAACGCTAAATCTAATTGAGCGTTTGTCATATGCTTTAGGCATTTTGGTTTCATTTAATGGAATTTTTCAATCTAAAAACCTATTATATATTACCTAAAAGACGAAGTTAAAAATGAATTGCAAACTTATTATTCAAATCATGTTCCAATAAATAGAAAATAATATCAATTGTAATTTTCTGCATATGTGCAATTTGGGGCCCACTATCTCATTTGGACCTGTACGGAACAGCACATCTATTTAAGATGTAAAGAATGTTGGGGCGCTAATTCTAGCCTCTAATGGAAAAACCCAATCTCATTGTCCACTACCGAAGTGGGTTAAACTTTCAGCTGCGAATTAAGTATGAGCTATGGTTAACGTTCAGATTGAATTGTAGGAAAATAAAAGTAAGAATAAGTTTTTATTTCAGTCGACAAATGAACGTATTAAACGTTGCTTCATCTGAGTAGTCCACTTGCAAACACCGCTAAGTTGAAAAAAATAAAAATTCGCTAAAAGCCGCCATTTTATTTGTTGTTTGAAGTTTTAATCGATTTTCTACAAATTTCGATATACAGGGTGTTTTTTTTAGAGGTATAGAACTTCGAATTGAAATAAAACACAAGAAAATCGTTTTAATGTCCATCAATTTGGCTTTATTGGAAGGATAATTTTATGCCATTAATGTTTAAATATGATTTCGGGCATGTGGCCGCCGCGGCTGGCTCGAATAAAGCCAATTCTACAGGTCCAATTTTCAACCACTTTTTCGAGCATATGGGGCCGTATGTTGGCAATAACGCCACGAATGTTGGCTTCCAAGTCCCCTAACGTTTCTGGTTTGTTGGCGTAGACGAGCGACTTCACATATCCCCAAAGAAAATAATCCAATGGTGTCAAATCACACGATCTTGGTGGCCAATTGACAGGTCCATTCCACGAAATTATGCGCTCATCGAATGTTTCCTTCAATAAATCGATTGTGACGTGCGCTGTGTGGCATGTAGCGCCGTCTTGTTGGAACCACAACTCATCCACATTCATGCCATCCAATTCGGGAACAAAATAGTCGGTTATCATGGCTCTATACCGGTCTCCAAAGCTCCAATTGCTGTGCACTGTGGCGAATCGATTCATTCGGGTCCTCTTCAACACTTTGCTCTACAGCGGCAATTGTTTCTTCGGTGCGCACTGTTCGACGTCTCTGCGGATGCGTATTATCACATAGAGTAAACGTAGTGCGAAAACGATCCATGGTTAACCGAATTAATTGCTCTGATGGACGATTATGTCGACCATAAAATGGACGGAGCTTGCGGTAAGCTTCGCGAACTGAACCATTATTTTCTAAATAAATTTGCACGATTTGCAAGCGTTGTTCTTTTGTCAACCTGTTCATGATGAAATGGCAAACCAAACTAAATATTAATCACTTGACAGCTGACAAAATGGCCGCCAGTTAAAAAAGTGATGCCAACTTAAAGTTCTATACCTCAATAAAAAACACCCAATATTAACATAGCGGTGTTTGCAAGTGGACTACTCAGATGAAGCAACGTTTTATACGTTCATTTGTCGACTGAAATAAAAACTTATTCTTACTTTTATTTTCCTACAATTGCTTGGATAGAACAGGATCTGCTTAAGCTTCCGTCATCACAATAGCTCTGTTCAATAACTGAAAATTGTTAATAATTGTTAATAGTTTTCACTGAAAAGTGTTCACGTACCGAACACTTCTAGTAATAACTATTAACAATTGTTAACAATTTTCAGTTATTGAACAGAGCTTATAAAATAAATAAAATATTTTTCTACCTTGACAGTATATCCCTCTCATAAACCACAGGCTGTTTGTTAACTTACCCTTCAATAAAAAAAACCTTGAATGTAAAAATCAACATCTTTTTGATATGCTCTGCAAAACACTTAGAGCATCAGAATTAAATTCATGATTCATCATTCAGCGACCGGTTTTACAGTCACTAAATTGTTTTCATCAATCTGTTAATTAAATTAAAATCTAGTTTTGTTAATGAACTAAACTTTACTGAAAAAAATCTTAAAGTTATACAAACAGTACAGGTAGCCATACAAATAGAACTCACTAAAAAGTTAAATAATGATTCTTGAGATGTTAACGCACTATGGAAATTGATAACGTTAATGTCATACTGAATCAATTGCTTAAGGAAGTAACGTTACACCAATCTGTAACCTACAATTAATTAAATTTTTATATAGATTTGTTTGTCATATTAATACTATTTATATTAATTGTGGTGATTGCATTTCATTTAAACATATTATGTGACTTTCAATTAGAAATAATTAAATTTTCTTTATTTATTATTTTTTTATTGAAATAATAAAATTGATAAAGAATTTGAAAGTAAACGATTCTTATTGAAATAAGTAAAAGTTATTGAAATACATAATTAGAAAAAATAATTCTCGTTTCCGTTTCGCTACGAATGACAGTGACAATGGTTCTGTGCAAAATATTGCTTTATCAGTTTATATGCCCTTCACTACAGGTGGAGATATTACGTGCATATCGTCACCTAAACTCCAAAGGATCCTAACTAAATAAAAGCTCAAAATCGATTTTTATATTCACTGGAAAGAAGGAATGTTTTGTTACGAAACTGTAAATTTATACTAAAAATTTCTTAAAAAGCGTTACGGAGGGGAGTGGTGTAGGGGGTAGAAAACACTGAGCGAAAACGGTGTTATATAATATGTGAACTGCTCTTTTTATAATGTTCAGTAGTGTTACTTTGAAACGTAATGACATTTCCTTAAATCTGCAATTTAAGAACGAAAACCTTCAAATCTCAGCATTTCACATTTTCAGTGAAAGCTTTGAGCTTGCAAGCTTGCCTGTAAAATAAAAGTATTTTTCAAAGTATGGCTATACCAGAGCATTTACCATCTATTATGAATGGTTAAAGAGTCCAGTGGCAACGTCATACATATTTATTTACTAGGGATGGGAAAGTGAAAAAAATATACCGATATATCGATATCGGTATATTTTTAAATATCGATCGGCATCGATATATATCGAATAAAAAATATCGATATATCGAAATATCGATATTTTTTCAACAATGATAATTCATACGTAGTCCCAAAATTGTTTTTAAATAAAACAAAAAAAAGTATCTTTCTTATAAATAATTAAGCTGGAAAGAGTTAATTTCCAAGATCCTTACTGTTCCACTAATATTTCATGGAACACACATCAACAATATTACACTCAAAGAATGATAACTTTTCGAATAGACAAAATATTATAAATAAAACCAAAGATTTTGTTAGTAATATTCTATTTGATGAAGACTGTGTCGATATGTTTTTAAAAATTGCACGAGAAACAAAACCAAAGCTAAAAAAAATATCGAATTTGATACTGTCGATATATTTGAAAAAAAATATCGATTATCGAAATTAAAAATATCGACGATATATGCCGATAAATTTTTAATCAAATATCGATATTTTTTGCCCATCCCTATTATGAACCTGTTATGTTAATTTTTTAATCGTTTAATCGGCAGAACATAATAAATTTTAGTTTAATCAAACAATTAATGGAGCTGAATTTAATTGGTCAGCTCATTAACGGTTAATCGATTGAGTATCTAACTATCTAGATTTTGATTATTACAGCAGTTTTCGCTTGTAGTCACAACCATTAGTTGCACACAAATTCTGGACTATATCGCTAATGTGACTATAAGCCTAATTTTCATATATGCCCTGTCGGAAACTCAGTTAACTTTAACCCATTATTGCGCAGCCGGTAATTTTACTTACCAGCGCTTTAAACTGCTCTAATAAAGCTAATAGTGTTTAAAAAAGTGAACTTTTCTTTCAATTACGAACTAATTTAGAGTCTTTTACGATCAACAATTAGAGGATGTATTTTTTTATTTGTGTGCCGCTGGCGAACGTTTTCGCAAAGCTCTAATGGCATAATGGAAAATTTTATAAGTTTAGAGAAATCCAGGAAAAGGACTGAGAAACTACATGTTCTGTATTATGGTTTGCTTTTGATTTCTTCAACATCTACGATAAATGAAAGAATTTTTTCAAGCCAACTTTTATCACAACTAAAAGAAATTATTTTTCTGAAAGATTGTTTTAGATCTGCTTAAACTATTGAATAACTGATATAATGATCTCACAAACTTGTTAATTTTTTAATGAATACATATTTATGATTTTTTTGCTTGATTAAGAATTTTTATGTTTGGTATGTTATTTTTTTACTAATAAATTCAAAATAATAGACAATTTATGCAATTTTATTTGTTGAAGTCACTTGATTTATGATTAAACTTCATTAATCGGTTAACCGGTTAATACCGCAATTAGCCGATTAAGCCAAAACATCAATTAATTAATCGAGCGATTAACCGATTACAGTAGAAACCCGATTAAATTAATACCCTAATGACTATAAACGGTAGTGACAATAAACGAAAATTACTGTATTTAGATATTTAAATACTAACAGCCTTGTTCATAAAAAAATATTTTTATTTTATAAAAGTTTTATGAAACAAATTTTGTATGGAAACTCAATTTACAAGCCCTTATAAATGAAAACTATTTTTTATGAATAAGGCCGAAAAACTACTTCTATATAACTTGGATCTCCCGAAAAGAAGATAGACTTTTCGGCAGCGCTTTACTTTTTGTTTCGAAATAAACAAATTTTTCCCACACAAACTAAGGAGCTAAATTGATAGATTGATAGTACAAATAAATATGTGCATAAGTAAATGCATGTACATGTCAATAATCCCTGTGTGCATTTCTATCTATATCTTTTGCAAATAAATCAGTTTGAAAGTTAAACATTTTGAATGCCTTTTTACAAGTTCCATTAAAATAAACACTTTAAAATTATTTCTTTCTTATCAGCTGTCATACGTTAAATTGATCAACTACAACATTTGCAATAATTTATCACTTAATTTTAATAATATTTTATGGCAATTAATGTTGTTTTTGCAATTTAAACTACAATAATTGAAACAAAAAATTACAAAAGCAACTAATAAAAGAATTAAAAACAAATGAATGATAAAAGTCAAACCATGCTCGAAGAAAGAAAAGATGATAAGGTTCATTAATAAAATAATTACATATAAATTTTATTCAAAAGTTATTGTCATATACTATTAACTGGTGAAGGGAAAGAAATATGAAAAAGATAGATAATTGCATTTACACAAGTCGTTTTGTTGTTATTGAAAGCAAAAAGTTTTTAAATAAATCTGAACATTTTAAAAAGTAGGTATTAATTATATTTGTGTCTTTTGAAAATCTACAAAATATACACATTTTGAAAGAAATACCAGTTTCTTAATAAGTTTTTATGATAGACATTTAATCGTGCATTTTGACTAATAAATCAATGATCTTTATGCAGGTACGGGAAAATTTGTGGCCCGGAACTGAAGGTCAGTAAAACTAATATTGTAAATAAGAACCTCGTAAGTCGCTTAAGAGGCAAAGTGATCGAATAAATCCAGCAGATCGACAATCCAGCTAAGGCGGCGAGATTTTTTATGTCCGCCATCCCATTTAAGTCAAGACAGTCTGTGGGAAAGAAGGGACATTTTGTCAGCTATTCGAGGTTGCCCTATAAGCCCTAGGATATGCCTCTGTTATTTTAAATCACACGTGTCATCGCGGCATCGAGCGCAATGTTGAAAAGGGTGGCATGTCATAATGTCCAGTGACATAGTGTCCATGGACATTATGTCACTCCAAAAAGTGTCAAAGCGTCCATGGGCATTATGACACTTTCAAAAGTGTCATAATGTCCATGAGTGCAGTGTCGTGAGGACATTAGACACTTTTTAGAGTGTAAATATTTCAGCCAGGCTTAAGGGTTTTCCCTCTTGGAACATCGAATAGCGGCTTCACTGAGCTGAGATTTTCTGCTTAGCCAGGAGAAAATTCTCAAGCCCTGCTCAAGGCCGGATATGCAAAAATCTTTACTAAGCGAAGCCGCTTTTCGATATAATGAAAGGAGAAATACTTAAGGCTGCCCGAAGGCCGGCTATGCAAAAATCTTTACTCAGCGAAGCCGCTTTTCGATATAGCGAGAGGAAGAAATTCTTAAGCCCACGTAGAAAATCTCTAGTAATAAAAGTAAAATTTCTTCAAATTTTCAATTAATTTCCAAATGTTTCTTTAAGTCGACATATTTTTAACATTGTTGACGCTATTTCCAAATTTTGGTTGACGTCAATTGGCTTTATTTCCCACCATGGCGACCGGGTTCAAGGATATAAAAATATATAAGCATATGTATGTATGTATATTTGAATTAGTTTGCATTTTTAAAAGGATGGACATTATGACATTTAAAAGTGATATATTTTCCATAATAATAATAATAATAATAATAATAATAATAATAATAATAATAATAATGTCACAAAGTCCATAGACATTATGACACTTTCAAAAATGTGGGTTTATATTTCACGAATGTCTAATTCGCTTTATCAGAGAAAAAAGACTATGAAAAATTATTCGGTTTTTGGACATTCAGGAAACATTTTACACTAACAAAATGCCTGTTATTTTTATTGTTGTAGGGACAGTTCTACCTGTTTTTGTTGATCATGATACATAAGAAAAAAGTAGGCTAACTCTTCTTTATAAGTTTTATTGTAATAAAATCGATAAACAACGTCAAAAGTTATTTCACTTTCAAATAATTTTTTGTAGCAAAATACGACCTACCTATTACATACTTATAAAATATAACAACCCACAGTGAGCAAAATTTCTTCAAAGAAAACCAGAAATTTGTAAACTTCTTAGGAACTTCTACGCTGTTGTAAGACTTTTTCTCCTATTTATTTCTAGCCTTTTTTGGAGCATCCGTAAGGTATGGAGATACGGGCACAAAATATACAGAAATCACAATAGTGACAGGTAAAAAACGCTACAATCAGGTCTTTCTATTGTTTTTAAGGCTCTGTTAAAAAGAGACAAATATGGCAACAAACAGAAGAAAATAAACAAAACGAAAAAGAAAAAATGTAAAAATTTTACTCACTAAACACTTAACACGATAAAAATGTTTAAATTCTAATAAAATCAAAATTATGCCTTATTATTAAAAATATATTGTGAAAAAAGAATTGTGTGTATATAAAAGTGTCGCAGATTTGTTTTATTAATGTGCTTTTTTTGCAATTACTTTGTGGTGGTGGGTTTTTTTTATACAGCGTGTTCTTTTTGCAGTAATTATAAAGATAAAATGTAAAAGATGAATGAAAATGAACTGTAATTAATTAATAAATACTATTTTCAATGTGAATTGTGGAAATATATCCATATTTAATTAGTTTTATTCATTACAAAATTAATTCGGGTAGAAAGACACTGCAAACGAAAATGAAATTTAAAGGCACTGTGTAAGCGATCAGAAATATATTTCGGTTTGTGTCACTTCTGTCTATTTTGTGATACGGGGTAACTGAGTTTAAAAAAATTGTTGACACTAGAAAACTAATTGGAGTTGGTCATACATTTGACTCGTCTCGGAGCATGCTATGCGCTGCTGGGGCCAAATTTGGTAATTTCAATAAACCACATTATTTGTATGGGAGCCCCCTAAGGGTTGAAGATAGGGAAACAAACAACGAATGGACGTCGTTCATACATGTAGCCCCCTACTGGGACTCCTAGGCATTTATGGAACTTTTTCGTCTATACATTTTTAGTCTCCATTGTAAATTTTGTATAGGAGCACACTTAAGGAATGGAGATAGGCGGTAGGTATGTTCAGATAACATCTTGGGAAGGAACAATTTAGGGTGGGCCGGTCTTACATTTTATCCCTCTAGGAGTGGCACTTATGAAGTTTTTTATCCTGCCCAAATAGTGTTATCTGCTTATTTCAATTAGGGATGTAACGATACGCCGTTTTGCCGATCCGATACCGATATTTAAAAATAAATATCGCCGATACCGATTCCGATACCGATACGAATATTCAAATTGAGTTGAAGTTTAGATTAACAAAACTCAAGTGCAATTTTTTTATTATACAAAATTACATTGTAAGAGAGAATATTTAAAATTGATTTTAACCCAGTATAAACAATTGGAAGTAATTTTTAAGGAGATACATTTTCTTTGCTTCAAAAAAATCTATATTAAAAATATGCAGATAATTAGTAGAAAAGTAAGAAAAAATTTTTAATTCCTTTATAATTTTAAAAAATACTCGCCATGCTTTTTAAAAAATCGATTTTTTTTAAAGGACATTTATCAACTAATATTCTTCTAAATAAGTTAATAGCTTAATTATTAAAAGACTTCTAAGTTTATATATATATATATATATATATATATATATATATATATATATATATATATATATATATATATATATATATATATATATATATATATATATATATATATATATATATATATATATATATATATATATATATATATATATATATATATATATATATATATATATATATATATATATATATATATATATATATATATATATATATATTCACTTAAATTTACATGAAAATACAGTTCTGAGTTTAAATTCGCATAAAAAAAATTGTGAAAATGGGTAATTTTTTATCCTTTTTGCTTGAGGAAAAATCATTATAGAATACCGAAAAAGAAATTTGTCCTAGCATCGCTTCCAATTCGGTGATTGGTAATCGAAAAACAGAACTTCTTGCAATGGCAAGGATATGTAAAACTAATTAGAAATTATCCAAATTTGCAATACTTCCAGATCGCGAATTCTACATTTCATGACTTCTTTGGAGTATCTTTTTTTTGCTGGAATAAGATTTAAAAAACAACGACTTGAATTTGAATTCATGGTAAAATTAACAAAAAAGTAAATAACTTTTTTACAAAATAGCATAAAATATTATTAATTTTTAAAATTGGTATTAATAAGATTTAAAAAATAACGAAGTGTATTTAATTCATGGTAAAATCGAACAAAAATAAATTATTTGTTAAAAAAAAACTCTGAAAAAATTTTTAAAAGTATCGTCGTATCGGCAGTAAAATATCGCCGATACCGATATATCGGAAAATCTGAAGTATCGCCGATATATCGGTATCGGTATCGGTATTCGTTACATCCCTAATTTCAATGTTCGAATCGATGATAATTCAATTTGTAAGAAGTGCTACCAAACATATATAATCGCAAATATCAGGAATTGAAAAAAATAATATACATAGGATTTAGATGTCGTTTACGTAGCGTGCTTAGGCTAACACCTGACTTTTCGAGCTTAGTATTTGATACAAGCGAAGTTACAACAAAAATGTGGTTCAAATGGGCCCCCAATACCAATAATGTTTTTTTTTCGTATGTACATATATATGAACAAAATATGTTTATAAACAACAAAATTTGTTCACAAACGGCAGATTGAGTCACAAACTTTTCTGCTGATCTAAAAAAAAAATAAAAAAGCGTTTTAAACAGACAAAAAATTCAAAAGTTAACGAGCCACAAACTGAAAATTTAAGCGCCAGAAGAAATATTTGGAAATAAATTGAAATTTTTAAGAAATGTTAATTTAATTACTAAAGATTATCTGTGTAACCGGCCTTCTGCCGGGCTTAAGGATTTCTTCATCTCAGTATATCGAAAAGCGGCTTCGCTGAGTAAAGATTACATCATAGCCGGGCTTAAAGATTTTCTCCTCTCAGTATATCGAAAAGCGGCTTCGGTGAGTAAAGAATTTTGCGAATCACTTTGCAAAAGAAAAAGTTTAATTATTTAAGGTTGGCCACACCAGCTCTTATTGTATGTATGTATTGAATTTAGGTTGCCCGAAAAAGCCCCCCAACTTGATTTAACAACAATACTGTCGAAAACATTTTATGCAGTTGAAAAATGTCTGTGAGGTAACAGCATGTTGTACGCAGATTTCGCATTAAGAGAAATATTAGAATTCTACGCACGCTCAATGCAAACCTACAAACCAGCTCCAAATACATACATATGTGCCTACATATGTACCCAGTAAAAAATATATGGATTAATCCATAATCGAGCAATAAAGGAGCAATGACTTGTTCATCCATTTGTAGTAATAAGCGAGCTATCGAAACATTTTTTTTGTTTTGTTGTTTATGCCTCGCTTAATACTCCAAATGGATCAATGAGGGATGTATCAGTTCGTTTTTGGTTTTTTTTTTTGCTTTGACATAACTGTTAATTGCTGATATTTTCGTTTTGTTTTTCTATTTAATCAGTTTAGTTTTAAAAAGTGAAAGATGTGTTATTAAAAAAAAGCAAAAAGGTACGGGTATAGTGACAAATTGTTAAAAATGTGTAAAAATTTAGTTTCTAAGCGTCATTTAAGACGATTAGTTGGAAAAGAAATTGAAAAATTCTCAAATTGTAATCGGGAGACTTTAAGTGAACAAGAGGCATCACCACCTAACAAAGTCAATGAATTATCGAATGGAGATAGCCAAACGGAAAACTTTGATGTTCATTATGATATCAACTCAAACAATATCACTGAAAATGTTAATCAGAAGCTTGCTTCTTGGGTAATTGAAAATCGCGTTTCGAACGAATGCTGTAATTCACTACTCTACATTTTAAAAAGTGAAGGTATGGACGTTCCACTATGCAGAGAAACATTGTTGAAAGCAGTGCATGCAGAAAACCCATGCTGCTCCATAGAGAGCCCAGAAATAACAGATATGGCACCAGGTGAATACTTTCATTATGGTTTAGAAAAAGCAGTGATGATGCACGGCCAGTACTTATCACCTAACGCAAATTCCGAATTACTGATAGATATATTTGTGGATGGAATGCCGCTTTATAAAAGCTCATCAAAGTCATTATGGCCAATCCTAGGTGCCTTTTCAGAATTTAAAAACACAGAGCCATTTTTAATTGCTACATATATTGGCCCATCAAAGCCTCCAGATGTAGCAATATTCCTAAAACGGTTTGTGGAAGAATACATCAAATTAAAGAATGAAGGTATTAAAATTGTTGACAAATTGTTCATACCCAAAATTAGACTTTTTGTTTGTGACACACCTGCAAGGGCTTTTTTAATCGGTACAGTGGGTCACACTTCTGCCCAAGGTTGTTCGAAATGTGAGCAAGAGGCTTCATATAAATATAGAAGACTAAATTACACTATAGTGCCTGGAAATGCAAGAACTGATGTAACTTTCAAAGCACGAAAAAGCAAGGCTTATCACTTACCGCAATTTCAAAGCGAAATTCACCCCTTGGAATTATGCAACATCAACATGGTCACACAATTTCCGCTTGACACTATGCATTTGATTGACCTTGGAGTGTTTAAAAAGATGTTGCGTTTAATTTTACAAAAAAAAAAAACAAAATATAAATTAAGCATTTCGAAAAACAATGAATTAAATCGCAAAATATTATCTGTAGCGAATTATACGCCAAAAGAGTTCGCTCGGAAAGGAAGAACATTTGATGAGGTATGCAGATGGAAGGCAAAGGAATTCCGACAAGTAGTGCTTTACACAGGAATAGTTATTTTCAAGGATATATTACATGACGATTTATACACCCACTTTTTGCTTTTACATGCAGCATATCGTATTGTTTCATGTCCTTCGAATTGTCAACAGAATTTGCAATGCGTTCAGAAACTAATGGAAGCTTTTGTTGCCGATTTTGCCTTGATATATGGAAGTGAAATGATCAGCTATAACGTGCACAACTTACTACATTTGGCGAAATGCGTTGAAAGCTTTGGAAGTGTTGATAATTTTTCAGCATATAAATATGAGAATTTTTTGCAAACTTTAAAAAAAGATTGTCGGAAACCGTCACAGCTTAGCCAACAGCTAAACAATCGTGCCATAGAACGACATTTGATTTTAAAAACGGAAGATCCTAAATTTTTACCACTTGGGAAAAAACACGAAAACAACTTGTTTTTGAGATATAAGTTCGACACGTTTTTCTTATCCGGAAAGTCTCCTGACAATTATTGCTTCACTATGAATATGATTCCCATTAAAATATATGGCTTCCAAGTAGATGCCGGCGAAGAATACGTAGTCGGTAACGAATTCACAGATGCTGTAAGCTTGTTTCAGTATCCCGTAGACTCTAAAAAGTGTTTAGGAGTTTGTAAGGCGAAAACTCTTAATACTAATCGAGAGAAAATTAACGTGCGTGACATATATTGCAAAATATTTTGCATACCTGATGGGGAATACTTTGTATTTATTCCTATTTTACATCACTGTCAGAATTGAGAATGGCATACAGTACATACATACATTAGAATCGCCCAAATTTCATTAATTTGTGCAGCAATGTTTTTAGACCCATTAAACTGAAAAGTGATCAATTCGGATTCAGTGGGTCTTTTACATAAGGTTCAGTTTAATTGGTCTCAAAACATTGCTGGAAAAATTAATGTAAATTGGGCGATTCTGTAACGCATGAACATATCCCATTTTTAATACACGTATTAGATTCATGAACCATGAATTTCAACGCAAACATATTCCAAACGCAGCCAATATTTACGCCGGAAACTCAAACCAGCGCTTCGAATAGTGTGACAGGTAAATGCATAGAGCCTCCTTATTATAGTTCTTATAGTATTCATTTTATTATATTTTTCTTTTCTTTCTTTAATTTATATTTTTCCAGAAACAAGCCATGAAGCTAAGGAAGCAATAAAAAACCTGGAAAACAAAGTTGATATTCTCACAAATGAAGTCGGATCATTAAAGCAAATTATGTGTAAACAGACTGTTTTATTAGAACAGCTTGCTAAGCATTTACGCCCAACTAGTAGGGATCTTAAAATTTTCCCAATTAATTCTTTGGAGGAATTAAATTCGGCAGAACAGCTGATTAAAACCGAGCCTGATTCAGAAGTGGTAAGACTGAGTTTTTTTTAACGCAATCAGTTAAACAAGTATTCAAAATTGTTTGTTTTTTATTTTAATTTATTTCAGATTTCGTATATTAAATTGAGGTTTGACAAAATCAAAATTGAAAAAGCACTACGCAAAATGATCGGCGAAAATATGTTGCTCAAATTAAATTGGGATGGATCAAAAAATATGATAGCCTTAAACAAATACAAATTATTTAACATTTTTTATTTCGGTAATAGCTGCATTTTTAATATCATGTCTTAAATAATATATTACGTGTTATCTTTTCTTTAATTTTCTTGCAGAAGCACTTAAAGACATGTATCCAACATACCCGGAATATGAAAGTTCTTTCAAGATGGCATTTCGCAAATGTAAGGCAACTGTTTACCGACAGACCTACTCGTCAAAAACTTCAACCTCGTCGAATCCAACAAAAAAACCATAATATTTTTGAAAAAATTTTAAAAAATAAATAAATATTTTCTTGTTTGTGTTAAAAATAACCAAATTTGTATTTTATATGAATGTTTACTCCCTTTATGCTCTTTTAGGAGACAAAAACGAGTACTCCCTTTATGCTCTTTTAGGAGACAAAAACGAGTACTCCCTTTATGCTCTTTTAGGAGACAAAAACGAGTACTCCCTTTATGCTCTTTTAGGAGACAAAAACGATTACTCCCTCTGTCGTCATTTTCAAGATCAAAGGGAGTACTCCATAAGGATCTTAAAAGGAGTACTCGTGTCTGCGGACATGCTGTGTTAAAAATCCAATGAGATCCGGAGTTTTATGGAGTAATCCATTACTCGCAAAGGAGCGCTCCAAGATTACTCTTTGGATGATCCTATTTTTTACTGGGTACATATGTAGTTGATTTCAATCACCTATAGGTACAAGTATGTATACATACTTGTACACATACATAAGTATATTTTAAGTATTTTCAAATAAGTAGAGTAGTTTTACTTAAAAAAATATTTTTTAACAGAAATTTTGTTTTTTTTTCAATGTAAACAACATTCAAACAAACTCCTTTTTACGCACTCATGTGATTTTTTATTTATTTTTTCTATTTTGCTATGAGAACAAAAACATACACACGAGCTAACACGACAAACGTTTCACTAAAATATTTCGCTTCATTTAGAACAACAACGCATGATGTGCTGTTTGTTGGTTCTCTTTACATTTTATTCTTTTATTTCCAAACAAATTCTTGATTTTTCTTTAATGATGTTCTTTGTTATTTACAAACTTAATATTAAAAAAAAGCTTTTATTTTAATGACGCTTAATTTTAAAATTATTTATTAATTTTCCACTTCAATTATTTTCTATCTTTTTTAGAATTTTATATTTATTTTTAGTACAAAAAATACTTCGTCACTTTTTTGTTTTTAATTCAATTCAAATAACTTTGAAACATTGGATGGATAGCGTGTTTTAAAATTTTATTCAATAACAAACATTAATAAAATTAGTAGACAACCGGATTTTGTCGTTACATTAAGACAAGCGTGAGAGTGAGATGATCGCGTGTTATGGGTTCAACAGACGTCGTTATACTGATATATGAACGTTATAACGACAACAATGCCTCGGAAGTTGCTTTGGTTTTAAAACAAGCAACAACAAAAGCACGACAACAATAACATACCACAAATGATATTAACAACAGTAAATTGAGGTGGCCAGTAATGATTATGTATTTTGTATCGAACGTATAAAATTCGAATAAAAAATTAATAACCAAAATAATAAAGTTTTTGATATGGCAAAAATGAAAAATTAGGTACATACTGAGGATGCCAATCCCGAAATCGCGATTACCGAAAACTCGGGATTATTCTGAATCCCGACTCCCGGGATGTTTATGCAAAAACCCCTGGATTTTGGTAATATTAAAAATGTGGTAATTTTGTTATTAAATGAAACTATGTTTATGTTTGTAAATAAACATGAGTTGCCCTGTTAAGAACCACTTTAAATATTTGAAATTTAATCATAGTAGCCATTACAAAAAGAAGTCGTAAGCGAAAAAATTATTAGCAATGAATATTGTACCACACAAAATAAAATCAGAAGATACAATTTTGGTGTTTTTCCTAGTGGATGATAATTTACTCTCTGTGATAATTCACTGCCAGGCTATGATAATTTACTCTGTGATAATTTACTGCCATGATAATTCACTGCCAGGCCCACTATGTTGACACGATTCTTTTTTCGTACAATTACATTTTAAACAAAAGCAAAATTTTACAATTTGTTTTTGTTTTAAATGGACATAATTGTGCGAAAGAAAGAAGTGTGTCAACATAGTGAGCCTGGCTGTTACGTTCAAAAACTAAGCTAGTTGTTCATGATTTTGAGTTCAAGAGTACTCTAACTTATGCATGTTACAGCTAGAACTTATGTCGCATCCTCTAATGACTAAATATACAACTTTGTAAACGATATTTCAGAAGAAAACAAACATTTTCGATGTTTTCATGAACCCACTCACTATTGGATTACATGAACAGGCTGAAAGTCTCAAAATCTGCAGCAGAAACAAGGATAAGGCATAAAAACTTTATGTACCTTTCTTATAATTTCGTTGGCTGAAATTTCGCTAGCTACACTATTTTAAATTTTACAGAAGAGAAAAACCTAAATAAAATACTTCAAGTCACTGAAGTAAGGCCGCTTAATTTTCGGCCTTAATTTGGTTGATTTTTATGATAAAGGTTTGAACATTTTTTGTTAGTTACGTGATTTTGCATTTCAGCTGACGATTTAAAATATGGTTTAGTCGAACTGTATGGGTTTTAATCCAAAGAAAAAGACGAATTCTATAAACAAAATAATTCTGGGAATGGTATCAAGTTAGATTTATTAAAATAAATATGCCTTGCATTGGTGTTGTCATATCTAATTTAGATTTAAAGCTTGTTAGCCAAGTTTAATTAAAACTCAGAAATTGTCACTACCCTGAAAAAATCGCGACTAGTCCATACATGCGTGTAAGCACTACTACATAATGGACCAGGACTAGCCCCAAACTACCCCAAACGTATGCATTAGACGTGGTCCATTTAACATTGCGATGTCCTAGGACTGGACCACGTGGTCCAGATTTGCATTACATCGGACTAACCTAAAAACTAGACCATTTAACTATTCGGTGGAGCACCTACAGGGGCTAGCTTTGAAACTACTCTATGTCACTACTACATGGTTCACAAACACCCTGCAAAAATCGCAACTAGTCCATACATGCGTGTAAGGACTACTCCATAATGGACCAGGACTAGTCCCAAACTGCCCCAAACGTATACATTAGACGTGGTCCGTTTAACATTGCGATGTCCTAGGACTGGACCACGTGGTCCAGCTTTGCATTACATCGGACTAATCCAAAAACTAGACCATGTAACTGCTCCATGGATCACCTACAGGGGCTAGTTTTGTAACTACTCTATGTTACTACTCCATGGTTCACAAACAGAAAACTATATAGTGTTCATTTTCACTTTGTAGTCTATGTAAACGATTTTCCTTCCCTCTGCATTAATAAATCTCCTTTTATGATGGGAACTACACTGCATTTTTGATTTCTTATAAGCAAAACTCACTTTTATTTATTTTTTCGCTGTTACCAAAAAAATAAACTTTTAATTACAAACATTCATTATAACCACAAATAAACTTTTGTGTCATCAGGGCTACCATATTTCTGGTAATTGATGATATTTTATGAAACAACATTCCTGGCAACACTACATCTTGTTCTAAAACACGAACATTTGTTTGAAATTGGTCCATAGCTGCATTACATAGGACCATGTTGTAGCTAGTCCATGTCAGCTAAAATGGACCATGTAGACAAATAATTTTTGCAGGGCAGAAAACTGGTTTTCATTTTCACTTTGTAGTCTACGTAAATGATTTTTCCCTCTGCTTTAATAAGTCTCCTTTTATGATGGGAGCTACACTGCATTTTTGATTTCTTATAATCAAAACTGACTTTTATTTACCTTTTCGCTTTTACCAAAAAAAATTAACTTTTAATTAAAAACATTCATTATAACCACAAATAAACTTTTGTGCCATCAGGGCTACCATATTGCTGGTAATTGATGATATATTATGAAATAACATTCTTGGCAACACTACATTTCGTGCTAAAACACAAACATTTGTTTGAAAGTGGTCCATAGCTGCATTACATAGGACCATGTTGTAACTAGTCCATATCATATAAAATGGACCAAGTAGACCAATCATTTTTGCAGGGTATTTATAAAGCGGTCTATTTTGTTTACATCATTACATTTATTGTATACGTATGTTGTTGTATATAAGTGGCACGATTCTTTCCAAAAATTTGATTTTTATTCTGTGAGTCTTCAGCTGGCTGCAGTCGAATTTGAGCCGCCGCCGACGATTTTTTCACGAGCCGCCGCCGCTGAAAAAATCTCCCGCCGCAGGTCTCTGGTCCACACAGTTTAACATGTCCATATACGTATGTGAACAAATCAAACTCCAAAAAACAGTAACAGCTGTTTGTGTTTCCATTTTTCCATTGTTTTCTTTTATTTGCTGTGGTGAGTTTTAAAAACAAAACAAAATCATGCAAAGACTTAAGAAACGTACAGTACAATTGTACAGTAAAGCTCGGCTATTTTAATACTTACTTATTGATTAATTTCGTTACAATCAAAGTATATAAAATAATGACTGTGCACAAAACAAAGAAATACCAGTATACAGTTAAACTCCTTACAAAACGAACTGCGTTACACCCAAAAAGTATTTTTGCTGTAAAATCTAAAATAATTCTTGTGTAAGATTAAGTCAAAAGCCAAAATCAAGCTCAAACCAATAGAAAACAAACTGCGTACAGTTTTTTGGGTAAAAAATAAAACTATGGGGTGATAATCACCAACAAACTTTTCCATTCCGCAAAAAATGCTCAAAAACACCCAAAAAGTATTTTTGCTGTAAAATCTAAAATAATTCTTGTGCAAGATTAAGTCAAAAGCCAAAATCAAGCTTAGACCAATAGAAAACAAACTGCGTACAGTTTTTTGGGTAAAAAATAAAACTATGGGGTGATAATCACCAACAAACTTTTCCATTACGCAAAAAATGCTCAAAAACACCCAAAAAGTATTTTTGCTGTAAAATCTAAAATAATTCTTGTGCAAGATTAAAACAAAAGCCAAAATTAAGCTTAAACAAATAGAAAACAAACTGCGTACAGTATTTTGGGTAAAAAATAAAACTATGGGGTGATAATCACCAACAAACTTTTCATTCCGCAAAAAATGCTCAAAAACACCCAAAAAGTATTTTTGCTGTAAAAACTAAAATAATTCTTGTGCAAGATTAAGTTCTTGTGCAAGATTAAGTCAAAAGCCAAAATCAAGCTTAGACCAATAGAAAACAAACTACGTACAGTTTTTTGGGTAAAAAATAAAACTATGGGGCGATAATCACCAACAAACTTTTCCATTCCGCAAAAAATGCTCAAAAACACCCAAAAAGTATTTTTGCTGTAAAATCTAAAATAATTCTTGTGCAAGATTGAAACAAAAGCCAAAATTAAGCATAGACCAATAGAAAACAAACTGCGTACAGTTTTTTGGGTAAAAAATAAAACTATGGGGTGATAATCACCAACAAACTTTTCCATTCCCTAAAAAAGGAATTATTTTAGATATTACAGCAAAAATACTCTTTGGGTCTTTGTGAGGCTTTTTGTTCAAATGAAATTTAAAAGACTTTTACATTCCCCAAAAAAGTATTTTTGTTGTTAAATCTAAACTAATTCTTGGGTACGAAATAAAGAAATGTTTTAATGTATCTAAGAGCCTTTATATTATTTATTTTATTATATTCATTGCTTACTGTATCTTTTCTCAGTTAAAATAATTCACCACTTATCATATAATACAATAGCAACAACAGAAAGAACAACGGACAGCTGTTACGGTTTGTTGTGGTGAGTTTGATTTGTTCACGCCGATTTTTTTTACATAGATATTGTTGTTGCATAATATTACGAAAGGAAAAACAAAAGAGAGTTGCATGTACATGCAGCGCTGCCACATATTTAAAAAAAAATTTATTTCTGAAAATAAAACTTTTTTATAAAAAAAACTTTTTTTTTTGCAAAAGTGATAAAACTTTTCTGCAAAAGTGATAAAATGCATTTGCAGTTCATATTATTTAATTTAATTTTTTTTAACCAAAAAAGTACTTATTTAAAAAAACATAGTATAAAATTTTTTATATTAGATCTTAAAAACATCACATATTTAATAAATACCTTTGTTATTTTTACATTGTTTTATTAAAATTTAAAGCCAGCTCTTTTGTTTGCTTAAAGTTTGTACAATCGCTGTTATTTTTTTTTAAGTCAGCTCAGATCTCTTTACCCGGCCCTTGTAATTTGAACCATCCATGGATGGGCCGCTTAAGGGAATGTGCAAATATAAGGTCGTTTTATTGCATATCATTCAATAGTTGAAATAATGTATTTGAAATTATGTATTTTAAAAAACTTTAAACAACTTTATATAAATATAAAACTTTTTGGCACCTCAACAAACTTGCAAAAAAGGGAAAACTTAAGAAATGGCACCACTGTGTACATGAAGCAGTGCACCCCTTCCCAATTTCTTACATCTCTCTACCATAAGCTCGAAAGTTGCGCAGCAAACTAGCACATAAAAAACTTTTGCACTAACACACTTTATATTTATGAATTTATGCTACCGGCGCTGCCAATTTTGCTCTTGCCGTAGCAAATTTGGATGAGTTTTTACCATTTTTTTTTTGTATGCCTTGTCGAATTTTGAGATAATGTTAATACGAATTTGTTTAACAAAGTTTCAAATAAGATGGTAAAGAGTTCTATAAATCAAAACAGCTTCATTGGTCTATCTAAATTTTTAATAATTACATAGTTTTAAAAGGTTGGAGGGTTTGGGGAATTTTACAAATTAAAAATATTATTGGAAAAATTGTTGTCAGTTGCAACGGTGATTGCTACATATTGCTTACGAATGTTAGAGGGCTATTAGAGACGCATACTTGTCTGCAGACATGTACGATGGCATACTTTGGGTTTTGCTATTACACTGTCGAACACTGACGGCATACTTCAGTACACAGAAATTTTTAAAGCAAAAGTATGGCAATAAAGCGGAAAGTTGTAGCGGCTACACTAGAGAAAGACTTTTTTTCACAAACTTCCGATACGCCCATAGCAGCGTAAACAAGCGAATTGAATTTTTACATGAAGTATGGCGGACACGCTATTAGACGAGTATGTTGGTGTGCGACAGACATCAGAAAATCAAAAATTTATGAAAACCAACATACATGTCTGACGTACTCGACATAAATGCTAATAGACAATGAGTTTTGGTATGCCATCGTGCATGTCTGCAGACAAGTATGCGTGTCTAATAGCACTTTTAGAGTGAGACAACTAATGTATATTGTAGGGTTGCATTTCTCGCTTTGAAGAGCCTGTAAAAGTTTATAAAATTTTAAATAGATTTTTTAATAACAACAAAAAAAATTGTTTATTTTATTCCAAAGAGGTGGAGCTCATGTTATTTAATAGGACGACGAGGTATTTACATATATTAATACAATATATATCAACTATACTTATTTATATATATATATATTCTTAAAATTTTAGGTATTTTCTATCAGCAAGGAGCCTTCAAGTTTGGAAAAGCCGTTAGGAAGTGTGGACAAGAAAGAAGTATTTAAGAATACTATATTTGAACAAAAAGATAATGCATAAAAATAATAAATTTTGTGTTTTCATATATCTGTGACTAGTTAGTGCTAACCAATATTTTGGTTAGGTGTGACTAGTTAGTGGTAACCAATATTTTGGTTAGGTGTGACTAGTTACTGCTAACCAATATTTTGGTTAGGTGTGACTAGTTAGTGTTAACCAGTAATCTGGTTAGGTGTGAATAGTTAGTACTAACCAATATTTAGGTAAACTTTGACTAATAAAAAGCAGCAGAGTAAGCAGTACAGATATATGTTATATATTAATTAGAGGAAGATGCAAAATCACACGTATACAAGAGATTCGGTAATTTTTGTCATTTGACTCTTACTCCCCATCCACACATACATACAATTTTTGTTGCAGCAATTTCTGAATTTGTGGGAAAGTGTTGAAATAGAAATATATACCATATCTATTCCTCTTTCGTTCTCTCACACTGAAATATGAAGAATTGCTGCAACAAAAATTGCACCTGTGGACCGGGACTTAATAAACTAATGGAAACTTTAACCGATATACCCGTCAGCACTAGTGGTTATATAACTAGTTATATAGCCGGTAGTGTTATTGTAAGGTTATGGACATAGACAAAAGGCGACAAAGTAAACTTTGCTAGTGCGAAAGGGCACTAGGTTCAAAAATCGTCAAAATGACGATAAATCGGCAAATCTGGCAGCTATTTTGACACATAAATGCCGAAAAAAGGCAAAAAGAAAAAAGTAGTGCATTTGGAAAAGACTGATCATAAAATTGTGCTATATAAGCAAAATATATGTCTACATTAAATTAAAAAATTAATTTTATATTTAAATATTTAAAAACGCTGTGCTTGCGATAATCGTTCAATCTATGCAATTCGTCGTATTCAGACTCGCATATTTCTATTTTATTATAATTTCAAAGTACAACTAAATGTGCTCAACATGAAAGTGAAAATTAAATCTTGGATGGGTGTTGCATCATGGCGTTGGATAGCGAACGATGAAAATTGCGGTATTTGTCGTATGTCCTTTGAATCTACTTGCCCGGAATGTGCACTACCCGGTGATGATTGCCCTTTGGTGTGGGGCGTATGTTCACATTGTTTCCATATGCATTGCATTGTTAAATGGCTGAATTTGCAACCCTTGAACAAACAGTGCCCAATGTGTCGACAAGCGTGGAAATTTAATATACATTAAATATAAAATTCCCATAAAAAAATTTTCTGATAGCAAAAAAAAATCAGAAAAGCAAAAAACAGTTTATTATAAAGAAGAATACCAAAAAAATTCAATTAATAGAAATTATTGATTAATATATTTCCAAGAGAAACAAGAAAAGACGTAAGGAAGAATAAATAAATACAACTATAAAAGAAATGAATAACGAGTTTTTCGTCTTCTTTTAGGTAAAGTAATAGATAGATTGTGTGAGAAAGAGAAAAAGTGTGTGCTTAGAGTTTTAGAGTATTTTTTCTAATCAGAAAACATAAAATAAATTCATACAGGACATAAGTCTTGTTGGTGGAAATCGTGTCTTTGGAAAAAAAACGGTAAAAATATGGAGGACGACCAAAAACTTACACTGCCAGGCCTACCTCCTTTACCAAAAAGTTTAAGTGCTGCTGTACAACATCCCAGTACTGTTTCTCCACTTAATCATGGCCATAATAGTCATTTCCTAGATCCTGATATATACTTTGGAGCATCCACTTCCTCATCAGCTGCTCAGCGGCAGCGTGGTGGAGGTGGTAGTTCTAACTCATACCGCCACGGCAGTCTATCTTCTACACAAGAATCTTTAAGTGACCGTGAAAGTTTACATAGTCGAGCGTCTTCTACACATAGTGGTCAACACCATGTATATCAGTCGCAACAGCACACACCCACCAACAATAATCAGTCGAATCACAGTAGTAATAATAATACCCATATTAATCACCACCATCAGCAGCACCAGTCACGAACTGATAGCGACAGCACTTC
The DNA here is from genome assembly GCA_956483635.1 of Panzeria rudis. Classification (NCBI taxonomy): domain Eukaryota; kingdom Metazoa; phylum Arthropoda; class Insecta; order Diptera; family Tachinidae; genus Panzeria; species Panzeria rudis. Next base: position 30,526,909 of record OY101449.1, on the reverse strand, counting down.
TACTTCCAGCACTACTTCTAAGTTGGACACCCAGTTGGCCATATTGAGGCGAGAAATGTATGGTCTAAGGCAACTGGATCTATCACTGCTCTCACAATTGTGGGCGTTAAATGAATCTATACAAGGTTTTCGTGCTTATCTACAGGAACAAGAGGCGTTATCGCCTCCTTCACCCTCGCCAACACCCTCAGAAACCAATTCTTTAATTTCTGAGCCGGAAGATGAATCATTTTCAAATCATCAGCCGGTCAATGCTGGAAAGTTAGTGCCCCAAATTTCCCTGCAACCACAACACAAGCAGCAACAACAAGTTATACCACCAAAAAGAGGTTCAACTACATCTCATGCATCCTCAACCTCAGCTTCCAATACTTCAGGCTCCTCTTCAAATAACTCTTCAATAACCAAACATCAGCAGCAACAGTTGCATCACCAAAAACATCATCATCATCAACACCACAGCCAACAACATCAACATTATCAAAATAGTGGAGCTATGCCTCCATTAGCTCCAGCACCGCAAAAGTCTCATCCTCAATTGCCACGTATATTGCAACAGAGGATGCGTCGAGCCCCACCACCGCCGCCACCAAATCGTCCTAAATCTTCAGCCTCAATAGCATCGGCTGCTTCAATATCGACCACAAATAGCCATGGTGGTGGTCGTCACAGCAGCAAATCTTCGTCTCCATCCCCTTCACAAGGAGGCAGTATTGGTGGCGGGGTTGGTGCTACTGCTACTTCATCGACATCTTCATCGTCTTTGGCACCACGGCATGTATGACAAAATCCCTTCTTAGACTAGGCCTTAGAGCTGCCCGTCTAGTTTAAGAACAAAGGGAAAACAAACAAATTGCATCACACCAAATCAACAGAGTTTACTGAAACTAGAAATCAAAAGTATAAATCAATAATTTTAAAACAGAAATAAGTCAATTTAGTTCGTTCATATGGCAACTACTTTTGGAGATATTAAAATCAATCAATCTTCAATGACCTCTAAACTCAAGTAAGTTGATTTTTCTTCTAAAATTTTTTTTTATTGAATGGGAAATTAATAGAATTTTAAACGAAACCTCCACGAAAAGTAAAGAAAAAGGCTTGGCATGTCTTAAACCCATTTATTTTATTCTTAAAAACTAACTTATTAAACTTAATTAGTATGTGTAACATATTCTTAAAGCCAAAAATTTATTAAAATTATATGAAGCGTATTTGTAATTAATTTTGAAAGAATTATTATTAGAAGGTTATTTTTAAAGATTCACAAAATTTAGGCTTACATAAATGATAATTTGTATTAAAACATTGAAACAGAACTAAATCGATAATGAATTATTTTTGTGTAGCCCAAAAAATCGGTATTCCTCGAATATGTGTGCTTAAGTACTTTTCCAGTAATAACTATCCAGTAAATTTCGGATAAATAGTAAAAAAATCAGCAAATAACAAAGCTGTTATTTACCTTCTTACCATACATAAATAAATAAGTAAATCTTGATTTCTGTTTGTAATTTCCTCATTGATCTCTCCTGATTGATCATTCGGCTAATCGTTATCGACAGTTTACTATTCAAAGGCTCTTACTATTAACCACTCAAAACAAAAAGGTCTAAAAATTAAAAAAACGGTAATGAAGTTATAAAGTTGCTTTTTCCATTCTTGTTTTTAAAATGTATCCACTCTGACCCTTTTTATGTAATTCGCTAAAGCTAAATCTCTATCGATAAAATCTATAAAGAAGATTTATCGACTTTTGGCTACGAATGCAATTTTGCAAAGTGGACTGCTAAACACAACAGCACGAATAAGGACCCAAGTGGGTTGGTATTAACCTTTTAAACTGGCAACCTAACCTAACCTAAATTAGGCAATGCCTTGAAGATTGATTCTGTCGAAATTTTAGTGCTTTATATCACCGCCAAAAATGTTTAATTTTGTATTCGTGGAGCATTTTAGCGATCGAGATTTAACTTAAGCGAATTACAGAATAAGGCTTCTGTTTTGTGCATCGAGCCAATTAAAATCGACTCAAAAATACGTAATACATTTACAGTGTTTTTTTTACAACAATACATATCTATAAAACTGAACTGACTTACGATTTATTTTTAAATTTATTTTTAGTGCTCAGGTGTTAAGAAATGCAAAATTATTTTAAAACCTTTACAAACCACTTCATTGTTTATTGATCATGCAAGAAAAAGAATGGGTATTACGTCTCCCAAATCTTTTATTTCTCTCCACTAAAAATCTTATATGTATATAAATGGTCCACACAATATTTTGTGGTACACCTTTGAGTATCTTATTTTCCACCAATATTGATTAAACATCGATGGCCGTACGTTGACAACTCTATAACTGATTTTTTTATTCTTTTTCGCAAAACTCAGAAAACATATGTATAAATCTCTAAAAATCATTCCTATTCTTAAAATGCAAAAAAAAGACAAGTAAGGGTGCTATATTCGGTTGTGCCGAATCTTATATACCCTTCACCAAGCCGTACAAATTGTATGTATGTATGTATGTATATAATTTGTATACCTATTATGAAATAAACTATAGTATAGTCCTTTATGATATATTTTCAATTTCGAATAGCGGGGGACGTATCCAATTGAGGTAATTTTTTTCAATTTTAATTTTATTTATTTATTTACTTCTTTCATTTTCATTTATTCATCCAAAATAGAAAAAACCTAGCCTTAAGGCCATAACCGGTTTCACTTATACTACTATAAGATACTACACCAATTTTTTTTCTATAAAAATACGAATAATACAATAATCAATGTTTAAATGCAGTAAAGATATCAAAAAAATGCTAGCAAATATGTTTAAAATGTAGTCAAAATATTAATCTTGAGAATAAAAATAGGTTCTCGTATAGGTTGGCGGTTCCTTCTCTAAAATACCGTATCCAAAAGAGTCTGGAGAATACACATAAGCATCTTTTGTTCCGAAGGTAATCATTCGAGTCTGATTCACGTCCTCCTCAATTTTACGTTTAACTCCATCAAGTCTCTCCATGATTGTGGCAATATTAGAAGTTCTTGGGCCAGCAGTTTGCCTAGCAGTCTCCAAAGTCTTCAAAAGTTTGTCCTCCAAATCAACTCTCTGTTTGAATTTTACAGAAAAAGTAGGAACTTGGGTTACTACTCCTGGTGAACCTGACAAATACTCAGTTTGTGATGCACTAGCCAATTTACAGATTCTCCTAAAGCGTATGAGTGAGAGCGCCCTAGACACTAGACCATTTCCTCTCTCTTTCAATTGACCTGCTATAGCCTTTCTGTCTTGGAACGTGTGCCCTGTAAACCATTCTAGCAACCCAAGGTCCTCTTTCTGTGTTCCCCAAGTAGCATGAAAGCAGATCTCTTTCAATGTCCTTTCTGTAGTTGTCTCTCCTTTCCTGAATTTGTATGCAAAATGAAGTGCTCTATCCCAGAAATGAAAAGCACCTATTCCTGAGAAATCAATTTTCTGTATATGTGGGGAAATATGATTGATTGTTAATGGGACTTCAGGGAATTGCTCCTGTCTAAAGAAATTTACGTAATCTTTAATATCCCTTGCAACGGACAACATTAATGCAAAAGGAAATGTTGCTTTGTTTGAACTTCTTGTTGTGCCCCACAAAGCTATGTCAGCTAATGCTTTCAAAATTGGGAAATGTTCAGCCATAGATCCTGCAAGCAGGTTAGCAATTTCATTTATATGGGGAAACAATTTGAAAATGACGCAGAAAGCTTTCTTCCATGCTGTTTGGAAATTCTTGTCTGTTTGTCGGCATAAGTTTAGAGCTACAGTCATTGGACCTAGAGACTGTTTCATGGAGGACTGCAGAGATGGAGTGAAAGTGCATCCGTACAAAAGGGAGGGAGGAATGGTCAGCACTTAATCCATAAACGGAAATCGGCGTGGATTCGATGTAATACATGTGGCCTATTGGCCAATTTTAAGATATTACAAGATATAACAATTCTATGAACTATAACGTCACATTAAAATATATTAACATTTTTCCTCTTTGTATAAAGTAATACACACATACATATTAATAGATATAAATAGTAACATATGAATAAAGCGAATTTATCAATTTACCATTTAAAAGTTGACAGTTTAAGCCCAATAACGTAACTAGACAGTAGGCGTATTTAAATATATTAGTAGTCTTCGCTCAAAAGTAGACCCTGACATAGTAAAGTTACGTAAACTTCTAGGTAAGTAGTTCCATAGGCGAGCCGCACGAATAATGTGTTGATTAAAAACACCCGTTTTTACACTTTTAAGTGTTTTTTATTTGATTTGAATCTTAAGACTAACTACAATAATTTTTAATTCTAACTTAATGTGAGCAACGACAGTTTTTTATGCTGACGTTGCTGTCTGGCAAAATGTGGGAACGGAAATAAAATGTAACTTTAAACTTGTATGTACGTTTTCCCACAGTTTGCCAGCCGGTATAATTGGTGAGGTGGTTTGTATGTAACTCCTCCACCCCTTGTTTGGAATCCTCCTGGATTTCTTATACATGTATATATTTTTATATTTGTTTGTGTTTTTTGTTTTTCTGGAAGAAATTCTTATATCTTAGTATATATATGATGGTATTTTATATATAAGTATATTTTTCTTTTATTATGAAAATTTATAAGATTAAATATAACTGACCGTTGTAACTTGGAGTTCATTTAAAAAAAAATTATTAATTATTCGGTCTATACTTATTTATGATATTCTCAATGTCAGAAGGACTCTGAGATATCGTTACGACTTGGGTTTTATTTACACCCGTCTTTTTCTTCTTTATTATAAAATAGATTAATACAAGTGCTATAGTTACAGCAATTATCAATGTTACGTTCAGTCCATATGAGACTTTACTATGAACTTTCAATTCTTTAATTTCTTCTACATTTTTTACATGTTGCAAAGTAATATTTTGAAATTCAAAATTAGGGTTTGTTACATTAATAATTGATGTTGGTGGAAAAAAGAATTTTTCATGTATTATATGTTGTTTGTTTTCAAAAATTTTATCATCGATTGTAATGCTACAATTGTTTATATTTATTAAATAATTTCCTGATAAGCTTAAGTTTCTATTGTCACAAGTTTGCTTAATTTTAATTTTTCTAGCATTTTTCAACAAAATAGTTGCTTCATCCAACTCTATTGTTTCTGTTTTATTATTAAATATGTACTTACAGTTATTTCTAATTGAACAATGGTTGCTTTTTTGGAGATGTTTAACGATTACATTTTCCTTATAGTGTAAAATAACGTTATTTATTTCAACAATATTTTCGTTAACTTCATCAATTTCCATAAAATTTGTGTTTGGTACAGCGGTAAGTAATCTCAATTGTGTAGTAATGAATTTATCAGGGATCTGTATGGCTATTATTAGAGAATTGTCCTTGAACGTCATCACTCCGATTTTAAGGAGTTTTAACTTATAAAAATCAATGTTGAAGTTTTCTATTTCTGTTTTAGTAAATATGCTAGGATGAATAAAACTGTTTTTGGCGGATGCGATATTATCCTGTATTTTCTCTATATTGTCTTCAAGCATATTTAATTTAGACAACTGGTCTAAGTAAAGGTAACGTCTCATTATTTCGTTATTACTTTTTCTGATTTGTTCAAAAGCAGATTTTATACTATTTCTATCCTGATCTATAGAGTTTTTTAAGCTAGTAAGTGATTCATTAAACGAATCATTGATAATAATTTGATTGTTTACTGTCCTAATGATATTCCTATTATTTTCTTCAACTGTGGAGATATGATCCATAATTTCTGTCCTATCGTCATCGTCCATTGTTCCGTATAGCCATTTTTGTGCTGTGCCGATGATATTTATTAAACCTCTCTTTTCCCTTTGTTGTTTTGGTTTTATTGTTAAAATTTTTTCATGTATACTCTGTATCTTTTGCAAAAGGATTTCCCTATTACTTATATCTACAGTTTTAATATTTTCTTCTAAGACATTAAGAATTTCCACTATTTCTAAAATATTTACGATGTGTACTACTGTGTTAGTAGTATTAACTATTTCCACTTCACCCATCTTTATATCAATATAGCCATTGTTCTCCGGTAGCTGGCTGATTTGTAAAAATCCCTCAGTCCGAACCACCAGTAGAAGGAATACCATGGCGGTTACCAGGGTCTGAAAATTTAAGAGGTCTTTTAATGTTGGTTTCGTGAACATTCCTTAAGAGATGCTTCCTATATTTCGGCTGTTCTTTGTGTCGTAAAGCCCTGTAATTTTTTATATAACCTTCCTCTCTATTCTCCTCATAATTTTCTCTATTTAGGTTTCTTTTTTCATTCAATTTGTCCTTATACTTCTCCATTCTTTCTTTTATTATTTCAAAATTTATTTTGTTATTAACCACATCAAAAGGGGTACATTTTATCGTACTGTGGTAGCTATTGTTATAAAAATTTATAGCTTTTATTATTTGTGTTTCTATTGGTAATTGTTCTTCGAGGTTTAATGCTCTTATTTTCTCAGTTATGGTATTATTTAATCTTTCTACGTCGGAATTCCCGGTATGATTATTAGGTTTTGTTATATGAAAGTCAATTCCTTCTGCATCTAAAAAATTTTTAACATTGTTGGAATTGAATTCGTTGTCAAATATGAATTTTTTCGTTTTACCTTTTATTGCCAAAAATTCTCTTAAGTTTTTGTACTATAGTTGTACTATTTCTATCTGGCATGTGAAAACAGACAGCATGCTTTGAAAATTTATCAATGAAAATCATAAACGACTGCTTGCTATTCACATATGTATCTACATGTACTATTTCATTTACAGATGCAGGTGTTTCGGTTCTTTGGAATTTCTTTTTGATTGGATTTCTGTCATACTTTGCTGATGAACAAATGTGACAATTATTTATTACCTTATGTATTGCAAATTTTAAATTTGGATTATAAATTTTGTGCTTGATATTTTCATAAGTAGCCAATATTCCTGAATGTCCGCTTTCATATTTATGGAAGAGAGCTATATTTTTATTCAATTCATTCTCGTCCTCTATGTCTCTAGCAAAGTAAGAACATTTGACTATTTTGTATGTGTTTCTATCGGGGAATTCTCTTATCAAACATGATTGTACTTTATAGTACTCATGGTCGCTTAATTCAGAATATACTCCGATTTTTCCTTTGGGAATTTCTCTCCTCAAAATATTGGACACATTTTCCTGTTCAATGTCATTTCTATCTATAAAAATTCGCTTGTTGCCAAAAACTCTTTTAATATTAGTCTCTTTTTCAGCGACAACAATGATTTGAACTTTAAAGCGATTGACGACAGTATCCAAAATCCCTATACCATCATCGAAGTCTTCTTCCTGTGAGTGCCTCGTTTGCACTTCCAAAGATTCTGTTTCACTATTTGTTTCTCCACTATGTATAAAATCTTCTCGAATTGGCTTTAATGTATTTATTTCATTTGTATCGACATCAATTCTACTTAGGAAGTCGGCAATGTAATTGCACTTTCCTTTAATATACTCTATTTTAAATTGATATTCCCCTAAATCGATAAGATATCTTTGCAACCTCGGGCTTATATCTCTCCCAGAATATTTGCTCATGAGCCACTTTAAGGGCTGGTGGTCGCTTTCTAAATCAAACTCTTTCCCATAGATATAAGGCCTAAAATATTTTACACCCCATACTATTGCTAACAATTCTTTCTCAATTGTTGCATAGTTGGTTTCGTGTCTATTTAACGTTCGCGATGCATATGCTACTGGGTGACCATCTTGTGTTAAGACAGCTCCAATTGCGTTGTTACTTGCATCTGTAACAATTTTGAAACGTTTATTGAAATTTGGGTATCTTAATATGGGTGAATTTGTAATAAGTTCTTTGAGTTTTTCAAAGGCTGTAATATAGCTGGGATCATTTGTTTCTATTTTTTCGTTTTTTCTTAGATATCTTGTCATTGGGTAAACAATTTTAGCGTAATTATGGATAAATTTTCGGTAAAAACCGGTCATTCCTAAAAATGATTTTATTTGTTTTTCGGTAGTTGGAAGCTTAAGCTTTTGTATAATTGAAATTTTACTCGGGTCTGGTTTGATTCCATTAGTCGTTAAGACATGACCCAAAAACTGAGTTTCCTTTCGTAGGAACTCGCATTTATCGATTTGTATCTTTAATTTTGCCTTTCTTAAAGTTTTAAATATGGCCCTGATATTGCTAATATGTTCTGTCAACGAAGTACCGAATATAAGGATATCATCCATATAAACGACGCAGGTTTTGTTAATATGGTTCCTTAGCACAGTGTTCATCAATCTCTGAAAGGTCGAAGGTGCATTCCGTAGACCAAAGGGCATTCTGACGAACTCGAAATGCCCAAATGGAGTAGAAAACGCAGTTTTCTTTCTATCCTCCTTCCTGACAAGTATCTGATGGAAACCTTTCGCCAAGTCTATAGTCGAAAAATATTGAGCTCTACCCAACCTATCTAGTAAGCTATTCAGATTTGGTATCGGATATTTATCCTCAATTGTATGCTCATTTAGCTTCCTGTAGTCTACAACTATACGCCATTTTTTCGTCCCCGAATTATCGGTTTTCTTGGGAACAATCTATAAGGGGCTGTTATATGCAGAGTTGCTCTCTCTGATAATATTTTCTTTTAGCATTTCATCTACCTGTCTTCTGATTTCATTTTCGTGGATCTGGGGGTAGCGGTATATCTTTGCATAAAGGGGCTTTTCAGTATCAGTAATAATTTGGTGTTCTATTTCGTTTGTTGCCGAAAGTTTATCACCTTCGATATAAAAAAGGTCCTTAAAATCATTCAAAAGATTTGCAATTTTTTCTGCCTCCTCGCTATTCAAGTGGCTAAAATTAAGCCTATCAAATATTGATTCTCGTGGAATTGGTTCGAGAGAACATATATTATTAGTATTAAAAGGGTAGTGCGTTTTTTCGAAATAAAATTTATTACCTAGGATTTCTACATATTCGAGTTGGTTATTTATTATCGCCTTAAGGGGTACCAGAAAATTTTGGCCTATTATTGCATCGTATCTATCATTTTGAAAATCAACAATCTTCCAACTGAGTGTTCCCAAACAACAAAATTCCTTGGGAAAAGGTGTAACCAATTGAGAACCTATTTCACCAAATCCATTCAAGGTTCGATATCTGATTGGTTTAACAAGTTTCTGCTCCGGGTAATTTTCAATTAATTTATTTCGTTTTATTACACTAGTGGTAGAACCCGTATCTATAAGGCTTCTAATTCTCTGTTTTCCTATTGATATTATTACTATAGGCAAGTTGGTATTTGAGGCGGTATCAGAAAATTTACTTCACTTTCCTGATGAAAGGTACCCATTTCCATTGGCTCCGGTCCTTCGCCATAATAATTCCTTCGGCGTTCTTGTCCACTGTTATAACAATTTCCATTCTGATCATTTTTCCTCTGGTTTGAAAAACCTGACTGCTGTGTATTATGATAATTTCTATTATGACTAGATCCCATCTGTAACCTATCATTGATGTTGTTTCTATTTTGGAATCCTCCATTACTTGATATTTGAGTATTATAATTGAAATTGTTTTTATTTTGAAATCTATTATTACTTGACGTGGGGAAATTATAATTGCTATTGTTTTTATTTTGAAATCTGCTAGTATTTGACGTTGTTAAATTATAATTGAAATTGTTTTTCTTTTGAAATTCGCTATTATGCGGCATGAAATCCTGCCAAATCTTCTTAGGTGTTTGCCTGTTCATTTTTGCAAAATCTTTATTTTTCGAGTCTGTTCTATGACCAAATGCTATTGCTCTAGTATCATATAGAAGCTTAAGTTTCGTATATTTTGACATTATACTAGTCAAAGTTTCATCTTCACCTATATGGGCCCTTATTGGTCCATCTATTTTTTCAATCATCAAGTCAACCAAGTCCCTGTCTACACAATTAGGATTATATATTGACGGTCTTCTTACATCTAATTCATATAATTCATTTATTTCATATTTAACCTTAGTAAATATATCGAAAAGTTCACTTAAGTTACTTACTTTAGCATTTCTAGCAAAATTAAAAATCTCTCCATAAGTTCTCCTCGGCTGCAAGCCTTTTAAAAGCTGATTTTTTATTTGTTCCCAAGTTGCTCCGTCTGTCAGCTCTCTAACCATTTTGCCCGCATCTCCTTCCAGTTTTTCGTTCGTCACTATCCTCAACCCATAAGCAATGAGGTCATCATTACCGCCTGCCAAAGCCAATGTCGATTCGACTGACATTATAAACTGCCTTAGATTATGATCTTTGTCTAACGGCCTTATTCTCCTAAATTCGGCTATTATGTGTTCTGGTTTCAGATAAAACCCTTGAACTTGATTCTGCTGAACCTGCTGTTGTTGATTTTGCGATTGCTGTTGTTGATGCTGCATTTGTATCTGCTGTTGTTGATGTTGCGATTGCTGTTGTTGATGCTGCATTTGTATCTGCTGTTGTTGCTCTAATTGTTGATGTTGTAATTGTATTTTCAGCTCCTGCTGTTTTAGAACCATTTCAAGTTCTACAATTCTTTGCTGCAATTCTTCTTCCATGTTTATATGGCGATTTTCGTCGAATTTTTGTTTTCTATTCATTAACGTTAGGTTTTTTTTTGTATATCTTTTTTTTTTTTATTATTTAAACTTTGTTTTTTTTTCTTTTAACTTTTATTTAATTATTAGTTATGTTAGAGATTTTATTTGTTCTTTATTATTAATTTCTTTAGAAATTAAATCCGTTTCCGACTGCGCCAATAATGTGTTGATTAAAAACACCCGTTTTTACACTTTTAAGTGTTTTTTATTTGATTTGAATCTTAAGACTAACTACAATAATTTTTAATTCTAACTTAATGTGAGCAACGACAGTTTTTTATGCTGACGTTGCTGTCTGGCAAAATGTGGGAACGGAAATAAAATGTAACTTTAAACTTGTATGTACGTTTTCCCACAGTTTGCCAGCCGGTATAATTGGTGAGGTGGTTTGTATGTAACTCACGCACCACGAAAGAATTTTCATAACTTAAAATATTTATCTTATGTATGAAGATTTCAGGATTTCTAATTGTACTTATAAATGATATCGTCTCGACAATAAAAGCAGGCCTTTGGAATTTATTTATTTATTTATTTATTTCAGTCTTTGGATAAAAAAAAATCCTTACAGACTAAGATAACAAAAATACCTATAGTTATATTGTATAAATATCTAATTTAACAATGAAGTATGTGTAAAACGTAAATATATACAAAATTATCTTTACAGTTTATAAATCGCAGCTATTTTACTATATTAATGTGCTGTTTCCACAATGCAAACAAGCGACCTTAGTAAACATTTGTATGGAAACCGCTCTAAAAACTAAGTGCTTTTCAAACAAATTTCCGACAAGCAATACTTGTTTGCACTGTGGAAACAACACATAAGACAGTTATTTTATTACACTAAAAAGTAAGAGTTTAAACTCAGATTTCTCAGTGCCGAATTCGATAAAAGAATGAGAAACTTTTTGTAAATTGAAATTAATCTCGTTGAGCTGAACAAAGGCACGTGTTAAAGTACCATTACGTGCATAATTAGACCTATGAAAGGGTACATCAAATAACTTAGACAACCTTAGATTCCTAGGAGGTATATAAAACGGTACCATATTAAGCAAATCTGGGCAATCAATAAAACCATTAATAATATCATATACAAATAGTGCCGATTGAATTATTCTACGCGATTCTAGAGTACGTAAGCTTATGAACAGACATTTGGACTCATACGGAACGGAAAATAAGTAAGGTAGCGCTCGTGAAGCAAATTTAATAAAAATGCGTTGAACTCTTTCAACACGAGAAATCAGATTAGAGACGTGAGGACTCCAAATAACGGAAGCATATTCTAGCTTAGATCTTACAAACGAAGTATAGATATGTTTGAGTGTGTACGGGTCAACAAATTCAGAGCAATTTCTTTTCAAAAAACCAAGCATTTTATAAGCCTTGAATAGTATGAATTCAACATGAGATGCAAAACACAAAGAGCTATCAAATATAACCCCTAAGTCCAACTTTGAATTTGACGTTTTCAAATTTATACCATTAATGTTAAAGACAACCACAGTGGGAGTTAGAGACAGTGGGAGTAGAGACATGTACACATTTACTAATGTTTAGAGTCAGACTATTAAGCCGACACCAATCACTTAGATTATTAATCTCAGTTTGCAAAATAAGCGCGTCATTAGTTGATTCCAATTTCATAAACAATTTCAAATCATCGGCATATAGCAGATACCTCGATTTCAAGAAACAGCTACCAATGTCATTAATGAACAAGTTAAATAACAATGGACCAAGTATACTTCCCTGGGGTACACCCGACGTTTGCAAATAAGGTTTAGATCTATAACCTTCAATACTTACAGAGCAAATCCTATTGGATAAATAAGACTTAATCCATGCCAGGAACATGGAATGGAAACCCATTACGCTTAACTTAGATATAAGCATAGAGTGTGATATCTTATCAAAAGCTTTTGAAAAATCAGTATAAATTACTTCCACTTGAGAACCATGTTCCAACGCATCTAAGCCATATTCGCTGAAGAGGGTCAAATTTGTTATGGTAGACCTACCAGAATAAAAGCCATGTTGATAGGGAGATATCCATGGCTTGGCTAGGAAAAACAAAATGCAGTAAAGATATCAAAAAAATGCTAGCAAATATGTTTAAAATGTAGTCAAAATATTAATCTTGAGAATAAAAATAGGTTCTCGTATAGGTTGGCGGTTCCTTCTCTAAAATACCGTATCCAAAAGAGTCTGGAGAATACACATAAGCATCTTTTGTTCCGAAGGTAATCATTCGAGTCTGATTCACGTCCTCCTCAATTTTACGTTTAACTCCATCAAGTCTCTCCATGATTGTGGCAATATTAGAAGTTCTTGGGCCAGCAGTTTGCCTAGCAGTCTCCAAAGTCTTCAAAAGTTTGTCCTCCAAGTCAACTCTCTGTTTGAATTTTACAGAAAAAGTAGGAACTTGGGTTACTACTCCTGGTGAACCTGACAAATACTCAGTTTGTGATGCACTAGCCAATTTACAGATTCTCCTAAAGCGTATGAGTGAGAGCGCCCTAGACACTAGACCATTTCCTCTCTCTTTCAATTGACCTGCTATAGCCTTTCTGTCTTGGAACGTGTGCCCTGTAAACCATTCTAGCAACCCAAGGTCCTCTTTCTGTGTTCCCCAAGTAGCATGAAAGCAGATCTCTTTCAATGTCCTTTCTGTAGTTGTCTCTCCTTTCCTGAATTTGTATGCAAAATGAAGTGCTCTATCCCAGAAATGAAAAGCACCTATTCCTGAGAAATCAATTTTCTGTATATGTGGGGAAATATGATTGATTGTTAATGGGACTTCAGGGAATTGCTCCTGTCTAAAGAAATTTACGTAATCTTTAATATCCCTTGCAACGGACAACATTAATGCAAAAGGAAATGTTGCTTTGTTTGAACTTCTTGTTGTGCCCCACAAAGCTATGTCAGCTAATGCTTTCAAAATTGGGGAATGTTCAGCCATAGATCCTGCAAGCAGGTTAGCAATTTCATTTATATGGGGAAACAATTTGAAAATGACGCAGAAAGCTTTCTTCCATGCTGTTTGGAAATTCTTGTCTGTTTGTCGGCATAAGTTTAGAGCTACAGTCATTGGACCTAGAGACTGTTTCATGGAGGACTGCAGAGATGGAGTGAAAGTGCATCCGTACAAAAGGGAGGGAGGAATGGTCAGCACTTAATCCATAAACGGAAATCGGCGTGGATTCGATGTAATACATGTGGCCTATTGGCCAATTTTAAGATATTACAAGATATAACAATTCTATGAACTATAACGTCACATTAAAATATATTAACATTTTTCCTCTTTGTATAAAGTAATACACACATACATATTTATAGATATAAATAGTAACATATGAATAAAGCGAATTTATCAATTTACCATTTAAAAGTTGACAGTTTAAGCCCAATAACGTAACTAGACAGTAGGCGTATTTAAATATATTAGTAGTCTTCGCTCAAAAGTAGACCCTGACATAGTAAAGTTACGTAAACTTCTAGGTAAGTAGTTCCATAGGCGAGCCGCACGCACCACGAAAGAATTTTCATAACTTAAAATATTTATCCTATGTATGAAGATTTCAGGATTTCTAATTGTACTTATAAATGATATCGTCTCGACAATAAAAGCAGGCCTTTGGAATTTATTTATTTATTTATTTATTTCAGTCTTTGGATAAAAAAAAATCCTTACAGACTAAGATAACAAAAATACCTATAGTTATATTGTATAAATATCTAATTTAACAATGAAGTATGTGTAAAACGTAAATATATACAAAATTATCTTTACAGTTTATAAATCGCAGCTATTTTACTATATTAATGTGCTGTTTCCACAATGCAAACAAGCGACCTTAGTAAACATTTGTATGGAAACCGCTCTAAAAACTAAGTGCTTTTCAAACAAATTTCCGACAAGCAATACTTGTTTGCACTGTGGAAACAACACATAAGACAGTTATTTTATTACACTAAAAAGTAAGAGTTTAAACTCAGATTTCTCAGTGCCGAATTCGATAAAAGAATGAGAAACTTTTTGTAAATTGAAATTAATCTCGTTGAGCTGAACAAAGGCACGTGTTAAAGTACCATTACGTGCATAATTAGACCTATGAAAGGGTACATCAAATAACTTAGACAACCTTAGATTCCTAGGAGGTATATAAAACGGTACCATATTAAGCAAATCTGGGCAATCAATAAAACCATTAATAATATCATATACAAATAGTGCCGATTGAATTATTCTACGCGATTCTAGAGTACGTAAGCTTATGAACAGACATTTGGACTCATACGGAACGGAAAATAAGTAAGGTAGCGCTCGTGAAGCAAATTTAATAAAAATGCGTTGAACTCTTTCAACACGAGAAATCAGATTAGAGACGTGAGGACTCCAAATAACGGAAGCATATTCTAGCTTAGATCTTACAAACGAAGTATAGATATGTTTGAGTGTGTACGGGTCAACAAATTCAGAGCAATTTCTTTTCAAAAAACCAAGCATTTTATAAGCCTTGGGTAGTATGAATTCAACATGAGATGCAAAACACAAAGAGCTATCAAATATAACCCCTAAGTCCAACTTTGAATTTGACGTTTTCAAATTTATACCATTAATGTTAAAGACAACCACAGTGGGAGTTAGAGACAGTGGGAGTAGAGACATGTACACATTTACTAATGTTTAGAGTCAGACTATTAAGCCGACACCAATCACTTAGATTATTAATCTCAGTTTGCAAAATAAGCGCGTCATTAGTTGATTCCAATTTCATAAACAATTTCAAATCATCGGCATATAGCAGATACCTCGATTTCAAGAAACAGCTACCAATGTCATTAATGAACAAGTTAAATAACAATGGACCAAGTATACTTCCCTGGGGTACACCCGACGTTTGCAAATAAGGTTTAGATCTATAACCTTCAATACTTACAGAGCAAATCCTATTGGATAAATAAGACTTAATCCATGCCAGGAACATGGAATGGAAACCCATTACGCTTAACTTAGATATAAGCATAGAGTGTGATATCTTATCAAAAGCTTTTGAAAAATCAGTATAAATTACTTCCACTTGAGAACCATGTTCCAACGCATCTAAGCAATATTCGCTGAAGAGGGTCAAATTTGTTATGGTAGACCTACCAGAATAAAAGCCATGTTGATAGGGAGATATCCATGGCTTGGCTAGGAAAAACAATTTTTTGTGAACGATGTGCTCAAAAATCTTTGAAACACATGATAACTTAGAGATGGGCCTATAACAACTTACATCGTCTCTCTTACCTTCTTTAAAGATAGGAGAAACTGTTGCGCCCTTCACCTATTAATAAATTCGCACTCCTGAAGCGACAAATTGAAAATAAAGGTAAGAGCAGGGCCGATGGATGTTGAAGTTTTCTTTAATAAATGAGTGCATAAGCCATCACAATCAGATTTGAAAGAATTTTTTACCTCAAAAATTGCTTCAGATATATCAGCCTCGGACAGGACTAATAACCCCACACTTAGCTTAGAAGATGCCGCCGGAGCGGAGATATTATCTATGAACGGCTCAAAATTAGATTTAAAAAAGGAAGCGAACAAATTAACAGCATCATCACAAGATTTCGAAATTATTCCATCTAAACGAACTACTGATGGAATATCTGATGATTGTTTCTTGTTCTTAACGAAAGACGAAAACGCTTTCGGGTTAGTTTTAATTTCCTGCTCTTTAGACAAGATAAACTGCTTATACAGAAATTTATTTAAGAAATTGAATTCACGACGATAGTGTATAAATTTAGCTTCTGATTCGGAATCACCCATATCAATAAACTTTTTATGGAATTTATTGCGCAAATTTTTTAACTTTTTTAGACCACTAGTGTACCACGGAAGTTTATACGGCTTGATATTCTTTTTTGGAATGTTACTAAGACAAATATCAATCACTTTCTGTAAAAATAGTTCATAGCACTCATGTGTTGTTAGCCCAGCAAACATATCAAACCAGTTAATAGAATCAAATATAGAATTCAGCACATCAAAATTACATAATTTAAAGTTAAAATCGTTAACAATCGAAAGTTGAGAACTTTTAAAAAACGCTAAATTAGAAATTTCAATAGTTAGAGGTTGATGATGAATATTTGGCGGGGATATCCACAGTAAAGGAACATAAATTTGGTATTTAAGAGACTCTGGAATAAAGATAAGATCCAGAAAACGATGTAATTGATTATGAAATGTATTCACTTGGCACAGGTTAAGAGACATTAAACTATCAATAAAGTTAATTTCGTAGCTATGATTAACATTACGAGGCGACAGAAAATCATTATGAGAAAATTTTGACCAAGCAATATTTTTTAAATTAAAGTCCCCCAAAACACAAAGATTATCATTTACTGTGGAATCCTCATCAAAATATAAGATATTGTAAATATGAGCATCATATATATGATCAGGGCTATTAGGCGGGATATATGAAGCACATACCAGGAATGCACTGCTTACATTAGGGATCGATACAATCAACTGATCAAGCAGACCATTATGATCATCAATATTGCAGATGGATGACTTAAAACACTTTTTGACAGCAATTAGAACTCCTCCGCCCAAAGATAAGCCAGTGGTGGACGCATCTCTATCTTTACGGTAGACATTGAAGAGATTGAGATCAAAAAATTCAGAATCAGAAGTCTTTGTTCAGCGAAGTTTCAACCAAAACAATAGCATCATATTCGAATTGAGAGGAAAAATCGTAGACAGTATTGGATTTTGATCTCATCCGCGAAAGATTTTGAAAATATACTTTAAATAAGTTGCCTGTAGTAACTAGGGTTTCTGAATGTTTGTTATCTGCTTTCGAAAATTTACGAAGGGACGGACTGTGATACCAGCTGGCCAAATTTCCGGCTTCAAGATAACATTATAGTCGCTGTTCGATATAACAATCTTGAAATTGACGCTTTTTAATGTAGATAGATCACCATCGTTCTTAACAAGCTTAAAGCAGGCCATGTGACATTTATTTATTTTTGCAGTTTTTTCTACATAATTCAAAATTTCATCAACAGATACAGTAGGCTTGAACGAGGATATGTGGATCCATTTTTTTGAGATATCACATCCAAATCATCAGAAGAGTTAGCGCCATAAATAACAGGGCCTTTGTTCAAGTTACGCCTAAACTTACTATTCCGTGTAGATATTTGATTTATTATACCTGCATTATGTGACGAATGTGGCGGAGTAGAAGAGACAGGAAGAACAGCTTGTTTACTTGTGTTATTATTCGCTGCCTTATTTCTATTAGGTGTAACAATTAAATCAGAACGTGCATTAGGGGAAATTTGTTGTTGCAATGTGTAATTTGGTGGAGTTAAGTCTGGCACCACTGCTTTATTTTTCAATTTCTCAGCGTATGTCATTTTACTTTTATCCCTTTTTGTTTCTATTATGACTTTTTATTTCATTACACATATCTGTGCTTCTATCTTCAAAGTTTTTGTACGCTTCTTTGTTTTTGTTTTCAAAATCTTTGATGTAAGCTGACAAATTTTTTATTTCATCAAGATTTTTTTCAAATGTATTATGAACACGGTCTATTTTATTAATTCTTTCTTGATATCTCTTTTCAATTGCTTGTAAAAGTTGTTTTATTTCATGTTCATTTTGTTTTAAAGCAGAACTAAATTCATGTTTGTAATCAACCATTTTGTTTGTATTTTGCAACACTTCGTCCTGTGTGCTTTTTAACACCATATCAACATTGTGTATATATTGCACACAGTCATCACAAATAAAGCGAATAAAATTATTTGTTTCCAATATATTTTGTGAATATTGGTCAATGCCAGAACATTTACTTGAAGCATGATAAATTTTACCGCATACTCCAATATATCTTATTCCGGATTCACCACGAATAGATAATCTGCATCTATTACAATCAGCCATACCAAACAAACTTATATTCCGATTTTAAGCTAATATGTTTGTTAAACTTTATATATAATATTTTTTAATAATTAAAACAGTTTTTAAGGCTTCAAGTGAATATTATGTATAAAAGACACAAATATATTTATTTTTTTAAATAATTTTACGGAGCTTAACTTTTTTAGAACTTTCTACTTAGCCAGAGTTGCTATTTGAATATTAAAGAGGTATATGAGTAATCGAAATTTCAGATAGTCGTCAAAGGAGAGATTTAGGAAATCCTTTAAGTAAGTCGAGACGTGTTCTCTAATCCTAAGTCCATAAACAAATCTAACCACCTTATTTACAATGAGCCTAATCCTATTCCTATTACCCAAGCTGCAGCCCGAGTAAATTTCTATGCAATAGTTGATCTGCGACAAGAGCAGAGAATGAGCAATAGTCCTTTTAACATGTAGAGGAAGAACCAGGTTCAAGTGATATAACCTTCGTAAGGTAAAACAAATCCTAGAACAGATTCTATCAATGTGCTGTGTAAAAGATAATCTATTATCCAGCACCACACCAAGGCACGTGACATTGTCGACGATTTCAATCGTAGCATCTAATATCTTCAAGTCCAAGTAGAGGCTATCAGACTTTTTCAATAAAAAACAGTAGCCTTAGTTTTTTGGGGATTTATTTTAAGTCTATTTGTTTGTATAAAATTTTGTAGAACAGAAAGTTCAAAATTTATAGTTGCTTGCAATGAGTCAGGGAATTGACTCTCCCCTGCCCATAATAGTTGAATGTCATCTGCGAAAGCAAATGGCCTTCCAAAGCTAAACTCATAAAACAAATCATTAAGAAACAGGGAGAATAAAAGAGGCCCAATAACCGAACCCTGTGGAACCCCTGATCTAACTGCCCTAACATTAGAGCACAAACCATTTAACGACACGAATTGCTCACGGCAAGTCAGATACGACCAAATTAAATGGCAAGACGAAATAGAGAAACCAAATTTAGCATTCAGTTTCTTAATCAATAATGTATGATCCACCTGATCAAAAGCCTTTGTAAAGTCAACAGACACCAGAACACTTAGTCTGCCCGAGTTCAGATTTCCTCTAATGTGATCAGTAAGCCCAGTTAAAAGAAGCCCAGTATTTCTGCCACTACGAAAACCATATTGACATTCATTTAGCAGGCATCTCCTCTCAATCCACCTCATAACCTGATCCTTCATAATCACTTCCATAACCTTTGATAGTGTAGGTAAGATACTGATTGGTCTCACATTGTCAGGTGTAAGTTGACGACCGGTCTTTGGAATTGGTGTAATGCGCGAAATCTTCCAACCACTGGGAAAAGTTGAGTATGTGAGAACGCAGTTAAAAAAATGAAGAAGATGTGAAGCAATATATGGGTAAACAGTCTTTAGAAATTTTATAGAAAAACCATCAACTCCAACAGATGTAGATTTAACGCCAAGTAGGGCCAAAGTGAGATCTGCACTAGATATGTTAGAGATAGAGAAACCGCCTGTAGTATTATCAAAAAGTGAGAAATCTAAAGTATCATCAACCGAATTTAACTGACTGTTTATGAAAATATCATTCATAGCATCAACATCGACATCAGAATCCACAAACCTATTCTCAGAAATACCGGCATTATGTAGGGTCTTCCACACTGAGACCACTTTCGGTAGTCCACCTGCTGATAGTTCTCAGTGAATCCTGCAGTCGCTGTGAGAGAGTATCCGGGTATTTACCAGTAACTGCCACAGATATATCGTCGGCATACGCCACGGTTTTAAACAGCTTGGAATCAAGTTCCATAAGCAGCGAGTTTAAAGCGAGATTCCACAGAAGAGGGGACAGAACCCCTCCCTGCGGAGTACCTCGGGTTGCTACCTTGCAGTTTTTATCCCGCCCCAGAGTGGATACAATAACCCTATAGGTTAGTAGATTCCAGACTAGGCTTATTATCGACTGATGAATATTCAGTCTGCGTAGAGCCATTGTAATGATCTCTGGTTTTACATTGTTGAAAGCACCTTCAATGTCTAGGAAGGCCACCAATGCATATTCCTTCTGCTCCATTGATTTCTCGACGAAACCAACGAGCGAGTGGAGCGCCGTCTCAACCGATTTGCCTTTGGTGTAGGCGTGCTGAGAGGCTGATAGCAGGTTCGGATTTATCCCCATTCTGAGATGGAGATCGACGATCCGTTCCATGGTTTTGAGAAGAAAGGACGACAGACTAATAGGTCTGAAGTCTTTCGGGGAGGTGTGAGAAGTTTTACCCCCTTTGGGGATGAATACTACCGAACACCTAGTCCATGAAGCTGGTATATACGACAGCCGAAAACAGGTTGTGTATATCTTTATTAGCCATGGCGCAATTATTTCCGCATTTTGCTGTAGATCGGCTGGTATAATGCCGTCCGGTCCTGGTGATTTGAACGGGCCAAAACTATTTATCGCCCACATGAGGCTTTCCCTGTTTACGGCAATTTGTGGCATGTGGCAATTTGAAGTAACGGTCAAGCATTCTCCCGAGTAGGGGATGCAGCCAGGGAAATGCGAGTCCATGAGCACCTCCAGGGTCTCATGTCCGCTGGTTGTCCACCTACCACATGGTTTCTTAATGAAACCCATGGTTGTGGGGGTGGTTGATAGTATTTTCCGAAGTCGACAGGTCTCAGATGTACCCTCTATACCACTGCAGAAAGTTCTCCAGGACTTGCGCTTCGCATTTCTTATCAAATTTTTAAATTTATTTACCGAGGACTTATAAGCTGACCAATTATTCAGTCTCTTAGCCTCGTTAAAAAGCCTGCGAGACTTGACGAGCCTTCGCAATTTCAGAATTCCACCATGGTGGTTTAATCCTGCCCCTGCAGATACTAGGTCTGCACGATTCTGATGTGGCAAGTTCAAAGGTATCTGTAATGACGCCGACTGCAGTTTCGATGCCTTGCCGATCTTGGATGATCGGTGGATCCGGAAGAAGATCGGATAGGATTTCGCGTTGTTCCTCCCAATTTGTTTTCCTCCTATTTCGCTTGGGTATTGCCCTAGCTACCTGAATCCCTATAGTGAATTCAATATATCTATGGTCAGAAAACGAACAATCATTTGAGACCCTCCATTTCCTAACTAAGTTAGAATGCCTAGTGCTTACTAGCGTTATGTCAAGAACCTCCCTTCTATTTATAATCATGAAAGTGGGTTTTGACCCGACGTTAGCTACGTTTAAGTTACTACAGAGAATGAAATCAAGTAAAGACTCACCCCTTGCATTGGAGTCCGAGCTGCCCCATATAACGTGGTGTGCGTTGGCATCAGCTCCTATGATTATCGGCAGGTTTTTCTTGTTCGCCATTCTTACGACCTCGCGAATCTTTGGTGGTGGTGATTCGGTGTCGTGCGCCATATAGCTGGAGACCAGTATGGTGGTGTTTGTTCCGGTCTCCCAGGCTACAGCTACAGTATCTTCATCACAGAAATCAGAGAGGAAGAAGATGTTCAAGTCGTTTTTGGCTAAAATGCACGATCTGATCTTACCTGGACCATTTGCGTGTATTAGCCTGTAGTCTTTCATGGCTAGTCCGCAGACCCTGTTCTGGTGTGTCCAGGTTTCCTGTACCAGCATGAGCTCCTCCCTTCTCTCAGCCATCCGGAGGAGCGCCGCAGCCGAAGCTGCTTTGGAATGGTGAAGATTGACCTGCGTCGCCTTCACCATGCGCGCGCCTAGCCATTTATGATTGCGACGTTGGCGTCCTCCTGGTCCGAGTCCAAGAGGGCGTCTTAGTCAACTGCTTCGCCTAGGTTCCCGAAGAATTTTCCCACCAACTCAGAGTTGGAGACAGTATCCTCGTAGGACATTAGACTAGCAGTCTCCTCAGTTGACAAGGCATCTGTGGTCATTGCCGGTTTCGGAGCACATTCTTCCTCAACCAGACAGCCCTTGTCATCACCTCGATAGATTCTGAGGAAGATTACTCCAAAGCCGTAGTACATCTTCCCCCGTCTCTCACGAAGTGGTGCCAAGGATTCCTGGTTCAGCAAGACTGTGATCTTTCTTGAAAAACCTGCAGGTTCGGAGACCCTGACTACCTGCCAGTCATGGGTAGGTATGTCGGGGTTTCCAAGCTGCAGGAGTTCAAGTATCTCCTTCTTGCTGGACGGAGTGTCGGGTACGCGGGTAAGGGCCCTAGGCCGACGTGGAATATCCTCAGGAGGAATCACGTCGAGACTAGCGCCCTCCCAAAGGTCAATCAAAAGGACAGATCGCTCATTTGCACAGGCCATAAGCTTCACCCGACCTCTAAACCATCCGGCGTCCTCACATTGCGGGTGGTGACCTGGGTTGTTTTGGATAACACGACCAAGTACCCCCATCATTTTCCGCCGCACTATACCCCATCTTTCAGGAAGTATAGCACAGTCCGCGTTACCCCGATCTATGACAGCCATAACAAGTTGGCCTTTAGCAACTTCACAGTATGATCTGTCAAGTGATCTTTGGGGTAAGGTATTTTTCTTTGCGGGCTGCTGATTTTGCAACTGTGCCTCCTCCTCAGAACGTTGCCATTTAGGCACGCCCTTAGGCGTGAGGGAAGGATTTTGCATTTCAGCTAAAGTTGCCTTAGCCCTTTTTAGCGAAGATGTCTTTTCTTTTGTTAGGGAATCGGCCGGCTTTTTGCCTAACCTATCCAACACTTTTTCGGCGGCGCGCCGCCTTAGAAAAGCCCGTCTAGAGGGAATTGTGTGCCCTTGGGACGATGGAGGTGCAGTCTGGGAGCCCGAAAACTTATTCGCAGCTCCCTTGCTTGCACTACCATGCGATGCTTGGGGACGCGAAGACTGATTCGCAGTACCCTTGCTGTCGCTGCTGGGATGCACAGCTCCAGAACCCGAAGACTTGTTCGCAGTTCCTTTGCTGGCAGGGGGAGGTGGAACTCGGGGACGCGAGGATTTGCTCGCAGTTCCCTTGCCCACAATTGGCACTTGGGTGGCAGCTTTACCTGTTTTGGCTCGGACAGCACCCGAAAATGGAATTTTGGCCGTTAAGGCACGGGCTTTAGCAGCTTTTGAGGTACTTGGTTTGAAATCCAGGAGTACCTCGCTGCGTTTATCGCTGACCTTTTGGAGAGCAGCTTTTCCGCATTCGGCGATTTTAGGGTGACCGCCTCCTGCAGCTTGTTTAGTTTTGAAACCAGTAGTGCTAGTACTAGAATTAGTACTAAGGTTCGCCTGACCTGGTTTCACCATCAGGCTAACCTGTGTGTTGGCTGTCGCCGTCTCGTCCTTGTTTTCAGTCTCGCGTGTGTTCGCGTTCGTCATCGTTCGGGTGTCGTCATTAGAAATTTTATTTGAAGTTATCATGTAGTTCCCACGAGTGTAGGGGAAGGGAAAATCGACCACGTCATAGCCCCCGTTAACGTGGTAAGGGCGTTTGTCTCCTTGCTGAGGTGCCCAGGTATCAGCAAAGCTCCGTTCTAACAGCCTTTTACCCCTGACTGCAAAAATCCGATAGGCACGGGTCGCTTAACACCTCGGCTTAGGGGTTGGATAACCTTTAGTGTACAAACTTTTGAGTCATCCGTCTTCCGTTCAGGTAGCCCTGAGAGACAAGTCATCAAAGCTCCTGAGCAGAAGGCAGGGACCATTTGCCCTCTACTCTGACTTACCATGAGAGACAAGCCATTATGGTAGGCCTGAGTAGGGGGAAGAGACCGTCCATCTTCAGCTCAGAAACCATGAGAGACAATTCGTCATAGCACCTGAGTTGAAAACAGAGATCACAGCCTGTACTTAAGCCGCCACACCACGTCAAGGTAGTTATCCGGGTGGCGGTAGGGCATATAGGTCGTCAGAGATCTTAGCGCATGAGGCATGATACCAAACTTCGCATTGGTGACATTCCACTCCATTGTCAGTGCTTGATACTGTTTTTTTTTGCAAATCCCACATTTAGCTGCAGGTGCCATTTTAAAGTAGAACAAGAGTATGAGTGGAGGTTATGTTGAAAATGGTAAAGCACTTTTTACTTAATGAGTGACCCACAGAGACTTTACGCAATGATTGCATCCTGGGTTTATACGATCCGGACAATTTAGCTTAAATATGTGCGCTACGACAGTTTATTTACCACGAAAACAATTTGATTTAGTTAAAAGAATTTTTATAGTATAGTATAGGGAAGTAGTATAGTATAGGGAAGTTACAGTACTTTAAAGCGAAAAATGTGCCTGAGAGGCACATATGAGTGGGTTAATGAATCGTGCGATCATGTGTGGTAGTGAAGCGGAGCTTAAGTAAACAGTTCAATGTAGAAAATATCTTTTTATTCTATGATAATAAAGTAATATACATATACTTTTTACCATTAAATAATGTATGCATATCCTATTTTATTTAAAAAATTTCAAGATTGACTTACAAACTTACAACATAAAGATTTTAAAAATAACCAAATTTTGTAAATATATTTTTGGGATGTATTTATGAGGGTGGTATTATGATATAAAAATTTTTTTCATAGAAGAAAAATCAACTTATTTGTTTTATTTATCTTGTATTTATTAAATCATTTGAAGATGTACCATACAATTAATGTCATTATCAGGTCAATTATTCATAAAATGGGCAGCCAAACATATTTTAAATATGATTAAAAAAATAATATCAAACAATGAGTTTCATTAATGAAATTATAAAAATATCAATTTAATGACCAGTAACAATAAATAAAAATGAAAAAAATATTGAAATAATTTATTATACACGGATAGATAAGATAAAACATAAAAAATTGCCATTTAATTTGTAAAAGAAATCGAACAGTTTTAATACTAAAAAAATAATTGTTAAAAATGCACACAACGCTTTACAAAAACAATGTTTTTTTTGTAAATATTGTATTAAAATAATTTAAGATTTTTTTTCTAATGCTACTTTAGATAAAATAAAGATTAATTAAAATTATAACAAAAATATAGCAATTAAAATTTATATATTTAAGAATTAAGAAAAAATAACATAAAAAATATATACCGTTTGTTAAACAAATATAAAATAGTATATTGTTACGTTTTTAGACCTTTTCGTAAAAACACAGATTTTATTAACTTGATAAATTGTTTATTTATGCTAGGAACACAACTGGGACGAACGACGAATTTCGTCCAACACGACGAATTCGTCAATAAAAGTTCGATGTGTAAATTCGTCGTATGAAGCACAATAGCGATGAAAATGTAACAGCTGTTATAATTGATAAAGCTGTTTACTGTTTGTGCAAAGTGTGACCATATTAAAAAAATAATACATACTTGAAAAATTAAACATTATTAAAAACACAACTAACACCAATTTTTATAGTTAATTATTATCCATATTTATTGCAAATGCTATAAAATAAAAATAAAACAATAATTAAAGTAAAAAGTAACTTTTTTTTACTAAAACACTTGAAAACTAAAACCAAACATGGTCACTTGGTACTGATTTGTTCGTCGTTCGCCGGCGTAAGAAATAGAAACAAATCTCTTCAGAGTTCGCCGCGTATGGCGAATTTCGTCAGACGCCGTTATTGTGTGTATTTTCATATACGAAAATTGTCGTTCGTCCCAGTTGTGTTCCTAGCATTATTTGTAAAAATAAATCAAACGTTCACTCAAAATTTTGTATAAAAACCAGCTTAAATATTAATCAAAAGTTTTCATTAAATGTAGCTTATTGCTGTCCGAAACGAGTAAAAAATGCATTTATTAGGTTATTTTAATGTTAAATTGATTAGGGCGGCAACACGATATGAAAAATCTTTTATATATATGTTTTGAAATTCGCCTTAACTTTTATTTGGAAATATTGAGTTACGCGAAATAAATTCAAAAATGTACGATCTCGGTGAAATAATGTTTCTGTATCTCCTTTCTCAATTTCTCACATCGTAAATGTTTTCACATGAAGTGTGAAACAACAAATTTCATCGTTTCTCGATTTGTGAGTAGAAACTGTTTCTGTATTTCAATGCGAAAAGCCAGCTTATTTATTGGAATATTCCAATCATTCAAGTATCAAGCAGAGCAACAAGCAGCCGATGGAAAAGTTTTGGCAGCGGCGTTGAAATATTTTCATAAAATACTATATTATTTCTTAAACAAAAAATACTTTAATGAATGTGTTTTATACCTTTTATCTTTCCAACGATAATATGCCGTAACTTAAAACCGTTGTAAAATAAGTGTAGTCTTATTTTCAATGCAAAATAGAATGTGCTCAGTTTTAGCAATCGGCGAAGCGCGATCGTAATAAAGAGAACAGTCGGCGACTAGCCACCAGCTAAGAGATAATTTCTATATTCTTCAATACTTATGAAAAAGCAGTTTAAAACAAAATAATTAAGTAAATTAACTTGTTTACATTATCCATGCAAAAATACTTCTCGCATCATTTTCAAATGTGAGAAATTTTGACGCGTTAGTGAAAAACTTCACAAAATGTTGTTACAGAAACACTTTTTCTCACATCCTTTCAATAACTATTGGAACATAACTTAAATGACAGATAGTTCTCGCATTGTAAAGATACAGAAACACTTGTGTGAGAAAACCCCATTTTTGTTTAATTTTACTACGTTTTTACGATGCGAGAAATACAGAAACGAGGCACTGGTGTTGAAAAAGTCATCAAAACGCAATTGTATCAATTTTACCATTCTTGTGTTTACTTGGAGGTTGCACGTTCAAGTTTTGTTTCAATTTTAAAAACACTCACACTTTTTTACTAAAGCTGTCATTACACTGTGAGTTTTCGTCTGGTTTCAATACATAAAAGTGAAATATCGTGTCTAATATACAATTTTTAATTTTTCGTCTGAGCTCAGTTGAAAATAGAACTTATTTTACTTCCATCTAATTCACAATATGAGTTTTAAAAGTCATATTCTCAAGAGTGAGTCTATATCTGATAACTGATAAATTTTTATCATGATAAATGTCAAATCGTTATCAAGATAAAAATTTGTTAGGTATAGACTGCATTTATTAGTGTTATTGCAGTGTCTTGCCAATTTTGTCAGAGCTCAAGCTCGGACAAATTTGTCTTGATAAAAAACGTAAACAAAATGTTTGACGTTTCAATTTATTTTCAAAGACTAAAATTTTTACAACATTTTTACAAAAAAAAAATATACGAATAAAGCAAAATATGAATATTTTAATTAAATAAAAGCAGTTTAATGAAAAATAAGTGAAATAGTGCATGAATAGTGCAAACTACAATCAATACGCCAACCAAATTGTGATTTATCATAACAAAAACACAACAACCTATTCGCATGTATACTAACAATAACAAAAAATTTACAGTGTAAAGACGGCATAACACACTCAACTTAAACATTTCGAAATTGAATACCAACCAACCTGCTTTCAGTTTTTCTTTCAAGTTTTCTTTAAATTTTTTGTTCAATTTAAACAGCTGATCACAATTATTGTAAATAAATTACAGTAAAACTCGGTTACAACGAGCTTCGTGGAAACAGAAAAAAAATCGATGTAAGAAAAGTTCATAATAAGCTAAGTTCGATACAAACGATTACTCGTTAAAAAGAATTCGCTATAACAAAGGATTTTTTGTAAGAAAATGGCAACCAAATCATCAGGACTTTAGACGTATGTACTGTTTCCGCAATGCAAACAAGCGACTTGAGTAAAAAGTTTGTATGGAAATCGCTCAAAAAACAGTGCTTTTCATATAAAATTCATATAAACAATGCTTTTTTGCATTGTGAAAACAACACACTAGTTCGTTGCAACCGAGGATTCGTTATGACCGAGTTTTACTGTTTCGTTGTTGATTCATTGGCGACGGCATCTTGAAAACAAAATTGACCATCAAGTTGCTTGCAGCCTACGTCACAGCGTCAATTTTAATTAATTTTAACAAGCAATACGTGTGATCAACTTGAAAGCAATTCCTTGAACGTGTAACTGCAGAGTTATACAACATTTTGATAAAAAGTTGTAGATGTTCATATATTTTTTCATAGAAACTACCAACAACATTTGAACACTCTTGTAAAATCTATTGGCATACAACTCTGCGAAAAGGTTGCGAACTGAACTAATATTTTATACATTAAAAAACAATTTTTTGGTACTTTTCAAACAAAACGTACTTACTATCGTTGAACTCGTGCTCTGTTCTGACACACAGGCTGTTCAGAGTATTATTACAATATCCAAACTTGCTTTAAATTGGCCAATTGATTGTTAACAAAATACGTTTCCTATATAATTTATAAACGTTTAAAAATTAAACGAAACAAAGCTTTTTTAAGATGTTCATTTAAATTAACTATGTGTAAATTTAAACGTAAAATTATTTAATTTTAAATGATAAAGCAAAAAAGGTCATAATTAAGACCTTATATATCTTCTTATTAATTTATAAGTTGTATCCTCACTTCACTCCGTTTTTAAGTAGTTGAATCAATAAAAAAAAAACGAAAAAATCTATAGCGACATTATTAAATATAATTAAATAAATTATTCCATATAACATTAAGTGTTAAACATGTTTAACTAAAATCATATATATAAAAGGAATTCTTTCTTTCAATAACTTTCATCTTTCTAATATAAAGCTTCATAATAATACATATAATTAATTGCATATATAAAACTTAAATGTTCAACATATATAAAACTTAAATGTTCAACGAAAAATTGGCAGTTAATATAAAAAAAATACTAAACCAAAAAATTAATCAATCCTATTTATCTCTAGACATTTCTATATTGTAATCTCTCTTTAAAAACAAACTAATATATATTGTTAATAGCGTTTTTTAAAAAGATGCTGCTAAAGTATTTAAATTATAAATAATAATAAATCGTTTTAAACAAAAATTTTTTTTATTTATGTCTTCATAAAAATTGTCATGAGACTGACACTAGACTTGGGATCAACTCGTTCGAACTCGTTCAGCAGCTCGTTTTAGACACAAACCTATGATCAAACTCATGTAATTTAAATGTTGCGAACGATACATACTTGTTACTGACAGCGATGCCAACATTTTCAAAGCAAAAAGTTAAAACACTCCCAAAAAGCGCTAAAGGCGCTATATTATAATTATTCGAAAAGGGCTAAAAAGAGCTAAATTTTAATGAAACAATACCAAAATGATGGTTTTATCATATTTTGATTCTGTATCAAAAATATGAATTGATAATGTTTCCCTCGGGTATGTTCTGTATTCCATGCGGAATTACCAAAGCATTGTTGTTATAAATAGTAATTTGCACCAGCAATACATTGCTAATTCCGCACATATTAATTCCGCATGGAATACAAAACACAGCCGTATGTTTTATTTAATTGCCTCCTATATTTGTTTTATAATATTTTGAAAATTCGCTATCATAATAATTCAATGGTTTTGTTTAAACTTGCTGTTTGCTAAAAAAAATTGATTTTGTTTTTTCTTAAAAATATGATTTTTTTGTCATCAAATAATGACCTTCTGAAAGCTTTTGACCAGTGTTGCCACGGGATGAATACAAAAAATTTTACTTATCTTTCAAAAAAGTTACGTTTTTCGTCAAAAGTTACGTTTTGAAATATTCTTTGAATAAATAGTAAATTTATGTGATTTATACAAAATACATATTTTTATTCCATATTTCATAATTTAGTATGTGATGGAAATCGATCGATTTCAAATCGCGTAATTTCACCAAACAGGTGTTCTGTAAATCGCACGATACAGTGAAATCGAATCTAAGTTCGAATAAAGTATTCTAACGCTCTGCACCAATAAATTATCCTTCAGTAGAATTTGTTTTTCAAACCGTGGCGCGCTTTGAAATGTATCGCTTTCCATCACATACCAGAATAACAAGATAACAAATTAATTTATTGAACAAAAACATAACTTAGAATAAAAACGGATTAACTTTATAGTTTTCAAATAAAGATTTATTTAATAAGGGTTAAGCAATGTCTATATGATTTCATTGGTGCTTTACCAAATCATAAATAGACTTCAACCATATTTTTGAAAAGCTTCAAACCTCTCATCTTATGCAGAGACTTTCAAAAACCATTATAGAATTTACAAATAATATTTTTGAAAATCACAACCAACCCAACAAACAATTTATATTCGATATGAATCTATATAGACATTGCTTAACTTTAAATAGAATTGGGAGAATATCACAAATAATGAATTAAATAAATGCTTTTTAGTTTCTTTTTCTTCTTCATAGTTAACTATTTTTTTCCTATGAAATGTGACAACAAAGTTCATTTAATGACTAATGTAGGTGTATGATTGCTATTTTATTCAAACCGAACAGGCAGTTCTTGTCAAAGGAATTCAATGAAATAGTAAATATTTTGTCTAGGAACGGACCTACAAACAAATTGTAAATATAGACAAAAATATTTCAAAAATTTCATTGAAAAAAAGCGTTTTTTTCAGTGAACAAATTGTTTAAATCTATAAAAACAATTTGTCTAAAAATATTTACAAGTTGTAAACAAAACAATTTACCAAATCAAACAAAAAGATTTACTAGATTTTCTGAAAAATATCAACAATTTTTTTGTCTGAATTTATAAAACAATTAGTCTAAAAATACTAACAAATACTAAACAAATAGTTTTTTTTTTAAATATATCAATAAAAATTTTTGTCTGGGTCATCATCATCATCATGCATTAAGCATTTATGAAATTTTACTTTGTTAAATGTGTTCAAGTCTGAATGTTTATTTTTGGAACGATTTTCCGTCATCCCACGTCAAATTTGGTTTGTAAACAATGTTTACAATGTTTACAAACCAAATTTGACGTGGGATGACGGAAAATCGTTCCAAATTAAAAAAAAACCCGTCGGAAGAAAAACACAACACTCTGAATGTTTATCTAAAGACTCTAAAAGAATGAATGAGAATTAACGCAACGACATTAACGAATTGATTCACTCAAAAATCTTCAGTAAACAAACTTGTTACAATTGCATTCCTTTTGCTATCACTGATGTTGTTGTTGTTATTTGTGTGTATGTCGTCATCGGTGTTGTTGCTTTACAACACAGTTTTTCTTGTTGTTCTTGGTGTTTACGTTCTAAATAAAAGTCTAAACAAACAATTCATTGATTATGGACAGAACATTTACTGAAAATTAAATTTATTTTTAGACAAACTTTTGTTTGAAAATATTTTGGTGATAATTTTTTTTTGCGTAGGGTCAGTTATTTTTGGTGCATTCGCAAATGTAGTAAATTTGTGCATTAATATATTTGCTTTAATTTTGCTTTTTTTTAACAGATTGTTTAAAATGTAATAATATATCCTCCCACTATTTTTGAAAAGCTGTTCAATCATTCAGTACACAAATAAAGTAAACAGCTGAACGAAAAGAACGAACTTGTTCATATTTTTTCTGAACAAAAATGAATAGTCACTAAAAACAACAATTATGCCCAACTCTAATTGCAACAGGAAATGAAATGTTGCCATAGTTCCACAAATCTTCTGCAGTACTTTCAATTTTTTGTATAAGGAAACATTTGACGAAAAAAAAGTGTACAATTACTGCATTTGCCAAGAACATGTATGCAGCAATACAATCTGAAGATATAGAATAAAATAAATTTAAATAAATACATTTCAATATAACCATAATATAACTTATACATTAATATGTAGGACATTAAAAAGTTTATTGTATGCACTTTATCAAAGTGTTATTTAAATTATAAAATATAACAATTTAAAATTGTATTACATAAAACATGCGTATCAATATTAAAAACAACCATCAATAAATAAAAAGGCAAACTTGTTTAAATAAAAAATATTTTAAAAAAGAATTTATATGAATTGTTTTCTTTTTATTTAATGAGAACGGCATTTTAAAAGAACCCCTAGTGGAGTAATTGTAAGTACTTTTAACCTAAGAAAACTTTTTTTAAATACATATCGCGACCTTAGTATTGTTTTGGCCCATATGCCAAAAAGTCGGAATGGAGAAAAACAACAAAGAAGAGTTACATAAAGTTTTCTCAAAATGTAACCGATAGAACTTTTTTGTATTCTCACCACTGCTTCCGGCATATGTTTGGAAGAAAAATGTACATTTTTGTGAACTTTCATCAATCCGATTAGAAATTAACATATTTTTACTGAAAGTGAAATATCATGTTATGTGCTCCAATAACTAACCACTTTTCTTATTTTATTTGTAAAAAGTAGCTTTTGTTGCTCCATGTGTATACTAACTGCTGTGTATTGAGTAACTTGTTATTGAGATGAAATTTTCTACTTTTTATTGAAAATAAGCGTATAAATGTTATTAGAAAAGATATTTACATGAAATAAAAAGTATTTATCTGAATAATTAGCCTGTTCATAGAATCCGTTAGCGATTGGAAACTGAATTCATGAAAATGTACCAAATTAAAAATATCATTTACAAAGTTTTATATTTACCAATTGAAATATGAGAAAATATAGTCAGATCACCAGTGCAATTCATGATCACCAGTAAAACCGGAAATATGTCCTAAAAATTGTTTTAGGCGCATTAAAAATGCAGTAAAAACAAACAAATATGCTCTCAAAATTGCAATAATATACTTTTAAAAGCGTACACACAGCTTTATCATTTCGTTTATAATTTCTATAATAATCATAGACATAATTTTTTACTTTATGCCGCACATGGTTTTTTCACATTTTTCCATAAAGCAGCAAAATCGTACCCTAAATAGCTTAAATATTCAAAAACTGGACTATTCTCTAATTGTGAATTTTATTATAAGGTGTAAATAAATGAACGAAGAATACCGAGAAAATATTGCTATTGCTCAAAAAGTCTTTAAATTTGAAATAGCGGAAATTGAAATTTCTGAAAATAGTGCCGAGAACATCCAAGATTATTCGAGAATGTTAAAAGACATTCTAGATAGCGATAACATTAAACTTAAACAACCCGGTTGGCCATGTCTTTCAGACATCTTGCAAGACCGATGCATAACAATGTCAAAGCGTCTATGAGTTGTTGGTGACAGCTGAAACAGATCAGTATGGACATATTCGAACAAATGGCCGCTAAGTTCATACATGACAGCAAGACCGACACTGTCCCCCATATTTTCATTAATGATCATGTAAATGACAACATACTCAGAAATGTCCCCAATACATATTTTCGTTTGTTTCTTCTTTACACATCTTCTACAATAACAATTTGAGGAATTTGTCGCTCAGAGAGTATTTAATACCAGAAATTTTAATAGACATTGTAACCAGTGATGGAAAATTCAGTACTATTGTACTATTTTTAGTACTTTTTCATTCTCAAAATACCGCAGTACCCCCACGACATAAAAAGTACTTTTTCAAACGATAAAAAAATTAAATTTTGTCCCGGTTTATTAATATTCAACCCATTATATTCAAAAACTTGTTTGAAAACGCTTAATATCTTTATTTGAAGAAATAAAATCTGTTCAAACAGAAGTTATTAGAGAACTATTTATAACTGGTATAAAATTCATTGTTACATGTTGTATACTATATAAGTTGCAATTTGATATTATACCCAAATCAAATTGTAAGTCCTCAGTATTCTCATATCGAGTGAAATAAGATATATTTTCATCGTAGATTGAGCTTCAAAAGCTAAATGAATCTGCAGTTTTACTCCCATATTCATAAAAATTTATTGAAGTTAATGTTGGTTCACTGTACGAATTTTGTATGGGAAAATCGGTTTTACTACACACATTAACTTTACTAATCATTTATGAATATGGGGGTTAGTAATTGAAATCGTATTTTAGCTTTTTCTGTGCATGAAACTAAATTTTTGTCTAGCCAGTGGCTTAACTTTATTTCATATTTTCTGCCTTAAGATATGAATAGTTGTTGCTAGTTCAAGATACCTAAATTTTCAAAATTTAATAACCAACAATACACTGGCAGTTCCATATTTACAGTAAACATTAATCCGAATATCTTCAAGAGCTCCAATTACATAGATCTAGAAAAAACAACGGAAATATTAAAAAAAATATATTAATATGTCAAAAATGGTTCCTTTGTATGATAATTAAGAATACCTGAAGTATTACATTTTCAATTGTTGAAAAAGTACCATTAAGGTGAAAAAAGTACTTATTAAGTTAAGGTTCAGTACCGCTTCAAAATCTGTATTTTCCATCACTGATTGTAACAGAACTTTTCATCAGCTCAATTTCACTCAATTTTAGCAAGCAGGAACCAGGGATGGCAAAGTTTGTACAATTGTAGCATTTTGGACACAATTCGGATGTTAAAAGTACAATGGTACACCAATGGCTTATTTAGTACAATTAATAATTTTTTTAGCAACCCTCCTTATTGCAGTATTTTTATTGCGATATTGAATTAAATTTAAATTTTGCAAAGTATTAAAAACAAAGTTTGACTTAAAAGTATAATTTCAAGCTCTTAATGATCGTGATACATATTAGAGTCTGGAAAAAATAAATTTTTATAAATTTATTTGCATTGTAGTAAAAGTACATTTTTCGGAACTATTGAAACTATGTTGTATGTCGTTCTACCTTCCAACAGCTAGTATGTGAGCTATTTGATATTAGAAATTGTAATAGCTAAATCTGACTTAAGCACAGTTTCCCTTTCGTCACATATATGTATATGTACAGAAAAGCAATGTATTTTCTATACTTAAAAAATGTTTCCGGTTCCAAAAATCTGTTTTGGTCCAATTATGTCCAAAAAAGTAGAATTTTAGATTACAATTGGTACAATTTTAAAATCTCATTTGCCATCCCTAGCAGGAATGTATCAAAATGATTCAAACTGATGACAGACTGCGCGACAATGTCCACAAGAAGTTCATTTGGCTAATTGGCAAGACCAGTTGAGTAGTTTTTCTTTTATCCATTTTTTCAGTAGGTTTTTGTTAGATTGTCTTAAAAGAAACTGTAATCGCCAAATATCGTGCATGACAAATGTCGAAATTTCCTCAAGTAGTCGTTGATGAAAATGTCCTCTACGACGAGTTGGCCAACCGGGTATCTATGTACTATTACATACATACATATATGTATGAGTCAAATCTAGTGATTGAAAATTTACACCCTTCCTGTTTGGTAGACACCTTTACTGAGTGTTGCCGGGGAACTTCTGGAATTTCTAGGAGATTTTCGTAAAAGTTTTTGTTTTGCTTTGCTGAACGCGAATCTGCCCTCCATTTTTCCATCAGCTCTAGATTTCGCGATATAGCGTTATGTAAAAAATAAAGGCACTTATAACAACGGTTTTTTCTATTCAGTAAAGAACAAAAACCGAAATTCGACAACAAAATAATCTTGAGGCCGTGCAAACATTGTTTCTAAATTTGCTCAGTACTTTCGGAGATATCATAAAAGTTTAACCCAAAAGAATAATAATTTTATAGAAAATTTTGCATTTTTTCTTTTAAGAATGCATAAAAAATAAAAATACAACAACGAGCGTATTTTTGGTTTAGTAGCTTGTAGCTAAATGTATTCCAAAAGAATTGATACCTTTTTTTATTGAAATTGTTGCACAACTTTT
Source organism: Panzeria rudis (assembly GCA_956483635.1). Taxonomy (NCBI): domain Eukaryota; kingdom Metazoa; phylum Arthropoda; class Insecta; order Diptera; family Tachinidae; genus Panzeria; species Panzeria rudis. The sequence continues at coordinate 30,490,671 of OY101449.1, read as the reverse complement.
GAGCTTATTCATAATTCAGTGAGAGAACTGAATTGATAAAAATTAAATTTTCATACAACAGCAATTTCTGATTTTGTGTTTGTGTTTTCTACTGTTGTATGGAACTTAAAATTTTATCAATTCAGTTCTGTCAGTACATTGTGAATAAAATCAAAAGTTGTACACAAATTTTAATGAAAAATGGCTAAATTCTTTTGGAATACATTTAGCTACATGCTACTGGACAAAAATCTGTCCCATTGTTGTATCTTTATTTTGTTATAAAGCGGCCCACCCACTTGCAATATAATTGTGCAATTTTTCGTATTGTACAATAATATCGCCAATGTGTATGTCATATTCGAAGATGGCACAATATATAGGCAAAAATAGAAATGCCTTTGATTTTTATTGTACAATAAAGAAAATTGTGTAATATGGTGGCAACATTGTTCAGTGTTATATTTACTTTTTCACTGTCAGGAGAATTGGGCAATATTTTCTTTGAAAATATTGTGACATTTATTGCATAGTATAGGTCAGAACGACTATAATATATACAATAACATATGTAATAGTATTGTATAATGGATGGGCCGCTTAAAGTTTTAAAAACAAAAATATCAAAAATTTTATAAAAAATTATTTTTTTTTGCTCAAACTTTTACGATATCGCTAAAACTACTATGCAGACTCAGAGATATTGCTTGTACGGCTTAAAGATTATTTTGTTGTCGAATTTTTAATTTTTTACTTAACTGAATAGATATAAGTCCTGCAAGTGCCTTCATTTTTGACATAACGGTATATCTCGAAAAGTGGAGCTGATAAAAAAGTTTAAAAATTTTTCCGCAACGCGATGGTACTGTAAACATGTGTAATAATAAAAAATTTAAAAAAATATTTTCATATTACAGTAAAATTCGCTTATAGTCCACTGCCCCATTTGCACCCTTGTTGTGGACTATAAGGCGAATTGGACTATATCTTGATTTTTATATAAGCCAATTTGTGGCTTATATGCGAATCCCCATATAATTATTAGTTTTATTTTAACAAAGAAAAATAAAACTAAAGTTAGGAAATTACTTCCTTATTTACTCAATTCACAAAGATTGCAATTAAGATTGCTAAAATACAAACAATTTCTACTTCAATATGAGTAATATTTTCATAAAATTATGATTACAAAAAATATTATTTTTGGCTTTTGCATTTTGGATTATATCTTCCATAACTTGCTTATATTTAAGATATTTCAAACCAAATCTTGGTGGCGTATAAGCGAAAATGGACTATAGGACTAATGGACTAAATAACAAATATTTTTCAGGTATTTTACTTATAGATGACAGAAAAACTTACCTTTTGGATTATATCGCTAATTCTACTGTAAGCGGTGTGGCTTATAAACGAATTATACTGTATATTAGTTTTGGTGCTTTGGTCGTAGGTAAGTGCATATTTTTGCGCTAATTTTTCATTTTTAGGTGCACTCTAAAAAACATTACTTCAAATTTACGATCATATATTGTCTAAATTTGTGTTGAAAAATTCTCCTTGTCTAAAATTACATCGATTTTGTAGTTATTTTATTAAAGAAAAAACCTTTCAAATTAAACATATTTAGTCCAAGTGAAAAAAATTTAACATTAAGTATAATACGGCTATGGCTGAATGGTAGATACGTCACACTATCAGTCAGGAGGTCGCGGTTCAAACCTGCATGCAGCCAATCGCTTTTTTTTACTAAAAACATTTTGTTCAAAAATAATGCGTGTGTAATTTAGCTCGATAATAATCTGTAAAGTGTTACCGACTGTTATCGACCTAATTTTCAACAAAAGTGTTTTAGAGTGTATGTATATGGCTTTCACATAGCTACTTTTGTTAACTTCTAAGCCCATCAAGATATCCTTAAACACTTTGTTCGGTAGATGTATGACCAAAAAATGTTAAGAATAGTGCAATAAAAAAAATCGAAAATTGTCACATAGCTGATTACGTCAGAGCAACGACGATTTGCGTTTTTCTCCAAAATGTGACTTGAATATTAGAAAACCAATCTGGATGTTGTACAAACACCGGACAGAGATGGATATCCATATTGTATACGCTGTTGCACCTCATCCAGTTTGCAGCCCTTTTTATGGCTGACATTTCAGCCTATAGTACGCTACATTGATCAGGTAGCTTAAACCTCATCCTATATTGTTAACGGGAAACTAAGACACCTACCACTGCAAAGTCCGATTTGAATCCGCCCGTATATGCATATGTATCTCGAGCCAAAGTTAAATTATGACTGTGGCTTGACATTCAGTTCCGAAAAAATTTTTTTGTTTTACTTCCGAACGCATGAAGCTAGTTAAAGCAATTAGAATTTCCTTTTGAATTATCTTTTTGAGCAATTGAAAGCTATAATGTTAATATTTAAATAGTATTTAATAAATATTTATTTAATAAATAGTATTTATTAAATACACAGAAATAAATATAGCTAAAAGTTAATCAAAAACTAAAAGTAGTTTCAATTAATTTCGTAATTGAATCAACAACACAATTAATTGAATTTGCAGTTTTCGTAGTTTTTTCTGTGTGCAATTTTCGTCGTACAAAGAATTTTCAATTAATACACTTAATCAAAAATTAAAAATGGTTTCTATTAATTTCTTAATTGAATCAATTACTCGTGTGGTCAAAAACAAAATTTTCTAACAAATTTTAAACATATTGAGTAATTGGAATATACAATTTTCGTCCTAAGTTGAACGTTAACAACACAATTAATTAAATTGCAGTTTTCGTAATTAGAATCGTTTTTTAGTTTTCCTGTGCAAAACTATCGATAGTCGCCTCATTCGATAGTTCATTATAAAACTATCGATAGTATCGAATTTTTAGATGAATGCTAGAGTTTTAACCCTTTATCCATTAAAAAATCTTATATGGAAATTTGTTTAACCTGTCATTACACTGTCTGTAAAAGTGAAATATCGTGTCTAATATACAATTTTTAATTCTTTTACTGAGCTCAGTTGAAAGTAGAACTTATTCTACCATATTCTTAAAGTTAAATTTTAAAATTAGACAAAAACTCAGACAGTGTAAAGGCGGTATTAGCAAAACTTTTATCAAATAAAAGGTCTGTTCAATAACTGAAAGTTGTTACTAGTTGTTACTGGAAAGTGTTCACGTACTCGAAAAACTAGCAACGAGAGAGTGAAAAAGAGCATAAAAAGTTGAGAGAAAAAAATTTGTTGCAAGTTTTTGCTAGTAAAATTTTTAACTCCGATCCCGTACTTTCTGGGTAAAGTTCGGTAAAATGAGAGTAAGCAAGAATTACTCTCACTAAAGTCAAAAGTACGGGAACAGCAAATACCAAATTTCTATCCCAAAACTTAACATGAAATAGAATTTTTAGTTTTTATATACTTTGTTGCACATATACAAATGTATTTTGCGCTGAATTTTGCACAATTAGCAATTATTTCGTCAGTTTTTTTTTGTTGAATAAAATCATATTTTTCATTTGTTATTGTCTATTTTTCGAACATCTGACTGTTTTACACTTTACACAATCTGCCCGAAGAAAAAGTACGGGCTGTTTCGTGCAAGAAGAAGAAGAATATTGGTATCTATTCGGCAATACGCGTCGACTAATACCATATTTACACTATGCAACTTTGTTGCATGCAATTTTCAATTTTATTAGGAAATCATAAAGGTTACACTCCAAATATTATGTGAGTCAAATATAAAGGAAAAAACCTGGCAAGTTCCTGCAAAGAACAAATTCAACTAAATTAATAGAAACAACTCCACAATTACATTGAAATTAACTTTATTTCTACTGTTTACAGATATTTTAACTAACAAATCATTATGTACAAGCAGTTGTATTATTATTTCTGTCATTTAAATACTTTACGCATAAAGCTTCATTTACGAACAGTTAAAAGGTAACACTTTTTTATCCTAAGTTGTGTTCATGTACATCAAAATGATAAAATTTTCAAATATTAAATTACATTTGGGTTTTTTCCGACTCTAGGTCATAACAATGTGGTTAAATAAAACTTCGTTCTTTTGTTTTATTCAATGTTGTTAAACATTTATATGTATATTTATTCGATATTTCGAACACCTTCGATGCTCTTCGTCAGGAATTTTGAGTAAACCCGTCTATCCGCTCTAAGTGGGAGTTATAAGCTTAGTGAAGAGCCGAAAAAACCCCAAATATAATTTAACAACCTAAGATCGAAGAAAATAAGAAATACTTATTTTCAAATATTGTTTACGATATAAGAAGAACAAGATACATACAAATACTCAGAGTATATACAAATACTCTCTGAGTATTGTATTAAATACGACTTTTTCAAACATGTGAAACAAAAGTTCAAAAGTGTATTTAATTTTTATATGAAAATTGCCAACAACAAATTTTACACTATATAGTATTTAATGCTATAATACTATCGATACAAAGATACAAGAGGTTTTATGAATTAAGCAAATAATTATCTCTTACATTTGGTGGATTCACAAGGTGTCCAAAAAATGGGTTCACGACATACCAAACGGGTGGACCGATTTTGATTTAGTTTTTGTCTGTTTGAAAGGTGACTCGATAAGAACACTCTCGATCGAGCTATAGCTATGTTTGAAAAAAATCGGGGCAGCCATTTAGAAGATATTACATCGGTTCTAGATGTATTCCCAAACGGGTAAATCAATTTTAATTTAGTAAAATTTTTTTGAAAGGTGACTTGATCCAAAGTCAATAATCAGACAAAAGTTGCCTTATTGTTGTGCAGTGTTATTTTTATTTTCTTTTATACATAGACAAAACTAAAATCCGATTTCAATCACGAAAACTGCAGATTCAATTAATTGTGTTGTTGACGTTCAGCCTACGACGAAAATTTTATATTCAATCACTGAAATTAAAATTTTCAAAGCTGATTGCATATCAATCACTATAGACTGGAATAAAAAGCAATAACTTGAAAATTAGCTTGCAACGCGAACATTTTCAAAAAAGCGCATAGTTTTCAAAACCGAAAAAACTATAAACGAACAAATTCAACAGATTTTATGAATTTATTGAAAATAGCTAAAATTGTAAGGAATACCAAAAACTTGGAAGAAGTTGCGAAAATGATAAAAAATGACAAAAACTTGATAATATTAAAAAGATAGTAAAGTCGGCGGAACTGTTAACAGCCAAGGACCGGCCGAAAGTCATTTGGATTGCAAAAATAGTGAAAACTCGCGAAAAACTTTAAAATTGTAAATAAGCCCTAAAATTGCATAAAAATAGCTCTAGTTGTAAGGAAAATTCCCAAAAATTGCTAGAAACCTTCACTTTAAGTTGACGGAAATTCAGAGTTTTTCATATTTCAGTTTAATATTTAAAACTAAATACCAATACAAAAAAATACTTCAATAAATAATTACAAAAAAAACTATAATAGTTGGAAATTACAAATCTAATGAAGAATGTTTAGTGTATACTGAAACTAAGCTTCTGCGCTTAACCCAAAACTATTTTCGCCTCTTTGCCATCGACGATGATTTTCTGACCATTAAACAGACAAAATTCGCGCTTTACATAGGCAAACAATAAATCAGTGACTAAGAATATCTATGAAAAAAATCATTATTTATTCAAATAGTTTGAAATAACGGAATAAAAAATTACCTGTCCAGTAGAAAAGGCTAAAGTCGCACCAAAATAGAAATTTGCATTTGCTGATCCGGAATAAATCCATAAATGCCACAAGGCTGGCAGCATACATAAAGAAACCAAAAAGAAACAAAACACAATAAAGTTGTGTGCCATAACTGAAAAGTATACATACATTAAAGGGATATTGTTTATTAGGATTATGAGAAGAAAATAAAAAAGACTTACACTTCCAAGATCTTTTCCAAAGTGGCAATAGAGCCAAATAGAAGGCGACATCACCTATACAGGGATATGCCCTGAAAATTGACATCAAACCTATTAAAATAGTGGCCAATAATATTGGCTCCTTCCGTAATTTTAGTGATAAGGGAACTAAATATAAAACGGTAGCATTCATTTGAAATGTTACCAGGAACATGGTACGAAAATGATCAAACATTTCAGTAAAGAAATACCAAAATAATCCAATGTTGGGCTGCAAATCACGATAAAAGAATCTGTGTGTAAAATAAATTAGTTAAACTATTATATGCTGTTAACCGATTATCTGATGACAAGAACTAATTTGACTTACATGAAACCCAAAGTACCATCTATAAAATTCCAATTGTCATTTCCCATTAATTTGTAGTTCAGAAGAAATAAAGGTATTGTCAGCAGGACAAACAATGCAATGGTGTGAAATATTCTTTTAATATTTTTATCCTGATTGGATATTAATACAACTGGAGCCAGCAATACCACTGGATACAAATTCCGCTGAAACTCAATGGCAACACAAATGAAAAATATCAAAACCCTAAAGTCCACCAAACCATACAGAGCCACAGAAAGAAAGAAGTTGCTGAATACTGTAGAAGTTAAGCCTGCACAATTGAAAATCGCCATGGGATTGAATAGATAAGCCATGAGTACTAGAAAGGGTATATTGCTTTCGTCAATGCGCTGATATTGCAACTCTTCAGTGTCTTTGGCATAAAGTTTTAGTTCACGTGTTTGTTGTTGTAATTTTTTGCGTACAAATATTTTGCTGGTTTTGTATAAAACCAAAGCCGTGCAGATATCAACCACAACATACAATAAGGGTAATAGACCCTGAAAGATTTCCGTGGCATATAGAAGAAACCACAGCATCAGAGGAATTTCGTGTACCATATCGCCGTCGTAGGGATTCGTACCTTGTTTAAGTAAATAAATACCTTCTTGCACTAAAATATTGTTAAATATACATTCCTTTTTAATATGTACATATTTAAAATTTATTATTTTACGTTACCTCTTTTAAAGGAATTCAAAGGAGTTGCTATTTCTACGCGATTTGCAAGCATATCGCCGTAATCACTATTGGCCAAATAAAAGCGTATTGCACCGGCCAATATTAACCATTTTAGGGGACTTTTATCCATTTTGGTCGATTTTTAAAATGTTTCTGGAAAATTTTTTATAAAACCATTTATGTATTAATGAGCCGGACAGAGATAAACAAAATGTTATCAGCTGTTATGTTATCGATAACCAGTGTGGCCATACTAGCTTTTTCGGGCGAAATTAAGTCCCCTCGCCAGAGTACAATTTTTTGCTCGAGCATTGTTTGTCGAGATCTCTGTCAAAGTCTTGTTTATGTTTATAAAAAGTTCACGTGTTGTGTTCTTTGTTGAAGTTGTGATTATCAGCACTACTAAGTTTGACGTTTAATCAGGCGAGTCAGCTGACCTTGTGCTCCTACCTGTTATCACAAATTTTTTGTGCTGTTATATGCAGTCTACAACTAACTTAATTTACAGTCTACACCTAACTTAACTTAACATTCAGGTATGTGATGAAAAACGATATAGACACAAAAGCGATAAAAGGTGTGATGTGTTTGCTATAGTCGTTTTGTCAATAATTTTAAATTCGTTTTTAAGTGTTTTTTCAACCTTTTTTGATAAATTTCTCTTCACAGTTCTATTCATTGTTTATATTTTATCTTCTAGAGTGCTTTTTAAAACACAGTAGTTTGAGATTAGCTCCAAACTAACTGAAAAGATCGGTCGGAATTCATCACACCTTTTCAAAACAATCGTATTGAAATCGTTTTGAAAACGATCGTTTTCCATCACATACCTGATGAACTTCAACTTAATGTTAAGTGTAGACCGCTCAAGTTAATGCTTTTTTCAGGTTATAACATAGTTGCTAGTCCAATTGTTTTAACAACGCAGTGAAAACTTCAAGTTACAACAGCATTTCAATTTAGGTGGAAACGTAGAGTTAGATACACCCAAGGCGAATTCAGTACCAGGTAGCCTTATCATCACAGATGATCATCAGCTGATTACACCCAATCAGTCAAACTCTATATAAGAAAAGAGAAAAACTTTAACCCGAACTGTCAAAGCACAAATAAAAATAGTCCTACACCTACTTTGTATGTGTGTAGTTTTGATGATAAGGCCACTTTATATTAATTCGCTTTGGATACACCTCACTAGCATGTGTAATTAGCTTTGCAACTGTCACCCTTTGATTAGGAAGCGAGGCCAACTATGTTTTGTCATCGGCGGCGGCTTAAAAATATATCTACGGCGCCGAGATAAATTTGCTTAAATTTGCTCTTTTCACATATGACATATGTTGACAGACATATATTTAATTCTCTTTTGAACTTGCCTAAAGCTTTCACACTTTTTCCAGAAATGTCCGATTTTTGCTTGATGTGTGTAATTTTGTGTTAGTATTTTTGCTATGCTAGATGTGTGAGCGTATTGGGACAAGTAGAAAGCAGATACGAAAAATGTCCAGTACGGATAGTCGTGTACTACACACTCTACATTTTCCACATACTTTTTATGTCCGGCAACAAAAGTTTCAAGTGTGAAATGGCACTAACAAATGAAAACTCGGTGGCGGCTCAAAGTAGGCTAATTCGGTAATATTAATCAGCAAAATTAGTGTACATTTTATATATAATAAAAAATAGCAGTGGCGATGAATTCACAAAAGTCAATTTCGCGTAAGCATGAGTCGGCGTAGCCGGTACAGTCAGCTCAAATTTGTAGCCGTTGCGCGCCGCACTTATCGGCGGCGGCTCATTATGAAAGGTACTTTTCGGCGGCTGCCTTAAGCCGACTATCAGCCAATCGGCCTCGTTCTCTGTCATAGACTGTATTTGTTTACAAATTCACGTGTATTTTGCGTTATTTTCTTAAATATAAAAATCAGTTTATTTATAGTTGATAAAATAAAAATCGAAGATCCAAAATCAAAATGCCAGCCCCAAAATCAATACCCAAAATAGAAGATAAGTTAGCTGGAATAAATCAAACTCTGTTGAAATTAACAGCCGAACCGGAGGAGTTTCTCATGTAAGCATTATCAATTGATTAGGTCTAGAAATTTTAGTTAAAAAATATTTTTTTTTATATTTAAGAGCTCAGCCGAAAAAATGTAAGAATATTGAACAGATGCTGCTAGAAATGTACGGAGTCACCGTAGAAAGTGATCCAGATAATGTGGACAACTCGGAAATATTGCCCGAGCTAGTGGTGGAGGATATGGATGCAGAGCAAATATGGCAACAGTTGGAATTGCGCAATAATCAAGTCCTAAATAACATGATAGCAAAAACAGCTAAATTATTGGCTCTAAGAGAAACCAAATTTGAAGTGCATTTAAAGGAAGACGATGATGAGTCGGAACCGATGCAAGATGAAGACAGAGATGACCATGAATTGGAACATTCAGAAGGTGAAGAAAATGAAGTTGATATTGATGAGGAAGAAGAAGACAGTGAAAAGTATGAGGAGGAAGAAGATACGTATGGAAAAAGCTCAAAGCCCAAACAAAAATCTATACGTAAATCCATCGTTGATGACAAATTCTTCAAATTAGACGAAATGCAAGCCTTTTTAGAAGCGGAAGAAGCAAAAGATGAAAGAAAGCAAAGGGGAAAGCCATTGGCTAAAGATGATGAAGGTATAAACTATTTTGCTGAGGACTTCGGTGCGGAAGAAGACTCCGAAGAAGAGGCTTCAAATCCAGCTTATAAAGACTTCTTCGATGTAGAAGAAGATTCAGGAGAGGAAGAAATGCCTAAAAGGAAAGGCAAAAATAAAGCAGAACAAAAAGATCACTTTTCTAACTTCGAAAATGAAGAAAACAAAGCGGAGGATAGTGATGTGGATGAGAACTTTAATGAAGAAAGAAATAGTGAGAGAATGGAAGATGATGACCAAGAAAATGATAAGGAAATGCCTGTGGACTCCGAAGGTGACTCCAATAATTCAGAAGACAGTGAATCCAAGCAGGAAGACAAACCCAAATCATCGTTTGAGTTACGACAAACTCGTTTAGAAGAACGTATACGTGATTACGAATCAGAAGTGCTGGGCGAAAAACCTTGGCAACTTAAGGGTGAAATTCAAGCCACTTCGCGTCCACAGAACTCTTTATTGGAGGAAGTACTAGAGTTCGATTCAACGGTAAGAGCAACTCCCGTTGTCACAGAAGAAACAACGCGATGCTTGGAAGATATTATTAAGCAGCGTATTCGTAATAAAGCATGGGATGATGTAGTTCGCATTGTAAAACCCGTTCATACTCCACAAGATTATCGTAAAAAATTGGTTTTGGACCAGGAAAAATCTAAAGAATCTTTAGCCCATATATATGAAAAGGAATACCAACGAGAAATGGAGAAACTCAATCCCAATCGCGATCCCAATGATCCCGAAGAGCCGAAAGAACACCAAGAAATACGTAAATTAATGCGTGATTTATTCGTTAAACTCGATGCACTTTCCAATTTTCACTTCACACCGAAGCCTGTTGCCCCCGAACCAAGAATTGTTACAAATACTCCTGCGGTGGCTATGGAGGAGGTGGCTCCCGTTGCTGTTAGTGATTCTAAACTACTAGCACCTGAAGAAGTATTTCGTGGTCCAAAATATGAACTGGTTGGTAAATCAGAACGTACTAAGACAGATAAGAAACGTGCTTTGCGCAAAAAGAAATCAAAACAAAAAGCCATACACAATGCCTTGGAGGCTAAGGACTTAGAACGTCAAAAGAGGGGTATACCACTTTCAAAGAAGGAAGAAAGTGCAAAGCTTGTGAAGAAATTAACCAAACAGCGAAATGTCGAAAAGGTAAGTACATAGTAACTTCAATTTGGAATCCTGCTAAAATGATAGAAAGGTTGTCTCTGGTAATTTCTTCTATATTTACATTACCTGTGCTTGTTTACGTTTTTGTAGTAAATGTAGTAAAGAAGATACTTTTAAAATAGTGCATTCAAGAGAGTGAGAAAAAGTATTCGGGTGTGTTCTGTATTCCATGCGAAACTAAAATGTCCGGAATAGCAAAGCATTGTTGTTGCAAATTATTATTTATAACAACAAGGCTTTGGTAATTCCGCACATTTTAATTCCACATTGAATACAGAAAATACCCGATTAACCGCCCTTTTGACAATGTATGATTAAGAGTTAACGTGTACTTTAACCACAACTTTTGTATATAATATGTCGATCTTGTCGATATTATGTCGATCTTGGTGTTAAAGTCCACGTTAAATTTTAATCGTACATTACGAAAAGGGCCGTAATATACATATATAAAAAAACAAAAAATGTGTAAATGAAGTAAAACTATTGCTAGAAAATGTGTGTGAAGATAAATATACCGAGTTAAATATGTTTTTAAAAAATATTGTGAGATATTTTTTTATATACGTATTTTAAGTATTTCATACTGAATTTTAGACTTTCTCTACAAATACGCTCACTGTGTCCAAACCCTTCTTCCTCAGGAAATCAAACTTGGCGGAAAATAAAGGAGAGAGATAGTGCCAATAAACTGCGTTTAAGCTGTATGACAAAAGTTTTTATGAACTTTTTTTATAAACTTTTAAAAATATGACTTAGTTAATATTCTCTGATATAGTATTTGTCAAATTTTTTATAAACTTTTCAAAATATGACTTAGTTAATATTCTCTCATATGGATTCTGTAAGGGATATGCCCACTGTGCCCAAACCCTTCTTCCTCAAGAAATCAAACCTGGCGGAAAATAAAGGCGAGGGATGGGCTAATAAACTGCTTTTACAGTTTATATCAAAAGTATTTGTGAAATTTTTTATAAACTTTTGAAAATATGACTTAGTTAATATTCTTCCTCTGCGAAACAAACCTAGCGGAAAATAATGGTGAAGGATAGGGCAACTAAACTGCGCTTACAGTTTATGACAAAGTGTTTGAGAAATTTTTTATAAACTTTTCAAAATATGACAGTTAATATTCTCACATATGAATTCTCTAAGGGATCCCAAAATACCAAATGGTTTCAGTAAAATATTATAATACCCAACATACCATACAGCAATCAAAATCCAATACAAGTTGAAAATAAGCTTATATAAATAGTGGGCCTTAAGCTTTTCTTAACTTCGCTTATAATAATGTTTATAAAATGTGATTTGACAAGCAGTTTTTAACAATGGTTGAGAAACTATTATTATACGCAACTGTTTCTAAAGTATGCTTATAAACGTCATACATATATTCAAGAGAACAATATAACGATTGAAAATGACTTATGTTTTTCAATACATTCTACAGCGGCATTTACATCTAGTTTTAAATTGCAAATTGGGTGCACGTGTAATTTTGTTACAACATAAAAAAATAAAAAAGTTGCATATGTATGTAATAAATAAATGAAACCAAATGAATTTGAAGTAAATAATAAGAATTTTCTTTTTCAACATTAAAAAATATTCAGTCTGTTCCCGTACGAGCACAATTTACACAAACTTGACCGAAATTTCTTTTCAATACAAAATTTGTATTTAAAAAAGCTTTTGGGTAAGTTTGTGTAACTTTGTGCACGTATGGGAACATACATAATATTGTATTAACTTTTGTATATAAAAGCTTATTTGTCTCAATATTTTATAAGCTTTTTTACATAATTGTAGAATAAAAAATTTTTAATTATTGACATACTTCAAATTCATTCGATTTCATTTATTTATTACATATTAATGCTTTTTATGTTGTAATTTACAAAATTACACGTCCACTCACTTTGAAATTTAAAACCAAATGTAATCGTAAAGCAGTCGCAACAAATAGTATGTATTGAAAAAGATAAGTAATTTTCAATCGTTATATTGTATGTCGTTTATAAGCATACTTTAGAAACAATTGTGTATAATAATAGTTTCTCAAGCATTGTTAAAAACTGCTTGTGAATTCACATTTTATAAACATTATTATAAGCGAATTTAAGAAAAGCTTGAACCCACTATTTATATAAGCTTATTCTCAAATTGTATTGCCTTTTGATTACTGTATGGTATGTTGGGATATGCCCACTGTGCCCAAATCCTTCTTCCTCAGGGAAACAAACCTAGCGGAAAATAAAGGTGAGGGATAGGGCTACTAAACTGCGTTTACAGTTTATTTCAAAAGTATTTGTGAAATTATTTATAACCTTTTCAAAATATGACTTAGTTCATATTCTCTCATATGGATTCTCTAAGGAATTGCCCACTGTGGCCAAACCCTGCTTCCTCAGGGAATAAAACGTGGTGGAAAATAAAGGCGAGGGACGGGCTAATAAACTTCGTTTACAGTTTATTTCAAAATATTTGTGAAATTTTTTATAAACTTTTGAAAATATGACTTAGTTAATATTATTTTTCGCCAGGATCCACACTATTCGTGAATATAATTCGAATTTTTCTATTGTATTTGTGAATTTTTTTTACAAAGCTTTGAAAATCGAACTTAAGTAAATTTTTTACTATCAGAGATTTTGGTCATGTTTTTGCAAATCTTTACTTGTAGCTCATTTGGACCATATGAAAATTGTAGCCTAGGATTCACACTATTTGAGAATATAAGTTGCATTTTTCAATTGTATATGTGAATTTTTTACAAAGCTTTGAAAATTGAACTTAAGTAAATTTTTGACTATCTGTGAGATATTTTGGCCATGTTTGGGCACATCTTTACTTGGAGCTCATTCGGACCATATGAAAATTGTAGCCTGTGATCCACACTATTCGATAATATAATTAAATCGTATTTTTCAATTGTATTTGTGAATTTTTTTACAAAAGTTTGAAAATTGAACTATAATTGTAGTTTATTAATAAAAATGGAAGGCAATTTTTTTCGATTTTGTTAAAATATTTTTAATTTTTAATAATATTAATCACAAATGACGCTTTGGTGTCAATATTTTTTTGGTCGTTTCTACACCATATGTGTTTATCGAAATGATTAAATTTTAATCATATCAATTTGAAATGATTATGTGTATGGAAAAACCTCTCGTTTTTGAGGTGATTAGCACTGTAAGTCTGAACATGGTGTGAACGTGGTATAGCCCCTGACCAAAAAAGAGGGGTGGTATAAGTTTGTAGTGTGTGTCTGTGTATCTGTGTGTCTGTAGCGCCATCGTACAGCCCAAATGGCTGCACCGATTTAGATTTAATTTTTTTGTTTGACAAGTTACTTGATCGAGAATGTTCTTAGCTACATTTGAGGAAAATTGGTCCAGCCGTTTAGAAGTAGCTCCCAGACGGGTAGACCGATTTTAATTTAGTTTTTGTTGTTTAAAATGTGACCTAATTTAAAATTTAGCCTATGCCTGGATCAGTCGAGCCGTTTGGAAGTTATCATCCATTTTTTCGGGAGGTTTTTAAATTTTCAATTTCATTTCTTCTAAATTATTTTTAACGCATGCAGAATCATTAGAACCCACATGCTTTAACTAATTTTTTTTGCATGTTTTTTTGCTGGACGTTTAAAAGGTATTTTTCTCTAGATATGCACAATATATATTTTTGCCTAAGAAAACCGGTTACAAAACCGGTTACAAACAAACCCGGTTACAGATCAAGTGGTCGAATTCCGACCACCGGGCGGGATACTGGTGAAGTCAAATTTTTTAGCGTAAAATTACAAATTAATTCTTACTTTACAGGGCAATGCAAACTATTAAGTCGGACTTTGCTGAAAGCGAAGAAATATTTTTGTCGCCGACAAACATATCTGTACTCATAAATCTACGTTTTTGAAAACTGAACCGAAACCGGCCAGTTTTAATAATAATTTAAAAGCAGAAACTGCGGTTTTTTTAATTTTTCGCGATTATTTGGCAAAAACTATTGTAGTGTTATTCAAATCTGTTTAAGTGGAGTTTTTCACAGAAAGATCCACATAGCGAGGGGCTAGAGGCTTTGAATGTCACACAAAAATGTTGCTGGCAGTGTTTTACATAAAAGTGCCGAACATACCATATATCTAAAATGTAAGGAATACAAGATTTCCTATCCCGATTCACTATAATAATTTGCAAAAGAGAGGAACCCCAAAAAAAAAAAAAATTAATCCCATTCGTAAACTTTCAAAACGCCAATAATACACGTATTTTTTGTCTCTTCTACCACAATCAGTCGTTGGAACTTTGCTATTTTGAAAAGATTTTGATTTGTTATACAACTCCGATGAAGCAATCTGAAATTATCTTTAAGATGACAAATTTTTTACCGAAATCGCTGTGATATCCAATTTCAGACGATCATAAAATAAGAACCATAAATGACATCGGACAAATTCCGTACGATGTGCAAATATGAATAGAACATTTCCTTTAACTTACATTAAAATCCAATAGGCATTTTATAAATCACTCCCAAAGAAAGAAATTGTCATTTTTGATTATCATTATTATCAGTTATATTGCAAAAATTGGTTGGGCTGGTGTGCCACAGTAGATGGAAATGATGGTTAAGGGAATACTTGATTATAACATTATAACAGTGGAATGAACGCTCTTTACCAAATATTTCTGGATCTCTTATTAATTTTTAGTTTTTTATAAAAGTTGTACTATATTCGGGTATTTAAAAACAAATTGCGCACATTATAAATGAAAATAAAAAGTTTTTATTTACTACCAGGCCCACTACTTCGAAACGATTCTTTCTTTCGTACAATTACATTTAGAACAACAACAAATATTTTACATTTGTTTTTGTTTTAAATGTAATTGTGCGAAAGAAAGAATCGTGTCGACATAGTGGGCCTGGCAGTTAGTTGCTTCTTTCTCTTCATTTTAAATATCAAATATTTGTACTTTTTATATTTTGCAGATTACTACCAGCAACGACCACAGTGCTTTAAAATCTTCAAAGGCCTTCTTCTCCAAACTGCAAGATCAAACAACAACCAACGTGAAGCCGATAAACAAGAAAAAGGATGCCAAATCTTTATCAGCGAAAAAGTTAAAATTATAGTAAAACTAATCAATTGTTTACTTATATTTTTATTAATTAAATTAAAGCAAAATCTAGTTAAATATACATACATACTAAGTACATATTCATATTGCTACCTTAATATAGAAAGGCCATAACTCATTTTTCTTCTAAACGTGTTTTTTTGCATATTCACATATGTACATTAGAGGTCCATCTATCGAAATAGGCAAAAAACTCGATTTGAAAAAAAGTGAGTTAGGTCCTTTCTATATTAAGGTAACGATATGTATATCTGTGCATATTTATGTAACTTTGAATACATGCGTACATATGTATGTATGTATGTATGAACATGCCTTGCATATGTACAAAGAAAAATGTTTGTTTTGATTAAAAACTACAAAATATAAACAAACAATTGTCCCTAGACTACATACACACAATAATGATTAAGGACATTATGAGTGCTACGTGCCTGTTCCGTTGCAAGTAAGTATGTTTTAAAGAACAAATATGTACATGACGCCCAGTCACACAAACAACGCCATAACTAAAAAAACTTTGATTTTTGAGCTAAGAAGAAGGATCTATCTACATGCATACATATACAATTATGTAATATGCAATACGATTTTTTGTCATGTATTTTCCGATCACCCTATGGTAAAATCGGTTGAGTATTTTGGCAGCTACATATAACCATTTAAAGTTGCTACTATTTCGTGCGCACATGACTACTACACATGCATATACCCACCAAACAAAAGGTTTTAACTTTTTCTGAAGTCAGACTTGTAACGAATTCGTTAAGACATTTGGTAGTTTGTAGGAAGAAATTTCTTTTTGTTACATGTCTACACGTAACATAATTCTCTCTGCGATTGAATTTGACAATCTCATCGTACATATTATGTTACGTGTAGACCTCAAGGAAGGTGACATTTTTTAGCTTTTTGCTCATAGATCTGAAACTATAACTTTTAGCAAAAATTTCTTCATAAAAATGTTAAAGCTCTCAAAATTTCATACGAAAACACTGCTTTACAAATTTTAATTTTGGAATATTTAAGTTTTCTAATGAATTTTTTCCGGGTAAAAAGGAAATACGATAAATACGAAATATGATAAATACGAAAAAAACTCATTTCTTGTATTCATGTATAAAATTTTTTAAAATGACATTCAGTCACAGGCTGGTTTGATTAAAAAAAAATATATATGTGTTAAGTTGTATTAAACTACGCTTTGAATAGTGGCTAATTCGCTTCGATCTGATTTATCGTAGATAACACGAAAGCACTAGCATTTAAATGCAAGATAAATATTGAAGAATATGGGTGACAGTACTCCTCCTTGTGGCACGCAAATTTTTATCTTGCGGTCATTTGATTTTTGGCCTCTGAACTCAACAAATGCTCGCCTTCCGTTGATTTAGTTGGCAATTCAGCGTTTTATTTCGTTTGGAAGCCAAGAGTTCATGATGTCATTACTCAGAAGCGAGTGATCGGCCGTGTCAAATGCCTTAGACAAGTCCAGTGAAGTCACAGTTCTGCGTTGGCACGGGCGGTGCTGATTAAGACCATTGGCGGTCTGGGTAGCTATGAGATTAAATTCCGTCGTGGTGCTATGGACTTCCCTCAAACTGTATTGGTGCGTAGCGAGTGGGAAATACTCTTTCAGAGATGGCAACTGTAGTGCTTCCTAACCCTGCGTTTAGACATGTAAGTACTTGCATGCAAGTTCTGTGTACGTATTATCAACGAAAAAGCAATTTGTATTCGTTTCTCTGTCTTTCTCATAGCTGAACCAAAAGTGTGTTAGTAGAAAAGTTTGAGTGTATTGAGTTTTTCGAACTTGCACTTGCAGGCAGAGTGTGAAAATAAATAAAACTTTTCGCAAACGTTTCATGCGATGGTACAAACTTTTAAAATATTTTTAATCGTTTTGTACATGAGCTAAACCAAAACAAATACTTTTGCAATAGGTCCGTTTGTTTACTTTTCCAGTAAAATCCAGTAGTTGAGTAAATTCTGGGTTATTTGAAAATTTTACTCTCTCTTGCACAAAAAAGTACACGAATGGAAAAATTGCAAAAACTTGCAGGTTTATCAAAACAGCTGGTCACTAGCAGCCATGTCAAACTCGTGGCCCGCGGACCGCTTGCGGCCCTCGACATGATTTTTTGCGGCCCTCAACACTTTTCCACAACTCCATACTGTTTTCATTAAAAAATTAAAAATAATAATTTTTTCACAAAAAAATATCAAAGTAAAAAATAAGTAAAGAAGGTTTATCAAACTTTTCCAGTTGTACGATTCTTTTGCTTAAATATCGATAGTTCACATTTTACAAATACGAATAAAAAGTTAAATTTATACAATCAAAAAACCCATCTGCGTAAAAAAACTAAGATAAAAGAAAACAAGTCCAGTGTGCGGAACATTTACATCCGGGAACCATTATTGTGAAGATTAAATTTTTAATGTTTCCCGACTGCAAAAGTCGCTATGTTCCGCACCCTGGACTTGTTTTTTCTTCTATTTCGTCTGTTGGCCGCCATATTGAATTTTGACTACTGTCATATCTTTAGTGACACTCGCAGGATTAAAGCAAATCGACATTTTGTAATGCGCATATTCGGGTGTATTTTTTATTCCATGCGGAATAAAATGTACGGAATTAGCAAAGCGTTGTTGTTGCAAATTATTATTTATAACAACAATGCTTTGGTAATTTCGTACATTTTAATTTCGCATGGAATACAGAACATACCCGATTATCTATGTTTGGTAGCACATATATATGTGAACAGCTTTTTTCACAAATGAAGATGAATAAAACTGCGCAGCGAACCAGATTAACTGAAGAATATTTAGCATCGATATTAAAAAATACATGAAGCAAAAGTTCAACACTAGACTTTGATGAATTGAAAAATGACAAGCAGTCATCATAGAAAACATAGAAGCCTGACTGGTTGCAAGTAGTTGTCACAAACCTAAGTCGGTTGTCAAAAAAAAAAACCCAAGTCTAAGAATGTATTGGTAGAACATTTTGTATTACTATTGGTTTCAATAAAAATTTCCCCACATGAATTTTTAGTTCTTATATACAATTAATTTTGCATTAATTAATGAAAATATAAATTATGAATCAGTTTTAATACATTTGAGCTCAAAAAATGTTGATTGGCTAAACATTTTTTTTTGCAATTTTTCTATTTGGTACTAAAAATATTTATCCCAAATAGTAACAAAAATGCAATACTGTTGAATGAAAAAAAAGTGGTGAAAACTTTGATAAATTTCAACACACAAATGTCAACAAAATTAAGAAAATATTTTAAAACTACAGCAAGAAGAAACGTAAAAGTTATCAAAAAACAAACAAAAAAATTAAATTAAATAAAAAAGTGTGTGTTAATCATCACAATGTATGATTAAGAGTTAACATGGACTTTAACGGCAAGTTATGTATGGCGAAGTTTCCTTTAAAGTCCATGTTAACTCTTAACCGTACATTGTGAAAAGGACCGTAAGTAATATAAATATTGTTATTTATATATAAAAGATTTCATATGTGTGTATATTGTTGTCGAATAATTATTTGAGTTTTGCCAAAAGACGACGTGCTTTAACTGAACAGCTGACTGTTGTTGTCTATTCAATTACACCACAAAAATTATTGATGTTTAGTTAACGCAGCTGTGGTGCTTAAAAGTTCAACGAATAGTAAAAACAATAATTTTGGTGTTAACTTCTTTAAACGTCTTGTTTAGCGTTAAAATAAGTTTGTGAATCGCACTACTGATCATTATGCTTGGTACTGGGATTGGTAATGGGTCGTATGATTAATAAATAATCAACTATGAAACATACGCAGCTGTGATTCCCAAGCAGTGTCAGTCAGTTAAAATCAAGAAACCGAAAACGGTATCGGTATTGATACAGGTATAATTATTTCTTTAATTTCGGTATCGTTAACGGTAACGCTGTGTTTTTATTTCGCTATCGGTATTACCGGTGCATACCGTTAACGAGTCTAAAATACCGGCTGTTAAGATTATTAGTTCAGACCATAGATATTTAGTTATAGGGTACATAGGATTTAATAAGTGTGCATAGGGTTTAAGGGGCTATTCACATATTTTCGGGGTTTTTATACCCCCCGAAATAAATTATTTAATCTATAACATGTGAATAGCCCCTAAGGTAGATTGTTCTAATATTCCTGGCAACAATTGAAGACAGTATGTTCATAAATGTGAGCACACGCGCAGATTTTCGTATAAAATTCCAAATTTGGGGAAAATAAAGATTTTATTTTTTGTATAACATTAGAAATGTAGTTTTGTTTTTCTTATAAGGCTTAGGTAGAATTTTAGAAATTACAACAGTTGAGTTAATAAAAGGAAAGAAGTTAAGATCATTCTATCAGCCCAATTATGAATAACAGTTCCCCGGGAATATTTTTCCTGTTCCCGGTTCCCCTATTCTAAATAAAATCTCTCCAGGAAAATTTTCTCTTTTCCCATTCCTCCTATTATTAATTACAATTTCCCCGGGAAAAAATTCCCGGAAAAAAAGTAAGTATGTATTCTTAATATGAGGGAGAGGGAGGAATTCTTGCGAGTTTTCCCCCAAACATTTCGAAGGAAACTAATGCAAAAATTTAAAATTCAAATTAAAAAATGTTGTTAAACAATTGGGATCATCAATTTCTATAGGTATCGGGATGTATGGTGATGATCATGGTCGGGAGGGCAATTGGTTGCAGCATTTTCATCAGCTTGCAACAACAGAAAATGGCTAACATGAGTTACAACATTTTTCTTAACGTTTTTAGTTTCTGGTGTTTCATTTCCGAGAATCGGAATTATGCAGGCCTTTATCTAATCGATCCTTATAACAACAGCCTAATTAACTTTCGACATATGCTAAAGAGAATTAATATTTTTGGTATAAGCACTTATTTAGAATAACAACTTTAAGGCCCTAATTGTGTAAATCACATCACCGAAGTGAAGTTTATGTTGAAGCAACAATAAAATTGAAAAAATTTCGAATATTTGTTTTTGTTTTTCATACAAATTCTTCACCAAACAAACGTATAGAAATTAAAGCATTGCTTTACCTATCAAATATTTTAAAATTTGTATGAAAAATAAAATATGTAAATAGATAAAATATTTGAAATTTTGTTTTTGTTCTGTATACAAATTTCACTTTGGTGACGTGATTTACACAATTAGGGCCTAAATGAACACTGGAATTGTTGGAAAATCTTACAAATGTAGTATCTGTCAGCACCACCAACTAATATTGCTATCGAGCAACTAACTGATCATAGCAGTATTTTTCGTGGTACATATTAGAAAAACTACCGTTTTGTTATTACATACAAATCTACATATCAATGGTTTAATATGGAAGAGGCGTATCTCGAATTATCGTTATTTTATGAGAATGTAAAAGCTAGAGTGTTCGATTTATCAATTAATCGAAATTTAGGTTTCGAATAATCAAGTAAAACTTTGATTCGCTCGAGTTTTTTTTTTAATGAGAAGTAACACAGCCAGGCAATTAATGACTACCAGTTAATTAATTAATGTGTTACATTTGTTGGGAAAGGCATAGTGTAGAGAGAACAGGTGGTGAAATGGGAGAGAGATAGTAAGCTTGATTCATTTACAACTCTGCTATTGCGTTTTTTGTTAGATTTTGTAGAGCAGTATTGCAGCCCCTCTGGTGTCAAGTAGAGGCAGTAATTTGTTTAAGCTGTGTAGCCATTTATTACGTCTTTTATTTCGCAGACGGCTCTGCCACAACACTTTTTCGCTTAAAAATTATTCGAGTTAATCGGAAACCTTTTTTTTTGTCCGGAAAGTTTACAAAATCAATTTTTTTTACCGTTTTATATATTTTATTAATGAAAATAGTTGATAATCTAAAATAATACATCGCTTTAAGAAGTTTTTACTTTAAGTAAAATTTTATGACTATATTTTCGTCCCACTTTTTTCAGGGTTATTCATTAAGTAACACTATTTGACAAATTTTTACTTTTGGAATATTTGGAATGTCATTAAGATGGTTCGTTACTTTCTTGGTGAAGCAAGAAATTAGCACAATTTTGTAGAGATTTAATTCTCGTATGGAATTTTCAGGAAAAATTTGTATAAATAAGAATTGCAATCGCATTCTATAGTGCAACCTCACAAGTATTGATAAGCAAAATATACATGATGGGCAGTGATGATGGAAGTGTATGCTAGAAATCCTAAAAATAGAATGTTTATGGCTTAATAGTTAATTAACTACGCTGAAAGATTTTTGCTTCATAAAACCAATAAAACAATTTCATTAGATTTTTCCATTAATTCAATGACAATTTAACAAATCCAATAAAAATTTAATTAATATTGTGAAAGAATTTCTTTGGTTGGATGACAATTTCATAAATCCAATGAAAAGTTTCATTAATATAGCGAAAGAACATCGTTGGTTGACTTTTAATGAAATTTTCGTTGGTTGAATTTTAATGAAATTTCTTTGGTTAAATTTTAATGAAATGTTTTCATTGGATTTATGAAATGGTTATTCAACCAATGAAATTCTTTAACTATGTTAATGAAATTTTCATTAGATTTGTGAAATTGTCATTAGATTTGTTCATTGAATTAATGAAAAAATCTAATGAAAACGTTTCATTGGTTTTATGAAGCAAATTTCTTTCAGTGTATATAATAGTATATATGTAATCCATTTGAAATGTCAAATAAAATTATATCAAAACAGATATCTTCGGTTAGATTTGTTCAAAGTTTATTATTAATGATTCTTGCAAAAAACCAACTACAAAATAGGCGTGGCACTGCCCATAATTTTTATCATAATGCTGTACTTTCACGAGTGTGAAGTTTCATAAGAATCGGTTAAGTAGAAGTAGTTTAAATGAATATTTACTTTTCATGGGCGTGGCACTGCTTACATTTCTAACTATAATGTTGTATTGTAACAATAACTAAATTCTTCAAAAGAATCGGTTTAGTAGAAATTATTGAAAAAGAATATTTACTTTGCATGGGCGTGGCACTGCCCACTTTTTTAATTATAATGTTGTATTCAAATAGAAGCTTAATATGCAAAGTTTCATGGGAATCGGTTGAATAGAAGTACACGAATAGGCCCACTTTTCAACGGGACCAATCTGGAAGTACATCCTTTTAAATAAAGAAAAAAAAAATCCGATATGGGTTTATAAATGGCGGAGTTTTGAGGGAACATCCTTAAACAAAATATATGACGAATTGATAAATTTTATGCTTTTTTTGAAGTCAGCTAAAAAAAAGTAATTACAGTTACCATGCATGTATGGGTGGTAATCGCTTACAACCCGATTTTACAAACATGTTTGTGGAGTATTTTTGTTTTGTTTTTGAAACAGTGTACTTATCTTGGAAACAGTATTATTGTGAAATGTGAAAACGTTAACAGTGATATAAAATGGCACCCTACTCGGTCACGTGCCAATAGTAATTACCTTGTTGCAAGTTAGAGACACTCATTTCGCATGTGTTAACTGTGTAGGCATCCCTTTTTATGTCGTTTCATTTAGAGCGTGTAGGTAGGTCATAATAAAAATTACTCGTTCATTCTTAAAAATAGCTGGCAGCCAACTGTGAAATTTGTAAGAAAGTTTCGAATTTTCTTCTAAGCTTAAAGAGAAAATAATTTTATTACAGCAAATATTACGTAGTGGTTCTTATTTTCCTTACAAAATTTAAAAAAAAAAAATTATACTGTGATAATTTCGGGGTAGAAAATTACTTGCACGCGCATGAAACAAATTTAAAAATAAAATACAAAATTTGTAAAATATCAAATTTTTCTTCAATACTTTTTCGTTTTTTGTTTATTTTTATTTTTATAAAAATGCTAAAATAATTTCATTTCAACTCATTTGCCTGTAAGTGTTTGCAGATACATTGCATTTATTGGTTCTCTATTTAGTTGTAATCATTTGGTTATAGGGAAAATTAAATGACAATAAATAGTTTCCAATTGAATGATTGTCCTTTGTTCACATTTGCAGTCTCTTGCCGTCGTCATATGGCATAAAAATCGTTTATGATGATTTTGAGAAACTTTATTTGCATATTTTTACGTCAATTGCTTTGAATTTTTCTAACGATTTTCAACATATGCATTTATGTATAGTCAATATGTTATAATTGTATGCAGTAGAGTTGTGATCGTGACCAACTTTCTTCTCACGTTTATGCACGGCCATGAAAAATGAAGTAAATGATGAAACAGACAGAATAAGTCTGCAACTTCAGACTAGACGATTTTTCCATACAAATTAACAGTAATCATACGCCGTAAAAAGCAGTCATGAGATAGAATCTATTTTATTTTGAGAACGTTTTTTCTCATGCTCTCAGTTTTAGCCACTCATTCTCTCAACAATGTTGCCGTGTTTTAATAAAAATTCATACATTTTTCATACGAAATATAAGAACAAAACAAAATAAACAATAATATGAGAGAATTTTGAAGCTACTGCCGTCGATTTAGTTTTGGGCCTGTTTATTTTTGCAGCGTTTTTGCCTGAAGTTGCAGACTTGTTCTGTTTCATCATTTACTCATGTATCAGCGATGCCATTTTCAGTTTTTTTAACGATATAACAAAAACGATATGACATACTGTATTGTCATATCGTAAGTTTTTACGATATGACAACACTAAGATAGTCATATACGGTGTTGTCATATCGCAATGTTGTCATATCGTAAAAAACTTATGATATGACAACACAGTTTTTTGTTATATCGTAAAAAAGCCCCAAAAATGGCATCGCTGTCATTTATGCTCAGCGTTGTCAGCTTAGCTCTCTTCACGATATTTTTTAGCGCATTTTAAGCTTTAAGGCATTAGAAATCGATGAAACCTTTCAGTAGTGCTAAATTGATACTATCGGGTCCCACAAAACTTGCCCAAGCTGCGACAGAAATGGATAGGTATAGGCTTGATATACTGGGACTGGCAGAGACTTGGTGGATGTGTCAAGGGGATGTACAGTTACAAAAAGCTAGATTTTACACCAAGTTCCGGAACATAACATTAATACAATGTTACTTTCCGACAGAGCCCACCGATGATGGCATCAAAGACGATTTTTATAATAAACTGGGGTCAACTATTAACAGATGTCGCCCTCTGCTATATCCTTATCGTGTTAGGAGATTTTAACGCGAAAGTGGGAAACAACAATACAGACACTCGTTCAGTCATGGGTCGGCATGGTCTTGGTAGTACAAGGAATAAACACGGAGAACGGTTAGTGGAGTTTTGTGCTACGCATGCCTTATTTATAGGAGGCACCAAGTTCCCGCATAGGGACATACATAAGTATACCTGGAAGTCACCGGATGGTATTACGTGCAATCAGATCGAACACGTTGCTAGATATACGTACCCGACGACGTGCTAATATATATAGCGATCACAACTTGGTTGGTTGGTTGGTTTACGTGGGTGCCTGTTACGCACAAGCATTCAAGTAGAATCAATAAGATTCCGTTTTAACAGACCACACCACTCGTCAGTGTAAACCTATGAAGGTCCGAACCCAGGCCTCGGATTCGGTAATAGATACTAGATCCAACCCGTCGCATTCAGTTACCCAATCAGGTCACCGAGACATATCCCTGATAGCTCTGAAAGTTCGTCTAGTATGCTGTTGACCAAGAATTTGTGTCTCGAGAGGTGCAAGGTCGGGCATTCGCAAAGAAAGTGGAAGACTGTTTCTTCCTGTTTCCTTTGATCCCGGCAACTACGGCAGGACGCATTGTAGGAAAGTCCAGAAGAAGCGACAAATTATCGCGCAAATCTTGCCAGTAAAATTGACGCATGAATGAATGGGAAAACATAGCCACGACCTGCAAAGAAACGGCGTAGTCTACAGTAGGTCTATTACAAAAGTATAGAAAACGATGGATAAGTAACACAACCGGGGAATGTATAGAAAAAAAGACGAGAACTTAAAGCCAAACTCTTAAATACAAAGAATCCATCGGCAAGAAATATTTTGTCAACGGAATACAACAATGTTGAAAAGGAAGTGAAGAAACTAGCTAAAAAGGATAGGTATTACAACAATATTGCCCTACAAGCGGGATGAGCAGTATACCGTAATGATTTACGCGGCGTATATGATGCGATTAATAACTTAAAAGACCAGGATGGCAATATCCTAGCAACAGATGAAGAACAATTGAAGCAATGGCGAAAATTCTTCGAAGACACGACGGAGACGCAAGAAATAAGTGTCCATGTAGAAACATTTCGATTCAACCGCCATCTGTAGAAGAAATCCAAACTGCAATACAGAAGTCGAAGAACAATAAAAGCAGCGGTCCAGATAATATAGCAGCGGAATTGTTTAAGTATGGATCTGACATTTTGGCACCTGTATTGCACCCAGTTTTCCACTAGATCTGGATGGACAACTCCATTCCCACTCAATGGAAGAAAGGTGTAATAATTACAATCCCGAAAAAGGGTGACTTAAGCAACGGAAAAAAACTGGAGAGGGATCACGGTTCTCAATACAGTTGTAAAAATATTAGCATTTGTAATTCTCGATCGTATTTCACCAACCATTAACGACACGAATAAAATGGCTACAGACCACAAAGATCCTGCGTAGACCTCATAAACACCCTTCGTATAATTGTAGACCAGTCACTAGAATGGCGTTCCCCCTTGTATCTACTGTTTGTAAATTATGAGCGTGCATTTGATACCGTAAAAAGGGAGGCAATATGGCACTCCCTTCGAGGAAAATGTGTACCAGAAAAGATAATTGCCTTGATACGTGAATTATATGCTAAAGCAGAGTGCACTGTTCGATTTAAAGGGAAAATTAGCGAAAAATTCTCTATTCAGAGAGGTGTAAGACAGGGATTCGTTCTGCCACCACTCTTATTTATCACAGTACTTGATGACATCTGAGCCAGACAAACGCCGAAGTTGCCGAAGATAGTATACAATGGCGGCCGTATCAAAAACTTAGCGACTTGGACTACGCGGAAGACTTTTGTTTTCTGTCACACACACTTGCTGGAACGAGGTGCAAAGTTGAAAAATTAATTACAAATGCCGGGAGGGTAGGGCTGCGTGTAAATGTCAAGAAAACGAAGCTTTTGCAAATCGAGACTCCAAACCAAACAGCAATTAGTGTAGCTATAGACGACATGCAGATTATAATAGAGGATATAGAACAATTCATATATCTTAGTAGCCTTGTGTCTAAGGATGGTGGATCGAATAAGGATGTAATGGCACGTATAACCAAAGCTCGACACGCATACCATAAACTTAAAAAAGTTTGGTCGGCCCGCAACATTTCTCAGTGGACAAAAAAAAGAATTTTAACACCAGCGTAAAACCTGTTCTGTTATACGGCTCTGTGACCTGTAAAGTAACGGACGTTATGTGCAACAAACTCCAGATATGCTGTTGGCAGAGTGGTTAGCGCGTTTGACAACAAACCCTGAGGTCTTGAGTTCGCGACTAGTTTCAGGCAAGCCAACAACATCATGGATTTTTTTCATGTGCATTGGTGTGTTATTGTGTTGGTTGTTGTTGGACTGTTAAAGTGATGAAGGCATACCACTGATCACTTTGGCAGTACCGGCAGCGAGTAATACTAACATATCCTACTGCACTTCACAGCACCCTCCTTCGTCGGCATTGTAGCAAAAACCGTCGGCGAAGTAAAATAACTAATAAAATGGCTACACAGGTTAAACAACTCAGTGCCTCTACTTGACACCAGAGGGGCTTGCAACACTGCTCTACAAAAAAAATGCGCAATAGCAGGATTGTAAAAGAATTAAGCTTTCTATCTATCTCCCACTTCACCACCTGTTCTCTCTACACTATCCCTTTCCCAAAGAAGGTAACACATTCATTAATTAACTGGTAGGCATTAATTGCCTGATTGTGTTACTTTTCTTTAAAAAAATGCCTGCGATGTATATGCCGAATATTTTGGCCTTCCACGATCTCCAATGTGGACTTACTTAGGATAACTATATATGTATATTTAAAATGGAAATGTTGCTTTCTTAGTACTTTTGGATAAATCTAAGGCGTTTGACATGGTTGACCATAGTATGACTCGTATCAAGTTAACTAGTCTATTCAACTTTACAACATCTGCATTTCATTCTGCGTCTCATTTCATCTTACCTAGAAAGTCGCTATCAATATGTGTCTGCAAACAATAAATAATCTAAGCCTTTACCCGTAGCTAAGGGTATTCCACAAGGCTCCTTTTTTGGGCCTCTACTTTTTACAATATTTATAAATGATATACCAAAAGAGCTATCATATTGTATGATTCATATGTATGCAGATGATGTGCAACTATTTCTATGTAGCAGGTGCGACAAAGTAAATGAATGTGTTTCCAAATTGAATTCTAACCTGTCTAGAATTGGTGCTGGGACTACTGCTAATGGTCTCGGTCTAAATCCTTTTAAGTCTAAATGCTTAATTATTTCTAGAATATTTACACAAACAACTACTGTACCCAACATTATACTAAGTAACCATCACATTGAAATTGTAAAAAAAGTAAAAAATTTTGGCATTATTTTTAACTCTTCACTTACTTGATCCGATCATGTAAACACCGCTACAGGGAGAATTTTTTCGATGCTACGTTCATTGTGGAAAATACAGCATATAACACCTACCAACATACGTCTGCTGCTTGCCAAAACTTATCTTATGCATACCTTAATATATGTCATAAGCACGAGAAAATTATCTAAACTCTACGAACAATGCCAATTGGCGGTAGGTACGTTTTCAATTTGAGGCGTTTTTCCCCACATAACATCCCATGAGAATAAACATTATGGAGTTCGTTTTTGCGATCTCTTGAAAATAAGATCATTGATTTTTCAACGTACACAGCAGAACAGAGTAGCGCCACTTTCGGAAGCCGCTACACTCCCATCGTTAGCGCTCACGTGTATTTTGCTTATCACCACTTGTCAGGTGTCTCCGTTGTATGTGATTTTAATACTTTTTCATGATATACGAGAATTAAATTACTCTCAAGGTGATATTAACTACATTTTCCCAGCGTTGCCATCGGTTTATTTTTCTTCGTTCCCATTTTTCTGATTTTTGTTCTACTCAAGACAAACTTTTTTGTTTTGATTTTATACTTAAGTATGAGTATATATGAACATGTAAACATGTAGCTAATTGCTTTGTGAATCCAAATTGATTATTAGGCTATGGTTCGTAATGTTATATTTTCCCTTGTTCCTTTGGAATATAAATCAGGCCCAATTATTTCTGAATATAAAGTTATGAACCTTAACCTAATAATCAATTTGGATTCACAAAGCAAATACGTTCGAAATAATCATATTAATTAACCTTTTACATAAGGTTATTTTCATTAATGAGGCTACTTACTTATTTAATCGTCTAACTTTTACCCAGTCAAGAAGAAATAACAACCTGATTCAATAACGATTTAAAAAGCTGGTATCTTAGTGGCAGTTTTTAATTCATAGTGTTCGTCTTTGGAACTCGCTCGCTACCTTCCTCTATATAATTTTTAAATAATGTAACGCAGTTTAGGAAATCGATTTTCAATTTCTATAGCCAAAGCTAAAAATATACAGGGTGTCCCATTAATCAACGTCAAGCCGGAAGCAGATAATAGGGCAAGTAGTGACTGCTCCGAAAATATTTAGAAAAAAATCTATGTCACTTATTTTAAAAGGTGTTGCCATTTTAAGAAAAAAATCACCCTGTGATGATCTTTCTATTGCTGTGACTACAAATCTTCACTTTTCTTATTTGTTTTATCCTATACTAGATGTGTCCGCTCGCTTCGCGCCCTTAAAGTTCGCTTTATGACTATAAAGTTTCTGTAAAATATTATAATATAACGTTCTTTACATATTTTTTAAAATTTCCCGTTTTAGAAAATAAACAGTGCTACCAACGTTGAAAAAAACAAAAACATCTTTCTAATTTCCCTCGACATTTATATTAGTAAGATTGGGTATATTTCCGTATTTTTCTATTTTAACTTAGAAATAAGATATTTTATCGCGGTAAAAAGTACCCTATGTTTGAATCAGGAGCTTAAAGTACCTTTATACCAAATTTCATGAAAATTAATTCATTAGTTTTTGCGTGAAGCGTGTTCGGACAGACAGACAGACAAAAATTCCAAAATTTGGTTTTTTGTTCTCTACATCGATTACTGTTTACGCCACTATAAAAATTTTCAAAAAATATTCCATGTACAGACACGCCCTTCTTACAGTTTTATTATATGTACAGATTATTTTAAGATATCCTTCTGTGAATGACAGTTAAAAATTTGTACTACAGTGTCCTGATTTTTAAAGAAACTTTTACGTTTTTCCAAATGATGTCCTTAAAATTATTTCTACTCCCAACTTTCACCGGCCGGTGTTGAAAACAAATTTACTAGGTACTTTTGGCAAGTGACATCAAAAGCTGGCGTGCTTAGCACGAATTCCAAAATGGTATAATACTTGGCCGATTTGTTTTTCAAACTGCGAAAAAAATATTTTTTTCCAACAAATCTATCTATTATTTTTCAGTAAAAAATATTTTTTTGTCAG
The DNA here is from genome assembly GCA_956483635.1 of Panzeria rudis. NCBI lineage: Eukaryota > Metazoa > Arthropoda > Insecta > Diptera > Tachinidae > Panzeria > Panzeria rudis. The sequence continues at coordinate 30,460,045 of OY101449.1, read as the reverse complement.
TATTATTTGAATGTTTTGTTGTTTAAATTAAAAAAACATTCGAATAACGACAAAAAATTTTTTTCTTAAAAATAATAGATAGATTTGTTGGAAAATTTTTTTTCGCAGTTTGGATGTCACTTGCCGAAAGTACCTAGTACATTTTTTTCAACACGGCCAGTGAAAGTTGGGAGTAGACATAATTTTAAGGACATCATTTGGAAAAACGTAAGATTTTCTCTAAAAATCAGGCCACTGTAGTATGAATTTTTAACTGTCATTTACAAAAGGATATCTCACAATATTATAGGAGAAAAAAATAAGAAATGTGAAGATTTGTAGTCAAAGCAATACAAAGATCATAACAGGGTGATTTTTCTTAAAATGGCAACACCTTTTGAAATAAGTGACGTAAATTTTTTTTAAAAATTTTTTCGGAGCAGTCACTACTTGCCCTATCATATGCTTTCGGGTTGACATTGATTAATGGGACACCCTGTATAATTTATTCACTTGTATCACTATATGTTAATTACATTTGTTCATATACATATGCTTACTATACATATGTCTACTTCCCCTTGTCATAAATTTTTGTACAATTTTTATGATTTTTTTATTTTATTTTTTATATTGTTATTATTATATTATTATCTATATTTTGTTATTGTTTTTATATTATATTTTATATTATTACATATTTATATTTCATAGATATTTTTTTCTATAATTTGTATTAGACATATCTGGTCAATCATGCTAATCCTGTACTATAATTATAAGACTTAAAGTCTTGTTGTATAAGAATACGAATAAATTAAATTAAATGAAATTAAAATATACGCTTATAGGCTTCTATTAGTTCACCTAATATTAGCTGTGTTCGTTTACTCGAAATTCATACTACTTTAACTACAGTTGGAAAAATTTGTTTACTTTTTGTATTGAAAACTTCCAGCTGTAGTAAAAGTAGTAAGTAAACGAACAGAAAATGTGTAATAAAAATAAATGCGAAAAGTATTTAAAATAAAAGCAAGAAATTAAACTGAAATTTAACTTTAATTTAAATGCTCGCATTTTGGCTTGGGTCAACTAAATACAGACTAGTCTCCAAATGTATGTATGTGGTGAAAGAGCATTTAGTCAAAAGTGTAAAGTGTGTTTTTATGTATTCCCCAGGGTAGAGATGATGCTGGTAGTTGCATGTACATGAATCAGCAGGTATGATATGGTTTGCAAGATGTTGGTAGTAATTTTGTAAAACATTTGCTTCATTTGCATCATAATAATGGCGCTGATATTAAAACTGGTCTGTTATTTGGCAGACATTGAACTTTCTAAAACTTCCTGCAACTACAAAAGTTTCTACCGACTCATGTTTATTCATGTATGGAAACTTAATTGTTTTTTTTTTCAAATTTCTTTATTTCATTCTGTTGATGTTAGATTAAAATTTTCTAATTGAAACGAAAATTTATTTTTAGTTACAATCAACATCATAGCCATCATAGCAAAAATTAGAAGTTGCTTAGAAATCATCATCATCATCTAACGGCATCGTGCAACGTCAACTTTCACTCTTAAGAAATGTAAACTTCAATTAAAGTAATGTTTGTATACTTTTTAGATTTTATAAGTCACACATACTGGTAGTGGGATGATTTTTTGTTAAATGTACACAAAACGTTTTATGTACTCGTATAACTCTTATGTACTTGCCCCAAATTGTTGCATATAAAGTCAATATGTGAACGTTTTTTAATTTGTATGTGTGAAAAAGTGGTGAAAAGTTCAAATTCTTTAAATTTAATCATTGCTGACATACTTTATTTTGGGAATTGTTTTTCTTTTCTAAGAACTGTACCTACCGCAAAGCATCCGTATCTACAACATAAATAAATAGGATACAAAAGATTATTTGACCTCTAGCTAATTTCATTTAGAAATGATCAAATATGAATGCGTTTGTGTTTTCTTAAATATGTCGGTGTTCTTTTGGAACAGGGAGATATGAACCTATTTTGTAGCAAAGTGATTAAGGCGGACGTCAGAGTGTGCGCTACAAGCGAAGTTAAGCTAAAAACGATAATAGTTCTTGCTATACAAATGCTACAAGATGTCAGAGTGGATGCTAGACTTAGCAAAGTGAGTTGTTTAGTTAATAGTACATAATTTTTGTTACCTTTAGTATGTATATGCATTTATTGCTAAAAAGAATATTTAAAAATTGTATAAAAATCCAAATACAGCTAAGTCATAAATTAATAGTAACTTTAAGAATCTCAAAAAGTGTGTTAAAAAAATCTTAAAATATTTCTTTACGACTCGTAAGAAATAAACAAACAAAAAACAGACGAAACGATGACATGCTACAAAATATTATACAACCTACTTTCTACCACGTACTCGTTTCTCGCTTCGCTTTCACTCCGAAATCTTTGGAGCGATCACATAAAAAAACATGCAGTGGTTTATAACGATTTGTAGCGTACTATTATGTCATCCCTTATAGCGCGCACTCTGACATCAGCCTAAAGCTAAGTACTCTGTTCAAATTTGCGAAAAATGTTGATAAACATTAGTTTTTTCATACGAAAAATATGACAAATAACCAATTATAATAGCCCTTGAAAGTATGCTCCAATTGTGTACGTTTAAAAAAAACCAAATGTGTTTGTTGTAAATTCCACACGAAAAAAGTGGTGCTTATATTATTTCGCATGACTCAAGACTCAAAATGTTGTAGATACATTTCATATGTTTTTTCACAAAATAAGCAACAATTTTTCATGAGAAATTCGTGACAATTTTTTTATGTGAACTTTTGACAGCAGTTCGCACGAAATGATGAACGCAGTACCATGCTTAACAATAAATAAACTGTTAAAAATTCCTCATACGCAACGTTTTTTCTGCGATATAATTTTACATGGTTTTCGATAATTTTGTAACATGCGTATGAGCAACTTATAAGTTTAAAGTTAACCGAATTAATATATAGCATACGTATGAAGTGCGGCTCTTATATTCAGTGATGCCAACTTTTTGGAGGCAAAAAGCGCAATAACATTTAGAAAAGGCAATAAAAAGCGCAATTTCTTGGTCTTGCGAAATTACAAATGCAAAATATCGTAGCTTTTTAGGGTTCCGTACACCAAAAGTGTAAAGGAACCCTATTGTTTTCGCTACGCTGTCCGTCTGTCTGTCTTTCTGTCTGTCCGTCTGTCTGTCACAAACTGTTTTCTCGGGAATCTTAAGAGCTACGGACCTGAAATTTTCACAGAATATGTAAAACTTTGACTGCTACAACAGCAAATATATTACTGTTAAAAATTTAAGGGTGTTCTAAAGCGAGCTACGAAAAATGTTGAAATACTAATGTAATGTTTTCTCGGGAACCGTAAGAGCTACGGCCCTGAAATTTTCACAGAATATGTAGAACTTTGACCGCTACAACAACAAATATATTACTGTTAAAAATTAAAGGGTCTTCCAAAGCGAGCAATGAAAAATGTTGAAATACTAATGTAATAAGGAGACACTTATATATAGACACCATAAATTTTCAAAGTTTGTGCTAATTAGTGTGGTCTGTAGAATAGACTTCACCAATTAACACCGATATTTGAAACAATAAAAATTAAAGGGTGCTCTATCAGTTAATGTAATTTTGACTATGGAATTCATACAATTTGTTGTATCTTGGAAACCGTAAGAGACAAACTCATGAAATTTAAAAAAACTCTAAAAATAAAAAATTCCAAAATTAAAAAACTCTAAACGAAAAATCGCCAAAATGAAAAAAGTGCTTCAAGGAAAAAAGCACCAAAATTAATAAAATCGCTAAGACGCAAAAAATAGCCACAACTAAAAAGATCGCAAAAAACCAAAATAACCACCAAAAACAGAAAAAAGTCGCCAAAACGAAATAAAACACTAAAATTTAAGAAATCTCTAAAACAAAATATATCAACAAAATTGAAAAACAAATCGTCAAAAATGGAAATAAATCACAAAAACGAAAAAAAAGCGAAAAGCTTAAACAAAAAAATAAATAAAAAATAGGCAAAAACCGAAAATATCGCCAAAACGAAAAGAGTGTAAAACTAAAACTATCACAGAAAAACCGAAAAATCCCCAAAACCGAAAAAGCGCCAAAAACTGAAAATCGCCAAAACTTAAATAAATCGCTGAAACTAAAAATATCATCATTTTATTTATTTATTTAACAAAAACGAAAAAATCAGCAAAATGAAAAAAGCGCCAAAACCAAAAAATCGCCAAAACAACGAAAAAAAGCTAAAAAATAAAAAAAATAAAACTAAAGAAGAAATCTAAATGGAAAAATGGCCAAAATGAAAAAAGAGCAAAAACGATATATGTGTTTTCGTACGGAACCATTCGTGTGCGAGCCAAAGTCGCACTTTCCTTAACTTATTATTTTAGTTCTATATTGTGGCAGTGGAAGTTTGCATACCAAGTTTGGTGACGCCACCTTGTCGGGGCAAATTTCTTGCCGCCAGGGGCCAAGTGTATCCAAGTCACCACTTTTGTTAGTGGAAAGAGAAGTTTTTGAGAACTACAAAACGATTTTTTACTGTCTCATATTGTTGTATTGGAAATACATGCGCCTGCACGCAAAAATAAAAATTTTCATACAAACTCCAATTTATTTACCTTATCTACACTGAAAAAATTCCAAGCAACACATGCACGAAAACGCTCGTACAAATTACGAAATATTTCGTAATTTCGCACGAAAATAATCAAAAAATAATACGAAAATAATCAAAAAATAAAAGTAAAAAAAAATTTGGCTCAACCGGGGCACGAACTCGGAATCTTCATATTTCAAGTCATGTACTCTACCCACTGAGCCACTTTCTACTTATTTTATAAGAGCTAAAAAATTAGTTTTATTTACTTACATACGAAAAATACGTCAATTAATAAAAAATTATTTTAATTTATTTTTTTATTTCATATATAATTTTTAACAAGGAAAAATATTTACGAAAGGTATTCGTTACTTTCGTAAGCTAAAAAAATATTGCCTAAATGTTTTTTCGTTATATATACGAAAGTTTTTTTCGTAAAATGTTGCATGGATTATTTTCAGTGTAGTAAAAAGTTTCATAGGTGTTGACTAGAATGATTAAAATGAACTAGTGAATATCTGGTGATAATGTCTCATAAGAACTACCTAGTCAATAATAAGTCAATAGTTCTGAGGTCACTAGTGAAATCTCAATGGCAAGGACTAAATGAAAATGCTAAATGTATATATCACAGACCATTGCCTGGGGAATAATTAGTCAGTAGTACTGGTGACAAAGTCAATAGTCAATGAGTACAAATTTAGTATCGACATTTCCTTCAGGGAAGTTTTTGGCGTGTGTCTGTGTATCTGTGTGTCTGTCTGCGGCATCGTAGAGCCTGAAGCTCTGGACCGATTTCGATTTAGTTTTTTTTTGTTTGAAGAAAATCGGTCCAGGCGTATAGAAGTTATCACCTCTTTTTTTCGCTGTATCTTCTTGAATCTGTTTGTCTGTGCCGCGGTAGCTCCCAAACGGTTGGATCGATTTTAATTTATTTTTTTTTTGGTTTGAAAAGTGACGATCTAAAATTTTATAGCCCATGTTTGAGGAAAATCAGTCCAGGCGTTTTGCAGTTCTACGGGAGTTTTTAAAATATTTAATTTAATGTTATTAAAAATGTTAACATATAAATAAAATGCTTACAACAAAAATTTAACAAGTGCATGAAAACTGTTTATTTTTCATCAACACACTAGACAAGTACAAAAAACTCTACTAACAAAAGAGAGATTGACAGTGAGTGGAAGAGACCATTATAAACATCAACATTAAAAACCGTTAACAAAACAACAAAGTAACAACTGTTGCTACTTGTCAAGTACCATGAAACCAACACACATAATGAAATTATCATAATGTTCATTATAACATTATTTAAATATACATTTCTACACACAGTGGTTTGGAAGTACCAGATCAGTAAGTCGGTCTAAATGAAATTTTGTACAGTCTCGTTGGGCTAAGATTAACGATTTTCCTCGGCATTTTAACTGGAAGATATATTTAAATTTTTCCACCATTATTCTGGGAATGAAAACTTTCATTGCAAGAAATCAAATCTCCATTGAGCCTAGACTGAAGTTTTGGCTTAGGGCCAAGACACACTGGCGTTTTTACAATTTTTTCTGATTTTTCGTATTTGAAAGTTTTAAACTTTCAAATTTAAATCTTCAAATTTAGTTGAAAAAGCAGAAACGTGCGTTCTAAGACACCAGTGTGGCTTGGCCTTTAAGTAAACTTGAAATAAATTAAGTAAAGTGCGACTTTAGCTTGCACACAAAGGGTTCCGTGCGAATACAATTATGTCCCTTTTCGTTTTTGCCCTTATTTCATTTTGGAAATTTTTTCATATTGATTTTTCGTTTAACTTTAGTTTTTTTTAGGTTTTTTTTGTTGATTTAGCGATTTTTTTTGGTTTTGGCGCTTTTTCAGTTATGGTTATTTTTTTTTTGCGATTTTTCGTTTTTACAATTTTATTTTTGTTTTTAGACGATTTTTTTAGTTTTGGTGATTTTTTCCTTTTGGCATATTTTTTTGTTTTAACATTTTTTCGCTTTTTGGCGATATATTTAGTTTTAGCGATTTATTGTTAATTGAGCTTACTATAATTAGTACAGTGTTGTTGCCACTGTCAGTGGTGGTGTAGGTAATGGACTCTGACGAGTAGACTTGGGGGTCACGAAACAGCTGTCAGTTCAACCCTCCGTACTTGCAAGTTTTTCTTTGAATGTTCAATATTCACATGCTTTAGAATTTCTTTCTTAAATAAAAAATAGTTTGATCGAAAGATTAAATTAAAAATGAACTTAAGCCAAACTAATTAAATAACTTTGGATAAAAACCATACAGTTCGACTAAAAATTCATAACTCAATTAGCGATTTATTTTAGTTTTGGGGCTTTTTGTCAGTTCTGGCGATTTTTTTGCTTTTTGGTGATATTTTTAGTTTTAGCAATTTTTTTTGTTTTGACACTTTTTTCGTTTTGGCAATTTTTTCGGTTTTTGCGCTTTTTTTCGTTATGGTGATTTTTTCCATTTTTGGAAATTTTTTTCCTTTTTGAGGATATTTTTAGTTTAAGCGATTTTTTAGGTTTTAGTGTTGTTTTTCGTTTTGACGACTTTTTTGTCGTTTTTTGGCATTTGTTTTAGTTTTTTGTCGATCTTTTTAGTTTTGGTGATATTTTGCGTTTTAGCGATTTTTTTTAATTTTGGTGCCTTTTTTCTTTAAGCGCTTTTTTCATTTTTCGTTTTGACAATTTTTAATTTTGGAATTTTTTAGTCTTAGCGTTTTTTAAAATTGAAAATTTTACCTCTCACGGTTTCTAGATAAAGCAAATTGTCTAAATTATATTAACTGATATAACACCCTTTAATTTTTATTGTTTTAAATATCGGTGTTAATTGGTGAAGTCTATTCTCCAGACTACACCAATTAACACTAACTTTGAAAATTTAAAGTGTCTATATATAAGTGTCTGTATATTACGTTAGTACTTGAACATGTTTCGTTGCTCGCTTTAGAACACCCTTTAATTTTGAACTGTCACATATTTGTTGTTGTAGCGGCCAAAGTTTTACATATTGTGCTAAAATTTCAGGTCCGCAGCTCTTACGGTTCTCGACGGACAGCGTAGCAAAAATAATAGGGTACCTTTACACTTTTGGTGTACGGAACCCTAAAAAGAACAAGCTTTGCTACAACTGAATGAAGTTATTGCTTATTTTTTAGACGTTGGTGAGTATTTTTGTTTTCATTCGGTTGTATACATATAAGAAACCGATTAATGTTCGGCAAACTGGTGCCGGTATGAGCGACTATTTTATAGATGGTATCTCATCAGTGAGTTGAAGATTAATTCAGGGCTCCGTTCTTTCTCCATCCTAATTTTTTTAGATGATCTTCTATATCAAACTTCCAATCCTATCAACTCTTTTGCAAATGACGGCAGCATCTGCCATTCATATTCATTCAGTAAAAGGTAAGGCTGTCGGAGATTGGGGCCATTAGGTAAAACATAATTGATTCCCTTAATCATGATCTCATAATAATCTCTGACTCAGCCTTGTGTGCTTTATAACTCCTATATCCGAACAAAAATGGAGTTCAACTCTCATGTGTGGGCCAGTGCTTTAAAGTCTATTTTGATGTTTTTCGACCGCGTGCAAGACAGAGCGAGAAGTTCATCTTTGAAAGTAGAGTAGCCAACTTTATTGACTCAATGGAAAATTGTCGCTATATGGAGCGACAATTTTTTCAGAATTTTTACCCTACGATTTTAATTAAAATTTACATATATATTCTACTCTTACATACACTTCGCATAGCTCATGAATTAGTCTGATACCTCTTATGGCTCTTATTTTATAGCTTGGTCATCACGGCATATTCAAGATTGCATAACTTTAGATCGCTTCATAAGATATTAATAATATTAGTGTCAGTCGAAATGTTTCCTGCTACAAGTGTCTCTAAAGTGTCATATTAGACATTATCCTTAAATTTTATTTACTTTTTACCAAAATTTACTGTGTTTTCTTTATGATAAGTCGATAATTTCCATGAAAAATGTGTGTTAAATTGTTTCGAAAATAAAAGGATCTTAAACTACTGTGCAACATTTTATGCTTGAATTTTTTAAGAAAAAAATTCTCTTAAAGTATAATATATTATTGTTTGCAAGTATTTATTCTGCTACTTACGCACACATTCAACTAAAATGATTTGTTAATGAAACAACGTCCGTCAGACAGACTACGAAAAGAAAAATGGAAATGTGATTTTTTAATGTAAATTATTCGATTCTTCATGCAAACAATTTATTACATATATGTAATAAACCAACTATTTTCATAAATGTACGTTTATATTAAATACAATTAGAGTCCTGTAGAGATTAAACGAGCCTAAGTGCCTGTTTTTGAAAATAACAAACAAAATTGTTTGGCAATTTTATATATTGAAAACATAAATAAATTTTCATTTTTTATGATTGTTTTCAATATGAATTCAACGATTCCTAAATATTTTTGCAGAAAAAAAAAATTCTAAGTTAAATTTCTTTCATTAGCGATAAACCAATTAATCGATTAATCGTTTGAAAGACTTCACTTAAAAGTAAACTTAATAAAATGTGGGATAAAAGGAATGAGCTACAAGTATGTTTATGATTTTTATTGGTTGTTACAAGTAAAAATTTTTTTTTTAAGATAAACTAAAAGAAAATGCCAACTAAGTTGACGTAGAGCAAGTACGGGGGTACATGATGAATTATTATGCATTTGAAAAGTAACATCTGAATCCTATTGTTTAATGTGCATTAAATATGTAATCGTTTGATACACAACATTTTTTGTTTTCTAGATTTTTAAGTATAATAGTAGTATGTAAATTTATTACCCTGCAGTAGGGATGGGCAAGTGAAAAAATATATTGATATATATCGATATATTTTTAAATATCGAGCGGCATCGACATATATCGTATAAAAAATATAGATATTTCGATATATATCGATAAATTTTCAACCATGATATTCATACATAGTCCCAAAATTTTTTCAAATAAAACACGAAAAATACTTTGCTTATAAATAATTCAGCTGCAAAGAGATAATGTCCAACATCTTTACTGTTTCAACAACATCTCATGGAACGTACACAGAAAAAAATTTGTAAATACAATTAATATTTTTTTGTTATATCAATTAAATAATTAATTGATTTTGAACTTAGAATTGTAAATACAATTACGAAATTTTAAGTTAAAGGATAATCAGAACAAATTTTTTAACAATATTTTTATTGATTTCAAATTTATTTTAATTGCAATATATCGATACATCGATATTTATTTAAAAAAATATCGACAGTACAAAATTCGATATTTTTAGCTTTGGTTCTGTTTTTTGTGCAGTTTTTAAAACAATTTCGACTCAATCTTCATCAAATAGAATATTACTAACATAATCTTTTGTTTTATTTATAAAATTTTGTGTATTCAAAAAATTATCTTTCTTTGAGTATAATTTTGTTGATGTGCACAGAAAAAATATCATCAAACTGCAACTAACAATTTCAATTGTTAATATGTAATTTAAATTCAAATATATATTTTGTTAATATAACAAATTCAGTTGTTGATACGACAAACACAGAAATTTTTTCAACAAACTGAATTAAACAAAATTTGTGGTTTTGTATTGAGAAAAAAAAATTAACAATCACCAATGTTGATATAACAAATGAATGCACACACGTAGATGAAACAAATCACGTTTTGTGTGTATTCATTATTTGCGTATCTAATAACGAACTGCTCTGTAGCCAGGCGCGGTTACAAGGGGGGGGGAAAGATTGGGGATATTCCCCCCGCCAAAACGAGTAAATTTCTATAGAGTTTCTAAAAGAAGTTTGGAAAAATAGTATGTTTTACTTAGAAGTTCCCCCTGTCTGTAGCTGAGAGGTAAGAACGTTAGTCTATTAGTCCAGAGGTCGCCAAAAAGATTTAGTGTTTTTCGCAGACAACCAGAAAGTCGCTTCGAGTATTGTAATTGTATAAAAAAATATTATTAATATAACAATTATGATAGTTAAAATTTGTTCGGAAAATCAACAATTCACTTTGTTGATATAGCAATAATAAATTTGAACATATATATCGATATATTTTTAAGAAAATATCGATATATCGATATTTACCGCCCATCCCTAACCTGCAGCTAAATTTATAACTATAGTTACGTTTTGTGACGATCATATTACTAGTTGTAATGAGGCTAGTAACGATACTAGTCAAGAAGGAAGTTTTGGGACAGTCAAATCACTAGTTGTAATGATACTAGTAATTTAAATAATTTTTTAAAATTGACATATTTTCAGGAGTAAGTACATAAAAAAAGCATAAGTAGAAAATGGCTCAGTGGATATAGCACTGTTCATACTCCGGTTTAGCCAAATTTGTTTAAATATTTAGAAAACTATAAATAAAGCAAGTAGTAAGCGCACTAGTTAGTCTACAATAACTAGTATTTCAACTACAATATAACTATATACAAATGAACTAGTTGGGCTACTATGACAACCTAATGTTAAAATCGATAGTTCGATATATGAAAAATGAACGGATGGGCAAATAGTCTGAATTAAAAAGCAACTAGTATATTTCTAATCACATAGTAGCCATTTTGTCTGCAGGGATATGTCAACTATGTACAAGTGTTTTTACAGTCAATGAAAATTAAAGCTGTGTGTAAGTTGGTATTTAAAACTTTATAAATTGGTCATAATTTGGGTAATTTTTGGAATTATTAGCTCCTTAATGATTAACGCAGCTGTATATTGACAAATACCACTGTGCTATGTTGTAAATTTTGAATGATTTCTGACGTTGAAGTTGAGTTTGGAACTTTTGTTGTCTTTGAAGACCTATAGCGGAATTTTATCAAAAATATTTTTGTAGAATATTTCAGTCCGCTACATATCCCTTGTAGAGTAGTTCTTTCCCCTTTTTTAGGAAAAGGGCAAAAAGACCCATACAGCAAAGAGTTAAAAGGTTAAAATGTTCCATAAAAATGCATCTGTATGGTGTTTTACAAGAAAAAGCTCAACACTTCATTCAGCCCCTCCTAAAATAATGTATCCCAGATGTAAACTTTCAAAGGTCCGCTCAGTGGTTACAATTGGCAAAAAGGTGTAATAGCACTTTGTCTTTGAAATTTCCGATCCGATTACGAAACGATGTATGTATAAATCATATAGGAGGACATAAGATTTAGGAATGTTGAAATTTGGAGCAACCTTTTGAAACACAGGTTGATCTGCAGCTTCTCAAAATTTACTAACTCGGGCACGAAAACCATTGTCGACCTTATAACTTTTACAAATATTATCCAATTTTAATAAACAAAATTAAAAACAAATTTAATATTTTTTATTATTGTTCTCAATATAAATATGAGAACGAACTCGACTTGTCGACATCGTGAGCCAGGCAGTTAAACTTGGTGTAAAGTTTCTACACAGAAAAAACTAAATTTCATTTTGTGTAAAGGAATTCAATGAAATAGTAAATATTTTATCTAGGAACGGACCTACAGATTTCTAAATGTAGACAAAAATATATCAATAATTTCATTGAAAAAACGTGTTTTTTCAGTGAACAAATTGTTTGAATCTATAAAACAATTTGTCAAAAAATATTTACTAATTGTAAACAAAACAGTTTACTAAATCAAACAAAGAGATTTACTGTATTTTCTGAAAAATATCAAACAATATTTTTGTCTGAAGTTATAAAACAATTAGTCTAAACATACTAACAAATATTAAACAAAATAGTTTACTTAATCAAACAAAAATATTTACTGAATTTTTTGTAATATATAAATCTAAATTTTTGTCTGGGTCATCATCATCATCATCATCCATTAAGCATTTATGAAATTTCACTTTGTTAAATATGTTCAAGTCTGAATGTTTATCTAAAGACTCTAAAAAAATGAATGAGAATTAATGCAACGACATTAACGAATTGATTCGCTCAAAAATCTTCAGTACTCCTTTTGCTATCATTATTGTTGTTGTTACTTGTCATCGGGGTTGCTTTTTTACGACACAGTTTTTCTTATTGTTTTTGGTGTTTGCGTCCTACATTAAAGCCAAACAAACAATTTATTGATTATGTAAAGAACATTTAGTGAAAATGAAATTTGATTTTAGACAAACTTTTGTTTGAAAAATTTTTGATGATAATTTTTTCTGTGTAAGCAGATAAAGAAAATACAATTTATTTCAATAAGATATCTTTAATATTTTCAAAGACTTTTGGGCTTGAATTTTAACATTTTGGTTTTTAGCCTCGACTTTTTACTGAATCTCGCCAATATCTCTGGTAATAGCATAGCCAAAATTAAAAAAAAAATATTTGATGAGAAACTTTTTTTTAGTTATCGCAATTCATGTAGACGTGAAAAGGAATCAAAATCAAGACTTTGAAATGAGAATAAAAATTGGCCAAATTTTGAAATGTTTTCAAAAATTTCTTAATACTAAAATTTTTTATTTTCAATATTTCAAAACAATAGACTTCAAAAACGACTGCAGTTGTAATTTTGAAGTCGATTGAAGCATGTACGCTATATCCAGCATTGGACGAAAATGGTGAATTTTTCTACGAAATTCTGAATTGACCGCTCAAGGAAAAAAACGCCCATCGAGTTTTTAAATTTCTCTACAAATTAATTAGGTATATTTAATATAATTAATCTGGTTCTTAATTGCTACCAGCCTGATTTAAAATGTGGCCATGAGAGCAGATTTTGTAAGAATAGTCAAGTTTTCAAAAGCATTTATTTACCTGCATGAAAAATATGCTAAGCTTCATTTTTTAATTTTTATTTCTTTACTATTTTTTAAAAAGCATAGCTGTCCGCTTATGTTTAACAAATTTTAATTATATAATAAACGGTAATTTCTTATGAAAAATTTTCACATATTTCCACTCACTTAAAAGGGCCAAAACTCAAAAAATTATTTAAGTTGTTTAAATTGAAGCATTACCATGAGTTTACAAATTCAGGTAACCTGTTCGATTGGAGCGATGTAAAGTTATTTCTTTTGTTATTTGGGGTGCTGAAATTGGTTTAGGTTTTCGATATATGACACCGTTATGTTAAGAAGGAAGCAGTTGTAGGACTTATAATAACATAACTGAAGAACGGCTCGTCCTATTCAGTTAAAGAAGAAAAAATCGGCAACTCAAGAACAATATTATCTTTAAGCCTTTAAGCCGTTTTTTAGTTTGTTCAGTAGTCTCAAAGATACTGTTAAAAAAATTATAAAAACTTTTGTTGTTAAAAAAGGCATAAGAAATAAGAAAAAAAAACAAAAATTGCAATCCTTTTCTATTAGTAAGTACGTTCCAAGCAAAGCGAGTCATATTTGATTAAAATCTTTTTACGAATTTAGATTTTAATCACAACTAAGTGAGGGAACTTAATTAATAAAAATGTAAATTATTTCGTGCATTGCACAGTGGGACAGATTCAGAATATTGGGAGCATAAATCAGGCATTTCTAAAGCGATAGTTCTATCAGAATAAAAATTCACTTGGACATAGCAGAGGAGTATTTCTATTTGTGTTTCAAATATCAGCTCTCTTGCTTGCTTAGAAGCCGAGCTATGAATTCTCAAAGTAGTGCACTTCGGCCATGTAAAATTGTTTACTGCTTGCCATTTTTTTTGTTTCTCATCCAATTTCAAAACTTTATTTCCGTATTATAGCCCTTAATAAGATCTAAAAGATATATTTTTGGTTGTATATTGATCTCTTGTGGGGGTCATTTACATATTACGTAACGCTATTTTCAGAGTTTTTATAAAACCCCCCCACGTAACGGTTTTTAGAAAATTTTCAGTATAATTTATCTAAACCGGAACAAATCTTTAACCCCGCGTAATATGTAAATAGCCCCTAGTTAGTGAGTTATACTCATTTGAAAACTAAAATTTCTCAATTTTTCAAAACTTTGGTCTATTATTTTCCAGATATCGGATCCAAATATCCTCCGATTTATAAAATTTTTTCTTCCTTAGTTAAAGAAGAAAATTTCGAATATACATAAGCACTTATTATGGAAGTGTAGCGGCTTCCGAAAGTAGCGCTGCTGTGTTCTGCTGTGTATGTTGAAAAATTAAGTTCATATTAATTTTTCCCTTGTTCCATGGAATATTAATCATGCCCTATTCTTTCTGAATATAACGTTACGAGCCTTCACACTTGGCAAATATTTTCCGAAAAAGACGTGGCCAACAAACAAGTTATTATTGTGTTTCGTTTAATTCCAATATTTTTTTCTTTTTGCAGCTTAATTAACTTTATTTTGTGATATAGAAACAAGGTTAAATCACACTAGCCCTAAGCAAAATTAGTGGTTACGTTTTTTTTTGGTCAAATATTTGCCAAGTGGAAACGTACGTACCTTTAGCCTAACAATAGAACCCCACTATGGTTTCCCCCTTAAAAAATTAATAAGCAATTCGGATAGGCATTAGGTACTAAGCTTCAAAAAAAATATTAACAAAATTCCATCACGTCAGAATTTTTTATGCGCCTACCTAATATTTTCACGAGGTATACCAATATAATTCACCATAACTCTAAGGCAGTATGTCCGACGTCGGCCAATAAAACACCATCGGGTAACTAACAAAATTTGCTTCAAATCATCTTAATATACTGCCTTCGAGCTATGTTGAATTTTTGAAGGAGGAAAATGTTGTGCCTTTCGTGGTGTTGTGTAGTCAATTTGGATAAATTATTTTTATTTTAAGCCTAGTACGCAGATCTACATGAATTTCAGGCTGCCATAAGAAATATGTGTAAAAAAACAATCTGAAATTCAGGCCTGAAAAGTTTTCAGGCAAGTTTTTGTTTGGTACACAGAAAAAAATTTAAAGGTTAGGTTAGGTTGTACAGGTTGCCAGTTTAAAGATTTAAAAACCAACCCACTTGGGTCCTTATAGGTCCCGTTGTAATACCTGAAGCGGGAACATGAAGATAAGTAGAACCCCTCTTTTACGTTTCCCTATTCGGATTAGGGTTGAACTAACCCGACGATCGAATGAAAGAATTTATCCGTCTAATGTCGCAGTTTGATAGGGCTGCTAGATCCTGAAGCAGCGGGCTGCCCAGTGAAACCACCCTTTGCTCAGAAAGAGCGGAGCATAGACAGAGGAGATGCTCTACATTTTCTTCCTCCTCCTCATTACGACAACTTCTGCAAAAATCATTATACGGTAGATTCAAAGTCCTACCATGCGCCCCAATAAAACAGTGTCCTGTAATTACCGCCACAAGTGTGCGTATTTGCCCCCGAGGGGTAGGATTGCAGATATAATACAATCGTATTGGGGCCATATTAACCTCGAAGTCGAGCAGGTGACCTGCTGAATATGAGATTTGCAGCAGTTTGCTGCTGAATATGAGATTTGCAGCAGTTTCGCGGTACACCAACCATTTGATCCGTGTCTCGAGTGTGCATTCGAGCCCCGGATTTGGCTAGTTCGTCCGCAGCAATATTTCCGGACACATTGCTGTGCCCTGGGACCCAGAGTATCTTTAGGTTTGAATGTCTCGCTATCTCGCTTAGGGACATCCGGCATTCATACACCAAAATGGATGTCGTGTAAACACCCGATAGAGACTTGATCGCAGCTTTGCCGTCCGTACAAATTTTGATATCCTCGTTGTATATCCTATAGTACCTCATCCAGTTAGCTGCTCTTTCTATGGCTGATATTTCGGCCTGTAGCACGCTACATTTATCCTGTAGCTTAAACTTTATTCTCTGTTGATAACGGAAAATAAAGACGCCGCCACCCACTACCAAGTCCGATTTAGATCCGTTCGTGTAAATCTCCAGCACATCCCCCTGACAAGGGGAGGACGTGCCCGAGAGCATCACGGCAAATCTTAAAAAAAATAGAAGAATTAAGTTCAATAAAATAATGCTGTTGAAAATAAGACTAATTTCAATAACATTTGTCATTAACTTAATACAATATTTATCAACAGTGCGAATTTTAAAATCACGCCAAAAATTATTTGATAAACAAGTTATTGAAAAATTGCAAATATTTAATAAACATAGCCGTTAAATCAAATATATATGTACTTAATTCTACATATACATTGACATGCTTTGCTGGGATAAGTACTTTAAAACAAGTTTTATCGCATTAAAATTAACTGGGATATGGCTCAGCTATAGAGTGCATGCTTCACGCCCGAAGAGCCAGGGTTCGTATCCCAGCCATATGAACATTTTTTTAATTTCGTGATCAAAATCAAATTTGTCTACAAACTATTATTCTGTGTAGAAATAAATACAAAGTTTCAAACCTGAGATTCAGACGCGGGCTTTCCCGTAAGATTTTATATACAGTTTTTAAACTTACATTCACGTGACATATGCACATACATATGTAAGTGATATACAATATATACCCTGTGGTGAATGTATAAAAATGAATGTATGAAAGAGCCCCAAAAAAATCTAGCACTTAAAGCACTTCACTGTTACTCATACTATTAGTAGAAAAATAATACGTATTAAGGATTTGAAAATCACATTCCAATCGGAATATTTTTAGCTTCGTACTTACCTGAATGTATGTGTGCTAAAATATAATTATAATTTTTATGTATTATTGATTTACTGAAAGGTTTTTCTTGCTAAAAATCGGAAAACAAATGCATAAGTGTAGAGCGTTTTTATCTCTTTGATATACAACATATTTTCAGATGTCAAACAATTCTTTACTTATATTAATCTGCGTTGGAGATACATAATTTCAGTTATGCGTTAAATAATCGCATGCATATTTTCGTAATTTGAATAAATAATTACCTTTAACAAAATATGTGCCAACTCTTCAGATAACAAAATCAACCAATTATATGTTATCTAAACTAGCTAACATGATACAAAGTGAACTGAGGTGGGCTTGTCACTAGCTATTGATCTTATTTTGGCTTTGCATTAATATCAATGTAATTCTAGTAAAATGTTTGTCAATGGCAAAATATATTACATTTAAGTGATAAGATTAGTCACAGTCATTAAAATTATATTTCAATTTTATAGATATTATTTCAGTTATCTGTCAAATGCCATAATAATAAATTAATGAGCATTTTTTTTACAGCTGAAGCAAAATAAATATTTCGATTAACCAAATAGATACAACATTATTTATTCTACTTTAATACTTTCTAATTTATGAATAATTGAGACTCTATTTGTGGTCACACAGTGTCAGGGCCGTCTTTGGGTATGCCCGGGGACCACGCGCTTAGAATAATTCAGGACCCCGCAAAAAAGTAAACAAAAATAATGACAAGAGACAAATTTTTTGTTCGTTTTCAATTGTTTTTCACACCTTCCGTCCCAATATATCAATTAACTCATTGCAACTACATATTTACAAATAAACATGATGCATTTCCTTTTCCACGATTTCCGCAATTTTTTAAATGATCCGCAAGAAAAGATTAAGATTAAGAAATCTTGTAATCCTTACATTTAAAGTGAAAAGGTAGAAACAGCGAACCGTACCGTACTGTTTCTGTAAGAAAACGTGGCAATTTGTCCAATTTGTTTCAATTTCATTCCCCCAAAAATGGTGCCCTCTATCAGAATCAGTAGTTATAAAATTTAAGATCATAAAAAGCAACTGTTTTAAGTCCCAAAAAAGCCTATAAGTCTGCAAAAGTTTTGTTTTTGAATTCTATGATTATTGGTACTTAGACAATATGAACAAAAGAAGAAAACTACGTTTACAGATTTACAAAAAGTTAACCCAACAAAAAGTTATACAGACTTTTGTCCCACCTAAAAATTTTACAAAAAGAACTTACCAAGTTTGCTGACTAAACCAACCATATTCAGTTAAATTAGTAATTTTTTTGGGAATTGCTAAAATTTACGTGTTTTAAACTATTTCTAAAATTTAATATATTACAATTAATATTCTACTAAAAATAAGTATAATATTAATTTTAATAATTAATTAATTTAATATATTTAAAAAACATAGATAAATAGTTAAATTTTTATTCATACAGTTTTTATTTTTCGGTTTACTTCAAGACCTTCTTTCTAACAAGGTAAAAAACATGCTTAGCATTTTTATTTAATTTTAAAAATAAACTTTTTTAATACATGTAAATTAAGTCATTAAACCAAAAAAAGAAAGCCAAAAATTTATATTGTACATACTTACATATGAATGAGAAAAAAAGTTTAGGTTTTGAGTACAGCACGTAATTAATTCACAAATGATTAGTTAAGAGAACATACAAATAAAATTACATACTCACAAATATAAATCTAATAAAATGCATAGATTATCAAAAATTATAATTATCCACGTGTCGTATGCTAAATATTTACATACATCAGGCAAAATGAGCGTTAAGCATACGCTACCACTAAGACCGGAACATAACTTTAACTGCGCATATGCTTAAAAGTACGAAAGTGTTGAACATTCGTTTATCATCGTTTCTTACAGTATTTAACTTCGTTTTATCAAAATAATCGGCTTCGTTGTTCGACAACAAAAACGGTAGCAGCAACAACAAGCCTTTACTTCCGTTTCGCGTTATGTTGAAAATTTGAATTTGTAACGGCTCTTCTCATTTCGTTTATGAGTGCTTTTAGCTGCATATGTGTTTGTGTAAGGTGAGCTACGGTTAGAAATTCACCTTATTCTTGTATTTTGTCAGTAGTTGTGTGAGGGTCTTTCCTGATATGTGTGTAAATGCTATATGGTTTTAACTAACAACATGTGGTTGGTTGAATAAAAAATAATAACAAAAAGAAAACAACAATGTTCATATTACTCCTCAAGTGTGGCATATAAATCCGTCATCTTGTGGCTATATGGTTTCACTGTTGCTTCAGATTTAAGGCGTTGCAGTTCAACTTGTCTGAATTGTTTTCGTCTTAGCACAAAGTAAAATATTGTGAATACTGTAAGATTTAATTAAATTTTTAATATTAATTTCAATTAAAGCAACACTTTTAATTGGTGTTTCTATATAGATTTCTTGCTAAAAAAAACTAATTGTTCTAACGAACTTTGTGAACTGTCTGAAAAAAGTATAAATAAGAAGCTTTGTTTCAAAAGTGTAAAAATATAAATTTCAAAATTGAATTTTAACGAACTTTTTATTAAATTTCCCAAACAGATAGTGCTAAAGTGAAAACTGTATATTAAAAAGGTGAGTGATTAAAAATGAAGGGAAAAGTTGGCAGAATTTTTTATTTCGAAAATGTTATGAAAAATTCATGTTGGCATTTAGATTTTATTGTAACTTTAGTTTTTATAATTTGTGTTTTTTAAAGAAGCAAATACAATAACATGGGAAAAGTGCTGCGTGAAGCTGTGTAAAGACACCGGAGGGATCTTTCTAGTTGGTTTCAAAATACTAGAAAAGTTCAGTTTTTACAAAACTTTTATGTTTGCTTTCCTGCTAATCGAGGGATTTTTTAAACTATCTTTAGCTACATAATTCTTAAAGAATATCTTTGTCGATCAATATATCGAGCCATAACCACAAGGAAAGCTTAACCGACATGCTTTCTGAACTTGTTTTTTTTTTTAGAAAATCGATTATTTGCAATAATTTGGACTATCGATCTAAGTTTCAAAGTCATGTCAAGTACCGTTACCAAAATACAGCAAAATAATTTTTGGCTTAAGTGCATTTTGCCTTTAAATTTTTACATGTTGAAATTCCTTTTGCAACTAAAATTCTATTTTCAAAGTAAAGCTACAAAAACTGCCAGGCTATTAATGAAAGAGTTAAAGAACAGTTTACTATGAATAATAATTACTTCTTTAAAAAAAATTATTATATTAAATAATTGTTTATGACACACTGGTTCCAATTAAAAAAAAGTAATGCTTATCTTTGAAACTTGATATCCGATTACAAAACGATGGAAGACCTGAGCTCTAAGAATATTGATATTTTGACCACCCAAGGTGAGCTACAGGGTGTCAAAGTTGACTACCACGGGCATGGCAAACCTTGTTGGCCTCATAATTTCAACAAATATTATCCGATTTTAATGAATTTAAACTTGTTGTAAAGCTTATATATAAAGATAACGCACTTTATTTTATTACGATATCTTTATTATTTTCAAAGATATTTGGATTTGAATTTTAAAATTTCGGTAATAGCTTATCCAAAATTACCAAAAAAAATAAATTTAATGATTTTGAACACAATCCTTGATAACATGCAGAAAAAATTTTTTTTAGTTATCTTAATTCATGTAGTCGTGAATAGGAATATAAATGAACACTTTGAAATAAGAGTGAAAATGGCATAATTTTGACAAAAAATAGACGGTTTTCTCAAAATATTTTCAAAACTAAATTTTTTTTATATTTTCAATATATCAAAAGAACATATTTCAAAAATTACTTCAGCCGAAAATTTAAATCGAATGCACGCTACATCCAGCGTTGGACGCAATGGTGAATTTTTCTACGAAACTCTAAATTAAGCGCTTAAGAAAAAAATAGCGTCCATCGAGTTTTTAAAATTTCTCTACAAATTATATTATATTATATATATATATATATATATATATATATATATATATATATATATATATATATATATATATATATATATATATATATATATATATATATATATATATATATATATATATATATATATATATATATATATATATATATATATATATATATATATATATATATATATATATATATATATATATATATATATATATATATATATATATATATATATATATATATATATATATATATATATATATATATATATATATATATATATATATATATATATATATATATATATATATATATATATATATATATATATATATATATATATATATATATATCTATATATATATATATATATATACATATCTAATATCATCAATCTGGTATTTAATTGTTACGCTCAAAATTGTGGTCAGGAGAGCGAATTTCTAAAAATAGTAAACTTTTCAGAAGCATTTTATTTACCTGCATGAAAACTGTACTAAACTTAATTTTTGAATTTTATTTCTTTACTATTTATTAAAAAACATAGCAATCTTCTTACTTCTTATGTTTAAAAATTTTTTAACGGATATTTAACGGGCATTTTTAAGAATTTTTAATTAAAAAAAATAAAATTGCTTATGTAATAGTTTATCATATTTTCTGAACCTGGTAAAATAGTGATAAATAATTTTTATTTTTAGATGCAATGAGTTATCTGCTTTGATGCTGCGTTTAAATTTTTTTATATTCAATAATTTTTTTATTTTTAATCCGCTATATTTGTTTTTTCCCTTTGTGCGACGATATGTACATTAGGGCGGAGTAAAAATGGCATAAAACTTATTTTTTTTATTTATTTGAATCTCCTGTATTGTTAATCGATGACCCTATAGAAAAGCTTAGTTCACGCCGAATATCCAAATTTTTCTTTGAATGTTCAATATATGCCTTAGAATTTCTTTCTTAAATAAAAAAATAATTTTATCGAAAGATTAAATTAAAAACGAACGTAAGCCAAACTAATTAAATAACTTTGAAAAAAAACCACACAGTTCGATTTAAATTCATAGCTCAATTGTCAGAAATAGTTAACTTAATCAAACAAAAATATTTACTGGATTTTTTGTAATATAACAAACACAATTTTAGTCTGGGTCAACATCATCATCCATTAAGCATTTATGAAATTTCACTTTGTTAAAACTGTACAAGTCTGAATGTTTATCTAAAGACTCTAAAAAACGAATGAGAAGTAATGCAACGACATTAACGAATTGATTCACGCAAAAGTCTTCAGTAAACATACTTAGTACAATCGCATTCCTTTTGCTTTCATTGTGGTTGTTGTTATTTGTATGTTTGTCGTCAGCGGTGTTGTTTTTTTACGATACAATTTTTCTTGTTGTTTTTGGTGTTTGCGTCTTAATTAAAAGTCAAACAAAAAATTAATCGATTCAGTAAGGAACTTTTACTGACAATTATATTTATTTTCAGACAAACTTTTGTTTGAAAATTTTTGGTGATAATCTTTTCTGTGTACATTAAAATCCGTTTGATAAATGTGAATTTTCTTAGCAATTAAGTGAATACAACCGACACTTAAAAAGTATTTTCGTTCTAAATTTTTTTCAATCCAAAAAAAAAATTAAAATATTGAAACTTATTGTTGTGCCTAGTGGAAATATTAGTCATACCAACAAAAAAAAATGTACGTAATTTAGCATATTAAATTCTTAAAGTACATTTTCTTTGCAGATCAGTGTAGTTATAAATAACTACCCTAGAGATAAGAAAACCTAGCTCAAGACAGGTCATGTTACTTGTTCCCAAAGACTAGCAACCGGTTCGAGTTTCGGAACTTTATAAGAAAGGGACCGGTAACTTTTACATAGCGTTGTCATTGGAGGATGTCAATTGACGTAATTAAGATAGCCAGTGATAGGCTCTAGATCCAAACTTAAGGTAGTTGTCCTGTTAGTTTCCTTAATACTAATTAAGTCTACTGTACTTTAAACATATATTTTTGATTTGGAAAAGTCTGCTTGAACAGTAAGGATATTTTGCTAACATTTTTGTTCTAGTTTTGTGATATGTTCTCTTTTCATCGGCCACGAGTCTGGCATATTTTGTATCATTCCTATTTTCACCAGTCATAAGACAAGTACGTTCAAGGCCATTTGTGCAACATTTGCCGTAGAGTACTTAAAGGATTCCATACTCTGTAGTTGCAACTTGCTGACTGGTGTCATTATTACACATCAATCTCTGGTGATGCAGCCAACGAAACTGTTTAAGATTGTTGTTGTTTTAATTTGTTGTATATGGATTACAACCGTTAACATAAATAAAATAATTTAATTAACGCTGAATTTTAATACGCGGCAACTTAATTGATTAAAATATGATTAACACCAATGCGATGAATAATTGTGGGGATAACAAGACAAAAAAAAAGAGAAAGTTGGAAATAAAATATTTCATGATGACATGGAAAACGGAAATACATAAATATTTTAATAGTAAGAATTTAGTGATATCAATTGTTTGTATCAATATTGAGCTCCGCTACACTTATCGCAGTAAAAATAAAAACTAACTTTGACTAAGAAAACTAAGATTGAGGACAAGAAAAGATCATGTAATAAAAATAGCTAAGACAAAGACGAAATGTTGAAAAATGCTTAAGCATCCAACAAGAGCTTAGCTAAGTTTGGAAAAATCTCCAAACTTGTAAAAAGTTTCAACAAATTGCTTTAAGACTTAACTCTATATTTTTGAAAAAACAAACACAGTCCGCGAAGCTATTTTCTTATCTGCATAAAATACCAAGGGTCTTTGGCCGGAATCGAACCGGCGACCAATGCAGCAGGCTATCATATCAACCTATTAGCCACAGCGACACACAACTTGCCTTTCTTTTAATGACAAACCTATGTAAAAATCATTCGAAATAATTCGAATTTACAATACTTCCGGAACACAGGATCTTATTAACTTTTTAAGCTCCGTCTTTCTCCACTTCGTTATTTTATCTTTTCGAATATATTTAATTTGCATTACCTTCTTTCTTGTGAATTTGATTAAATGAAGAGTGTTTGTGCACATCAACTGCTGGACACAAGCCTACCCAGCAAATAATTAATGAACGCATGCAAAATGAAATAGTGTTTTCATGATTTCTTGAGAACTTGTTTCTTTGAATGCATTCTTAGTTCCATGGTAATTCTTAATAAAGTCGTACTTTTTGAATTCATGAAAAATGCGACATTGCTACACAGAAAAAATAAGTTTCGTTTTTGATAGTAAAAACCCGATGTTCATTTTTTTTTCAAATTTCCTGCGATAAAAAATTCCGCTATATTGATAGCAAATTATTTCAAAAGAAAAAAAAATATAAGTTAAAAAATATGTTGACATAGCTGGGATACGAACCCGGGCTTCCCGGACGTTAGGCATGCTCTCTACAGCCGAGCCATATCCTATTTATTTTTTGGTGAAATATGAAAAGAAAAGAAATAACCAGCATGGAAAAGAAATTCATACAACGAAATATTGTATTAAGCTAATAACAAATGTTATTGAAATTCATATTTTTTTTAATAACATGGTTTTATTGAACATAATTCTTGTCTATTTTTTCTGTGTAGATCATTTATAAAATATTGGATTAATTATTCAGCAAAAAAGGAGATGCAATAAAAAATAAATTTTGAAAATCAAAAAACCCGACTGCATAAAAGAACTAACGAACCATTATTGCGAAGATTTGAAGATTCGATTTTTAATGCTTCCCGCCTGTAAAAGTCGCTATGTTCTGCACACTGCAGCGTCCATTGACTTGTCTTTTTTTTTTGTTAATTTTTTATGCATTCGTATTTTTTGTTTATTTAAGTTTATTTTTTATTTCATTTCTTTTTAGTTTTCGTACACAGACATCTTGGCTTTAGATTTTTTGTTAAAAGTTCACTTTTTACACAATTGGATTTTTTGGTTGTTAAACAACTTTAAACCATTACAGATCCTAAATAGTCCTTCGAAATGAACAACGATCATTTTCAAATACCTGTTGAATAATATCCATTTTAATATAGTTCGCCGACTTTTTATTTTTTTCGTACTAACAAAATGGCGTCTGTTGGCCGCCATATTTAATTTTGACTACTGTCATATCTTTAGTGACACTCGAAGGATTAAGACACATCGATTGAGGTAAGAATCATCAAAATCAGCCCGTTTACGTTTACATTACACGTTTACATTTTTCGTAACTTTTGAAGGCCCAACATAGCATGTATAATTTTGATATATTTGGCCAAATTTTCGTAACTTTTGGTGCATGGCAAAGAATATTTTTGAAAAAGTACGTGATTCATTAATTAAGACAAGAACTGCCCGTTCGGTTTGAATAGCATAACAATCATACACTTGCATTCGTTTTTTGTTGTCACATTTCATATGAAAAATTAGTTAATTAGTTTGTTGAGGATTAAGCAATGTCTATATAGATTCATATCGATTATAAATTGTTTGCTGGGTTTTGTAAGTTTCTAAGCTTACTAAGCTTACTTTATTCTCTTGTGATTTTCCAAAAAATTATTTATAATTTCTCAAATGGTTTTTGAAAGTCTGTGCATAAGATAAGAGGTTTGAAGCTTTTCAAAAGTATTGTTGATGTCTTCTGATGATTTGGTAAAGCACCAATGAAATGCAATATGGAATAAAAATATTTATTCAATGAAAATTTCAAAGTGTAACCTTTGAAGAAAAGCGTAACTTTTTTGAAAGAAAGGCGTAACTTTTTTTATTCTGCCCGTGGCAACACTGATACATACAAACATACATAGGCTGATAAACATAATACCCATCTTTGCGTTGCGCAGTCGGGTAAAAAGGACATATTTTCCTTAAAACAAGTTTTAGCCCATTCATAAATAGCTGGAATATGGCTGAGCTGTAGAGAGTGTGTCTTAACGTACGAAGAGCTAGAGTTCGTATCTCAGCCGTTTAATTTTTTTTTATACCGCATGTGCGCAAAAGCGGGTTAAAATCACCGAGTTTTCATCGGTCATAAGCACTCATTGGAATAAGAAGCAGTTTATTTAAATGTGAAGGTATTATCTACAGTGACACGCTAATGTTAAAATCATGCGTTTTTCTCCCGAATTCGAACGCAAGAAGTATCATTAGAACACATGCTTTAACTCGTTTTTTCCATTTCTTTTTTTTTTGCTGGGTAGTAAATAGACCGTAAATCCCCCACCTCACATTCCAGGCACACAAGTGTATAGTCAAGTGCCAATTGACACTTTGAAAAAAAAAATATATATATTTGTATTTAAATTCTGAAAAGTCCTGAAAACAGCTTTGTGAAATGCCATTGAATGAACTAATGGGTATGGTTGAACTTCATATAATTTTTCTGCAAGAAATTAACGCAAGAAAACAAAAATTTTAAAACACATTTATTTTATGAATCTGTTTGTTAACGGCAGCGTTGGTGACAACATATTTAAAAGTTAAAAGCATCATATTTCACAATATAAATAAACTTTAATTTATTAAAAGCAACCAGCATTCTGGTGTTCATGATAGAATGACAATTTTTTTAAATTTTAATTAAAAATGTTTTACCCAAAAAGCAACTGCATTAACAAATGAAAACAATCAGAAAATAACTTAGATCTAGGCGGACGGTAGTGCGCCAGGCCAAGTTCCGGCCACACAGTGTGTATATTTACACGAAACCATTGGAGCAGTTCTTACTCCCCTCATAACTTTGCTCGCCTTACTCATAAAATAATGAAACTTGAAACAAAAGGTCTCCCTAATTTGGTACGCAGGTAGGTCCTGCACTTTTCATCTGGGTTGGGGGACTACGGCGATCCTTATTTGTATAGAACACTTCCACTATAGCTAGAAAGATGAGCAATTAGCGAAAAAATGTTTAAAACGGGCACATTTCATCTGGGTTGGGGGACTACGGCGACCCTTATTTGTATGGAACACTTCCACTATAGCTAGAAAGATGAAATTTTGTATACAGGTAGGTCTTGATGGCAAAGTAGTAACAAAAATGGGAAAACTGAAATTGTTCATCTAGGGCTTATTGTATGGGGCACTTATTGTATTAAATAAAAGCTTAGGAAAAAGAACTGAGATCCGCCCAAAAACATAAATGTGAAAATAAGGCCAAGTTTCTATCAACAAATTTCGGCCGTAAAAAGTACTGAGATCAAAATAAGGACCAAGTTCTTGATAGGTACAATACCATCTCATTTCTAGCTTGTTAGCTTGGCAAAATTTTTTTTGCCTTTCTAATATCGGAAGGAATTATGGGAAAAATGTTGCCAAGCTTACAGGTTGCCTAGAAATTAGATGGTATTCTACCTATCAAGAACTTGGTCCTTATTTTGATCTCAGTACTTTTTACGGCCGAAATTTTTGGATAGGAAATTGGCCTTATTTTCACATTTATGTTTTTGTGTGGATAAATAATACTTCCCAGTAAAAATTTTCATGTTTTTTAAAGCACTAAAGAAATAAAGCGCATCATAATTCGCCTTAAAATATGCGCTTGTTCAGAAGCTGATTTCATAGCGCTACAACAATGCAGGTTTAAAGCGAGAAAGTTAGCAAATGTTAGCAATGGGTAGTATGAATAAAAAAAGCTTCCTACACAAGCTATACAAAAAAGCTGATTTTTTAAGCGAGGAAGAATAGTAAGTTTATTTGACGGTCTTGGTGCCGTTCTGCAACAGTGTTTTTGCCGAGGTGTTGGTACGTTGGACTTCAAACCTGAAGGATCTTAGTTCAATACTAGTTGAAGTCAAAATAACAAACAGTGAGTAGAAATATTAAATTAATAAAAATAAAGTTACGAAATAATAAAAATTCAAAATGGCGTTAACGCCGCCAATCCACACCGAACCTTTTTTCCATATATTTTCAGTTTTAGTGCTGAAAATTTTGATGATTTTCAGCGCTTCAAATGCGCTTCACGACAAATAGATTTTAAGACTTTCATTTTAACCCCTCTACGGCTTCGCTGTATGGATATTTTGTTTACCCTTGCTTAGAAAGGGGCAAAAAAACTTCCATTCGACGGTGAGATAGCGAGCTAAAATATTTTACAAAAAAATTCCTCATAAAATTTCATTATTAGTCTTTTAGGGCAATGAATTTCTAAACCCAACTGGAACTCCAGAAATCAGTAAAAACTTAATATATGATAGAGGGTTAATTTCGTATTTATTCATAATTAGTTTTTAATGATTTCTGGCGTTCCAGTTGAGTTTAGAAATTTGTTCTCTTTAAAGACTTACAATAAAATTTTATGGGAAATTTTTTTGTAGGATATTTCTTCAGCCCGCTATCTCGCCGTCGAAGGGGAGTTGTTTGCCCCTTTTTAAGGAAGGATAAAAAATCCATACACCGAACCGCTAGAGTTTTAAAATGTTCGATGAAATGAGTTTTCGTGGAGTTTTACATAAAAGTGCTGAACAAACAAACCGAATACATTAAACGTAAGGTTTACACAGAAAAAACTAAAATACGATTTCAATTAAATTAATTGTGTTTTTGAAGTTCAACCAACGACTAAAATTGTATATTCAATCACTGAAATTAAAATGTTCAATTACTCAAAGTTTGTAAAATTGTTTAGAAAATTTTGTTTTTGATCACATTCAATTACGAAATTAATTGAAACTAGTTTTAATTTCTGATTAAGTGTATTAATTGAAAATTTTTTAGGAATAATTTTTTCTGTGTACACTATAGCTTATACCGATTCTCTATGACAATGACCAAAAGGTGGGGTTCATGTAAAGAAATTTTAATAACTTTTAAACTCATTGAGATCCCATTATCAAACTTTTAGAGTATAATGAGGACACCCTAGGCTAATTTTGGTGAAAAAAAAACATAAAAAGTATCCAAATTAGAAAAATTTTAATTGCAATTGGTCATTTCCGGTTTTGATTATGAACAAAAAATTTTTTTTTTAATTAAAAATTTTTTTTGAAAAGATCAGACGATTTCCTATAAGAATCACTTATTTGAATTTTTTTGTTTTATTTTTTCTAGTTCGAAACAATAATTAATTTTTTTTCAAAAACACTGCACTTCCGCACCCCTTAAATTAAATCATAAAAAAAACATTTTTTGCCTTTCTGAAAATAAACCGGTTTTTGAATAATTTATGTTTTCGAATAATTCGGCATACCAGTTTTTATGTGCTGATTAACCTGTTTTTACTAGGGATGTAACGATACGCCGTTTTGCCGATCCGATACCGATACCGATATTTAAAAATAAATATCGCCGATACCGATTCCGATACCGATACGAATATTGAAATTAAGTTCAAGTTTAGATTAACAAAACTCAAGCGCAATTTTTTTATTATACAAAACTACATTATAAGAGAGAATATTTAAAATTGATAAAACATTGGGAGTAATTTTTAAGGAGCTACATTTTCTTTGCTTCCAAAATATCTATATTAAAAATATGCAGATAATTAGTAGAAAAGCAAGTAAAAATTTTTAATTCCTTTATAATTTAAAAAAAATACCCGCCATGCTTTTTAAAAAATCGATTTTTTAAAGGACATTTATCAACTAATATTCTTCTAAATAGCTTAATTATTAAAAGACTTCTAAGTTTATATTTATTCACTTAAATTTACATGAAAATACAGTTCTGAGTTTAAATTCGCATAAAAAAATTGTGAAAATGGGTGATTTTGTATCCTTTTTCCTTGAGGAAAAATCATTATAGAATACCGAAAAAGAAATTTGTCCTAGCATCGCTTCCAATTCGGTGATTGGTAATCGAAAAACAGAACTTCTTGCAATGGCAAGGATATGTAAAACTAATTAGAAATTATCCAAATTCGCAATACTTTCAGATCGTGAATTCTATATTTTCATGACTTCTTTGGAGTATCTATTTTTTTGCTGGAATAAGATTTAAAAAAGAACGACTTGAATTTGAATTCATGGTAAAATTAACAAAAAATAAATATTTTTTTTACAAAATAACCGCATAAAATATTATTAATATTTAAAATTGATATTAATAAGATTTAAAAAATATCGAAGTGAATTTAATTCACGGTAAAATCGAACAAAAATAAATTATTTGTTAAAAAAAAACTCTGAAATTTTTTTTAAAAGTATCGGTGTATCGACAGTAAAATATCGTCGATACCGATGTATCGGAAAATCTGAAGTATCGCCGATATATCGGTATCGGTATCGGTATTCGTTACATCCCTAGTTTTTACACGTAAACAAATTTTCTTGATTTTGGTGACAAAAAAATTAATTTTTTATACTTTACATTTAAAAAGGATATCCCAAATGGCATTTTTTTCATTTCTTTAACTTTTATTTTAGCAAACGTTTATTTAGCATCAAGTTTAATTAAAAATATGCAAACAAATTGGTTGAAATTTCGTTATCCTGTCTCATATATTATTAAAAAAATATGGTTAGACCTTATTAAATTTATCAAAACAAATATATACAAAGAACAAAGGTTCATTACAGGCTTGAAGTTATTTCTCTAAAAGTAATTAAAATCTGAATCAATTTTAGTTTTTAAAGCAACTGCTTATTTGCTTTAAAACTAAAACTTTAATTACTATTAAGAAATTTATTATTTGACATATTGTCATAATTATATTTTAAATGAAATTTATTTGTTAATGTTTATTAAGCAATTGTCTATATGCATTAAGACAATTGCTTAATAACCATCAACAAATAAATTTCATTTAAAATATAATTATGACAATTTGTCAAATAATAAATTTCTTAAAGGTTTAATTTGGTTTTTATTTTTCATTTTGCCTTATAATACTTTTATTGTTATCCAATGGATTTCTAATGGTATACAGGTGTAGAAAAACAAAATAGATTCATATCGAATATAAAATATTTGTTGGGTTTTGTATAAGTTTCTAAGCCTACTACACTTATTTTATTCTTTTGTGATTTTCAAAAATATTATCGTTTGTAAATTCTCAAATGGTTTTTCAAAGTCTGTGCATAAAATAAGAGGTTTGTAACCGTTCAAAGTTGTGGTTGAAGTCTACTGACGATTTGGTAAAAGCGCCAATGAAATGCATATAGACAATTGCTTAATAACCATCAACAAATAAATTTCATTTTAATTACTATTGATAACGCATTAAAATTTACCGCCTCATTTACGAAAAACCTAGCTGCTCGGCCTGGTTTCGCTGTCAGCTCTTCGAGTCGAAATCGAATTTAATGCTATTTTTCGTGTTTCCGTTTGGGAGAAAACGAATAGTGCCGATGGTTTACCGACTCGTCACACCTTACATATCAAAAATTTTATTGCCTGGGACACTTTATCGACAATCAGCATCAAACTGAAAACTTTGTAAATATCGGTCCACTAGCTTAAATTCTAATAGATTTCAAACGAATATTAAAAGTACGATTTACCGAAAGCCCAAAATTTTACCTCATTAGTAGCACTGAATACATAAACAACACGAACAACACGAAATAAATTTATTTTTTGATTGAAAAGATTTAAAACGTAAGTACCTTTCAAGTATGTGGGTGTATTCAGTTAATTCCTAATAAAATCAACATTTGTCCATCGATTTTCATGATATATGGCTTATTTTGTTCGTAAGACACTGTCCTGAAGAACAATAATTAATAGGTGAAGTACTTGAAGTTTTAAACTTTTTATGAGTTTCTACAAAGAAAAAAGACAAATTTGAGCAAATCATAAAACTACATTAGGATAGTTTTCAAATAATTTTGTCGTGCATCTTTTGGTGATTTGTTGATCGAAATATTAAACATTCTGATGAAAAAATTTTTAGCTGATAGAAAAAAATAAGGAAACTATTTTTTAGTGCATTAAACTGCTTAGAAATGTAATTTTGTACTCATGCGTACATGCGCAATTGAAACGAGCGCACGAGTTGATGTGAGCATACAAGTGTCTACAAGTCTACCATGTCAGTTTTGAAGTAGACCTGACAAAATACGTTGTAACTTTTTATTAAACCATTGATATTATCTCTTTTCTTTCTAGACTGATTAGCTTAGGTATAAGCTAAAATTAATGTTAAAACTTTTTACCAAAAAAATAAGATATGACGATTTTTTATTTTTTGTATGGATGTAAGTTTTTTAAGGGTAATTTATGTCATGCCAAAATTTTGATTTTAATAAGTTTTCTCGTTTTGCTTTCAACAAAAAATTTCAATAAATAAGAAACTTCTACATTAAACTAAAATCAAAAATAATTTCAGTGGGCTTACAAACTGAAATTGGAAAATATAAGCAGTCGAAATGGTGTCTAGTGTACTACCACGTCAGTGGAATTGTGATAATAAAATCACGTCAGTCGCAAAGGGTTAACTTAAAAAGTTCGGGAAAAAAATGCGGAATTTCTGGAATTTTAAATTAATTGTCTTAATTATTGTCTGGACACCTACGTAACGAAGACAATTATCAGCGTTTTTGACAACTAATACGTATTCTTTATTGTCAAGACAGCATTGTCTGTTGTAAACGTAGTGTTATACTTTATTCACACTGCTATAGTTTAACGTGTTTCGGCAAATATTTTAAGAAACTAAACAAAGTTGTTCAGACTCCAATTTTTTTAACTTTCTGCTTACAGCATGACGAATTCATAAAAGATGGTAGCAAACCGGCAACTGTAAATTTTTTTCGTGTCCTAAATATTAATAATTTTGCAAAGTTATTAATTAGAATTTTACATGTGTATGTACATTTTTCCATTTGAATTGAAAACTTGAACCAAAACCGATGTTTTTAATACTTTTAAGCCAACACAAATCATAACTTTCCGAATACGCTGCTTGTTGTTATAGAAATGCTACACCTTTTTTAATTTCGACTTTGTTTACATATTTTGCCGCCACTACAAATCGTGTTCAATAAGCACTAAAATAAAAAAAATCTACTGAACATACATCAAGAAGTTCTTGGAACCCAGCCTTTTACTGGTTTTTGAATGAGTTTAATTTTGAAACACGTAAATTTTTGACAATTGAGTATATGGGAAAACATCTAAAAATTAACGTGTTTGGCTCGTAAACACCTAAAATTGCCATAAACACGGTAGTGTGAATTGCCTATTAGATGGAAATTGAACCCACAAACTACCGAGTCTACCGAGACACCCAGGCCAAGAAAATATGTTTTTGTTTTTTGCAAGAACTTTCTGACTTACCTTCGTATTCTTTACTATTCATATTTACTCGTAAATTAATTTATCAAAATAAGTGTATAAATATTTATGTATGTGTTGTCACAAGCATTTTATAAACCCCATTATAGCCACGTTACATTTACATAAACCAAGTTACGAGGAAATTATAAAAAGCAGCTCTTATAGAATCCTCTTAGTTAAAAAATTTAAGGAAATTAATTTATTTTAAATTAACAAAAAACTTTTGAAGGAAATGTATGCATACATTATGTATTTTAGAGTGATACTTCTAACCTCTAGAGCTTATTCGGCTTCTTTGAAATATTATTTACACCACAAATTCATTGTATTTAAAAGGCATAATAAATATGTCAATATATTTACTTTACTTCATATGTTACAATTTGTATCGCAGGGTTTTAACGAAAATATGAATAATTTACTTTTTCTAAGACAACTTTTCTCCAAAGTTATGTGAATTTTTTTATGACAAAATTTTATTAAAAAAAATTTTTTTTTAACTTTTTTGGTTTAATTAATAGTAAAGTGTTTTTTGGTACCCACCACAGGCGGATATGATTTAGGTGCATATGCACGAGTATATGTATATGTATACAATCTAGAGATGGGCGCATTTCACGCGATTTGAAGTTTTTTCATATATCACGAGAGCGTACATGAACGTGAGTAGATAAAAGTTGGTGATTGTGAAAATGCATGTTGTTGCTTGACTGTTTCGTGATTGAAATGCTCCAAAAATTCTGAAACTCGGTTGATTTCTTTTTTGCGAGTTTTTCGTTAGCGTGAGTTTTCGTGCTCGTGACTAGTTTCTCTTTGCACTCACATGAAAAAAATATGGAACTATCATATTTAGCTGTGGCTTAGTATATACATTTGTAGTTTTCGGGCATTTCCATGTCAGCATACGTGACATTTGTATGCCTACAAAGTGAAATATATTTTGCAAAAATACGAGTAACTGAAAAAAATTTTGTCATTATGTTCCATTCAGGGGGCACGATACGTGAAAAAAATGCATCACGTTTGGAACCCTATTGCTCAAAATATGGAGGGAAATAAGGTTATATCATACGCGACATAAAACGGAAGTGATTTTAAGGTGCATGTAAAAATATGCGAATCTCTGCGAATTATAAAGTTATTTTTTAAATTTCTTACACTAAGCCAATAGTTTTCCTTTATTATCCGTAAATTTTAAATAAAAAAAAACTTTGTATGATTTTATAATAAACAAAATTTAATAGCGTGCGTGACATAGCGTACGTGACAGATTTTTCTCTTATAGTATTCTTAAGTAATGAAATATATGTTTTGTAAATATATGTAAACAAAAACTTAAAAACAAATAAAAAATATGTAATTGGCGATAATAGCAATAAAAACAATCAAGATTCTATTCATTTGATATAGCATACTATGTACTTGGGCGCATAACTTAATAAATATGATATTTACGAAAATGTTTTCTTCCAAAGAGTTGTTGTATGTGAAGTTTTCAATAGCATTTGCTGTACCGACAAATATTTAACAAAATAAACAGCAAAATATCGAATATATTTATATAAATTTACAAATTTCGGTAAACATTTTCGTTCCCTAGAACTTGAAGTTGTCTCTTTAGTTATTTGGGCCTCCGAAAGCAATTCTGTACTCCAATTTTTCAATCGAAATATACTATTGGGTCAAAAATTAAGGCACTTGCGCCTCATATAACTATTAGAATAACTGGAGAAAAATTTGCCCCATGTAGTCAAAAAGAAAAACCAGAACTCTACAACAAAATTAATTTTAATCCAAGCTAACATTGTTTCTAAATCTGCGCATTAGTTTCAGAGATATAATAAGAGTTCAAGCCTAAAAATTCAAAATTTCAAAGAATATTAAAATATTTTTTTTAAGCTCATAAAAAAATAAAAAAACACTAATGATCCAACTTTTTGCTCAGTATCTTGTAGCTTAATATAATGCAAAGGAATTGAAAATTTTGTGTTGCAATTGGTGCACTACTTTTGTTTTTATTCACAATTTAGTGAGAGAACTTTTTAAAATTTTTTTTATGAAATTTTTAATTTTGTGCAGATTTAGAAACAATTTTCGCTCGGCTTAAAGATAATTTTATTGTCGAATTTGGTTTTTCTTTTTCAATGAATGCTAATATATCGAGCCCTTAGAATAAAAGGGTTCCAACTAACATTTTGGCCAAATTGCCGTAGCCAGTTAAAAATGGTTCCAATTACGAGGTGTCACAACTTTCGCGAAAGAGCAGTTCCACATGCTATCTTAAAATGAAAGTAATAGCTAAAATTAATTCTACTCAGAGATTTGGTTAATATATTGATTTAGAAAGGTTCTTTTTGCAATTAGAACTTTGTTTTACTTTATTTCACATGGAAACTTTTTATTCCAAAAGCTCGATATGTCGTGAAAGTGTCTTGAATTTCGACATAACGGTATATCTCGAAAACTAGAGCTGATAAGAGAATATAATGCAGATTCGGGCTCATCAGCTAAAATTCTACGGAATGAAATAGTATACCGAAATTTGTAAGTTAGTGTAATGATTTAAAATTTCAAAATCATTACACTGTGGCCTTTTTTCGATATTGCTGTTTATTTTGTTAAATGTGCGTTTTAGATAAAATTCGGTAAAGCAAAATCTATTGGAAACTTGATAGACAACAACCTTTTAGAAGATTTTTTTTAAATACTATATTTATAAAGTTATGAGAGAAAAATTTAATTTGCTTTAACTTTAGTGGGCTTGCCACACGTCTTAATCTTGACTGGTTGCTCTGAAATTTTTTTTGGTTTGCTTTAAATAATTATAATAAATGATAACTTTAAATATATATAAATATATATAAATCAAACATTTGATCGTAAATCATGTTTACAATTTTTCGTGAACGATTTTGATCGTAAGCGACACACAGTAGTTCCAATTGCCAAAAAAGACAATACATGTGTATCTTTGAAACTTGCGGTACCATTGGAAAACAATGTATGTAAAAATCATAGGGGAGGACCTAGGCTTTAAGAATGTTGAAATTTGGAATACCCTGTTGAAACACACGTTGAGCTACAGTGTATCAAAATTGACTACCTCGGGCATGAAAAACTTTCTTGGCATCATAAATTTCACAAATATTATCAGATTTTAATCAACTTGAAATTGTTGTAAAGTTTATGAATATATAAAGATAACACATTTTATTTTATTAGGATATCTTTAATATTTTTACAGAAATTCGGCTTTAAATTTAAAAATTATAAAAAAAACTAGATGCTGTATCAGGCAGTATGGATGGTGTGAAAAAATTTGAGCATCTGTAAGTGGCAAGCACGACGGACAGTGGCTGATAATGGAATATGGACTTACTCACTGACCTCACATCAGGACATGGCTATCAAAAAGTCATGGTGGCTTGACCTTCTATGTTACCAACTTTTTGACTAAACGTTGTTATTTTAGGTCGTATTTGTACCGTTTCGGTAATGCCATGGAAGAAGCCGAACATGTTTCTCTCATCTGTCCACGATTTGCTAATGGGGCGGCGAATTTAGAGGAATTTTAAGGCATTAGACCGAACAACATAGTTCCAAATAGGTTGGAATATTTGTATAACTGGACCTGTGTATGTAATTTTGTGAAATTTGTTCTATTGGAACTTCGTAGGTTAGAATAAATTCGCAGAATGATCTTCCGCGATAGAATGGATTGCGGCAGTTCCACGATGAACTTTAGGTCAGTGTCCATAGGTGGCTTAACGTGTTAAAGTCTAGCAGTCCTGGCAAATACAACTCCCAGAGTTAGAAAATATATATTTACAAAAAACATAAATATGTTAAGCACCATATTTTTTCCTCTACAAATAGACCAATAAAAAAAATTTTATCGTAAGCGCCCATAACTAGCAAAAAATCCAAATAAATCACATCTTTTTGTCATATGTTACTTATAGCGCATCGTGCATGGAAACATTTTTACTTTTCGTATAAATTTTAAAATAAGAAGAAAAAACCTTCTCCTGTAAAATTTGTGTTTTGGCACTTACGATCATTTGGCGCTAAGGGATCGAGAGCTGACAAAATTTTTTTTTGATTGGAACAACGATTTACATTAACAGTAAATTAAGAATTTAAATTGGCTAGATTTACCTACAGTTCAGTTACAACTTAAATAGATTATTTTAACCAATAAAAATTTTTTATTCATAAAAATTGCAACAACAATTCACAATAACAGTAAGTTAGCAATTTGAATTATTATTTTGAGTGTATAAAGTTTCATATTCAATAATTTTACTTAAATATTAATATCTCTTTAATTTACGACAAAAAATGCATTTTAATGATAATATCTTAAGACAATTCTATTTTTCTTATGTCTTTGATACAAAATAACAATGGATGAAATATATACATTTTAATCCTTAAGAATTTATTCTTAAACGCATTAAAAACTTCCAAACAGACTTTTTATTCACTATTTTAAGTACTCTTATACATAATATGTATTATGCAATATGTATTATGTTTGCTTATTAAAGATTCCTTTGTCAATTTATTTATTCAATACTAAATGTAAAAAGCATTTAAATTAAATAAAAAATAAAGGTTGAAAACTAAAGAGAGCCATGCAAAATATTACTTCCATTGTTTCCAAAAAAAGAATTTAAAGATAAATATGACTGGCATTCACGTCGATTTCTAAAAACTTTCGCAAATATGGACCAATTTTGGTGCCTAAGGACTATTAATTTCTTTTTTCAATTGTCCAAAGGAAACATTTTTTTTTGATATCATGAGTAATTGAGACAACTAATTAATTGCTCGTGACATAAAAAAAAAGAAAGTAACGAAATTAATTGAAGCTAATTTTTATTTCTGATAAACAGATTCATAGAAAATTTAAAGAAATGTTTTCATATTTCTTCGTGCAATCTCACATTTATTTTAATTTAAAAAATACGATTATCTAACAGCTTTTTCATGAGCTGCATTTAACTGAAGATCAAATACAAGTATGTTTCGCTTTAACTTTAATTTCCCTTACTTTTGCATTTTACAAGTTAAGTGACAAGGAAACGGAAACTAAAAACTAATCGAATAATTTGTAAAATTTGAGTTAACTTAAATCTAACTCATGGTTAATTAGATAAGAGTGATAGTTGATTCAAAAGCGAACTAATTTTCATGTTGAATGCTATTCAGTTTTTCTACGCAATGGTCTATGAATGAGCAGCTAACCACAAGTTAGCTCATTATGAGTTACTTGTGACAGATCAAAAAATAGGATACTTTGAGTTAGCTATGATTTAACTTACGAATGATTAAAATTTTTGAGGCAGCTTAAGCTGGAAATTTTAGTTATTTTTTAGTGACGAGAATGGGTATCGAACTTGTTTGTCAGCCATCATGCTTGCCACTTTGCTAACGCACCAAATAAAATATATACGAGACAGAGTTAAGATAAACAAAAAGTCTATGCCAACATCTTTTCGATAAACTTTGAACTAACTTTTAGCTAGCTCAAAGTGATACAGATATAAGTTTATACAACATTACAACTGACTCAACTCTGCATCAGCTTTAATTTAGCTAAAAGTTGGTTTAAAACTTATCGAGAAGTTTTACAAAAACAGCTCACTAATCTTTGCATCAGTTTTGAGATAGCTAAAAGTTAGTTCAATAATTATCGGTTATAAGCCAGTTGTACAAAAAAAAACTGATTCGCATCAGCATCATTTATGAGTAAGTTCAGAAGCCATTTGTAAATGAGTTAGGAAGAAGTCAATTATATTTTGAGCTAGCTAATAAAAATCCGACAGGATAATGTACATACCTTACTTACATATGTATATACTCATATATATGTATGAAAAAATTCTTATTGCTGTCATAAAAACCAGTATGAAATCAACGACTGTGGCACATCCTTATGCTGTTTTTTCACATGAACACCTTTTAAAAGTATTTTTGAAATACATACAAAGTCGCTTTTTAAACAGATTCAATTTATAGTTACAAGATAAGTCGTCTATGTACTTAAATATTTCATTCAAAATCAGAAACAAATCAACTGAAAATATTTGAATAAAAGGGAGTAAACTGAAGAATATACATGTGTAAATTAAATTATTCATTTATTTGTGGGATTGTTCATACATATTATGTGTTACCCAACAAATATTTCGAAGTAATATCTAAAATTTTTAATTCAGCATTCAGCATTAAACAGCAAAAAATTTGGTTTAAGATATGACTGGGAAGCAGAATTAAAATATTTTTAAAAATATATCAGTCACTTTTCAACAGCCTAGCAAAGGGATATTTTGCTATAAGGCGGCCAAAAGTCTTGAAATTTTTTATCTAACCGATTTTGACTATTTTTAGCTTACAAAAGCAAACATTTTAGACCCTTGAAAGTACAATATTTAATATTATATGTTAATTTTTCTAGATTTGTACCTTTCTACATAGGATATGTGCTTAGCACATCATAATTACCCTAAAGAAGTGTATTAGTAATTTTGTACCTTCCAAAAATAAAAATTTGTAACGGAAATTTGCTGTGTTATTCTTTCGATATTTTGCAGTTTATTTCGATAGAGAAAAGTCGGTAAGGAAAACGCAATTGGAAACATCACAGTCAATTACTTTTTTAATTTTTTTTTTTGCAAATACTATATTTATTACGTTACTAGGCATAAAAGACAGAAAAAGGGCATTTTCTCAAACTTCCAGGGACACGCCTTAAATTTGATTGACTTGGCAATTTTTTTTGGATCGTGTGTTATATACCAATGGATTTTGGGTATGAGACTTGAACAAATCCAACTTTTTATTTTAATGACTACGATAGTGTTGCATATAACATAGATCCGGTTGAGCTCATGAAATGGCCTGTGGTATATTGACTTGTTGACTTTAAATACGGCTTCTCGCCACAGCCATGCGACTTTATTAAGCCCAACACACTGGGAGATCACGCTAATATATGTATATAGCTCGCGGATAATATGCGGAATGAAATTGTCTTTAAGTCATTTGTTCAATTCACAAGCTCGTATTAACGTCGTATATGTATTTTTGTTGTTGGTAATTTTCATGCAAAAGTGCGTTATAATTATACGATTGAATTTTATATGTTCTTCAAATAGTTGTATTCATAGGGTACATAGAGGCCAAACAGAAACTTCAAACACCTACGTGTGCTGTCAAAAACCTAAGTCTAATGTTGTATTAGTAGAACATTTTGTATGAGTATTGGTTTAAAATAAAAATTTCCCCACAGCACTAAAACCGCACTTGGTTGTAACAAAAAGTATTCTAAAGTATTTATATTTTTTATACATGAATTTTTAAAAGTTTATGCAATTATTGTTGTATTAATTAATGAAAATATGAATTTAGAATGCTTTTTAATACATTCGAGCTTAAAAAATATTGATTTGCCAAACATTTTTTTGCAATTTTTCTATTTGGTACTAAATTTTTTTATCCCAAATAGGAACAAAAATATAATTCTGTTCAATGAAAAAAAAGGGTTGAAAACTTTGATAAATTTCAACACACAAATGTCAACAAAATTAAAAAAAATTGTGTAAATTACAGCAAGAAGAAATATAAAATTTACATCAAACCAAATAAAAAAATTAAATAAAACTAAAAAGTGTTTGTGCGTGGAAAAAAAGTTACGATTTAGTGCATTTTCAAGTGGAAAAATTAGAGTCTCTCAAGTGTGTTGAAATGCAAAAATGCTGCCCTCTCTTTTTTGTTGAATTCACAACATATATGCGTGTGAAGAGAGTTGTCATTATATTATTGACAGTGCGAGAGCTTGCTATCTATGTTTATCAATGGTTGTATTGAGGCCAGTTCTGAGAATATTCTATTTGTTAGATTAATTTGTAAAAATCTCTTATATATGTGATATGTAACAACAGAAAATAAATTCTTCTTAATGATAAATATATAATTGATTCATTTCAATTTAATTGTCAAACTATTTTAATCAAAATTGCTTGTCGCGAAAAAATTTATTCTATTTGGCGTCAAATTAAAACTCTTATGCCTGGTTTCATTTCCTGGTATGGGTGTGTGCCAAACGGTAGCAAAGTACTATTGTAAGTAAATTTTTGACACTTCTAGTAGAAATTTTGACACAATAGATAAATTTTTGACAGGCAGAAATAAGAAGCATGGTATCGTGACAAGGTAAAACCACCGCTGTCGTTAATGAATTAATTATGTAGTCTTATTTAAATATAGACTGTAAAGAGCTGTGCAATTATTTAAAAATGATAATTATTTGATAAAACTTGCTAAAAACAATAAAAAATACGTTTTTAAATAAAACAATAAAGAGAAATAAATTGTACTTTAATTTTGTAATATGTACTTTTTTTTCTTAACCTTTAATAACCAATGTACTTTAATTGGCAAAAAAAAGGTGGGAGCCCTTATCATATTATACAATTTTTCGCTACAGCAGAGAATTTTGTCTTATACGTATAAATATGTTCCATTAAAAATTTGTTGGTACCCGGCGGCTTGTAGGAAATTTTTTTGCTTCTCCGACGCAAAATTTTATATTGTCAACAAAGGTATCATTTCACACAGCTGAAACATGAATGTTCTTACAGACGTCAAAATT
This sequence comes from Panzeria rudis, assembly GCA_956483635.1. Lineage (NCBI taxonomy): Eukaryota > Metazoa > Arthropoda > Insecta > Diptera > Tachinidae > Panzeria > Panzeria rudis. The sequence goes on along the minus strand of OY101449.1, from coordinate 30,417,930 downwards.
TTATATTGTCAAAAAAGATATCATTTGGCACAGCAGAAACATGAAATTTTTTCCCCACAGGCAAATATTTTTTTACCATAGTACTTTTCTACCGATTGATACACGCCCTATCAAATCAAGGTGAATTAATACCAGGTGGTCTCGAGAGATCAGGTGACTACGAATTGCTTACCATATTTAAACTGCCAACAGTGTTAATGTATCGGCTTTTTGATAGTCAAAATATAAATTCAGCACGGCGAATTTTTATTTGGAATGTCAAAAAGCTGATATATTAACACTGTTGATAGTTCAAATATAGAAACATTTTCTTATTCACCTGGTCTCTCGAGGCCACCTGGTATTAATTCACCTTGCCTTGTTGACATTTAAAATACGACAAAATAACGATACAACAAATTTGTCTGTTCACAAGCACACAAACAAGTGTCGTCTTTTTTTAAACGATAAAACATACGACTGAGCTTGTGAATTGAACAATTAACATATAATTTTTGAATATTTCCAACTGTTTCGGAGCTGTTCGCAAATTAGCGGCAATTATTTGTTCAAATCGGACGAACCGTTCGCGAGTCATGATGAAATATATTAGCGTCAACGCCTAGTGTTACTAGTAAAGACATTGTCAATATGTGATTAAAGATTGAATGTGTTAAACAAAGTTTTTTACAAATTGAAGATAATGAATATACTATTTTTTTTGAAAAAACATACTTTTTTCAGGTAAATTGCAAAATTTTTAATTTTTAGCCTTTTTCCGACTTCAAGAATGCAAATATTAAACGTTTTTCGCCAGTTTTGCTTAAAGTTTTGTCAAGAATCGAATGCTGACTTTTAGTTTAAAATCCAACTGTAAACTAAAGAGTTATAGGCGAAATATTAAAATAATTAAAGACAAAAAGAATTTTTGTCTTAAAGTCAAATATCTTCTAAACTGTGAGAGATACAGAAACACATGTAAGGACATTATTTCTTTATATTTTTTAGCTTAACTAGCGCTTTAGATTTTTAAAACCGCATAACATTTATGCGAAAAATTTTTTGGCATTATTTTTCATAATCTTACGAAACTAAAGAAAACTTTTCATAAAAAATTTCTTTGTTAAAAAATATATTTGAAAAAAAAAAGTAAAAATAACTAATTGACATATTTTTCAGGAGTAATACAATAAAAACAATTTTTATCTATTAAAAAATAAGTAGAAAGTGGCTCAGTGGGTACAGTACTAGCTTTGAAATATAAAGAGATATACTTCACAGAAAAAACTAAATTTCATTTGCAGTAAAGAAATTCAATGAATTAGTAAATATTTTGTCTAGAAACGGACCAACAAACAAATTTGTAAATGCAAGCAAAAATGTCTCAACAATTTCATTGAAAAAATAGTCGGTGTTTTTCAGTACACAAATTGTCCCAATCTAAAAACATATTTGTCTTTATTCACAAATTCTAGACAAAATAGAGTACTGAATTAAACAAAAATATTTACTGGATTTTCTATTATATAACAAACAATATTTTTGTCTAAATTTATAAAACAATTGGTCTAAAAATACTTATAAATTCTAAACAAAATAATTTACTGAATCAAAAAAAATATTTACTGGATTTTTTCTAATATATCAAACAAACTTTTTGTCTGAGACAGTAAAAAGCGTTTTTTCTAATGTTTTTAAGTTTAAATAATAATATCATCATCCATTAGGCATTTATGAAATTTCACTTTGTTAAATGTGTTCAACTCTGTATGTTTATAAGGACTCCAGAAAATTTAATGAAAATTAACGCATCAACACAAACGAATTTATTCACTCAGAAATGTTCAGTAAACTTGTTAAAATTTACGTTTGATACTAATTGTATGAATTCCGACATCGCATTCCTTTTGTTATAATTGGGATTTGCTATTTATGTGTATGTCGTCATGGGGATTGTTTGTATAAAAGTCAAACAAAAAATTTACTGATTCAGTAAGCCGGCCCATATACTTTTATATAATTGTGCAATTTGTAACTCATATTTAAAGGTGGCATAATATATTGACAAAAATCAAAAGACTTTTGATTTTCATTGTACAATCAAGAAATTTGTTTAATGTGTTGGCATCATTGCTCAGTGCTATGTTTACTTTTTCACTTTCAGGTAAATTGGACATTATTTTGTCTAAAAGTATTGTGCCATTTATTGCATGGTATAGACCAAAACTACAATAATATGTACAATAACACATGCAATAATATTGTATAATAGATGGGCCCGCTTAAAGAACATTTACAGAAAATAAAACTTTATTTTAGACTTACTTTGTAAAATCCATCCCGGTGCATTGCAGTCTTGTTCTAAATTCTATCAAGCGTTTTGCAAATTTAAAATATAGATAATTTAATTGTATTTCTTTCGTACATATAATGGGTGATTTTATAAGAACTATCGGAAAGTAAAAAAGAAAAAAACACATAAAATTCAGAAAAATGCATGAAATATTTATTTGGATCGATAGTTGGGTCGATATAATTTAATGTTTGAAGATTATTTCATGCAAATGTTGGCCGCGGCTGCGCCTCAAATGGTCCATCCGCTTAGTCCAATTTTGGCATACTATTTCCAACATTTCGGCTGGTATCTCACGAATAATGTTGGCAATGTTGGCTTCCAGTGCGTCAATCGAAGCGGGCTTGTCGCTATAGACATTAGCCTTAACATAGCCCCACAAAAAATAGTCTAGAGGCGTTGAATCGCACGATCTGGGCGGCCAATTGACTGGTCCCAAGCGTGAAATAAACTGTTCACCGAACTCGCCTCTCAATTGGTCCATTGTTTCGCGTGCTGTGTGGCATGTGGCACCGTCTTGTTGAAACCACATGTCATGCAAGTCAAGCTCTTCCATTTTGGGCAGAAAAAAGTTTGTTATCATCGCACGGTAGCGCTCACCATTCACAGTAACGTTGTGATTCGCATCATCTTTGAAGAAATACGGCCCAATGATGCCGCCAGCCCATAATCCGCACCAAACGGTTGTTTTTTGTGGATGCATTGGTAGCTCTTGCAATGTTTCTGGCTGCTCTTCACTCCAAATACGGCAGTTTTGCTTGTTCACGTATCCATTCAACCAGAAATGAGCCTCGTCGCTGAACACAATTCTTCGATAAAAAAGTGGATCTTCATCTAACTTTTCAAGCACGCATTTTGGTAATAAAATTCAATAATTTGCAAGCGTTGTTCGTTTGTAAGACGATTCATGATTAAATTATAGACCAAACTGAAGATGTTTGACAGTGACACAAGATACAAAACGTGCGTGAGCTGTCAAAACTAGTGTTGCCAAAAAGATAATAGCAAAAAAATCACTCGTTATTTTTTAAAATCTTTATAATCCAAATTAGAATTAAGCAGCCCTTTCAAAGTTCCTTATGTTGCAGGAGCTTGTTTAATTTTGAGTGTAGAGTTTTAGTCTCTCTATTCTTAATGTATAGCTATTGCAGGTTTTGTAAAAGAATTTTATAATTACCAAGCTGTATAATGGTTTAAAGGCCTATAGATTAGAAGCCTGTACAAATATTTCCTTTATCTTTATGCACAATGCTTTTGCTTGACTAAATAAGGCAAAATGGAATTTAATTGATCGATTGGAAATTATCTAATAAAACGTAAAATATTTTAATGCCTTTTAAAGATTTTTTTAATGGGTCTTACAAGGAATTAGCCTGAGCTGTTACCACGTGTGCATTAAAAGTTCCAAAATTATAAAATTCAAATAAATGATGCCGTAAAAATGAAATGTGAAGAAATTTTATTTGCTATTAAATTTCTAACAAAATTTATTATTTAATGATGCTTATTATTAAAATTCATTATGTCTATGCAATGAAATAAATTAAAAGGTAAAATATGTACAAATTATAAATCATTAATAAATATGCATTTGACCGCAGCCCATAGAATTTTTTATGCAGTCTTAACATTAACTGAAACGGCGAGGTATTAAACGAGATAGTTATTAGAGCATAACACTTGCGAAGCACTTGCTGAGGAGTCTCATATATTTCGCAATATCTGCATGATTTTGTTTCAGGATTTCCTTCTTTGCTAAATACATTTGTTTATCTATAATCTAAATTAACGAGATGGAGCCTGATTTAATAACTTTAAATTAAATATTTAATTTCATGCTCCGCGACACCTTAAGATTAAAGAAAATAGCGTCGGATTCTATTTTGCTACATGAGAAAAACAATGAAAATAATATTGGGCCCTACTTTTGGCTCTTTAGCGCTGCATAAGGAATTTGGAAATAAGATAAAATCGAGCAATTTATCTATAACCATAGTTCGGATTTGCGCACTCCACCGGAAATACAAAGTGCACTAACGAGCCAACTTCCGGTCCACCCGCCAAACCGGAGATGTGCACTGTACTACAAACCCTATTTCCGATAGAGACAGGGACCGGATATATGAACCGCACTACTAACCTAACTTCCGGTCCAGTCCATAAAGCGGAAGTGAGAACTGCACAACCGACTCTTTTCAGGCGGAAGTCCGGAAGCGGTACTGTCATCCCATTGTTGCTATATCCATTGTGAGATTAGTACTTGCACTCAGGCATACGGTGTGTTTGGAAAATTTTTACAAATAATTACGGTGGCATGCAATAATGTCCATGGAAATATTTGCCCAATTCACAACCTATCTGTATCTCTGTATCATGTGTATTTCTGTACTACTTTACAGTAGTGTATATTTGTTGTAGACATTATTCATATAAAAATGAAATACACAAATACACTTTTATTTCATATGTTTCGAAAATTTTGTATTTAGAGAGACTCTCTCAGAGAGTATTTGTATGTATCTTGTTCTTCTTTTGTCCATTAATACAAGATACAGATCGATACAGTAAATATGACTGTTCACAAGGTGTATTTGAAAGGTTAAATACACAATACTGAGAGAGTTTGTTAAGTGGGCAAAACTTCATTGCCTTTCATGCTCATTTCATGCTATTTTGACTCTTTTTTCGCATTGCGTAAAAAGTGCAAAAGAAAATAATTTTTTAGCGCAAGCCCAATAATAAATTATCTCAGCTCTTTGCGTAAAGCGCGAGAAAGAGCAAAAAGAGCGGCAATTTGCTGCGTTTTTTCGTACTCTGTCGCATTAAATTAAAAATTTAAAAAACCCCCGAAATAAATAGATTTGAGCTTCCAAACAGCTAGACGATTTTAGCTCAAGTCACCTTAAAAAAGAATAAGATCGGCTAAGCCGTTTGGGAGGATGCGGTTAGAAAAGAGGAGATAACTGCCAAACGGCTGGACCAATTTTCCTCAAACATAGCTAAGAACACTCTCGATCAAGTCACCTATCAAACAAAATCAAAATCGGTACAGCTGTTTGGAGCTGTACGAGGGCGCGTGCAGACACACAAATACACAGACACACACTAAAAACTTATAACACCCCTCTTTTTTGGCCGGGGGCTAAAAATCATATAAGGCAAAATTAAAGATTTATTATTGTTGTTGTCGCTCATTTGTTGAGGGAACTCAATTGATGAAAATCACGATTTTAATACAATAGTAAATTTTGATTTGTGTGGTTGGTTGTGTGTGCGTATGAGTGTTGATGAAAGTTAGGGCTAAAAAGGTTTACCGGCTTAGCTGGCTTAACCGAATTATCTGATTTAGCCGGCTTAGCTGATTTAGCCGTCTTAGGTAGTTTAAACCGGCTTAATTGCCTAACGGCTAAACAAGCTAAGCAGCTAATTTTGTTTCTGTTGCTTGGCGATTTCCAATAACATAATATAACATATGACCGGTAGAATATGACCAGCCGAAGATGACGGGCCTAAGTAGGCCTTCTGAAGGCATTAGGGCAGGCGACAGGTGATAGGCTTAAGGCAATAGGAACTTCGTTCCTACCCAGTGTCCTATGGCACCGTACGTTTTTAGTGTTCCGTACACAAAAAGTTTCAAGGAACCCTATGTTTTCGCTACGCCGTCCGTCTGTCTGTCTGTCACTGGCTGTTTTCTCGAGAACCGTGAGAGCTACGGACCTGAAATTTTCACAGAATATGTAAAACTTTGGCCGCTAGAACAACAAATAAAATCGCTAAAATTAAAAAAAATCACCAAAACTAAAAATATCGCCAAAAAACTAAAAAAAAACTCCAAAAACCGAAAAAATCGTCAAAACGAAAAAAAGCACCAAAATTTAAACAAATCGCTTAAACTAAAAATATCGTAAAAAAAACGAAAAAAAAAGATTAAGAAAATCGTAAAAAAAGCCAAACCTGTAAAATAAATATAACGAAAATTTATCGAATTTGCTATTCAGTAACATTTATAACGATATTCGCTGTCGGTTAGCTAATGACAATAACTTTTTTCTTGTTAATGAATAGACAAAAGTCAGCTGTGCAGCCGTAGCACGTACTTTATGCCAACAACTAAAGTTATTATTCTACAACAATATAGTATTAATGTATATATGTATAAATAACAATATTTCTATTATTGAAACATTTATTTTAACATATTATTCTCAAAATTAAAAAAATTTATGAAAAAAATTGTCTGTACACTGTTTGGCATCGACAAATTCATTTGTTTTTTTTTCTATTCCTTCTTGCGTCTTTCGCTTTTTTTTAACAGAGATGCTACAGGATATCGAATAAAATTACAGAATCGCACTATCGTTAATGCAAGCGATTAAATATGTCGACAAATGTTACGATTGTCGGATCGTTAAAAGATACAGAATCCAGCTACTGGAACGAACACCAACTCATCGACGTTCGCAACAGCTGCATATCACCATAGGCACTTTGCGCAACATTTTGCATAAAGATCTTCATCTTCACGCTTATAAAGTAGCTTGATTGTGAGGAAAAGCTGCTCGAATTTTACAAAGTGATACTGTACACCTTTTTGATAGTAAACTTTCACAATTAAAAGTCGTTGTTCAAAAGTGTGGCGTTCTATGGTTAAAATTTCCCATTTTTTTCTAAATAAATGTCAAAGGATGACAGATAATTTCTTGACATTTCATCATTTGATAGCCAGCTAATTTACTTCCTAAGCACAAATTTGCCCACCCTTTATATGTAAACAATTTTAACGTTCGGACTATAAATTAGCTCTTAGTGATTTTTTTTAAACTTCACGTCCGAGGTAGCCAACTTTTGGGCTTTCCTACGAGCCCCTTGTATGCCAAGAAGGCGTATTTTTGAATTTTAAAACACAAAGCAAGGTTGTGTGTAAAATGGATTTTCAATACAATTAAGTTTTTTTTTTTAGAAATGTATGTATAATTAAATATATAATTAAGTTTTAACTTTTTAGAAATGTATGTATATGGGTATTTCTTTCTTAGTAATCCCTCGTCTTTTCTATTCCAATAATAATATAAAATACGCAATCAGAGCTTTGGTTATAACATAAGATTTTATTAAAATTATTAAATCTATTTCCGTAACAATACTGTTCATAATTATTCTAATATAATCTAAAAGTTAAAAATAACATTAAAGGTAGAAAAGTTAATTTAAACAACTATTTACTCATACTCGTATCTTGTAGCCAATTGTACAGAAATTTCAATAAACTTCTTAAGAACAACTTGTTTCATAATATTTAATAGAAAACAGTAACCAAGTTCACATATACACACTTCTCTCTGTATCGTCATTAGAAGATTTTCTTTACGAGTGTTTAAGTTTATTTATATTTTCACTGTTTGTTTTCTTTTTCTTAACTTTTGCCGTCATCGTCATCATCTTATTGGGTTTCCCATTAAACATTGTTGATTGTATTGTGATAACAAGCACACTTTAATCCACTTAAATTGAAATTCTTTTTGATTATTATAAAATCACATAAATAACCACACATACAAATATATAATTTTATATGTGTGGGAAAGTCATATAATCGACATTTAACACTTCTATAAAAATCCTTTAAATCTTACCAAATGCTACTAACTGTGTTGAAACACTTGTTGTTTTGAAAAGCACAAAAAATACTGTATCACACACATTTTGTATTCGAGCCAGCGTATAGTGTCAAGAAATAAAATAAATAATAGTTAAGAAAAAGAAGAGTGGTGTCTTGAGGACACCCGATTATAGCTATGCTCCTTGTCTGTACAAAATAACTTAAAACTAACAAAAATAAAATAATTAAACAAAATTTTCAAGTTAAATGGTTTTGTTGTAATGAAATCTAATAATGAAGAAGATAATGCACTAAAATCTAAAAAATAATTACGTAATACCAAGTGTGGTAGTACCAACTACCACACCACTCTCCTTACGAACATAGGACATTAATCAGACTAAAATATAATCATGGTTCATTGTTGACTAAAGATAACGAAATTCGAGGCGCCCCACCGGTTTTATTTTAGTCTGATCAATGCCCTATATTGGTGAGGATAGTCGTGTGGTAGCTGGCACCTGGTACTAGGTAATTATTTTTTGGCTTTTAGTGCATTATCTGCTCACTATTATGTTTCATTACAATAAAACCATATAAGTTAACATTTTTTTTAGTTATTTTATTTTAAAGTTTTTTAGTTTTTACTTTATGTCCTATATAAACTGTATGATCTATGTACCTTGGATTTAGAATTTATTTTTGTGAAATACTGCATTATAGTAGCCAAACGCTTTTATTTAATACCCATATTATAGCCCCCCTTTTATACTGGCCACCATTTTGGAATTGGAAGTTTTTCATTGCGTATACAAATAACTAATTCACCATTTTGTGGCGACAGTCATCTGTGATTTACAATAATACTGAATACACATAATCGTAACGTCATCAGATCAATCGGGCATGATAATGAAATGTGTTCACCAAATTGCAAATCTTTCGGTCAACAGGAAAAGGGTAAAGCTAAATATTACTTTTTATGGTCGTGGCGCCACCCATTTCTTTAACACTAAATTGTATTGCCATGAAAGGTAAAGTTAATTAGCAAATTTCAGATCAATCGGACGAGAGAGAGGAAGGGGTAAAAGTCAATATTACTTTTTATGGGGGTGGTGCAGCCCACTTTTCTAATCGCAAAATTGTAGAGTAACTAAAAGTAAAATCGTTTACCAAATTTGGGATCTATCGGTTTGCAGGAAGGCGTTAAAACTAAGTATTACTTTTCAGAGGCGTGGCGCCACCTACTTTTATAATTACAAAATTGTATAGTATTGTAAGTAAAGATGTCCACCAAATCTCAGATCATTCGGTTAACAGGAAAGGGCTAAAATTAAATATTACTTTCTATAGGCGTGGCGCCGCCCTCATTTTGTAATGACGAAATTGTATAGTCATCGTAAGTAAATGTGTCCACCAAATTTCAGATCAATCGGTTAACAGAAAGGGGCTAAAACTAAATATTACTTTTTATGAGCGTGGTGCCGCCCACTTTTTAAATTACATAATTGAAAAGTCTTCGTAAGTAAAGGTGTTCACAAAATCTCAGACTAATCGGTTAACAGGAAGTGGGTTAAACTAAGTACTACTTTTTATGGGCGTGACTCCGCCCACCTTTTAATTACAAAATTGTATAATCATTGTAAGTAAATGTGTCCACCAAATTTGAGATCAATCGGTTTACAGAAAGGGGCTAAAACTAAATATTACTTTTTATGGGCGTGGCGTGGCCCGCTTTTTTAATAACAAAAGTGTATACTCGTTGTAATTAATGGTGTTCACCAAGTCTCAGATCAATTGGCTGACAGGAAGGGGCTGAAACTAAATATTACTTTTATGGGCGTGGTTCCTCCGTCTTTGTAATTACAAAATTGTATAGTCATTGTAAGTAGAGGTGTTCACCAAATATCAGATCAATTAATTGGTTAACACGAAGGGACTAAAACTTTTTATGGGTATGGCGCAGCCCACTTTTCTAATCACAATATAGAATTGTCACCAAAAATTAAAGCCGCTTACAAAAGGGAAAGGGGTAAATTTTCAATTACTAGATATGATGCTTTGATATATTTTTATACTAACTAAAGTTATAGAAATACCTACTAATTAAATATATAATAATTGATATCGGGCAGCCCACGCTCTTTGTATAATATTTTTCTTTATTTTTCGCTTTATTATTATTATTACTAACTCAGCACAGATGAAACGAATTTATCAGTCATTATGATAAACATACACATGGGCTAATATCGTGTATTGCAACAGGATGATCATAAATTTTATTTTCTTAAAGATTATATTCTTTTCTATGACTTTCGTATACGAACATTGAGTAGTCGGATCTTTAGTATAGAAGATGTCGATTAACTAAGTGGCAAGGTATATTAAACAGGTATCACTACAAGCTCAGCTGTTCTAGTAAATTTGAGAATGTGTGTGCATCACACAGACAATAGATTTTGACACATTTCTGGGATTTTTCTATCAGCAACGGGTACGTGTTAGTAACTTTGAGGGAGCTTATAAATGTGTGCGACACACAGACAATAGATTTGACATATTTCTGGTATGTTTCTACCAACAAAATACGTGTGTTTTTTGGTGTTGTATTTGTTGTCGTCGTGGTGGTACCTGTATTATTGTATCATGCTAAGTGGTTTACGATCCGCTCCACTGTGCATACTTTGAAGCATCGCTACCGTATTTCATGACGATTTGTTTGTCTTGCACATTTTTGACCTGTTGTTGATGGCTGACAAATGTTATTACAATGTCGTATATGTTTGTTGCCGGAACTAATTATTGAAAAAGCTTCAGTCTCAGAGTATATTACAGTATGTTACAATACCCTAAAGTGAAGAGAACCTGTCAGAAGACAAGTCACGCGACTGAATACCAAAGACTAGGAATTATGTTAAATGAACCCCTTTAGAGGGGCTCATTTAACATAATTAAGATACTCAGTGGTAGGTTCAGGTACTTGTCCTGTGGTGGTTTCTGTAATACTTGCAACATTACTGTACTTTAAATATATTTTTTTGATTTGGAAACCTTCTGCTTGTACACTGTACAATGTATAGTGAGGATATTTTGTTAAAATTTTTGTTCTAGTTAAGTGATTTATTTCTTTTCACCACTCACGGCTCGGGAACATATATGTAGTACCACTTCTATTTTCACCAGTCATAGGACAAGTATGCTTAAGGCAATTGATATAAAATTTTCCGTACAGAAGTTTTTAACAATATTGCTTATTGCTTAAGCCCAGTTTTCTTGCAAAGTTATTATTCTCAACGCTTTCAATCAAAAAATGTGTGCTAACTGGATAATTATGTGTTTCAAGAAAACATACTATCACAAAAAATTCAAATATCCTGGTTATCGTAGATAAAAATGGAAAAAGGAATGAAAGAGTACAATTTCTTTAAAAATTTTACAGATTTTTTTTAACGTTAAATTTATTTATTGAATCTGTATTGTACATTTAACTAACAATAATAAGTATTTAAATCTTAAGACTAAAATTGTTAGTAATAAGTCCAGCCACTGTTAGACAAAATATTATGTTCAACAGTTATTTCTTTGGTTGTCTTACATCTCTCGTGTTTGGCTAAGAGCAGCAGTGTATCTCCTTCTCAGCCGAGTGTGGCCTCTAAAGTTAAAGATGTTGTGGGCTAGGGGATTTTTTTTACAAATAATATTATTTTATTTGCAAAACGTCTGAAGTCTCGATACGGAAAGGGTCAGGAGCGTTTTATATAAATGTAGGGTCTATCTCGAATAGAAAAACGTATAAATATTTCGCTTTAAGGACGTAATCTCCAGAGATGATAATTTTTACCAATTTTCAGTATTTTAACATTTTATAAGTATTTAGCTACAACAACAAGTGCTCATTTTAAAATACCATCTTTTGGCTCTTATTGAAAGAAAACTATTTTTAATTATTTTTTAACTTTATAAACCCATTTCCATTTCAGCAAACATTAATCAATATCAAATAATAGCTTTTCGTTTCTATTATTATGAATAAAATTCTTTTTTATCTCAGCAAAAAATAATTTTATTAACAATTCTTTCTTCTGCTATTGTATATAAACCCTTTTCCATTTGAACTTGCGTTATCTATTCACTAGAGTATTTTATTTATTTACAAAGTTCTTATAAGCATTGGTAATGATTTTTTATGACTTAAACGATACATTGGGAATTGCAAATAAATGTTTAACACCAGTTAGTCTTCTACTCAATAAAGACGAATAAAAAAATTCGAGTTTGTACATTCTTTATTTTGAATAAATAATAAATTTATACAAAAATTTATTTTTCCATGTAAAAATATTAGCAATTTTTAAATTGTAACAGAGAAGAATATATCTGTGCCCACAAGGAATAACGACTAAACTCTCTTTTGGCAAGTGGTCAAAAGAAAATTTTTAAATCCTTGTCTAACAATTGTAATTTAAGTTATAATGAAACAACAGTTAAGTTAAGAGAAATAAACAAAAGTAAAATGAAAAATCAACTATGTCCTAACTGGACTTTAGCTATTATTCCTTGTGGCCACAGATATAAATACATATGTATAAGTCAGTAATGTTGGCTTGGTTTAAGGCTGATAAAATATGGAATAAATACTAACGAATACTTTTGCTAGATTTTTGGATAGTACCAAAAAAAAAACTAATGATCACTAAATTTTGATTTAAAAATACATATCACATAATGAAAAATAAATTTTATGAAATTGTAACAAATACGATCTGTGGCCCGTTTCTCAAAACTACAAGTTGCATATCTACAAGTAAAATACACATAAAACAACAACACTTTTACAAATATTTTACTTTTAGATTTGTAGCTTGTAGTTTTTGAGAAACGGGCCCCTGAAATTAGAAATGCGAAAAAATCTTCAGTGAATTGTATTCCTTACACTGAAAAAATTCCATGCAACATATGCACGAAAACGCTCGTATATATTACGAAATATTTCGTACTTTCGCACCACGAAACTCTTTCGTAAAATATACGAAATGTACGAAAATAATAAAAAAATAAAAGCAAAAAAAGTATGGCTCAACCGGGGCACGAACTCATAATCTTCATATTTCAAGTCATGTACTCTACCCACTGAGCCATTTTCTACTTATTTTATTAGAGCTAAAAATTAGTTTTATTTACTTACATCTGAAAAATACGTCAATTTATAAAAAATATATAATATATATAATATATTTTTTTATTTCAAATATATTTTTTAACAAGGAAAAATGTTTACGAAAGGTATTCGTTACTTTCGTAAATCTAAAAAAATATTGCCTAAATGTTTTTTCGTAATATATACGAAAGTTTCGTATATTTTACGAAAAAAGTCACTACGAAAGTTTTTTTCGTAAAATGTTGCATGGATTATTTTCAGTGTAGAATAATGTTTGCTCGATTAATCGATTAGTTATAAGACGAACAATCGCAAAAATGTTAATAAATAAAAAGATTTTATTTGTTGCGGGTTCAACATGTTTATATGCCTGCATTTCATCATCTGTAGACTTAAACGATATTTTTGGAAAGTTTCAAACCTCTTTCCTTGCTCACAAACTTTAAAAAATCACTGGAGAATTACAATAGAATAACGGAATAGGCTTGTGAGATTATTATAAAATCTTCCTTATGTATATGGCAGCGGGTAGAGAGAGGGGTGAATTCCTTGGAGGCCAATCTATAAGGAAGAAGATAATTATAATCACTCATGACGAGTTAATTATAATTATGGGTAAAAAAGAGAATAAAAGATAATTGATAATTAATTTTCTTTTTTTATTAACTATTGCGTTGAGATGCAATATGGAACTCTCACCTTTATTCCAGGTTAACCAAATAATCAGGTAGTTGTATGTAAATGTAATCTGCAGTTTATTCAATTTGAGTTGCAAATTTAATGTAGAATAAGTATATTTGTATGTGTAAACAATATTTTTGTATATTTTATAAGAATTAAATTCAATGTAGGTTAATTAGTTAAAGTCAAATCTTGGCAAATGAATTTTAGGGTTAATTAGAGTTTCATAAAGAAGTAGACTTCTCAAAGGTTGAATGAATTTTCAACAGAAGAATTTGAAGGTTTTTACTAGGGACGTAACGATACGCCGTTTTGCCGATCAGATACCGATACCGATATATAAAAATAAATATCGCCGATAACGATTCCGATACCGATACGAATATTGAAATTGAGATCAAGTTTAGATTAACAAAACTCAAGAAAGGGAATTTTTTATTATACGAAATTACAGTGTAAGAGATTACTAATATTTAAAATTAATATTTATTTAGTTAATATTAACCAATTATTAATATTAACCCAGTATAAAAAATTTAAAGTAATTTTTAAGGAACTACATTTTCATTGCTTCCAAAGAATCTACATATATTAAAAATATGCTGATAAATAGTTAAAAAGCAAGTAAAAATTTGTAATTCCTTTATAATTTTAAAAATACACGCCATGCTTTTTAAAAAATCGATTTTTAAAGGACATTTATAAACTAATATTCTTCTAAATAACTTACTAGCTTAATTACACGCTGTTACAAAATGACATGTTTTTTTACTCGTCAAAAACGATTTAGTGAGGCTTGTAGGTCTAGTTGAATAGATGATTTTGCGAAATTAACAAAAAATAAATATTTTGTTAAAAAAAAAAGTCTGAAAAAAAAATTTAAAAGTATCGTCGTATCGACAGTAAAATATCGCCGATACCAATGTATCGGAAAATCTGAAGTATCGCCGATATATCGGTATCGGAATCGGTTACATCCCTAGTTTTTACTATCTGACAATAATTCAGGTTCATAAAAAAACCGCGATTCTTAACAATGACATTTACAACGAGTAACTTATTTAAAAGTTACCATATAATACAGATTTTTTACGATATTTGATAAATCGAATACATTTTAAAGATATTAAAATCGCTTGTTTAATAACCAAATAAAAAACGAAGTTATATAAAATGCTATAGTCTAAACGGTTTTGGACAATATGAATCTATTTTATTTTTGAATGTATTTTTTCCATGTTCACCGATTTCTCCGTCATTTGTGAAGCGATTTTAAAAATTATTTTTCTATATGAAATGGTATACTCCACAGTTGGTCCCATTTTCATCAATATACGATAGAAGCGGTGGAAGGGTGCCTCCCGTACAATGTAATTATTAAGTATCGCATATCTGATTAATTATATCAGTGAAAGTATTCAAACTTGGAGTGAATTCATTTGTAGCCAGTGCGCGTAGTCCAGCAGAAAAGTGGTGGGGTAAGACCATTGTTAATTAATTATTTCATTTTTTGAATACTATATCACTGAGCGTCTACAAACTTGGTGTGAATTACTTTATAGTCAATGCGAGCAGTCCAAGAGAAAATTGGCAGTGTAGCAGCGCGAGGACGGTTACCTCCCATACAAAGTAATTATCAATTATATCTTGAATTCTATATCAGTGAGGGTTTTCTTTTATACACAGAAAAAAGATTTGTAAATACAAATAATTTGTTGACTCCCGTAGTGTACTAGCTAGTTTGCCAGGTTATTACCCGGAAGGTCGCAGAATCGTTTCCTGCCAAGTGCGGTTCTTCAAAAAAGCCAAAAAAGAAGGCTTACGCAGTATGTGTGTTGTATGGAATTTTCTCTTTTAAATTTTTTTTTTGCTAGATTTTAAAATTATATCAGATGAAATTGTTGTTATATTAGCAATGTGATTTGTTAAATTTCCGAACCAAATTTTATTATTCATTATCATACATAATTATTCTATCACAAAAATTTTTATACTATACATAGCCACAACACTTGAAGCGATTTGTGCTTGTCTGCATGAACTACGGAATCAAAACCAATCCGAACGGAATCTGTGACATGGCTAAAGTTGTCCATAATTACTCAAAATAGCTAAATTTGAATATGAGAATCATGCATAAGTATAAAAAATCGTTTTTATGCCCATTTAATATGAACATTTTAAATCGTGAATATCGTGCAAACGAGAGCTAACTAGCACCATTGAAATCAGCGCAATCGAACTATCTTTACCAGTATGGTGCCCCGTTTGTTACAAAAAGAGTTGCAAGTCCAAGCACAGTGTAATTGTTGTGTATCTGAAAAACTATATCAGTGAAATTTTTAACCTTGATTATGAATCACTTGGAAGACAGTATGCGTAGTCGAAGCACTTTGCTTTTAATACTACATACTTTGTGTGAATTTTATGAAACTTTTATTTGAACAGTCACTTAAATATATGTATGTATATTGTAAGAAGTTTCTTTCAAATTTTCAAACAATAATTCCCTAAGAGTAAGACCCTAGAGAATAATAAAAAAACAGTGTGTCAAGGACATTAAAAGTGTGTGCAGAAAAAAAGCTTACATTGATAACATTTCTTTACATTGAACTTATTCAAGCACACATGCAGACTTAAGCTTTCTTTAACTGAAAAATGTTTGCGCACAAGTAATTATAAGTTTTAATTAATTGAACAGTAAAAAAAAATATTTAGGAAATGTTTTCCAAAGTAAGAAAGAATGTGGCTATGTGTTTTTTTCAGCGATAAAATTGTCAGCACGTAATTTTAAGTCGATTTAGTTCATGAATAAATAAAGGAGTTACGTTGTTAAAAATTTTGCTGTACGGAAGGTTGAACTGACAGCTGTTTCGTGACCACCAAGTCTTGGAAAAAGCTTAAAATATGTAGTTGAACACGCTAAGAGAAGACAGTTAGTGAAGTTCCGAACATTTAGACAAAGTTCAATAAGGTGCGACTCGTCACAAGATGGCGACAGTGTGTTAATTGAGCTTACTAATATTAGTAGGATTTTCCCTACAGTGTTGTTGCCACTGTGTGTAAAGGACTCTGATGAGTAGACTTGGTGGTCACGAAACAGCTGTCAGTTCAACGTTCCGTACAGCCAAATTTTTCTTTGAATGTTCAATATTTACATGCTTTAGAATTTTTTCTTAAATAAAAAATAGTTTCATCGAAAGATTAAATTAAAAATGAACTTAAGCCAAACTAATTTAATAACTTTGAATAAAAACCATACAGTTCGACTAAAAATGCATAACTCAGTTGTTAAAAAAAATCAGAATTGGTTCATGTATTAGCGAAATTTTTGGTCCATGTAAAAAGCATATAAAATAATGCGATTTGGCATAAATAACTCAAAATCGACAGAAATGAACATCCGCACTTAATTAAGATATTACGTAAAGCTATTTTCCGACGTTTTATATCTCCACCCCCCCCCCTTTTTTTTAAACCGTTACGTAAAATTTTGTTTCGTAATATATAACATTTCAAAGCAAAGTTTGTTGCTTAATATTAAGATTACACTTTAAAAATCATGCTTTAAGGTTTTAATTCTGTAGAAATTGCTATATTTACTTTGAAACCGAAACATCTTTAAGTTTTAAATTGATTTTTAGCACAAATTTCCATTTCTAAACATTTAACTCTTTTCACTTAGTTGATGGATATAAAATAAACTTTTATTTTTGTAATCAACACCTTTACAATAAAATCAACGTCATTTAGTTTATATATTGTTCGAGGAAATGTATACAAGTGTTAAGAAATAAAATTGAAACTTTGTGCTTGACAAAATGAAAGAGGCGATAATAAACTTGAAATTAAAAGTTAAGTAAACTTAAAATTAAAAAGAAATATACGTTTGTGTTTGTAAGTAGCATATGAGTAATTCCATTTAGCCGGGTGTGACCACTTTAGACATATTTTTTGTTATAAATAAAAAATATAAAGTGTTTTACTTAAAAAAAGGTTGCGACTCGCAAGGCCATTAAGCTTAAAGTCGTTGAATAACGGGTAGATACTGAAAGAACACGATTCCTGCTCAGAATGGTCGTCAGAAAGCTGCGACGGGTGTGACCTTACAAATCCTAGTTTTAAAGAATTATGACTTTCAGCATAAATTCTGTAAAATTTTTATTATAACGTGCACACTAATTTTGGTATAACTGTCTGTTCAAAGTGCTTTTTAGCTGTATTACGTATTTACTGTTTGACAAAAAATCAGTTTTCTTAACAAAAACTATTTTTAAAATGTGATGGGTGTGACCGACGGGTGTGACTTAGCACGAAAATTTAAAAAATTCCAAGAAATAAAACTTTATTGATTTCAATAATATAAATAATATAAAAATAAGTCATAAGAAAATAATAACACATTAAATTATTTGCTATCCGTTCTATTATAGACAGCAGGATACTATAGCTGAGTATTTTTTTAAATTCAATAAAAAGCGAAAAAAGTATATTCTTTTCAGAGATAAGGGTTTTTATTAATAATGAGAAAGGGAAGAAAAGAAAATCTGAAATAAATATTAAACATACAAAGAGGGAGAGCAAAATGTTTCGTGGATGATTATTTAAAAGTGCCTCCTCAAAATGCTTATTTAAAATCTATTTTATTACTCAAAAAGTTTAAATGAACCGCTTATTGCAATAACCATGGAAGTCTCAAAATGTAAATAAAATAATGAGCAAATCGACTTTAAAATTTGAAAAGACATAGAATCTTCTATGATTTTTGTGATTTTTAGTTTTACATACGAAAAAAAGCTACATATTCGCAAAATAGGGGAAATATTTGACGTAGCGTACCCATATTTATCGATTATCTGTTTGTTTTGAACAAAAAAGTTGGGTTTATTTATTTGTTAATTGAGAATAAAATCATTATTTGACCCCGTATTATAATAATATATGGCTTATTTTAGTCATAAGACACCTGTGCTTAAGAACAATAATTAATAGATAAAGTTTTTGGAGTTTTAAAATTTTTATGAGCTTTTAGAAAGATATCTTAGAATTTTAATTTATTTGTTGATGGGATGTGGCAGCGTATACGCAATATTTATTTTATCTATTTGATTTGTTATACGTTACATGGTAATACCAACGCATAGTGCCTTGTCCCCCATATATTGAATCGGCAATACTAGAGTAGTTATCGTAGAAAGCTGAAATTTCGTAACTAAGAAAAATTTGAAGTTTTAGAAAAATCGGTGCAAGGACATGCCATATATCCTGAAGTTTAAAATTTTAATTTTGGATTCAGTTATTATCAGAATGTGGGAAAAACTGATATCTGTGTCTAAAATTAAGCATTATCCTTTTTCTCGTAAATGTATCCTTTTTCTCGTAAGCTAAGTTTTATTTAGATTAGAATACACTAGAAATTTTTTAATGTTTCTGAAATTATGTGGCTTAGCTCTGCTGTGAATTTTGTTTCATTCGGTGCAAGGACATGACTACCTCCCATATATCCTTTTTCTCTTAAACTAAGTTTTATTTAGATTAAAGATTAGAATACTCTAAAAATTTTTAAATGTTTCTGGAATTATGTGGCTTAGCTCTGCTGTGAATTTTGTTTCATTCGGTGCAAGGACATGACTACCTCCCATATATCCTTTTTCTCTTAAACTAAGTTTTATTTAGATTAACGATTAGAATACTCAAAATTTTTTTAAATGTTTCTGAAATTATGTGGCTTAGCTCTGCTGTGAATTTTGTTTCATTCGGTGCAAGGACATGAGTACCTCCCATATATAATTTTTCTCTTAAACTAAGTTTTATTTACATTAACGATTAGAATATACTAAAAATTTGTAAATGATTCTAAAGTTATGTGTCTTAGCTCTGTTGTGAATTTTGTATCATTCGGTGCAAGGACATGACTACCTCCGATATATCCTTTTTCTCTTAAGCTAAGTTTTATTTAGATTAACGATTAGAATACACTAGAAAATTTTGAATGTTTCTGAAATTATGTGTCTTAGCTCTGCTGTGAATTTTGTTTCATTCGGTGCAAGGACATGACTACCTCCCATATATCCTTTTTCTCTTAAACTAAGTTTTATTTAGATTAAAGATTAGAATACTCTAAAATTTTTTCAATGTTTGTGGAACTATGTGGCTTAGCTCTGCTGTGAATTTTGTTTCATTCGATGCAAGGACATGACTACGTCCCATATATCCTTTTTCTCTTAAACTAAGTTTTATTTAGATTAACGATTAGAATACTCTAGAAATTTTTAAATGTTTCTGAAATTATGTGTCTTAGCTCTGCTGTGAATTTTGTTTCATTCAGTGCAAGGACATGACTACCTCCGATATATCCGTTTTCTCTTAAGCTAAGTTTTATTTAGATTAACGATTAGAATACACTAAAAATTGTAAATGTTTATAAAATTACGTGTCTTAGCTCTGCCGTGAATTTTGTATCATTCGGTGCAAGGACATGACTACCTCCCATATATCCTTTTTCTCTTAAACTAAGTTTTATTTACATTAACGATTAGAATACACTAAAAATTTGTAAATGATTCTAAAGTTATATGTCTTAGCTCAGCTGTGAATTTCGTTTCATTCGGTGCAAGGACATGACTACCTCCTATATAAAATTTGTTTCAAAAACAAAATTTAACTGCATTTATAAATAGAATGCACTAAAAATTAGTATATATTTCTAAAATTATTGTGGTAGAAAACAGCTTCCGAAATGAGAACAATTTTAGAAAAAAATTTAAAAATTTCGTAAAATTTAATTTGTGATTCACTATAACTCAGCCATTTCTTATCCAAATAGGAATTATTTCACTTTGGATGCCGCTTTGAAGAGAAGAATACATGGAAAAACACGCATGTACCGTTATCTGAACAATGGCCAAAATAAAAAAAATTACTTTAGTTAGAAAATTTACACTTTTCAAAACTAAAAATTTGGAAAGCAGTGTAATAATTTTTGTCTTTGTAATACTAACAAATTTAGATGTGTAAAGAAATACAAATTTTTTTCACTAATCGTTAGATATCCTAACGAAGTATCTAAATAAATAAAAAAAAATAACGGAAAAATTTTGTTTTATTTAAATTTTTATGATCACCCACACGACATGACCTTGAACACACAATTTCCTGATCATAACAAATATTATTTACATAAATATATATTTTGTACATATTTTGTACATACATAAATCCTTTACATGTATGTATTTATAAAACAATTTATCACTAATAAAATCTTTACCAGACCAATTTCATCAAGTAATCAAAATACCAAATAGCACATGACGAAAAATAAATGCTAAATATCATTCATATGCTTAAATTAACGTAATAAAAAAAGGAAAATAAAAACAGTAGGATGGTTATAAAAACCCAACATTCTTATTTTTACACTCAAGGAATTATATCAGTAAGAAAAATCAAGAACAACATAGTATTTTTTAACACAAAGAAGAGAATGTCACCAGTAAATGATGAATTCAATGAGCCTAGCATATGGAGTAAAAGTCAGCTGAAGTAATTGCATTTTTTATTTAGTCAGATATGTTTTTATAGAATGTCTTGCAAGACCCGATATAATAGAGTAAATAAGGAACATCCATCTACACTTCTTACTTAAAGCAACTTCATTAGCTTTTGTCTATTTTTTTAAGTGTTTTTTTATATATTTATAAAAAAGAGCCGACAAAAGAATTATCTCGTCAGGCAGAAAATTTGTTGATTTCTTTATTTGTGTAAGATGTTTGTACTCCATATTCGATGGGTGGTAAGGCTAAATTTCTGCAACGTTTTGTCTGACTTATAATCCCCAAATTGTATACTTTATTACACACTTTTTATATGCTTATGAGTGCTTGACTTTATTTACAACATGTGGTGACCGTTATTGTCCTTTATTAAGTATACTTATATGATAAACATCACAAATATCCCTTTTTATTTGTGTCTTTTATTTATTTATTTATGCTTTTTATATGACTATTATCCTTTTTACCTTCTCATAAAAAAAAGCAACGCAGTAGCCCGTAATCTTATGATCAGCAATAAAGGACATCGAACACACATTTGAAGTTCATAAATATTTCCTACATTCTATATGGTTTACTTGCTTTATATGAATTGTGAATTCGAATCAGTAAATGAATGATTGAATGGATGAATGAGAACACAATTAAATGAAGGTTATTGAAACCTGTGGATTCATAAATGTTTGGTCAGTTTTGTTTGTTACTTTGTGTAACTTGTATAAAAATATGTGATTCAATTTTGATATATCATTGAAATGAAATGATTTCACTGACACAAGAATTCATTAAGTATGGAATTTCTTGGTCAGTTGAAAAAACGTCTTATGGAATTGCTAAAAAGGCCGAAGAGAAATTTTCATAATTTAATTTCCTACTTTTTATAATAATTTATTACAGCAAATCTATTAAAAGTGTGCTATTACATTGTGGTAGCATTTTTTGTTTATTAAAAGAAAAATAAGTTTAGCAAATTGCGACTTTGACTCGCACACGAAGGGTCCGTAGAAATACACATATATCCCATTTCGTTTTTGCCCTTTTTTCTCATTTTGAAAATATTTTCATTTTGCTTTTTCGTTTAATTTTAGTTTTTTATTTTTAAAATTTTTTTTTTGTTAATTTAGCGATTTTTTTTTTGTTTTGGCCTTTTTGCATTTTTATAATTTTTTCGTTTGTTTTTTTTGGCGATTTTTCGTTTTTTGCAATTTTTTTGTTTTTCGTCGATTTTTTAGTTTTGGCGATTTTTTGGGTTTAGCGTATTTTTTAACCCTTTTTTCGCTTTTCTATGATTTTTTTAGTTTTTGCGATTTATTTTAGTTTTTTTCGGTTTTTGGATTTTTTTCGGTTTTAGGTGATTTTTTTTAGTTCTAGCGATTTTTTTTTCGTTTTGGTGATTTTTTCGGTTTTTGGAGATTTTTTTGCGTTTGTTTTTTGTTTGGCGCTTTTTCTCGTTTTGGTGTTTTTTTTATTTTTTTGCGATTCTTTCGTTTTTTTACGATATTTTTAGTTTGTTTTAGGTTTAGTGCTTTTTTTCGTTTTGATGCCTTTTCGGTTTTTTGCATTTTTTTTAGTTTCTTGTCGATATTTTTAGT
This sequence comes from Panzeria rudis, assembly GCA_956483635.1. Lineage (NCBI taxonomy): Eukaryota > Metazoa > Arthropoda > Insecta > Diptera > Tachinidae > Panzeria > Panzeria rudis. The sequence continues at coordinate 30,395,009 of OY101449.1, read as the reverse complement.
TTTGGTGATTTTTTGCGTTTTGGCGTTTTTTTTAATTTTGGTGCTTTTTAAACGCTTTTTTCACTTTGGCGATTTATCGTATTGACATTTTTTAATTTTGGAATATTTGAGTTAGCGAATTTTAAAGTTTCAAGAGTTTGCCTCTTACGGTTTCCAAGATACAGAAAATTGTCTAAATTACATAGTCGAAATTACTTTAACTGATAGAACACCCTTTAATTTTTATTATTTTAAATATCGGTGTTAATTGCTGTCTGTCTATTCTACAGACTATATCGATAAACACTAACTTTGAAAATTTTAAGTGTCCATATATAAGTGTCGGTATATTACATTAGTATTTCAGCATTTTTCGTTGCTCGCTTTAGAACACCCTTTAATATTTAGCTGTTATATATTTCAGGTCCGTAGCTCTTATGGTTCTCGACGAAACAGCCCGTGATAGACGGACAGACAGACAGATAGACGGCCTGCGTAGCGAAAACAAAAGGGTTCCTTTACACTCTGATGTACGGAGCCCTAAAAAATGCTATATGTAGAAAAACAACCCATTTTAATAATACAGAACAATACAGAACAAAAAATTTGGTTTGTTCTGTTTGTTGAAAAAATTTTCTGTGTTTGTCGTATCAACAACTCAATTTGTTATATTAACAAAATATATGTTTGAATTTAAATTACATAATAAAAATTGAAATTCTTAGTTGCAGTTTGATGATATTTTTTTTCTGTGTAGTATAGGGGTGGCACTGCTTTCTTTTATATCAATCAGATTATATTGTCATGGGCACCTAATATGTGTGCGAAGTTTTAAGTTGTTCGGAAGTCTTGAAGTTGGTGAAAATTTAGCCCACAATTTTATTCTAATAGGGAGAAAATTGGCGGTCTTTGATTAATAGTTTTTGAACGGACGGGTCCGTAAGTGTTCAAGAATATATACAGGGTTAAAGAGGACACTTTCACCTTTCTCTAGGAGATTTACTTTGTTTTAAACTCCTTTTGGTCTTCAAAAGTTCTATTCCTCTAAAATTTAGGTTTGCCAAAAATATAGCAGCTTAAAAAATTCTATAACAACTTAAATGAAGAGGTTCTTTTCATAACTTGATTATTCCACTTTCGGCAGAAATGGTTTTTAAAATTTTGTTTGATTGGTAACATTGAAATGAAAACTCTGCGAAAATAAAATTGGGAAAAAACTCTATAATTACCCTAAAAAAAAGAATAAAAGGCATGATTTCGTCGAAAGTAGATTATTCAACTTAAAAATGAATCAGCCGCCATACCAGTTCTTATAGGCTACAATCCTACTAACTTTGCAAAAAAGACCGCATGCCATTATCGATGGTAGTTTGCGAGAAACGATAATTTCTTCCTGATCAAGTATAAATAAATCAAACTTTTTGTAAAATTATATAAAATATGTGAGTTTAATTAACAGCATGCCATGTCCAAAATTACAAATATGTTGACCTAATTTTTTGGTTAACTGAGTTCAAATATGTTTACTATAAAATGGCGTTAAATTTGTGAAAATCGGTGAAAACAAAAAACTTAGGTTTTGGTCAACGAATTCAATTTCTGAGCAATTGTGCGACGATATATAAATAGCAAAGGCACACGTCAAAGACAATAATATGCTTGGCTGATTCTCATTTCAAATGATTTATTCGTGTCCGTTGAAATTAAATAAAACTGCTTTAGAATGCTTTAATAGATTATAAATAAATGTACATAAGTTTTTTTTTTTGTAAGACTTCTCATTATGTGTTAAAAACCAAGACCAAACAATTCATACAAAATAGTGTGGCCGTAATGCATGCTGTTGGTTTTCCACATAAAGAAACTATGAATTTTCCCAAAAACGAGATTAAATTTATGACAGTTTTACAATATTTGCATTTGCTTCTCTAATTTCACATATAACATTTTTGAAAGAAAAATATATATATATAAATAAATAAAATAGTTTTCATGTTTAAGAAATTTATTATCTGACATTTGTCATAATTTTATTTGATATGAAGTATATTTGCTGATAGTTAAGCATTGTCTTTATACATTTCATTGATGATTTGGTAAAGCGCCAATGAAATGCATATAGACAATGCTTAACTATCAGCAAATATAATTCATTTAAAATAATTAAAAAAATAAAAATCAAATAAAATGAAATTGAAAAAATATAAATAAAACATAATGTGTACAAAAATTTTTTTTAATTTTAATCTGTTTATTTGACTACTTATTTTTTAGCTTCATGTAAGCCAAATAATAACTAGTTAATGGCTGTGACAATATAAATACATTTGTAAGGGGTACCCCTTATTTTTTGGGCTTCTCAAACAAAAATAAGTAGTTATCGAGTCAAATTGTAAGTAGTTACGACTTAAATCCTCATATAATTTTTGCATACCAGTAAGCAAAGTTTTTGCTGGGTTTTTATTTAAAGGAAATTTTCGTTGGAGATCCGTGTTATCAGTAAATTTCATACTAATCGAGCTCGTTAATTTTATAAAATAAGTAGATATGAGGAAACCGAATTATACTTAAGTTTTTTTTTCCAAAAGTCCATATCTATTTAGTTAAAATGATTTATTGTTAAATGGCCGATATAGTTAATTACGTAATTAAAAATAAAGTTATGAATTTAAGGCGAATTGTATGGGTCAAATCCAAAGAAATTTTAATTATTTTGGCATGAGTTCGGTTAACATTTAATATTTCAATTAAAGTATATTTTATATTGAGGAAAGTATGAAGCTTGTAGACAAAAAAAAAGTTTTGACTGAAGGGAGGGTTGAACTTAGCTGTTTCGAGGCCTGCCAGTCTACTCATTAGAGTTCTTTACGGCTTAGACCACTCGAATTTCGATAGTTTCCAATCAAGCAGTTGAACATAATTTCTCTTTAACCAATTCATGCTATCACTCTTAGAGTTGTTTTTCAGCTTTTTGATTTGATAGTTGTTGATATTCACTATTTTTGCTTTATGTCTTCTGTTAAGCTTCTTGATTTAAAAATTTTTACATATACTGCTCAGATGAAGTTATACTATAGAAATGAAACATCTCTATGAAATCTTTAACTTTGAACTGTTAGCAACAGCATTTTCTATTTCTTTTGTTACACAGAAAAAAAAAATTGTAAATACAATTAATTTTTTTGTTATATCAATTAAATAATTAATTGATTTTGAACCTACACTGATTTTTGTAAATACAATTACGAAATTGTAAGTTAAAGGAAACTCAGAAAAAAATTAAAAAAATTTTTTTTTTGATTTCAAATTTATTTCAATTAAGATTATTGTTATATCAACAATATGAATTGTTGATTTTCCGAACAAATTTTAACTATCATAGTGGTTGTATTAACAACGAAGCGAGTTTTTGCTTGTCTGCGAAAAACACTAAATGTCTTTGGGCGGAATCGAACCGGCGACCTGTGGACTAATAGACTAACGTTCTTACCCCTCAGCTACAGAGCAATTCGTTATCAAATACGCAAATAATGAATACACACAAAACGTGATTTGCTTTGTTTCATATACGTGTGTGTGTTCATTTGTTAATATCAACAATGGTGATTGTTAATTTTTTTACAATACTTAACAAAAAATTTGGTTAGTTCAGTTTGTTGAAAAAAAATTCTTGATTTGCTTTGTTTCATTTATATGTGTGCATTCATTTGTTATATCAACAATTATGTTTGTTCATTTTTTTCACAATGCATAACAAAAAGTTTGGTTAGTTCAGTTTGTTGAAAAAAATTTCTGTGTTTGTCGTATCAACAACTTAATTTGTTGTATTAACAAAATATATGTTTGAATTTAAATTACATATTAACAATTGAAATTGTTAGTTGCAGTTTGATGATATTTTTTTCTGTGTAACATTAACTTTTTCTTAATGTATGCCGGTATATAAGACGTGTAAGTGTGTAATATATATGCATGTTTAACTTAAATTTCCACATTTCCTTTTTTTATAAAATCTCAAGGTATTCATAGATATAACCTATTTCTATTATTCTCTGCTTTCCAATAAATTCTAATGCAAAAACTCCCTAAAAATCCGTTTTATTTTTACTTAAATATATTTCTTGTACTTTTTTTTAAGTAAACCAAATCCTTTTGCATAACAAATATTGAGGTTTTTGGTTGAATTGTATCGCATATTTCAGAGAATACTGCACTCCAGGGATTATTTCAAACAGGTGTTAAATATTTTCGTGAATTTCTTCACTATGTTAAATATTAACAAATAGGAAAACAAATCTAATTTTCATTTTTTTCTCCTTAAGGGGTGTGTGAGAAAAATATAAAAATGTAAATTATTTGATATGGAAGCAAAAGAAATAATTTTGTTCGTTTTATAATCGATTTTATACTCTTTCTTGATTTTTATATTTGTAGAGATTTAAAGGTCACATATTATAAAATATTGAAATGACATGCTCCGTTATTTTCATTTTTTTTGGAGGGAAAACACAAAAGAATGTAATTTTACTTAGTGAAGATAAGATTTGGATGATATATCTTTATGATTGACACTGCTATAAAGACTTTATCACACTGTAAGCAAGGGCTAGTAGTTGAATACGATTTCTTTACCCCTATTAGAGCGAACAAAGAATAAGTTGAAAGCTTTCTTGATTGGGAACATATCGCTAAATTACAACTGACACCACTACCTCGGACAACAGCGAATTTATATACTGCTCATTCTTACTTCAAATGCTTTTTTTGTGTCCGTTGAAAGTATAGTAAAATATTTCATAAAATAAACGCGTAAATTTTAAAATGAAAACTGCTTTAGCATGATTTAATAGATTGCTAATAAATGTACATAAGTCTTTCTTTGTGTAAGGCTGTCCATTAAGTGTTAAAAAAAATTCAAAATATTGTTTTTCTCCTCTTCATACAAAATGACGTATCTGTAATGCATAGTATTGATTTTCCACATTAAAGAACTAGGAATTTTTTCAAAAACGTTATTAAATTTACAACGGTTTTAGAATATTTGCATTACGTTCTCTTATTTCACACATCAAATTTTTAAAAATATTAGAAATTATAATTTTTTTTAAATTGTTGGTGTCCGCAGTCATGTGTATTGAGCGTTGTGAGTTTTTAGTACGCTTCATTACTCAGTTTAATTATTAAAATTGCATTAACAACATACACCACAATAATAGCGTATTTCTATATATTTAAAACTTTTGTGAACTTTGTTAAATAATATTATATTGCAATGCGTTTCATCAATCAATAATCGTTTGTATCAAAAAAAAATGTATTGGGTGTTATCCATATGTTTTTAATATAATTGAAATTTTTTAGTGAATAACTAAGGAGCTTATGTTAAAACACATCGCAGATTATACATCTGAATTGTATTGAATTCAAAATATAGTGTGTGTTCTGAAAATATATTGAATTCGTATAAAAATGTATTGAGCGTTACGCAAACAAATTTTTTAAATATAATTTATCTATAATTTTTAGGACGTTATAAAAAGTTTACAGCAGTTGAAGGGTAGAAATGACAAAAAAACATTATCTGTTTACTAATTCTTGTGAAAACACAGGTTGATTTAACAAAATTACAACTTTGTCAAATGTTTGACCTTGCAATTTATTTATCGTCATAGCAAAAGCAAGAATTTTAGGATATTGAGTTCTTTGAAATTCAAAAGGTAAAATAGAACCTGTTGCAAGCCAACCTTATACGTGGGATTAAAATTCGTGTATTACGTACTTGACCTGTCAAAACTTCGCAATCAATAGAATTATGATGCAAGCTATTGCCCCGCATTCTTTTTCCATTGACTAATGCTTTAGATACATTCAAATTTTGAATTAATAGAACAATACAATTTTCTTTCAAAATTAACTTATGAGGCGGCAAACCACTTAAATTTAAGGAATTTAAGAACTCAACCGGATAATTCTTATTTTCATTTTGATTATCACAAATAATTTGATCATAACTATGATATACTTTTTGCTCGCCCGGAATTCGATTAATTACATTCACCACCATTATTCACCACAGAGCAATCGTCATTGTATATATACATTTATATCCTATGAGATTTTTGAGACTCTGGTGGACAAACATAATCTGTGTTAAATTTGAAGGTTAAACCTCGGCAGAAAGGTAAATTTCTGTTTGAGATTTAGCGTATGGTATTTTCACGTTTTCAGTGTTGTCGTGCTGGTGTTTGAGGAGCGTATGGGATTTTGGGGATTTTTAGGTCAAAAAGTATATTGTGCATATCTAGAGAAACATACCTCTTAAACCATATACGTTCCATCAATATTGGTGGACAATAACATATATAAAAGTGTACGACAAGAAATCGTGTAGCGTATTTATATATAAGATTCCAAGTATCAACGGAAAAATGTGAGCACACGATAGTGCGCCAGGTCAAGTTCCGGCCACACAGTGTGTATTATTACACGAAACCATTCGAGCTGTTTATGCTCCCTCATAACTTTACTCCACTTAATCATAAAATAAAGAAACTTGAAACATAAGATCTCCCTACAGAGGTAACCTCATAGGTGAAGTTTTATCTTAAAAGCTTCCCGAGATATGAAGGTGTAAAAAGTGCATATTTTAGTATCTATTCACTGACTCACTCACTCACTGACTGACTCATCAATATTATTGGGCACTTCCACTATAGCTAGATAGCTCAAATTTGGTATACAGATAGGTCTTGGTGAGCAATTAATGATCTGAAAAATCTGAAAACGGGCACTTTTCACCTGGGGGACTAGGGTGCCCCTTCTTTATATGGGGCACTTCCAGTAGAGCTAGAAAGCTGAAATTCGGTACACAGATAGGCCTTGATGAGCAATTTACGAAAACAAAAAAATTTTTAAACGGGCAATTTTCATCTGGTGGACAGGTTGCCTAGAAATGAGATGGTATTGTACCTATCAAGAACTTGGTTCTTATTTTGATCTCAGTACTTTTTACGGCCGAAATTTTTATATAAGAACTTGGCCTTATTTTCACATTTATGTTTTTGTGCGGATTAACCTTAATTAATTTCACAATCTACTCGGCAGAACAAAATAACGCCGTTTTTAGAAGCCGCAACACTCATCCTTGTGATCGCGTGCATACATATCATATCTTTTGCCATTATTCAGTTCACGCTCAGTTCTATATTATATTATACATATATTATTTACTAATAATTTATTAATTCACAACTGGAAATCCAATACGAGGGTTATATATTATTGTATTATTGTAATGCAACGGTTTCTGCCTCTTGCACACTCTGCCGATCATATAATTTTTAGTACATTTCTACGAGGAAGTGTTGCCACATACATTTTTAAATTTAACAAAGCAAATGCATTTATTATAAAATGATGTTGTGTAAGTTTTGGTTATTCGGCAGTTTTCATTAAAAAAAAAAATATTTCCTGAAAAATATTTCCTGAGAATGAAAGAGAAAGTCCAAAACTACTAAATAAAAAAAATGGGTCCAATCTGGTAGTGTACCTTTTGCAAATTGGTCAGTAAATGATCGAGTTCTGAAGTAATAAAATGTAAAAAATAAAATGAATTGATATTTTTTTAGCTTCCTTAAACTTTAAAGTCTCTTAATAATGAAAAACTAAGAAGATATATTGAAAAGAAAACAAAATTCTTATAAATTTTTGCTTTATGAAAATCTTTTTCAATATCATTCTAATTATTTTTGCATATTCCTTATGAGTTTGTTAAAGATGTATGACCCTGGAAATAAGTTGAGTCAGCTAGCTGAAGTCCACATGTTGTAATGACTCGAGATATTTGATTATTTACCATCAGAAGCTTTAAATTTATCCCAATCAAATTCATTACAATTTAATTTCCCGCAATGAATTTCATACTTAAACTCATTTATTAATTCAATTAACAGCAGCAGCAACAGAAACAAAAATAAAACTCATAACAGCTGACTCCATCCAACATAATGCATTTTATTTATTGAAAATCATTTTACATTATTTTCTCACTGATATGTATAAAGGGTTTTCCAATAACGATGATTAGGTTGTTCATGCGGAATATTTATTGTAGTTTTGTGGTCCACTCTGAACCGTGAATCCCGCCTGATCGTGATTAAATTCAAAAATAGTCCCGCAATAATGCGTGAGCGTGATTTAAAAATTAAGCACCGTGTGTGATTTTAAAAATATAATTTTCATGCGCTCACGAAATTAAATTTCGTGGCTTGCTGGAAAGAAATTCCTCTTTTGTCTTACAAAATTTTGATTTTATATGCGAATTTTTATACGAAATTTCTGATAAATTTTTAATATAACAGCCGACATTTCTGCGACGAAAGGACGTAAAAACTATGATTTAAATCAGAAAAGTTTCTAATTATTTGTCAGACATTTTCCGTCATTGTTCAGACATGTCGAAAATTCCTTTAGAGTTTCCCTAGAAGATTCTTTAGATTTCGTAAGGAATTCTCTCAGATATTTCGGCAAAGTTCTTAGAATTTTATCAGACAAAGAGGCTCGTTTTCTTGTGCATTATCTGACCCTATTTTGATACGAACTCGGCATCTTGTGCAGAATTTTTGAATGTTTACTGGGTATCAAGTGTCTGCAGCAAAATAAACCCAGTGAACATATTATGCTATCATGTCTGACGTCAGCAAAAATATTTTTGTAAGCTGAGTGGTTGTTGAATATGAAGCTGAAGACACACAAAGTCAAACTCAGCAGTGTCTTCTGAAAAATATTAAATTCGTAAGAAAATGTATTGAGCGTTACGTTATATATAATTTATCTACGAAGTTTTGGACGGTAAGAAAAAGTTAGCAACAGTGGAAAGGCAGAAACGATATAGAGAGCATTATCCGTTAAGAAATTTCAGATTTGCTTTAAAAAATTTTGATTCTACCGCACGGTGGGTTGTTATATTTTTAAAAAATATCTCAGGTGGGTCGCATTTTGGTACAAATAACTATTTGAATTTTACATAACTTTTACCATTGTCGGTCTATTTTTTTAAAGTTGGTCTCATTTGCAAGAAGAGTATAACTTTTTGTAAAGAATAATTTTAAAAGATACTAATTTTTTACTTTTCTATGTGAACCAAAGTCAAAATTAAAAAAAAAGAAATGGTAACAACTTTTAATTTCATCCTGCGATTTTAATTTCCTTAGCGAGTAGATATGAAGTACTTTAACACCTTATATTCACTTTTTGTGGTGTATTTTTTTTCGCAAAAATCATTCTCAGAATAACCGTGAAAGCAAATGTAACGCTCAATACACACAAATGCTAAAAAATCGAAAATATAGCTTTATATTAGGATCCATTGAATCAGAAGATAACTATAAAATGAATGCTGCCTTCTCATATTTCTCTTAAAAACAAAGGGGTACAACAAGTACAAAAACTAAAAAAAATTGAGTTATATGCAGAACTCAACACTAAATACCAATATCTATCACTCTACAAAAATTCAGATCTGTATGATGACTCCAAAAAACGGTATGTCTTAAAAACCAAAAAAAAAAACTATGTATGAAATGTATAGGAACAAAAAACTTTGAGGCTTAATTACTCAGAACTTAATTTTTTGCACTGGTACCCCTTTGCTTTTAAGCGCCTCAATTAAATTGGTAAAGTTAAGAACACAAACCAAAAATGTACACTCAAAATGAGAATCACGCATGTATATTATTTCATTGGGCAAAAACTCGTTTTCATATAAATACTAAAAATTTCTTCAAACTTTAAATATTTTTTTACGTAATTTTTATTTTATTTTGAACTAATAGGTAGTAAAGTCTGAAAATGTTTTTTATTATTTCGGCTTTCTAGTTCAATAATTGAATTAATGTAAATTCAAATTATTTTTTTATTAAGAGTGGAGTGCTTAAATATTTTATTTTTTCTGGGATATAAAAAAATAAGTATCGTGAAAGCATAAGTATTGGTCGTATTTGAGCGTGCGTGATAAAATCAATTTTGATCGTAAGCGTGCGCGATCGGGAGAATCTTAAAAATTGCAGTGCGTGAGCGTGCTTAAAACTAATATTTTTTTAATAATTGAGTTATGAATTTTTAGTCGAACGGTATGGTTTTTATTTTAAATTTAATCTTTCGATCAAATTATTTTTTATTTAAGAAAGAAATTCTAAAGCATGTAAATATTGAACATTCAAAGAAAAATTTGGCTGTACGGAAGGTTGAACTGACAGCTGTTTCGCAACGTAACCGTCACAAGCTGTCAACTGTCGAACTGCCATTATTAGAAAAGCCTTTGCATAACAAATATACAGATTTATGAAATCAATAACATGATGTAAACGTGGTAGTTCACATATTTATACAAGTGTGCGATATTTGTGAATGCCATAGTAGTGACCCCTCAATTGTATGTTAAACAAATAAAAATATGAAATATTGAAACTGGGTTTGCAGTTACAATAATCAACAGGTGGTCGGTCGTTTGGGTGGCTAAACTTTAGTTTTGTTCTAAAGAACTAAAGAAATCATGAGTTTTGTCAATAAAATTCAGGGGAAATGGTAGATGTTCAAAAGGGAACTTTAAAGTTCATGTTACGTAAGAAGAGGTGTAGATGATGTCAAAGTTTCTATTTTATGTTGTTAATAGAAAAATGAAGTAAAGTACATACAAATCTATTGAGAACTTTCAATGAAATTAAAAAAGAGTTAATTAATAACAAAATCTATCGAAAAATCCATACAGCGTCGCAGTCTGCATCATCATGAGCTTGAATGATTATGAGTGAAAGTTACACACGATCCTAACTCCATTACGATATATCTAATGGAAAGCTTGAACAAATAATGTTATATGTATTTAAGTGCAATTTCCACAATCCATATGGTTGACTTTGGATAGAAAAATATACAAATTTCCTACTCTTCTTCTAGTCGCATTAAATATTTCAGATTTTCTAAAATTTATTAAAATTATACTCCAAAAAAAAAAAAAAACAATTGGTCTACAAATAAGTATATATTAGCTATGGAGCTATTTTTTAAAGAACATAAAAATAGAAGAGTAAGTAACTAATGATTTAATGAAGGAAACTCTCTTACATATTTCACTACATCCTGTGGCGAAGTAGTTTCCTATTACAAGTACATACATCAAATATAAGAAGAAAACAACTTTCGTGATATCTAATTTATGAGTTTCACATTAATATGATAAACAAGTGAATTAACTTTTTAATTTATTTATTTGTTAATGCGCCATAATTAGAATCATTATGGTAATTTTTATCTGCTATTTCAAATTTCTTCTTCGGTTTTAAGTTGACAAATTTGTTTTTGTTTGTGAATGTATATTTTAATTTTAAATCTAATCTAAATAAGAAAATGTTTTATTTCTGTCTTTTAAATAAGAGAAAAACAAAATGAAAATTCGTAATTGGAAATTATTTTGGAATTTATTCAAAAAGCTTATATTGCGAACGCGTAGGCTTAATAAAGTGACACACTATCACTCATTATGTTATCTCTGTGGCCACTACCAAGAAGGGTGGGGTGCACTAAGTATATCATTACGTTTGTAAATCTATATATATATATTGATAATATTTTTATAGCTTAGGTCCTCTTCTATGAGTTTTACATACATCATTTTGTAATAAGGTTCTAGCAAAAACTGGATGCAAATTTAGTATGTTTTTGTTTTATTAAGCCATTTCAATTCAAAACATTTATCAGCCACTCCAGTCACACTAATTCTACTTATTATTATCTACAAGAAAGCGGATATGAAAGCTAGAGTTTTTTATTCCCGGGCTTTTTTGTTTCCCGGGAGAGCGGGAAATAAAAAAACCGCAAGGGATTCCGGGAATTCCTGGGAATTGTAGAACGTAATAAAATATTTACCAAAAATTTTAAATTCCCGAATCCATTGATTTTTATATGAGCCAAATTAATCATCCGCCCTCTGACATTATTCTTTATTTTTAACTGAGCTTTATTTTAAACTGAGCTTTATTTTAAACTGAGCTTTATTTTAAAAGTATTTCACAAACAAAACAGTTTATAAAGAAATTAAATAAAAAAGCTTCAAAGTAAATTACGTGAAAAGAACTATATTTTTATCGAAAGTTTAAGCAAACTTCGTATTTAAAATCTATTTTTTGACTAAGCAAAAAGAGGGTATACAAATCATTAGCAAAATCACTGATGAGCTGAAATCAAAGTAGTTTTATTTCTGATTATTCATCAATGGTTGTCAGAGGGCGGAAGTTATCAAAAGAGAAAAAATATTGCTGAAAAAGAGCAGTCCTAAAATATTTATTCAGTCCTTTACTTCTTGGTGTGGAATGAAAATTCTTTTCCCTTAGAAAATGTGTAGTTTAATATTCTGGCTTTGGCTTTTTAAAAGAGTCAATGACGGCTTTCAATGTTTGATGCAAATATCATAGCTTTTTTATGAAATTTTGTTAATTTTGTTGCTGAATTTTACAAGAAAGCTATGATATTAATAACTGAACTCCGCTAATGTATTAATTATTTCATCTAACAATCAGTTTCTTATTGAAGTAAGACAATTTTCAGTAGTTGAGAAAATCCTTTCGCCCTCTACAGAAGTTGTCCGGATAGTTAAAAGGGCGTTGTATATATTAAACATGTTTACAGTACATCGCGATCCGGAAAATGTTAGCCGTTACCGACTACATATGTTATGGAAATGTTAAATATATAATTAGAATTTTTGTATCAGCTCTAGTTTTCGAGATATACCGCTATGTAAAAACTGAAGGCACTTGCAGGTCATATATTAATTAGCATAACTTGAGAAGGCCATGCTGTATTCAGTTAAGTAAAATAATTCAAAATTCGACAACTAAATAATCTTTAAGCCGTATAAACATTATTTCTATATCGGCACAGTAGTTTGGCGTTATCGTAAAAGTTTGAGCAAAAAAATTTTTTTTTATAAAATATTTTTACATTTTTGTTTTTAAAACTCTATAATAAAATAACGATACAACAACGGACCAGTTTTTTGAACAGCAGCATATAGCTAAATATATACCAAAAGAATTGAGCCCTTTTTCATTGAAATTGGTGTAGAACTTTTGATTTTATTCACAATTTAGTAACAGAACTGAATTGATAAAATTTTAATTTCCATACAACAGTAAAAAACACAAACACAAAGTCAGAAATTGCTGTTGTATGAATATTTAATTTTTATCAATTCAGTTCTCTCACTGAATTATGAATAAAATCAAAAGTTGTGCACCATTTCAATAAAAATGGTCTTAATTCGATTGGAATACATTTAGCTACAAAATAAGCTCGTTGTTGTATTTTTATTTTTGTGCATTCTTAAAAACAAAAAATTCAAAAATTTTAATAAATTTTTATCTTTTTGGGTTCAACTTTTATGATATCTCTGAAAGTACTGAACAAATTTAGAAACAATATTTGCACAGCACCAAAATTATTTTGTAGCCGAATTTCAGTTTTTTCCTTCTCAGGTTGTGCCACTCACTATATGTGGTGAAACTGCCTTTATTTTTTACATAACGCTATATCGTGAAAACTAGAGCTGATGGGAAAATATAGAGTTCAGATTCGCGTTCAGCGTTCCAAATAACTAAAGAAACATCTTTCATTTCTAGCGAACGAAAAAGTTTTTCGAAATTTGTTAACATGTGTTATCAATATTTTTGGTCCTTTTTCCACTGTTTTCAAATAATTTCAACTGCTTTGTTAAAGCCCTTATGACACTACATTTTTTCTTCATTTTTCACATTTTGGAGAACACTGTAAATAGAATATAATAGGAAATTTTACCAGGTGCAAAGAGTTCAGCTATATTAGGATAAATACCAAATTGTCAAAGCTTTTACTAATGTTATCGATAAAAAATGGGGGCCTGTAAAAATAAAAAAATTAAAAATGTTCAACTTAAAATTGATATGTCAAGCTTGAAACATTAAAGTGTTGCCAAGTTAGCGGGTTATTCACGAATTCAGCGACTTAGCGCCTTTTTTCAACTTTTTTTCTTTTGTCGTTTTGTTATAAATAATAAGTAGGCAGCACTTATAGAAGCCATTACGTTTTGTTTACATTTTGTATAGTTGTTTATTTCTATGATTTGCTATTTCTTTCTTTCAATCCTATAGCAAAACAATGCAAGAAAAATGTAGTGTCATAAGGGCTTAATAGCAATGTTTAAAGTTTCCTCGAAAGTCTTCTCTTTCAGAACATCACTGTCATCTGAAGTAACATCTATATCCTCATTTTCTTCGTCATTAAATGCAGACGTGCATAAATATTTTCTGCATATCTAATTACCGTGAATTTTGGTGGATGCAGAGTGAAAAACATTGTAGTTGTTTTTACAAAAAAAAATTGGTTCTTTTAAATAATTAAGTAAATAGAAAAATTTTTTCTTTTCGTTCTTCAATCCAATATAATATAATATTCACTTTAAACTTTCGTTGGTTTCTTTACCCTTACATAAATATTATTTCATGATGAACGATAACAATTTAAAGAAAAAGAAGAATATTTGGGTTCTAAAATTAGTACTCTTTTATGTGTATAAATAGATTTTTAGTCATGGGAATTCACGGAGAAAATTCGCTGGAAAACGAGAAACGAAAATAAGCGATTTCTCGTCCCGGAAATTCCCGGGAAAAAAACCCTAATGAAAACTAAACAACACTTCATAAATATTTGCTGTGATAAGATAATAAATAAATATTAAACGTAAATTGTCATTAATCGCAAAATTATTTTATTTGTTTGCACTAAATAATAAATATGCTTATACATGCGTAAATATACGTAGTTATTTCAAAAGTAATTAACATATTTAATACCTTATCTGAAAGTGGAAATGTAAAACTAATTGGTTTTTAATTGCAGGCAATTTTTGTTGTATGTTGCTAATAAAAAAAGAACAGATAAAGATTTCGACTTAGAAGCAGACTCTGAAACTAACGAGCTAAACAATTTCAGAATAAATTCATGGATACCACAAAAACAAAATATGGCAATGAAGTTAGTAAAATACAGATTTTGCTATCCGGAAGTAGTATAAATTCGAATAATTTCTAGTGATTTTAACATAGCCTTGTCATTGTAAGAAATTATCTTTTTTGATTATTATTCACTAAACTACCTTTTTGGACCCGGCGATGTACGGGCTTTAAATATGTTGAGGAGAAGTCCTTAATGCGTTATTTTTTATAGTACCAAACCTTTCATTTCCTTTCAAATAAAAAATTTTGAAATCGGTCAAGAAATGGCGGAGTTATGCGATAATCAATTTATCGGGCTACTAGTTTTTCCGCCACATTTCCACTTCTATGGGGTTCAAGTTTCCACATCGATTTTGGAAAAAATATTACAGACTAAAACTGGAGGCAAGCCCTTAAAAAAAAGAATTTTGAAAATAAGTTCATATATGACAGCGTTAATCATGAGGGGAGCAAATTTCCCCACCGATTGCCGAAAAAATTAGGCAAACCCTTTTAAACAAAAAAAAATTTTGAAAATCGGTTCACATCTAACAGAGTGAAGAATTTGGAAAAAATTATGGAGCCTAACTGCAAGCAAATCCTTTCAAACCAAAAACGAATTTTAAAAATCGGTTGGGACATTACAGAGTTATGCGTGGGGGACTAAACTTCCCCCATCCCCTTTACCCATTTTTCGAAAAAAATTATGTGACCAAACTGCAAGCAAAACCTTTCAAGCAAAAAAGGAATTTTGAAAATCCGTTCACAAATGACAGAGTTAGGGAAAGTGGGGAGCACTTTTTCCCACCGATTTTGTAAAAAAATTATAGAACCTATCTGCAAGCAAGCCCTTTCAAACCAAAAGAAGAATTTAAAAAAATGTTTGAAAAATGACAAAGTAAAGCGTTGGAGACCAAACCAACCTCCTCCACTGGAAAATGATGGGACCCAACAGCAAGCAAACCCTTTCAAATCAAACTTGACCAAACTTCCCCCATTCCCCTCATCCGTTTTAAAAAAAAAGTTATGTGACCAAACTGCAAGCAAAAGGTTTCAAGCAAAAAAAATTTTAAAAATCTGTTCACAAGTGACAGAGTTATGGGGGGGAGAAGGGTACATTTTTTTACTACTTGGTATTTTTACTACTTGTTTTTTGTAGAGCAGTGCTGCAGCCCCTCTGGTATCAAGTGGAGGCATTAATTGGTTTAAGCTGTGCAGCCATCTATTAGTTCTTTTACTTCGTCGACGGTTCTGCTACAACACCGATGAAGGACGGTGCTGCGAAGTGCATTAGGATATGTTAGTATTAATCGTTGCCGGTACTGCCAAAGTGATCAGTGCTAAGTGCGTCCCTTTAACAGTCCAACAACAACCAACTCAATAACACACCAGTTCACATCAGAAAAATGCATTATGTTGTTGGCTTGCCTGAAACTAGCCGTGCACTCAAAACGTCACCCTACGTCCTCACGAGCCATAGACTTGAACATGACATGAACTTAACGCCGGCAGAGCAAATGTAAAAAAGTCATCAACTTCTTTGCTGTGGTGAATACGTGCGATGACCATGTTCTGTCTTGTCAATGTATTTTGTGGTTGTACAAAAGGGATGGATTATTTAACAAATTTTCGTCTGTCTCTCTTCTTTCTACTGAAAATGGTTGTTGACGGCGAATCTCATGGAGAACATTGATGCTCAGCCATATGTTCGGGCATCGATGTCAGAGCATGGACGAAAGATGGACATGAGCCGTCCACATTAGCCATATGCGATGTCCGACATGCTGTTCATACCAAGTTCATGGCTAATGTTAGGGTTTGTAGTCAAACGCGCTAACTATTCAGGCAACAAGCTTTTCTATTACTTTTAGTTTAATTGAGGGGCTGAGAACAAAGGGATACAAGTAGAAAAAAGAATAGTTTGGAAAATCCAAAAGTGCACGCCTCATAATCTTATTTAGACCGTGAAATTAAATAGGCTTCTATTACTAATTATACTGAAGCGTAAAAACAAAAAAAAAAAAAAGACTCGATTAGTGAAGTCTTTCGGTCGTTATCGTGACCACATACAGGATCCGTACACACAGACAAACGGACGTCCAAGACAGAACTTCTTTAAATAGTTTTTTAATTAGTTTAAACAATAAAAATTACATTAAAAATGGCATGAGTGTTAAAAATAGTATTTTTTCTTAATATGTGTGTGTATATATTTTTTATAAGTGCAATATATGATAATAATAGAGCCATTTTAAGTTTAAAAAATCAGTAGTTTCGCGTGAAGTGAGAGTAGTACCCACCTCAACGCTTCGCTTATGAGGCGTGCAAAATTCTGAGTAATTAAGCTTCAACATTTTTTCTTCCTATGCATTTCATACTTAACATTTTTGAGCTCATCATACCGGCCTGAAAAGTTGTAGAATGATAGATATTAGTGTTAAGTCCTGATAACTGCATCTAACTAAATTTTTTTAGATTTGGTACTTTTACCACTTTGCTTCTCAGACCCTCAATTGTCATTTTCTTAGACTTAAGCTACGTACAGACGATTGTCAGTTCTTACAATATTGTAAGTAAAATGTGCTAAAAAATTCTTACAATCGTCTGAACTGAAAATTTTTGTCTGACAACGTTGGCAGAAAAAGCATTGTCAGTCGATTTTAATACCACCTGCTGAAAAAAAATTGTCAGACATCTCACAATCGTGTGAAGACATCGCGTTACCATTGTCAGATTATTGGCAGACAATTGTCAGACATTTTTTAATTGTCAGATGTGTGAAGTTTCTGCATCTGACAATGGCGTCATTGTCAGAGACTTTTTTATATTGGCAGCACTGCATACATATTTTTTAGGGAAAAATTAAAGTAAGAAAAATTATGCAGCTAAAATAGTTAAAATTGTTTCTTTATGTTTAATAATAATTTATATTTTTACTTTTTAAAGTTAACGGAAGCACAGATGATAAATAATTGATGATTTCTGTTAAATGATATGCGTCTGGCAGCGCCAAACAACAGATCTGACAATTTTTGAATCTGACAATCGTGTGAACTGCCAATTTCTTTACTGACAATATTGTCAGATAAATTTATTGTCAGACAAATGTCTGCCAATAAATTGTAAGCTTTTCTAACAACTTTGATACAGCCGTGTGAACTAACAATATACCTTGTGCTGACAATTTTTTATTGTCCGTACATCGTCAGCACATTGGCAGATTTGACAAAATTGTAAGATCTTACAACCGTCTGTACAGGGCTTTACATACATTTGAATGAGCTGAAATCAGACGAGATCTCAGTTAGGTTTAATGACAACTTAATAAATTTTCTTCAAATGATCCAGAAAAGGGAACTTTAATTTAATATCAAGATTTATATAGCAAAATAAACTATCACCACCGCAGCTCTTCTATCTTTAGGACCATTTCTATAATTTGATGAGCCTGCAATGTTGCCAAAAAAGGAACTTTTTTAAACTTTTCTTTTGTGTAATTCTTATGTAATTTCATATCAGAATAGTTTAAATATTTATAGTAGCAAAAGTTGTGGAAAATAATTAAGGAATTGTATTTCATGAGTTATTTAATCGTCAAGCTGCTTACCATCTCAACCATCGACACCATCACCTGTGATGAAAAATTACCTCATCTTACTAGCAAGAATTTTTAGTAAAGTTTAAAATAGCTGTTTGTGTAAATTTAGTCGATTTTGAGATAATAGTTGGTATCCCTGCTCAGACATGGTCCCACCACTTTATAAGTAGATTGTTATTATATTTAGCTCCAAAATGGCTTAAAAATCGATTTTTTCCAAACCTCTAACTTCTTCTTCGACAATGACGATGTTCCGCTATTCTCCATCTTGGAAGCAAATGGCCTCATTTCGGAAGCTATTTGTACAGCTTCGTTCCATGTCAGTTGCGATGATGCTAGTTGGTTTAAGGTCGATGTACGCCAGGTGATTCTTGGGCGTCTTCGTCGACGGAAACCTTGTTTGTTATAAGTACATCAGAGCTGCCTTTGAAATTCTGTTTGCTGATCTGAGCGTGTTACCAATTCATCCAAATTTTCGTATTAAGATGTTCTGGTGGATTGGAACCTGCCTTGCCATGTAAAGAAGCTCAGAATTACTTATAGTGCTTGGACAGAAGCATCGGAGGATGCGGCGTAGACAGCAATTTGTGAATGTTTGGAGTCTCTTTGGGGCGAGCTTTTTCAGATCCCAAGTTTCACATCTGTAGCGTTGGTTCATTTTAAATAGTTGAAAAAAGCCAAAGCAGCTTAAATTAAAAATTTTACGACTTTTACTACTTGGACTTAAGTTATTTAAACACTGGAAAAAACCTTGGCAATAAAAATGAACAAACCTTCGCATTGATTGATTGCTTTCTTCATGATAGAGAAGGTTGGAAAAGAGTAAACTATATAACAATATATACTGAAATTATGCTTAGAATAAAAACCTTACCTAAAAACACATTGATATATGTATGTACATTAGGGCCATAACCAAATTTTTGGCATAGTACCACGGAGTGGCCAAGAATGTTTTAGTAATGAACACACCTGTCTCCCGTCGTTTTGAGAAAAAAAAATCTCACACAGGGAAGTAAATTTCTAAAACCTTCCAACGAATTTTGAACCGCGATGAATTGTAAACCGTAGGAAAATGTTTAAATCTAAGGCAGTGGATAAATTCCAAAATAGCAAAATAGGAATATATACAAATATCAGGTGTATATTTTTTAAAATTTCCGTGAGATAAAACTGGTTGTTTTCAAACTTCAACACGATCCCTGCGTGAACTTTTTTAACGATCCGAAAAAATTGTCATATTTATTATTAATAACTTTTAATGTTCTACACGACTATACTATGCCGTTGTTGATATTCGCAAAAAGCGTGAAAAAGTTATGGCCCTAATGTACATGTATTGAAATAAAGTCCCAAGTCAATTGTTCGTTTTATGATAGAGCTACCATGACAAATGCAGCGAAATCAGGAACAACAACAACTAGGAAAGTGCATAAACATCAGTTTATCAAACATTAACACAGTTTACCGTACTTCATAGAATTCACTCATTTGTGAAAAATATTATAAGACAAGAAAATGAAATCATTATCACCACCACCGTCACATCATCACATCTCGCTTTGCTTAGGACATTGTAAAGTAATGAAAAAAAAAATCTACAGCTGAGTTCGTCCTGATGTTAAATAAAACTGACATCTATGAAGTGTCTGTATTTATTTTATCCAAACAAACAACATGACTTATCAATTACATAACAACAAATAAATAGGAAAGGAAGGAAGAAGTAGGATAATGTTGAAAAACAGGTGTAAAATAATGCTGTTTTAAATGAAAAACTTAAACAAAAACACATACATACATACGTATTTTCACAACGAAGGATTTCGATTTGAGCGCAAAGGAATAATAAAAAAATGTTTCATCTGTTTAAAATATGATGGACAGTTATGACGTTTGAAAATGCCGCTGATTTTATTTAAGAATTTATTAAACATTATAATATTTTCAAACATTTTGCAAAATATACATACATACACATACATTAGGGTGTCCATTATTTATTAAAGTGGAAATATTTTTGGTCTCACACCCAAAAAAGTGGAGAATTAATGCAAAAATTATTCTCAAAAAAATTTCATTTGATTAAATTACATTTATACGGCATGATTAATGACCCACAAGTCGCAAAAATTACAAAATTAGTAGAAATTTTTTTCTAAAAAGTTGTTGTCTGTGAAGTTTTCAACAGCTTCCGCCATACCGACTTTTATCTAAATCGTATATTTAACAAAATAAACAGCAAAATATCGAAAAATCCCATAACTATTAACACATCAAAAAAAGCCCATAAATTTGCAAATTTCAGTAAACTTTTTCGTTCCATAGAAATTGAAGTTTTTTTCTGTAGTTATTTGGTGCGCTGAACGTAAATCTGAACTCCATTTTCTTATCAGTTTCGACAACAAAATTATTTTTAATCCTACACAGAAAAAATTATCTCCAACAAATTTTTAAATAAAAGTTTGTCTAAAAATAAATTTAATTTTCAGTAAATGTTCTTTACATAATCAATGAATTGTTTGTTTGCCTCTTATTTAGGACGCACACACCAACAACAACACAAAACTGTGTTATAAAAAAAACGACCCCGATGACGACAAACACACAAATAACAACAAAAACAACAATAATACCAAAAGGAATGCGATTGTATCAAGTTTGTTTACTGAAGATTTTTGAGTGAATGAATTCGTTAATGTCGTTTCATTAATTCTCATTCATTCTTTTAGAGTCTTTAGATAAACATTCAGACTTGAACATATTGAACAAAGTAAAATTTCATAACTGCTTAATGGATGATGACCCAGACGAAAATTTTGTTTAATATATTACAAAAAATACAGTAAATATTTCTGTTTGATTAAGGGCCATTATTACAACTTGACAATAGCTAAAAGCAGGCTTTTGTCGGACAAATAAATAGTTTATCATTATTACAAATTTACTTTAACCTACCAGGTAGGATGCACCTGACTTTAACTTATCGCTCACTTTCATTTAAAGTAAAGTTCTAATAAAGGTAAACCTTTTATTCGTCCGACAAAATGCTGCCTTTAGCTATTGCCTAGTTGTAATAATGGCCCTAAGTAAACTATTTTTATTTATTAGTATTTTTAGACTAATTTTTTTTTATAAATAAGTAAATCTTTTTATTTGATTTAGTAAACACGTTTTTTTTCAATGAAATTGTTGAGATATTTTAGTCTATACATACAAATTTGTTTGAAGGTGCGTTCCTAGACAAAATATTTACTAAATATTTCATTGAATTTCTTTACAGAAAATGAAATTTAGTTCTTTCTTTGTAGCGAACATTGTTTCAAAATCCGCCAAAATGTTTTCAATAATTCTGCGGAAAATCACTCAAAGTTCTTTTATTAGAGCACTGCAATCATTGATAGTTATACAAATTATTCCACCTTGTTCTGATAAAGTATTTAAACGAAACTCTCTGATACATTCATCTTGGATGTAGTTTTCGAATCAAGCAATAATTATTTTTGGTAGACGGGTTAGGAAAAATGGTATGACTTCAATTTCATGGAATTTGTATGAAATTTTCGAAAAAGTTCACATATTTTGTTTTGTACATATTAATAAAAAAATGGAATTTTTAGTGTTTAAACATTGAATATTTTATTGATATTAAAGAAAAAGAAGGATTATAATACAAATTACTTATATGAATCAAAAAAAATTTCTGAAATTTATTATTTCGGCTTTTCAGTTCATTATTTAAATTAATGTAAATTCAAAATATTATTAAGAGTGGAATATTTCAATATTCAATCGGATTAACAGAACTGATCGGTACTAATGATTTCGACAGGACGCTACACCGTCTCATCAGTCTTCTTGTTCAATTTTACCACTTATGAAGGTGGATACTTTTTATAAGGAAACATCAGCTATTTAACCAATTATTGTCACGAAATAGAATACAGGACTTTTCCCTTAAATTCTTTTATTTTCACTCAATTTAGTTAGCCAAAGTCTCCCCTCTATCTGATTTAATCGAACATTCACAAAAACTCTTATTATTTTTGTGTTTGCTTTGATGGGCATTTGTATCAATACCTACAATCAAAGCTATTTGTTTGGTTGTTTATTATTCATGCTTAAATTGGTTTTCTTAGTTATTTGAGTGCATTTTTAGTTGCAAACAGAAAACTGAGAAGTAAACATGCATATAACTTTTTTTCGCTATCACTTAATACATCTTATATATCTGTTAAATAAAGTCCATATATTAATGGAATAATATGTATGTACTTTTAATTCCCCGTTTTCTCAAGAAAATTAAAAAAAATCCGGGAATATTAGCTAGTCTTTTCCCAGGAATTCCCCGCAAATTTGTAGCAGCTGTTGTCGAAAAAATGACACACAAACGTGTCTCGTGTAGCCAGATTGTTGGCGGCGTTGGCATGCTGGCATTTGATCCGGCTAAGGCTCGCCAATTTAGGGTGGTGTTCTAGTCAACCAATCTGCCTCTTTCAGCTACTGACAAAAAAATCATGCCAGCCAATTGCAGGATTATAATGCAATTCTACTTTTATACATACAGATTTATATGCTTGATTCTCATTTATAATGCTTTTTTTCGTGTCCGTTGAAAGTATAGTAAAATATTTCACAAAATAAACGCAAACATTTGAAAATGAAATCTACTTTAGCGTAACTTAAAATGTTAGAAATATACATACATAATGCTGACTTTAGACGACATGTATTTTACATCTGACTTGTCAAATTTCCCACTGCAAAAGTGATACATGCCGTGTGAAACATATGAAACATTGTCAGATGACATTTACAGAAGCAAAGTCAGATGAAAAATTTTCAATTAGAGCGTGTTCTATTTTCATCTGACAAGGCATCTGACATCAGCTGTATTAAATTATCAAAAGTGTGGTTTGGCTGAAAAAACATTAAAAAGCAAAGAACGATTTATATATTTACGAAAATTGTGCAAAAACTCAGCTGTTGTGAACACTCTGAGGTTATGTCAGATATAATTGCACATGTAATTACGTGTGAAAGCAAATATTATAAACCGTCTGTAAATTGACAATTTTGACAAACATGCGAAGTTACATATGTCTCACACACCTAACAAGCCATATGTAAAAAACATGTCGTCTAAAGTCAGCATAAGTGTTTTTTGTGTAAGACTGCACAGTGGGGACTTTTGCAAAATAAATGGTAATAAATCTTGAACTTCTAAACTGCTGATTGGATTTCTCTGAAACGTCTAACATTTTGAGAATAGGAGTCAGGCTTTGCAACGCGTGCTTTGGTGGCCTTCTGGTTTAAGCACGAGAGGAGTTACAGTAGCCAAATTTGACTACATGGGACTCAAAAAATGTTGTCCGATTTGCAAATAAAATCGACATTTGTTTATCGATTTTAATGATTTTTGGCTTATTTTATTCTTAATATAAATGGTTTTCTAATAAATAATAATAATTTAAAATTTTTACTTTTATCTTTTTTTTATGAGTTTTTAAAAAAGGAAAACAAATTTAATTTTGAATGAAAAAAAAGTTTTCAAAATCTACCGTCACAATTTTTTTAGGCTCTTAAACACACGATTTTCGGGCATTGCTGCCTGAAATACGAAATTATTGGCGCTAAACACATTGTCAATGTATTACCTTTTGCGATATTTAATAAAATATGTAATACAAAGTTTTTTACAAAATTGAAAATAATGAAGATACCTTTTTTTTTGAAAAAAAGAACATGTTTTGTTAGGTCTATTTCAAAATTTTGAGTTTTTAGCCTTTTTCCGATTTCAAGAAAGTGGATATTAAAAAATATTTTTCTTTAGTTTTACTTAGAAATTTGTCAAGAATGGAATGCTTTTAATTTAAAATCTAATTGTAAATTACAAAGTTATAGACGAAATATCAATAAAAGTCAAGACAAAACAAAACATTATTTTTCCTTGAAGTCAACAATATTTTCTAAACTATGAGAGATACAAAAACACATTTGCTCTTTTTATTTTTGTATTTTTGCTATGCTTAACTCAAAGCGCTTTACATTTTTGAAATCGGATAACATTAAAAAAAGTTACAAGCCTCAGAAGTTTTTTTTTGGGTCCCAGGTAGTTAACTTTGGTCCACTGTAACTTTTCTCGTGCTTAAGTTAGAAAGCCATGAAGCAATGCGTTGTAAAAATTTTTGCAATTTCAAGTAAATATCTTTAGCAGCTTAGAAGTTCCAAATTTATTACCATTTTTTTTGCAAAAGTCCCCACTGTGGATTCCCCAGTATGTTTTAAAAACTAAGAACGGAAATACTGTTTATACTGCGCATATTCATAGTCCTAAACAAAGTATACTTTGAGAATTTAAAACCAGTATTGCCATACAAAATACTGGTTTTAAACTCCTAAATTATACTTTGTTGTGACTATGATTATGCACCACTCTCTTCATACAAAGTATGAATTTTTCCAAAAACTAGAGTATATTTATAACGGTCTTACAATATTTGCATTTGCTTCTCTTATTTTACACAACAAATACTTTAAGAATAATAGGAATTATAATCTTTTTAAAATAAATTGTTGTCCGCAGTTGTGTGTATTGAGCGTTATGCTTTTTTAGTATGCTTCATTGCTTTAATTATTGAAATAGCATTGACAATATACACTAAAATAATAGCGTAGGTTTGTACTTCTAAACATTTAAAAGTTTTGTGGACTTTGTGTAATAGCATTAAATTGCAAAACGTTTCATCAATCAATCTTTGTTTGTATCCAAAAAAAATTGAGTATTGATATATAGCTTTTTGTTTAATTGAAATTTTTGGTGTAAAAATAAGGAGTTCATGTTAAATCATATCGAAAATTATACATCTGAATTGTTTTAAATTCGTAAGTAAGTGTATTGAGCGTTACGTTAACAAAATTCTTATATATAATTTATCTATAAATTTTAGGACGAAAAAAAAGTTAACATCAGCGGAAGGGCAGAAACGATATAGAGAACATTATCCGTTTAGATATTTCTGTTTGGTTTTCAAAGAAATTTGATTCTATCGCACTGTGGGTTGCTATATTTTCGAAGAATGTATTAAGTAGACCATATTTATGTTACGAATAATTAATTGAAATTGACCTAGCTTTTAACATTATTGGTCGATTTTATTAAAATTAGTCATATTTGCAAGAAGAGTCGTGTATAAATGTGTCTATAGAATTATGTTAAAATATAAAAATTTTTTATTTTTGCCATGTGAACCCAAGTCAAAATTGAAAAAGTGGTCATAACTTTTAATTTCGTCCTGCGATTATTATAATTTTTTGTTTTAAAGAGTAGAAAGCTTATGTAACGCTCAATACACAAAAATTAAAAAAAAATCGCAAAATCTTATTTTATTTATGGATCCATGTAATGAGGGGAAAACTCTAATATAAATACGAATACCTTCTCATATTTATATTAATTGAATTGGTAAAGATTTAAAAAAACCCAAAATGTACACGCTAAATGAGAGTGCTACACTGAAAATAATCCATGCAACATTTTACGAAAAAAACTTTCGTAGTGACTTTTTTCGTAAGATATACGAAACTTTCGTATATATTGCGAAAAAACATTTAGGCAATATTTTTTTAAATTTGCGAAAGTAACGAATACCTTTCGTAAACATTTTTCTTTGTTAAAAAATATATTTGAAATAAATTAAAATATTTTTGGTGCGAAATTACGAAATATTTCGTAATATGTACGAGCGTTCTCGTGTATATGTTGCATGGCATTTTTTCAGTGTAGACATATCAATATTCAGCTGCAATATCTACTCGTATGTGTTTGTGTGCGTTTGTTTACAAAAAAATAGTTACACATATACGTAGAGGAAATATTGAAGAATATCAAAACCCACTTGACCTGAGATTCGATATAAACGAATATTTGCTAAAGCGATATTTCGATATTTCTTCGCGAATCTAAAAAAAATCTAATGTTCACTAAAGCGAACTTCTCTCAATAATTTTTCGAATGTGTGACGATAGCCTAGTGGTACGTACCATTAGCCAAGAGGTACCGTGTGCGAATATGTCTGTGCGAATATATACGCATACGTGCATATATGCAATAATTGAACAGAAAAAAGTTTGCCACGATAGCCTAGTGGGTGTGTGTTAGTCTGTTAGCCTGGAGGTACCGTGTTTAAATCTGATTGACTGCAGCGTAAGTTAAAGAATTAAAAAATTAATAAAATTAATTAATTATAAAATAAAGATTATAATCTTTAAAAAATTGCTTTTGCTCCTGACTTTTTGCGATATCGAAATTTGTTTGATATTGGCTCACTTTTGATATTGCTAAAGAACCATCGAAATCCAATGTTTTTTGAAACAAAACTGAGCGACGAGTAAACTTTTTTCGATTAATTTTTGAGTGTCATTCTCGACAGTTTCACACGATAAATTTTCGAGATATATTCGAAATCGATATCATTAATTAAATTCTTGCTCAAGTGGGAAGGATTCCGATTTTGATAACAAACGCAGAACCCGCTTAAGAATATAACGTTTCACAATTTGTTTGTATTGATCGCTTTAAGTTTTTACTCTTAATTAATTTATTTATTGTTTCATCTTTTTGTAATTTAAATGTCACATGATTTTACTGCTGAAAATAATAATAAAAAAAAAATTTCCACATTTTACAATTGTAATATGTATTAATCTTATTTTCTTCATTTTTCTTCTGCTACTTACAGTCTTCATTTTTATCTTCAACTCAACCAAATCAACTCTTTCTAAACCCATTCAAGAAGGTGCGTACGCCAGGACAAACCGAAAATATGATGACACAAAAGAAATTCCTTGGTAGTATTTTGTCATCAGCGGTACTTTGCTTGTGGCTGGTCTCATACGCTGAGTGTGCTCCCATGCCAAGGTAGTGGTATTTTTTATAAGAAATTTAATTAAAATAAACATCATCATGTCTTTTTAAATCGCATATAACAAAATTATCAAATACGAGTATAAGTATGATTTATTATTTCATGTATTTTGTTATAATTTCGTAATGAAAATACTAATAACAGAATGAGTAAGATGTTTATTGTTCAGTGGTATGCTGTTTGAAATAATAAATTGTGTAAAATGAAAAACTGTTAGCGAAATGCTAAAATTGGCCGTAAAGTGTTCAATCATTATTTCGTCAGATGTGGCAATTATTGCATTTTAAAGATAAAGTTCATTTTTTAACCGACTTCAAAAAAGGAGAAAGGTTGTCAATTCGTCATGTATTATAATTTATGTGTGTTCCCTAAAAACTCCGTCATTTATAGTTATTCAAACTGGCGACTATGGTAGAAGGCTAAAAGATATGCAAAGAAATATATAAAAATATTTGTATGTATAATTTAGTAATATGCAGCTTTATGGAGGGTATTAAAAATCTATTGGATGATTTTTTTTCTCCCTCAAACATTGCTATTTCTTTAATAAGGTATTTCATTCAAAGCTAGCTTCTAGTAAAAAAAAAATTAAAAATTGGGAAATATGGGGATGACTTCTTTCATGGTTTGTTATCTACATACATGCCAGAAAGTTTCGTAAAAGAAAATTAAACGGAGTCTTTTATAGCAAAAAATTCTGAACTATCAAAAATTATACTTATAAAAAAAATCTGTATTTTTTTTTGTCTCATTAAAAATGACAAAAGCTAATGTTTAAAATTTTGCATATATATACAAACTATATATGGACTATAAAAACCCATTAAAATAATATTGCATTACTGACCCGATTTTGTTATATAGCCCTTCCAAAAACATATTTATTTATAACATTTTTAATTTTAAAAGTAAAGAATTCAAAAACCTAATTTTTAAAGAGCTGTATCTTCTAATCCATTATGAATATCATAAAAATATTTTAGGCACGCCTTGCCGAGGATGTTTTCGTAAGAACATATTCATTAGTTATTCTATTTTCACACTCTTAGTTTAACTATTTATGTCCACGCTCACAACACTGTGCAACGTAGGCTTGCGCCTGAATAATCGTAATGAATTTACCCATGGGAATGTTTCTTTGAAAATTTATTATGTATATCCCTGTCTCCATTTTCCTTTCTGCAGCCGCCAGTGAAACAAATTTGGCCATCTTTGTGTCATGGAGTGTGGTTCAACCATTGAAGCGTTTCAGTAATTAGAATATCAAAGTTTTTGTTCCGGACTAATGTCGGTTATAGGTTCATCCTATAATATGTACGTATGTATATGGATCGATTATAAACTGTCCTAATGTTTTCATGTGACTCAACAGATCTCCGGTTTCTGGTAATGGAGATATGTGGTAACCGAAGTACACTCCTACAGGCTTCTCCTTAAAAGGGGAATGAATAGCACCCAGGGCATATGTATGTAGGACTGGGTTTCACTGCCCCGCTAGTCGAAATACATACGTATTAGGCAGTAGACCTTGTCGAGTGGATCACTAACTGTGACTTGTTAAGTTTTTGGTCAGCAGCGTATGCCAGTAATTCATTAATTCAATTAACTCAAAGGGATACCAAAGCTCTTAAATTATACTTTTTATATAGCGGTGCTGCAATAAAAAAACATATTCGATTACCATGATTTTCTTTAAGAATGAACTGGAAAATATAAAAGCCTAATTACAATTATAAAATATTAATACAACTGCTGCTTCTACTGTTTAACAAATTAAAATTTTTTTCAACTCTTTTAGAACAAGAGTCAACAACATTAATATCATTGTATATGAAATGATTATTTTCCACAAGAATTCACACATTTTCTTTCTTTTTATTTCTCATTTCTTTAATATTCACTGACTTTCTTCGGCTGTGCGACAACCAACAACAATAACAACAACAACACATACAATAAACACAACAATACTTGTAGTCAAAGTAATGGATACTATAATAATGAATTGGAAGAAGTACCGGATGACATTCTAATGGAATTAATGGCACGTTTTGGACAAACTATAATGAGAGCTCGCAATGATTTGGAAAAGTAAGTTGAAATTTTTAGTTTGTTTTTTTTTATTTGCATGCTGCTGTTTGAAATCTAAAAGTTTGTTAGCGCGTGCCATAGAAGGATATATTTAAACGGACTTTTTGCAGAAAAGAAAAAATCAAGAGAAATAAAGGCTTTAAATTTATTTAAAAATTAATAAATTTAAGTGCTGTGTCTACAATACCGACAATTGAATTGAGCAGCGAATTAGCATGAAAAGCAGTCATTGTTTTCAGTGATTCTAATAGAAATTTTCTATTAAAAGCAATTTTCTGAATTTTGGAAAACTCACTTTAAAGTAAATTTATGAATTATTTAAATGTTCTATACATATTTTCTGTTATAAAGTGTGTTTTTTGCACGTTGACATCCCTGCAGGGAAGAGAACCTGTCACAAGATAATTCACGTGACTGGCTCATTTGAACAACGCAAGAAAAAGAGAGAATTCCCTAACAATAAAATGAAAGCTTACAGGTTAACTCATTCATATTGATTAAAGTTAAAGGATATTCAAATTCTTGCTTATAGCTGTCGTGATTGTTGGCAGCGATATCTAAGCAGACAAGAATTCTGATGATGTGATCACGGTTTGTCTCCAAACATCATGATGTCAGTTCAATCCTCCGTACAGTTACCTATTTTCTTTGTCATTTCAATTGTTACGGGCTTTAGAATTTCTTTCAAATAAACGTAATCTAATTGAAAATATAAATTGAACGAACTTAAGTCAGAATAATTAAATATTTTTGGATTGGTCAATATTTTTAAAATAAGTCAGTCGCAAACTTTAAAATATTTCGAAAAATTAAAAATACTTTCTACCAGTTTCAAATACAATGGTTCAAATATGTATTTTTGCCATATACATTTCAAACGTTTTATCTTAAATAAATAAGAATATTCATATTTTTCTATACACAATATTTTTTGTACATGGCATTCAGTTTGGTTTGTATGTCCATATGTACAGCCATTGCTACATGGCCGCTTAAGATTGTGTATATCGTACTCGCCCCTTTATTTACACTATTGCTACTAGACCAAACATATTACAATTTGTTTATATGTAACAATTTAATGGTTAAATGTAGCCCAAATTTTATTTATCTTAACTAAAATTTGGTTTAAAATACATATTTAAAAATAACAATAATTTGTTTACTGCAACCAAATAATGTTGCAGAGAACATATTAAAGCTATCGTAAACAACCCGCAACCATATTTTTTCAGTGATTTGTACTGATCATCTGAAAACTTTTTAAATTTAAAAGGTTCACTGAAATACCGTCAGGATTTCTTTAAAGAACTCTAAATTAAAATTCTCATTGATCAAAATTAATTAAATGAAAGAATTTAGTAATTTGCTATGTAATAAATTTTCTCATTCTTTCTTCTTCAGCTCGAAACGAACAGTGGACTTTGGCTTAGCACGCGGTTATTCCGGCACCCAAGAAGCGAAACATCGTATGGGTTTGGCTGCAGCTAATTTTCCTGGTGGTCCTGGCCGAAGGAGACGTTCGGAAACCGAAGCTTAAGCTGCTCAATAGATTTTTTGCAGGTCCAGCTCCTCAACCCAGCAAACGATTTATCCCACACTGATTAATAAAATTTTAATAAAACCAAACACGTCCCAGCGTATAGAAAAAATATAAATAAATAAATAAAACGACTACAATTGGAATGATGTCTAGATTTTAATACAACAATATGTAACTGTTTATTTATTTAATATTTATTTTAATATTAAGTGTAAAACTATGTATATAAATTAATGAGATATATCACAAAATTCCACACAAAGTTTAAAGAAAAACAAATTGCACGAAACTACATACAATGTTGAACTGTTGCTCCAAAATGGCTTGTAAAAGTCAATATATAAATTATTTAACTATTTAGCAAAAATACTAACTAAACAAATATGCTAAAATGCTTGGTTCCTTAAATTTTATAAGTTTTATAAATTAAAAAAAAAACAGAAATATAACTCTATAAATCAAAAACGAAAATTTATTAATGTTCAAAAATTGTACTATTTTTTAGTATTTAAGTAAATTTATTATATGTTAAATTAAAAATATATATATATATTAAAAAATAAACTAATAAATCGTAAAACATATAAAGAAATTAGCAAACAAGGTCCCCTCGAAAGACATTTTTTAAGTTCTAACATTAGAAATTGCTTATTTTGCTTAGTTTAATTATTCTACTATTAAGTTTTAGTTTTATAAAATACGAGTACTTAAATAAAACAAAAATTATATATAAAAAGTTATGAGAAAATAAAATAACACCTTAAATAATTACTTAAAAAATGCCAGCACAAAAATGTATTTTCATTTAATATTTTGAAAAAAAGAAAGAAATAATAAAAAAGATATAATAAAAACTGCAATCAGAAACAGCAGTAAAGTTGCATAGAAAATCATTAAAGAAATAAAGAAAAACTTCAAACAAAGTACAATATTTGTTTTATTGGTAACCAAAGGTAGAACTTTGAACATTTTTATATAACATACTTTAATTTTCTGTTACGTTTTACGATCAATTGCTTATATGTCAAAACTATTTGAAAAGCTACTTATGAGTAAGCTAACACCCATACTGAATCGTACTATATGCATTCCAGACCACCAATTCGGTTTTCCGAGACAACATAGTACGATTGAACAAACACATAGAGTCGTGAACGTGGTTACAAAAAACCTTCGAAGAAAAGAAATATTGTTCTGCGCTCTTCATCGATGTTTCTCAGGCATTTGATAAAGTATGGTACGATGGTTTAATACATAAACTAAAGCAAAACCTACCCGAAAACATCCTTAAACTTTTAGAAAGCTACTTAACTGAGCGAAAATTTGTTATTAAAGAAGGTAATTTTCAAAGCCCTCCGCAACCCATTGAAGCCGGAGTTCCTCAAGGCAGCATCCTCGGTCCTGTATTATATCTGATATATGCCTCTGACTTGCCGGTAAGCAGTAACATACACATATCAACATTCGCTGATGATACAGCTTTTCTAAGTGTTCACAAAAGCCATCAAGAAGCCACCCGCAATTTGCTAGATTATATAACCCAGTTGGAACAATGGCTAAAACAATGGCGGATAAAAATTAACGAGCAAAAATGTCTACACATTACTTTTACATTGTGCAAAGAAACCTGCACACCTATACAAATAAATAACCAAACTATACCTCAACACACTGAAGTAAAATATCTCGGTGTTCATCTTGATCGTCGTTTAACATGGAAGTCACACATAAATGCAAAGGTGACCCAAATGAAATTAAAAGCAGCTCAAATGAATTGGCTCATTGGAAGGAACTCTACTCTAAGCCTAGATTGTAAGCTTCTTCTATACAACTCCATTCTAAGACCAATATGGTCCTACGGAATCTAGTTATGGGGCACTGCTTCGGCATCAAATGTAGAAAGAATTCAAAGGCAACAAAATAAAATACTCCATACGATTATAGCAGCCCCATGGTATGTCAGAAACAAGCGAATTCATAATGACCTAGATGTGCCGCCGGTTAAGACAGTGTTTTCTAAACACGTGACAAGCGACAAGAAACTTGAGTTGCACCCAAACAGGGATGGCAAAGTTGGTACAATTGGACCATTTTTGGTACAATTCGAACTTTAAAAGTACAAAAGTACACCACTGGCTTATTTATTACAAATATTAATTTTTGCATTTTATTTTAAATCTCCTTATTGCAGCTCTTTTGCAGCTCTATTGTGATAAAATATTTTTTCCTTTTTGTCCACTCTTACATATGCAACATTTTACCTGAAATAAATTTAAAAATTTTCAAAGCATGGAGAAAAAAGTTCGACATAAATGGAGGAATATTTAAAGTGGTCAGATAAGGCTAGTTGGCAAAATGTAGTACCTGCAATTTAAAGCTTTGCAGATCATAATACATACTAAAGTCTAAAAAAAAGACATTTTTAAAAATTTATTTTTAGTATTCGCCTTTGGAACTTTATAGAGCATATATTATTCTACCTTCCAATAGCAAATATTTCCAAATTAATTAGTTATTTTCGTACAATAAACGATGCACAATGGTACAGATTAGGGATGGGCAATTGAAAAAAATATATCGATATATATCAATATCGATATATTCTTAATTTAATTTTATCGATACATCGAAATATCGAAATTTTTTCGACAATGATAATTCATACGTAGTCCCCAAACTTTTTTTTAAAAAATAAACAAAATAAAATAATTAAGCTGGAAAGAGTTAATTTCCAGGATCCTTACTGTTCCACTAATATTGCATGGAACATACATCAACAAAATTACACTCAAAGAATGATAATTTTTCGAATAGACAAAATATTATAAATAAAACAAAAGATTTTGCTAATAATATTCTATTTGATGAAGAATGTGCCGAAATGTTTTTAAAAATTGCACGAAAAATAAAACCAAAGCTAAAAATATATCGAATACTGTCGATATATTTGGAATAAATATCGATTTATCGAAATTAAAAATATCGACGATACATATCGACATATTTTTAGGAAAATATCGATATATCGATATATTTTGCCCATCCCTAGAACAGATCACAAAAATATTTGTAATAAATATGTCTCTTCTAAGCTTCTCATCCGATTTCAAAATACTTCCTTCCTAGTTTTATTTCTGCAAAGTATTGGTAAAGAAATTCATCAGTATTTAACGGACGAGCTAGGGATGGGAGATATATATCGAATAAAATATATCGATATTTTTCAACAATGATAATTCATGCGTAGTCCCCAATTTTTTTTTTAAATGAAACAAAAAAAGTACCTTTCCTATAAATAATTAAGCTGGAAAGAGTTAATTTCCAAGATCCTTACTGTTGCATCAATATTTCATGGAACATACATCAACAAAATTACACTCAAAGAATGATAATTTTTCGAATAGACAAAATATTATAAATAAAACAAAAGATTTTGTTAGTAATATTCTATTTGATGAAGACTGTGCCGAAATGTTTTTAAAAATTGAGCGAAAAACAAAAGCAAAGCTAAAAATATATCGAATTTGATACTGTCGATATAATTGGAAAAAATTAAAAAGAAATTAAAAATATCGACAATATATATCGATATATATTAAATAAGTCTCCTGGGCCGGATGGTATTCCAGCACTGGTCTTGAAGCAGTGCTCTTCGATGCTGGCGCGTCCTTTGGCATTTTGCACCATGCTGGTGAATTTCCAAGATGTTGGAAGGTTGCCAATGTAACGTCAATCCCCAAAAAGGGAGAGGGTAGTAACCCAGAAAATTAACGCCCAATCGCAATTTGTTCTGCACTCTCCAAAGTGGTGGAAAGTATGGTTAATTTCTATCTTGTGAGGTATTTGGAGTATGGCTTCCGTAGGGGACGCTCTACGGGTGACTTACTAGCCTTCCTTGCGGAAAAGTGGTGCCGCTCCATACATCATTTCGGCAAAAGTAAGGTGGTCGCTCTAGACATTTGCAAGGCATTTGATAGAGTGTGGCATGGGGCACTTTTGTCAAAACTTGTTGCTTTTGGTGTCGGTGATGACTTCTCTCGATTTATATAGAGCTTTCTCAGGGATCGTACTATACGAGTTGGTATAGATGGGATCTCATCAAACGAGTTCAATATTAATTCAGGGGTACCTCAGGGCTCTGTTCTTTCTCCTATCCTATTTCTTATCTTTCTTAATGACCTTCTCTGTCAAACTTCCAACCCTATCTACTCTTTCGCAGATGACAGCAGCATTTGCCTGCTGGAGATTGGGGCCAAGAGGCAAAACATGAATGTTACACTTAATCGTGATGGGGTCATGCGAATAGGGTCGATTTTAACGCTCGTAAGACCCAATTTTGTATGCTTACGCGCATGCGTATGACCGAACATGCTGCTTCATCTGTAATTATGGACCGTATAGGTATTGAGGAATCAAAAGCTCTTGATGTTCTTGGCATGAAAATCCAATGTGATGTTCGATGAAATGATCACATTTTTCAAGTCGCAAAAGAAGCATTCAAGTGCCTCGGATTTTTGAGACGGTGCAAGAATTTCTTCACTTCATCTGATCTCCTTAATATTTATACCATCTATATCCGACCGAAAATGGAATACAACTCTCATGTATGGGCCGGGCCGGTGCTTCAGAGACTATTTTGAAGTTACTCGACCGCATACAGGAGAGGGCGAAGAAGCTAATCGGTGACAGTAGGGTAGCCAACTGTAATGACTCACTGGAGCGTCGACGCAATATGGGGTGTGTTTCCCTGTCCTGTCGCTACTACAATGGAATGTGTTCCAACGAAATTAGGGAACTTGTTCCCGAAACCCGATCTTTTTTTTAGCCTGACTTGACAATCAAACTCAGCTAAAAATTTGATCTTGTTATTTGATGCAATTGTTACAAAACGATTATTGAAATATTTACCACACTTTCCCATTTTTATCCAAAGGGATTATCCAATAATTGAGATGTCTGATGCTGTATCCATTTGAAGCTTAACATTAAACCCATAATTATGCTGATCAGAAGACAAAGACAAAATATTGACCATGACGTATTTGCGCATGGATGGATGCGCATGAAATCTTGTTGATTTGAGGAACATTTGATTATGGATAGCCTGATTTGCTCTTATAGTTCTTGTGTTTCAAACAAATATTGTTTTTAAAAATGTATAAAAACTATGTAAAATGTTTGCAATTGCTTAACTACAATATATACAAATGAAGAGGTATGTGAATCCTAGTGTCCTATATTTTTCAAATTTGTAGTTTTGGTTAATTTAATCAATACCCAGCAAAAACTTTGCTTACTGGTAGGCAAAAAAGTATATGAGGATTTAAGTCGTAACTACTTACAATTTGACTCGATAGCTACTTATTTTTGTTTGAGAAGTCCAAAAAATAAGGGGTACTCCTTACATTCGCACAGCATTTAACTAGTTATTATTTGCCTTACATGAAGCGAAAAAGTAAGTGGTCAAATAAACAAATTACTATTAAAAAAATTTTACACACAGTATATTTTATTTATATTTATCCCATTTTTTTATTTTTTGACCCATCTGGGATACGAACTTGTGCTCGTTCAAATTTGAAGACAAGAACTTTACCCACTCAGCCATAGTTTACTTATAAGTTTAAGCGACAAAAATTAGTTTTCATATAAAAAGTGGTTGTCTAATTATTTTATTGATACATATCACCAAATTGGAACTAGTTTCATATAATGAGAAAAATACGTAATACTTTTATTAAGAACTAAGTTGTAGTTCTAATTTTAACCATAGTAAGAAAATAAATAAGTACCACTCATTACTTTGTAGCTCATTAATAATGTACTATCTATTGAAAAATTCATAAAAGTTTTTGCTTGGCTTAAAAATCCTATAACTATGTCCTCTCGTTATATGGGAATAAATCGCTGTGCAATAGCCTGGATTATAATAATTTTGAGGGTATCAGTCTATTTTGAAAAAAAATATCTAAACAAATTTTTCACAAGGTCATCATGGAATATATTTGCGACGAACAAAAGTCAAACTTTAACCAGTATTTAAAAAGTAATAACGTTTTTGTCTGTTCTTCACAGAAAAAATAAAATTTAATTTTCTGTAAAGGAATTCAATGAAATAGTACATATTTTGTCTACGAACGGACCTACAAATAAATTTGTAAATATAGACAAAAATATCTCAACAATTTCATTGAAAAAAAAACGTATTTATTTAAGTGAATAAATTTTTTAAATCTATAAAACAATTTGTCTAAAAATATTTACAAATAGTAAACAAACCAATTTACTAGATCAAACAAAAAGATTTACTGGATTTTCTGAAAAATATCAAACAATATTTTTTTCTGAATTTAAAAAACAGTTAGTCTAAAAATACTAACAAGTATTAAATAGTTTACTTAATTAAACAAAAATATTTAGTGGATTTTTTGTAATATATCAAACAAAATTTCTGTCGGGTCATCATCATCATCTATTAAGGCTGAACCCACACCGAATAAGACAAAACTGTTTTTTGTGACTTATACGACAACAGTACATTAGTTCTTATGAGACAACACGCACCAAATTTTTTTTGATTTTTTTTAGAGTCTAAAGACTCTAAAAGAATGAATGAGAATTAATGCAACGACATTAACGAATTCATTCACTCAAAAACCTTCAGTAAACAAACTTGATACAATCGCACTCATTTTGCTATCATTGTTGTTTTTGTTGTTATTTGTGTGTATGTCGTCATCGGGGTTGTTTTTTATAAGACAGTTTTGTGTTGTTTTTGGTGTTTGCAGAACATTTACTGAAAATTAAATTTATTTTTAGGCAAAGTTTTGTTTGAAAATTTTTTGGTGATAATTTTTTCTGTGTTATTTACTTCATACAAGAATTAAAGGTCATCAAAATGTGCTAATCATATAATGAGTTGATGAACTCTTTAGGCTATTGCTTGTTACATGATCCATTTATAGCATTTTAACTGTTAGTTTATTTATTAACCAATACGTGAAAACCAAAAATTTTTTTCGATAAATTAAAGTTTATCATAAAGTCCTTTACATCAGCCAAAGTATTTAGTTTCCAGTAATTAATAAACTTAAGAAACTATATTTAACTATTAAACAATAATTCTATACTCCAGAATATTCTCACCACATATCGTCGTCGTAAATCCAAAAGTACGTAACATCACTTTTCATAAGTTTATAGGAGAAGCAAAAAACGTTGTAAAATGAAAAATATTTGTGATATAAAATCGCTAAAAATGCGATAGCCGATATAGTTTTGAAGAAAAAATATTTTTTTTATTATTTGTTTTAAAGTATGTGTGTTACATTATTTTGAATTGTAAATTTCTGAAGCAAAAAGACGTATCATCAATGAAAGTATGTTAGTATTACGTGAAACAAACACTTCAAATATGAAATAATAAATTTTTTTTTGTCAAATTACATTTTCATTAAAATATTAACAGACAACAACCACACGCTCATAAATTCAGTACTTAAATACATCAATAAAAATAATAATCACACAATAAATTGCATCAACAATTTTGCGTCGACATGGTTAAATAAGTTTGCTATTCTGATGCACCGCATGCAGTACTACTTTCAGGAACGTGGGGATATTTCTGTTTTACTTCTCCTACGTAAGTCCGCTTCATAATGGAACATTCAATTTTACTGGAAACATGCAGCCATGTCGCAGAATACCATTCCGATCAGAAGTGGTTTCAATTCCGCAAGTAGCTTCTTTAGAAAACGAAAAACTATAAATTTTCTTCGTAATCACACCATTTTTAAATATCGAAGTAGAATTGACATGCACTTTTCTATTAACTTTATTTGCAGTAAATACTTAAAAGCGTGCATCCTTCAAGGAGCGTCAAATAAATATTTGTTCATATGATTTCCATGTGAACTTTTACTTCTAAAAACAATAGTAAACAAACGCCTCAAGGTATAAAAACTTTATCATTGTAAAGACGAAATACAAAATAAAAAGAATCGAAATCACCAAAAATTAGCTTTTTCGGAATGAGTACTACGGAATAAAAACGAAATCTGTGACACGGCTGATAAAGTCGTTTGCAACATAACAGCTTTATTTAATGTGTTAAAGTATATTTAACAATTTTAAATGCGAAAATTTCGCCATTTTTAACCGACTTCCAAAAAGAAGAACTCTGTAATTTGTGAACCGATTTAAAAAATTCTTTTTTTGTTGGAAACGGTTTGGATGCAGTTTGGTCCCATAATTTTTTTTTGAAAATCGGAGGGGGGAAATTTACTCCCCGCATGCATAGCTCTGTAATTTGTGAACCGATCTTAAAAATTCTTGTTTTGTTTGAAAGGGTTTGACAAAAATTGGTCCCAAAATTTTTTTGTCGAAAATCGGAGAGGGAATTTTTCTCACCAACCCCCCCCCCCCCCCCCAACGCATAGTTCTGTGAACCGATTTTCAAATTTCTGTCTGAAAGGGTTTTCCAGAAGTTGGTATTCCACAACTTTTTTTTCTATGTTCGGAGGGAAAAGTTCTGCCCCCCCCCTCCCAATCCATAACTCTCTCATTTGTGAGCCGATTTTCCAAACTCTTTTTTGTCTAAAAGGGTTTGCTAGTAGTTTGACCCCATAATTCTTTTCAAAAATGGGAGGGGTATATTTCCTCACCCCTCCGCCCCTCATCAATCCATAACTATGTCATTTGTGAACCGATTTTCAAATTTTTTTTCGAAAATGGGAGGGGGGTGGGGAGCAAGTTTCCCCCATGCATAACTTTGTCATTTGAGAGCCGATTTTGAAAACTGTTTTTTTGTTTGAAAGGGTTTGACTACAGTTTTGTTCCATAGTTTTTTTTTCGAAAACCAGTTGCGAAATTTGTTGCAAACCCCCTTGTAGGTTGGTACCATAATTTTTCTCCAAAATCTGTGCGGGGTTTCCCCTTCCCGCCGAAATGTTGATTATCGCATAGCTCCTCCATTTATGGGCCGACTTCTAAAATTCTTTTTTTGTTTGGAATGGTTTTCTTAGAGTTTAGTCGCATAATTTTTCTACGAAAATTGTTGGGGCAAATCTTCCAGTCGGTTTTGTTTTTTGCCAGAATTATTTGCTTTCCTTTGCTTATTAAGCTTTTGAGTGACATATTCATGCTTAATGGTTCTTAATGGAAAAATTTGTACAGTAAAAAATTGTAAATACTCGAAAGCAGGTATTAACCATTTTGATTTTGTTTTGTACATTAACCAAATTACTTACTTCGTTAAAAAATAATAAAAAACTATTACAAAAGTGCGATTATGCGTATTTTTGATTTATGAAAATCATGTACTTGATGATACGTTATTTTGAATTTTTCCATAAAATCGTTATTTTTCAACCCATATGCATAAAATTTTGTAGACACATGTAGTATTCATCAAAAGAATCATCATCAATCAGAAATGCGATTTTCAATTTTTTGATGATACGTACTTTTGGATTTTTGACGACGATATATAAATTGTATAACATTTTGTTTTAGTTGAGAAACAATAAGCTTTGAAATTAATCCTAAGAGTGCAAAATAGATAAATGACTAAAAGGAATATGTAGATATAAAATCCAGAAAATGAACAAACACATTTCTGTTGCAATTAAGACAATAATTTATTAACAAATATAATTTTACCCTCAGGATTAAAACTCGATAACAACTTAATTCTTTAACCAAGAATATTAAAGAAATTATTTTAGCTCATATTATCTTCTTTTTTCAAAAATCTTTTATATAACATGCAATGTTCGTATGTTATTAAATAAGTTAGCAACATTTATAAAAAATGTAAACTGTACTCGATTGAGCTGAAGTTTGAAAAGAAATGCTATGCACGAATAAGTTTAGTGACAATGAAATATTATGATACCATCGAACTAATCTGATGATTGAACCCAGATGTAGGTATTCGAACTCTCTGGAGTCAATTGTTAGGATATTCGAATTAGGGCTAGAATGCTATATTACCATGCGTATTTTCCATTATATACGATAAAGTCGCAATAAGCTGCTACGATGGGCGTGCTTGAAATTCAGTTGGTATATGATTTTGTATATGTAATACATACTCATTAGTTTGAGTTTTAGACGTACTTTAATGACAAACAGGCGAGATGTTTGTGTGCCAGAGTACTAAGGCGTGCAAAAGTTTTGCACGAGCAGCGTCTTGGTGCCCCTTGTGGTAGTAAGAGCTTTTGGTCATTTGTTAAAAGGGTAGAGGATAATGCTAGTTCCTCAATTCCAACTCTTTTGAAAGATGACCAAATATTCACTGACCCAGCTAATAAAGCTAGCCTTCTTGCTAAATTATTTGCAAGTAATTCTCACATGCCAGAAAGAAAATCTAAGAATTAGATGAATTCAATTAGTTAATACCTCCACTCAGTAATATTTCCTTCTAGCAACAGTGTTTTAAAATACAGTACAAAAACGGAAACTAAGGAATTCAGAAATAAAGGTTTTTGCGAAATGAAAGCTCAGTATTGCCAGGATGAGTCAGATGATAACCTGGCGACAGAAGAAACTATGGATAGTGATACAAGAAATCTTTTAGCAGAATTAACCGACACAATTAAAAGTGTTAAGAAATTGAACAAATTAAAACAGAACATAGTGGAATATTTTATATGTTTAGAGAAATCCAGGAAAATTACTGAAAAACCGGATATTCTGTATTGTGGACTGCTTTCGATTCCTTTATCATTCTCGATAACACTGTGTGTAATTTTTTAAGTCCTGGAAATATAACCATATACGGACACCACGACGTGATAAAATACCAAAAAAAAAAAAGACCCGTGTCTCCCAGTTTCGCCCCAAGTCATGCCCATTTTTTTTTTAATTTGCCCCCAAATATTTGGGGCCTCGGTGTAATTTTTGCAAAAAACTGACCACTTTCTCAGGCTCATATCTTGCAAACCGTTTGGAATTTTGATTTACTCTCTGAGGCAAAGCTGTAGCTCTTGTCACAAAGAGTTAGTGCAGATTACGCTGATAATGAAACTTTGAGCAAACTAATGACATCTTAATTTAAGTAAAACAATTTTAAAATGGTATACAATATAAATCAAGTTTTATTCAATGAATATATTTGAAATAAAAAGATATCAATGCATGTGTGTATATGATATTCTTACAAACTAAAAATAATATTTATGCAAAAAAATATAATGATTTTATTGAAAAATATTGAAAACTTTACAAAATAAATCGCAAGCAGCTTGTCTTAAACAACTGCTTGGCTATAATGGAAGAACTTGGCTGGGATGCTTATTATAGTAATATTAAAATTAAAACGTAAAATCTATAATTAATTGGCACTTAAAAGGAAATTAAAGTCATTCGTTTTAAGAAAAAAATGCTAAACTTGAACAATTACATTTCAAGTTAATAATACTTATTTCAATATTTCGAAATATATATTTATTTTTTACAAATCTTATTTATATTTTATGTAATTAATTATAATAAATCTTTTTAATCATTTAATGATATTTTTATGTGGATTTCTAATACTTCTTAATCTTATTTGTTGCACTTACGAATTAATTAAATTTTCATTTATTTCGCATTTAAATGAAGAAAAAATTCTAAAAAATAAAATAAAATTATTCCTATTAAAAGCATTATAAAAGCGTTTTAAAATAAAAATTATAATTAGAAATAAAATACATTTACGTGTATAGAATATTTACAGTCTTAATAAGTTTATGTTTTTGTGCAGGTGTGTGTTTCCAAGTGTATAAGTATGTGTTCGTAGTTTTATTAATAGCTAATAGTCCGTTTGAAATTATAACTATTGCAATGACGAATTTATTTACCACTAAGAGCAAAAGCTTCGGCTTGCTACTAAACTATGTGAGTGATTCTCATTTCAAAAGTATTTTCGTGTCCATTGAAAGTATAGTAAAATGTTTCCTAAAATAAGCGCATACATTTTAAAATGAAAACTGCTTTAGCATGATTTAATAAATTATAAATAAATGTACATAAGTTTTTTTTGTGTAAGACTGTCCATTATGCGTTAAAAACGAAGAACGAAAATACTGTTTATACTCTCTTCATAGAAAATGGTGTGTCCATAATGCATGATGTTGATTTTCCACACTAAGAAAATATGAATCTTTCCAAAAACGAGATTAAATTTATAACGTTTTTAGAACATTTGCATTTGCTTCTCTTAGTTCACACATCAGCTTTTTAGAAAATATTAAAAATTAAAAGTTTTTTAAATTTTTGTTGTTCGCAGTCTTGTGTATTGAGCGTTACGGTTTTTTCGTACGCTTCATTACACAGGTTAATTATTAAATTTGCATTAACAACTTACACTTAAATAACAGCGTAAGTTTGTACTTCTAAATATTTAAAATTTTTGTGAATTTTGTTAAATAGTATTATATTGCAAAACGTTTCATCAGTCAATCTTCGTTTGTATCCAAAAAAATGTAGTGAGTGTTAACCATATTTTTTTAATTTAACTTAATTTTTTTTAGTGAAAAGCTTATTGAAGACTATACATCTGCATTGTGTGGAGTTAAAAATATAGTGTATGTTCTGAAAAAATATTGAAATCGTATAAAAATGTATTGAGCGTTACGTAAAACATTTTTTAAAAGATAATTCATCTATATTTAACAGCAGCTGAAGGATAGAAACGATATAAAAACATCGTCTGTTTATAAATGTCTGGTTTTCTTGGAAAAAAAATTTTGCTTCTACCGCGCTGTGGGTTGTTATATTTTCGAAGAATTTATTAGGTAGGCCGTATTTTGCTATGAATAATTATTTGAAATTGACATAACTTTTAGTATTGTTAATAGATTTTATTAAAACTAGTCTTATTTGAAAGGAGAGTCAGTCTACTTTTTGCTCATGTACTATATAAATGTTTGCAATGAATTATATGTATTAAAAGATAAAAATTTTTTATATTTCCACGTGAGCCCAAGTTAAAATGGAAAAAGTGATCATAACTTTTAATTTCCTCCTGCGATTATTATATATTTTTTTTGTTTTTAGAGAGTAGATGTATAATGCTTTCAAACCCCATACATACTAATTTTTTGTGATGTATTTTTTTCGCTAAAATCATTCCCGGGACAACCACGAAAGCAAATGTAACGCTCGATACACAAAAGTGTTAAACAATCGAAAAATATTTATTTCAGGATTCGTTGAATGAGGTGAAAACTA
The DNA here is from genome assembly GCA_956483635.1 of Panzeria rudis. Classification (NCBI taxonomy): domain Eukaryota; kingdom Metazoa; phylum Arthropoda; class Insecta; order Diptera; family Tachinidae; genus Panzeria; species Panzeria rudis. Next base: position 30,350,624 of record OY101449.1, on the reverse strand, counting down.
TAATATGAATCATACTTTCTTATATTTCATTTAGTTACAATAGTAAAAAAAGAGAATTACCCATGTACACTGAAGTGGTTCGGCCTCCATACAAAATAAAAAAGTTGACCCAGTCACCCTATTAGATTAGTTGAAAAAAAAAAATTCCAGAAATATTTTTTTTAATTTTTTGACACGCCCCTGGATACCGCCCTTTTAGTCTTTTGTACACTGAGTTGCCATTTATGGTTCAATAATAACATATTGCATATCGTTATTAATGGCTTGAGTACGGCTTCATTTTCGTCTCTGATGACCTTTTAAGCCGACATCAAATTCAGGGCGTCACTTAGGCTATCTCGGATCCTTCCCCTCTTATATCCGCTTTTCTGTACGTGGCAAGAAGGCCATTCTAGAAGGTATTGTATCTAGTTTTTAATATACTCACTTTTATGCCACGCCCCAGTAGTAAGCCACTTTTTTATTCTCACATATATATTGCATTTCAGCCCGGTCGGTCAATATATAAAACAAAAGAAATTTGTGCCAGTCACTCCTTAGAATAAAAGCTATATCAATAACATTACTAGAACTGTAAAAAAATTTTTTTTGCCACGCTCCAAAATATAGCACTTTGCTGGTTTTTTAATATAAGGCAAGCGATATACTATGTATGATTAAAGGAAACATTTACTTAATTCAGGGGCGTGGCATAAAAGTGACTATGTTAAAAAGTAAACATACAATGTGTTAGAAGGGCTTTCTTGCCACGTGCAAAAAATGGACATAAGAAGGGAAGGATCCGAGATGTCATAACTGGTGCCCAGAATTCGATGTCGGATTAAAAAGTCACCAGAGTCAAAAATTAAGTGACAGCCAAGCTATAAACAACGATATGAAACATGATGAAGTCGGACTTTAAATGGCGGCGCTATGTGTAAAACACAAAAATTGCTACATTTTTGGGCGTGGCAAAAATATCTTTTTTACAGTCATAGAAACGTCATTGATGTACCCTTCATTCTACGATGTAATTTTTTTATTTTATTTTATTTGACCTGGTTTTATGTAGTATGTATTTGAAAAAGAAGAAGGGGCTTACCTTCGGGGCGTGGCATAAAAGTGAGAATATTAAAATATAGATATACTAAGTCTTGCCACGTGCAAAAAATTTTACATATGGGGGGAAGGATTTGATGTCAAATTAAAAATTAACCAAAGCAAAAATGTATCTATAGTCAAGCCATGAGCAACGATATGCATTATGTTATGATCGGACTACAAATGGCGGCGCAGCCGTCAAAAAATTAAAAGGGCGGTATCCAGGGGCGTGACAAAAAATTAAAAAAAATTTTTTGGGAATTTTTTCCAACTAATCTTTAATCCCCTAGGACCAATTTTTTTTTTCGAAACACCTTAATGTACACTCTAAAGCACTTTTGTTGAAATAGTCGGCAACACTTTACAGATTATTATCGACCTAAAATTACACAAGCATTATTTTTGAACAAAATGTTTTTACTAAAAAAAGTGATTGGCTGCATGAAGGTTTGAACCGTGACTTATTGACTGATAGTCTGACGTATCTACCATTCAGCCATAGCCGTATTATACTTTATGTTACATTTTTTCCATTTGGACTAAGTATGTTTAATTTGAAAGGTTTTTTCTTTAATAAAATAACTACAAAATCGATGTAATTTTCGACAAGGAGAAATTTTCAACACAAATTTAGACAATATATGATCGTAAATTTGAAGTAATATTTTAGAGTGTATATTGTGTTACTTAAAGGGCAATCAGATCTTATTTAACAAGATATGTAGCACAAGGCAAGCTTTAAGTTCCTTCAATAAATTACTTTAAAATCTTCTGTCACTTAATAATAATTAGGGTGTTGTAAAAGTAGCATTGTATCTATTGCACTAATTTCAAATGAAATGTTTTAGCTTCAGGATAATGTTTTATCATCACACGATACGTAAGAGAACAGTGGTACTAGTGGGAAAATAATTGGCACTTAAGAAATTGTTGTGGTTGTAAAGAGGTCTGTTAAAAACCCGGGGTATATACATTTTCGCGGTTTTCTACACTTACACACAGAATAATTTCATGGTAAAATCGTCGAAAACAAGGCTAATTTTATATTTTTCATTAACGATTTTGCTTCATATATGTTTCATCAGACTTTTAATCAATTCATACTGTCAGTCTTAGAGCTGTATTTGATTTGATAGTTATTGATATTCACTTTTTTATTTTGTCTTGTGTTAAGCTTCTTTTTATTATTTCTCTATTCTACTATGAATTATCATTGATAATTGCAAGTACTAGTGTGTGTGAATGTTTGTTTCTTCAGTTTATTTGAACAGGTACATTATTTTTGCTAGGTGCCTTTAGAGTTTAACAATTCAGTTATGAGTTTAGTCGAACTGTATTGGTTTATATCCAAAGAAATTTAATTATTTTGGCTTGATTTCGGTTCTAATATAATTTTTCAATTAAATTATATTTTTATTTAGAGATAAATGTGAAGCATGTAGACAAAGAAAATTTTGACTGCGCGAAGGGTTGAACTGACGTTTCGAAAGCTCCCGCTAATCTCTTCAGAGCTCTTTACCGCTTAGTTTTTATATTAATGGATTGCAATCAAATCCAGTAATTGCAATCAAAATTAAAATAGAATCAAAATCATCGTTCTCTTCAAATGATACTCTTTCTTTTAGAAATAAAGCTTACTCTGATAATTGAAAAAAAACTGCATAAAATGGCTAACAAACCTACGTTTTAGTACGTTTTTTATACTATTTTGTTGGACTTTCACTATATTTGTGATTTCAGGAGTATTGATTGAAATCATATGATTTCAACAAAAATTTTATTGCAATCAAATTGCTTGCCATTAAATTCAACGATTTAAAACAATGATTTCAAAATGATTGAGATCAGAAAAGGTTGAAATTTTTACAAGATTTCATTTTGAAATCTGCAATCATTTTGAAATCAAAGAATGAAATCAATTTGGTTGAATTACTCTCTTTTATTTTGTTGAACCAGCCAATGTCTAATGTAACCCAGAACAGCTTAATAAGGGGTTTGTTAGCCAATGTTACTATGAACTCATATGGAAAACTTAAACTCAAATTGACTTTTTCTCAAAAGTGAATACATATTTTGACATTGGCCCTTTTAGCACCAAGCCACAGATATGTGCGGCACAAAATTAGTTTTAGCGTTTTGTTTTCAAGACTTTTTCTCAATTTTTTTTCATCTTAATGTAGAAACTTTTAAATTGAAGTTATGAATTTTAGTCAAACTCTATGGTTAATCCAAAAATTTTTGATTATTCTGTGTTAAGATCGTTGAACTTCATTTTTGGAGCTATCAAACATTTTTAATGTTAGGTGCCTAGTTGTTTTCACCAACCGCACACTGGGAACAGGTATGACAAGAGCTCTGATGATGAGATAGTGATTGATCTCGAAAATATCAGTTCAACGCCTATACTGTCTTTTCAGTTATTACATGCTTTGAAAATTCCTTTCTCAATAAAAATAACTTAATTGAAAAATTTAATTATATGAACTAAATCCTAGATAATTAACGGCCGTATGAATAACAAAAACTTTGCATGGAGTTAGCATAAATGACGAAATTGAACTGGAGTTTAACAAGTTTTGATATAAAATTTTAATTTAAAAATCACTGTAGATTTTAGATGAGACTCATGGCTATATTCCTTGATGATTTCTAATTTCAAAATAGTATATGGAAAAACTCAACAATATCCAATTCAATTTCGTCAATCATTTTAACTTCATGCCAAGTTTTCGTTATGCATATGACCCTAAATATCTTTGGATTAGAAATTTTCTAGTAATGAGTTTTGAAGTAACGTCTAAAAATGCACTTTTTCAATTTTAAAGGGGTTTAACTCAATGAGTTGTACTGGCTGAAAAAGGAGAAAAATATCTTTTTATTGAATTGAAAAATAGTCCGAAATTTTGGCAATAATTAAAACAGTATCGAATCGGGATCGAACTCTTAAAAGCGGGATTATCCCACCTAAAGCGGGATGTCTGGTCAGGTTACCCATAAGTGACATTGTTGTATTTTTGTCTGTTTTCGTTTTATTGATGACATTTGTTATAGCATTGATGTCTAAATTATGATGATAGGGTGTCATCAATGATGATCATTGTTGTCTTGCTGTTGGTTATTCTGTTTGTTTGTTCATTGCGAATAATAGCCTACAAACGTCGTATTACATGCTGCTAACTTATACTGGATTTTAGCTGTCATTCTTCCATACTGAATTAGCTGTGTGGTCTAAGGCGTTGGTTTACAAACAAGTTCAATAATAGGAATGAACAAAAATAAACTCTAAATTAAAACAATTAAGTAAAAATATTAAATTTATATAAGTAGTAAAAGTATAAATTCTCAAGTCTGTTCTGTTCCTGTATTAAATAAGTAAAAGTTAGCCTGATTCGGGCTTGATTCAAGTACGCGGCGGGATTGATTATAAAGTACGCAGTTAGGGTTGTCAAGTACGTGACGGATTGATTCAAGTATACAGCGGGCTTGATCTACATGTAATACGACGTTTGTCAGCTACTTGTCGGCTATGCCCGAGCAATAAAAATAAACAACAACAACAAGAGCACAACAGTGATTTGTGGCTATCATCAAGCAAACAAACATCAACACATTACGAGTACGACTGTGTATAAAGTTTATGAACGTATTTGTACTTAAAATAAGAATTTTTTAACATAAATAAAGGTTAATCAGGCTAAAATTAAGTATATGCACTTGAATATTCCAACCTAATCATTCTTTCTGTATTTGATTTTAGTAAAACCGGGATTACAGTAATTTTGAGACCGCTTGGGATTAATTTAAGTAGGGATTGATTTATTATTTTTTTCAGTGTAGTTTAAAGCTTACGGACTTATGGTCAATTTTTTTTTTGTTCCACATTGTTAACATTGTGTTTGTCTTTAGTGAAGGTAATCAAGTAAAGTGTTTTGCATTCTTATTGGTATTTATTAAATAAAGAGTAATGTAAATAATCCAAAGAAAATAAACAAGCATTTTAGAACGTCAACAGTGACAATATTAACAAAATTTTTTAGTTTGATGTAAACTTTTTTTCAACCAGACAAATAAATTTATTGCCAATTATTTTTCCGTTACAGTCACTGTACTAAAGTTTTTAAATCATTAAGAATTTTTATTCACATACGAATTATACACCCACATGCACGCATACAAACTACATACATGTAAAAGAAAACAATACTTATGCCTTGTCACAATAGTGGGCTGCTCTCATTCTGCTTGTTTTCTTCATCTAAGCTTTTCATTTATAATACTTTTTAGTACAAATCCTCATTGTCATAATATAACCGATGTTGTTTTGCTATTACAATTGGCCATTGTCCATTATATTTTGACAGCTGCACTTGTTGCAACGTTATTGCCATTGTTACCTACATTATTGTTAACGTTGTTGTTGTTGTTGTTGTTGCTATTGTTGACATTGTTGTTATTGGCCAAATTGTTGCTGGAATTACTCGCATTTACCTGTGTATTTGCATTTGTATTAGTGGCATTAGCCGACTGAAGATGGTGATGATGTTGTTGCTGCTGTTGTTGATGATGGCCTCTCACCAATTCCATGTACTGAAAGGGTACATGGAAATTTTGCCCTTTGTGTTCAACAATTAAATGTCCACGACACGTTGAGGCACCAACTACCGTAACACTTTCACCTTTTTTCAATTGTTCTGTGGGTGGATTTGTAATCGTGTCCTCAGGGAAATTCATTTTCATAATACGATTTTGTGGAAAACATAGTTTTGTGTTGCCTGTGACGGTGTAGTTCCGCGATGGTGGCACTGGTGGTGGACGTTCCTGCAAAAAGTGAAACAAAATGTTGAATAAAAAGAAATTTGCATAACAAAGATATGCTATTAAAATAATGCCAATATAAAAGTATGAATTTGATTAATATCAAAGAAAAATTAGAAAATAATTTTGAGGCATGTATTAAAAACTGTGTTGGATATAATTTTAATTTCTGCTTAATATTCTAAGCGGAAAAGTGTAGATTTAAATAGGTCAAGTTTAACTGTATAGCTAACTTTAAGTTTATTTTAATAGCGTACTGTCTGATGGAATGAATGCGAAATTGAACGATAAAATTCAAGCAGGGGCAAGAAATGATGCATAGAAAGAGATGTGTGTGAAGTTAAATTTTAAAATTTGAAACCCTAGACAAAAACCATCGAATTTAACAGAGGTCTGTTAACAGTTTAACATGACTCTGTTAAACATTTAAAATTTTGTTTTTTTCATTTAAAATTGAATAATTACTAAATTGTTAAACAAATTGCACCAGCAAATAATTAAATATCTTATTTACGTCATACTTTGTACCTAGATATGGCTTTGGCATATAAATACATAAAAATAAGCGGATTTTAGATCGCTTGAAAAAAAATTAATATATAAAAGACTTTAGTCCTTTTCTTGAAAATGGTAGGAGATGGGGTACATTTTTTTTCACGGAGGGGACTCCTAGTAGCGTCTAGATAATTGTCCGATGGTCAAATATTTTAACATTCTGTTTTTTTAGAAATTATAAGCCGATTTCAAAAAAACCATATTAGAAATCTGAAAAAGGACTATAGTCCTTTTCTCGAAAATGGAAGGAGATGGGGTAAATTTTTTTTACGGAGGGGACTCCTAGTAGCGTCTAGATAATTGTCCGATGGTCAGATATTTTAACATTATGTTTTTTAGAAATTATAGGCCGATTTCAAAAAAAACATATTTGAAATCTGAAAAAGGACTTTAGTCCTTTTCTCGAAAATGGTAGGAGATGGGGTAAATTTTTTTCACGGAGGGGACTCCTAGTAGCGTCTAGATAATTGTGCGATGGTCAAATATTTTAACATTCTGGTTTTTTAGAAATTATAGGCCGATTTAAAAAAAACCATATTAGAAATCTGAAAAAGGACTATAGTCCTTTTCTCGAAAATGGAAGGAGATGGGGTAAATTTTTTTTACGGAGGGGACTCCTAGTAGCGTCTAGATAATTGTCCGATGGTCAGATATTTTAACATTCTGTTTTTTTAGAAATTATAGGCCGATTTCAAAAAAACCATATTTGAAATCTGAAAAAGGACTTTAGTCCTTTTCTCGAAAATGGTAGATGGGGTAAATTTTTTTCACGGAGGGGACTCCTAGTAGCGTCTAGATAATTGTCCGATGGTTAAATATTTTAACATTCTGTTTTTTTTTAGAAATTATAGGCCGATTTCAAAAAAACCATATTTGAAATCTGAAAAAGGACTTTAGTCCTTTTCTCGAAAATGGTAGGAGATGGGGTAAATTTTTTTCACGGAGGGGACTCCTAGTAGCGTCTAGATAATTGTCCGATGGTTAAATATTTTAACATTCTGTTTTTTTAGAAATTATAGGCCGATTTCAAAAAAAACATATTTGAAATCTGAAAAAGGACTTTAGTCCTTTTCTCGAAAATGGTAGGAGATGGGGTAAATTTTTTTCACGGAGGGGACTCCTAGTAGCGTCTAGATAATTGTCCGATTGTCAGATATTTTAACATTCTGTTTTTTTTTAGAAATTATAGGCCGATTTCAAAAAAACCATATTTGAAATCTGAAAAAGGACTTTAGTCCTTTTCTAGAAAATGGTAGGAGATGGGGTACATTTTTTTTCACGGAGGGGACTCCTAGTAGCGTCTAGATAATTCTCCGATGGTCAAATATTTTAACATTCTGTTTTTTTTAGAAATTATAAGCCGATTTCAAAAAAACCATATTAGAAATCTGAAAAAGGACTATAGTCCTTTTCTCGAAAATGGAAGGAGATGGGGTAAATTTTTTTTACGGAGGGGACTCCTAGTAGCGTCTAGATAATTGTCCGATGGTCAGATATTTTAACATTCTGTTTTTTTAGAAATTATAGGCCGATTTCAAAAAAACCATATTTGAAATCTGAAAAAGGACTTTAGTCCTTTTCTCGAAAATGGTAGATGGGGTAAATTTTTTTCACGGAGGGGACTCCTAGTAGCGTCTAGATAATTGTCCGATGGTTAAATATTTTAACATTCTGTTTTTTTTTAGAAATTATAGGCCGATTTCAAAAAAACCATATTTGAAATCTGAAAAAGGACTTTAGTCCTTTTCTCGAAAATGGAAGGAGATAGGGAAAATTTTTTTTACGGAGGGGACTCCTAGTAGCGTCTAGATAATTGTACGATGGTCAGATATTTTAACATTCTGTTTTTTTTTAGAAATTATAGGCCGATTTCAAAAAAACCATATTTGAAATCTGAAAAAGGACTTTCGTCCTTTTCTCGAAAATGGTAGGAGATGGGGTAAATTTTTTTCACGGAGGGGACTCCTAGTAGCGTCTAGATAATTGTCCGATGGTCAAATATTTTAACATTCTTTTTTTTTAGAAATTATAGGCCGATTTCAAAAAAACCATATTAGAAATCTGAAAAAGGACTATAGTCCTTTTCTCGAAAATGGAAGGAGATGGGGTAAATTTTTTTTACGGAGGGGACTCCTAGTAGCGTCTAGATAATTGTCCGATGGTCAGATATTTTAACATTCTGTTTTTTTAGAAATTATAGGCCGATTTCAAAAAAACCATATTTGAAATCTGAAAAAGGACTTTAGTCCTTTTCTCGAAAATGGTAGGAGATGGGGTAAATTTTTTTCACGGAGGGGACTCCTAGTAGCGTCTAGATAATTGACCGATGGTCAAATATTTTAACATTCTGTTTTTTTAGAAATTATAGGCCGATTTCAAAAAAACCATATTAGAAATCTGAAAAAGGACTATAGTCCTTTTTTCGAAAATGGAAGGAGATGGGGTAAATTTTTTTTACGGAGGGGACTCCTAGTAGCGTCTAGATAATTGTCCGATGGTCAGATATTTTAACATTCTGTTTTTTTCGAAATTATAGGCCGATTTCAAAAAAACCATATTTGAAATCTGAAAAAGGACTTTAGTCCTTTTCTCGAAAATGGTAGGAGATGGGGTAAATTTTTTTCACGGAGGGGACTCCTAGTAGCGTCTAGATAATTGTCCGATGGTCAAATATTTTAACATTCTGTTTTTTTAGAAATTATAGGCCGATTTCAAAAAAACCATATATGAAATCTGAAAAAGGACTTTAGTCCTATAATTTCTAAAAAAAACAGAATGTTCCATTTTCGAGAAAAGGACTATAGTCCTTTTTCAGATTTCTAATATGGTTTTTTTGAAATCGACCTATAATTTCTAAAAAAACAGAATGTTAAAATATCTGACCATCGGACAATTATCTAGACGCTACTAGGAGTCCCCTCCGTAAAAAAATTTACCCCATCTCCTTCCATTTTCGAGAAAAGGACTATAGTCCTTTTTCAGATTTCTAATATGGTTTTTTTGAAATCGGCCTATAATTTCTAAAAAAACAGAATGTTAAAATATCTGACCATCGGACAATTATCTAGACGCTACTAGGAGTCCCCTCCGTAAAAAAAATTTACCCCATCGCCTTCCATTTTCGAGAAAAGGACTATAGTCCTTTTTCAGATTTCTAATATGGTTTTTTTTTAAATCGGCCTATAGTTTCTCAAAAAACAGAATGTTAAAATATTTGACCATCGGACAATTATGTAGACGCTACTAGGAGTCCCCTCCGTGAAAAAAATTTACCCCATCTCCTACCATTTTCGAGAAAAGGACTAAAGTCCTTTTTCAGATTTCAAATATGGTTTTTTTGAAATCGGCCTATAATTTCTAAAAAAACAGAATGTTAAAATATCTGACCATAGGACAATTATCTAGACGCTACTAGGAGTCCCCTCCGTAAAAAAAATTTACCCCATCTCCTACCATTTTCGAGAAAAGGACTATAGTCCTTTTTCAGATTTCTAATATGGTTTTTTTGAAATCGGCCTATAATTTCTAAAAAAAACAGAATGTTAAAATATTTGACCATCGGAAAATTATCTAGACGCTACTAGGAGTCCCCTCCGTGAAAAAAATTTACCCCATCTCCTACCATTTTCGAGAAAATGACTAAAGTCTTTTATATATTAATTTTTTTTCAAGCGATCTAAAATGCGCTTATTTTTATGTATTTATATGCCAAAGCCATATCTAGGTACAAAGTATGACGTAAATAAGATATTTAATTATTTGCTGGTGCAATTTGTTTAACAATTTAGTAATTATTCAATTTTAAATGAAAAAAACAAAATTTTAAATGTTTAACAGAGTCATGTTAAACTGTTAACAGACCTCTGTTATATTCGATGGTTTTTGTCTAGGGTTTCAAATTTTAAAATTTAACTTCACACACATTAGAAAGAGCATACATTTTATTTATTCTTTCCAAATGAATTACTTCATTTGTTACAAAGGTTCAGGAATCATACAGACCTCTTGAACTACATATGTATTGTATGGTTTTCAAGAATAACAGCACAAGTCTGCTTACGTCTATATTTGGAGCTTTTAATTAAGAATTGCTTTGTTTAAAACGGTCTTTCCATTAGTGTAAACATAAACTTCTTATTTAATTATTTTTCACAATAGGAAAACATACATAATATATAAATAATTTGTAGTTAATTTTGTCTAAATTTGTATACTTGTGTTTGCCGCTTTAACTTATTGATACTACTTTCTGTACTCTAAATATAAGATTAACTCTTGTTGTACAGGACTTGAACATACAAATAAAAAAATAAAAAAATAAATAAACATTTTCGGGATAAAATAAATTTTTTATCAATTTTGAGTTATTGATGCCAAATCACGTCTTATTTTTACAAACGTTCTTTATACAATCATAAACATTTCGAAATAACATTGATCAATTTCGACTTTTTGCAACGCATGTTATGTTCTAAAAATTTGCATCATTACGAACAATGCAATGCTTTCAAAGTATTATTAAGTATGTACAGTGCATATCGGATATAAGAAACTTTAAAAATTTCACAAAATTGTTTCTTATATGCGGTTTTTTCTTATAAGCACGTACAGCCTGATTTTCGAAAATGAAATATTTTGTTCATTCGTAAAGAAAAACGAACGAAAGTAGTTTTACGTTTTTGTAACATTATATATTTAAATGAGTGAGAATATATGAGAGAGAACAAAAGAGCTTTTAATTTTTCATATATATTTGGTTATTATAAAATGAATTCTTTCGTAATAAACGAATGAAAAAATATAAAATAGTCGATAACCAATAGGCACTCGTTTGTTTATAAATTGCAACAGTGAAGTAACAAATAGCCAGCAAAAACTTTGCAAAAAATTACTATTTGCTTCAACAAACTGAAAATTTAAATAAGAAATCAAAGTTTTTGCAAAAAAAAAAACGATATTCAGAAAGAACTACAATTTGCAAAAAAAAATCGATTAATTTTCGGTCATGTGTGTAAAAACTACAGCTAAAATCTCCCAGAATTTAAAGAAAATCTTAGTCGCACTGGGGAAATAAGGTGGTATGAAATTACGTCCGAAGTAATAACGTTGATGGACATTATGTCCAAGTTGAAAAGGAAATAATGTCCATGAACATTATTTCCACATGGAAAGGGAAATAATGTCCATGGACATTATTTCCTTTTCAGAGTGTAAATAATGCCCATCAAAATTGAGAAATAAAGTCAATGAACTTTATTTCCACTTTGAAATAGTATCCATTGCTTTCTCCTCTGGGCATATAAAGTAGTAGCTTCGCTAAGTAAAGATTTTTTGCTTGAGGGCTTTCTCCTCTGGTATGTCGAATAATGGTTTCGCTGAGGAAAGGTTTTCTGGCCTGCCAGCTTCTGGCTGATTTATAGCTAGTCTCCAATGAGTAAAAATTTTATTCCTAGCTTGCCTTTAGCTTCTAATAATAAAAATCCTTATGCCAGGCTGAGAAGAGACTTGTTCAGGCCAGCTACATATGCAGAAAATCTTTACAAAGCGAAGTCATCATTGCATATACCCAGAGGCGATAAAGTATAAGCACAGCCAGCAAGGCAGAAACTCGTTACTTATCGAAACTATTGTGTGATCCCAACATACCATACAGTAATCAAAATCCAATACAACTTGAGAATAAGCTTATATAAATAGTGGGCCTTAAGCTTTTCTTAACTTCACTTATAATAATGTTTATAAAATGTGATTTCACAAGCAGTTTTTAACAATGCTTAAGAAACTATTATTATACACAACTGTTTTTAAAGTATGCTTATAAACGTCATACATATATTCAAGAAAACAATATAACGATTGAAAAAGACATTTTCTTGGGAAAATTTTATGTAAACAGAATGTGTTGAAAGACTTATCATTTTCAATACATTCTACAGCGTCATTTGCATTTAGTTTTAAATTGCGAATTGGGTGCACGTGTAATTTTGGAAATTACAATATAAAAAACATAAATATGTATGTAATAAATAAATGAAATCGAATGAATTTGAAGTAAATAATAAGAATTTTCTTTTTCGACATTAAAAATATATTATTTGTGAATTTTATTCTTCAAAGCTTATAAAAATATTAAGACAAATTAGGTTTTCTATACAAAAGTAAATATAATATTATTTTCATAAGCTTATTCTTCAATTGCAAGAATAAGCTTATAGTAAGCATGCACTTATAAGCTTATTATAATATTTTTCTTAAGCCATTTGGTATGTTGTGATATACTTACATACATATATATGTACATATGAACATACATACATACGTAGAGGAGAAACCCATTAAGCCCGTGTGAAGGCAAGATATGCAAGCAATATTTACAAAACTGCCTTTGACGATTCATTGTAACAGTATGTACTCGTATATACGAGTATGTATGTATGCATGTTTCGACCTTTTTTAATTGCAAATTTTAAATATTTAAATAAAATTTGGAATTTTTTAATTAATTTTTATTTTTATAAACAAACGTCAGTTTTTAGTAGAGTTACCACCAATTACAATACGCTTATACAGGGTGTTTTTTTTAGAGGTATAGAACTTCGAATTGAAATAAAACACAAGAAAATCGTTTTAATGTCCATCAATTTGGCTTTATTGGAAGGATAATTTTATGCCATTAATGTTTAAATATGATTTCGGGCATGTACCCGCCGCGGTTGGCTCGAATAAAGCCAATTCTACAAGTCCAATTTTCAACCACTTTTTCGAGCATATGGGGCCGTATGTTGGCAATAACGCTACGAATGTTGGCTTCCAAGTCCCCTAACGTTTCTGGTTTGTTGGCGTAGACGAGCGACTTCACATATCCCCAAAGAAAATAATCCAATGGTGTCAAATCACACGATCTTGGTGGCCAATTGACAGGTCCTTTCCGCGAAATTATGCGCTCATCGAATTTTTCCTTCAATAAATCGATTGTGACGTGCGCTGTGTGGCATGTAGCGCCGTCTTGTTGGAACCACAACTCATCCACATTCATGCCATCCAATTCGGGAACAAAATTTGCGCAAAATCTTCCATAAAGTTGATGGACAAAGCTCCAATTGCTGTGCACGGTGGCGAATCGATTCATTCGGGTCCTCTTCAACACTTTGCTCTACAGCGGCAATTGTTTCTTCGGTGCGCACTGTTCGACGTCTCTGCGGATGCGTATTATCACATAGAGTAAACGTAGTGCGAAAACGATCCATGGTTAACCGAATTAATTGCTCTGATGGACGATTATGTCGACCATAAAATGGAAGGAGCTTGCGGTAAACTTCGCGAACTGAACCATTATTTTCGAAATAAATTTGCACGATTTGCAAGCGTTGTTCTTTTGTCAACCTGTTCATGATGAAATGGCAAACCAAACTAAATATTAATCACTTGACAGCTGACAAAATGGCCGCCAGTTAAAAAAGTGATGCCAACTTAAAGTTCTATACCTCAATAAAAAACACCCATTATGAGAAAAATAGGAATATATATGAAAACAAATATATTGGCAATACTATTCTCTAACGAAATAAAAAAGCTTTTTTACTTCAAAATTTAATATACGAAAGCTTTTAAATGTTTTATAAGAATCAAATTTAAAACATTAAAACAACATATAACATTTAAAACAACATATAACAAAACATAAGTGTGAGAAGGTTTATGTTTTCTAAAAACAGGATGTTAAATAGCTCTAACAAAAGAAACAATAAAAAAAGAATTCAGTTTGAACTATAAAAATTTCTTTTATAAAATATTTTTTCATATCATTTATTTTTTATTTGGTGTTTGAAAAAAGTTTCTTATATCAGGTTTTTTCTTATATACGATTTTCTTTTATAGAACATTTTTTTCTATGGAAAGTACAGAACGGTGTTTTTGGTCCACTTTCTTATAAGCGATTTTTTCTTATATGCGATGTGCTTATATCCGGTATCTACTGTATTGCCGACATCTCAGGAAATAATTATCAACAACATCCGGAAAAATAATAAAAACGTTACTCTCTCAGCTACTCTCAGAGTTATATCTGTGGTCACAAGCCTTAAAGCCTCGCTACTCGTACGTAAATGTATACGTTGCGGATCAGCTGATCCGTTTCCCTTAAGAAACTTTTGTGTGTTTGTTTTTTCCCCGTTTTTAGGTATCAGCTATGGTTTGTATTTATTTTCGCTTATAAACAATGTTGCCAACAAAAGTTTTAAAACTGTATTTTTGTGTTTATTATTTTTAGTACTTTTAAGCGATTCAGTCTTAAATTTTTGGAAGAAATGCACATATCGCACCCTAAATACAAAAGGGTCACAACTCGAAATTTTCCAAAACTGACTTTTTTTCCATAAATTAATTCAGAGTACACATCTCTAACTACTGCAAAAATCTCTTTCACATCACTATCTTCTTTAACTGGAAAAATACAGATATGTCTATTTTTATGTTAAGTGTGTTGCTTCTGCACATAAACAGCTTTTTGTCTCTCCTGAAAATTTTAGTATTTTGAATTGTGACCCTTTTGTATTTAGGGTGCGATATCGTCACCTTAATACAAACGGACGTAAGTACACAAATATTCAAATTTGATTTTATGGTCGCTTATAGTTCGTTGTTATTAAACTAAATGATTACGAAAAATTTTAGACTCCTACGATCAAAAACGGCGACTTTATGAAAAACTTACAAACACATGTATTCTGTGAGCTTGTACACAACGGTGTTAACAGAGCTTTGAGGTTGTTGCTCTTCGTGTTTTTTTTTCTTTTCAATTACAAAATTCTAATAAGCTTAAAATTTTAGTTTTTTGCTTTTCTATCTTTACAAATAATATCTTAATAGGTACAATAGGAAAGATCATTTCACAATTATATAAGAAAACAATTAAAAAAAATTTATTTTCTTTGGTTTTGTAAAAGTGACATTTTAGAATATTGTACAAAATTTTGAGCTGTACGCAACGTTTACGTATCCGCAACATTTACATATGAGTAATGGAGTCTTTAGCCGCTTAAATCGTTTTCAAGATTTTTCGCGAGAGCTGTTTAAAGTATCAAAAACTCGCTTCCAATTAGTCGTCAGCTTGCTTCCCTTTAACTTATTTATAGATAATTGCTGTCTTAAAAAAGTTATATACTTAAAAAATTGGTAGCGATTTGATTTAGACACGAATGGAGTCCCTCACACCAAAAATTAAATTTTGTCCTAACTCGACTTAGGCGGTTACGGTTTGTGACCACGGATATATGTAATAAATAATTTTAAATAATTATTAATTAATAACACAGGGGAAAAATGGACATTTTTGTTTGGTGCAGTGAAAACTATAATTGATAAAACATATATGGGCCGTACAATTTTCAAAACTACCTGCAATTTTTTTGTCAGCTCTAGTTTTTAAAATATCGCGGTTTTTCTTGTCGTTCTATCTCTTTTTTGTTTCTTCGCCCAATTTTTTCAAACTGGACTTTAAAATATTTAGAATAATTTGGTGAAACTGCAAGGATATTGAAATTTAACTATTTTCAGTTTTATCCTTATAAATCTTACATTTGATTAACATTTAAAAATATTTTTACTAAGCACATACATAATACGACAATAAATACATTTATGAAAAAATTTCGAACATACTAAAAATGTCCTGAAATAAGAATAAAACAAGACAAAAATAAGTACTAAATGTCCTTAAAATACTCAAATGATAGATATTTTTGTACAGATTAGTAATTTGTTAAAAAACATGCGAAAAAAAGATATTTACTCCACAAAAATGTGGTATAATAAAATTCGCGATATTTGAAGAACTGCAAAGGAGGGATTTTTTTTGATGTGTTTGGACTCAGAATAGCAATGAATACTAAAAACTTAAAAAAAGGACATTTACCCATTTGTATCGTTAGGATGTGGAAAATAAACTCAAATTTCAAGCTAATCTCTTAATAATTCACTACATTTTGAATCAGTTTCTTATCTCAATTAAACACATCACACCTTTTACCTTTCTCAAATCGATTTGATGTCGAAATCGATTTTCCTAGCATACCTGAATAAGTATAATTTTCACATACCATTATTGTTTTTTTCATTCAGGATTTCCCGGCATTTCACTTCCTGCGAAATCGAAAATAAATGCTTGTTGATACTTTGGAAGTAGAGAAAAAAAAACAATGTTATACCGAATGTACAGTTCCAAGGAGATTGTATTTTGTACCTCGGAAAAAAGTACTTTTAAAACATACACAGCAATATTCCATTAAGTTCTTCAACTGCATAAACATTTACTCAAGAAAAGAGTTTTGTTAGTAAGCAAACACAAAGTTGTTTAAATCCTCAACTGAATTCTTTAGTTTAAAATAAAAAAAAACCATTTAAATGTTTTTGGAATTCTTTAAAGCTTACTAAATGCATAAGTAGTAATAATACCAATAATCTCTTCAATAAACTTTAAGTCCATTGACATATAAAACAATCTTTTGTGGATTTCAATAATATCAAAAATCAATTTCTTAACATTCTTCATTTTAAGCAGCATTCTATAATTTTGTTGTCTCATAGAATTCCAGTGCAAGACTATGTTTTTGTTAATAATGTCATCCACTACATAAACTATAGATTAACCATACAGTAGAAACGCAGTGCAGTTGGGAACAAAAGTATGTGTACCTTAGAATACATACTAAAGTTCAATGTTGAATTGTATACATTTTAGCAACTACTATATAATTCATTAGAATTTGTTTTACTTACTCTGTTCCAAACTCAGAAGTCTATAGGTGTACCATATAGAGATTTGGTGACAATATACTGGAGGAATTGGGAATTGCTAGAAGCATACGCGTTTGCCTACCTGAAAAATACCATCGGCAACGGGAGGACAATACAGAAAGACATGAGGAATTTAAGAAAAGGAGTTCATAAGCTGAAAGAAAGAAGCTAATTTAAAGACTAGCACCAAAAATTATTCTTCTTAAATCAGAAATAAAGTATTTAGGCCACGTAATCGGAGAGAAAGGGAGAAAGAGAGAAATAGTAGCTGCAATAAGAGAAATGCAACCAACAACCAATTTAAAAGGTGTAAGGAAGATGATCGGTATGGCATCCTGCTATCGCAGGTTTGTACCAGATTTTGCTACCCAAGTGCCACCAATAACAAATCTACTAAAAAACAGTAGATAATTTAAATGTAATCCGGAGCAAAACAGATCATTCGAGGAGCTAAAGAAACGTAATGTTTGAAGACGTATGTAGATACGTGAGGAGATGCAAAGTGAGCCAACAGAAGCCGGCAAGCAAGATGCTGACACATATCGCCGGCAAGCAAGATGCTGACACATATAACCGTCACCAATAAGCATTACGAAAGCGTATAATGAGTCGATTCGGAAGAACAAGCAAATTTATAAATATAGCATACTCCAATGTTCGGAATATCCCAAAAAGCCATAAAGAAAACATAATAAAATATCAAATGCCGAAAGAAACTGCCACGTCGGGTATCCAAAGAAATATATTAAATTACAAATATTATGAAAACTCGAGCCAATCTGACAAAACGGTAAACGCCATTCGATCCCTTGTCCCCAAATTATATAAGGTCAATTATCAACACCTTTGCCCGAATTTTCGACTACCACAGTGTTATTAAATCACTTAAAATATGTCAACAAAACATATGGAAGAAATAAAAGTTAACAATAACAAACACGTTCAATACAATAACTTGTAAAGCTGTCTTTATACTATTATACAAGCTGTTCGACTTCTGCATAAAATGCAACCGTGATATAATGTGTTGTTATTGTTATTAAGAAATATTACAACAATAATGTAAAGGGTAAAATTAGTATAAAAGGTGAAAGACTTTGGACCGAAATGAATCGGGATCAACAAGGGTAAGTCTATACTTAAGTAGAAGTGAGCAAGTAATGTCACTGATTTCCTAGTCACGAGAAAATACAGTATACCACGACAGAAAACGTCGTTATAAGCTTTAAGAAGAGTTATGAATCATTTACTTAGCTAATTATTGCAAAAGTTAGAAGCAATTATGTAAGACCAGTATCAAGCAATTTTCGTAATTTTTCCTACATTAAACATGAACTAATTTGGGAATCATTATCTTCTAATTTCTTGGTAAAATCTTAGTTCTGTATTGCCTTACCGCTATGCCAATATTGGTTCTATTCGGTGAGTTGGGTGAATCAATAATTGATTTTAAATGGATTAAGTCTACTTTTAGTAGAAACCGTGCTTAGAGATTTACGTATGAAGAGCACTAAATTACACTTAAAAACTCCTGAAATTCTTAATTCAAATGCGAAATGCTACTCTCAAAGTTATTTAATGTATGTATGTATTGATATTATTCTGTCGATTCAAAATTATGACTGATGCCGTTGTATTATGGACATGCGATGAATTTAAAAGCCTGATATTAAAAATAAGTGAATATAAAGTAAAATTTTAATTGGAAATATGGATATATACAAAAACTTGTTAGCTTGCGTTAAGATTTATAAAAAAAAATGAAGTCCTAATTGTGTAAATCACACGTCCCCAAAGTGAAATTTATATTTATATTTTATAAATTTGTTTTACATTTCATACAAATTTTACTAAGCTCAATTAACAGACTGTGGCCGTCAGTTCAACTTTCCGTACATCCAAAAATTTTTCTTTGAATGTTCAATATTTATATGGTTTAGAATTTCTTTCTTAAATAAAAAATAATAATTTGATCGAAAGATTAAATTAAAAATGAGCTTAAGCTAAACTAATTAAATAACTTTGGATAAAAACCATACAGTTCGACTAAAAATTCATTATTAAAATTATTAAAAACTCTAAATGCACTTAGCTAAAACATGAATGTGTACTGTTCCAAAAAAAACTTGGGCAAAATAAACATTAAAAAAAATCCCAGCATTGAGAATATTGATAATATTCCACGCTGGTAAGAGCGAAATGAAAAAAAAGCTTTAAATAGTTGAACATGCTCAGAAAAGACAGTTAGTGAAGTTCCGAACATTTAGAAAAAGTTCATTAATAGGTGCGACTCGCCGCGAGATGGCGACAGTCTGTTAATTGACCTTATTAAAATTAGTAGAATTTTCGCTACAGTGTTGTTGCTACTGCCGCAGTTAGTGTAGGTAAAGTGCTCTGATGAGTAGATTTGGTAGTCTCGTAACAGCTGTCAGTTCAACCTTCCGTACATCCAAAAATTTTTCTTTGAATGTTCAATATTTAAATGCTTTAGAATTTCATTCTTAAATAGCAAAAAAATAATTTGATCGAAAGATTAAATTAAAAATGAACGTAAACCAAACTAATGAAATAACTTTGGATAAAAACCATACAGTTCGACTAAAAATTCATAATTTCATACAAATTTTAAAATATTTTATATACAAAGCAACGCTTGAATTTATATGTGTTTGTCTAAAAAACGAAAACAAGTTTTTAAAATTTTTTAAAATTTGTTTTTGCTTTAATATAAATTTCACTTTCAAAAAAACCCTAAGTTACAAAAAAATTAAAGCCGACTTTTTGATTGATTATGATGCACCGTATCAATATAAATGTTATTCCGACTCTCTTCCTAAGCTTTGCTCCTCTATTCGTCCATGTAAAATTAGTATTATATGTATTCATGACCTGTTCATGGGCCAATTTTTCATATTAAAGAGTTTTTTCCTTCTCCTGTTAAATTATTTCACTGTAACTTAGGGCTTTTATGAATTTATATGACGATATGTAAACAGTGAGAAATTTGTTTTACCTCACTGTCGTCACAAAAATATATGGCGACTTTTATACATAGTTGGCAGAATATTTCATCTTTGTTATGTTTAGTTTTTAAATCAATAACGCATATTAATACGGAAAAAAAAAGTCCCGCGTAAAAATATTGTTCATGAAAACAAGCATTTAAAGTAGGGTCATCCCCATATGGGTGATTCTTTTCTAACTGTCACTTTTTTTTATATGTTCACTTCTAAAACAGAAATTTTAAAATTTTTTTGCAAATTATTATTCCATTTCATGATAAATATAAAATAGCACGAGGATTTTGCTACAACTATGAAATTTCGCGAATGATGATCAAATTTCAAATTAAATTTTTAATAGTACCTTTTTCTAAAAACCCAATGGTCACACTGGCTATCACATATTGTATACTGTATACTGACCTTATTAATATTCTCGGTTGACCTGGCATTACAGTGAGTATGGCTGAGCGCTGCGGGCTGTCTGATCTCTATCTCAGAAACGGTTGGGCGTATGAAAAAATATTTAATATAAAATTTTTCGCAAATTTTATGCTCTACAATTTTTATAATATATGTTAACATCATTGGAGCTATAGAACCCGAGATAATTGCGAAAAACTGAGTTTTGTGACCTTTGACCTTGAATAACTTACGGCGCAGACACGAGATTTTATGAGACTTTTGAGACAGCTTTTAGAAAACCAAAATGAAGGTGTATACGAATTTCCAGCTTATTATCTCTCATTCCGCAGGGAAACCCGAAAATGACTTGGCTATTAGATGTGATTAAAAACAATAACAGATTAATTAGTTAGCCAATTCCACCAGAGCTGACATATTAATTTATGACAAACCGTTTTAAAATTTTGATTTTATATAACACAAGCTCGTTGCAATGTTTCATATCCATGCTACATCTAAACATTGCTTAGTTGACCTAGTTTCAATATGGCTTACTAGTTGATTCAATAATCTGGCGGTAGAAGGCACAGCAGCTGCTCAAATCAGACTTAACAAATTTTGGTAAAATCCGAGGACAAACACTATTAGGGCGGCATTTAATATTAAGCAGATGTATTTATTTAAAAATGTTCGCGTCTATAAAATCTTATTATATATGTGCAATAGAATATTGAAGAACATTTTTTTAAATTGTTTATTGGGAGGAAGAAAATAACCAATTTACAGACAAACTCTAGGTAAGGACATGCAACGGAACTGACATTTCAGTGAGTAATTGTAAGTTTCCTTTCGAATTCAATTTGCAACTTTAAAAAATTTTGACGGGACATGTTCATGAGGACCGAATCAATATAAAACATTCATTCACAGGTTGATAATTTATACAAAACAGTACGGGGCATGGAAAATTACAGTTACAAAAGAATCACCCATATACAAACAACAAGCTATAATATGAGCTAAATAGATAATTTGGCTAACAAAGAAATTTTTTTGTGTAGAAAGTTTACATAGTATTTCGCATTCAAATCGCTGCACTTTATAAATATTCCAGCTTGGACCGGAAAGTGCTCACAAAAAGAACACCTACAACATTATTACAGTAACGGAATGTACTTCGTTTAAGAAGTATTTCGTGCAGCCTTTTCTAAATGAATAAACATTTAAAATTATAAGCCATTTTATTTTTAACTGATTCTAACATTCATTCGAAACACTAAGTACACATTAAT
This sequence comes from Panzeria rudis, assembly GCA_956483635.1. Classification (NCBI taxonomy): domain Eukaryota; kingdom Metazoa; phylum Arthropoda; class Insecta; order Diptera; family Tachinidae; genus Panzeria; species Panzeria rudis. Next base: position 30,328,681 of record OY101449.1, on the reverse strand, counting down.
ACGGACTTTCGGTTGCTTTCAAAATTATCCGTTGTTTTTGTTATAAGTACTAAAAAGTACATGCACAAAAATAACAAACACACAAACACTAAAAATATATTGTACGTAAAATTAGCTGAAATTGTACATATTTATTTAAAATCGGTAGTGTAGTGGATAGTGTGGTAGACTATTAATCGGGAGGTCACATGTTCAATTCCAGCTAAGACCATGTTGTGTGGCTGTTTTTTATTTTATTTTTAATGCTAAATGCATAAAAATTACACCCATAGATACATTCCCAGAAATACACACTAATTCTTTTTTTTTTTTTTTTTGAAAGCGAACGAGCTTAAGAGTAAGTTTATGTTAACTTCGTGCTGTCGATTTGCATTCTATGCTTTATCCGATTGGTTGGTGCGTTGGATTTCAAACCTGAAGGAGCTTTGTTCAACTCGCAGTAGAAATTAAAATAATAAACGGTGAGTAAAAATAGCGCAAAAATCATTTGTTTTTACAAGGTTGATTATTTGACATTAAAAATAGCAGAAACAAAGGAAACGTCCTTAATTTTTACGAAAGTTGCGATTAGTTCTTATGACAGTTAAATTGATCCGAACAAAGAAATTTGTTAAATTTAAATGAAAAATAAGTGGACCGATTTTTAATTGAAATTTCTTTTATTTTATATTAAAATTTCAGTTAATTTTACATGCAGAATGTTTTGAGTGAACTAAAGTAGGCTAGCTGGTAGCAGGCCCAACTATCCTTATAACAACTAAAAATTGTATTCGTCATTCTATTATGAAATAAGTTGTTTATGACATATATTTTATAGTTTCGTCACCCCCTTATTATTACAAAAGTAAATTAACTTGTAATCCTTTACTTACAACCATTACTAAACTATTTTACATACCAAATCTAATCCAAAGAGGCTGCATGTTTGCTGTATTATTTTTGTGTCACATTTTTCATTGGGATCCGGTGGTGGTGTTCCAGCTATTGGCTGTGGTCTTGGTCTAGTAACCGTGCCCAGATTTGTGGTTTTCGCCGACAGACGCGGTAGTGAAGCTGTTAAAGTAGCGGCTGCGGCCGCAGCTGCTGCAGCAGCAACAACTGCATTTGAAGCTGAAATGGAATGCATGCAACAGCATTAAAAAAAAAGAAACAAAAATTGTCGTTTAAAAGATAATGAAAATTTAAGTTTAATTTCTTTTGCACTTTATCAATACATGCATGCATAGCGTTACCTTAATATAGAAACGCCCTAGCTGATTATGTTTTTCAAGTCGATTTTTTTGTATATCGAAATACATAGGTAAAAAACGCTATTTGAAAAATATAACGAGTTAGGGCGTTTTTATATTAAGCTAACCATATACAAAAGGGCCTATCTACATTTTTAAAAAATTTTCAGCAGAGATAAAAAACTTAATAAAAATCAAACTATTGTGATTATAAAAATTGTTTATTCAGCATAGTATCATTAATTCAGACTTTATTAAAGATACCACCTGGAAAAATTCGTTTTTATAATCACAATAGTTTGCTTTTTATTAAGTTTTATTTTCTCCTAAAATTTTTTTTGCATTTTATCCATGTATCGATTGCTTAATATAAAAAAGTCATAAATCAAATTTTCGTTATTTTGCAGGAGAAGGAAAAAACTGAATAAAAACTAGAACACTTACATAAAACCGTTATTTTCAACAGTAGTTTACTTAGTTCTTTAGGGAGTGTATGCTTAGAAGTTGGCCACCAAAAAACGTTAAAAACTCGATTTCGAAAAATTCGAGATACGCCTTTTTTATATTAAGCCATCGATATGGATTTGAATAAATGAACGAAAAAATGAATTTAACTGGGGAGTAATAAAGATTATTCATGGATTGTATGTTTTGTGACTTCATTAGGTGTTAAAAAACGTTATTGTATGTGCGTACAATTTTCATTATTATGTGTTCAATTATGTAGATTATTAAAATAGGTTATGGCAAAGTTATCTGTTGAGTCTTAGTTTAGTGCTAGTGTGACATAAAACTTAAATAAAAGAAAGTTAATATTAGAATGTAATTATTATTCGAAGTGAAATAGTTTTAAGTCGGGAATTATTATTATTCGACTTTAGGTCAATAATTGGATTAATGCAGAACGGATTAGTACTACTAATTTCGACATCCGCTACACTGTTCACTTTGTTCACTTTTACCACGTTTGATCGTTGATACTAGTATTAAGGAAACATATTTAACCAAATTTTATGACGAAATAGAATATGAGTATCTCTTTATCCGTTTTTGTTAATATGGTAAGCACGAATTTTCACCTCTGATTATTTATTCCAATTTTCCAACTCTTATTTTATTTTTGGTTTTTCTTGTGCGTACTTTTGCCTGAACTAGGAAATGTTGTTTTTTAATTTTAACGACACATACGTATGTATGAGTGAGTAGTCAATAATTACATTCAGAACGATACTACTCAAAAAAGGACAAAAAATTACGTTTTTGAACAGTCATATTACCAGTTGTAATGAGACTAGTAACGACACTAGTCAAAATAGGACAAAAACATATTTAAAATAAAAAAAATTTATTTAAATTATTTTTATAAATTGACATATTTTCCAGGTAAGAGTACACAAAAAAAAATTTAACTCTAAAAATAATAAGTAGAAAGTAAGTCAGTGGGTAGAGTACTTGCCTTTAAATAATGAGAAAAGTGTGTTCGTACCCTGGTTGAGCCAAAGTTTTTTAAGAGTTAAAAATATGTAATTAAAACAAATAGTAAGCGCACTAGTTTACAATAACTAGTATTTCAGTAAGCATATAACAGTATGCAAGAAAAATTTCAAGGAGTACCACTATATTTTTTTGATATGCTTTATTCCCCTAACTACAAAAAAAAAGTTAAGTTCTATGGATAATTTAAAATTTTTTTTTTGCTAAAATTTGGGATTTTTGAAGAGGCTGCTCCACAGATTTGATCATAACTTACAAAGGAGTTGCATAATTGTATTACAAAAACCACAAGGAAACTTGAAATAAAATCACCTTTAAGTCGTTCTAACATAATTTTTTTGTATACTCAATGGTTTCGGAATTATTCAGACCGTAATGATGAAAAACCTGCATAAACAAAAAAAAAAAATTCAAAAATACCGTTGATAGACCTCTAAATATTAATATTAGGGGGTCAAATATCGATTTTTTTGGCCGACTCTAATGTAGATGTCTAAGAATTATCTTTACAGACATTATTTAAGAAAAAAAGTATTGAGTAATTGTGAGTGAATTCAACAAATAGGTGTTTAATTTTAATAAAAAAAATATTGAGGACAATCTTGTTGGTACTAGAAACTAGGGATGGGCATATGAAAAAATGTATCGATAAATATCGATATCGATATATTTTTAAAAAATATTGATATATCGATATTATTTCAACAATGATAATTCATACGTAGTCCTCAATTTTTTTTAAATAAAACGAAAGTACCTTTCTTATAAATAATTAAGCTGGAAAGAATTAATTTCCAAGATCCTAAGTGTTCCACCAATATTTCAAGGAACATACATCAACAAAACTACACTCAAAGACTGATAATTTTTAGAATAGACAAAATATTATAAATAAAACAAAAGATTTTGTTAGTAATATTCTATTTAGGGATGTGCGATTAATCGACTAATCAAATTTTTTGATTAATCGAAATTCTGATTAATCAAATAATTTTAATTTTCATTATTCAAATTTGAATAATTTTATTCAAAATAATAAAACAACAATATTTCAAACAAAATGAATTTAACAACACATACAAATATAAAACGCAAGAAATACAAAAAAACTAAAAAAAAATAATAAAGGTATAAAATAAAAAAATTCAAGACAAAAATTAAAAACGCAAATTATTCAATTGTTCAATATATAAATTATTCAAATGATTTGATTAATCATGATTGATTAATCAAATAATCCACATTTATAATAATCAAATTCAAAATTATTTGATTAATCAGCATTTTGATTATTAATCCGGATTCTTGATTAATCGATTAATTGATTATTCATAATTTTGATTAAACAAAAATTTTATTAAGCGATTAATCGCACATCCCTAATTCTATTTGATGAAGACTGTGCCGAAATGTTTTAAGAAATTGCACGAAAAACAAAACCAACGCTAAAAAAATATCGAATTTGATACTGTCTATATATTTGGAAAAAATATCGATAAATCGATATATCGAAATTAAAAATATCGACGATACATATCGATATATTTTTAGGAAAATATCGATATATCGATATTTTTTGCCCATACCTACTAGAAACACATAACAGCCATCTTTTTTAATTTATGATTAGTGGACACCCGAACTAAAAACTTTTACAAAAAAAAAAAAAAAGATATTGAAACGATTCATGCTTTGTTTTATAGGACAATAATGAAAATTAAACAGATTTTTCTCATTTTATCGATTTTCAATTGAACATAAAGCATTAAATTTTTTATTATTATTTTTTTCTTGGTAGTGAATAATGAACCCTTATGATGCCACGACATAATTTTTTTTGTGCTAAAATAATATCTTCTGCAAAAAAAAGTCCGAAAATTTATAAATTTAAAAATATGCTCAACTTTGAGCTTCAAAAAGACATGTGGTGGATACAGATAAAAATCTTATATTTTCAAAAAATATAGGCCAGTACTTCTGAGGACCAGCAAATGAAAATTTTAATTCGGATGTTTTCACAAAATATGTTCTACCTTTATTATTTTTTGTCCGATGATGCTAATTTTATACTTACTACGTTTAGAACAAAATTTTCTTTCAGATTTGGGTAAACAACTATTTTTTAAATTTATTTTTTTACTTTGAAGGAGGGATTTATTTAAAAGGGTTAATTTGGAAAAAAACTTGAAAAAAATCTAATTTTGAGGCCTTTGATCCCATCAACACAGTTTATATATTGTCTGAAAGCGGAAAGGCAGATCTATGTAACAATGCAAAACTTGTATATATAACTCTAAAGAACAGTTCTTAAGATTTTTGGCAATATTTAGCTGAAAAACTGTAGAAAAACACGTTTTTCCCGAATATCTTGAAAACACCTCTTAAGAAAAATAAGTGAATTCGTTTTAAGCGAACCCAAATTAACTTAGAAAACATTTTATCGATGTTATAAGAAAAAATTTTAAGTTTGTTAACTAGTGTAATTTGACCGAGAATATTCTTAGCTATTTTTCAAAGAAAATCAGAGAATCAGTCTAGCAGTGTGGACACACTGTCACCGTCACTAATATTGGTATATGACGGTGTTTTTAACATTAAAAATTTATCTTAACTAAAATACTATTTTTCTTATCATAATATTTGGGCGAAATATTTTTTTGACTGAACTCACCTCCCACTCCAATAGTATTATTACTAATATGTGTTTTCTGCAGCTTCACTGATGGCATCATTAAAACTCCACTACCATTCGTACGAGCTCTCTGCTTAACACCACTCATTTTCTTGCGCCACTGCCAACCACGCCAAGTGGCCTGTATTAGAGTTGCACTCTTATTGCGTATTTCAGTGCGTAAATGTTCCAAATGTTGACGTATGCCCTCACTTAAAAACACATGACGTTTGCCGGGAGCCCAAGCCAATGTAACTGAGCCCTCGACAATAGGAGGATTTTCCATGGCATACTGAAGTATAATATTGCAACAGTCCTCCATTTTATCTTCATTTCGACGCACCAAGTGGAAGGGTGCTAACATGCGATAACGAGCATTAAATTGCTTAAAACGCATACGGTGGGGAAAACCAGAAGCCATTAAGTTAACCGTTTCTAGAACCTGCAAAGACCGTATCTGTTTTACTACGGTCATACGTTCAAAACAGCCAGCTGCTTCCGACGAATTACTACGTATACAGCGCACAAAATGAGGACGAGCATGCACCAATGTACGCAAAAGATTATCCAAACGTGTATGGAAATCTTGCGTCAGAGTAGAAACTGGTTCATCGCCATTTAAAAGATCTGTATGAGAAGTGGGAGCAATACGAAAACTTAAACCTCTCGGCACACTTTGTAGAGCATATAAAGCTTTTAATTCCGAGCCAAATAGGTGAGTGGCAAAACCAAAATTGCAAGTATGTTTATAAAATACTGCCACTAAATCATCGGGTACCACATCACGATTGGTGTCCAAAAAATCAGTAGCATCATATTCTACACGACCCGCAAAATGACGTATCATAAACATACGAGGATCTTGGGGTTCGGTGGTATGTTTTATCTCCAAACGTGGCGAACTACGATGTTGAACTTTAATTTTCGCCACATAACTTTCAGCGGTGCCACGAGCAGCACATTCAGCATCCAACATGCTGAGCAAACCCGTACGCAAAGATGATATCAAATCAATGCAGGGAACATTATCCACATAATCTACTTCAGTATCGCATACAATACCCTCATCCCGACACGATTCCACAGAACTTTTAAATATATGAGTATTATAAAAATGTTGCATGGTTTCAGCACACAGATTAATGCATAAGTGTTCCAATTGGGCATGTGGGGAAGGTTCTTCGAAACCAAACATATCCAAAATACCTATAAAGCCATCTGTGGCATGACGCACAGCGTTATTTAAGGCAGCCATTGACTTGGAACCTGAATTTCCGCCTATAGTGGAGGCGTGTTGCGAAGCTACATCTCCTTGATTGTGTACAGATTCATTAGAGTCGGAACTTAAAGTACCTAGAGTAGATCCTAAACGTTTTAAACTGTTCGCTCTTCTCACAATTGTGGCCACTGTACGACAGTAAAGCGCTTTAGCCAAACAATCACGTGTCATATTTGACATATTGGCATCACATACCGATTTTATTAATTGACCACGAGCATTGTGTGTACGTGTGGTTAGACCACGAAATAGTGCAGCTGGTGGTACACCCAGTAAACTGGCAACAGCATTTAATTCAGTTTCACCTTTAACATCCACCTCCAGACTCTGTAAAGGAGATATTTGAAACAAAGCAACGGTAAAAACCATTAGAATGCTTTTAAAGAATAATATTTATTTTGTAGAAAAAAAAAAACTTTTTATTGATTATTTCTTTTTATAATCTTTATTGACTGAGAAACCTAAAGGGTACCCTATACTCACATACTTGTATGACATACATGCCATATTGAACGGATTCCCTGACTGTGTATGGTTAAATACATGTTCGACGAATATTAAAAAGTTGTAATAATTTTTTCTTTGCTCACACATTTCATATGGTGTAAGCGGAAGAGTGACATACTTGAATGTAAATATCAAAGGAAAACGTACAAATTTTAGATTTTTTCATATGCAGCGACGACATATTTTTTAAATTATTTATATTTTTCAATTCAAATTTGAAATCATAAATATCCCAAATACCAATATTTGTCAGTTTTCATGTTTGTCATTCATGTGTGCGAGTTTATTGGGCCCTTTACTGATAGGCTTTATTCTTTATTTATATAGGATGACATTTTGTATTACGAAACGCTAAAAATTTTTATGTAAATAGTTTAAATTTATCTTTCATACAGATTTGAAACTTTCACAAACGTTTTATTTTACAAAATGCTTATTTTAAAGAAATACTCCCAATTCTTTCTCCACTCACCTGGCCGTCAATGAACTGTACATTTCCCAACAGCAAAACAGCAGCCAGAACACGAACCACATCTAAAAATGGTATGCCTAAAATACCCAGACATGTTTTCCAAGCCTGAAAACGAACCGCATCTTCTTGATCGTTTTGTGAAATGTCACCATGTTGTAAGTATCGTAAATTTATCGGCGAATAGCCTTCCAAATTCAATTTAACTCTCTCCTCTCGACTCAAACCGGCCAACATTTGATAGAATATGTGATAGTTTTTTTCTTTTGGCAAAGGTCTTATAACTCTGGTTTGGTCCAAAAAATAACAATGTATCTTAGTGCGATATAAAGCACCATCTGTCACCTGGACTTCAATAAATTGACCAATACGGCTGGATTCAGAGTTCGTAGAAGTTTTGGCCGAACCTAAGGAACGTAATACTGTAAAAGCGGCAGCTAAATGTTTGAAGGCATCTGTTTCGGGACCACCTCCGGCAACGGCGAATAGCTGTCGTAACAACAACATGGAACAATGGGTCTTGCCAGCACCCGAAGTGCCAGACAGTATAATGGCCTGCGGATAACCAGTTTCGGCTTGTTGACGTACAGCTTCCTGGACAATTTTACGCAGCTGAGGAGCCAGAGGAAATGAACGGGTTGATGTTAGTGTCAGAGAATTGCCCACATTTAGATACGGATTGATGGAGAGTAAAATAGGACCAACATTTGACTGCAATAAAAAAAAACAAGAGAACATATTATACTAAAATAAACTCATCGATTTAAAAAACTTAAGGAAAATTAATGAAATTAATTATGTATAAGAGAGGGCAACACTGATTTCTTTGCTCGGTGTACTATAAGACATGGCAATTATTGTGCTGGCTACGCTTGAGCCCGTACATGAAATAGTTTTATATATAAAAAACATTCAAGATTAATTGGCTTAAGGCTCATTTAGCCGACCGTAAAGTTGATGTAGTTGCATGTGCTGATCGTTTCTGTCACATTGAAAAGGTATGTGTCAGAAACGATCAGCATATGCAACTACATCAACGTTACGGTCGGCTAAATGAGCCTTTAGTGGTTCGACCGTAATGGCAATAAAAGCTTGTCTTCCTCCTATAAAATTCTAATGATGATCATGTATTCCGAAACTATTGCATATCTGGCACAAGTTCTGATAATTGGGCTTGTAGGCGTTTGTGAAAAAATTCGTAGAGGGTCAAAACAAAATAGAATGAACAGGGATTCTAGGCTGTATTTCTTTTAAAGAAAAAGTCAAGCGATACATAGGACCTCATATTAAATCAGGAGACGGATACCCACTTATTTTTTTACGCAAAGACGTCACACCTCGAGCACTAGACTTGAAAAAAAATTGAGCGCACATTCGCGTTCAGCGGCCGAAATAACACAGAAAAAAATAAGTTTCGTTTTTGATAACAAAAATCCCGGTATTCAATAATTTTTTTTTCAAATTTCCTGTGATAAAGAATTCCCCTATATTGATAACAAAATTATTTCAAAATAAAAAAATATATATATATAAATTAAAAAAATGTTGACATGGCTGGAATACGAACCCGGCCTTTCCGGACATAAAGCATACTCTCTATAGCTGAGCCATATCCCATTTATTTTTTTATGGGATACAACTTGTTTTAAGTACTTATGTATAAAAAGAAAAGAAATAACCGGCACGGAAAAGAAATACTTACAACGAAATATTTTATTATGTTAAAGATAAATGTTATTGAAATTCATATTTTTTTTTTAATAACATGGTTTTATTGAATATAATTCTTGTCTATTTTTTTCTGTGAATTAAAGAAACAACAATCATATCTACACAGAAAAAAATAAGTTTCGTTTTTGATAACAAAAATCCCGGTATTCAATATTTTTTTTTTCAAATTTCCTGTGATAAAGAATTCCCCTATATTGATAACAAAATTATTTCAAAATAAAAATATATATATAAAATAAAAAAAAATGTTGACATGGCTGGAATACGAACCCGGGCTTTCCGGACGTAAAGCATACACTCCCTAGCTGAGCCATATCCCATTTATTTTTTTATGGGATATAACTTGTTTTAAGTACTTATGTATAAAAAGAAAAGAAATAACCGGCATGGGAAAGAAATACTTACAACGAAATATTTTATTATGTTAAAGATAAATGTTATTGAAATTCATATTTTTTTTAATAACATGGTTTTATTGAATATAATTCTTGTCTATTTTTTTCTGTGTAGGCAACGAAAAAGTTTAACGAATATTAATAATGGGCTTTTTTTAAGATTTTAATATTTACCTAGCAAAAACTTGGTTAGGTGTTATCATTAGCAAACAACATACATTTCAAGAACAAGCTACATACCGTCTGAATTACTTTACAGTACTTGATTTAATTACTTACTAGTAAATAAACAAGGCATTTATTCTCTTATTGGCAGAGTAGTAGTATATCTGCCTATCATACGGACGATAAGCAGTTCAACGCCTGTGGAAGCAAAATGGATATTATTAATTGTGTTCATGTTTGCGAAAACAATTTTTAAGCCCACAACAAAATGATTGTGCAGTAGCCTAGTGGGCAAAACACTTGGCATAAAATAACACAATAACTGAAAACGGCGTGAGTTTAATGCTTAGCAGATATTTAATTTTATTGTGTTTACTATATTCAATGCTATCTAAATATTGAAACTTTTAACTTGTTATTTGTTACCCAATGTGGCAAGTACTTGCCCCCAATGACATCGCCATGTTAAAGTAATTGTTTATAATCCAAAAGTAGAAGTAGATATAAAAGTCGGTAAGGAAACTTCACACACAACAACTTTGTATTTATAAATTAATATATAAATTAATAGAATTAATATATAAATTAAAGAGCATTTGCTCAAACTTCGGTGGGCGTGCGACACTTAATCAAGCGCGGGTCCAGGGGGATCAGGGGGCCTTTCTTTATATATTTGCTGTTTCTGTTAAGTTTTAGAAACGCTAAAAATAGAAAAATCTTGTTTTGAAAATATGTCTAAATCATTGAAGTGATAAAAAAAGTTCCACAGATTACGGTTTTAAGTTTAATTGGAACTTTAAGAAAGATTTTATAGTGTAACATACATCAGTTTTTTTAATTACTTATATATGTATGATTTACTTATATATGTACATATTTACTTGTATGATTATGTTGTAATTTGTTTCTGAAACAAATTGTTATTAAACTAAAATACCAATCAAGTAGTTGTTTTCAATGTTTTGAAATTCAAAATGGTTAATACATTTTGAATTTTTAATGCACTTTGAATTTTCTTTAGCACATTTTAAAATTTTTATGCATTTTGACGAAAATATTCTGCTTAATAGCCCTTGCACTTAATATTAACTGATTGGCCTAAAATGTTTTTAGGATAGCTTTTTATATATAAATAACCATCGATGTATCCAATATCAATATGTTAGTCAGGGTGACCGTTGAAAATTTTTAAAAAGTGGCACAAAAAGGGGATTTTGAGGAAAAAAGTGGCACCAAAAAGGGGATTCTTTCAAAAGAGGGGAAAATTTTTTGAAAAGGGAATAATTGAACCAAATTCTAATATTTAATGAATTTCTAGGGCATATAATGCTTTTGAAATAAAATGAATCAATTTTGATGTTTTTTTCGTTCAAAAAACTGACTGCTTTTTATATAAATTTTAGACAACCAATGCAAACAAGCCTTGTTTGTATAAAATTTATGTGAAAGGCACTCACATTTTTTTATAGCAATTTCCATAAAAAAATTTTTACTTAAGTCGCTTGTTTGCATATGGAAACAGCACATTAGTAAAGTATATCGAAAAGCAGTTTCGCTGAGTAAAGATTTTTGCATAGCCGGCCTTCGGTCGGCGAAGCCGCTGAGTATACTGAGAGGAGGAAATCGTTAAGACCGGCCGAAGGCCGCTTTTCAATATACCAAGAAAAAATACTTAAGCCCGGCCGAAGGCCAGCTACGCAAAGAATATTTTGTAGTAAAATAAAATTTCTTAACAATTTTAATTAATTTCCAAATATTTTTTTGAATCGACGATGTCGATTGGACATATTTTAAGAATTGTTGACGCTATTTGCAAATTGTTCTAGATTTTATTTCACTTTTTAAAATGCAATAACGTCAATTGATCTTTTATTACTTGTCACCGATTGCAGAAGTAAAAAGTGAATAGTCAAAAACATGTACATATATTTGAATTTGTTTTCATTTTTAAAAGTGTGGACATTATGACACATTTCAAAGTGTCATAATGGTCATAATAATAATGTCATAAAGTCCATGGCACTATTAAAAGTGTCACAATGTCCATGGATGTTATGCCATTTTTAGCAGTGACATAATGTCTTTGGACATAATGTCCAAAGACATTATGTCACTGGATATTGTGACATGGCACCAAAATTTGCATGAAAATAATTTTAAAAATATTTAAAGCTGCGTGATTCTTATAAAAAATTTTAACGAGACGTTCTTGTTCGTGTTAGTGAATCAGGGTGTTATTTTCAATAATTTTAATACAATAATGAATATCTATAGATTTAAACTATTTCAAAAAAGTTTTTGTCATAAGACTTTACATGATAGACTCAAAAACAAATTTTTGTCTTGAGATTTTTTTTATAAAAACAGTTTCGTGCCATAAAAAGCTTATATTAAAACAAGAAGCATCATTTCATAAAAAGGGGCAAAAAGGGGCATAATATTACAAGAGGTGGCAGATTTAGGTAATTTAAAAAAAGGGGCACTAAAAGTGGCAAATTGCCACTTTAGTCGCAAAACGGTCACGCTGATGTTAGTAAAGTTCACAGCTGCTCTGGCTCTTGAGATAAGACATCATATCAAAAATTAAAGAGCTTGCACAACCTAAATTATCATAACTGGAGAGTGGGTGGGTACTCGTTTAGTTAAGAACAAATTAAGAAATAAAACTATTTGAAACATTAGTCATAATAAACAGCAATAAAAAAAACAGTTCTCTCGCTCAGCACATACATTGCAAATTTTCAACATACAGAATATTCAGGCGTAAATTACCCGTATAACCATCATCGCGAGAATATGAATTACTAGAATTTAGCGTAAAACTACGATTTGAACTCACAATCTACTGCTTCCAAATCTAATACGACATTCATTCGGCTATGACCACATTTAAACTCTTGGAGCAAAGAAGAAATAATTTCAGCATATATAAATATAATTCAGCAAATACTGCAACCATATCAATTTCACCATGTATAAAGTATTGTACGTGGTGAGTACACAACAATTATTAACTTAGCAAATACAAATGCCGCACTTTTAAGCAGTGTGACCGCTTACAAGTTTTAAAAAATTAAACAAAACGGGATTTTTCACATCAAAAGAATTTAAATTAGTGGAATCAACAAATTATTTTTAGAAAAAGGCAAATATGTACATATATATTTTCAGAACAGATTTCATACTTATTTCCCTTTATAAGAAAAATAATACAAAAACTTCTAAGCAAATTGAAACTATTCCCCATTATTTCTGTGGTCATAATCAATAACCGCATGAGTCGACTTATGAGCGAATTGAGTTATGTATGCTACCATATTCTACTAACAAAGCTTCATATTAACATGAAATCCCTATTTTTCTAACGATGGTATTTCAAAAGATATTTACAAATACTTATTGACTTAAGTCGTATTGAAGACCGAACATTAAGAATATATTTATACACAATTTTATTTTATTGAAACGCCCTAATATGACTTAAGCGGTTTTGATTTTTTTTAAACTAATTTATGTATAACAAAATGTTCTCTTAAGAGCCTAAGTAGAGATAAGTTATTATTGCAAATTGAGAATGTCTAAAACATAACTTCTAACTCAATGTATTCCAGCCAACACATGAAATGTTACTTTACAACAAAAGCCTAACTCGACATAATTTAAAATTTCGGTATTTTACGATTTCCATAAACATGCTAACTATCTCTTTATTAAATATCGCCTAAAATAATGCAACTCTCATAATAATTTTTTAATAATATTTGAATTTACGTAAATTTTTTTAGAGTGCGCCTTCTTATTTTTTCAAAAGCGCATCCGAATATAAAATGTGTTTTTTTCACGAATCTATATTTTTGGATTTACGCGATTATTTCTTGTGACCACAGATTTATGTTCTTTTCTATATCTGCAATATAAAAAATTTCCAGTTCAAAAAGACTGTGATGCAATATAAATTGTTATGGTCGTTGAATTGGTGCATTAAAAACAGTATTTTGATGCTTTGAGATGTGACTCTGTTGATTGAAGTGGCTATATGTATGATATACAAAAGTTTTCGATTTCACGATATTTTCTGATTCCCAAGGATTGAGAATATTTTTGATTCGTTCATTTTTTTTGCATAATCTAGAAAAAATATATGCTTTCTTAGCTAATTTGGGGTCGATGAGCACGAATTTAATTTATTTTTCTTAAGAAGTTTTGAGATATACGTTGATCTGATTAATAAAAATTTTACAGATTTCCATATACATAGTTTTTACGTACATTGTATGTACATCTTTCTCCTCTTTCAGCCAATAAAATGCTTGTGTAGATCGGAGTAAAAAGTTTGTGTTGGAGGCATTAACATTAACAAAAATGAATTTTTAACGTTTTTAAATAACTTTTCAAAATATCTGTCAAATTATATATTTCCCCATTATTATAAAGCAATATTTCTGTAGTAGAATATTGAAAACTTTATATTCGGTGAGATATAAAGATGAAGAAAAAAGTGCCAATTAAAAGAAAACACATAGAAGTATAGTATTATTTGTAAAATTTAGTTTTGTGAAAACTATCCCTCAAAAGTGTTTCTATAAGATTGTTACACGAAAAGTTTTCACAAAGCTGTTTACAAATAACGCAGCACCATTTCTTATAACGATTAATAATAGCATTATACTAATTGTTAATACATAATTTGTACATGCTTTTCAGATATTGGCGATTTTCTGAGATTTGTTCTAATTCGTAGGGGGACATTTACAAAAACAACCGCTGGTATCTCTGGTCAACAGAAAATTCACCACGGACAGGTCGTGGCTATACACCACTGCACTTAACATCACATGACGTTTTTTATACAGTACTTGGCACAAGGGGAAATAAATTGTGGTTTTTGTATTTGCTATTTATTTTTGCCAGTGTGGCCACTTAAGCATGTTTGCAACTAAATTTTGCATTTTTTTTATTTATAGGCTTTTCACACTCAACAACGTCAATCAATTTCCGCTAATGTACAGGTGGCCATGTGAGGACAACAAATACAACAAAAATTATATTACGTCAAAAAATACATGTGTTCAGCGTTGCCAGAATGATGATTTTATCATATTTTTGATGATTTTTAAAGCAAAATATGATTTCATGATTTTCTTTCCCAAATTATGATTTTTCTTTCTCCCAAATGATGATTTTTCATACTTACTTGGAAATATTTTAAATGGTTATTTTAATTGTTTAGATCAATTAATTTATAATTTTCCATAGTTTTTATCATATAAGTTGATGGTACTTCATTGTGCAGTGCGTGAATTTTCTCTGACTAAAGTATTTTGAATTTTGGATAATAATATTTCTCTGTTCTGCGAATTTAGTCCGTTCTTCTAAAATAATATCACTTTTCCATTTTAGCGACTTTTATTACCGAACTTGAGTAAAATGAATGCACTTCGTTGATAATAAATTTATTTTTTAAATATATTTAACATTACGCATTATACCCTAATTCTGTTATATCCCAAGAAAACGTGCCATATCATAGCGCCAGAGAAATTATTTTAACAAATCATTGTTTATAGCAATTCGTAATTTTTTTGCTACCAATAAAACTCTTTACTGACACTTTTATGTACACACTATTAGTCAAAAACCAATATGGCCGCTGACTCAATCATTGTTTTTTATTTTTTGTAATTGACTGTTGAATGACGAAATTAGTAGGTATCTACACTATCTAGCAAGCAAATTTTTGAGCAAACCTATCACTCGTGTTCGATAGTGTGTACCCTGCTTATCTATACTTCGCAATTTTTTTAGAAAGATATAAGGTGGTGGAAGAAATAATAGGGGCAATTTTGTTCACAATAACGTCTAATAAACATTTTTGAGCTAAAATTTTATGGATTTACAGTCCCAATCATCATACTCGAATCCCATAGAGCACCTCTGTGGATCTCTAAAAAATAAAAACTTGGAATGTAAAAACTTACAAATAAACAGATTATGTGGGGTGCAATTCAGTAACCTTTCTACTCCAATTCACCGAATCTTGTGAGTTCATTGATGCGACGGTGTCAGCAAGTATTCAAAGAGGAGCTTCTACCAAATATTGAAATAATATTAGGATTAAATAGTAAAAACTACTTTTGTTTTGTAATATATATAAAATGTTCCTATTATATTTTCCAGGTACATATATATTTTAGAATTACATAAATTTCCGAATGCAGCAGGATTGGATTTTTTTTTTGTATTTTTTACATGGACGAGTTGAATGCCTTGAATTTAATTTGTATATTTCATTTTATTTATGCAAAAACATATAAATATTTAAGCAAATGCTGAAAATTTTGTGTCTCCCTATTATTTCTTCCACCACTGTATAACAATATATGTTTCATTGATTTATTTGGTTTTTGGCTACGTCAAAAATGTCAAATCACATTGTGATGATGCAGTTTTAGTAAAGCAGAGCAACAAAAACATTTATTTGGCATAAAAACCGTTACATACTTTAAATATATGTTTTTGGACACTTTTCGGAACTCGTTTTTTTCGATACATATTTTATGATATTAATTTTTTCGAGGAAATTTGTTAGCATTTAAAACTTTTGGGAAACTTGTGAAGATGTGGAAGCTAATATATATTTGTTGCATTTTTTGTGACTTTCATTAGTGATTTAAAAAAACTTTAGCGAAAATTTTTAATTGTAGTGATATTGATTAATTTTAAGTTTTTCTGCTGATATTATCATGTGTTTGATATTTGCTCGAGTTATGTTGTCCGAGATTCTTTATAATTTTTCGCGGTAGAAGTGGTTTTGCCACGTTCTTATACATTCTTACCGTCATGGAAATTTTTAATATATTTTGGGGAATGCTCCTGATCTTAATTCTTTTTCACAAATTTTCACTATTACATAAAATGTACAATTGAAAAAAAAATTAAATACAATTTTTAAATGTAGAAGAAAAGTATTAACTCTCCTATTTAGAAGGAAATGTAAATGTAAGGAAATGATATAAACTTTTAAGAATGCGTTTTTGTTTTAAATAAAAGTTTCATTGTTTGTCTTTGCTTTGAATAATATTTTGGAATAAAATATTCATGATGATTTTTTATATCAAAATATGATTTTTATTTCTCCAAATGATGATTTTCTTCGGAAAGCTTCTGACAACGCTGCATTTGTTTGACGTAATTATACACAAAACTACCAGAGCAAAAAATAGGTAGCAGACGTAACGCTGCCACCTGTACACTTTATTATGCCACTTTTTAGTGATGACACTAAATTTATCGAATGATGGTGGGTGGAACAAATTGAGATATGAACATTTTATAATGATATTGAAATATGTTGGCCGTTCAGCCCTGTATAATTCTTATGGGAAAAACTCGCAAATTTATGGTAGATGTTAGATGTTTCTGAGTGTGAAAAGCGTATTAGGACCTATTCACATATTATGCAACACTATTTTCGGAGGTTTTATACCCCCCCCCCCCCTCCCCCCCTTCGTAACGCTTTTTACAACACTTTCGCTCCCCCTGGAGCATTGCGTAATATATGAAAATCCCCTTAGCTGCAAATTTGCCACTTAGCATTTGACATTATTTTTAGCATTTCCTAGTTATTTATTTGGCATTTTCTAGCATTTTTTCTCCCAATAAATATCAAATTATATGAAAATACAAATATAAAATTTCTTAGCTTTTTTATGAAATTTAGTTTATTTTGTTGTTGGGTTTCATAAAAAAAACCTACGATATTTTGCATTTGCGCTTTTGCAGTACCATTTGCATAAAATACTGAACTCCGCTAACGTATTAATTCTTCCATCTCACAATCGGCTTCTTATACAAGTAACAAAATTTCCAGTTATTCAGAAAAGCCCTTGCCCTCTACAAAAGTTGCCCGGATAGCTAAGACGACGTTGTATAAATTACCAATATTTTTCGTCCTTCGTATACCTGTACAGATTGCAGGTATAGAAAGAGCACTTAAAAAAAGAAATTGTGTTTGATTTTAAAGCAAAGTGCCACAAATTAATAATTTTGTGCAGTTAATGCATACTTATTTTTAGTTCAATTTATAATTGAATAGTAATAAACGTAAAAAAATTGTTGGTTACTAAGAAAACTTATATGGGAGGAATATACGCCGAATTGGATGGTTTTGCGATATTTTTTTAGAACATTTTAGCCAGCTATATTGCCGCTGAATGGGGAGTTTCCTGCCTTTTTTTAAAAAAGGTGCAAAATGGTCCTTATAGCGAAGAGTTAGGGGCTTAAAATATTTTACAAAAATGTTCCTGTTTGAGGTACAAGGCTTAACATACCTTGTACCTCAAACATCAGACTTACAAGTTTTGCTATGCTTTATAGAAACAATAATTTTCAACTTTTCAAAAGTCGAAAAAATAGTGGTTATGGAGGGCCCACTATTTTTAGATTTCGAATATCACTAGAACATTGCATTTTATTCTCAGATACATGAAAGAAATAATGAAAAAACCATTAGCCCTCTACCGCAGTATCAAGATTTTGAAAATGACATCAAGTCTATCAATTTGTTAAACATCATATGATGCAACATTAAACGTTTTCTATAATTGTTAGAACTCATTACACTTAAAATATCCAGTTTTTTATACATAATAGGTCAGATATCACACAAATTTAAGATGTAGTTGTAACGGCAATTTGAGAATTCCTAAGCCTTTGTAATATCTTAAAAAATTTCTAAGCTAATTTGAAGTCGCTGAACACAAATATAAAATTAATTTATTTTAATTTATTTTTGCGATATGTATTCGCGTAAAATAAGTTTTTTTTTCTTTGTTGCTAAAAATTCCCAGAACGGTTCATCTGAATAAAATAATTTTACACTGTTGCATAAATATTAGGAATTATTTTAATCGCCTTTTCAATTGTTCGATTAATCAATTAATTGAAATGGAGGTTTTTAAATTACTCGAAAAATCGAGTAAAGCTTTTGTTTTGTTCGAGTTATTCGAGTAACTTTTATGTTTAAAAATTATTCGAGTGAATTGAAAATCTTTTCAATTTTCTCAGATTTTTTCTTGTCCTAAGCGGGATTACCAGATTTTTTTTATTTTTTATTTTTTGTTCTAAGCGGGAATACCCGAGAGCTTGGGATATTTCCCGGGAAATGAAAAAGCCCGGGAAAAGAAACACTTTAATTCTGACCAAAAAAAAAAACTTCCCAGCAAAAACTTTTGTCATTTTTGTAATCGGTAGTACTTTATTAATGGGTTACAAAGTACTGAGTGGTACTTATTTATCTGATTACTATGCTTCAAATTAGAACTACTACGTAGTTTGAAATAAAATTAGTACGTAT
Source organism: Panzeria rudis (assembly GCA_956483635.1). Lineage (NCBI taxonomy): Eukaryota > Metazoa > Arthropoda > Insecta > Diptera > Tachinidae > Panzeria > Panzeria rudis. The sequence goes on along the minus strand of OY101449.1, from coordinate 30,309,386 downwards.
TTTTATCATTATCTGAGAGTAGTTACAATTTGTTGATATGTATTAATAAAATAAGTAGACAACCACTTTTTGAGTCAACATGTGTTAGTTTATGAAAACTAATTTTTGTCGCTTAAACTTATATGTCAACAATAGCTGAGTGGGTAAGTTTCTTGTCGTCATATCTGAACGAGCAGAGGTTCGTATCCCAGCTGGGTAAAAAATATATGAAAATAAAATAATAAAATTGAAATAATATAAATAAAACATAATGCATATAATTTGTTTTTAATTTTAGTGTGTTTATTTAACTACTTATATTTTAGTTTCAGGTAAGCCAAATAATAACTAGTTAATTGCTGTTGCAATGTATATACATTTGTAAGGGTTATCCCTTATTTTTTAGACTTCTCAAACAAAAATAAGTAGTTATCGAGTCAAATTGTAAGTAGTTACGACTTAAATCCTCATATACTTTTTTTCCTACCAGTAAGCGAAGTTTTTGCTTGGGTAATTCGAGTAGTATGCACACAGTAGATATTCCAATGAAATTTTTTTTATAAACATTTAAAATCTACTGAGAGGGTCCTGAAACATTTAGAAAACATTTTCAAATTGTAAACATTAAAAATTTTCAAGATAAAAACGGAAAAAAGAAACTCAAAAGACACATGCATCATTTAAATATCGAATTCAAGAAATTTTTTTGACTTGATGCTAGTAGTCGCTCTGGAATATGTACTGTATGTTAGAGTGTGTGTTCAATTCAAAGTGGATTAATTTCTGTTGGACTAGTAACGAAATAACACTGTACTACGAAGTAAAAGAGGAACCATTTCATGTCAGACTATAAGATATTCTACACCAGAAGTTCCCAAAGATTGTTCGACATGTTCACCAGTATTCAGTAAACTGTATCAACAATATTAAAGAAGGTAGGATAAAGCCGACAACCACAAAAGAATAATTCTAAATTTAACGAACTTATAGGACAGTAATCGTAGATCACTGTAAATGAAACAAAACACATTTTTAAATAAACAAAAAATAACTACAAACAACAGGCAAAAGGCGCCAAAACCTGTTTTCAAACAAAAATCAACGTTCGAAATGAAAGAAAAGAGTCAAAAAGACAGACATTTGAAAACAAAATCAGCAAATATAAATATAGCCAAAACAAAAAAAAAACAAATTTAAATGCAACAAATAAAAAATACAACTTCAACTTTAATGGATTCTGTTTCGGTTTTTCCTTTGAAATTGTGAACGAAAATAAATAAAATAATAAACAACAGAATTTAAAGTTGTCTTGCTAGGCCTGGCCTGGTGTGTCTTGGAATGGTAAGGCATGACTTGGCCTGGACTGACTGGTTGGTCGTCTGTACGGGCATTATGTCTGTTTTCATGACTGTTGGCTTGTGGCATACTGCTGCAGTCTTTTATTATTTTCATTCGAATGTATTTAGTTTGAATGTGTATTGGAGAGCCCATATGTGAGTTTTTTAAATTTGTGGCTCTGGATTGTTTGTCGTTTATAAATATTGTGCCCGCAGGCAGGCTGATAGTATTTTAGACGTTTTTAGAAAAAATTCAAATAAAGGCAAAAACAAAGTTAAACTGTGCGTGTGGCACGTACAAAACACTCTAAAGTGCAACACTAAAGCTAAACAAGTTTGATTTCAATTTCTTCTTTTTTACGTTGTTTTGCAGACAAAAAGCTTGACTTTTTTTAAACAAACCGAGTTTAAAGTGACGATATGTCGATTGAATTGTCTGATCTGACATTGTCTACATTTTGTTGGAACTGTTCTTGCTTTTTTCGTGTGTTTGATTAAAGACAAATGCAACAGAGTGACCAACATTTAGCAATGGGAAAGAACATATTGCCGAATAATGTACAGCTTCCACTGTTCGAACCTGTTAGAAATAAGTACAGGCTTTCAGCATATTAAATTTGCACCCGGCCACTTTGAGAACCAGATCAATTAATAATATGAATATTTACTGGATTATTATTTGGTTTGAGTTCGGTTCTAATTCAATTTTTCAATTAAATTATATTTTTATTTAGAGATAAATGTGAAGCATATAGACAAAGAAAAATTGGACTGTACGGAGGGTTGAACTGACATGTTTCGATAGCTTCCGCTAATCTCTTCAGAGTTCTCTTTCGCTTAGACCACTCGACCAAAGTCGGTGATTTGCAGTGAAGAGTTCAATATCATCTACTTTTAATCAATTCATACTGTTACTCTTCATTTGATAATTATGGATATCCACTTTTTTCTTTAAGTCTTTTGTTAAGCTTCTTGTTATTTCTCTATTGTAGAATGAATTATTGTTGATAATTACAAGTACTAGTAGTATGTGAATGTTTGTTTGTTCAGTTTATTTGAACATGTACATCCTTTTGCTAGGTGTCGTCAGAGTTTAACAATTAAGTTAGAAGAAGCTTTTTTTTTTGTTTTGGCGATTTTTTTTTCTATTTTGGCGACTTTTTTCAGTTTTGGCTTTTTTTGCGATTTTTTCATTTTTTCGTTTTTTGACGATATTTTTAATTTAAGCGATTTTGTAAGTTTTTGTGATTTTTTTCCTTTTGACGACTTTTTCGGTTTTTGGAGTTTTTTTTTTAATTTTTTGACGATATTTTAAGTTTTGGTGACGGCTTAATCGATCGGAAGCAAATTTACGGCATACAAAAGAGATTTACCTTACTTAGATTTCGTGATATCATGCACCGATTCGTTTCGGTAGATTTGGAGAATTTTCGAAAATAACGTTTTCGAAAAAATAAATTATTCAAATAAATTCTAAACTGCTAAGCGGATCAAATCTAAAGTCGAATCAGCGCTTAAGCTTATCAAACAACCTCGACTGCTGCCAATTTTATTGAAAACGGTTTAACGGCTCGAGACATATCATGGTTGACATTTTTGAAAAAAAATCTGTGAATTTTTCAACGCTATGAGCTTGAAAAAAGTGGGAAGTTCCAGGAATGGCCTGCAAAGTCAACCGTATTCCGTATATATATTATTTTTTTGTTTGTTTTAGTTTTCAACAAACTATGCAACCTTTAAAAGAGCATAAAGCCATAAACCTTTTGCTATTCAGAAGGTCAACCGGCAGTCCCCTTCGGCATTGGGACTAATTTGTGCTTTAGCCCCCCTCCCCAAGATAAATTTCTAGCTACGCCAATGCACTTCGGTCCTAATTGCTATCTTTGGGTTATCTGAAAAGGGGATGTGTAGGAGTACTGGGGCCCGTTTCTCAAAAAGTACAAGTTACAAATCTACAAGTAAAATACACACAAGACAACAACACTTTTACCAATTGTATTGTTGTTTTGTGTGTATTTTACTTGTAGATATGTAACTTTTATTTTTTGAGAAACCGGCCCCTAGTCTAGTGTACACCTCCCCATTCGGATTAGTGCTGCGATATCCCAAGTTCAGATAAACAAATTCAACCTCATGATATCCCTGTCCATAGATGTCCCCCCGGGGGGTACGGTTCATGCATCTTGGTGATTACTCACACCTTGGTGATGTGCTTCCCGGGAATAGGGTAATTTGGTTTTTGCTGACAGAACCTTAGGCCAATTACCCATAAAACTTATGTGTTACTACCCAATCTCATGCAGCCGAGTAACGGGCGTGCACATATTTATATAAGGAAGTAGCTTGCTACGCGAGTCAGTAAGGAGGTGAACGGACACCTATGGTCTACCCTAAGACCAAAGTCAATAGAAAGTTAACCTCTAGGGGTTTTCTTTTGAGGCTTTACCAGTAGCATAAACTGGTACCACGGGAACCAGTTGCCCCACAGATGGCCTGCCTTCCGAGGGTAAAGAGATAAGATACTCGCCGTATGAGCGAGATCATCTGGGATGATGTTGCTGGAAGGACATTGTCTCACCCTCTCAGGAAGGATGATTCTGTGTCTGGTTATTGGAGAGGTCTCCTTCGGGAGTCCACGTGGTGGTTGTGGTTGCCACCAAAAGCTAGAAGAGGTTTGGTTAAAAGACTGATGCTCGCCCAGTGCTAGTGACTGGGTGGATTTCGGTCCACCAATTGAAAGCCTCTTTGTGCTGTTGCTAAGTCAACAGGTGCTGCGTCAGTAATGATGTAGCAGAGTTTAGATAGCTCAAACACTCTAACAAGGTGTTTATGCATGGTTGGGTCTCCCATGCATGAGAAGTTGCTACCTGTGTGAGCCTTGCAAGCTACACATGGTGTGCCTTCGGGGTAACTCGGGGGTGGTGGTGAACACTCAACTTCACTCGGTGTTTTGAGAACACCGTCGTATAAAGCCGTAATGGCAGGTACCGACGTTAATCAAAACACACATTTGTCCATAGATGTCGCCCTTTTCTCAGTAAGACCAGAGCAATTATAGACGAGGTGATCAACATCCTCTTCGTCCTCCTCATGTTTACAACTCATACAGAAGTCATAACTAGTTCTCCTTGAGATATCTCCAAGTTAACCTCGATTTTAAGAAGATAACTTCGTTTGACTGCGCGGTTGCAAATAGTTTTTGCTGAACTTGTATTTTGCGGAATTTCCACAGTAAACCAACCAATCATTTGGTTAGCATAGCAAGAGTGTATTTAGGCTATGGAGTTTGCTAATACGTCCGCGACAATGTTTCGAGGAGGTTATCTATGCCCTAGTCCCCAGCGTAGCTCCATCTTTAATGTCGCACCGAAAAATGTGCTTTTGGCTATCACAGATAGACTTGCTTCGAACTCGTTCAATATTTCAGTTTACACACAAAGCCTTGTTAGAACCCATATAATTTCAAATGGGTTTGATCAAGTATTTGTGTCTGTCCTGATCAAAGCCATATTATTTTTGTGTTCGTGTTCGACACAAGTCTACTCACCATCCAAAAAATACTTTCGATATTGACTTGGGTCAAACTTGTTCAGATGAGACACCAACCTGCTGAGCGTATTCCACGCAAGTTTAATCCAATACTTCCAAGTACACTTGCATCGAACTCGCTCAGTAGCTCTTTTTATATACAAACCTATGATCGAACCCGTATAATTTAAATGTATGTGATCTAAGGTTTGTGTCTAAAACGAGTTACTTACTGAAAGAGTTCGACCCAAGTCGATTTCCAAGTAATGCAGAAAATATGTAATTGTCATTGAAGAGTAGGTATGCTAGTGCATAATGAGATATAATAACAAACTTTTTCTGCAATCTAACAAACTTGATATTTAACGTGCCGCCGCTTTGCCACCTCTGTCTTAGCAATGTAGTTTGGTTTCTTCAACCCAAGTGTGCACAGAATAAGCAAGACATTAACAAAAAAAATAAAACCTTTGAAAACAAATAATTCTGGCAAAAAAACCGACTTCAGTACAAAGATTAATATACTTGATGGCCTTTCATATAAACAATTTTGAAAATCGGTATGCAAATGGAGGAATTGAACTCCAATAAATATTTTGGTTGGGGGGGATGGAAGACTTGCCCCACCGATTTTCGTAGAAAAATTATGCGACCAAGCTATAAGCAAACCATTCCAAACAAACAAATAATTTTGGAAGTCGGTCCATAAATTGAGGAGCTATGCCATAATCAATATTTCGCGGGGAAGGGGAAATCCCGCATAGATTTTGAAGAAAATTATGGTACCAACCTGCAAGGGGGATTTGCAGCAAGTTTTGCAACTGATTTTCGAAAAAAAAACTATGGAATAAAACTGTAGTTAAATCCTTTCAAACAAAAAAACTATTTTGAAAATCGGTTCACAAATGACAAAGTTATGCATGGGGGGAGCTAGTTTCCCCCTCCCATTTTCGAAAAGAATTGTGGGGCCAAACTACTAACGAACCCTTGCAAACAACACAAGAATTTTGAAAATCGGCTTAGAAATGACATAGTTATGGATTAGGGGGAGGGGCGGAGGGGTGAGCAAATTCGCCCCTCCCATTTTCGAAAAGAATTATGGGGCCAAACTGCTAGCAAACCCTTTCAAACAAAAAAGAATTTCTAAAATCGGTTCACAAATGACAGAGTTATGGATTGGGGAGGGGAGGGGGCAGAACTTTTCCCTCCGAATACAGAAAAAAAAAAATTGAATACCAACTTCTGGAAAACCCTTTCAGACAAAACAAGAATTTTGAAAATCGATTCACAAATGACAAAGTTATGCATGGGGGGAGCAAATTTCCCCCTCCGATTTTCGACAAAAAAATTTTCGGACCAAGTTTTGTCAAACCCTTTCAAACAAAATAAGAATTTTGAAAATCGGTTCACAAATGACAAAGTTATGCATGGCGGCGGCAAATTTCACCCCTCCGATTTTCGAAAAAAAAATTATGGGACCAAACTGCAGACAAACTCTTTCCAATAAAAAAAGAATTTTTAAAATCGGTTTACAAATGACAGAGTTATGCGTGTAAAAACATAAAAAAGTAAAAAAAAGAACATACACACGAATTGATAACCTTCTTCTCTTTGGAAGTCGGTTAAAAAGCAGCCAACTACCAATTAACATTGTGGTCATAAATAATAAACGTATCTACCAGTGAGTGAGTAAGTTAGTTAGTGAGAGACACCGTGTATGTAAGTGTGTCTGCCCAACTATCACGAAGCAGATTTTAGATTATGATCTGGCAATAATTGTTAGTGATTAGAGCCAAATATAAACATAGACGTAACAACTGTAGAAATAAAATGAAAACAAAGTTCTCTAATTGCAACAGTAACTGCTGATGAACAGATTCAACCAGTTACATATCTATATGTACATATGAATATGTCGTCACCTTAAATGCAAACGGACGTAACTACAATTTTATTTTTTTTACAGGAAAAGCAAAAAAAGTAAAACTTTAAGGTTGTTATAATTTTGTAAATGAAAAGTAAAAAATACGAAAAACAACAAATTTAAAGCACTATTAACACCGTTGTGTACAACCTCATAGAAAACATGTATTTGCATGTTTTTCGTACAATTTCTTACAATAAAAACATAGATGCACTTTTAGTTACGTCCGTTTGAATTTCTTTAATAAAATTGCCGTTTTTGATCGTATGAGTCTAAAATTTTTTTTGATAAAACGAACCATAATCACTCAAAAACTCGATTTCGAATTTTTGTGTAGTTACGTCCGCTTGCATTTAAGGTGACGATGTGTATACACATATGTGTGGGTACTTACAAAATAGCAGTTCTCATTAAATCTCGCCTGCAGTGTACGCATTACAGCATCTTCTGTTAGTGGTCCAGATAAATGTATTAGATCTTCCAATTCATAAGGTTGTTTGTGATGCGCATTGCCATTGGAAGAGTTATTTAGTTGATTTGCATACTGATTGGAACGATTGACATTGTGTATACTGCCAACAATGTTGGAATTGATAAAACCCATGGGCAGAGTATTGATGCCATGACAAGGATTCAAATGCTTTTGTATGGGTATGAAGGGCAACTGGGTGGGCTGATGTTGATGTTGCTGATGTTGGTGTTGCTGTGACTGTTGGTGATATGATGTCTGGTGGTGGTGATGATGATTTTGTTGTTGCTGCTGTTGTTGTTGGTGTTGTAAATGTGTTGTATGATGAGACGATGATCGCATAGGTAGAGTATTCGAATTGTGGGTTATCGATGTCGGCGGTGGTATAACAGGCATTACAATTGAGTCCATAAAATTATGGGCAGCCGAAGAAGCTGTTGGTTTCAAAGATAAATAATATATATATTATTATGAAAAATATGTGAAAAAAATTATATAAATTTAAAATTACTGAAAACTTTAAAATATTTTAAAAATTTTAAAAAGTCAAAATATGCAGAAAGAGTCAAATATGTCACAAAATCCAGGAAAATGCACTAAATGTGCGGCTAAGTCTGCAATAAATAAAAACATGCTGTAAAGAGTTAAATTTGCAAAAATATGCACTAACAAATGAATGTCAAATTCTGAACAAAATCTAAAACGTACAAATATCTTATTTGGAACTAAATACATCGGACAGGAAAAAACATGCAATTGCATATTTGAGGTTTCCCTGGCTATAACATCTAGAATATAAAATATATACAAACCATATGGGTATCATTTCAAAGTTCTCTAAAATACCTTTCTATTGGTATATAAATTTGTAAACCTTATTAGATCAATGCGAGGTATCAATCACCACACCACTCTTCTCACTAATATAGGGTATTTATTAGACTAAAATAAAACTGTGGAGCGTTCTTGACTATAGGTAACAGAAATTCAACACGTCCACGGTTTTATTTTGATCTGATCAATGCCCTATATTATTAGTGAGGAGAGTGGTGTGGTGATTGATACCTGCACTCTAAAACACTTTTGTTGAAAATTAGGTCGATAATGGTCGGCAACACTTTACAGATTATTATCGACCTAAAATTACACACGCATTATTTTTCAACAAAATGTTTTTACTAAAAAAAAGCGATTGGCTGCGTGCAGGTTTGAACCGCGACCTCCTGACTGATAGTCTGACGTATCTACCATTCAGCTATAGCCGTATTATACATTATGTTACAGCTATAGCCGTATTATACATTATGTTACATTTTTTCCACTTGGACTAAATATGTTTAATTTAAAAGCTTTGTTCTTAAATAAAATGACTTCAAAATCGATGTAATTTTAGGCAAGGAGAAATTTTCAACACAAATTTAGAAAATATATGATCGTAAATTTGAAGTAATGTTTTAGAGTGTGGTACTACCTAATTATATTTTTGCTTTCAGTACATTATCGGCACCATTATTATGTTTCATTGCAACAAAATCTTTTAACTTAAAAATCTGTTCACTTATTTTATTTTTAAGTTTTTTATTTTATTTCCTGTCTAAGCTTTATGATCTGCCATTTTGTTTCGGACTGTACCAAGCGCTTTCATTTAATATCCATATTTAGAGAGCTGACAATATGTATATAGTCCCCCATATGTTTTCTTGTCGCCATTTTAGAATTTGAATTTTTTTCATTGCGTACTGTATTCTACTAGTCAACCCCTTTTATTTTGTGGCGGTCATCTTTGATTTACAGTAATACATGGGCATGGTGCTGCCCCTTTTTAATCTAAAAATTGTATTGTCATCAAAAGTAAAGGTGTTTACAAAATTTCAGATCAATCGGTTAACAGGATGGCGATAAAAGTAAATATTATTTTTTGTGGGCGTGACGCCGCCCACGTTTCTAATTAAAAAATTGTGTAATCATCGTAAGTGTTTACAAAATCTCAGAACAATATTTTAGCAATAAGCGGCTAAAACTAAAGGTTATTTTTTATGGGCGTGGCGCATCCAACTTTTCTAATCACAACATGGAATTGTCATCAGATAAAGCGGTCAACAGGAAGGGGGTAAATTTTCAATTCTTAGATTCGAACCAAACTCCACAAACTGCATAAAGTTCACAAACACCACAAACACGTTAAGCTAAATAAAACAATTTAAAAACAACGATACTATTAATTTGTTTTTTCTTTACGCTGTTTTCTGATGTCCTGATCGAAAAAATAATACCCAAAATGAAATCGGATCACGCAAAAACATATAAAACGATATCCATTACGTTTTTTTTTTATTTTACACTCCTCCCGGCGCCATAAGTCAGCCCCTCTTCATACGATTGGCAAAGTAATGCCAGAAAACAAATCAGCACCCGAAAGCCCATGAGTACGGATTTGGCACGTCTAAATTTAAAAACAACGACGTTATTAAATATTTATGGGATAAGGTACAATACCCAGGCCCTTTTATCCCTTAGGCTGTTTGACGAAATTCTGATAAAAAAAAGAATGTCAGAAATGAAGTCGGACGACACAAAAACATATTAAACGATACCCATTACGTTTATTTGTCTAATTGTGCTCCCCTCGCCCAACCCTTCCATAATTTACCCCTTATTCGACCGATGGGCAAATAAATGATAAAAAGCAAATCAACACTCCTGTAAACCCCCGAACACACTGATTTTGGCACGTTTAAAGTAAAAAACAACGTCGTTATTATTTTTGTCCACTCATTTTTTAAAGCAGTCCCCAACGTGCAGCTTACGCAAGCTCGATTTTATAGTGATAAAAATAGAGCAAACTACATACTTAATTTTAAGCTTAGAAAACATTTATAATTCTTTTTAACAACTTCAAATACAATGCAATTTACAACAGCAATTGAAACCAACAACTGCTTTTTTTTTGATCAAACACAATCTGCGGAAAACATACAGGTTTTTTGACCAAAATAGAGCCGGCGACCTTTGGATTAATAGGCTAGTATACCCAGCAAAAAATATTCGTCTACTGGAATCACGGATGTCCCAATCGTCATAATTTCACCTACACTTGGATAAATTTTTTATTTGCAATTATTTTATGTTGTTTTTATATTTATTTATGTATTAAGTGATGCAAACACAATTGGAAACTTTATTATACTACAATTTACTTTTATTAAATACTTGTTGCTCGCGTATTGAATCAGGAATCGATTCCACGATCTCCGCATGGTAGGCTAGAACACTAACCACTAAGCTACCGAGGCACATTTATTTTCATATACAATTCAATGGAAGAATAAAAAATCAATTTACGAAGTAAAAATAACACTCGCATTCATATTTGTATCTACGTAAGCGAGAGTGGATGCACTATAAAAAAAGTTTGAGTTGAAAAAAACTTCGGGTTTAAAAAATATGAAAAAACATAAATAGCCGACCACTTTCCCCGTGTGTGCGTTAAATTTCTTCATTCGCTTACGTTATTGCCAGGGTTGTTAGATATGGCGATTTCTCGCCAAACGTGGCGATTTTAACCTTGTCTGGCGTCCTAATTTTTGATTTGGCGACATGGGAACTTTTCCGGCGATAAATAAATTTGTTGGCGATTTTCTGGCTATTTTTTAATACAAAATAGTTTTGTGCAAATGTTTATAATTCAGGAAAATTACTTTGCGGAATTCAGTATTCGGCACAAATGGCTTTGCAAATGCAAAATATCGTGGCTTTCTTATGTATAATCCTTAATGGATTTTGAACGTTGATGAAAAAAATTTACAAGATATAAATTTTAGAGATTCTTTTCTACTTTTGGCAATTTTCTGGCATTTTTTTTTGAGATTTTATTAAAATTTCTGTGAAAAAAAACTTTTATATAAAAACAAATTTATTATAAAATATATATTATGAAAAACTGAATGAAATATATTTTTGCGACTTTTGGCGATTTTTGAAATCAGTTTGGCGAAATAGTTTAGTTATGATCTGACAACTCTGGTTATTGCAGCCTCTTAAGACAGAGGGGATGCACTGTGTGCTTTTGCGCATCTCCAAAGCCCTTCTATTCAATCTTGCTGCTTCCTTGTACCAAATTTATTTTTGCTGGGTGGCTGGCTACCTATCAGCCACAGCTGCACAATGATCAATTATAGTAGCAAAATAGTTAAGGTCTCATTTACAATCGATTGTAAAGTACACAACAAAACCGGTTTCCCCATACAAAATGGGTACTTAAAACCAACTTCAACTTTATTAATCGTTTATAAATAAGGCGGTTACCATTTAGAATGTTAGAAGGAGTTTAATTAATTTAATAAAAACAATTTTTCAACAAATCCTTTTAATAAGAAACAAAATAATATTTTACCTTTTTCATTGATTTGATGAGGCAAAGGATGTGGTATGGATGTATTTCGTGATGGAACAATACCCGATGTGGATGTTGAATTATGTGGCAAAGTATGACTAAACAAATGATGTGAGTTCTACAAAAATAAAAAATAAACGGCAAACAAAAATAAAAAAGATGTATTAGTAACTACAAAATATGATACAATGAGTTGATTAGATATTTAATTATTATGATAACTTGATACATTATTATTATTTACATTAAGGGTATTCACGTTATTTTAATGGAATATGAAATATTGAATTTTAAGCCGAAAGGTAAATAACTAAATAGACTTTGCAAGCCTGTTGATCCAAAAGTTATTCATTGCGAGCTGTCCGAAAAACCATTACTGACTATTTTGAAGTGATAATACTTTTTCATTTCAGTGTTGTTTTAATTAATTTGGCTTTTGTTTACGCTTTTGTTTTAGAAACGAACAGGAACAAAGGCGCAATTCGTTATACCCGGAGAACAACAACAAAAATATATTAAATAAACAATGGCCAAAATAGCATTTGCTCTTTTGACATTTTTTAACTTTGGTGATATTTTACAAAAAAAATATACTAAAGAAGTCGGTTGTGTAATAGAAGCATGTAGTGCGATTCTCTATTCAATTTTAACAATAGTTGTCATTGTTAAAAATTTAATAAGCAAATTGTCGATTTTGCTTCGCTGTAACATTTTGAACTATATTTGCTGTTGTTTAACTAACAACAATAATGTTTCTGTTGTTAACGAATAGACAACGAGTCAGCTAGCTGTTCAGCCGTAGCACGTACTTTATGCCAACAATTAAAGTTAATTTTCTATAAAAATATACAAATATATAAACTATTTACGTTTGTATAACAATATTTGTATTACTTAAACATTTAATTTAACAATTATTTCACACAAATAACGAAATTAATGAAAACAAATTTCTTTACACTGTTTGGCAATTTTCGTTTGCTTTGCGCTTTTCGTTTATTTTAATAGAGATGCCACACGATGTCAGATTTAAACAATAATGTTAACAAGAAGTCATAGAATCGTAACATCGTTAGTGCAAACAACTTAAGAAGTTCACATTATGACAACTTGAGTGTTGTGTTTTTCTTCCGACGGGGTTTTTTTTTAATTTGGAACGATTTTCCGTCATCCCACGTCAAATTTGGTTTGTAAACAGACCGGTTTCGGCTATGTGCCATCTTCAGTGTTCTATTGAATACTAGTATTCAATAGAACACTGAAGATGGCACATAGCCGAAACCGGTCTGTTTACAAACCAAATTTGACGTGGGATGACGGAAAATCGTTCCAAATTATTACAACTGTTGTTATTGTTAAAAGTTACAGAATCTCACTACTGGACAAGACATTTTGAAGGTGTGTTTAAGATATCGTTATTGTTTCAAACACTTGTGTCTCTAGGTTCAAAGGCGCAAAGGTAATTATAGAAAACCCATTTTCCTGAAATTGTTTTGCCTTTAAGTTGAAAATAGACAAACACCAGGAATTTCGGGAATTAAATCAATAAAACTCAAAACATTTAAGCACGCAAAAAACATTTAATCTGAGCTACATTTGATTTTAATGTTTAGCCTAAAACCTGTAGTGCAGACCACCTTTATAGTTTGTTTAAATTGGAAATTTGTAAAGCCCGAACGAAGTCAGCTTTAACGGCTTTATATAGAATGTTTTTGCACACGTTCTACGGCCGGCTTTCTATGGCCAGCTGTGAGAAAACTTTTGCGTCTGGACGATGGAGACGGTGATGCAAATAATATTTAGTTTGCGTGAGCGGCTTTGTACATGCCTTAGAGGTGATAATTGGCAAAAATGGAAATCCTTTAATTTGCATAGCCGGATTCGGAATTAGTCCTTATAATCTTTTCGAAACTAGCTAGTCGTTACAAATAAGAAAACTGAAAATGTTTATGAAAAAAATACATTGGCCTGTTCGAAACTTTCGAAATTTTAAACAGTAATGCACTATGGGTGAATAACAAAATGCTTTTAGAAAAAATTTTACTCCAGTTAAAAATTGTTATCGTTTTTCATTTTAGCAATTAGTGCTGCAGCCTAAAGTGAATACCCCTACTAGAGACCGCACTTGCGTACTTACTTTGTTATTATTTAAAACAGATGGGGCAGTATTACTATTAATTACGGATGATGAAGTATGATTATTATGATGATGCTGTTGCTGCGGTTGTTGCTGTTGCTGTGATGGTTGATGATGTGATGGCTGTTGTTGTTGCTGTTGTTGGGAATGATGATGATGATGGTGATATTGGGCGGTGTTAGTGGTTGCTATATTAACATTATTACTACAATTATTGTTATTATTGTTATTGTTGGTAGCAGTGGTAATATTATTATTGTTGTTGTTGTTGTTGTTGCTGTTGGTACTATTACTATTATTTAATGTTGAGAATATTGAAGTATGTTGTATTTGATTTTGTTGTTGCTGTTGATGTAATTGCTGTTGCTGTTGTTGTTGCTGCTGCTGTTGCAGTTGTTGTTGTTGTACTAAGTTATTGCCATTTGTGGCAAAGTTGTTAAATTGATTATTACTATTGTTATTATTGTTGTTATGGCTTAAATTATTATTACTATTGCTATTGTTTTTTATATTTAAATTTGGACTTGATGCATTCAGTTCAAGACCCGCTGTTAAGGGGCCCAATTGCTGCTGCTGCTGTTGTTGTTGTTGTTGTTGCTGCTGCTGCTGTTGTGATATGTTTGTTGCATTGCCATTTGTTATTGCTGTTGGAGCTGCACTTTGGCCTTGACCCACATGCAAACGATTTCGTAATGTGACTAATTCGGTACTGAGACTTTTGAGTCGCTGCTGTAGGTGTACAGCCTCATTTGAGGAAGAGGCGTCTGTAAATATGTACAGTATTATATATTAAATAATTCAAACAGTTTAACTACGAGATGAAAGAGTCATAATAAAATGTGTAAACAATAATAAGTTTTAATATACCGGGATATTACCAAAAATTTTTAAAAAACACCAAATAAAAAAAATTGGAAAACAGAAAAATTATTTTCACAAGAAATCGTTTAATAAACTCGAAACTTCGCAAAAAAGATACAATCTTTAGCAACAAGCAAGGGTTTCATTGCCGGGAAGCGTCAGGAACAAAAACCCGGGAAATAGAGTAATTTTGCAGTTCCCGATTCCCGAGAATATTTGTCGGTCATCCCGGAAATTAAGGCCCCTATCATGATTCACAACTAAATTGATAGTTGAGTCGTAGTTGTCAAATTCTTATTATGGAATACAACTTCATCAAAGCAGTTGCCTCAGTTTTTATCAGTTGTGTTTTGGTTTTTATTTCGGCTATTGTGTTACTTTTAATTACTTTTAAAATGGTACTTTTAGGCGCCAATCTATCCCATTTGTCAACCCATATTGTTGCCATATCCATAAAATATAAAATCTCAAGAAAAAATAGTGAGGCCAAAACTAAAAATATTTAAAATATTTTGTGTGGCTACTATGGTTTCAAAAAACAGACAGTATAGATAAGAACCTTTTTTCGAACATTTTTTCGAAGACAACTAAAATTAGTTGTGAATCATAATACAAAAAAATGCTTGAGTTGGGTCGTAGCATTGACAACTCAACCTAGTTGAGTTGTGAATCATAATAGGGGCCTAAAATGTACTAGAATATGCGACCATGTTGCTCAAAACATATTTACTCAGCTATTGTAATTTCTAATAGCGGAGTTCAGTATTTGCTGCAAACATTTTTTCGAAGACAACTAAAATTAGTTGTGAATCATAATACAAAAAAATGCTTGAGTTGGGTCGTAGCATTGACAACTCAACCTAGTTGAGTTGTGAATCATAATAGGGGCCTAAAATGTACTAGAATATGCGACCATGTTGCTCAAAACATATTTACTCAGCTATTGTAATTTCTAATAGCGGAGTTCAGTGTTTGATGCAAATGGTCTTGCGAAAGTGCAAATGCAAAATATCGTAGCTTTTTTATGAAATGTTGGGTATTTTGTTGTTGGATCTCAGACAAAACTTACGATATTTTGCATTTGTACTTTTGCAAGACCATTTGCAGCAAATACTGAACTCCGCTAATAGTTCTTAGAACAATATGTTTGAAGTTCTTCCTTTTAAATTTAAATTTATATTTTTGAATTAGTTATTACAGTATGCAAAAACCGAACTTTTCCGAAAAACCGGCTTTCGAATTATTCGAAAAAAAAAAACTTTTTTTAAGCCCGGTTTCGAATACAGTTTTGTGTAAGAAGCCCGGTTAACGGATTATTTTTATATATATACGTATTTGTTTTTTTTTATAAGTTTTATTGCAACTGCAAACAAATTAACAATTCAGAAAAAAGGAAACACTCAGTTTGTCGTAAACGACATTAACTTCGACATTTTATGCACGACTTTTCATCTGCCGATTTTGTTTTCTAATCGTCAACCGTAAGAAGCACTTCTGGGGGGTTATTATGTATTTCGACTCGAAAATCAACCCCTTTCGAAACTAATTTCCGTTTCGTAAGTGATACAGAGTTGCATATGTACAAAAACGGATGAGAAAGTGATGCCCAGTTTTGTATAGGTGGAAAACTTGGTACTATTTTTATTTTACTGTCAAAGTTGTCAGCAGCTGTGCTTAAACGTCAAAATTCAATGCAAGAATATTCGTAAAAAGATTTAATTTTTTAATTTAAAAAAGTATTATTTTCTTCAAAATTAATAAAAACAAACAAAATAAAAAGAGTAACAGTGATTTATGTGTGTATGTCATCGTTGTTGCGGCTTATGCGAAAAAAAATTTTTTAGTTTAGCTATTTTCTATTCTTTTTTCTGTTTAGTGCAAGTAAAATCATATTTGATCTTTTGGGAGTTATATTTCGCAATTTACGACATTCCTTATGCTTTTTCATAATAAAGTTACAAGCATTTTACGACTTTTTACTCCTTTCGACAACTAAAAAGCATTCGAATAAAATACGAACATTTTATGGTGTTTGGCATTTGCTTTCGTAATACATAATTTGATTTCCGAGACTACTTTTTGTTTTCCGTAGGGGGAAAAATATTTACGGTTCGGAAGACAAATTTCCGAACGTTCATAAATAATTATTCGAAAATCGTACTAGATTATTCAATTTGTACGAATTCGTAATTTTTCCTATTCGAATCGAATTACATGATGATAAGATGAGCGACAATGCCTTACTAACTGTCTGCAATCAGCTTTGTTAATTACAAGATGACCGACAATATGTTACATTTCGTCTTCAGTCACGATCTATCTCTTGCAGACTAGATGAGCGACTATCCCTTACGATTTGTCTTAAATCATCTTTGTTGAGGACAAGATTACCGACCATACGATCGACAAAATCTTACATTTTGTCTTCAATTACACTCTCGTGAAGAAAAGATGAGCGACAATGTCTTTGCGTTGTGGACAGAACAAGATAAGCAACGACGTTTTGCCTTCAATCACACTGTGTTGAGGAAAAGATATCCGAAATGTCTTACAATTTGTCTTCAATTAACTTTATCGTGGACAAGGTGAGTGACAATGCTCTACATTTTGTCATCAATCAAACTTTTTTAAGGACAAGATGAGCGACTACGGTTTATGTTTTGTCTACAATCCAACAATTGAACATGTTCACCTCATGAAAATTAGTTTCCATGAAAAAATCGGTTAATCGATACTTACTGCCTGTTCAACGATGTCGAAGGAAAACCTCAGCGATCGAAAGCCCCTTTCTCGAAATCTAGTCAATTTGGGCTCAACAATATCGACAGCTTTCGTTTGCTTGCACTTACGTTTGTCAATTTTTCTCTCTTAAGTATTAAAATTTTACAATAATGCCATATTGTAAATTTTCATTAAAACACTTAAAAGACTACTAAATTGTTTGAAGAAAAATACAACCAAACATAACGACAACAGAGCCCATTGTAAGGCACTCGCAGTTGTACAGGAAATTTTTATAATTTTCTAATACAAAGTTTAGTTTTGTTGTACAGGTGCGACTACCTTGTTTGATAGGCTTTACACAGTAAAGAAAACAGAAGTTTTGAATGTGTTAGTGGCTTATATTTTGTTTAAAAAAATCATAGTATGTGCATTAATAATAAAAAATATAATAAGAATGATAAAAAATATTTGTTCAATTCACAAGCTCAGTCGTATGTCTTATCGTTTAAAAAAAAGACGACACTTGTTTATGTGCTTGTGAACAGACAAATTTGTTGTATCGTTATTTTGTCGTATCTTAAATGTCAATTTAATTATTGCCAAGGCAAGGCGAATTAATGCCAGGTGGCCTCGAGAGATCAGGTGACTAAGAAAATGTTTCTATATTTGAACTATCAACAGTGTTAATATATCAGCTTTTTGACATTCCAAATATAAATTCGCCGTGCAGAATTTATATTTGGACTATCAAAAAAGCCGATAAATTAACACAGTTGGCAGTTCAAATATGGTAAATAATTCGTAGTCACCTGATCTCTCGAGGTCACCTGTTATTAATTCACCTTGATTTGATACCATGAAATGAAACCAGGCATGGGAGTTTTAATTTGACGCCAAATAGAATCACTTCTTTCGCGACAAGCAATTTTGATTAAAATAGTTTGAAAATTAAATTGAAATGAATCAATTATATATTTATTATTAAGAAGAACGTATTTACTAGTGTTACTTATCACATATATTAAAGATTTTTAAAAATTAATCGAACAAATGGAGTATTCCCAGACCTGGCCTAAATACAACTATTTGAAGAACATATGAAATTCAATCGTATAATTATAACGCACTTTTGTATGAAAATTACTAACAACAAAAATACAATATTGTATAATTAGACGATTACACAACACATACGACGTTAATACGAGCTTGTGAATTGAACAATTATAATAAAGAGAGATATTACGAGTTCTAAGAATTGAATGGGCTTTTATGCAAAATTTTTTACCAGTCGCAAGCAACACAGTAAGTGAGTGATTTTGACATTACGTTCGTACTGCATCGACATTGTTGAATCGGATATCGTATGAAACCACTTACGTTTCCTTTCTACTTGTCGTTCAAGTCAACGTTCGTATAGAAACATATTTATGACTTTGTTCATGAACGCAAATCAGTGTTCTTTCGCTTAGAATGCGCATGCACAGAAAAAAATAGACAAGAATTATATTCAATAAAACCATGTTATTAAAAAAAAATATGAATTTCAATAACATTTATCTTTAACATAATAAAATATTTCGTTGTAAGTATTTCTTTTCCATGCCGGTTATTTCTTTTCTTTTTATACATTAGTACTTAAAACAAGTTGTATCCCATAAAATAATAAATGGGATATGGCTCAGCTATAGAGAGTATGCTTTACGTCCGGAAAGCCCGGGTTCGTATTCCAGCCATGTCAACATTTTTTTAATTTATATATATATTTTTATTTTGAAATAATTTTGTTATCAATATAGGGGAATTCTTTATCACAGGAAATTTAAAACAAAATTATTGAATACCGGGATTTTTGTTATCAAAAACGAAACTTATTTTTTCTGTGTGAACATCTTCTTTCGACATCGTTGAACAGGTAGCTAAAAGACGGCATGCCGAATTATTCGAAAATATAAATTATTCACAACCGGTTTATTTTAAGAAAAGCAAAAACCGTTTAATCGGTTTTCGGTTCCGGATTTTGTATACTCTACTAGTTATATTATGATGTTCAATCTATTTTCAGTTTCCCGAGATATTTAATTCCTTTTATTTTGTTTGTAATATAATAGAATTTAAAAAATTCTCTAAACCGAAAATTCAAGGAAAACTTCTATAGTTTCAACGAATTGTTCATTAATTTTGATCTAATAAACTTGTAA
The DNA here is from genome assembly GCA_956483635.1 of Panzeria rudis. NCBI lineage: Eukaryota > Metazoa > Arthropoda > Insecta > Diptera > Tachinidae > Panzeria > Panzeria rudis. Next base: position 30,289,836 of record OY101449.1, on the reverse strand, counting down.
GTTAAATTAATAACAACAGAAAAATATAAAAAAAATTATAAAACTGCCCACACAGAAAAAAATTATGATAGTTTTTTTTAACCAACATGTTTTTGTTATTTCATTTCATTTTGCTACTGCCAATGTTGGCAAACTGAGAAAATTATGAAATTCTTTGATTTATTTTTTAAATTTGTGTAAAATATTTTTTGATTGATATAATTTGTTTATTGAAAAAATCTGAATTTTTTCAAACAAATTATTTGGAAATTTTTGCATTTGAATTTACAACATTCTTTATAGGACCTAAATTGAGCAAATGTACATTTGATTCAGGGAATTTGATGTTCGCAGGAAAAACTTTGCTTACTGGTAGACAAAAAATTATATGAGGATTTAAGTCGTAACTACTTACAATTTGAATCGATAACTACTTATTTTTGTTTGAGAAGTCCAAAAAATAAGGGACATCCCTTCCAAATGTATTTACATTTCACAGCAATTAACTAGTTATTATTTGGCTTGCTTGAAGCTAAAAATAAGTAGTTAAATAAACAAATTAAATTGATTATTTTATTAATATTTAAAAAAAATTTAACCCAGCTGGGATACGAACATGTGCTCGTTCAGATTTGAAGACAAGTACTTTACAAGTACTTGACTTATATATTTAACCCTTAACTGGTGTCGATATTTTTATTTACATTGTTGGTATCGGGGGTCCAAATTGACCCCCTTTGACAAAAATTAAATAATTAGAATCGTGAACACAATTTAAAAAAAAAAGTTTTTTTTTTGTATTTTAAATTAAACGACCTTTTCTTAAATATAAATCAAAGTTATATTGACTCATTGTATATTTTACATAAATTTTTTCATATATAAATAGTAGTCTTTGACTTTAATTAATTGTTATTTAAGCCCTTATGACACTACATTTTTTCTTCATTTTTCAAGTTTTGGAGAACAGTGCAAATATAATATAATGGGAAATTTTACCAGGTCCAAAGAGTTCAGCTATATTAAGGTAAATACCATATTTTCAAAGCTTTTACTAATGTTATCGATAAAAAATGGGGGCCTGTCAAAAAAAAAATGTAAAAATTTTCAACTTAAAATTGACATTTCAAGCTTGAAACATTAAAGTGTTGCCAAGTTAGCGGTTTATTCACGAATTCAGCTTCTTAGCGCCTCTTTTTTCAACTTTTTTTCTTTTGTCGTTTTATTATAAATAAAAAGTAGGCAGCACTTAAAGAAGCCATTACGTTTTGTTTACATTTTGTATAGTTGTTTCTTTCTATCATTTGCTATTTCTTCCTTTCAATTCTATAGCAAAACAATGCAAGAAAAATGTAGTGTCATAAGGGCTTTAGTCCTTACTTCGGACAGCAAAAATATATATAAAAAATAACAAAAACATTGAAATAAACCACCTTTTTTAAAAGTAAATTAAGTATAAAATTTAACTGTATGGGATCTTTTTCTGAGATAACGAAACAAACAAAAAAATGACAGCCCTAACCTAATTATAAAATATTTGGGTTTTTTTTTAGTTTTTATAATTATTTATGTACGAGTATGTTTTATATTTCGAACACATTAAAGCCTTCATTGAATATATTTTACAAATATAATTATAATATTTTACACATTTCTGTTATTGTTTTTGATATTTTGATCGGTCATATAAAAAGCACGCCCAGATGTTGCACCAATACTGGCTTTTCAATTTTCTGTTTATGGTTGGTCCACTTTTTAATTTTTTGTCTGTTCTAAAAAGGTTTTTTATTTTTTTAGATCAGCAGAAAAGTTTGTGTTTCAATCTGCCATTTATGAACAAATTTTGTTGTTTATAAACATATTTTGTTCACATATACATACGAAAAAAACCTTCTTGGTATCGGGGGTCCATTTGGACCGCATTTTTGTTGTAACTTCTCTTGTATCAAATACTAAGCTCCAAAGGTCAGGTGTTAGCCTAAGCACGCCACGTAATGATATTATATAGATGTATACATAAGCTAAAAAATAGAAATATTACAACTAAATATGTATTTGGTGGGGTCCATGTTGACCCCACGATACCACTTAAGAGTTAAGCGACAAAATTAGTTTTCATATACAAAATATGGTTGTCTACTTATTTTATTAATACATAACACCAAATTATAACTATTTTCAGATAATGAGAAAAATTCGTACTGTTTTTATTAAAAACTAAATAGTAGCTCTAATTTGAAGCATAGTAATAAGATAAATAAGTACCACTCATTACTTTGTAGCCCATTAATAAAGTACTACCGATTACAAAAATTACAAAAAGTTTTTGCTGGGTTTGAAGTGAAAAATTAAATTTTTCTGTGCAATTTCGAGTCTCACGAATAATTTATTCAAAAGCATGCAAACAACTATAAAATAAAAGTCTGCCTAATTATACTATCATTTTGATTTGTTTATTAGAAATCAGTTAAAAAGCGCTTAAACATAGAATTTTTTGATGTTATTTAAATTTGGCCTAGAGATAAAATCTACATATATATTTTGCCAATAAATTGTTAATTTTATTAAATTATGTTTGTTTTGTCTTATTTTTTCTCATTCCTCTACTTTTTCTTTAATATTTGCCGCTTCTTGCCTGAAAAGCACAATTCAAAACTTGTATTTTGCAACAGAAAATGGAAATGAAATTTATAAAGAGTAAAAGAATAAATAACGAAAAAGTAAATATAAATAATAAAAGAAAAAAAGTTAAATGTTAATGGCTGGTTTTAGCTTTAAAACGTCAAACTTTAAATAAGAATTTAAATTTAAAAGATGTAAAATACAGGCAAAAGCAGGTGTAAATTATTTTAATGTGCTGGAATGAGAAATGGTCTTAAAAATTTAGGATACATAAAGTTTATAAATATCAATTAAAATAGTACGAGGGCTGATTGAAAATTATTGTAGGATTTTTAGGTAAACACAATTATATTAGTATGTGGGTTGATTGAAAATTATTGAAAGATTGTGAAGTGAAATCGGGAGCTATTGTCGAAATACAGTCTAGTTATCCCATGTGAGCAACCAGAGTTGTTGACTACAAGGCCGAAATCTCTGATCTGATTTTAATTTATGGTGAAATCCTATTATTACTTTTAGTACTAATCGTGCTCAAAAATTTTACAGAGGATTACACACCGAAAGATTCTAGCTCAAGCATTGACAGTCTTAATTTAAGCCATAAATCGGGACGTACCATAGTTATTCGTTCCAATTTAGCGTGTGGGCGAAAAAAGAGGAGTTATCTCAGAATTTGGCGCCCTCTGCTCCCGTGGGAGTTAAAGGAACATGAAATTTGGTTTAACACTTTTATATTAGCTTTGATAGGAAAAATGAAAAGTTTGAGTTGTAAAAAATATAGGAGCATTTTAAAATTTACATTTTTCGGGGGTGCTTTTTCATAAACCGAGAGTACTTCCCAGTAAAAAAGTTGCTTCCAATAAAGCAGGTTTCTACTATTATGGAATAAAAGTAGCGCTGACAAACCTGCTGATATCGCTGCTGATTTTTGTATGGCGAGTTCCCGGATTGGACTACTACATTTTTGCTCACAAAAGCGCTTTTGAAGGGCTGAAAATCATCAACATTTTCAGCACTAGAACTGAAAATATATGAAAAAAATGGTTCGATGTGGATTGGCGTCGTTAACGCCATTTTGATTTTTTTTTATTTCGTTTCTTTATTTATTTTTATCCATTTCATATTTTTACTCAATGTTTGTTATTTTAACTTCAACTAGTATCGAACTAAGAATCTTCAGGTTTGAAGTCCAACGTACCAATCACTCGACCAAAAACACTGTTGCAAAACGGCACCAAGAAACTCAAATAAACTTACTCTTCATTCTCGCTTAAAAACCTGATTTGGATTAGCACTATAAAATCAGCATTTTTGTATAGCTTGTGTACGAAGCTTTTATATAAGTAAAAAGCAAATACTTTTCTCGCTTCAAAACCTGCATTGTTGTGACGCTATGAAATCAGCTTCTGAACAAGCTCATATTTTAAAGCGAATTATGAAGCGCTTTATTTCTTTAGTGCTTCAAAAAACATGCTAATTTTTTAGTGGGTTGTATGTAACAAAGGGGAATATGTATATTTTAAAATTTTCTATTTTCTTCATTTATTTATACTAGAGACCTGTTTAAGTATTATCAAAAGGGAATAGTACAGAGATAAAAATTTTAACATGAACTTTAGTACAAGATAAAGATTTATTTATTGAGGGTTAAGTAATGTCAATGTGCATTTCATTGGTGCTTTACCAAATTATCAGCAGACTTCAACCCAACTTTTGAAAAGCTTCAAACCTCTTATTTTATACACAGGATTTCAAAAAAAATTTCAAAAGTTTGGTTAAAGTCTACTGATGATTTGGTAAGGCACAAATGAAATGAATATAGACATTGCTTAACCCTCCACAAATAAATCTTTATTTTAAATAATATTGAGAGAAATGTGTCTGTTTAAGTGTAACAAAGCTATGAGGGGGGGAAAATAGGCTGAATAGGTTCATTTAATATAAACACTGTCTGCATAAGTTGCAATGGTTTAATGCTAAATGCCTACAAGAAATAAATTGTATACCAATTTTGCGTAAAAATACTGAACTAATTTAGAAAAATAAATAGCTTTCTATTGTATAAAAAACCTCTAAAAATAAAGCCGACAATATTATAGAAACATAATTTAAATTTTAAATAAAGTTCTAAAAATAGTTAATAAGAAAAAAATTGCGTAAAAATGTATTTAGGAATTTTTCATAATTTTTTTTCTTCTTTATTTTTTATTTCAGATGGTTAGTTATAAGAAAAAAGGCCAACAGCACAAACAAATAAATAAAATAAAAGATTTTGGTTGTATCTACAAAAAGAAAACGAAAAAACACAACAAACCAGTTTGTGTCAGATTTTGTATTCCAAACAACATTCAGTCAGTTGACTTCGAAAACGACACACAGTCAAAAGAACTCTTAAGTGAGAACAGCATCCAAAACAACAATTTAACTTTTAACTTGTTGCTGCCAAAGTTGTTGCCGTTGGTTTTATTGTTGTTTTTGTTTTTTGGTACCCAAAAGATACACTTAACTCCAACTTCAGCACACGATAGACACAATTTTTGTTCAAATGTTGAAACTAATATTCCCGAAACTTAAAAATAAAGTCTTAACTTCAATTCAGTATTGTTTTTGCTTCTTAAACACAAATACATACTCATATCCATGCTAAAGTTAAACTTACAAATAAATCTTGTAGATCATTAGTTGCTAGTAGATACTCTACAGCAACAATAGTAATCAAAACAATAATGATTGGGACAATGCAATTCAACAGATTGAAAAACTTTGATCGGCATAATGATCGACAGTTAAGAGTTAATTCGATCGGAATTAACTCTTACAGGCCTTTTCACAACGTGCGATTAAAAGTTAACGTATAACTTAACGGCAAGTTCGGTATACAAAACTTGTCATTAATGTCTACGTTAACTCCTAATCATACATTGTGAAAATGGCCGTTATTTAATTATATGCCTGTTCTGTAAATCGAGTTGATTTAAAAACGCTCGATTTGGAAAAATTAAATTCACTACTAGAACAGTGCCGATATTTTTTCAGAGCTTTAAAATTTTATAATTTTTAATAAAAAAAATTTTTTTTTTCAACTGAAAAGATCAAAAGTATTTTCAATTAATACTATTGAGTTAATACTAAAAATTTCGTTATTAGTTGAAAGCTAATTAATTTATAATTGAATGTATTGTTTTCCTACCTAGTGCTTCTCTGGGTGCCAGGGCATGCGTTCGAGTCCGATAACATAATTGCGGACGAACTACTCAAAGTTGATGCCTGCTGGCAAGAGGAGGGAGGACTTTGATTGGCTAGTAGGAGTCCATTATGGAGCTTAAAAATACAAATCTAGCAACTATTTATGGAAGTACAAGCCAGATGAACCAACAAAACTACCTGTGAGGTTTCAAGATATATCTGGCTCCAATACGACTTCGCAAGATTTGCAATCATACTGGGATTTCCCCGTCAACAGCTACGAATACTCCTGGCGTCATTATGCGGCGCTGTTTTATTGGTGCTCATGCTACGAGATTAAGCCTCCCATAAAATTACTTCTATAGAAATTGTCAAAATGAAGAGGAGGAAGAGACTATCAAACACCTCCTCTGTCGAATTCCAGCTCTATCAAAAAATAGGACGACAAACTTGGGAAATTCGACATTGCCTGAGCTCCCAGATCTAGGGAAATACGGTATTGAGGGATTAAATTTAATTAATTAGTACTCGGGTGGGATCAACGGCGACCCATCTCTTGGGGTATGAGGGGAAACTTCATGACATCTCTTCATATCCGTTTCTCAATCATCACAAAGCGGCTAAAAGACGGAAGTGAGCTGGATGGCAGTAACCGGAGGGCTGTGCAATCTAACCTGATCTATTGATTTCGTAATTGAATATTGTTCTTACTTTTTTCTATGTAGTGAATCACTACTAGTGATGTTGTTACAACCTTGGCTACAGGTGCTCATATATAGGGTTTTTCAATAAGAGCGCTACAAAGGTTTTTTTTAAATAAAACCAAAAGCGGTTTTGGATATCAATGAAATTCTTTATTCCTGTGAAAGTACGTTCGATGCCATTATGTATGGAACTCGATTTCTTTTGCATGGCTACCACGGCACGCTTGCAGAAGTCCAGACGCTGAACCCAATTTTCGACGGTTTTCAAGCATAAATCGGCCGATACTGCTGCAATTTCACGTTCGATATTCGTACAAAGTTCATCAATCGTCGCTGGCTTGTGGGCATAGACCATAGACTTGACGTAGCCCCACAGGAAATAGTCTAACGGCGTCAAATCGCACGACCGAGGCGGCCAATCGACTGGACCATTTCGTGAGATAACACGTTCTCTAAACTTGTTTTCCAATAAATTGATTGTGACATGCGCCGTCCTGTTGGAGCCACATGACCTCCAAGTCCATATCATCCAATTGGGACCAAAAATATTGTGTTATCATTGCACGGTAGCGATTCCCATTCACAGTAACGCTTGAGAACGACGTGTGAGAGACACATTTGGGCTTTCTTCAACTGAAGCCGCAGTGGCAGCAATATTCTCGACAGTACGGGCACTTCTTTGTCTACTGGCACGGGAACATTTTGTACTGTGCCTGTGGATTAAAATTTTTCCACTAGACGCTCAATTGTTGATCTGGTAGGACGATTATGACGAACATAAATTGGACGTAGCGCTCTTAACGTTGAGGCCACTGACTCCGAATTTCGGTAGTAAATTTTAATAATTTCGACTCATTGTTGGCTCGTATATCTTTCCATCATGAAATGGCAAACCTTACTGAAGAGAAATGTCAAAAGAGCGGCAAAAAATATGGCGTCGTTTGCTGTCCCTATCGGTCTACTTTTGTAGCGTCCCTGTTGAAAAACGCATTATAAATTTTTGAAGCGAATTGTAAGCAACTGTTATATTTGAATCCAAAATCTAATCAGCTGTTAACTTAAAAAAGTGGATTTTATGAAATTTTTTTAAAATCGATTGATACGCTTGAGATATATCGTTGTCGAAAAGATCGAAAATAGTGTTTGGATATGAATTTTTCGAAAATTCTTGTAAGATCAATTTTATATATTTGGTCATTTTTTGAAACTTTAAGTCTGTTGACTAGTTCGCGAGATATCGTTAACGAAATTTTTCGAAAAAAAAGTATTTTTTTTTAATGACACAGAAAAAGGTAAATTTCATTTTCAGTAAAAAAATTCAATGTATTAGTAAATATTTTGTCTAGAGGCAGACCTACAAACAAATTTGTAAATACAGACAAAACTGTCTTAACAATGCCATTGATAACAAAAACGGTTTTTTCAGTAAACAAATTGTCCAAATTTATAAAACAATTTGTCTAAAAATATATACAAATTCTAAACAAAATAGACTTCTGAATCAAACAAAATTATTTATTGGATTTCTTGTGATATATCAAACAAACTTTTTGTCTGAGTTAGTAATATATTTTTTTGAAAATATTTTTAAGCTATAAATAATAGCATCATCATTTGAGGGTGCTGTTTGCTGAATAGTTAGCGCGTTTGACTGAAAACCCTGAGGTCTTGAGTTCCAGACTAGTTTCAGGCAAGCCAACAACATCATGCATATTTCTGATGTGCATTTGGTGTGTTATTGTGTTAGTTGTTGTTGGACTGTTAAAGTGATGAAAGTATGGCACTGATCGCTTTGGTAGTACCGGCATCGATTAATACTAAAATATCGTAATGTACTTGACAGCACACGCCTTCATCGGTATTGTAGCAGAACCGTCGGAGAAGTAAAAGAACTAATAAAATGGCTACACAGCTTAAATAATTTAATGCCTCTACTTGACACCAGAGTTGTAAATGAATTAAGCACTCTATCTCTCTCTCCCACTTCACCCCCTGTTCTCTCTACACTATCCTTTTCCCAAAGAAGATAACACATTAATTAATTAATTAACTGATAGGCATTAATTGCCTGGTTGTGCTACTTGTCTTTACAAAAAAAAAATAATAATATCATCATACATAAGCATTTATGAAATTTCACTTTGCTAAATGTGTTTAACTCTGTATGTTTGTCTGAAAAGAAATGAGTGAGAATTGTCACAACAACATTAACGAATTGACTCACACAGAAATCTTCCGTAAACAAACTTGTTACAATAGTAGTTGTATGAGTTCCGGCATGGCATTACTTTTGCTATCATTGTTGTTGTTGTTATTTATGTGTATGTCGTCATGGGAGCTGTTTTTTAGCGACACAGAAAACTGGTTATTGTTGTTTTTGGTGTTTGCGTCCTAAATAAAAGTCAAACAAAAAATTCATTGATTCAGTAAAGAACATTTACTGAAAATAAAATTTTATTTTAGACAAACTTTTATTTAAAAAATTTTTTGGTGATAATTTTTTTCTGTGTACGTATTTAAAATGTTTAAAGAGTTTTGAACGGCTTAAACTTGATATTAGCGGTAAGTTCCAGGGATGGTCTTTAATATCAACCGTTTTTCATACATATTTATTTAATCAGATTTTTGAGCAAATTTAACTAAACGAAAACTTTTTACAGTGTAATGGAAACACAAAAGTGTCAGGCACATGTCATTAGTTAGTTGTATGATACAAAGTCCAGTTCTCTAGCACAACTTGATTTACCTGTATAAAGTGTTGTAGGGAATTTAAACTTGCTGATTTTTTCTTTTTACCTAAACATTAAGCCAGTTTGGCATCCATCCCAGTTTTGTTTAAGCTTTATCAGCCTCAGGGACTTTTCGTACGTAAAAAAATCACCAAAAAATTACCAGTTAGTTGGGTTTCTTTAACTCACTGACTACCTTTTATTTATTTTTATTTATTTTTTGTCTGTATCTGTTTGGAGTATCTATTAAGCTTTGTACTGCATTGTACCCAGCTAACAACTAATCAAACATGAAACAAATGTTCTGAAGAAACACAAATCCAACAGCAGAAAAGGCAATATTAAAGAATGTTTTGGCATCATAATGAAGACAAAAAGAGGCATGTTCAAAAATATTTTCACCAAAAAAATGGAGCTAAAAATCATGAACATGAAAGAAATATTTTGTATATTTTTTTGCCCAGCCAAAACGCGATTTTTTGTATATCAAAGACGATCATTAGTGTAAAAGCTTAAGATGAGAACACTGCAGAAGGTATTTCATTTTAATTAATAAAAAAATAGTATTTAGTGGAGTTTTAAGGAAATTCTTTAAAAATCTGGTATTACAGGCGCAGCCTAATGAACTTATCATGATGATCTTCAACTGCTGGCTTACAAAATTCATGTTAGATATCCAAGAATTAGTTGAAATCTAGTAAGATTTTCAATTACAGAAACTTAATAACCACTTGCTTTTTAAAGATCAGGTTTCGTGGCAAGTAATGACTAAAGCGATGACCATATAATTGATTTAGAATCGTCGCCATTTCTAAAATTTATAAAAATGTGATTTCAACTGGACAAACACCAATTGGCCCACTAATCAGCAGCAAACTCCAGCTGTTATTAGCTTTGGTGTGAGAAATAATCTAAGTAGAGGATTTACTAGATGGAGACAGCTGACCGTGAAATTCATTCCAAAAGCAGAAAATATAAACCATGGGACCGCAAAGCATTATAGCCCAATTAGCCTGTCAGCTACCAGAAAACTTCTGAGGGACACAATATACCTCACGAAAGGTTAGGTCTGTGGACGAAATTAAACTGGATCTTAAAGAGTTTTTATATACAATTTGACATTAAAAGTCACTCTAGATTGCAGTCGTGACGTACGACTGTATTCTATGGTGTTTTTTAAAGCCAAATTATATGGAAAATCGTTAAAGTCTTTTATAATTTCGCCACTTATACAAACGTTTTAATAAGTTCTTGTTATGTATTTGCTACTAAAGTTTGGTAGTATAAAATCGTTGGCTTAATATGCAAACCTGCTAAATCCACTTTTTAATTGAGAAATTGAGATTTTGATGCCGTGCGGTAGAGAAAGATACGGCTCGTCGACCAGCATGTAGTTTTTCTTCAATTTAAGTCTTGAAGTGTGTAAAAAGGTTTGATAAAAAAAATCTGCTAAGTCCAATCATAGAAAAATTTTTGTAAGAACAACTGCTAAGTCCAGTACATTATTAGTTCAGTGCTTATTACTAACTCCAATTTAGCTGTTTTTTTTTTTGTTGCGATTTTTATTTTTGTAGATTATAGTCATAGATGAAGAATACCATAAAAAAACCAACTATATTTTTGGTTTTCCTCGCAAACTGCAAATATGAAATATAAGAAGTTTTTTATCTCTCCTGTAAAATGTGCTGAAAGGGAATTAGCAGGTTTACATATTAAGCCGACGAAATATTATGCGTGTCCCACCATTTCGACAAGTCGATTTCGTTCTCATATTTATATTGAAAACTAACACAAATTAAAATTTTTTCAATATAAATATGAGAACGAACTCGACTTGTCGACATCGTGGGACAAGCAGATTATTTTTTTTTCAAAATAAATTATTTTCTAAGCAATGATTTATAGACCTCTTCGTGAACCCCCTAGAATGTTTGCTATGGATTTGCATTTGAGAACCCTTGACAAGAAAGAACATCGCAGGGTGCAGTTCTGTTCTCACTTTTATTTAAAGTTGTCATAAATAGAATCCTCTTCCAACTGAATAGAAATGGCACAAAAGTAGAAGCAGATGGCGACGTGCTCCTTATCAGAAGTAAATTCTTGTCAACGATTACTGAACTCATGAAATCGGCATTCAGCAAACTACATGAATATGCCCAGAAAAACGGTCTGGGAATCAATCCTACAGAGACCAATTTTGTATGATACAAAATTCCGAAATTCAGGCCACCATGTTTGAGTGATATTACACTGGAACTCTCAAAAGATGCTAAATACACCAGCAAATTCCTGGACTCCAACTCCAACATCGAATCGTAATGTGCAGGACAGGATGAAGATAGCTCTATGTGCTTTCAATGTGTATAAAAAAGCCTACAATAGTGATCCGACCTATTCTCACCTACGAATCGCTTGTCTGGTGGAGTGCAGTACACAAGAGCACATATATCGCTATGCATAGCAAGGTGCAAAGGATAGCATGTCTCGGTATAATGAGGTCATAGCCTGATCCCAGTATACAGACAATGCTTAACGTAACTTCTCTTAATGTTTATATAAAATAAACATCTGCCAGGTCAACCCTTAGACTCAGAGAGTTAGGCATAAAGCATGACCGCGTTTTATATCCCACCATTCTACGTATCGTAGGAGAGCAGCTTCTGAGCAGGCAAACGAACTATATGACTCCTGTCATGGAATTTAGTAAACAATTCCCAGTCGAGATCCCCAATGGGGACAAATGGAAGGGAAATTATGTAACTCGAGATAATACAGTTTCGACCTTTACGGGCGTATCCAAAATAAGTACTGGTATTGGATCGTAAGTATTCTATGAAGATCTTACCCTTTCGATCTCACTTACGCTAACCGACTGCTTCACCGTGTTCAAGGCGGATTTTTATTACATGACCGAAGCTGCTAATAGAATTGATAGGTTCGTCTCAGAGACCAGTACTATAGAAAGTTATGTAAATAATCTGGCGACAATTAACGCCCTCAAATTAAACTACCATGCATTCCATCGCTGATTCTGTTTTAAAAACATTGCCACTATAGTTTAGGTTGCAAGGCATGAAGGTATTCAGGGTAACGAAATGGATAATGAACGCGCAAGTGCAGGCTTGCAGACTCATAAAGATATGTCCATATTATCTTAGTTCAGCTGACAAATGAAATTAAAGATTGAGCGCTAAGAAAGACGGCACTCCGATGGTCCGTAAACTACCACTTGTAGAATATCCAAGACTCTTTGGGCCCCACTTAGTAGAGCTAAGACCAAGCAGCTCCTAATACTTGAAAGAAGATTACTTGTACTCGTAGTTGGAATCAATACAAGCATTGTACGATCGGACGTATTTACGTCGAAACGTCTTTCGCTATGATGGCCACTACAGGAGATGCTTCAACGAAGAAGAGTCAATCATTTCCTGCAGGACCTGGACTGTTTCAGGAGAAATTTGTGGAATATAGATAGTTCTCTGGACATCATAATGAGAGTAATGGCCTCCGATTGTACTCGCTAGCGTGCACGCAGCCCACCTATACTAAATAAATTATTTTCATTTTGGACTCGATGTCCTTCGACATGTATGACTAAGGGGGGCTAGTACACCCATGGTCGGACCACAATCGTTTTGCGGACTTGGATTGTACAAAATCCAGGAAGATATATCGACGGAGATCAAGAGTACTAGAGAACACCTATGGCTCAATCTCCTTGGATTGAGGCATGCAAAGCTAATGATGGAAACGTATAACCAAAATCGTTTCATAGCTCTCATGTCCCTGAGTAAAATCAATCTAAGAATACTCAAAAGTTTCCTCACAGTCCATTGCAGACTGAGAAAATACTTCAACAGATTTGGCATTGAGAGTAGCAGCCTGTGCAGATTCTGTGATTATGACGATGAAACTCCAGGGCATATTCTGAAGGACTGAAAAGTATTATGCCACAGAAGATATAGCCAATTGGGCAAGCACCTATTGGAGGATTGGGAACAGCCAGCACTAAACCCACTGGCAATCTTGAGATTCATCAGGAGAGTATGCCTAGATGAGGTGCTCTAGCACCTGGCAAGGGATACAATAGATCTACTGCATTCGCAGTGTCCTGTGTTTCCCGTTTAGCTTAATTCATTCATTCATTCATGACTACCTGTTCGTTCCTTGGTATTGACAAGAGTACTTAATTTTTTTGGAAAAGGCCCGCATTTTTTTCAGATGTTATTCTCAGAAAAGAAAAAAAACTTTTTATACACAAATTTCTTAGGAATAGGTCCAAGTGCTTAGAATGATATTGAAGAATGTATAAGAGGAAAGAAAGTTATACGAAATCTTATGACTGCGTCAAAATCTGGTTCAAGGTTATCACGGGAAATTACAAAAGATGATCAGCAAAATATTCACCCTTATCGTGAATAAAAGGCGAAGATTTTCTTCAAGTGAAGTATTTCCCGTGGTGAAAAATATGCACAAAATAGCACACAAACACAACAACAAAGTTTGCGATCACAGTTTCAGGGAAAGGAAGCAAATTTCACGTGAGATTTTATTGGCGACAGGCGCGGAATCCTGGTTAAGCTTTTGGGAGGGGAACTTTTATATGAAACGCGCCATTTTGAAAATTTTCTTTTAGGAACTCCATAAAAATTTGGTATACATATTTTATTTGTTTCGGAGGCGGAAATATTAAAGTCCTTTGAATAATTTAATCATATGAAAAATTAAAATAAAAAATGCAATCATTTCTTACAAGCAACTGAAAAAAACTTCCTCTTTTGACAAGTTGATGAAGCTTCATTTATCTTCTGTTTACATTTAAAGAACTTTTGCACACAAAAACAATGAACTCAAAATAAATTTTTAAACATAAAAAAGTATAAAATATTCGAATCCGATACATTAGTGAAATGTTAATGTTATTTCTTCTCTACAAAATACATTACTTATAACAGGAAATTCTTGGGTGGCAAAATTAAAAATTTTTCCAATAAAATGTGAATGAGATGATGATGGTCGTTCATTATTTTAACATATAATTATTGCTTATCAAAAACGAAACAGTATACAACGTAAAAATAGTAATTATTAATTTCTTCTTTTGTATTGTTTCGATGATTAATGATCACTTGAGTTTTTAAAATTTAAATTCATTAGAATGTTGAATGAATTGGGGTCATTGTGTTTTTAAGAAGATGTTTTTAAAAATAAATTAAAGATTTCGCTATGTTTGTAGTTTGATCAGAGTCAAGGTTGATTAACTTTATCATATTTTATGCTGTTCTTTCGAAAGAAATTAAGTAACATAGTGCTGGCTATTCGATCGGAATACGCCTTTTCCATATTAAGCCATCGATATGTATACATATAAATTGAAATAAATTATGCTTTCTATTTGAAATGGTCTGTAAAAAAACTTATTCGAGAGTTGCAGAAAATTGGGTCGCGGCCATCATGCAACGCGTGGGGCTACAGATGCCCGCTATTGTTTTATAAAAATATAGCATGACAAGTTTTAATGTTATACCATTTACACTGAACTAAGTTTTGGTTATAAATATCATAATTATTAACAATATTATGACTATATATGACAAAATTATGTTATTGTTTCAATATAATATGATTAGACAAGGCTAATATATAACAGTTTCAAACAGTATCATGCTTATTTGGATATATTATTATTGGTAGCTTTAAGCACTTGATAACAATATTATAATTAGAACAGCTTTGCTCTAGATTTGGTTAGGTTAGGAAGGTTAGTGTGAAACACGCTTCCACTCGACGATCCAATTGCATCCATTATGATTACCTTCTGCAGAACACCTACAAGATACATATTATATACATATCTACCCCCTTATGCACAGAAACCTTATTAACTGTTATTAAGCCACTTAATTCCCATGATGAAGCCACTGAAATCCCTCAGTTTGCACTTCGCGATATCACGATTCCTGTAGTGGAAATGTCTGCCCAAGCATTTAAGCCTATGGCAATATGAGATAATATACTCGATCATTTCTGGTTCTTCTACAGCCTACACAAATCGGAAGTGGCAGTTTCCCAGATGCTTGTCCTTGTGCTGATCAAGCTATAACCAGTCAACGCACTCGCAGAACCTTCCTACTCATACCTAGTAATAGTCTAGATCTTTTTTAACTAAATTTTGTCTACATAGCCCTTGAGACTTTGCAGATCTTACTACTTCCCCAGGAACGAATGGTCCAAACCATCACTTAATTACAGAGTTCGCTATGGTAGTAACCAATCAGCAATTTGGCCGATCTATCACTTACTTCCTCATCTAAAGTCGAGCCCATGCTTGGCAGTTCGCCTGCGGTTTCATATCATTCACTGTTACAGTGACCTCGAGCCTAACATTGTCTTACACAATATATTTGACCATAAGCTGCCGGAAGGCTCTCCTACAGTAGCTAATTTTTTTTTATATAAGACCATCACTCAGGAGATGACTCGTACTAATGCAATGCGTTGTACGGGACTAGGCAAATTGGCTCTGAGAAGGAGGATAGATGATGTACTGTTTAAGGACATTTCATTTCAACTTTGCAATATTGAACGTGGCAGGAAAGACCTCTGCAGGAAGCTTATTCCATATGCAAGCTGTTCGGACAAAGAACGAACTCTCTCTGTAATGCGTAGTGTGATTCGACCACCAAGGGAAGTGCTCTTAATGAAGAACGTCTTGTTCATAGAAAAGAGCGGGTTGCGGGAACAAGTTCCTTGATTTCGTCAGAACACGTTATATTGTAGTAACCATAAAACAACGAAATATACCCTACATTTCGTCGATTCTCAAGCGAGTCTATAGAGTTAGCTGCCCTACTGTTACCGATGAGCTTCTTCGACCTCTCCTGTACGCAGTTGAGTAACTTCAAAATACACTTTGAATCACTGGCCCATACATGAGAGTTGCATTTCATTTTCGGTCGGATATAGTTGGTATAAATATTGAGCAAATCAGATAAAGTAAAGTTTCTTTTATACCGTCTTAAGAAACCGACGAACTTGAATGCTTCTTTTGAGACTTAAAAAATGTGATCAGTCTATCGAACGTTACACTGGATTTTCATGCCAAAAACATCAAGACCATCTGGTTCCCCAATACTTAGACAATTCATAGTTCCATCACCTTAGAAGGTGCAGAGCATATTGCGATTGGGCGGTACTTTTAAGAGTTAATAGCCTCTCCCTTTTTGGAGATTGCCGTTACATTGGCATGCTTACCACGCGATGGGATTTCACCAGCATGATACAAAGTGCTGAAGAGGATTGTAAATGGACGTGCTAGCGTCAAAGAGCACTGCTTCAAGACCAGTGCTAGAATATCATAATAGTTTCGATTTGTCACTGTGTTCTTTCAAACCCCTTAGCGCCACCTGACTTTCAACGTAGAAGGTTAACTCCTTGACTTCAATCACATTATCGGCCACCAATTCTTTGGCTTTTAGCATCGCTGGGATCTCAGCCTGGAACGCACTACATTCATTCGTGTGCTTAAGACTTATGGGCGTCCGTCCCCGAACACAAGCAGTCGTGGCTATTCGCATTTTTGACCCGTCTGTAAAAACCACACATCCCTCGTAGATCCTATCAGATTCTATACAACCAAAGTTCCTATCTGGAAGAGCTAATGAGGGTGCCCTGTAAAATCAATTTCAACAACCTTTGAATCCGTGAGCCAAGCGGTTAAAAAGACATTCCAATTAAAACTCATCTCATTTAAGATTCTTGCGTGACCTGTTAATTTGTCCTCACCAAATCTGCCTTCAAAAGCTTAAGCAAACTCCTTTGCCGAAATTTTCACTACAAAATCCTCTATGAGAAGTAGATGAAGAACGATGTCTAATGTAGATTGAGGCACCTGTGATACCAAGTGAGGCACACATATGGCCCTTAACATGTAATTTCATATGACTCTGCTTCCTCAATGCCTCCCATTGCACCACACATCCTTATGAATAACCCTCCTGTTAATCGATGAGTAAATCCAGTTTACTACCTTCGGTAGCAGACAACCATTATTTCCTATGGAGTTCTAGCATACGTAGTATGAATCGAGCTCTTTTTGAACTTTTTCTAGGAAAAAACCTAAGTATTTAGCCTCTCCTGCTAGACTCAACTCTATCCCTCTAATTCTAGATAGCTTAAAGCTATCTATTTCTTACCACCTGTTAAAGAGATTAGCTCCATTTTCTCTGGGTTGACTCCCAGTCCCTTCTTGCTAGCCCAGGAGGATAGTGCGCTAAGCGCTGCCTTCACGCTTTCGCTTCCAATTCTCGAGCTGATAATTCTAATGCCTAGTATAAGAACTAGGCCATCCATTAGAAAGTTATTAAAGACATCCTCAATGTCTAAGAATGCATCTAAAGTAAATTTTTATTGTGCAGCCCCAGCTCTATTAAACCACCACATCATGAACAGATTTTCTCTTGAGATATGTCTGCTGATCATCACTGATGACTCGCGTATCAATTATGTTTCTAAGATGTACGTCGATCAGTCGCTCTTGTGTTTTCGTTACCCAGCCTTTCAGCAAATCTTCTAATTAAACATATCCTGAAGAGACTCGCCAGAATCAATAGTATGCGCTCAGAGATATTCTGCAGCATCGTCGGAAAAATTTGTATGACTGAAAGGTATTTTTTGCCCAAGTTGCTTTTTCCAATGTCTATTGCCTCACCTATTTCTGGTGAAGTCATTATTCTCCCCCACCGTTACCACACTTTATACTTCCTTACAGTAAGAAAAATGTGTGTTCATAACTATACAGAAAGTCCCAGAGCAGTATTTCGTCCATAAGCCATTCAATATTTGCATATGTCTAGGGAACCTGGGGTCTTTGGATATTATTCGTCTGAACCACGATAGTTCATTGACGGAATCAATTGCATCACTTATTCTAAGTATAGTATGATTTGACTACAACCACGTAATGCAGCCATGATAAGTTGCCTTTAGACCATGGTTGTCTCAAACATATTTCTTCTTTGCATGTAGTTATTATTATACTTAAAAAAAATAACGAAAGCTAAAAAGTAAACTACTTTTGTCAAAACTTGTTGCTTTTGGTATCGGTGATGTCTTCTCTAGATTTATATCGAGCTTTCTCAGGGATCGCACTATAAGAGTTGTTATAGATGGCGTTTCGTCAAACGAGTTCATGATTAATTCAGGGCTACCGCAAGGCTCAGTTCTTCACCTACCCTATTTCCTATTTTTCTTAATGCGGAAAAACATGACTGATACAGTTAATTACAATCTTGTAACAATCTCTGAATGGGGTCGTCCGAATAGAGTCTATTAAAATGCTTGCAAGAGCCAATGCTGTTTGCTTATGCACAGGCGTTCGACCGAACTTGCTGCTCCATCTGTAATTATGGATGGTGTGAAGGTTGGGCAATCAGAAGCTGTTGATGTTCTTGGCATGAAGATCCGGTGCGATGTCCGATGGACTGATAACATTTTTGAAGTATCAAAAGAAGCAGTCAAGTGCCTTGGTTTCTGAAGACGATGTAAGAGATACTTCACTCCATCTGATCTCCTTAAAATTTACACCACCTATATCCGTCCGAAAAGGAGATAGTAGGGTAGACAACTCTATTGACTCGCTGGAGCATCGATGCAATATAGGATATGTTTCGCTGTATTATCGTTAATAATGGATTGTGTTCTGATGACATCAGGGAATTCGTTTCCGAAACCCACTTCTTCTTACGAACAGCACGTTCTTTAGTAAGAGCACATCCATTTGTAGTAAATACGCCAGTTAATTACAGAGAAAGTTCGTTCTTTAGCCGAACAGTTTGTACGAGGGCGGATCAATACGTCCACAAAAATTTATTTTTCAACATAATCTCCTTTTAACTCAATATAATTAGTCCAACGTTTCTCCAATTTTTGTATCCCTTCCAAAAAATAGGATTTTTCGAGGTCCTTAAAATAGGCATTTGTTTGGTCAGTAATTTCATCGTTGGAGCTAAATCTCTTTCAACCGAGCCATTTCTTTAGGTTTGGAAATAGGAAGTAGTCATTAGGGGCTAAATCCGGAGAATGTGGCGGATGAGGTACCAATTCATAGCCCAATTCATAGAGTTTTGCCATTGAGACTGCACACGTGTGCACCCGTGCATTATCGTCAATTGAGAGCAAACGCTGCACCCATCTTGCAGACAACTTTCTTAAACCCAGCTGATCACTTAAAATCGAAACCACACTGCCATATGAAATGCCTATGGCATCAAAAATCTAAGGCACTTTTACTCTTCGATCGGCCAACACCATATCGTGGATTTTTTCGACATTTTCGGGTGTACTGACCTCAATTGGCCGTCCAGAACGTTCAGCGTCATTTGTACTTGTGCAACCACAACGAAAGTCAGTAAACCACTTTTTTACCATAGAAATCGATGTTGCAGAGTCCCCATAGTATTTATCGAGCTTTTCCTTGGTTTGATTGACGGTTTTTTTTCGCAAGAAATAATGTTTAATGAGCACTCGAAATTCACTGTTTTTCCATTTTTAGAAAAATACACGAGGTTGTATGTTTTGAACAGCTGTTAAACGCAAAGCAAATGACGACACTTGCTCAAAATTTGACAGTAGTCTATTAACAGGTGGTACTTGATGGGAACAGTGTTGCATTTCATATAACTACAAGGGAAGTTCGAAAAGTCACAGACTTATTGATCTGCCCTCGTATATGGAATAAAATCCCTGCAGAGGCCTTTCCTATCACTTAATGTATTGTAAAGTTCAAATTGAATGTTCACAAACATTACTCCCTGTATCCTCCTACCCATAACCAATTTTCCTGGTTCCGGCACAATCCATTGCATGAGTAGGGATCATCCCCTGAGCTCCGGTCAACAAAAAAACATGCTATACAAAAACATGTTTAAGAAATAGGCTTTTTAACCTTTTGCTATTAATAACAAAGAGTATTTTCAGATAATGATATTATAATTAAAATAATGCAGTAAATAAGTACCACTCATTACTTTGTAACCCATTGAAACTCTACTACTTAAGCAAAATTCCTCAAGTTTTTGCTTGATATACCTTTTACATATGGTTTTTGGATCTCAAGGAAAAAGTGATTTTCAAATAGGTTTCTCAGATACAGCATAGTTAAAGAATTAAAAAAAAACAAATTTCAAAATGTGTTACAACATATATTTAAATAAAAGTTTATCTCTCAGAATATTAATAGTATTGCATTTTTAAACTTACCCTGCAACTTCTTCTCCGTCTCCCAAAATTTTTGTAATTCCGTAAAATATTTATCCAGTATGAAGACTTTTGAAAGGCCTAATGTGGCCATCGTTAATCAACATTTGTATTTGTAAAATCGTATTGATAAATGGTGAAACATCGGAGAATTTGTTTGCAAATTTTTCCAAAAACCTCCAACTATAATATCACCATTGAGACATTTTTGCATTTGTAGAAGCAAATTAACTTTTTGTTAATAACTTCTGGAACTTGTGATGTAGCGTAAGAAGAGCCAATGCATTTTTATGCATAACTAGTTGATATATGTATTTATTTCATTTCCATTTAAATTTTAGGATATTTGATTTTAGAAGGATTTTATTTATGTTATTTTAAACTGAAAACATTACAATATAAACTTGACTGTGAACAGTTTAAAAATGAGGCAATGTCATATTATTCAGTCAATCAATTTTTTTTCTTACAATTTTAACTTATATTTATTATTCGCGTATTTAAAGCATATCGCCTGCAACAAGTTGTTACATGGATCCATGTGGTGGCTGTGTCAACTGAAAAAAAAAACTGTGCGAAAAAGATGAACAAAAACTACACGCGTTTTTCAAATTTAAAATTTTCTTATTTTTTTTACTAAACGTTGCACCACCATCACATCACCACACCGCACTTAACAAAACCGCAATTTTTTTATTTAATGCTTTTTGCCCATCTTTTTATTTTATGAAAGATTTTATTTAAAAATTCTCTTGGTATTTTCTTGTTTTATCGTTTTTTTTATTTCTTGGAAATATGAAATTCGGAAATACTTTTTGTTTAAAATGTTGTGTTAGAATCGAACGTCTTGTTTGTTGTGTTTTCGTTGTTGTTTTCTGTTTTGTTCGCTCTGTATCTCTTGTTGTTCATTGTATTTGTTGTAAAAAAACAAGTTACCAACTCCACCTCATTTTCTTCCACCGTTGCCAATTCCAGAACAATAAATTAAAAACAGTACTATTTTCAAGTTTTGGGATACTTTTCTAATCATGGCTTTTAGTATATATATTTTGATTTTTAACTGAAATTTTAGGGAAATTTGTCGGATGTTACCCTTAGCCATCGGAAGATCAGACACAATTGATGTTATTCTGTAGCTGTATTGAGTGACTGAAAAAAACTACAGAATTCAAAGAAAATGAAAACTTCATCCCGCTACCCTAAACTAAAAAATATACTAAAATTGTACCTGTTAAGAAAATTTTGCTATTCATTATGGCATGCAACTGGACATATTTGAAGCCTTTTGAGCATTTGAGGTGCAAGTGAGAGCAAGGGCCACATTTGCTTTGAATTTCAAGAAAGCTGATGGTATTGAAAAATATAAGTAGCATGATGAGATTTTTTTAATTTTCGTTTGTATTTTCGAGATAAATACTAATAATTTTAATGGAAAATTTCGGTTGCCTCGTATTTAAACCAGGAAAGAAAGCGAATTCATTCTATACAAGTCTGATATATTTAAAAATTCTTTCATGAGTAAAGAGAGTGATCGCGCTACGAATCCTCAATTTGAATTTAGAAGCAAACGTATAGGCCACTTCATCGATTTTTGCAAGCTTTTGACAAAATATGGCGTGAATGATTATGATTACATATATCTTAAAATCCAATATTCCTTTTGTTGCAACACTGTTTGAAACAACACCACCATCTCAATTTAGTATGTTTAGTTGTTCGTGAGGTGTATTTGAAAATAAATACACACCACCAGTCCAGTCTCTCACTTTATAAGTACCCAGTAAACATTTTTTAGCGCATAAGGTGTTATATATATATATATATATATATATATATATATATATATATATATATATATATATATATATATATATATATATATATATATATATATATATATATATATATATATATATATATATATATATATATATATATATATATATATATATATATATATATATATATATATATATACAAATGAGGAAATTTTTAAAAATTTTATGATAAATCCTACAGCATTCTGTACAAACTCTAAAGGAATTTCCTAACGAAATTAAAAATTGTAAATGCCATTTTTGATGCATCTGAACAATGTCGGAAAAATATCATGTCTGATAATGTATAAGAGAATTGTTCTGTCAGATTTTACGACTTGTCTTTTTAATATCGGAGAAAAGTCTGATATTAAATGAGAAATTTTTTAGCTCTTTCCAATATGTAGTACCAATTTTGGGCAAAGTTCTGATATAAAATCAAACAATTTCAGACTTCTCTGAGCGCTTTTAAGCCCTTTACCAGCTCACCAGAAAACCTTTACCAAAACTTCATAAAAGTAAAATTTTTCATAATTTTATGTAAAAAATTTAAAGTAAAAAGATATCCCTTCCTCCTATACCACCAGGCTTTTGTTGAAAAGTGCAATTTGTTCTCAGTTTTACCTACAAAAATTTTTGAGTCTCGCTTTGGTGGTTGTTCAGATATAGGAAATTCAATAATTGCTTTCGATGGGGGTTACCCGTCTTCCCCTCCTATACCTCCAATGCTTTGCAGGAAATTCCACATTATTCCAATAGCTACCTACATTAAATTTAAAAAGCCTCACTATTGTAGCTCTGTAGATACAGGAAAATTAATAATTACTTTGTATGGGGGTACCCACCTTTACCCTCCTGTACCACCAAGATTTTTTTAAATTTTTTTTTGTTCTAAAAGCTATCTACATCAAATTTATAGAGCCGCACCATTGTAGTTTTGCAGACATGGGTAAACTATTATCACTTTGTTGGGGAGTTCCCATCTCTCCTCCTATAACGCCAAGATTTTTTGGACTTTGCTCTTTATTCTAAGAGTGACCCACATAAAATTTAGAGAGTCTCATTAATGTAGTTGTGCAGACATAGAGAAATTAAAATGGGTATACCCCAACCTTTCCCCACAAAATTAAAAATACTAAATATCAAACCAACCGCCTACAGCGGAACCTATTGAGAACTTTTCGACTTTTATATATTCCTAAACCTTTGCGTACCCAATACAAACCAACCCACAGAAGGAAGTATCCAATTTGGTCCAATAGTTTTCAAGTGTTAAGCATTCGAACAAACTACGATCCATTTCTATATACGTACATACATATATAGATATTTAATTTTAAGGAGTTTATTTCATGTCGAAACCTATTACAGCACTACCCGACTAGAAATTTTCCCAATACTCATATTGGGGCCCGATTGGGAATGCATGTGGCAAACCCAAAAGGGTTATGCCATTTGGGATTAGATCAGTAACTTGTTGGTATAGCCCATCTACAAATTATTGACTTAACATAAGTTCTTCCCAAGTGGGAAAGTATTGGGAATTTGTTCGGAAAATCTAACACACATTTTAATCGTATTTTTTGCTCATCTTTAACAGAGGTGATTGCTGCATACTCTTGTCCCTTGGATAGCTTCAGCAATTTTAGTTCAATATTAGAGTTTTATATTTTCCCGATTTTAGCAAATTTTTGCAAGATTTTGATATTTCCCCACAGGTAAACAATCGGGTCCCAAATACGTTTCTGCGTTACATCGGAATTGGGATCCCAGTCAGATCCCAAATGTGTTTGCATGAAAATTTCTAGTCGGGTACGTACAGAAAATGTGCGTTGCCTTAAGAATAGCTCAAAAACGTTTTTCGGACAAGATGAAGACTTTTCTCATTATTATCAGCTTACCGTTGGCTGAAGTAGTTAGCACATCGACTACAAACCAAATGATGCCTGCATTAGTGCTGTATTGTTGTTAAATTGTTTAAGTGACGAAGCCACAGCACTGGTCACTGAACGGTACCGGCATCGATTGATACTTATCTATCCTAATATACATCTCAGCGCCCTCCTTCGTCGTTATAATCAATAAAAATTAACATAAAATAGCGAGCAATAGCAGAGTTGTAAAACAATTAAGCTTT
Organism: Panzeria rudis; assembly: GCA_956483635.1. NCBI lineage: Eukaryota > Metazoa > Arthropoda > Insecta > Diptera > Tachinidae > Panzeria > Panzeria rudis. The sequence continues at coordinate 30,265,406 of OY101449.1, read as the reverse complement.
TTATCTCTCTATCTCACATCGCCATCTGTTCTCTCTACACAATCCCTTTCCCAAAGAAGTTAACACATTAATTAAATAATTAACTGGTGGCTATTAATTGTCTGAGTGTATTATTCCTCTTAAAAAATCTAACCGATCAGCTATTGTGCGAAATGTTTAAGTAAATTTCAAACTACTCTTTTTACTGATAAAATATCAGATTATTTTTGACATCCGTCTTGTGAGCAAAAAAAGTTGTCTGGGTGCCGCCACCAAGCCTAATAACAAAATATGTATATTGTTTGTGGCTTAGCTTTTGGAATACTCACACTTCAACACGCAAAACAAAAATGATCACTTAAATGGAGTTTGTCTCACTTATTATTACTGCAGTTCACAACTTCAAAGGACTGCCAGAAAAATCAAACAAGCAATTACCAGTATGGGTTGCACAATACCCAAATTTTACAGCGAAATATCAAAGCACAATAGAGACGGACCATTTCTGATTTATTAGTATGGACAAGTAACTTGATATATCCCTAATGAAAATAATCTAATGGGGCTAAGTAAATCGATTCTGCACTCAAAATAAAATGGTAGGTAAAGCTAACCAGTTTAAATAGTTAACTTACTATTAATGTAAATTGTTGTTGCAATTTTTATGAAATAACAATTTTCATTGGTTAAAATAACTTTTTAAAGTTGTCGTTATTTAACAAGATGACTTAGCTGAGATGGTAAAAGCGAACCCGACGCTAAGAATGTCATGCCAAGAATTGTGAGCACCTAACTTCAAGACCAAACATTTTACTGAATTGTAAAATATATATTTGAGAACAACCACGTTTGAAAATTAAAATTATTTTTGATGGTTAAAATTAGTAATTTAATTTTTAAAATTTTTAATGGTTAAAATTACAAATTTTTATGGTTAAAATTACAAATTTAAAATAATAACGAAAATTTTACAAAAATTATTGTATTTATTATTCGTTTTTCAATTAAATTAAACCAGAATAAAATAAACACTCTGCTCTCGCTCTTTATATTTTAGTATTTATTTCAGATTTTCTTTTATTTCTCTTCTTTTATTTCTTTTATTTCTCTTCTTGTTGCTTTTTGTTTAATTTTAAGGAAAGAAGTCACAAGCGATTCGGAGCCGTGAATGAAAGTCTGATTTTTGGATTTCGCTTAAAAGGCCAATTTTGAACTGTAAATGACTGAAACGTTAAGCAAAATGGTCACATCTACCTCTTCCAGCATGTTTCCTAGTCAAAAATATCCTATCTGCCACTTACTTTGATAAAAAGTCACATTGACCAAAATTTTCGCAATTTTTTCGAAGGCATTCCTTAAAATTTTAGCAGTTTTAATCTATTTTAAAGCTGTTTGTTTTCGCGACAAAAGCGTTTTTTGCAAATTTATGAGCTTTACTCCGTTTATGCTGTGTTAACTCAATATTAGGCTTCGGTATACGATATTAGCAAGTTTTTGCGAATTTTCGCCATTTACGCGATTTTTTTTAAGGTTTTGCCGTTTGTTACGGTTTTAACGCTTTGCAGTCAATTTTAGAGCTTGTTTCTAATTGTGCAATTTTTCGAGAATTTTCACCATTTTCGCGGCAAAAGCAGTTTTGTACGAGTTTAATATTTTAGACAAAATTAACTCTATTTTTATTGTGAACAAATGCAAGGAAATTTTGAACTTATTTATACAATTTGGTTATCGTAAAATTTTTTTTTGCCTATACTAAGTGAAAAAGCCATAAGTCCATTTCTCTACATTGTCATTAAAATTTCCCCTCTTTGTTACAATAATAAAATTTTATAAAATAATTTTTGAAATTTTGCAAAAAGAAATTTTATATTAAGGCGCGCAAGATAAAAAACGTAAAAGCTAAATATCTCAAACCTACTAAAATGGAGATGTGACTTTCTTTCTTAGGAGGGCAGTATTCTGTTATCTATAATAGCACGGATAGGAAATAATTTAATATATTAATATCTAATATTTTATTAATTATATTAATTTTTCGAGTTTTCGGATGAAGTCACACCCATCGGTCGCATCCATCGGTCACACCCATCGCTCACACACGTTATTAAAGTACTTTAAGCTTAACATCCTTAGGAGTTTCAGCTTTTTCTAAGTAATAAATATTATACAGGCCTGTTCTGTACTCCATGCACAATGAAAATTTTCGTAATTGTCATAATATTGTTGAAACTTTTTCGCATCGAATTCCAAAATACTATTCTATTTATATAAAGTAAAAATACAATTAATTTCAAATAGTCTGTTTGGCAGAAAGGAAAGAGTTGTACCTAGTACATGAGACTATACAAGTCCAATACTGAATTTTTGAAAACATGTTTTAAGAGAAATATGAATTAATTTATGTAAAAGTTTCTAGCTGTAATGAAAATAATTTGAAAAAAATTATTATGTCCGATTCATAGCATTTATGAAAAAATTCCTTGGATATAAGTATGTAATATTTTTTTCTGTGTATAAAACTCAAATATAAAAAATGGCGTATAAAAATAGCATTAACGTTTTTTTTTAATAAATGCTGTACATTTTGTATTTACAACATTATGAGAACATTGTAAATTTATGTTTAAATTATTGTGGCAACATTGAAAACAAGAGTCGGAGTACGGTCATTCGGCGTTATCATTTTAATAGTATTAGTATGTACATTAAAATTTTGGTAAACAAGATGTTGTACTAATTGGTAGTTGCACCCTCAGACCATCGCACCAACGTCGTGCTGATTGTCTTTTTCTGCCTGGGTTTATTATATATATTATACCTTTGATACATTTTAGAATCTTATTATAATTAATAATTTAATCAAAAGCCAAATAATTTTGTACTGTTATATTTATAATTTTAAAATTTATCGTATATTATTAAAAAGCTCATTGCCATAAAAAAACTCCCCAATAAATGTAATAATTCATCTGGTAACACTGAAGCCCCAACTTGAAACCCAACGACTAGTCCTATTAAAGTGTGTTGGTACTTTCAAACAAACCGTCAGATACATACAGATTCAAACATTCAACAGCACTAAAAGTACATAATAATAACTAATGTAATAGCAACAACAAAACGAATGTATAATACCAACAAACAGCAAACACAACAAAAGATACCTTTAAGGTATCCACACAAAACAAGATTTGAGCATTTTTCCTTTTTCATATTTTTTTCTTATTAAACACTTTTTTGTTGAAATAAGCTTAAGCCAGCGAATTCTTTTTATATACATATTCATCTATTGATGTACATATTTTTCACTTTTAAACTATTTTTTTTTATATGATGTTACTTTACATGTTAACACGATCACTGATTTAATTATTTTAATTACATTGTATTGAAGAAACTATGTACGAGTTTATTGGAAAAGCATTTTATTATGAGGAAATTTTTTTTATATCTTTTTCTTTGTAAAATTTATATTTCCTTCTCTTTCACAGTTTACAACGTCTTAGCACTTTGAATGTTCTGCACGAACTGAACGTTGGTTTTAGAAAAGAAGTGTAAGTGGCTTAAGCTTCAACTACAATTTTTTCAAATACATACTCATTTAATTTCTCTCTTGTTGTTTATCTTTATAAACGACCCGGCTTACACTCTTTGTTTACTATTTTTGGCTTAAGATCGTATATACAAACAGTCGAGTTTAATGTTTGAGAGAACTGGGGATTCAAAATAACTGTGTTGAATTTTCTTAAAACAGATGAACACAATTTTCGTATTTAACGGTTTTCATTATAATGGGCAATGGTTTTTTTTCTAATATTTGCAAAACAACTTAAGTTTTAAGCCGCCGTAAAGTATGCAGTAATTTCAATGGATATTTGTTTCGTTTGCAAGGTGGTTGCATACATACATACATATGTACCCAAAAAACATTTTTCACTGACATATCTGAAGTTGATACTTCGCCAATTGATAGAATAGCCGGCAGTTTTCTTGTACAAAGTATATGCACATTTTCTGATATGTTATCCGATTAATATCAGACTAGTCTGCACTTTATCTCAAGGCAATTTAAATTTCTTTAATAAATTTAACTAACCTACGGCAATTATCAAATTTCAATTTTCGTAATAATTCTCAATTATCTCTTGAGAGCTTTCCGAAATTGTACAGACATGTCAAAAACTACTTTATAATTTCCCTGGTAAATTCTACAGAATTTCCTCAGACCACGAGGTCTGCTTTCTTGTCAACCACTCATATGATTTTTGGTAAGTTTTGTGCCGACTTCTTCATCTGGTGCAGGCTCTCTGATTGCCTTCGGACCGAAATCGGCAAAAAAAAATTCTGGTAGGTTTCAGAAAATTTGGGATCATGAACAGTGTTGCCAAGACTAAAAAGATATGTTTATTGAGTTTTTAATGTTATGTGTGATAAAAACTTATGAAAATATTTCGATGCTATTAATTTTTCTTGGTAAAACAACGTACAAACAAATCTATATTTTTTGTTTCACCAGTTTTAATACTATTTCTCCTTCAGTATTGGATAAAGAAGATTAGAACCTTTATTGTAGGCAATAGACTTACTTTGCAATATATACATGATCTCATGCAAAAGAAAAAAAATTTATATCTATTTCTTCTGCCTACAAAAAGGATATTTCATTCTCATTTCATACAACGCATTATTTACAAACACAGAAAACAAATGCAAAAATTAATAAGCGTAAGTAAAAATAAACATATCAGTTTTGCTTCACATTCACACAAAACAGAGTAACTTCAAAAAAAGAATTTGTTTTTTATTTTAACAGTATGTCTAAAATTATTTGTTATTCGTGACTTTTCTTTTTAATATTAAATATTATTATCAAATAAATCAATAAAATAGTGAGTCGTATTAATAAACTATTTAACTAAATTAAAACTGTATGAGTAATAATTACAATGGAAAAAAAGTTATTAGAAACATGTTAAATTAAAGTATGTATCCATTGAAGAATTCGTCACTCGTTACTTGAATATTTTTTTCTAAAATTCAGGCAAAAGCAAAATTTTTCGAAAAGAACAAATTGTATTCCAATCGTAATAATTTGAATCATAAATATGTAATTCACTTGCTTAAAATTTGATTGTGCAGAAAAATAAAAATTTTTAAAAAATTGTAATTCGTGACATGTCTATTTTTATGGATTTTGTTGCTATAGTTTCTAATGTCTGATTTTGGTGTTTTGCTATTGTTTTGAATTTTAAAGGAGAACAAATCTAAGTTAAACATAGCAGAGTTAAGAGCAAATTATGTTATTTTAAGAGTAACGAATGATAAAAATACTATGCTTTGATATGGAAAAACAAAACAAAAATATAAAAAAACTTACTTTTTAGGAGACTGTTATGTTTCCATAATCTATAGACAATTGCTCATTCATTACCATGGCTTGGACTTTCATGCAAATGCGTGTTTTTTGTGGTGATATATAACGAGGTATTAACTAATTATCTATGTGAATCATCAAATTTTAAGTAGTTTGGCATCGATTTGTAGTTGCATATTTTTGCATATTTTGGTGGTAAGTGCATATTTTGGCAATAAATTCATATTTTTGGAGTAATAAAAAGGTTTTTGATGCATATTTCTAAATTTTTTTAAAAATATTAATAGGCCGATTATGGATAGCAACTGAGCTTCAGTTGGGTTGCCAGTTGCTGAAAATTATAATACTGATGGCAACTGGCAACTGAGAGCTTTCAATTTAAGTTGCTACTTAGTGTGTTTCTAGAAACCATTAATTTTCAGTTGCCGACTGGCAACACAACTTAAGTTCGGTTGCATTGAATAATAGACCAAATTATGTGTGTTTTATGTTTTTTCTCTAATACATATTAATAAAAAAAAATGAAAATAATATTTTGATATTATTTTAGTTTTAGTACTTTGTTCGTAGGTAAATGCATATTTTTGCGCATATTTTTCATTTTTAGGTGCATTTGTTAAGTGCTTAAAATCAATTTGTAGTTGCATGAAAGTCCGAGCCCTGTTCATTACATATTTTAAAATTTTAATATAATAAAGTTCACAGTTAAATTGTTTGTTTCTTTTTATACGATGTTAAATGAATTTTACTACATACAAATCCGAATTTTCTTTTCATTCTTTTGTAAATTCAAAATGTTTTTTAATAATATTTGGATTTATTTCTTAATAAAATTATTTATATTTTTCTTCAAATCTAGTTTTTTTTAATGTTGGTTCTTATGAAATTTTTACTTATGGTACATAGTGGAAGTTTTGGTGATACATCGCATATATTATTACACATATTTTTATTTTTATTGAGTTTAAGATATACTAATCTACTATATACTTTTTAAATTGGATCATCGTCAGCAAAATTATGTTAAAAAAGATTTATTTTGCGCGGATTAATAACAGAACTTTACAAATTTCTATAAACTTCTTTTGGGGCCGTTGTTTCTTTAGTCCTTTGGAATGCTGAACACGAATCTGCACTGCGGTTATTATCAGCTCTAGTTTTCTCGACATAGAGTTATGTCAAAATAAAGGCACTAACACGATACATATTAGCCTGAACTGAGAAGGGTTTGCCCTATCCAGTAAAAAATCCAAAATTCGGCAACAAAATTATATTTAGCACCAGTTGTTTCTAAATTTCTCCAGTATTTTCATAGATATCGTAAAAGTTTGAGCCAAAAAAAGTTTATAAAAAAATTAAAAGTTTTTTGAATCCAAATTGATTATTAGGCTAAGGTTCGTAACGTTATATTCTGAACGTTATGAACCTTAGCCTAATAATCAATTTGGATTCACAAAGCAAATACGTTCGAACTAATCATATTAATAAACAGTTAACTACTGGCTTGAGCTCTTCACATGTTTACATGTTCAAAAATACTTAAGTATAAAATCAAACCAAAACAGTTTGTCTTGATTAGAACAAAAGTCAGAAAAATGGGAATGAAGAAAAATAAACCGATGGCGATCGCTGGGAAAGTGCACTTTAATATCAGCTTGAGAGTGAGTTAATTCTCGTACTCAATTTTCACGAAAAAGTTGTATATATAAGAATTAAAATCACATTCAACAGAGCCACCTGAAAAGTAGTGATAAGCAAATACACGTGAGCACTGACGCTAGAAGTGTAGCGGCTTCCGAAAGTGCCGCTACTCTGTTCTGCTGTGTACGTTAAAAAATTAAGTTGATGTTAATTTTTCCCTTGTTCCTGGAATATTAATCATGCCCAATTCTTTCTGAACATAACGTTACGAACCTTAGCCTAATAATCAATTTGGATTCACGAAATAATCATATTTCAAATTATTTTTTATTTAAAATCCATAAAATATTAAATAATAAGTAGCATGTACCTAAATATGTATATTCCAAAGAAAATTTAGCAATTTTTCATTCAAATTGGTGCAGTACTTCCGATTTTATTCACTATTTATGGAGAGAACTGAATTTAATTTTTAATTTGTGTTTGTGTTTGAAATTTAAATTTTACCGGAAAATATTAACAGAAAATTTTTCTAATAACTAAAATATAAGAACCCCATTTTTGAAGAAAAAATATGCTAGTTTTGAAATTGGCATGATCCATATTTGTTTCAGCGGTTACTGTTTTCGCTGCACCAGATCAAAAATACATACAATTTTGCTCCCCTGTGTAATTAACCAACATTTAAATCAATCTAACAGGTAACCGAGAACAAATTAATCGGTTGGTCGATTAATGGTTAATCGCTGGTATACCCTACACCATCCATATCCATACAATGTATGTGTGTAACCAAAGACTTAAGCGAGAAACTTTGCTCAAACGAATTTGCGAAGCCAACTTTGCTGTGATTCTATGTAATTAAAGACTTAAGACACAGGCTCGGATTTTCAATCGAAAGACTTAAGCGAAGAACTTGGTTGCAGGAAAAAAGGCAATGAAACACTTAAGAAACATACTCCCTTATAGTTAGCAAACTTTGCAACAATCAAAACAAATTACTCTCACGAATAATGTTGCCATATACGAGGTCTGTTCAAAAAATAAGGTTAATTTTTAAATTTTAATTAAAGTTTGGAGAGCCCGGTTAAAGTTTGGAATTTGGTTTTTTGTTTTAATTGAATTTAATTGAATGCTAACATTTGTTGTGTATGTAACTGTGAATTTTCTGCATATAATTGAGTTATGAATTTTTAGTCGAACTGTATGGTTTTTATCCAAAGTTATTTAATTAGTTTGGCTTAAGTTCATTTTTAATTAAATCTTTCGATCAAATTATATTTTATTTAAGAAAGAAATTCTAAAGCATGTAAATATTGAACATTCAAAGAAAAATTTGGATGTACGGAGGGTAGAACTGACAGCTGTTTCATGACCACCAAGTCTACTCGTCAGAGTCCTTTACCTAAAAAAAAGCCAAAAATTAGTTATTCTAAATTTTACTTCTTAATAAGGATAACTTCAAGATGTCATTATTTTAATGCAATTGTTCCACAAAAAATATAACAATAATAATCTAACATACAAGCACATGTAGCGGCCATCGATATCAGTGTTCTGTTAGTCTGATTAGATATTCTAATATTCCACTCTTAATAATAATTTGAATTTACATTAATTGAAATAATGGATTTAAACCGATATAATAACTTTCAACTTAAACCTATTCAGTTCAAATAAAATTACGTAAAAACATGTATATTCCATTTTATATTCTTCAACCAGAATGGCTTCTCTAAATATTCTAATCCACATTTTTTGATTCGGGATAATTGAAAGCAGTAGCGCAAAGTTATCTGTTCTTAATCTGCTCTGCTTTGTACTATAGGAAAATGACCATAAAATTAATTTGTAGTAAAATGGCTAGACCGATTTAAATAATTTTTTGGATTCAGCCCTTAGAAGGCTCCTCTTCGCACTCTCACGAATATAATATTAATTTTGATCACGTTCTGTTCTAAAAATTTTCAAAAATTCCTATAAAAACCCTTGAAATTTGCTTTTTCCACACAGCAAAGAAAGTTTTTTTTCACACAGAAATATTTTTTATAATTCTGAATTTCGCATGTTGTAGCTAATCAGAAAAACACGCTTTTGAATAAATTTGAAAGTATTTACAGCTGAAATAAATTACGTTCAGCTGTTGATTGACCTAGAGAAATTTAAAGTTTTAAAGCTCTCAGTTGCGGTAATTTTTAATCAACGTCAAATTTCAATCCATTATTCTATTAGTCCATCTTATGGTCACTTCAACTTTTCAGTTTCATCGTTATAATAGACAATATCATCAAGATAATAAAAAAACACTCACATTTGCCATTTCTTAATATTTATTAAATATTAGAAATTATTATTATGAAAATAAGAAAATGGCAAATGGAAAAATAAATTCAGCGTTTTTGGGGCTAAATAAAAAATAAAATCCGACCTTGGTTTGCACACGAAGGGTTCCGTACGAATACACATATATTCCTTTTCGTTTTTGCCCTTTTTTTCATTTTGAAAATTTTTTCGCTTTGATCTTTTGTTTTATTTTAGTTTATTTATTTCTTAAGTTTTTTCGTTGTTTTGGCAATTTTTTTCGTTTTTGTTTTTGCGATTTTTCGTTCTTTGTAATTTTTTTCTGTTTTTTTGCCGATTTTTTAGTTTGGGCGTTTTTTTTATTTTAGCATTTTTTTGTTTTAACGTTTTTTTCGTTTTTTGACGATATTTTTAGTTTAAGCGATTTTTTTAGTTTTGACGCTTGTTTCAGTTTTAACGCTTTTTTCGGTTTTTGTAATTTTTTTGGTTTTTTGTGATGTTTTTATTTTTTGCAATTTTTTTTTTTTTTTGTTTTGACACTTATTTTCCTTTTGGCGTTTTCTTGGTTTATGGCGATTTTTTAAATTTGGTTCTTTTTTCTTTTGGAGCTTTTTTGCGTTTTTTGTGTTTTTTCCGATTTTTTTGTTTTTTGATACTATTTTTAGCTTTAACGATTTTTTATATTGTAGTGTTTTTTTTCGTTTTGATGACTTTTTCGGGTTTTTTCGTTTTCTTTTTCTCTTTTGGCGATCTTTAAGGTTTCGAATATTTTTTGCGTTTAGCGATTTTGTTTAATTTTGGTGCTTAAGGGCTTTTTTCATTTTGGCGATTTTTCGTTTTGACATTTTTGTTTAACTTTTTAGTTTTAGTGTTTTTGAAAATTTCAAGAGTTTACCTCTTACGGCTTTCAAGATGCAGCATATTGTCTTAAGTCCATAGTAAAACTACATTAAGTGATAGAACACCCTTTAATTTTTTTTTAATATCAGTGTTAATTGGTGTAGTCTATTCTGCAGACTACACCAATTAACACTAACTTTGAAAATTTAAAGTATATATATATATATATATATATATATATATATATATATATATATATATATATATATATATATATATATATATATATATATATATATATATATATATATATATATATATATATATATATATATATATATATATATATATATATATATATATATATATATATATATATATATATATATATATATATATATATATATATATATATATATATATATATATATATATATATATATATATATATATATATATATATATAATATATATATAATATATATAATATATATATATATATATATATATATATATATATATATATATATATATATATATATATATATATATATATATATATATATATATATATATATATATATATATATATATATATATATATATATATATATATATATATATATATATATATATATATATATATATATATATATATATATATATATATATATATATATATATATATATATATATATATATATATATATATATATATATATATATATATATATATATATATATTATATATATATATATATATATATATATATAATTTCGGAAGGACTTTTTTCTTTGAATTCATTCTTAATTCCATCGTAAATCTTAATAAAGCAGCAGTTTTTGAACATTGCTAGATAATCATATACATATAAAATATTGCATTAATTATCTAACAAAAAAGGCATGCAACAATGATTTAAATCATCACCTTGGCATATTTTTCAGGTGCAAGTACTTTAATACAAGTATTATTTCATTAAAATATAACTGCGATAAGGCTCAGCTGTAGAGCTCATGTTGAAATTTAAAAAAAAAATTTTTTTAAATAGTTCATATAATGAACCTAAGCAACTGACGTCGTCACTGATCTATCGATGTTAAATCAAATTATGACGGATATAACATAGTTTGAAAGTTTTTTTACATTTTTGGCATTTACAGTCAGAGATGCCAGAATTCCTTCACCAATAATGGCTAAATGTAGACAAGCAAATGGCTAAAAACTAGCCAATAAATGGCTAAGCGAGATAAAATGCAAAAATAATGAGTACATATTAAGCAAAAGTAAGAAAGTAATTGATATATTATCGTTTACATCAAATTGGAAAGATTTTTTTAAGCAAATAGAATCCTATGGATTGCCATTATTGCGCTCACCAGTTTTTTCTTTTTATTGGCAACATTTCCGTCAGCTATTTTTGTCAATCTTAAAAAGCTGATTGGCTATAGCTTATTAATGCCAGTATTTCAAATAGTGACAACCCCTCTTTCTCAATTGTATTTTTGCCGCCTATCGATTGCCATTAGCCATTATTGTACTCACCGATTTTTTAGAATTTTTAAAAAGCTTACTAGGTATAACTTCTGAATGCAAGTATTTAAGAAAGTTTCAACCCCCCTCTCTCTATTCTATGTTTGCCTCCTATCGATTGCCATTAGATATTATTGCAGTCAACAAAGGTTTTTATTTTTATAAACGAAACCCTTTTCTGTGGTTTTTGGCCAATTTTTAAATAGTTTGCTGTGTATAAATTCTGAATGGATGAACGAATATGAATGTAAACAAAACAAAATATCTTGTTTTCATCTCTGAAATATGGTTTAAGGTTTGACGAAAGTTTGTTTTCTTTTCATGCGTGCGAAAATAATAAAATATTGCTCTGTTGTATTTTTTGGTAATAAAATCGGTAAAAAATTTCATGTATGAAAAAACTGGCTAAAAAATGGCTAGATTAAATTAAAAGTGGCTAAAAATATAGCTAATGGCTAAATTAACTTTTCTTCTGGCTAAACCGGATGAAAACTGGCTGAATTTAGCCATAAAATGGCTAAATTGGCATCACTGACCACCACTGACAGTGGCAACAACACTGTAGCGAAAATCCTACTAATTCTAGTAAGCTCAATTAACAGACTGTCGCCATCTTGTGGTGAGTCGCACCTATTCTAAGCTTTTTCATTTCAATCAATAATCGTGAACAAAATCAAAAGATTTTATAGATTTTATGTCAATGCAAAAATACAGAACTTTTTTTTCTGAACGGTTGAAAAACAAAAATTTTTAAAGAAAAATTTTTAGTCGCAAGTTCCACGATATCTCAGTAACTAATGAACTGATAAAAAGCAATATTGGTGGGACTTAAACATAATATTGTTATCGAATTTTGGTTTTCAGTTTTAATTGAATAGTGCAACGACTTATCCAGTTATGTTAACATTTGATGTGGAACTGCTTCATTTTTAGAAGAAAGTGTATATCTAGAAAACTAAAACAAAAAAAAGTTAAACATAAGAAACCACTTTCAGTTGAGCCATTTCAAAACCTTGTAAATTTGTGTTTTTAGTTGTCATGTGCTGGGCAGACGAATGAAGCATTAAAATAAGCTGATGATGCTTGAAAATTTTACATTTATATTGTTAACTATTAATTTTAGGGCCATTAGTACAACTTGTCTTTAGTTAAAGTTGTAGTTTTATCGGATGTATAAACGGGTTTTCGTTATTACAACTTTACTTTAACCTAAAAGTGAGTGATAACTTATAGGAGAGTTCGTTCTACCTATAACTTTTGTCGGCAATCTTAGTCATTTGAAGTTGCCACATTTTCATAGGCTGCAATACTCTTTACTTTATTAAGTAAATACAGATGTATGACGTTGCCACAGAGCTCTGTAGCCATTCACAATAATCGGTAGGTGATCTGGTATAGCCATATTTTGAAAAAGATAACTTATATTTTACAGGCAAGTTGTAATAATGAACAATTGTTAAATGTCAGTTTATCAATCTCCTCTACTTTACTGCCGAGTTGTAATAATAACCCTTAGAGAAAATTTTTTAGGTTTTGAGATGTTGCAAACTTCACAAGCAATATGTTCTTTGTACAAAACTTTTTTATGAAATTAATATTATGAAGTTATAAGGCAAGAAATCAAAATTTTATGGTTTTTCTTAAATTCGTCTTAACCCCAACTGATTGATCTGTCCGCTGATTCATTTGGTACTCTCCAAGTAATATCACCGATGTATGTAAATAAGTTTTGAATAAAATATACCTCATTTCTACTGACTTTCTAAAAGAAATTTAGCAAAATAGTATATTCCAGATAAGCTCAAGCTGGATCCGCGCCTGATTTAATATTACAACATAGCCTGATGTACCAGATTCAATATAGCCCATTAAAATTTAATGTTCTCTGAATTTGGGATAATCAACTAAAATTTTATATTCAAGTTTGTCTTCGTACTGTGTAGTCACAAAAGTATGACATAATCACGTGTAAGCGTCGCGATATGTTAGAGGTCAAAGAACACACAAAAAAAGTTTTTTTTTATTTCGCGCTCCTTGAGTGTAACTTTAGACGCTTTAATAAAACTAGTGGGATAATACCCTATATATAATTTGCTATAAATTTCGTATAAAGTGATATTTCGTAACATTAACCGTTTTTTATAGAAGAGATAAGCTGTTATACTCTGTTTAGACATGGATTTTTAATTTAGACAATTTAATTTTAATTTAGCAATTATATTAGGTGTTCACACATAGTAAATTAAGCTTATTCAATTAGCATTTGACATGGCAATGGTGTAATAAGTATACAGGTGGCCGCATAAGGGCAACGAATACAACAGTAAAACAAAAACTGGATAATGGTTGTCAAAAAAATACACGTGTTTGACGTAGCTTATGCACAAAATTACAAGAGCAAAAAATAATCATCTGACGTTATACTGCCATTTGTATACTTATTACACCCTGTATACAGTTTTTGCTTCTCACTGAACATACTTTGCAGTAAACATACTTGTCGTAAAGGGTTGCATTTCGAACTTTGCTCAATTTATGAGACAATTGACTACTAATTTCCCAATTTATTAATTAAAGCCTTGTATGGTAAATTGAGCTCAATTAAGGCATTAACTGCGTAAATTTTCTAAATTGCGCAATTAAGGCATATGTCTGAACAGGGTATTAATATGTTTCACAAAAATTTTGTCTTGTGGTGTTCGACGTAAGGGTGCTGACACGGCTAATACCTTAAACGTAAGCCTTACAAGATTTCCTCTGCTATTTGAGTTTTAGATAAGTTTTATTGAGTTTCATATAAGCTTTGTCATAGTATACAATTACACATTTTTGCAAAAGAATTTTAGAGCTAATTTTTCTATATATTTCATATTAAAAACAAAATTCAAAAATGAAGAGATATTGAAATTACCTTTTACTTTTTATAGCATAAGTCTTATTATTCAGTGTTATAGTATGAAATGGTTTTAACAAAAATTTAATAAAAAATTAAATTTAACTTCACTTACCGTTCACAATAGCTGCTATATGATCTGAATTTTCAAGTCTTCTTCTTGGTAGAGTATAAACAGCAGAACGTTTGGTAAAACGTTGAACTTCTTCAGAAGCTGCACTATTCGGAGTTGTAACGACGGGCAAAACTGGCAAACTTTTGGTAGAATTTTGCAACAACTTTGAAGAAGATTTAGTCGAAGCTTTATCCGAAGAACCTGGAGTATTCTTTTTCTTTGTAATACTTTTAGTTTGAGAGTGTTGGGCAGACGAGGACGGTGAGGTAGAGTTGCTGCTATAAAAATAATATGAAATTTATTTAAATTATAAAAGAAAAAATCCTTCAAATTTAATGCAATTTACCTGACAGCTTTGTAATATTGACAAAAGAAGTCCGGTCGTATGCGATACTGCTGGATGAGAGCTTCACAAGTACGCAGGAAGATAGGATTTGTAGATAGATCTTCAGTGACGGTATCATCACTAAGATTTGTTTGGACAACTCGCGCTTTCTGTAACTCATCTTTTTTACAATTTATATCCTTTGCTATTAAACTTTGCTGCTGTTTGTTGAGTGTTATATGCGCAGCGGCTTGCTGTGCTTTGACTCTTGACTCTGCTATGTTATCAGAGAAATCTGTAGTTTGCTTATAGCCACAACTATTATTGCTAATACTGGCACCACTATCCCTACTATCAATACTGTGTGGTGCCGTTGATAATTTTACAAAATTTTTATTCTGCTGTTGTCCACCACAAACAATTTGTTGTAGTGCAGTTGGACGATAACCTTCTAGTGAAGTTTGTGTTGGATTGGGACTATTTGAATTTGGCGTGCTTTTTATACGTTTTTTATAATCTTCATATGTTTCATCAGGGAACAACATATCATTTTGATTAATTTTATGACTTTGTCCAGTAATAATCTCACTAAGATGGCTTGTCTACTATGGCTACTGCCATAACGGTGGTATTAACTGCAAATAAAAAAAGAAAAGAAACTACTTAAAAGCGTTGCATTCTAGGTGGTCGCAATTAATTTTATTTCTTTTTTTTTCAAGAAGAAAAGGAATCTTTCTTGTGTCAAATCTAAGATTTTCATAAAAGTGTCATACTTTCTATATCAAATTACTTAGTCATGTTAGTTGCATTCTCAAATCTCCTTTAAAGATGAAATCATGTAATCATTAATCTTTATGAAGAACATTTCAAGTGTCCAGGTGGGAATGTTTAAACAGAATCTTAGATTTTGTACGAAACTTAATGTATGTACATCAAGTGAATTAGTTTATTTCTAACAATAAGCAAACAGGTCTTTTATATAAATATAGAAATCTTTTCTGCGGCTAACAAAAGCATATTTTCTTTTAAGGATCTTTGATGTTTCGGTCTTAAATTTGTATATAGTAAAAAATTAAAGTTACAACAGTTTAATAAAAATTAATTCTGCATAACTGAAATAGAAGCTATTAGCTCGAGATTTTGATTGTAAGCCAGTACCATACAACTATGATACGAACGACAAAATGCTTATATTGGTGAGTGTTGTGTTTTTCTGCCGACGGGGTTTGTTTGAATTTGGAACGATTTTCCGTCATCCCACGTCAAATATGGTTGATTTCGGCTATGTGCCATCTTCAGTATTCTATTGAATAATATATGAGTAATTCAGTGTTCTATTGAATACTGTTTATCAACCAAATTTGACGTAGGATGACGGAAAATCGTTCCAAATGCTTATATTGGTCTTATGTCTTTCATACAACATAACCAACTAAAAGCAGAGAAAATGTGTTATTGTCTTTGCAAAAAGTGGCCAAACATGTACATGTTTTGTTTATTTCCTTATCTTCCCTGCAGACCAAATGACTAGTAAGTATGTGGTTAGAAATATACTAGTTGCTTTTTATTTAGACTAGTTGCCTAACTGTCCCTTTTCCATATATCGAACTATCGATTTTAACATTAGGTTGTCATAGGAGCCCAACCAGTTCATTTGTACATAGTTACATGCTAGTTGAAATACTAGTTATTATAGACTAGTGCGCTTACTAGTTTCTTTATTTATAGGTTTTTAAATATTAAAAAATATTTGCCTCTACCGGGCTATGAACACACTGTTCTCATATATCAAGGCATATACTCTATCCACTGACCTACTTTCTACTTATTACATTTAGAACTAAAATTTAGTTTTATATATTTACACCTGAAAATATATCAATTTATAAAAAATAATTTAAATTACTAGTATCATTACAACTAGTTGTATGACTGTTCCAAAACGTTGTTTTTGGACTAGTATCGTTACTAGCATCATTACAACTAGTAAGATGACAGTCCTTTGTTGACTAGTAACGTTTCAACTAGTAATATGACTGCCCCAACGTAACTAGTTATACATTAAAACCTCCATTACTCATACGTAACGTTGATGTAGTTGCATGTTGCTGATCGTTTCTGTCTCATAGCTTTTCAATGTGACAGAAACGATCAGCAACATGCAACTACATCAACATTACGTATGAGTAATGGAGCCTTTACATAGCTGCAGGGTTTGAACAAGAGCATACATTTGTATTATGTGTGCGTGTATTAGTATCAGTCATAACTTTAAATGCTTATATCCTCTAAAATGGTATATACTTTGTTAAAATCGGCTATAAAATCTGTGCGTAAAATGAATAACAAAAAATCGTTTTCTATAAATTGCATAATGTATATTTTAATCAATGGTTTACAGTAGAGATGGGCAAAAAAATTGATATATCGATATTTTCTGAAAAATATATCGATATATATCGTCGATATTTTTAACTGAAATATGTATATCGATATATCAATTTAGACAGTATCAAATTCAATCTTTTCTAGCTTTGGTTTTGTTGTTCGTGCAGTATTTAAAAAAAATTCAACGCAATCTTCATCAAATAAAATGTTACGAAATTTTTTTTTATTTATAAAATTTTGTGCATTCAAAAATTATCGTTCTTTGCTGGCTGCAGGCATACGGGGATAATCACAAACAACACAAAAAATTTGGTTCAAAAGAAAGTATGGGTACATTCGTAAATTCAGTAATTGCTCAATAATCAAATAGAATATTAATCATGCCCAATTCTTTCTGAATATAACGCTACGACCCATAGCCTAATAATCAAGGTTGGCAACCGATACCGCAATTAATACCGTTACCGATTAAATACTGTTTAAAATTTAATACCGGTATCACTATCGATGCCGTAATTGCTTTCGGCTGGAAAATACCGGTATTCAAATACCGTTTCCTTCAATACCTGTATCATACCGGTATCATCATTTCGGTATGAAAAATAATAAAATAGGACAAGAATAAAATTAACTTTCAAATAAAATTTTTACAAAATTCATGTTTTGCAAGTCGAATATATTTTTAAGCTCCTTAACCAAACAAGAGAGGGCTTTTATATCAATTAGTGTCTGACCCAACGTTTGGAAGTCGGCAAAAAGCTATGCTTGGCTTTCGGTAAAATTAAGTTTAAATGCTTTGCTTGGTTTGGACCTTAATTTGGAGTTTTTGGAGTATTGAACATAACCTCGCACAGTGGAATACCAATGAACAAAATTATATAAAAATATATAAAATTATATAAATATATATAGCAGCTTCCAAACAGGCCGCCTATAACCAAATGTCTCTAAAAGAGTGTAGGTGAGCCTAAGTTTGAAATTTGAATGGTGCCACAAGATCTTAAAGTAGGCCAATTCTTGTGTATCATAGTACAGACTTTGTTTGCAAATTCTAGTTACTGCGGTAACCAGAGTATATAAAATTGGACATATTTTTCATTATACAAATATCAACCTTAAGGTATGTTTTCTGCATACGCAAGGCTGAAATCATTAAATAAAAAGCCTGTTTCAACTTCAAGTATTGTAAATAGTCCCATTTAAGGATTATTTAAACCTTTTCTTGGAATTTGGGATTCCCAATATGTTTTTGTTGCTTTGTATTCAGTACACAAATTCGTAAGCTCGTACTGAAAGTGCTTTGCCTTGTATTTTTTTTCTGGTAAAAATATTAATAAGGGACTTAGACGAAGACGTTTTAGCGTGATTTTTTCAGAGTTGATGGTCGGACGTGGTAAAAATACGGTTAACCGAGTAACAGCTCCAGAAGGTATTGCCTACGAAAGTAAATTTCTTTTGTTGGCCCGCTAAGCGCCTTTATACCTCGTTTCACCATAATCTTATAAAAAATCAAGCTAAAAAAATAATCGTCTATGTATGCAAGTAGTTTTATGTTTGTAGTTTTTTTTTATAAAGAGAAGTAACATAATCAGGCATTAATGCCTACCAGTTAATTAATTAATTTATTACTTTCCTTGGGAAAGGGATAGTATGGTGGTGAAGTGGGAGAGAGATAGAATGCTTAAATTCATTTACAACCCTGCTATTGCGCGTTCTTTTTTTGAAGAGCAGTGTTGCAAGCCCCTCTGGTGTCAAGTAGAGGCATTAATTTGCTTAAGCTGTGTAGCCAGCGTGACCGTTTTACGACTAAAGTGGCAATTTGCCACTTTTTCAACTGCCTTGGCACTTTTCGTGCCCCTTTTTTTAAAATTACCAAAATCTGCCACCTTTTATAACATTATGCCCCTTTCTGCCTCTTTTTTATGAAGTGATACTTTTTGTTTTAATATGAGTTTTTTTTTTACGGTACGAAAGTGTTTTTATAAAAAAAAATCTCAAGACAAAAATGTGTTTTTTGTGCCTGTAATGACTTTCGAACTAATTCAATTAGAGTGAACATTTTCGAATCTCAGGTGGTGTCACCAAACCACATATTTTTATATATTTCAAAAAATATAATATATGTTTCATATTAACATCCTACTGTTAGTTTTATTTCGCATGCATAAAATACATTTAAAAAAGTACTTTCCAAACCGATACATCGCACTTTTGCAAGATTGGAAGATACCAAAAATAAATTTTTTAAAATAAATGTATTTTTTATGGGTAAAAAATCTAATTCTATTTGCTTTCACTAGCTTTATGCGCTCTTAAGTAAAACGAAAAAAATTGTTCGGAAGTGAATGTCAGGACACCAAAGCTCATGGCAGACACGTTTGAGTCCATTATTTACATTGTCACGAAAAAAACTATTTTGAAATAGTTAAGAGTTGAGATCTATAAATATTCATTATTGCACTAAAATTATTAGAAACTAACACCCTGATTCACTAACACGAACAAGAACTAGCCACACATTCTTGTATGAAAAGCATGCAGTTTTAAATATTTTTAAAGTGATTTTCATGCAAATTTTTGAGTGAACGTTAGATTTATTTTTACTAAATCAACCCCTAAGACAAAAGTAATAACGTTTTGAAATTGTACGCAATTCGAAAAATTGTATTGACGAATTTTTATAATGAAACTAATAAGCCGTTTCCCCATATATCTTTGGTTTTTGCAAATAATCATGCATGTTAGAAAATTCATTCTTTCTAGGATAGCCAAGAAAGATTTTATTTAAAACCATAGTCATATTTTACATTCACACAAATATTAGCGCTAAAACTTAAAAATACACTGAAACGTGTGTGGCAGGGCAACATTTCTTATACATAAAAGCAAAAATTATTTTTGATCGATACCAACAAACGGAGAATACCATGAATTTGTTTGTATTTTTTTATGTATGCTCCATCACAACTCCGCCATCTATAGACCATTTTGGTCCACTATTTAACATTTTTATATTGAACTTGTTATCTCACTGCCTTTCTCTTTGCTTTGCAGTCAGGTATAACTACGTATGTATGCAAAGCGGCTTGCTTTGCTGGTACTGAAAACTCTTTCTTTTTTAGATAGAAAAAACATCATTATTTATATATTTTATTTTAAGAACATTATATGCCCTAGAAATTCATTAAATACTAGAATTTGGTTCAATTATTCCCTTTTTAAAAAAGTTGCCCCTTTTTTTCGAAAAGTCTCCTTTTTGGTGCCACTTTTTTCCTCAAAATCCCCTTTTTGTGCCACTTTCTTAAAATTTTCAACGGTCACCCTGTGTGTAGCCATTTTATTAGTTCTTTTACTTCGCCGACGGTTCTTCTACAATACCGACGAAGGAGGGTGCTGTGAAGTGCATTAGGATATGCTAGTATTAATCGCTGCCGGTACTGCCAAAGTGATCAGTGCTATGCCTTCATCACTTTTAACAGTCCAACAACAACCAACATAGTAACACCCCAATGCACATGAGAAAAATGCATGATATTGTTGGCTTGCCAGAAACTAGTCTTGAACACAAGACGTCAGGTTTTGTAGTCAAACGCGCTAACTATCCAGCAAACAGTACCCTCAAATTCGGTTGGATATGTCGACAAAAAATTACTCTGAAAGTTACAGCCCTCAATATTAATTTTAATTACTTTCCCAAATCGTGGAAAATTTTTCCATACAAAATACACGTAGAAATAATAGATTTTCCTTAAAAATTCCATAACAGAATGTATGCTATTACATTATACTTGGTCACGATTTACGTAGAGTAAAAATTTTTTAAAAGTACAACGAAGTATAACTTGTACTGGTGTGTTGGTACGGGTCACTGAATTTCGTTTTTCTTAAAATTCTCGTTTTTTTTTTGTTGTTATCTCCAAAATAATCAGCTGTGCCAACAAAATATAAATAGCCGATTTGTTGTTAACGTAATTTCCTACTAAAATGGTATATAGGTCAAATATCTTAGATTAACAGGTTGAGTTCCAACACATCAAAATACATTGTAGTTATGCAAATTCTTAGTTGCTTTGTTTTTGTAAACAAAGTAAAGACTACAAACTTATTGAGATATTAGACTTTAAATGTATTTTTTATATCTTTAATTGGATGAACCGTAACAGCTTTATAATTTTTTTTAGTTAAGTTATAAGTTAAAGTCTGATATCTCAGGAAATACTAATCTAAGCAAATTGGTTTATATAACATTTTTGTAGGAAATTATATTTCCAACAAATCTTTCACATAAATTTTTTTTGTTACAGTTGATTATTTCGGAGACAACTGAAAAAAAAAACAAGAATTTTAGGTAAAAATCAAACTCAGTGATCCGTACCAACTTACCAGTAAAAGTTACACTTTCGTCACTATTAGCAATTTTGAAGATTTTTTATTCCAATTAAATCGAGACCAAGTATAATGTAATAGCATAAAATGCCACTGAGTTATAGGATTTTTAAGAAAACCACATTATTTTTACGTTATTTGGTATGGAAAATCTTTCAAGGCTTTGGGAAAGCACTTAAAATTAATAATAAAATAAAATAATTTAAAAAAGTTGTTATGGTTAGTAAATTAGTTCTAGTTTCTAGCAATGTACATATGTAATCAGTTTTTAAAAAATTGAAAAAGACTTTTTGTACAAAATTGTTGTTTATGCAAATAAAATGTATTATTAATGAATGGTACAGTACACTCAAAAGGAAAATCAAGTAATCCATAATTAAGTCCGTTTCTTTCTTAACGCTTGATTCAAGAACGGATTTGAGCTTATAACAAATTATTGTGTCATCCCTTACAAAGGTAAATGTTTGCTTTAAAGGAATCCCAATCTGGAGTCAATTATATACACCTACAAAATTTCTTTGAAATTTGTGAAGCGGCCAAGTCCCAAGATATCTCAAAATATTATAAACGATGCATATTTAATTTATCTTATTAGTTCTTATGCATTTTATTTGATTTCATACACTAAATTCATATTTACTAAAATCGGTAGGGGTATATAACGATATAACTCAAATACCGCTACCGCTACGGAAATAAAAATAATTTTAGTACCAATACCGCTACCGCTACCGATACCGTTATTCGTTACGGTTGTCAACTTTACTAATAATAAAATTGGATTCACAAGCAAATACGTTCGAATAATCATATTAATAAAAAAAATGTACCAACCCTTGTGTATATTAATTCAAACTTTAGTAAGGGAATCTCTAAATGAGCGAATGGCAGGCAGCTGTGTTTTTCACAATTTCTTTACTTATTTAAGCTTTTATTATTTCCTTTAGAAACCGTCTTATCGAACCCGATTGATCCGAGTTGAAAAGGTATTACACTTTTGAAACCTTTACTCTGCAGCTCAAGATATTTAATAGTGATAAATAAATATTTACTTGCTGGCTTTGCGAACAAGTCATTCGGAATGGGAGAAAAATCGGTGGAAAAATTAAAGTGGCCCTTCCCTCACAACTTTGTGTTGCTTTCTGTTCTTTGGAAAAATGCTTATTTAATGGTCAAGCTTTTCATGTTTCGTACACCTTCAAATTATTTACATTTTTTTTTCAAATTTAGTATATTCTTCAAAATTTGTTGAACAAATACTGATGTATGAATTTCCATGAAAATTGTTGAATTTCTATGTAAGCCAATGTGAACGACGTATTAAACAATTTTAATGCAATAGCCCATATTTAATTATCCCTATTTGAGTCATTGCAAAACATACTAATTAACACTTGCCACTTATTTATGTTGCATGAAACTATTTTGCAGCAGTTTTCCACTTTAACAAAGTAGCTGAGAAAAAATATAATAAGCATGCAAAACTCTTGGGCAACTTGAAGTTTAATGTTGTCATTATGTATTTTGTTAGACTCAGAGATTCGCATGTTGATAGTTTTTATCTGTTTTTCTTTTTCTTATTTTTTGCTGTTTTTGTTCTCAACTATTGGCCGCTTGCATGTGAAGTGAAGTGCCTGATGCATGTAAGTAGATGACAAAACATTGAATTTTAGAAAAATATGTTACGAGGTTTAATTTACAATTAAGTTGTTACGGGAAATGCTAATCAAGTTCGTTGTTAGGAAAAAAAGCATTAGAATTTGTAAGAAGTATAAGTGGTGCTATTAAAAAATATATATATGAGTTCCTTTCACTCCTCGAGTGAGCGTATGCGCTGGTCTCTCGACTCGTTTTCTTCCCTGTGGATTCTAATCTAGGCATTTCTTGGCAATATCATCGTCTGGCTTACGGAGGGTGTGAACTATCCAATTCCATTTCCGCTTGCTTATTTCCATTCTAATAGGCTGCTGGTTTGCCTCCATCCAGAGTTGGTTGTTGGATATTGTTGCAGGCCAGAAAATCCGTAAGATTTTGTGGAGGCATTTGTTAAGAAATACCTGAAGGCATTGTATGTCACGTGGTGCCATGTTCCACATCTCGCATCCATATAAGAGGGTGGATTTTTTGTTGGAGTTAAATAATTTGCTTTTGGTTTGTTTCAAGATATTAGAAGATATCCAAACCGGCTTCAACTGGGCAAATGCACTCCGCGCCTTATTTATGCGACTGGATGGATATATCTGCTGATAAGCCACCTGTTGTGTCAATTGTGCTACCCAGGTAGCAGAAGGACTCAACATTACTCTGTAATTCGAAACGAAAGAAATGTTTTCGCATTGCAATGTAAATAACATACAAATGCGCAGTTTTCCTTTCGCATCGCAATACAGAGTAACCCTCCAGTTTGTCGGGAAATATTTTTTGCCGCAACTCTGCTATTTTCGGTCATTGTGCTTTGTTAGTTTTTTAGCAGTGGTCAGCAATGAGTATTAAAAAAGTGAGTAGAGTTGAATCATGATTCACAATTTCTTGTATTTATACGCATTCATACTTATTGCGATGTGGTACTCATAATACTCATACTTAACATAATACTCATACTTAACATAACTCAATGTGTACAGACGATGCAAAATAAGTATGATTCGCATACGAACATTAAAATAATCACTATGAGGTTGTGTGTATGTTCTGTTACGTGTTTGTGTGTTGTGTATTTGTCATGATGAGTTGAGTGAATGGAATCAGTTGTAAGTATTATGAGCAGAGCTCGGACTTTCATGCAACTAAAAATTGATTATAAGCGCTTAACAAATGCACGTAAAAATAAAAAATATGCGCAAAAATATGCATTTACGCACGAACAAAGTACCAAAACTAAAATAATATGCAAATAGATTTTTAAAACAAACATAATTGGGTATATTATTTAATGCAACCGAACTTTAGTTGCGTTGCAGCCAGCAACTGAAAAGTTATGGTTGCCAGAAAGGCACTAAATAGGAACTGAAATTGACAGCTCTCATTTGCCAGTTGCCATCAGTGTATCATTTTCAGCAACTGGCAACCCAACTGAGGCTCACTCAGTTGCCATCAATAATTGGGCTATTAAATTTTTTCCAAAAATTGAGAAATATGCATTAAAAAATTTGTATTATTCCAAAAATATGCATTTATTGCCAACTATGCAAAACTATGTACCTACCACCAAAATATGCAACTAAAAATCGATGACAAACTAATTAAAATTTGATGATTCGTATAGATAATTAGTCAATTCTTCCTGATCTATCATCACAAAAAACATGCATTTGATGAACGTCCAAGCCCTGATTATGAGTATTGTGAGTATTTTATTAAGTCGACGTTTAGACGATGCAAGTCTTATTGATCAGCTTCTTATTCAGCTGTGATAAAGACACATTTCTCTGTTTTTCTCACAGCTGAATAAGAAGCTGATCAATAAGACTAGTATAGTGTAAGCTGGGACTAATCAAACTAAGGTGATTTATGAATCAAGCAGATGGTATGAGTACGAGGAGTACTTATACTTGTACTTATAAACCAACGTTATTGTGAGTATGAGTACATCAGAGTAGTGTAATTTGAATGATGTCTACTCACTTGCATTTAAAATTTCATGAGTGAGTATGAGTAGTGAAAAAACGATGCATCGCTGATCTCTGGTTTTACATAAAATTCTCACTGATTCTGATATAACCTGAAACTTTTTTTAATTTTTGAAATATCTTGTGAAATCATATTTGCGATAAAAACGATTTTTTTTCTCCAAATTTTATACATTTTACAGTTTTAGCACATTCATTCATTCCCTGCTTATAATATTAAACATTTTTCGCTAATTTTCTCAATATCGAGCTATCTATTTTTTCCCAGTTTTTGTCTTACTTCTTATTCTTATTTATTTATTTATTTAGTTAAAGTCTATGGATAAATTCCTTACAGATTCTTAAACCAATTTTGCACATTTATTTTGCTCTATTTTCTTTGTAGATTTTCGCAATAGAATAAATTTTTTGGCATTTGAAAATTGTATTGGTTAAAACAAATTTTACTTAGATGTAGATTACAATTCTTCCCGTAGAACATAAATACATGCATGTCTGCTGAACAAGTAATTTAGCTTTCAGGAGAACAATTTCTGGTAATAAAATTAGCTCTATATATGACCTAGCAATTTGTATGAAGAAATGCTTACATATGTTTGTCTGTACATAAGTATGTTCTAGGGTATTCTTTTTAAAATAATCAAACAATCGAGTAACACTTTTATTTCGTTCGAGTTATTCGAGTAAGCTTTACTGCTAAAAATTATTCTAGTTAATCGGAAAATTTTTGAATTCACTCGGTGTTTAGCACAGTTTTTTGAACAAAAATAAAACAAATCAAATTTCGTCGCGTTTTATACATTTTAATAATGAAAACAAAAAAATAATATTTCTACATAGATCATAAACGAAGTACATATTTGTTTTTTTCACTATTCGAATGTTTCGCTTTGAGAAAATTTAGCATCAAGAAATATTTAATAATATTCAGACTTCTTTTGTGTTCAATGCGAAGTAAAAATAATCATAAGCATTTCTGTTATAAACAGGGCTCGGACTTTCATGCATTTAAAAATTAATTTTAAGCGCTTAACAAATGCACCTAAAAATTAAAAATATGCGCAAAAATATGCATTTACCTACGAACAGAGTACCAAAACAAAAATAATATGAAAATATTTTTTTAAGTTTTTATTATTATTAGAGAAAAAAAAGATAAAACAACCATAATTGGGTCTATTATTTAATGCAACCGAACTTTACTTGAGTTGCCAGATGGCAACTAAAAATTAATGGTTGCCAGAAAGGCACTAAATAGCAAATGAAATAGACAGCTAGCTCTTAGTTGCCAGTTGCTATCAGTAATATCAATTTCAGCAACTGACAACCCAACTGAGGCTTGGTTGTCATGCATAATCGGCCTATTAATACTTTTTTCGGTAATTGGTATATATGCATAAAAAATCTTCATAACTAAAAATATGCATTTATTGCCAAAATATGCAAAAATATGCACTTACGACCAAAATATGCAAAAATATGCAACTACAAATCGATGACAAACTACTTGAAATTTGATAATTCGCATAGATAATTAGTCAATACGTCTTTATTATCTATCACCACAAAGAACATGCGTTTGCATGAAAGTCCGACCCCTGGTTATAAATATTAAATTGTAACGGCAAAGCTTTTACAATTCCGAACATTTTTCATTAAATAATCGAACAAAATCAATACATTTAGCTCTAAAATATATCATGCTTTTTCTTTATTTCATAAATATTTTTCCCATTGAACATATCTCGCATTGCTAAGAATTATCTTTCACTAGTCTTAGACACTAGAGAATTTGAGAAAAGTGAATTCAAAAGGATTTCTAATTCATCCGATCAATTCTTTGTTTTTTCTAGAGGCATAAAGTAATATTTTATATGCCAAAGGTAATTTTTTGCTCTTTGATTTTTTGAATGCTTTTAATTTTTTACTGAATTCCGCCGTTATATTACATTCCATACCTTAATAGGAAAAATCTAATTAACTAGTTGCTCTTGAAATCTCTTCTTTCTGTAAAACATATTTATTGCTACTGCATAGTTTACTTAATTCCTTTATAATGTGGTCTATTAGTATGAAATAACGTTTGAATTGAATGGTAAATTTCACATAATTGCAAAACTTTTGCCAGTTTTTATTAAGAAATCTACAAAAACTTACTGCCTGTTCCACTAAATGTTTACGACAGTTAATTTTTTATGAATATATTGCAAACAAAAATAAAAAATTCAAATTAGTTTTTGTTCTCAATATATTTATAAGAAAGAAACTGTCGTTCGAATTTATTGGAACAGGCAGTTAATCAAAAAAAATTTTTTAATTTACATAAAATTTTGAGTCGAGTTATTCGAGTAATCCAGCTAAATTACTCGAATAAATGTTTACTCAAAATTAATTTTTTTTCATCGAACTTTATTTGATTGCAATTAATCGAGCAAACATTATTCGAGTGAATACCCTAGTATGTATATATGAGCGAAAAGATTTGTATTGTTCCGGTAGGAATTGTTTTACATTTGTAACATGCACAACCACCATGTGCATTAAAATATCAGAAATTCACATGTTTTTTTTCTTTTTGGATTTTTATGGTACTGGTAACTGAATTCGATAGTTAATAAAAAACAAATGTAAATTTAACCCACATGGAGCCATAAGGGCCTGCGAATGCAACATTATGCTAACAACAAGGGGAACAAATTATAGGTCGACTTTTTGCTGTCAATGAAGATCGGTATCGGAAGAGCATTTTTAGCCAGAATTTGATCGTCCTGACATCAGTGATATGTGATTCGACATGCCACACACCTAGTAAAACAATTTATCTTTTGAAATCCATTTCTTTCAATAATGTATTTCAATTGTTTACCATTTCGTATTTAAAGAATACTGGACATAGTCATTTATCTATTTTGCGTAATATTTAAAATAGACAGATATTCTCTATCAATGATCATTAGCGTGCTTGATGCAAAAATTACTCGCCAAAAATTGCACGCCTATGGAACCATGCCTTCCTGTGCCGAATTACGGTTGAAATTTTATTCAATGACCCACAAGTCAAAAAATATGATACCACCATGAACAATTTTGGACTAAAAAGTTGTTGTGTGTGAAGTTTCCAACAGCTTTTGAATTACGGACTTGTTCCAGTATTTAAATAAGCTAAGCTGAAGTAGCCAAAGTCGTAAGATTTTAACTTTTCACTGCTTTGACTTTTTTGAACTGTTTAAAATGAACCAATGCTTTTGCTTATGCTTATGAAAAAAAGACAGCAGTCAAAGCAGAACCAAAAAATGATTTCTAAACATTTATACAACACTTACTTACAGCAATAGTCGGTTTTAAATTTTTCATTTTGTTTGGCTTCTGCGATTGTTCAGTAACAAAAGTAAAAGCACAAGTAATGTCTTTGATTTAAAACTTGTCAGCAGTCGCAGTTGAAAGAACAGAAATTCTTTTAATTTCGTAAGTTTTCTGTATGTGCAGTCAATTATTTATTTTGTAATTTTTGTAACGTTTTTGTTGTTGTTTTTGCACGTAAGACAAGAAGCAAAAGCAAAAAGTATCTACAGCTTACAGTTTCTAAAAGCAACAGTTTTTGTTGCTTCGGCTGTACTTGTTTGCGACTTGCAGAATCATATAGACTGCTTCAGCTTTTACATGCGAAACTAACCAAAAGCAGAGAAAAACCTAAATGAAAGTTTTCAAATCGTTGACTGTTGAAAGTGCAACGCAATTATTCATAAATCATATTGGAATTTTTCTTTGACTGAAACTACCGTATTTCTCAAAATCATAAGCATAAGCAAAAGTAAAATAAAATGAAAACAATTTCAGTTTTTTAAGCGCTGCTTTTATCTAAATCGAATAAACAGCAAAACATCGAAAAAGCCCATTGCTATTAAGATAACCATATATTTACAAATGTCGGTAGATTTTTTTGTTCCCTAGAACTTTAAATTGTTTCTTTGATTATTTGGGTCACTGAGCGCGTATCTGCACTTCATTTTTTTAGCTCTAGTTTTCAGTGCAAGTTCAACTACGTATATTAGTATAATTGGAGAAGGGTTTGCCCTGTTCAGTAAAAAAAAAGAAAAACGAAATTCGAGAACAAAATTAAGCAAATCTCCCCATTAGTTTCAGAGATATCGTAAAAGCTTAAACCTAAAAATTAAAAATTTTTTAAAAAAATTTTAAGTTCTCTAACTAAATTATGAAAAAAAAGTTGTACACCAATTTTAACGAAAAAGAGCTCATTCTCTTTGGAATATATTGAGCCATGTGATAGTAAACAAAAATTTGGATCGTTGGTGTATTTTTATTTTTTTATGAATTTTGAAAAACAAAAATTGTTGAATTTTTTATGAAATTTTTAATTTTTAGGTTATAACTTTTACGATGTCTCTGAAACTAATGAGCAGATTTGGAAACAATATTCGTTTGTCTTAAAGATAATTTTATTGTCGAATTAGGTTTTTCTTGTTTACTGAATATGGCAAGTGTCTCCATTTTTTGTATAACGATATATATCGAAAACTAGAGTTGATAAAATAACTATAGAAACAACTTCAATTTCTAAGAAACGTAAAAGTGCCGAAAGTTGTAAGTTTAAGTTTTTCTAATAGTTATGGGCTTTTTCGATATTTTGCTATTTATTTTCTTAAATATGCGATTTAGAAAAAAGTCCGTAAGGCAAAAGCTGTTGGAAACTTCACAGACAACAACTCTTAAGAAGAAAGTTGTTCATGATGTTATCATATTTTTCGACTTCTGAGTCATTATGAGTGTATGAGTGTAAAATTTCAACCATAAGTCAGCACTAGAAGGCGTGATCCCAGGGGCGTGAAATTTTGGGAGTCATTTTTGCACCAAGCCTCAACTTTTTGAGGGTGAAACAAAAAATATTTCCACATTAAGAAGTATAATGAAATATATGTAAAAACAAGCACAACGCACGAAGCGATTAGCTTGTCTGCGCAAAACACCCAGGATCTATGGACCCAGTAAAAAATGTTCATGTTTTTTGAAGCACTAAAGAAATAAAGCGCTTTATAATTCGCTTTAAAATATGACCTTGTTCAGAATCTGTTTCATAGCGTCATAACAATGCAGGGTTTGAAGCGAGCAAAATATTTGCTTTTTTCTTATAAAAAAGCATCGTACACAAGCTATACAAAAAGCTGATTTTATAGTGCTGATCGAAAGCAGGTTTTTAAGCGAGAATGATGAGTAAGTTCATTTGAGCTTCTTGGTGCCGTTTTGCAAGTATTTTTGGTCGACTGATTGGTACGTTGGACTTCAAACCTGAAGGTTCTTAGTTCGATACTAGTTGAAGTTAAAATAACAAACATTGAGTAAAAATATCAAATTAATAAAAATAAATAAGGAAACGAAATAAGAAAAATTCAAAATGGCGTCAACGACGCCAATCCACATCGAACCATTTTTTTCATATATTTTCAGCTCTAGTGCTGAAAATGTTGATGATTTTCAGCGCTTCAAAAGCGCTTTTGTGAATAAAAATGTAGAAGTCCAATCCGGGAACTCGCCATACAAAAATCCGCAGCGATATCAGCAGGTTTGTCAGCGCTACTTTTATTCCATAATAGTAGAAACCTGCTTTATTGGAAGCAAGTTTTTTAATGGGGAAGGAATCGAACCCACGATCTCTGCACTGACAGGCTAGCATCGCTACCACTCAGCCACAGGGGCACCCGTATGCACTCTAATATATATGCATTTCTTAGCCCACTTAAGGATTAATTGAAGCAACATTTTTTATTCGAAAACAATTTTAATTATAACTTCTTTTTTAACACTTGTCTTAATTGTCATTCCATTGTTGGCTGCAATTATTTGAAAAAGATGGGTGAGAATCGCCGCAGCAACAACATGAAGGAAACATGCATTGTTTAGAGCTCATGGAGAAAGAAGATAAAATAGTCTACACACAGATAGATCATTGGGGTTTGTTCAAGCGATAAAGTTTATTTCTGTAGGTGCGAACGAATGAGCGATTTATTACACCGACACTTTTTTATGCATTTTTTCAATTTTTTTCTTTTGTTTTTAAACTTAAAACTACAGCAACCTGCTTATTTACAATTGTGTTTAAATCGTTATCTTGAAGATTTTTACAATTTTAAATGTTTTATTCATAAGTGGAAAGAAGAAGTTTAAAAGACGGTAGCATTGCTTCTGGTGAACTTATTTTTGCAATATTTGCGGCCTAATTCATAAAATTATAGGATTTGAAATACATAATTGTCAAATGTGTAAATGAATTCAATTCTTTCGCACTTGAAAACTGTTGATTGGCAATGAAATATAAAACTAAAAGGAAACCTTTTGAACTGTAAAAGCCTTCTGATGGTGAACAGATATTTAAATCATATATCAGTCTTACAAACATTTGTACAAGAATTACTTTAATTCACCTTCTAGTATGTATATCAACCAAACTGGCATACAAAACATTTAAATTGACCAACAAACGACTTGTCTTCTGGTATTGTGTTACATTTTAAAGGAAAACTTCCTGCAGTTGTAAGTAAAGACATTGACAGTTTATCGTAAACTAGTTTCAGACAAGATTTAGATGGTTTTTTATATAGACTAAAAACTTTTCCTTTCATCAAAGACATAATAATGTACGACTATGTATAAATTATGGAATTCTACGAACACGCAATCTTGTGATAAGAAATCAAACACATCTTCCTAGTGGAATAATGGAAAAATATAATAATTTTTTTCATCAATGCTTTGTAACTACGAGGTAAAGTCAATAAGTACTTCAAAAAGCATAATAATTAAGAAACTAAGTAGGTATTTTAAAAATACTAAGTTTTATGAAACAACTTAGGCATTTTGAAAGCGAATTCATCAGGTAGCATCACTAGTTCAGCTGATCAGCAGCTGACTTTACCAGAACGTCAAACTCTGTATAAAAAATGTGTACATTGAGCATGACAGATTTGTAAGGCAACCTGGTATTCAGTTCACCTTGGATATTTTTTGAAAATTTTACATTAAGTTTTATTTTAACAATCGAATGGTTGATGCGACTTTGGTTAAATTTAAAAAATACATGTTATGTTTATGTTTATGTCTTGTTAAGCATGGCTGCGTTTGAATACATGAGAAAAAATCTTAGTTCAAGAAAAAGAGGTTTGATTTAGTCAAAACAAAAATACCCAGCAAGAACTTTGCTTACTGGTAGGGAAAAAAGTATATCAGGATTTAAGTCGTAACTACTTACAATTTGACTCGATAACTACTTATTTTTGTTTGAGAAGTTCAAAAAATAAGGGGTACCCCTTACAAATAAATTTACATTGTTACAGCAATTAACTAGTTATTATCTGGCTTACTTGAAGCTAAAAAATGAGTAGTCAAATAAAGAAATTAAAATGGAAAAAAATGTATACACATTGGCGCATATTCATAGTCATAAATAAACTATACTTTAGGAGTTTAAAACCAGTATTGAAACACAAAATTTTAAACTTTTAAAGTATACTTTGTTTTGACTATAAATATGCGTCATTATGTTTTATTTATATTTATTTAATTTTATATTATTTTTTTGACTCAGCTGGGATACGAACCTCTGCTCGTTCAGATATGAAGACAAGAGCTTTACCCACTCAGCTATTGTTAACTTATAAGTTTAAGCGACAAAAATTAGTTTTCATATACAAACACATGTTGACTTAAAAAGTGATTGTCTACTTATTTTATTAACACATCAACAAATTGTAGCTACTTTCAGATAATGATAAAAATACGTACTTATTTTATTAAAACCTAAATAGTACTTCTAATTTGAAGCATAGTAATAAGATAAATAAGTGTTACTCATTACTTTGTAACCAATTAATAAAGTACTACAGATTACAAAAATGACAAAAGTTTTTGCTGAGTATGGACGTATATGGATTGAATGGTTATTTTGGATTGGATTGGATGTGTGCTAAATGATCTTGATTTAGTTTTTTACTGCGTATTAATATAAAATTAATTAAGTAAAGTGCGACTTTGGCTCGCACACGTAGGGTTCCATACATATACACATATGTATATCCCTTTTCGTTTTTGCCCCTTTTTCCATTTTGACAGTTTTTTTGTTGTGCTTTTTTATTTAATTTTAGTTTATTTATTTTTTAAGTATTTTTCGTTGTCTCTGGCGATTTGTTTGCTTAGGCGCTTTTTTAATTTTCGTGATTTTTTTCTGACGATATTTTTAGTTTTAGCGATTTATTTTAGTTGTAGCGATTTTTTCAGTTTTGGCGCTTTTTTCTGTTTTGGGGATTTTTTTCGGTTTTTGGTGATTTTTTAGCTTTAGCAATTTGTTTATGACACTTTTTTCCTCCTGGCGATTTTTTTCGTTTTTTGGAGATTTCTAGTTTTGACGTTTTTCACTTTTTGGCGATATTTTTGGTTTTAGCAATTTATTTAAGTTTTGACGCTTTTTTCAGTTTTGGCGCTTTTTCGGTTTTTGGGACTCTTCGGTTTTTTGTGATTTTTCTAGTTTTAACGATTTTTTCTTGTTTTGACACTTTTTTTCGTTTTGGCAATCTTTTTTGTTTTTGGCGATTTTTTAATTTAAGGTTTTTTTTGGTTTTGGCGCTTTTTTCGTTTTGGTGCTTTTATCATTTTTGGCGCTTTTTTCGTTTTTTGGTGATATTTTTAGTTTTAGCAATTTTTTTATGTTGTAGTTCTTTTTTTCGTTTTGACGACTTTTTTCGGTTTTTGGCGTTTTTTAGTTTTTGGCGATCTTTTTAGTTTTGGTGATATTTTGCGTATTATTGATTTTTTTTATTTGGTACTTTTTTCCGTTTAAGTGCTTTTTTCATTTTGGCGATCTTTTGTTTTGACACTATTTTTGGTTTTGGAATTTTTTAGTTTTATAGTTTATAGAAAATTTCAAGAGTTTACATAGTGAAATTACATTAACTGATATAACACCCTTTAATTTTTATTGTTTTAAATATCAGTGTTAATTGGTGTAGTCTATTCTACAGACTACACCAATTAACACTAACTTTGAAAATTTAAAGTGTCTATATATAAGTGTCTATATATTAGTATTTCAACATGTTTCGTGGCTCGCTTTAGAACACCCTTTAATTTTTGGGATAACTATCAGCAGAGCTCCAATGCTTTCAGAAGCGAAACCAGGAAAGCGAAAAGGGAATCGCTGCAAAGTTTCTGCGTTCTGAGTTTAGAGAGCCGGTATTCCTAATGAAGCCGGTATTCCTAATGAAGCAGGAGGGGAGCTTTATTGGAGGCAGCGCGGAAACACTTACACTGAAAAGAAAAATCAGTCCATCCGCACTTAAATTAATCCCAAGCAATGTCAAAAGTACGATAATCCCGGTTTTTCCGAAATCAAACACAGAAAATTTAATTAAGTCGGAATATTCAAGTGCAAAATACTTAATTTTAGCCTGATAAGCCTTTACTCATGTAAGAAAATTTTTATTTTAAAGCATGGTACTATGTTCATCATTTCGTGCGAAGTGCTGTCAAAAGTCCATATACAAAAAATTGACACGTATTGCTCACGAAGTAGTACTCTGTTTATTTTGTGAAAAACATATGAAATGTATCTACAACATTTTGAGTCTTCATGCGAAATAATATGAGCACCACTTTTTTCGTGTGGAATTTACAACAAACACATTGGTTTTTAACCGACTTCAAAAAAGAAGCAGGTTATCAATTCGTGTGTATGTTCTTTTTTTACTATTTTTTATGTTTGTACACGCACAACTCTGTCATTTGTGAAGCTATTTTTAAACTTCTTTCTTTGTTGGAAAGGGTTTGCCTGCTGTTTGGTCCCATAATTTTTTTTTCGAAAATCGGAGGGGGGAAATTTGCTCCTCCCATGCATAACTCTGTCATTTGTGAACCGATTTTCAAAATTCTTGTTTTGTTTGAAAGGGTTTGACAAAAATTTGGTCCCAAAATTTATTTATCGAAAACCGGAGAGGAAAATTTCGGGATAGCTCTCCCGACACCTCCACCGTGATCCAAGCTGAGATTTGCGCAATGACCGAAATTGCAAAAAGAATTGATCCTCCCACAGAACATGGAAAACATATATTTTTTGTTTGTTTTTATAAAGATCCTCTGATTTACCCTCGCACAATGATTTTATAATGAAACGTGTTTGAATGTTATTGTTGATCAAGCTTCAAACAAATGGATGCATAATACACTATTATTATGTTTAAGTAGATCTCATTACTTTAGGTAAACAAGAATTATAATTTATTAAATTTAGGGTGCCAATTAGGCCCATATTAGGTTTTCTTATCATAATTATTTACTTCTTATAAGATTGGATAAATTGAGTTAATTACAAAGAAAAATAAAAATTAAAGCACACTTTTCTAAAATTGTATGAGAAAAGTGCTATTCTGATGGGCCAGGTTTTTCATAGATGTCATATAAACAAGTTGCTCACAACTTATCCTTCATCTGTAAGCAATTGCTATTCAAAAATGCCTGATAATGAGTCACCTTTTAAAAATACTTATGAAAATATTAAATATTAAAGTATCTTATTTTATCTTGTTTGGAATTTTCCTTAAGAAATATTTTTTATGCTATCCGTTCTTTGTTCTTCTGCAAATTCTGAAAAGTATTATGTCCTGTGTAAAATACAATGTCCTTTATTGTAAATAACATAGACTTAATGCCATATTTACTGAGAACCTACCCTATTTGGTATGTGGTTGCATGTTATATGTGCATTTCAGAGTTAATCAGGTGAATATTTATCATAATGTTTTTCATTTTATAAATTTATTCAAAGCTATTTTAAGCTTTCCCACTGCAACGATTACGTTTGGTTGGTTTGGGTTTACAAAAGTAACCGCAAAAGTTTTTATTATCAGCACCTGAAATGAGTGAATTGATCAACAAAAGTTTACTTGGCTATTGTGTTGAGTAAATGTTACATTTCAACAATTATTATTTTTCTACGCTTTGACTAGTGGATACCCTTGACATGTAGTACTCATTCCAATATGTTTGCCAATTATCAGCACTCAACTCAATATCAATACCTCTTTCTTCTTGGCTCAGAAGATCCTTATCGTACTCGCATCGAGTTGAGAGCTGACTAGTGGAATGAGTAGTACATGTCAGGGGTATCCACTAGTCGAAGATTTCCGTACCACACAAACCGTCTATTATAGATTATACTCTAAATGAGAAGTCGCCTCATTACAGATTTGACAGACAACAAAACTTAAAGCAAAACTATAGAAGATTATAATAAGGGACATGCACACGGCAAGGTGGAGTCCCATCCACACTCTTATGGAACCTTATTGAAGAAACATCCTTTCCCACTCAAAGAAAATGGACCAGAACACATATAGTCGTATACGCGGATGATATTGAGCTCATGAAATTATCACTAGACGAACAGTAGTATTTGTAAAGGCTGAAGAAAATATAGTCAGTTAATTAGGATTGAATTGGTGCTTTTGATAAAGATTCCAGAATTTGTGACTTAATCCTTTTTGATCTTCAAATTCAAAGCATATCTTTGAGGACTGCCCTTAAACTCAGAGTCAGCCGATTTAAGCAATATTCGTATTGGACATAACACCATTTTACTACAGATGGAGGACAGTCTATTGACTCGCTGGAACATCGACGCAGTGTGGGGTGTGTTTCACTGTTTTATCGCTACTACAATGGATTTTGCTCTGATGACATCAGGGAACTTGTTCCCGAACCCCGGTCCTTTTTGAGAACAACACGTTCTTCAGTAAGAGCACATCCATTTGTGGTGGATACACCAGTTAATCGAACTACGCATTACAGAGAGAGTTCGTTCTTTAGCCGAACAGTTCGTATGTGGAATAAACTCCCTGCAGAGGTCTTTCCTGCAACTTTCAATATGGGAAAGTTCAAATCGAATGTTCACAAACACTACTGCCTCTATCCTCCTTCCCATAACCAATTTTCCTAGTTCCGGCACAGTGCATTGCATGAGTAGGGGTCATCCCCTGAGTGCTGGTCAGAAAAAAATAGTTCTGGGTAGGTGTATTAGTACACAACTCGTGCATTAATTTCTATGGACCGTTCTTGGGGGCGACCGCATATATTCTTAGAACCTAAACCTTTTGATCTTACTCAGCTCTCATTCCTTCTATCTGTCCTTTTGAAGAAACTCTCTTTTAATACAGATTATTTTCAGATACATGTTGGACCATATTGGAGTACTAATTGTAGTTGCTCCTATCGGATCTAAGTAGTTTATTCTTAATGGGACCAAACTGTCCCAGTGACTGTTCAAATAAGCTTTGCATAAAGTTCTTAAAGTTCCGGAAAAACATGTTTATTCTCAAGGTCTTCTAGGAAAATTATTGCACACCTTTACTGCTCTGCTAATCTTCAATTACAATGACCAACTTATTTGCACTAGAAATTCCTTTAAGTATCAGTGAACAAACATCAATTATAAAACACTTAAAATGTTTAACAACGATCTAAGATTATTGAACGTGCGAAAAATGAATAAATACTAGTGTGAGCAACAAAAACTATTATTAAGTTACTACAACTCACAAACAAACACGTTCGAAAATGTTGCAACAAAAAAATGGTCTACATCTTGGTTATCATCGTAACATTGATCACTTGACCAAGAAAAGGAAACATAACAAAAAGATCGTAAAATAATATTGAACAAGTTTTTATTCTAACCTTCCATAAATAGCACATACAAGTAACAAATAGAAGTGATTGGTGGTGGAGCAAAAAAAAAAGCCAAATCATAGAACCAACGCAACTTGTCACATGGCCGCATTTGCTTGGTTGCAGCCATCAGTTTTTTCTTTAGTCATTTAAACATCTTTTAATCGAATTATAATTGAATACCTTCTTAAGACCGATTGATTTTGCTTACACCTAGCCCCTTATAAATGGGTTTGATGCAGTATTTTTAGTAATTTAGGATTTTATGTCTCAAGCAACTTGTTTAATTAGGGACTCCTGTGTAAATACTTATTGCTTAAATCTCAGTTATGATCGCTATATCTTGTTCCACACACTTGTTGCCATTAGAGACATAATAGATTTTGATAAGTTGGATTGTTATTATCATTCTCTTACCCTTCACCAAATCATTTAAACTTTCGAACAAAAATTACAGAGAAGTTTGTTTACCTAGAACTTTTAGAACTGGGTTTCACTCGTAAAATGATATTAGCTTCTTACCAATTTTCAAAAGTGTCACCAAATGTATTGGACTTTGCCAAGCTATATTCACATCTAATGTAGCTATCACTTGAACAGGAACATATAGACATTAGACTGCTAAAGAAACTGTTGTGCAGTCGTCTAAACTTTGGACGAATATTATGAGTACATTATCTTTGAACATCAAAGTCACGAGCATAAACTCCATCTATGGATCTAAATACTATAATTAAGCTTTATGTTCATAACTTAATATAATTGTGGTGTTAATCAAAATTGTCCAATTTATTATGATGACGTTGTGCTAATAATCAATTCCAGGTTCAAGTTCAAATCAATATGCCTGTAAATCACTCACGAATGTTTGTTTTCGTTTTTTTTTCTTACGACAGACAGACGCTCAGATATTATACTTTGTTAAAATGCAGCTAAACATATTATAAGTGTTGATCTTGGAAGAATGAGACCAACTAACGTAAGTCGAGTAACTTTTAGACAACCCACCAGAACAAGGATAAAAATATTTTTTTTTATAAAATTTATTACTGCGCATTCCACAATATCGATAAGAAAAATTCTTTCGTATATTTATATTGAAAACAAACATGAATTTTAGAGTTTTATTATTGTTTTCAATATAAAATATGTATATAATTTAACATGATTTTACAATAACCTTCAGAGAACAGTTATCCTTTTGAAATAACTATATTTCATGTTGATTTAATATTCCAGTACAGTTAAATAAAAATGAAGTTGATAGTGAAATAATACGAAGAATCGCGTTGAATCAAAGTTATTTCAAGTTGAAACAATGTGAGTTTCATACTGAAATAACGTGAAGAATCATGCTTAATCAGAGTTGAATTTGATATTAAGAAAATACGAAGAATCATAATGAATTAAAGTTATTTCAAGATGAAACAACATGAATTTAATGCAGATATTTTATTAATCGTTTTATTTACGCGATGTGTATTCTCATAGGCATTAGAAAAATTTATGTTCTAGGTGGCTGCCCCAGTTAATATTTGAGCTCGTGCCACTTGCTCAGCAGTCTATGCGGTAACCACTGCAGTCACAATAGCTTCAAACTTTATTTTAGATATTAGATATATGCTTATCATCATAAGTAACATGAATTTCATTTTAATTCAGCATGATTTAATTGACGATTTAACGTAAAATCTATTTCAAATTAAAGTTATAGTCATGTTGATTTAAAATGTCATGTAACGTTGATAGCAATATTATTTGAACAGTGAAAAATGTTAAATCAAAGAGATTTAAGGTTAGATGAATAATTTTTCGTTTAAAATTAATGAAAAACAATTGTGATTTTAAATCAGCCGCAGAAAATGTATACTGGTAATGCGAAGTTTATCGGCTATTTACATTTATACAACATGAACATCAGAATAAACAGCAACAAGTCACACAACTGAGCACAACAGTGCATTGTAGCTATGAACAAAACAAATAAGCACCAATAAAGTTTCCCCCATTTTGGCCTGATCGTTCAGCATATCGGTACATGAAACTATGTGTTCTTTACATCTGAGGTGTAGGGTATGTTCAGCAACTTTGTAGGAAATATTTAGGTAAATATTTTTGTGCAATATATTAACCCTCTAACTCCCCAAGATAACGGTAATTTTTTGCACTTTTCTAGCAAATCGTAAAAAACCTAGAGAGGTAGAGTGCGGGGATAAATGCTCTACAAAAATATTGGCCATAAAATTCTATCCTAAAACAACCAAGCTCCAGACCCAACTCGTAGCCAAAAATCATTGAAAACTTAATCTATGTTTAAGGGTTTACTTCATACTTATTCACAATTAGTACTCAGCATAGGAAATCTTATAATTCTTACGTTTAAGGTATAAAATGTATTTAGCTTTATTATGGAAAACACCACGGGAAACATTATTCTACGCCATTTTTACCCTCTACCTCTTTGCTTTATGGGTCTTTTTGTACATTTCTGAAAAATTGCCAACAAACTCCTCTCCAGCGTCGATATAGGGCGCTGAAATGTCCTACAAAAATATTCGCCATAAAATTCTACTTTAAATAGACCTAAGGGCCAGACTTAATTCGGACGATAGAAATCATGCAAAAGTTAAAATATGTTTAAGGGTTAATTACGCACTTATGCACAATTCGTGCTCAGCATAGAAAATCGTTTAAGCCTTTCGTTTAAGGTATAAGATGTGTTCAGCTTTTTCATGTACAAGACCACAAGGAACATTTTTGAAGAAGATTTGTGCTCGCTATATCGCTGCTGCAGGGGAGTTTTTGGCCCAATTTTAAGAAATGTACAACGAGACCCATAAAAAGAAGATTTAGGATAAAATGTTCCAGAAAAAATTTTGCCCTAATATTTTCTACAAAATTAGTGAGCACAGCCTACACGTCAGATGTAAAGACCACATATTTTCATGTACCGAGCAGGTAGGTCAAAAAGGGGCACAGTGGGGCAAAATAAAAATATTTGGAACATAAATCGTCATTTCTAAGCGGATGGTCCTATCGGAATAGACTTTCATATGGAGACGTAGTTCTTTGGTTATCAGATCCACCGAACTTTGGACTAAACAACAAGTGTGATATTTTTATACAGTTGGTTCCGTTATTCATTAGCAACTTCATGATGATACTACAGGCGGGTGTTTGATCGTACATCCAACAGCAACAGAAATTGTATAAAAACACGATTATTATCACAACAACTAAAGGAATTTTTCTGCTGCAGAAATGAAGAGAAGAGTAAAAAAGGAAAACGAAATGATCCAGACCAGTGTTGCCAGGTAACTCTTTTTCTTCCCCCCAAAAATATTTTAAAACCCCCTAAATTTAACCCATTTTGAGAATAAAATCCCTAAATGTAAAAGTTTATATAATAGTTTAATTTGAAGTAAATTAACTTGATTCAGTTTCAATTTACATACAATAATATCCTTACCTGAATAAAAATTTTTCTGAAATTCCCCCCAAAAATATTTTTCTAGTTTCTTGAATATTTTTATTTAATAAAATATATATTTGAAAAAATAACACTAATAAAATACTGTTACGTATATACTAGGGTGATCGACTCGGTTTTTCAACCGGTTTTTTCCACAATACGGCCTTCGGTTTTTTCAAAATGTTGATTTTTCGAATGTCGAATAGTCCGGTTTTTTTTAATTAAAAAACCGGCCCAGTCTAATACTTTTCGATTCGTATATTTTATTAGTTTTTACTATATTAAAACTTGACGAACTTTTACTGTTGATTTTCCTAAGTATTTTTGCTCAAGAGCATTTACTGAAGCAAGCAATTAAGGTGAATTAATTTTATAAGGTGGTAGCAAGGGCGAACTAAATTGGCCTTGTGATGTAGAATGTATGTCAAACTTCATATTTTATATGGAGTTCAACATCCATTATAGACAAAAAATGCTTGTTGCGGGAAATGTCAAGAAATAAAAAAGGAAAAAAATCTAAATCTCTGCACTTGGGTTGTGGACCAAATTTTTTAGGATTTTGATTGTAAATGGAAAAGTAAAAAAAGTGTGCTGATTACGTAATTGAAAGGCGTGCCGCATATAGGGGGCACTATAATGCTCAATTAAGAAATTATGCGAAATTATAGCGATGGAAATTATAGTGTTGTACTAAACAAAAAGTTAGAAAAAAGAAGTCAGATCCGCACGAAAACATTAATGTGAAAATAAGGCTTAGTTCCTATCCAAAAATTTCAGCCGCTAAAAGTACTGAGTTCAAAATGAGGACTAAGTTCTTGATAAGTACAATATCATCTCATTTTTAGGAAACCTGCTATTTGGCAATATTTTTTCATATTTCTAATATTGAGAAGAATTATGGGGAAAATGTTGCCTAGTTAGCTTAGAAATTAAATGGTATCATAGATATTAAGGACTTGATCCTTATTTTAATATCCGTACTTTTAACGGCCGAGATTTTTGGATAGGACCTTGGCTTTATTTTCAAAGCTATGTTTTTATGCGGATAGTATTTACAACTGTTAACTCTTTTTTTAAAGCAAATTAAAATTAAAACTTTTGTATTATAATTTTCTCACAAAAAAGCCGGTCGACCGGTTTTTTCTGAATTTCAAAACCCGTAAATAGTCGAACTATTCGAAAACTGGTTTCTGGAAAATGTCGATTAATCGATCACCCTAGTATATATGTACATACCTTCATATAAAAAGCAACAGGGCATATCATATTTTTAAAAATTTTTTCAGGAGATAAAAAACTTAATAAAAAGCATACTTTTATGATTATAAAAATGATTTTTTCTGGGTAGTATTATTAATGAAGTCTAAATTAATGATGCTATCCTGAAAAATCTGTTTTTGAAATCACAATATTTTGCTTGTTATTATGTTTTTTGTCTCTCCTAGAAAATTTTTAAAAATGATAATATGCCCTTTTGCATTTTAAATAACGATATGTATATAAACTAAATTTTATATCAAAGTAGCTGTAGCAAAAAACTTGTTTTTATAAACATTTGAAGGAATCAAGCTTCTTCAAATATATCAAGAGCTGCCAAATCATCATCGCTAACTTTATATGTACATGTTATCAGAATTAAAAAGTTTGGGTATAAAATTGAAAAACAACATACATATTTTCAAAAGACTTCTTTGTAAATCTTGCACTTTAATTAACAAAAAAATATGTATGTAGTTTGATTGTACTTTATCTACTACGAAAACTAAATAGATCAGTTGTAAAATACAGAACTATTAGTTATAGGGAAATCTTCTAGCTATCATATATAATAATGATACTGAATTATCTACTGCGAAAGAGATGTTGACCAGTGGTAAAATATAATAAAAATTACGTCTTGTATAGGCATAGTAAAATCCCCTAGAAATCCCCTAAATATAAATTTATGGCCCCTAAATTTCCTCCTAAGAGTTTTAGCACCCTAAATTTGCCCCTAAATGAAATAAAAACCCCTAAATTTAGGGGGAAACCCCTAAACTGACAACTCTGATCCAGACACAACACAAAATAATTTATTATTCGTGCATTTGGACAAGTTGATTACAACATGGAGAATTGTTGCAAACCACACAAAAAATTGATTGCAACAAAAAAAAAATTTGGAAAAAAAAGAATTGTGAAATTGAGAAAAATTGTCAGAAAAAACAAATAAAAAAAAGTTTAAATTCGAATATAAATAATTCTCATTTAAACTTTGAAGCCCATAAAATGTGTATATTTATTTTGTCGCTTAATCGCAGTTGCATGATGGTTGAGAAACCTTATTGCTGATCACTCTGTGGTTTCTTTTCAAAGATCTTCTGAACCAACTGTCTGCAAATAAGAGGAAAATACTAGGGATGTAACGAATACCGATACCGATACCGATATATCGGCGATACTTCAGATTTTCCGATACATCGGTATCGGCGATATTTTACTGTCGATACGCCGATACTTTTAATAATTTTTTACAGAGTTTTTTTTAACAAATAATTTATTTTCGTTCGATTTTACCATGAATTAAATTCACTTCGTTATTTTTTAAATCCTATTAATATCAATTTTAAAAATTAATAATATTTTATGCTGTTATTTTGTAAAAAAAATTTTTTTTTTGTTAATTTTACCATGAATTCAAATTCAAGTCGTTGTTTTTAAATCTTATTCCAGAAAAAAAAGATACTCCAAAGAAGCATTGAAAATGTAGAATTCGCGATCTGGAAGTATTGCAAATTTTGATAATTTCTAATTAGTTTTACATATCCTTGCCATTGCAAGAAGTTCTGTTTTTCGGCTACCAATCATCGAATTGAAAGCGATGCTAGGACAAATTTCTTTTTCGGTATTCTATAATGATTTTTCCTCAAGGAAAAATGATAAAAAATGACCCATTTTCAAAACTTTTTTATGCGAATTTAAACTCAGAACTGTGTTTTCATGTACATTTAAGTGAATATATATAAACTTAGAAGTCTTTTAATAAATAAACTATTAAGTTATAGAAGAATATTAGTTGATAAGTGTCCTTTAAAAAAATCAATTTTTTAAAAAGCATGGCGAGTATTTTTTATAAAGAAATTAAACATTTTTTCTTGCTTTTCTACTAATTATCTGCATATTTTTAATATAAATTTTTTGGAAGCAAAGAAAATGTAGCTCCTTAAAAATTACTTCCAATGTTTTATCAATTTTAAATATTCTCTCTTATAATGTAATTTTTTATAATAAAAAATTGCACTTGAGTTTTGTTAATCTAAACTTGAACTCAATTTCAATATTCGTATCGGTATCGGAATCGGT
Source organism: Panzeria rudis (assembly GCA_956483635.1). Lineage (NCBI taxonomy): Eukaryota > Metazoa > Arthropoda > Insecta > Diptera > Tachinidae > Panzeria > Panzeria rudis. The sequence continues at coordinate 30,220,464 of OY101449.1, read as the reverse complement.
ATCGGCGATATTTAATTTTAAATATCGGTATCGGTATCGGATCGGCAAAACGGCGTATCGTTACATCCCTAGAAAATACATCATGATAAAACCAAGAGTGTAACTTATTAACTTTAAAACTTTGGAAAATCTCATACACACATATCTACCAAGCCCTGATCTTGACCTCTGTGTTTAAAGAAACACACCCACAATTGGCCATTGGAGCGCAGTCTTTCGGCCAACCAGTCAGTCAGTCAGTCAGTCAAGTCGTCTTGTTCAGCTGTCTTGCACATTGTTGAATATTCATGCACTGTGATTATCTGTTTTCGTAACTGAGACGGAACTGTGACGGTTTCCCTTTAAAGTTCTTGTGAAAATTTGTTTTTTTTTTAGAATTTGTGTGTTGGGGGAGTGTGTATCGCATTTTGGTTAAAATTACTGCCATTTTGCAGATTAGGCTGTGAAGAATTTGTGTTTGTTTGTTGAGATGATAATTGGATTGTACGGTTTGATTTTTTAGTGAATTGCAAAGTAATTTTGGAGGATATTAAATGAATGTTGGCAATTAGTGATAAAGAGTTTTACTAAAAAAGATTAAGAGTTAGTGGTATGAGAAGAGAAATCTTTGATTTCAATACAAATTGGAAATTAAAAACAAATGTGATATTTAGAGGCAACGAGCTAAGTTTGCACAAAACTTATATCAAATAATGATCAACAATAACGCGTTAGATCACAGTGGCGTACTGATGTGATATAAACCTTTAGAATCTAAAGCTTAGATTGATTTCCTCAAACAAACAAAAAATAAAAAAATAAAAAATTACTTAAATTGTGTGATGTCGCAGACTTCAAACGTTGCATTCCAAGAACAGTCTCGATAGAATGATATTTCAAGGAAAAGAAACTAAACTAAAATTGGTACACCAGTTTACGTGCTAAGGTGTAGAATTGGGTCCAACTTATTTAGTTGTTAGTTTTAGACAAACCTATAATGAAACCCATGTAATTTAAATGGGTTTTTATCTAAAACGAGCTGCTGAACGAGTTCGAACGAGTTGGACCCAAGTCTATTACGGTGCCGGACACACTTCAACGTATGATTGGATAATGCTATAACAAATACGAGTGCAGTATAAAACTTCTAGGGATCTCTATTTCGATATTCGTCAGAAACTTCTTTGGAAATAGTAGGCAATATGGTGTTCATTCATTTCCTTAGCAGCCCGTGACAGTGGCTAAGAAAATATGCAACAAAAAGTGTCATCAAGACTTTTGTCCAACAGCTTTTTTAAAGTAGCTCTGCTCTTTGAAACAATGTTTGTTTCGAATAAGATATGAAATAGTACAACTGAACGATTATTAAGATATGTATTCTACATATAAGCTGCTTATACAGAAGTGCTATTCTCATCATTATACTGATCTCTGATTTTGTGTGATCGAACTCTTTTAAACTCATTTCAAACTATAAGGTGACTTCAAGTTTAGTAAGCTCATTTTTTTCCTATCATTCTCATTTCTCCCAGCATTCACCTTTTGTCGTGAAGGTAAGCACATAGGATGGCCTACGTAAGCCGGAAGGGAAGATGTATAGGATTTTTAGCATCTTTGACAAATTTTCATATAACACAATTCTTGCCCCTCTAAGCAAATTACTTTGTTTTTGATAAGCAACATTCATTAATATCAAGTCTAAAATCCATCGCCATTGTAGTAAAAAGGCTCATATATAAAACTTCTTGCCTTTATTTAACTTTAATCTCAACTTTTACTTTCTATAGCCTTGTATGTAAATGTGTACCTCAATGTCACCATCTCAAAATCATTGTAAATTTTGCATACAAAATACAGTGCAAATAAATAAATTGTTTAAGAATTTTTTAACAATAATGAATGTCAATGACCGTAGATACTGCTACAAGTATCAACTTGATTGATGTCTTACAACATTCGCCGTAAATCTCAATCAGTTCACTGCCAATGTTTCCTTTAGATTTGCAGTCAAGGTTTCAAAGATATTCCATTCATCTTATGCAAATTCTTGCAACTACAATTGATTTGAATACAATTCTGGTTTGCAGGTTAAATTTACTATTTTAAGAATATAAATATTTTTGTCAGCGTTTCCAATTATTTAATTATTTTTCGAAATAAATTGCAAGAAATTGCAAAAAATAAGAAATATCTTTGAAGAATTACGAGATACTTTTGCACAGATAAGTTTATTTATATTATTGTTGTAAGTTTCTTCAGTGATATCGCAGGATTATTTTTGATATGATATGTTTAGTTGTTCACTTGTAAATATTAAAAGACAGGTTAAATTATGTTTCATTGGACGTTTAAAAAGTTCATAATATGTATACCATTATAATATATCTACTCTTATAAATTGTTTAACGTTAAGGCTAATTATTATTACTATGGTAAAACTACTAGTAAAATCTACAACTCTACAGAACCGAACACATTCACAAAAAAAAACACATAAGTGAACACAAATATGACAACTCGTCTTCATAGGCGGCATGAAATAAAACCCAATGAAATAAGGACCAAATAAAATGAAATAACGCCCAATTTCAAAAATGAAATAAAGCCCAATATTAATGAAATAACGTCCAAAGAAAAAATTAAATAAAGCCAAATTTTTGGGCTTTATTTCATTTAAAAAAATTTCAAAGGCTATTATGAAATAAAGCCCAATGAATTAAGCCCCAAAACAATGAAATAACACCTAAAATATATTACAAGCTGGTAATAATTGTCTTATGTTCTTATGAAGTTTTCGGATACATGAAAAATCGCCCTCTGCGTATATCGAACAGCGACTTCTTCACTGAGTAAAGATTGCTTGTATAGCCGGCCACCGGCCGGGCTTAACAGTTTTCTCCTCTTTGCTTCGCTGAGCAAAGATTTCCTGCATATCTGACCTCCGTGTTGACTTAAAGATTTTCTCCTCTAGGTATGTCGAAAAGTGGCTGCGCTGAGTAAAGATTTTTATGCATTGCCGGCCTCAGTCCGGGCTAGAGAATTTGGTCATCTGTGTATGTCCAATAGTGTCTTCACCGCTTAAAAATTTGTCTGCATTAATTGTCATCGGTTGGTCTTTAAGATGTCCTCCTCTATAAAAATCACTTATTTTCGCTTCCCGCTTTCCCGGGAATTTCATCCGGAAATTCCCATTAAATAAGAAACCGATGGTGAGATGAATTAATTAATACATTGACTGTTTTAAAAAGCCATTTGCAACAAAGAATATAAAAGTACAAATTTTCCAAAGACAGAGAATTTTCATTGCCTACCAAAAAGTAAAGGACTGAGTTTACTGTTCGAAGACTGCTCTTTATCAACAACGTTTATCCTAGATTTGTTAAGTTATTTGATTTTTATCTCATTTCTTTAGAAACTGTTTTGTTTTCTTAGGATCCTTAAATGTTGCAGCACATATTCTCACGAAGAAACATTTTGTGATCACTCACTCTCACACGTGGCAATTTTGAAATATTCCGTTTTAGATCTTATAATTTGTTTAATCATACAGTAAAGAAAGTTTAGTTTGAAACAGGAGCATAATCGTTGCTTTCGATATCGAGCTGATTCGATCGAGTTTTCTTAGTTTCAGATTATGGCATTCGCTATCGAACAATATAAGCACCCATACAAATCTTTATAAGATCCTCTGTGGCAATTGCTACTTTTAGGATGGGTTTCGGGACTCTGCCCGTCGTGTCGGCAATGGGCATTCATCGATCCTGAGTACTATGCCCTGCAGAGGGCTGCTAGGAATGCGTAGTGGGAGGATAAATTGTGAACTTAGGTTCGACAGGAGATTTAATGTCACAATTCCGCTCAGGGCAACGTGGGAAGAAAACGGTCCCACTGTGGATTCTAGGAGTTTATGCTGGTATACGGATGGATCCAAAACGGAAGATGGAGTTGGCGTAGGAGTCTGTGGACCCAACGCAAGAATCTATGTGCCCATGGGCAAATGGCCTACTGTATTTCTGGCGGAAATACTGGAGATCACCAAGTATACTCATATTAATTTAAGTAGGGGCATTAAGGGCGCGCATATAGCTATCTTCTCCGACAGCCAGGCAGCTCTTAAGTGCCTCCTTTGTTGGGAACTCCATTCTAATCTTGTTTTAGAGTCCTTTGACTCACTACAGGAGCTATCGGTACGGAACAAGGCTTCCATTTACTGCATACCTGGCCACAGTGGTCTTCCCGGTAACGAGTAGGTGGACGAATTATGAGCCCAGAGCACTTTTGTGGTGTAAACTGGTCGACTGTCAAGTCCTTAATCGAAGGAAATGACATATCGACCGCAAAGGAAGTGTGGCTGGCTTCTTATAGTTTAAGGCAAGCCAAATCATTGATGCAGCCATTTTCATATATTGGCATCCTGAATTTGAAAAGGAATGATTTACGGCTGACTTTCTCTCTGGTCACTTTGGATTGAACTATCCTCTGTGGAAAGTTAACCAAGTTCGTTTACCCTTATGTCGTTTATGCTGGGAATAGGACGAGACAACCGCACACATTCTCTGTGAATGTATTGTATTATGTAATAGCAGAAGGCGTGTGTTCTATTCCGAGTTTCAGTGTTCGGATGATATTAGGCGGGCTTCTCCAACCTCTGTGCTAACTTTCATAAGGAGAGTCATGGAGAACTTGATTTACAGATATATGGCACAAAACATCAAGTAGGTGTCGCAGCACCAATCTTTGGACCAGATCTTCCCCAATTCTGTTCTAACTGCCACAAGAACTAATCGCAACTTCCGTAAAAATAAAAGATGTTTTCCTTGTTTCTACTATTTTTACTGTTAAATAATTAATCCCAAGTTTCATAAAAATAAATGATTTTTGTTTTATTTTGAAATGTTAAAGACTCATTATTTCGTATCTTTAATTGCTATTTTATTAATTTTATATTTTTACTCATTATTTGTTATATTAATTTCCACTGAAAATCGAAGAAAGCTCCTTCAGGTTTGAAATCCAACGCACCAACCACTCTTCTAAATCAAGTATGTAAATAAGCAGCATGAAGTTAACATAAGCTTACTCATTTTTATGCATTTAACATTACAAATTTAAAAAAAAACACACTCGCTGTCTTGGCTGAAATTGAACATGTGACTTCCCGGTTAACAGTCTGGCACACTATCCACTACACTACTAATTTTAAATTACAATTTCAGCTAATTTTACGTACAGACTACTTTGAATGTTTGTGTGTATGTTATTTGTATGCCTGTACTTGTTTGGTACTTATAATATTAACAACGGACAATATTGAAAGCCACCGAAAATCCGTATGAATGAGTACTTAGTTTTTTTATTAAATGTTAGAATCAGTTAAAAATAATATTACTTAGAATTTTAAATGTTCATTCATTTAAAAATTACTGCACGGTACTATTCTTGAATAAAGTACATTCCATTAATAATATTGTGAGTGAACCTTATACTAACGTTCCAATGAAATTTTAATAAGAAGCTGCAATCACCCAATTCCCTGCAATTCCCTTTATTTATTTCGATTGTCACGAATTTGCAACAGTTTCATTTATCTCATTAACTTTAGCCAAGCATAGTACAACTTAAATATAATTTAATATGCGTTCACGCATTGGAGTCTACTTATGCCTTAAGTATTTAATTAACAGCAACAAAACTTTAATCATACAGCACCACACATATTCTGAGAGATTTATTCATGTATGAATAAAAATTCAACATCAGAATGTATCTTTTTGATATCAACAAATAACTACTTGTAGTTTTAAACTAGGGATGTAACGATACGCCGTTTTGCCGATCCGATACCGATACCGATATTTAAAAATAAATATCGCCGATACCGATACCGATTCCGATACCGATACGAATATTGAAATTGAGTTCAAGTTTAGATTAACAAAACTCAAGTGCAATTATTTTATTATACAAAATTACAGTGTAAGAGAGTATTAATATTTAAAATTGATATTAACCCAGTATAAAAAATTGGAAGTATTTTTAAGGAGCTACATTTTCTTTGCTTCCAAAAAATCTATATTAAAAATATGCAGATAACACAGTGCAACAGTCAAAAAACACACGGACTTGACAGTATAGATTCGATTGTACTACAACGGGGTAGTAAAACCCTATACTTAGCTTGGCGAATTTGGTGACCAATTTCGTTTTATGGACCTCCAAAGTTGTGGAAAATCAGCGGGCCCTCAAAAAAAGGTGTCATCAACTTTTGGCCTACAGAAAATTCAAACTTGGTGATACCGCTTAACTATATAGAGCAAAAATGTAGCTAAGAGTTCGCTAAACAGATTTTATTACCATTTTATGCCAAAAAATTATTTTTTCGTGCACTTTTTCTTAAATTAAGGAAAAAAATGTTTTCACTTTTTCCAGAATAACTTACTGGGACTCGTAATTTTTTATTAACAATATTTGGCAAAGTTGTAGCTACGGTAAAGCTGAACAACTTTTGTGGACATGTCAATACAATCTGAATGTATCTGGGCACCATAAACAGCCCAGAAAAACTACCTTAAAAGTTTTCGTTTTTTACGAGTTATGCTATATTTTTATTGCATTTCTTGCTTTCTTTGTTATTGTTCCACTTCTTATGTTGCTGATTTTAATATTTACTATTTTTTATTGTTTGTTGTTGTTTTGCCAATTAATGGTAATGAAAAATTTGGAGTCCCTATAAGTTATACTGAAAAAAGTGAATAAAATATTTATTTTTTTTTCAAAAAAGTACAGGAATATAAAATAATATGGGCACAAAATGTTAGTGAAACACAACAGAGAAGTATGCACTTGAATATACTATTTTCAAAAAAAATATTTTTGTAGCATACAAAAATAGTGAAAAACTACAATTTTTAAGGTAAAAGGTGGTCTGTGTGAGCTATTAGTACCTAGATACGTGTAGATTGTATTGATATGTTCACAAAAGTTGTTCAGTTCTATCGTAACTATAAGTTTGCCAAATATTGTTAGTTAAAAATTACAAGTCCCTGTAAGTTATTCTGAAAAAAGTGAAAGAAACAATTTTTTCCTTAATTTTGTCAACAAAAATTTCACGAAAAAAAATTTTTGCCATGAAATTTAAAAAAAAATCTGTTAAACAGACTCTTAGCTACATTATTGCCATATATAGTTAAGCAGTATTATAAAGTTTGAATTAGCTGTTGGCCAAATACTGATGACACCGTTTTTTGAGGCCCCACTGATTTTCAGAAACTTTGGAGATCCATAAAAAAAATTGGTTACCAAATTCGCCAAGCTGAGTAAAGGGTTTTACTACCCCATTGTAGGAAAATCGAACCTGTACTGTCCAGTTCTTGTGTTTTTCCAAAAGTCTTTATTTGTCGCATAGTGTAATTAGTAGCAAAGCAAGAAAAAAATTTAATTCCTTTATAATTAAAAAAAAAATACTCGCCATACTCGCATAAAAAAAATTGTGAAAATGGGTAATTTTTCATATTTTTTTCTTGAGGACAAATCATTATAGAACACCGAAAAAGAAATTTGTCCGAGCATCGCTTCCAATTCGGTGATTGGTAATCGAAAAACAGAACTTCTTGCAATGGCAAGGATATGTAAAACGAATTAGAAATGATCCAAATTTGCAATACTTCCGGATCGCGAATTCTAAATTTTCATGACATTTTTTTTGCTGGAATATGATTTAAAAAACAACGAATTGAATTTCAATTCATAGTAAAATTAACAAAAAAATAATTTTTTTACAAAATAATAGTATAAAATATTATTAATTTTTAAAATTGATATTATTAAGATTTAAAAAATAACGAAATGAGTTTAGTTCATGGTAAAATTAACCAAAAAATAAATAATTTGTCAGAAAAAAACTTTTAAAAGTATCGTCGTATCGACAGTAAAATATCGCCGATACCGATGTATCGGAAAATCTGAAGTATCGCCGATATATCGGTATCGGTATCGGTATTCGTTACATCCCTATTTTAAACATTGATTTGGTAACCAAATGCACGAATAAAACATTTATTTCGACGTGCAACGAACATTCTTTTAAGAACAGCAATAATAAGAAACTACTAAATATTCATTCTTTAGAATCATGTTAATGCTGCCCATACCAACAATATGCTGAAGACAACAGCATGGATGATGATGAGGTTGATGATAATGATAGAAGCGTGAATAACTTACATATCAAAATAAGCCAGTAAATAAGAACGAAAAAAAAATATGTAAACGTTCAACCTGCAAGTTGCAATACCCTACTGGAGCTGAATAAAAAAAGGAGCAAAATGTTGCTTTCGATAAATGAGGGCTCTCATTTGCCAGTCACATTGTCACCTTAACATAACTGTTCCTCAAATAGTGATATTGGCGAAGTCGCTTTTATTTTAATATCTCACAGGAAACTCCTATAAAAATAACGTGGGGTCTGCAAGGGAACTTACAAAACATTTGAAGGTTCCTCTGCATCAGAAATTTTGCAGGGCTACTTGGAATGATTTCAACGCAAAGACATAATAATGTGATGTTAAACGAACACATATACTGATTAAGCCTTTATCGGCTTTTTCTGTAGAAACACCCAGGTTCTTGACAGGAATCGAACCTGCGACCCCCGCCTTATAGTTTAGCACACTATCCACTACACTATGGGGGTACCTTTAAGCTTGACTTTTTTACAGCTTATGAACGAACGGAGCCAAATGGCGTTCGATAGGATACCAACTCCAAAAGAAATGTAATTATTTACTCAATCTCTTTTGGAATTGTTACTCAGTTAAACGGTTTTTACTCCATTTGTTCATAAACAGGTTTAATTCACAATATAAGTAAAGGTAGAAGAAGGATTGGAAGCTCATATTAGGAGATAAAATGTTTGACATATCTGCAGATAAATTTGCAGGTATCACATACCTAGATTCGAAGATGGTAACGGCGAAGCCTGTGCTCGTTAACATTCCATCTTTGATTCAAAGAACTTCTCCAATTTTGTCGAAACAAACTCGTAAGGAAACCTTAAAATTGGTCTCGTGTGGTTAAAAGTTAAGTTGTAAGCGAGTCGAGTTTTAGCTGGATCATCCTAACAACTTCCAGGATAACCACAGACTTCTCGTTCTCTTTTATTAAAGAATAATGCTAGGGAAGCAAAGTTCTTGAAATTTTTCTGGATTTAAAAAGCAAGTAGAAAATTACCCTCGTGGTCTGATCAGAATATAAATGCAGTACAAGAGGAAATGACTCCAGAGAGGATAAGTCCCCAATAGAGGTTAGTTAAATATTCTTCGAAAAATTCCAGCTCAAGAATAGCTGGTCTCCGAATCCTGCGAAAAGAGTAATAAAACAGTTTTGGCAAGAATGTTGCAGTTAAGAAAGGAAAAGCTCGCAATATTAAGTAACTACTCCAAAAAATAAGTTGCCAAGATAAAAGAAGCACTCGGATCTTGAAGTGAATACTTCCCAAGGTTGGTTGGTTACTGCACGTGGCAGCTTGTTACAGCCAAAATAAAATATTGGTAAATCTAACCAATTGTATGCGTTAGAATTGCACCAACCCATAATATACAGTAAAATCAACCAAAGGAATTATGCTTTAGTTGATAGTATGCTAAACTACTTACCGGAAGGTCAGAGGCTTAACTAATGTGTTTATTAAAAAAATTTTTTTTTGTTTTAATTATATTGGTTTCGAACTTAGGTTCTTACAATTTTCTAAGTTTTCATGTTTATAAACCGGACGCCTTTACCATCTCAGATAAGTCTTCTTGTTAAATAACATTAGAGCAAAGTATATATACAGCCATATTCATAAATATTTAAAACCGGGCAACAGACTACTTTTAAGCAAAATTTCATAAAATTGCATTCAAAAATGTATATTACATGAAAATTTTAAAATAGGTTTAAAGATGGTATGCACCTTCTATAAACCTTCAATAAATTCATATCATCGATATATCAATTTCAACTTCAAATATCTTTGCAAATTTAGCACACAGGAATACATGATATGCTTTAAATTAAAGCTTGAAGTCTTGGCTATAAGCGCTTACGTATGTTTTTTTTAAATTTTATAGAATATGTCACTTAATTATTTAAGTTAAACAAAATTCGCAACAAAATTAGCAAAAAAACACCATCAAAACACATAAAAGCAAAAAGAAATGTTAGTGATGTAGAAACAATCAACACAAATGAAAATAGGCTCGTTATTCGAGTACCTTTTTCATACATGATTAAAAGATTCGTGTGAACTCTTTTGTAATCATTTCTCTTTTTTGCTTTTACTTCATACAAAACTTGTGTTAAATAAGTTGAGAAATATATTATAAAGAGATTTCAAAAAATCTTAACTTACACGAAAACAATAAAAAGCTATTCGTTTATTTCAATATCCGGATGAAATCATATTCTTTTTATTGCAACACTAACTACAAAACATGGTGGTGTTGCCAGTATCGAAATCTAAATATCCTTAAAACACACAATGTCTATTGCAGTCTTTATGAATGCAATTTTATATTAAACAGTTTCAAACTGTTCAATAACAATTGTGAGTCTTAAACCTAAAATAAGAATTTTTTATAAATTTGGCTGATGGACTTTAGGTGATTTGCTTGACTTAAATATCTCATTAGCTTTAGCCCATAACCATTTTCGTTGTTATTATTCTCATCATTTTCGTGGTTATTACTTTAAATTCGTAATTTTAACCATAAAAATTGGTAATTTTAACCACAAAAATTGCTAAAAATGAAATTAGTAATTTTAACAAACAAAAATAATTTTAATTTTCAAATGTTGTTTTTCCCAAATTTATTTTTTACAATTCAGTAAAATATAATATTTTGGTCTTGAGCCTAAGTTAGGATCCCACAACTTTTCGCATGTTTGTGAACCGGACGCCTTTATCATCGCAGCTAAGTCATCTTGTTAGATAACGATAGCACGAGTAGACATGAAATGACTTACAACTTTAAAAAGTTATTTTAACTAATGCAAATTGTTATTTCATAAAAATTACAACCACAATTTACATTAATAGTAAGCTAATTATTTAAATCGGTTGGATTTACTTATCATTTTATTTTGAGCGCATGAAATCAAATACAATCGAGTGATCTCGTTTGGCAAACACCACAGCAGTTGTTCATGCCAAGCTGTCAGTATCCGGATACAATAAACAGCAATACACCCTTGGAATTGCGGTATGTGACTGACCCAACGTCCGATAGGTCGTCAAATAGTGTCTCTTTGAGAAAATATAGTTCCCTATAGTACCGATTGATATGGCGAATGCTACTGCCTTGAAGACATTCAGATCAGATAAGATACTGGCCAGCTCCCTCACATATTGAGATACTTACACATTACTCTGCAGTTACACGTTGAAGAAATTGCTTTCAAGTTGATCACACGTATTGCTTGTTAAAACTACTTTAAATTGACGCTATGACGTAGGGTGTAAGCAACTTGATAATCAATTTTGTTTTCAAGATGCCGTCGTCAAGGAATCAACAACGAAACAGTAAAACCCGGTTATAACGAATTCTCGGTTGTAACGATCTAAGGCTAAAGTGCCGACGTTTCGGTTGCCATTTTCATACAAAAATAATTCGTAATAGCGAATTCGTAGTTAACGAGTCCTCGTTTGTATCGAACTACGCTTATTACGAACTTGTCATAGAGCGGTTTTTTTGCTGTTTGCACAAAGTTCGTTATAGCCGAGTCTTTCTGTGATTTACTTACAATAATATAGATCAGCTGTTTAAATTGAACGAAAAATTGAAACAAATCTTGAAAGCAAAATTGAAATCAAGTTGGTAGTCAATTTCCAATTATTTGAGTGTGTTAGTAAAAAAGTGTGAATGTATTGAAACTTGAAACAAAAATTTAAACAGAACTTGAACGTGTAACCTCCAAGTTATATAGGAATCCAGAATACATTCAATTGACTTATAAAAATAGGTGTGTCGCTATGTTACGCTACCTACTAGCCCTTTGGGAATTTTTGTGTTTAATGTCTTAAACGTACTCGTTCTATCACTGGTGAAAATTACAATGGTATAAAAAGTTCACACCTCGCTGAGGAGCTGGAGCTATCTAAACTCACACTGGTATTGTCAGCTCTATTCGATTAGCTACAGCACCAATAGATGGTACTTTGGTATGTAAAATTGTTCCACTAGCATAAACATCAATCGTTTAACTAAGATTATCTTGTGCATCGCTTCGCATCTCCTCACTTAAATCACATTCATTATATCATTCCCGAAGAAATCTCACCAATAACCAGCTTAAGCCAACGCCCTAATGGGCTAGTCGCTTCCGTATTACCAGATGGGACTTGGAAAATAGTGGCATCTCTGTAGCCTAGGATGCAATAATATCAAGGTCCTAAAAATCACTAGGATAACATGCTACTGGGGAATTAAAAAGAGACAAGAAACAATTTCAATCGAAATTTCTTTTCAAATTCAATTGAAATTTTGATCGATATTGAATCGTGTAACTTTGGTCAAAGAAGATGTAGGGTAACTTCAACACAAACTAATTTTTTTCCACCAAATTCACGAGATAGAAGAATAATACAAACTTTTAAACTGCTTAAAAACAGCAACAACACAACCAACATTTAACTTATTTCCATGCCAAATTCCAAACTTGTATATACGACATGTGTTAAGAATCGTTGCAACAAATGTACGAACGTGTGTTGCACGTACTTGAACAGCGGTTGAATGAATGTTTAATGTTGTTGTCGCTGTTGCTGGTGGAAATGCGTTCGTTGTTGCTTCGTTCAGTTGTTTGACCATCAAAATTGCTGGTTTATTTAGTTGGTTGTTTAGTTGACTGGTTGTTTCTGTTTTTGTTTTTTCGTAATCTTCGATGTGGTTGTTCTTCTGGCGATTCCTGTTGATGATCTGGATGGTGGTGATGTTTGCCATGGTCTTACTTTTGTTGGTGCTGTTGCCGCTGTTGTTGTTGTTGCTGCCATTGCTGTGGGTGTTGTTATTTTGTAACATTAAGAAAATTACATGATTATCCATTGATTTTTAACATCCTTAAGGCTTTTAATACACGTAAAATCAAAAAGCAACAAACACGATAACAAATACTACAAGAACAACAACGACAACAATAAAAAATGAATAAAATAACAAGAAATAAAAACAACGCAAACAATGCGATATAACAAACCTTATTTTAAATTCGGACATCGATGACTCTGTGTACGGTTTTGGGAGAAATCTTACGAAATGTTAGAGTAGATGAAAATGTTAAAAAATTTAATTAACTAATACCACATCAACATTATGGTGTTGAGAATCTTCATGAAGACGTGACCTCATGTTTAACTTCCACCCAAATCCCCCAGCCCGAAACATCATTAACTTTAGAAACCACACTAGGATGAGAAGGAGGGACACTCTTGCTCTCAGCCGAATACGAGAGACGTAGACAACCAAAGAACCAACCGCTGAAACAAATATTTTTGTCTGGCATTGGCTGGACTTAAAAATTAAAATTTTAGAGTTAAAATTTCATTACTTATTGCTAGTTCAATTTTATTGAAGATACAATAAATAAATATAACCGGAAAAACATTACTTGGTGTCATCAAGCGAAGTGAAGTTTTGGTTTTTTAGTTATAATTTTTATTTTTGTGGGCGTCAAGGCGATAAAGATGAGGAGGCGTCTGACACAGCGACCAAACGGGGCCGATCGAAGGTGGCCTGCCGATGGCATAAGGCCGAAAGTAGTAGGCCCCAGCCGATAGGGGCTAGGCCGAAGGCGACGGAAACTTTATTCCAACCCGCTGTCTCACGAAGTATGCTCCATCAAACCTCCGCCATTTATATACCGATTTCGATTTTTTATTTAAAAGGATGTACTTCCAGATTGGTCCCGTTGAAAAAAGAGTAGGGTCGCACCCATACAAACTAAATATTTCTGTTCCCTCAAAACTACACCATTTATAAACCAATTTCAATTTGTACCGTTGAAAAGTGGGCAGGGCACGCCCATACAAACTAAGTGCACATTCCTTTTCAACTACTTCTACTCAGCCGATTCTTAGTAAACTTTGCACACATTAAGCTTCTGTCGGAATACTACATCATTGTTTAGGTTTCAACGAAACCCAAGACACCTGAATGCTGACGAAGTGCGTTGCGACTCAGAAAAATACGTATTCCATTCTGCTGGTGTAGACCACAAACTCTGCTGTGATACCGCCAAACAGAGAAAACAATTGCTATTTCCGATTGCAACTTGTTTATGATCCTTCAAACCGGATTTGGTGGCGGTATCAACGATGCCGGCGGCCACTAGAAGAATTTGGTCCCACAAAGACAATTGCCAATCAGCACTACAACCTCCACGACTCCCAGAACCACATCATCAACCTGATCGTTGCAACGAGTTCATCTTTTACAGCACTGCTGACTGCAAACTGAGTGTTCACGACACCAACAACTGCAGTCACGTCAGTACGCCACGAACATGGATCGGCATCACGATATCATCGTCATCACGTACGACGCTTGTGGATCCATAGCGATCACTAAGCTTTGCGATCATGACACAAGCAGGGATAAAAGCTTTATCATTGAAAAACAGGGTCAACGTGACCACCAGGAACAGCGCTCATTGCAACAGCATCAACAACAACAGCTACTGGGACGTTGCAAGGTTCTCTCAATCGCCCCAAGTACCTGGTCCTGTCAATTGAATTTTTATAAATTGCGACAGTGCAAGGGGGCGGGCACCATGTTTAGGTTTCAATGAAACCCAAGACACCTGAATGCTGACGAAGTGCGTTGACATTCTGCTGGTGTAGACCTATAGTCCACAAACTATGCTATGGAACCGCCAAACAGAGACAGCAATTGCAATTTCCGATTGCAACTTGTTTAATCATGATTAAAACAGTTGGCAGTGCCACGCCCGTAAAAAGCTGATATTAATTTTAGATACTTCTACTTAACCGATTCCTATGAAACTTCGCACACACATTAAGTTCTCCTGAAAGTATACAACCTGATGATCAAAAATGTGAGCAGTGTCAGGCCTTTTTTGTACTCAATTTTTTTACAAGAATTAGGTTATAAAAATATCTGTATAAAGCGTATAACAGAGTAGCAGTGTAACAGATTTTTGATAGATAATTGTCTGAGAGTTTGTCTACCAGAATATTTGTTAGACATTGAATTCAACAAAAAGTTTGAGGTTACTTTTTTTCGTATTAACAAATAAACATACAAGCAAAGATACATACGCCCCAAAAAAAAATTTTTAATCCCTAAACTTAAATCGCATAATACAGTTTTTATACATCTAGACAGAGAGACTTGCATGCAGTTGCTAAGAATATGCCAGATAGTTTAACAAATATGTGTGTTTTCGTGATTTATGAAAATTATAGTTCATATCAATTTATTGTTGTTGTATGAACTGTTCTGAACTCCCTTCTTCTTGTCACATTGCCCATGAAAAACTGCATGTATGTCCATATATTTATTTAATTCGCTCAAAAGTTCAGTATTTTTCTAGTGCCTATTATTTGTAATATTTCATTTTACAGAACCAATAAATTTATTGTTTTACTTATGCGGAATTTTTGCCGATGATCTAGTTAAAGGACTAGAAATAAATTAGGCTCTTAACTGTGAAATGAGTTTAAAGCTAAATTGTTGAACAAACTTAAACTCCTACACATTTAAATGAGTAGGTTTATTTATTTTTTTTCGTAGTTTAGGTTTATTTATAGTTTTGTGGCAGAAGTAAATTATGTTCCATTAGTCTGTTAATGTCTGAAGGTTCATGTGATAAATTTTGTCAACAAATTTAATAAATCATTTTAATCATATGCGAGGGTTGCCTAAAAATAAGGAGGATTTAAGATGTTTTTGCAAAGTACACTTTTCTCAATATGAACAATAGCTTAACGTAAAGTTACAGCTGCGAAATTTTATGATTCGCTCTGGAGTCTATACAACCGGAAATTGGTAGTAATTTTGAGTTATTCCTAAGCATTTATGATAACATGTAGTAAATTAAAAAATTAAGACAAGGTTTTACCAAAAGATCTAAACAGGAGATATAAATGCAACATAACAGTAAGAAACAGACACAAATGTTTTGCAATACAATTAGGGTTTGGGAAAAGTCTACTTTTAATTTCCCGTTTTCCCGGGAAAATGTGAAAAATTTCCCGGCAAAACAGGATATTAAAAGTACACGTTATTTCATAAGTATATGGACATTTTTGACATACATATTTATAAAATGGCGTAAGTGACCGCCAAATTTATTTTGATTCATGTTTCTTTTTAATATCAAAATTTTCAATATTTTTTTAAATATTACAACAGTTCATTTGACTGACTGTACGACTAAATTTACACAATGAAATTGTTTAAGTTTTCTTTTAAAGTTGCTATGTTTTTCATCGTCTGTTTAAATACTAATAACCTATTTATCGATGTCGAAGTACATTTTTCATTCTTACAATTTCATTTGAAACAAAAACAAATTCTAAAACTTTGTCCTTGTTTCAAATGTAACTGTAAGAAAGAAAGAATTCGTTCGACATCGATAAACAGGCCGTAAAATGTCCATACAATTTTTTTTAATACAAAATAAAAATGTGAGCGGTTGAAACTTATACAGAAATTTCATAAAAATTGCATGAAATGTAAGTCATACCATTTCTGTTAAGCCGAGACAAATTATTGCTTCATTCGAAAAGTACATGCAAAATGAATTTAGTAATAGATGTCGTTTAATCACTATAACAGAACAAAGTGGAATACTTTGTATAATTATCAATGATTACAGTGCTCTCTAATCGTTTCCTAAAGTAAATAATTCGATATTAAACGAACTTTGAGTGATTTCCCGCAGAATTGGTGAACAAATTTTGGAAAGTGTAGTGGACATTTTAAGCTCATAGAAGTTGTAAAAACTTTAAATTTATTATAAGTCGACACAATTATTGAAACCCTGAAGGAGATGTTTTAAGATAAATAAAATGAATAATCAAAGACATTTAGACAGACTGTTTCTCAGGATATGTAAAATTCAGCTCAGCTGAGTACAGTACTGTAACTTGCTGGAAATAAAAAAAAGATAAGAAACATTACCTTAAAATAAAATGTCGTCAATTAGTCTTTATACAATCTCCTACTGTGTAATAACTATAAACTCTATTTGCTTGAATTCACTTAAACATTTTTAACAATTTGTTTTAGAATTGTTTTTCTATTAACTTTTATTTAAAAAGAATGCTTATATTAATAAAACAATCGAAATTTCGCTAACTTTCATTCAATAAATCTACATATTTTATTTAGAAAATTAACTTTTCCCGGGAACGTGATTTTTTTCATTCCCATTTCCCGGGAAGTGCAAAAGTCCGGGAAATCCCAAACCCTAAATACAATAAGCCCAGAACAGTAAATAATGGTTGGAGCAAAGCTAAAAAATTTTGTTTTAAATATATCAAATAAAAAAATCTAATTAAAAAAATTAGCACTAATTACACCGCGTGACAGCATTTCATTTTTTTTGGCAGAAATGCCACTATATATCCATTAATCTAGAGACAAAACATAATCAATCTGCGTACTTGGTTTTCATTGCCTCATCTTTTGTCCTTTTTAAAGGACTTAACATTTTTCATGAATGCTTATTTTAAATAATTTTTTTTAATATTAGTATCTAATATTTTAGCAAACTTGGTACCAAATAAAAGAGAAGGCTCTGTAGAATTTTATAAAAATATTTACTTCAGTTCCCCTGAACAAACATATAAAAAAATGTCCCTTTAAAAATATATCCTACCATATCCTGAAAAATTTTCATTAAACATTTTTTTTCAATTATATATTGTAGCCTTAAATTCGCTCTATAAGACTTCGAAATTTTATGTATGTATCTTAGTTTTATATATGTATCTTAGTTCAAAAGTTGTGGCTGTGGTTTCTTTGCGGCACAAAAATAATTTTTATAAAAATTGCATGTAGAAAATTAATTTCTAAAAACAACCATTATTTTTGAGCCGAGAGCAATAAAATCGTAAAATGTGTATTTTGCAAAACAATCAATAAAGATTTTGAAGGAAATATTAGAAAAATTGTTTCCAAGGACATATTTAAAGTTGTTGTTCAGTTGATCTACAACTATTCTTCCAAATCCTTGACATAAAAACCACTATACATCAATTAATCTAGACACTAAGCATAGTTAAACTGCGTGCTGGGCTTTTCATTTCCTCATCTCTTTTCCTTTTTAAGGAACTTTACATTTTTTTTTTTGAGAATATTTATTTTAATTTTTGTTTCCATATTAATATGTAAAATTTTATAGTAATAGTAGTACCAAATAAAAGGGAATGCTCTGTAGAATTTTATAAAACTATTTCCTTCATTTGCCTTGAACAACAATTTTTTCTTCAAAAAAATCCTTCAATATTCTTGAAAATGTTCAACAAAAAAACCTTTTAAAAATAATATTTTGTAGCCTTAAGTTAACTCTATGAGACCTAAAAATGTTGTGATTTTGTCTCTCTTAGGGGTCTACCTAAAGCAGAGCGTTGAGCGTCGCGTTAGGGGATATTCACATGTGACGTAACGGTCCATGGGGTAGGGGGTTCAATATCTGTTATGAACTAGTTAATTTATACTGAAAATTTTGTCTAAAGCGTTACGAAGGGAGTTGGGGGTAGGGAGTATAAAAACTTCGAAAATAGCCTTACGTAATATGTATGTGAATAGCCCCTTAGCAGCAGGGCACGAGTTTACTCTACATTCTAACAGATTGTTTTACCACTAGGTTTTGCTAAAAAAAATTACATATTAATATGAAAAAAGTATTAACATAAGCATTCTCGAAAAATATAAGGTCCTTAAAAAGGGACAAAAGATGACGAAATAAAACCCCAAGTACGCAGTTTACCTATATTTAGTCTCTAGATTAATTAATATATAGTGGCTTTTATGCCAAGGATATGGAAGAAAAGTTGTAGATCAACTGTGCAAAAATTGAAAAGATGTCCTTGGAAACAATTTTTTTAATATTTTCTTCAAAGTCTTTAATTGATATTTTTGCAATAGATATAAAAATATATATTAACATTAAATAAACTCTAAAATGCACACACATTTTGTTTTTATCGCTCTCGGCTCAAAAATAATGGTTACTTCTTATAAATTAATTTTCTACGTACAAATTTTATGAAAATTAATTTTGTGCCGGGAGAAAAACAATCACAGCTTTTGTACTAAAAGAGATAAGGTCAAAAAATTTCGTAGCCTTATAGACTTAATTTAAGGCTACAACATATAATTTAAAAAAAAAATTTTAGTGAACACTTTTGGGGATATGGAAGGACATATTTTTAGAAGGACATTTTCTGATATGTTTGTTGGGGGGAACTGAAGTAAATATTTTTATAAAATTCTACAGAGTCTTCCCTTTTATTTGGTACCTAGTTTGCTAAAAAATATTACATACTAATATTAAAAAATATTATTTAATATAAGCATTCATGAAAAATGTTAAGTCCTTTAAAAAGGACAAAAGATGAGGAAATGAAAAACCAAGTACGCAATATTTTGGCTCTATATATATAGTGGTGTTTCTGCCAAATAGAAAAAATTTAAATTTGTCACGCAGTGTTATGGATGCAGGGTATTTATGATTCAGATTATTTTTTGCTGATCTTGCAATTACAACAAATAAACAAAATTTAATTTTCCTAATGCTGACTTTAGACGACATGTTTTTACATATGGCTTGTTAGGTGTGTGAGACATATGTAACTTCGCATGTTTGTCAAAATTGTCAATTTACAGACGGTTTATAATATTTGCTTTCACACGTACATGTGCAATTACATCTGACATAACCTCTGAGTGTTCGCAACAGCTGAGTTTTTGCACAATTTTCGTAAATATACGAGTATAAAACGCTCTCTGCTTTTTAATGTTTTTTCAGCCAAACCACACTTTTGATAATTTAATACAGCTGATGTCAGATGCCTTGTCAGATGAAAATAGAACACGCTCTAATCATCTGACTTTGCTTCTGTAAATGTCATCTGACAATATTTCATATGTTTCACACGGCATGTATCACTTTTGCAGTGAGAAATTTGACAAATCAGATGTAAAATATATGTCGTATAAAGTCAGCATAGCCAACAAACATGTGTTTCTCAATTGTAACTCATTTGTCTATAACATTTCTTGCATTATTTCAAATGCAAATACATACATATTTTTCTTACTTTATTTAGATTAATGTTTATGTAAATACTTAGAAAATAGAGTGCAACAAATTGTTGATGCATCAGTAAATACCGTATGTCTGTGGATGCAAATGGAAATAATTTTACAATTTTATGTATCGCAATAAAGATTAGTAGCGGTTGCATTTAGTTCCATCAGTTAAAGACAAGATTAATTTGATGTCATTCACAAACTAGACAAAATAGATCTGTTGGATATGAAATCAAATAAATTTAAAAATAAACACACACACGTAGAGTTTTTACAAATGGCAGAACAAACGAAAAACCTTTTTGTAGAAACATTAAATTGTTCAATTTATTTCAGAAATATTAAGTTGCAATAAGAAAATTCATTAACAACGTTCCTCCTAAAGCGAAACCGATAATGAAGACAAAGAGCATTTGAGAAAGAATGGTAACGTTTAATTTGGAAAGATTTTCCGTCATCCCACGTCAAATTTGGTTGATAAATATGCCGGTTTCGGCGATGTGCTATCTTCAGTGTTCTATTCAATAGAATGACGGAAAATAGTTTCAAATTCAAGCACACCCCGTCGGAAGAAAAACACAACATTCAATGAAAACGTTCAATACACAAAATTTTTTTTTGTTCAGCATAAAAAGATTTTGAATTTCAGAACTCATAGAATGTTATAGTCCAAGAACTACTGAAAGTTTTTCTAACGGAAGGGCTAGAAATTTTTTAATGACGATTTTTATCACTTAAAGCAGGCTAACCACAGTCTGCAGGTATCCGTCAGTCGTTTAATTGCACCAGATGCACTTCAACATGCAAAAATAGTTGAGAATAACCTTTACGTGAAATTTTTTCATTAAGAAGTTGCAAACAACAAACGCCAAACTGTTTCATCAGTCGCTTTTGCTTTGTAAAGATCAAACTTTATAATGCTTTAATAAAAATTTGATAAAATAAGCGCTTCAAAAAACTTAACTTCGGTCCGCTAAACGCCGAAGCCGTTTTCGAGATATTAGCGAAAAACTTATATTTTATTCAGTTATTGGCAAACATCTGGAGAACGGATTATAAGAACACTACAAATTTTACATTGTGTTAAAGCTATCGATCTGCTCTTTCAATTAAGATATATGTATTTTGTACTGATCGGAACAAAGTCGATTGCACGAAAATATATTTTTGAGTAAACACTTTAAATGTATTTTTATTATATGAAGAGCTTAGTGCAATAACTCAGCAAGCCACATGCAATCAAAAACTGGTTTTATGTGATCATTTCCTTGCTTGGTGCTATAGCTTTGCATCCTAGAGAAACTTTTTCATAAATTCTAGTGTTTTGCAACAAGATTTTGTACTTCAAGGCAACGGATTTTCTTTTACAACCGCTTGGTGATAAAATTTGAAAGATTTGCAATAATGTGACATCTTTTAAGTGGAAGTAATTTATTAAATAATGTTTAAATTGATTTAAATAAATAAATAAGTCCATTGACACTTACAGCAACAGACGGCTTGGCAAATATACAAAGCTTTTGATAACATACTTATAATATGATTGGATTACAGCATATTAGAAAGTTTTTCATAATCAAACATTGATGCACTTGATATATCGAACTTTTTTCAAAAAATATCGACGGTATCAACTTTTTTTAAAGCTTCGTTTTTCGAGCAGTTTATAAATAAATTAAGTAAAGTGCGATTTTGGCTCGCACACGAAGGGTTCCGTACGAATACACATATGTATATCCCATTTCGATTTTGCCCTTTTTTCATTTTGGCAGTTTTTTCGTTGTGCTTTTTTGTTTAATTTTAGTTTTTTTATTTTTTAAATATTTTTCGTTGTTTTTGCCAATCTTTTTGGTTTTGGCGCTTTTTTAATTTTCGTAATTTTCTCGCTTTTTTCTGGCTATTTCTCGTTTTTTAAATTTTTTTGTTTTTTCCGATTTATTTTAGTTTTGGTGATTTTTTGGTTTTGGAGTTTTTTTTAACGTTTTTTCAATTGTTTGACGATATTTTTAGTTGTGGCGATTTTTTTCAGTTTTTGCGCTTTTTTCGGTTTTGGGGATTTTTTCGCTTTTTGGTGATTTTTTTTAGTTTTAGCGATTTTTTGGTTGACTATGACACTTTTTTTCCTTCTATCGATTTTTTCGTTTTTTAGCCATTTTTAGTTTTTTGAATTTTTAGTTTGTTTTTTGCCGATTTTTTAGTTGGCGTTTTTTTTTTGGTTTTGGTTTTTTTTTAACATTTTTCGCTTTTTGTCGATATTTTTACTTTTAGCGATTTTTTAGTTCTGGCGCTTTTTTCAGTTTGGCCCTTTTTCGGTTTTGGGGATTTTTTCGGTTTCTTGTGATTTTTTTAGTTTTAGCGATTTTTTTTTTGTTTTGAAATTTTTTTCGTTTTGGCGATTTATTTGGGTTTTGGCGAATTTTTTAGTTTTGGCCCTTTTTTCTTTTTTGTTTTTGCGCTTTTTCCGTTTTGGTGATTTTTTTTAGTTTTTGGCGATTTTTTCGTTTTTTTATTATATATTTAGTTTTAGCGATTTTTTTATGTTGTAGTGCCTTTTTTCGTTTTGATGATTTTTTTCGGTTTTTGGCGTTTTTCTTAGTTTTTTGCCGATCTTTTTAGTTTTGGTGATATTTTGCGTTTTATTGATTTTTTAATTTTAAATTTTTTTAATTTTGGTTTTTTTAGCTAATTTTCAAGATTTTACCTCTTACAGTTTCCAAGATACAGCAAATTGTCTAAATTACATAGTCAAAATTACATTAGCTGATAGAATACCCTTTAATTGTTATTGTTTTAAATATCGGTGTTAATTGGTGTAGTCTATTCCACAGACTGCACCAATTAGTACTAACGTTGAAAATTTAAAGTGTCTATGTATGTGTCTGCATATTACATTAGTATTTAAACATTTTTCGTTGCTCGCTTTAGAACACCCTTTAGTTTTTAGTTGTAGAACACCCTTTAATTTTTAACTGTCATATATCTGTTGTTATAGCGGCCAAAGTTCTACATATCCTGTCAAAATTCAGGTCCGTAGCTTTTACGGTTCCCGAGAAAACAGACTGTGACAGACAGACAGAGAGACAGAGGGACAGACAGACGGACAGCGTAGCGAAAACAATAGGGTTCCTTTACACTTTTGGTGTAACGGAACCCTAAAAATCGACACAGTCTTCATCAAATATAATATTACCAATAAAGTTTTTTCTTCTACAGTATGGCACTAAAATTAACGGACGATGTGATTTTTAGATTTAACTTCTATATATTGTTTTCAATACGCAAAAAGACTGCATTTTTTTGTCATAGGTATAATTTTTTAAAGAAAAATCACATTTTCAGTTACTTTGCGTCCCACAAAAGTATACGGACGATTGAAACTAAACATGGTTTTAAAGAAGATTAGTAACTTTTTGGACCACCTTTTATATTTACAACCTCTATTCGTCTCTTGGACATTGAATGAACAAATATTTTACATGAATTTAGAAGCACTCTTTAAACATTTGGTGAATAAAATTTGTTTTCTTTATTTCACTAAGGGCGGATAACATTTTGCACTATTTGCTCCAAAAAGGACCATAAATATTTGGTAAAAAGTAAATCGGAAGATTGAGGAGGACGTTCCAACTTGAATTTGTACTGTCGATAAACTGTCGATATTTTTTGAAAAAAGTTCGGTATATCAAGTGCATAAATGTTTGATTATGAAAAACTTTCCAATATGCTGGAATCCAATCATATTATATGTTACTAAAAGTTTTGTTTTTTTGCCAAGCCGTCTGTTGCTGTAAGTGTCAATGGACTTACATATTTATTTATTTAAATCAATAAATTACTTCCACTTAAAAGATGTCACATTATTGCAAAACACCTTTTAAATTTTATCACCTAGCGCTTGTAAAAGAAAATCCGTTGCCTTGAAGTATAAAATCAAGCAATTTATATGCAAATTATTAATTTATATTAGAGTAGGAAAATAATCTAAACGAAACGTGTGCTTCCATTTTGTTTTGTATTTTTCAATGTATAAAACAAAAACAACGAGAATGATAGTCCCATTTAGACTTGTATTGTTTGTGCTTGTATACACTAAATGTCCTGAAGTAAGCCAGGGGCCAAGTCACCACTTTTGTCGACAAACTTGTTGGCTTTGTTGTTACATTGCCAACGAATCGTCGTCTACACTTTTTATTTTGGCTTTAATGGGAAGAGAACCCCGAAGTAAGACAGGGGCAAGTGTCTCCAAGTCATCACTTTTGTCGACAAGGTTGGTGACTTTTTAGTGACATTGCCAACGAATCATCTACACTTTTTATTTTGGTTTTAATGGGAAGAAGTTTTTGACAGCTACAAAACGATTTTTTATTGTCTCATTTTGCTGCATTGAAGATAAAGGCGGTTACACGAAAAACTAAATACTTCATACAAAATCTAATTTAATTGCCTTCAGTAAAAAATTTAAAAGTTTTAAGAAAATGCATTTGCAAAAATTTCCCGTTTGATTTGCTCATCATCCATGCAGATAGCGCGGCTAGTACATACACGCATGTAAAGTATACTCCATAGAGGACTAGGACTAGTCCAAAGGCTACCCAATTGTATGGAGAAACCATGGTCGGTTTACCATTACGATGTCCTAGGGCTTAACCATATAACCCAACTTTGCACTATATCGGAGTAGTCTCAAAACTACTCCATGTCACCACTTGATGGAGCACTCAAGTGTTCGTGTTGAAACTGTTAAAACACGAGCACTTGTCGCTTAACTACAAACTCTTGTTTGCAAATGGCATGGTGCATGTCTGTATTATATCGGACTAGTCTTAAAATTACTCTATATCACTATTAGATGGAGCAAACAAGTTTTCGTGCTTTATCGATTGCACACGTTAAAACGCAAACACTTGTCGCTTAACTAGAAACTATTGTTTTCAAATGACATGGTCCATTACTGCATTACATAGAACTATGTTGTAACTACTCCATTTCAGCTAAAATGGACAACATAGTCCAATATTATATGTAGGGATAGTAGAGAAATTGTTAGTGTATTTATGCTAAATACAATGAACCATTTAACAAAATACAACAGTTGGCCACGTCTTTAAGACATCATCAATGACGGATGCACGACAATGTTAAATCCTCGACGACAAATGTCGGACAGCCGGACGAAACAAATCATCGATGAACTTTTCGAACAAGTGTCGCGAAAATCGTGTACGATTCAATGAGCGACAATGTCGCCCAGATTGTTGTTCACATAACACAAGGTGATTATGTGGGCGACATTATCGCCTATTTTGTCTTCAATGACTATATAAGTGACAATGTCGTTTTTCTTCTCGTCAATAATTAAATAAGCGACAGTATTGAGTATTTTGTCGTCATAAGCCAAAATTTCGCCTATTATGTCGTCAATGATTACATAGGCCACAATGTCATTTACCTTGTCGTCAACGATTGCATAGCAGCGGCAATGTCACCTGCTTAATTATTTAATATTTTTGCTTACTTGTTTTATTCCGTTTCATTTAAATTATTGACTGACTGCGCTGAGATTCGAATTCAGGCTTCATGATTATAAGTTTTCGCCCTTACCACCCTGCTGGTGCACCAACAAAAACATCGGAAACAAGGGGCCAACATATTCATTTGCTTGATTGAAGACATTGTCGCTCATATTGTCCCCAACGAAGTAGGATTGAGGACAGCAATTAATTTCATTGTCATTGTCACTCATCATCCATAATGTTAATGGAGACAATATGTAAGACATTGTCGTTCATATTGCCGTCAAAAGTGTTTACTAGAGGACAACTTGCAGGAATTTGTCGCTCAGATTGTCGTGAACGACGATTTCCTTTAAATTGTTAATTAGAAAACCAGTCGACAGAGGACAATTCGTACAAGAATCGTAGATGACGATGTCGTGCAAGGCAGTCTGGCCAACTGGGTATTGTTTGCAATCTTTGTTATTGCAAAAGTATTTGTTTTGATTTTGCTCATATACAAAATGATTAAAAATATTTCAAAAATCTGTGTCTTCGCATCAAATGTTTGCAAAAATTTTTGTTTGTTTTCACACTCTGGTTAATATTGTATTTTTTTTATTTGGTTAGCACTAGGGTATTCATTTTAATCGACTTTTCAATTGTTCGATTAATCAATTAATCGAAATTGAGGTTTTTAAATTACTCGAGCAATCGAGTAAAACTTTTATTTCGTTCGAGTTATTCGAGTAAGCTTTACTGCAAAAAAATTATTCGAGTTAATCGGAAAATGTTTGAATTTAATCGGTTTTTTGTAAATTTTTGTGGACAAAAAGAAAACAAAACAAGTTTTTTCGCGTTTTCATATATTTTAATAATAAAAACAAAAGAAAACACAAGATTTCTACATAAATTAGATCATAAACTGATCCTTTAAAAAAGTTTTTTTCACTATTCAAATGTTGTGCTTTGAGAAAATTTGGCGCCAGGAAATATTTAATAATATTCCGACCTGTCCTGTATTCAATGCAGAATAAAAATAATCGGAATTGGCATAGCATTATTATTGTTATAAATATTAACTTGTAACAATAAAGGCCCGGCTACACTTAGGAAATATTTGACCAAAAAATCGTAGCCACTACTTTTGCTAACTCTGAGCTTTTGCTAACTCTGATTTAACTTATTTTTTATATCACAAAATAAGCTTAATTATGCTGCAAAAAGCTATTTTTACATTATTTTTAATAAATGCAAACCCATATTTAAAAAAATATTGTAATTAATGGAAATACAATTTTAACTTGTCTGTGGGCTACGTTTTTTTTCGGAAAATATTTGCCAAGTGTGACCGTACCTTAAGGCTTTTATAATTCCGAACATTACATTGGATATTTTAATACGAAACATCTAGTTAACTAGTTGCTCTCGAAATATCTTCTTTATTTCAAATAATTTTTGTTTGATGTTTATATTTCCGAATTTTTTTAAAAGACATTTGAAGTTGGTTTCTTTCTCCCTATTATTCTTACTATATTGGGCCTGATTGTGTAAGGCATTGGCGTAAACGCCTAACTCGTTTTTTTTGTAATAGATTAAATAACACGGATTGTGTGTTGCTTTAATCTATTACAAAAAACGACATAGGCGTTTACGCCAGCTCCTTACACAATCAGGCCCACTATGTACTTAATTTTTTGATCATGCGGACTATTAGTATGCAAGGACGTTCAAATTGAATGACAAATTTCATATAAATTAAAAAAATTTTCCACTTTTTATTAAGAAATCTACAAAAAACTCATTGGAAAAAAAGAAAATTTACATAAAATTTTTTAATCGAGTTATTCGATTAATCGACCAAAATTACTCGAATAAATCTTTACTCGAAATTGAGATTTTTTGTTTGATCGAACATTATTTGACTTTAATTATTCGATTAATCGAGCAAACATTATTCGAGTGAATACCCTAGTTAGCACGTATAAGAAGAGTGCTACTCCAGAGAAGGAGCTTCTAGCGATTTATATTGTATATAACACCGTTATTAATAATCAATAACTTCTTTATCAAGTGGTTATTGTTAATTTAAATATGATAAATTGTATTATTACACAGTAACATCTTTTAATTCTCGGCGCACAATTTGTAACTTTGCTTAGAATTATTTAACAAACTAACTGACACACTAAGAACCCAACCGGATCAATAGCAACTTGTTTTCTTGCTCCACTAAATCAATTTTAATGATTATTGACTTTTTTGGCGTGAACTGGTTTAAAATCGTCACTTTGCATCATTAAATCATTACTCAACAGCACATACTACATATTTAAAATGATTCTAGTTAAGCTGATGAAGAAAACTTTTCCTTTTAACGCCTTGGAAATTGTAAAAAGATTTTTTGCTATTAAATTACTGTATGTACGGTATTCCATTTTATCAACTAAATTAAGCTGTTAAAAAATGTGCAATAACTTTAAGAAACAGAATAGAGTTTCCTAACTATTGATGCCATTAACAGTAAATATTATCAAATAAAAACAGTTTAATCTTTTTTAAAATTTTGTGCGATTTTAATGCAAAATTCTACAAGCTGTAAATAAATAATCTGATTAAAAAAGGAATATTTTAAGATGTTATTTTCTGTCATACTAAAGTGTCACGTAATGTGTTTTCATTACGTATACATTAATAAGAAACTAATTTTAGCCATTACCAATACCACATTGACTACCTAGCAAAAACTTCGCTTACTGGTAGGAAAAAAAGTATATGAGGATTTAAGTCGTAACTACTTACAATTTGACTCGGGAACTACTTATTTTTGTTTGAGAAGTCCAAAAAATAAGGGGTACCCCTTAAATGTATTTACATTGTCACAGCAATTAACTAGCTATTATTTGGCTTACTTGAAGCTAAAAAATAAGTAGTCAAATAAAGAAATTAAAATTTAAAAAAATTTATACACATTGGGTAGTATGAATATAAAAAGTAATTGCTTTTTACTTAAAAATTTGTTTTAAAGCCGAACATTTCTTAATTTTACATTGCATAATTTCCGGAATTTTGTGTTTTTAACAAATTTTTAAGTAAAAAGCAAATACTTTTTTTATTCATACTACCCATTAAGTTTTATTTACATTTTTTTCAATTTAATTTAATTTTTTAATTTTTATTTTTTTTTTATCCAGCTGGTATACGAACCTTTGCTCTTTCAGATATGAAGACAAGAACTTTACCCACTCAGCTATTGTTGACTTATAAGTTTAAGCGACAAAAATTAGGTTTCATATAAAAACACACATGAGGGTGCTGTTGGCTGAGTAGTCAGCGCATTTGACTACAAACCCTGATGTCTTGAGTTCAAGACTAATTTCAGGCAAGCCAACAACATCATGCATTTTTCTCATGTGCATTGGTGTGTTATGATGGTGTTGGTTGTTGTTGGACTTTGGCAGTACCGGCAGCGATTAATACTAACATATCCTAATGCACTTTACAGCACCCTCCTTCGTCGGTATTGTACCAGAACCATCGGAGAAGTAAAATAACTAATAAAATGGCTACACAGCTTAAACAACTCAATGCCTCTACTTGACACCAGAGGGGCTTGCAAAAAAAAACATATGTTTACTCAAAAAGTGGCTATCTACTTATTTTATTAATATATATATATATATATATATATATATATATATATATATATATATATATATATATATATATATATATATATATATATATATATATATATATATATATATATATATATATATATATATATATATATATATATATATATATATATATATATATATATATATATATATATATATATATATATATATATATATATATATATATATATATATATATATATATATATATATATATATATATATATATATATATATATATATATATATATATATATATATATATATATATATATATATATATATATATATATATATATATATATATATATATATATATATATATATATATATATATATATATATATATATATATATATATATATATATATATATATATATATATATATATATATATATATATATATATATATATATATATATATATTAATAAAATAAGTAGATAGCCACTTTTTGAGCAAACATATGTTTTTATATATATATATATATATATATATATATATATATATATATATATATATATATATATATATATAAACAAATTGTAATACTTTAAGATAATGATAAAAATACGTACTAATTTTATTAAAAACTAAGTAGTAGTTCTAATTTGAAGCATAGTAATAAGATAAAAAAGTACCACTCATTATTTTGTAACTCATTAATAAAGTACTACCGATTACAAAAATGACAAAAGTTTTTGCTGGGTATTTACATGTTACTGTTAAAAGCAGTGTTACCAGGAGCTGGAGAGAAAATCAAGCTAAGGGTAGAAATGCAACCTTGCGGATGCTGCCCGGATTCCGATTCACAGAGAAACCCCAAATTATATCAGCTGCGGTCGGTGGTGGACGCGTTTACTTTTTATTTCTTTTAAAAATTTATTTCTTAATTTCTTTTAAAATTTTAATCTAACAGCTACGATTTAAGTCATATATAACGGTTAGCAATTCATTGAAACATCCACTCGGGTAGGCTGACACACGATTAACATCTTTTTCTTAAACATCATCTTTTTCTTAAAAATAACGGACACTAGGATGTCCGTTATTTTTTAAAGCGGAAATATTTTTGGTCTCACCCTCCCCCCCCCCCCTCCGCACAAGCAGGCTTGGATACAAGAGGGTGGGGGTTTGAGTGGAATAGGTTATAACCCCCCAAAAGTGAGTTAAATATAAAAGAAAAGATTCTAAAAGAAGTTATGAAAAATAGTATGTTTTGGTTAGAAGTTCCGTCCCAAAAGCTCAAGCTGGATCCGTGCCTGCACATCGCCCCATCCCCAAAAAGTTGGGGCTTGATGCAAAAATTACTCAAAAAAAAGTTCACGCCCCTGGGACCATGCCTTCTCGTGCCGACTAGCGGTTGAAATTTAATTATATTATATATATACAGCATGATGACCCACAAGTCGAATAATATGAACACATCATGAAAATTTTTTATCTAAAAAGTTGTCTGGAAAGTTTTCAAGGTGGCATGTCATAATTTCCAGTGACATGTCATAATTTCCATGGACATTATGTCACTCCAACAAGACATAAATTAAATAAATCAAAAAAACCCGACTGCGTAAAAAAAATTAAAGAAAACAATTTTAAGCCATCACAGATCCTAAATGGTCACTTGAAATTAAAAATCATAAGAGAAATCTAAAAATGATTTTCAAATACCTGTCGATTGATACCTATTTTGATATAGTTCTCCGACTTTTTATTTTTTTCGTACAAACAAAATGGCGTCTGTTGGCCGCCATATTGAATTTTGACTAATGTCATATCTTTAGTGACACTCCCCGGATAAAGCGAATCGATTGACGTAAGCATCGTCAAAAGCGGTCTACGCGTTCGGCTTATATAGTGCCGCAAAGGAACACACATGCATACATACATACATAGGCTGATAAACACAATACCCTTCTTTGCGTCGCGCACTCGGGTAAAAAGTGTCATGATGTTCATGGACTTTATGACATTATTATTATTATGGACAGAATGGGCACTTTTAAACGTGTCATAATGTCCATACTTTTAAAAATGAAAACAAATTAAAATATACGAATACATCTTTATATCCTTATATGTCTTTATATACCTTGAGCCTGGCTATCATGATGGAAAATAAAGTCAATTGACGTCAACAAAAATTTTGAAATAGCATCACCAATGCTTAAAGAATGTTGACTTAAGGAAATATTTGGATATAAATTAAAAATTTTACTTTTATTAGTAAAGAATTTCTGCGTAACTGGCCTTCGGCCGGGCTTAAATATTTCTTCCTCTCGGTATATCGAAAAGTGAGTTCGCTGAGAAAAGGTTTTTGCATAGACGGGTTTCGGCCGGGCTTAAGAATTTTCTTCTCTCAGTATATCGAAAAGCGGCTTCGCTGAGTAAAGATTTTTGCATAGCCGGCATTTCTTTGTCAAGGCTTAAGGATTTTCACCCGGCTAAGAAGAAAAAACATGTTTTTACTGGAAAAATGTATACAGTAAAAACTTGTTCATACTCGAACGCAGGTATTAACCATTTTGCACACTAACCAAATGAACTGTAATAAACAATGGGAAAGATTTAGGCTTACTTTCTTCGATTATCAGCGATTATCAGTCATGTCACAGAATCCGTTCGGATTGGTTTTGATTCCGTAATTGTCATTCCGAAAAAGTACATTTTTGGTGCTTTAGATTCCGTTTATTTAATATTTCGCTTTAACAATGATAAAGATTTTATACCTTGAGGCGTTTGCTTACTCTTGCTTTTAGATGCAAAGCTCAATCTAAGCTTTTTATTAACATGAAAAGCTCATGACCAAATATGTATTTGACGCTCCTAAAAATATGCACGTTTTTTAATATTTACTGCAAATGAAGTCTGTAGAGAAGTGTTTCTCAATTCCACTTTGAAATTTAGAAGTGGTTTGATTACGAAAAAAATTTTCGTTTTTCGTTTTCTGGAGAAGCAACTTACGGAATTGAAACCACTTCCGATCGGAATGGTATTCTGTGGCATGGCTGATACAGCCATGTCACAGAATCTGTTCGAATTGGTTTTGATTCTGTAGTGTCATTCCGAAAAAGTACATTTTTGGTGCTTTAAATTCCGTTTATTTTATATTTCGCTTTTACAATGATAAAGTTTTTATACCTTGAGGCGTTTGTTTACTCTTGTTTTTAGATGCAAAGCTCACATTAAGCTTTTTATTAACATGGAAAGCTCATGACCAAATATTTATTTGACGCTCCTAAAAGTTTGTACGTTTTTTAATATTGACTGCAAATGAAGTCAGTAGAGAAGTGTTTTTCAATTTCACATTGAAATTTAAAAGTGGTTTGATTACGAAGAAAATTTTCGTTTTTCGTTTTCTGAAGAAGCAACTTACGGAATTGAAACCACTTCCGATCGGAATGGTATTCTGTGACATGGCTGTATACTTCTTTTTAGTTCGTGAAAATCATGTACTTGATAATACGTTATTTTGAATTTTTATTATAAAATCGTTATTTTTCAACCCATATGCATAAAATTTTGTAGAGACCTGTGGTTTCACCAAATAATCATAGTCAATCAAAAATTTATTGATTACACGTTGTTTTGCATTTTAGGTGACGATATCTATATCCAATTACGATCCATATTTACAATTATCTTCTAAATGCGTGCGACATGTTGTTTCCATTGATTAAAAACCAATAAAAAAAAACATGTTTACCGCATGTGGTCGTTATGGGATTTATGGAATCATTTTAACAGTTTCCTATTTGTGCTAATCATCATCGATTAGTCGTCAATGCGAAGCACGTATGTCAATTGATTTTAAGGCGTCAGAAAAGAATCTGTTGTCTAATAGCTTAAATTGTCTAGTATTGATTTCATAAAAAGTATGTATAAAAAATTCAAGGCCTGTTATGACTTCGTTGTTCATTTTTTAATAGAAAAAAATGAGAAGGCTTGGCAATGTTACAAAGGATGAAAGATTTCTTTTGATGTGTTGGCTTTAAGATACTAATAAAAGTAACATTAATTTCACATACAATAAATGATTTCATTTCACTCACATCATGACGTCGAGGACAGTATTGTTGTCTGTAACAGCCGATTTAATAGTTCTCGCGTCTTTTGGAATAAGTTGGGTTTGGCAAATCGTCACGCCGGAGATCTTCGTTTACAAATTATTTCTTGCAAGTTTATTTTGACTCAATTTGAAAAACTTTTCAGGTCTATAGGTTAATTAGGTCATTACAAATTCTGCAATAGTCGTTGTAATATAAACCCATCCTTCTGGCATTGTGACTAATAGTTTCGTTCGACCTTTACCGAGCCTGAGAAGATCACGTTTCGTGTGGAGCCACGTGCACCTAGCCACACGGCAGATGGCTTTATGTTCCCACCTATTTTGGGACAGCCTGTATGATTCAAGCTGTATCAATAGCTTACAGCGAGTTAGAAGAAAGCTAATGAAGTGGCAGATGATTGAGTTACTCAATGTCACACCCTGTTTAACGATTCCTTCCGCTATATCGTTTCAGGGGTAATCTGAGTGTCCCGAAACCCAAGCTAGTGTTACTCTCGAATGTCTCGCTATCTCATTCAGGGATATCCGGCATTCGACAGCCGCTAAAGATGTAGTGTATGCACCATTTATCTCTAAAAGGGCGGTACGTTTTATTCAAAAAAAAATCAACCTCACTATTGTGGAAGGCATTGCACTTTATACCCCATATAAATCTACAGTGTTGATAGTGCCCTGTAAAATTGTGGCTTTTGTTTATAAACAGTGCTACCAGACGAAGTTGGGAAAAAATCGGGTCGAACTAGAAAGTAAAAATATTAAGTTTTGAATGATAATATTCCTACTGCTTTATAAAATTTTAAACTTTCTTAAAGGAAAAACGTTAAATCAATTATTTTATTCATCCTCGCCATCTGATGAGGAAGAAATGTAAAATTTATTTAAAGGTTTCAGTTGAATAACAAACTTATCTGTCAGCTATTAAGAACGTGGTGATGCATTTTTTCATAACTTGTGTTTTGTTCTCGTCAAGAAACAAATGGCAATATTGCAGGATTGGCAAGACATTTTATACATGCATCTTTCAACAAGGTGCAATTTTTTGTATAGAAAAGAAAACACCATAAGCCATCTTGCCGCCCTGGTTATAGCGGAGATTTCTGCTTGCAAGGATTTGCAGCCATCCTGAAGCCTAAATGGAACTCTTACATTGAAGTTGTTCACATAGAAACCTCCGCAAGTTCTATCACCTCTTTTGGAGCCGTCTGTGAAGACTTTGATCGCTCCTTCAGTTCAGTTGAACATTTTTATATTTTTTTTGACAGGCCCCCATTTTTTATCGATAACATTAGTAAAAGCTTTGACAATTTGGTATTTATCTTAATATAGCTGAACTTTTTGCACCTGGTAAAATTTCCAATTATATTCTATTTGCACTGTTCTCCAAAATTTGAAAAATGAAGAAAAAATGTAGTGTCATAAGGGCTTTAAACTCCAGCAAATAAAAATCATTTAAAATAAAATAAACAACTATTGAAAAGTGCAAATCAATCGATAGATAATAAAGAAATTCAAAACAAAACAAAAATAACAAAATTTTTATTTTTATTCATTTCAAGTAAATTTATTGTTGAATATCCTATTATATTCAAATAGTTTTATTTATTAATTAAAAAATGTATACTTTTACGACATTTGTTATTAATATAGCGAATTTCTTTATCACAGGAAATTTGAAAAAAAAATATTTGAATATCGGGATTTTTGTTATCAAATATGAAACTTATTTTTTCTGTGCTCTTCAAAAAATCCAACAAACGGTTAATAATTTTATCTGATCTTATTTGGACTTCTTAATATTATTAAGTTTTTGTATTCTCTTATTTAAATTGCTTGGCGGCATGGATTATAAGATTAATGAACTATCACATTTCTTTTAGCTATTCTCTCAACTTTAAAGCAAAGAATGGATACTTTGTAAATCTTTATAATAATATAAGTATTAATTCTTAACTTTAATTAATACAAGCTAAGGCCACATAAAACTTGAAGATATAAAACGTTATTAAGCATTTGGCTGTGAAACGAAGCTTTTGTTCTATAAAGATACTCAAGTACGAGTATGTAACGCTGCATCATGCCATCAGAAGAATTCTGTACAAAGTGCGCGGACATTTCTAAAGTTGCATGTGTTGACTTGTGACCACAGTAACTGGTTTCCTCGAATGCATAAGAACATGAAGAGAGTGTGACACTTGATGTCAGTTTGTGTATTTGTCGTTGTGCAATGAGGATTAAGTTTAATTTAATGAAAGTGGAAGTTTTGTTGCAATTACATTAATAAACACTGACAAATGGAACAGGATTAAAATGTGAAATGAAGAACTCAAAAGCAAGAAATGCATTATTATTTGTTCTTACCTAAAATGTTTATAGGCTTTTGTCTTTTTGAAAATTAGCGGAGCAGGCTAAAGAGTAATTTGCGAATATGAATACGTTTTGTTTGCAAAAGCATCTCACTGTGCAATTCAAGAATCATATTTTTGAAATGCGGAAAGAATTTTTAAGATCAGTTATTACAAATTAGTAATAACATGTAATACGAATGCTTTTAAAAACTAACTGATTTCTGGCTGATAATCTGACTTGACATATAAATGCGAACAAAATATTGGCTGTATTATCACTTAGGGCTAATAAATCATTGCAAGTTAATCTCTGTTTTTGGTTTAAAATGTGTTTAAACCAGCAAATCTATAAATCGGCAAACATATAAAGTACAATTAAATTTTAGTTTAGTTTAACTAAACTATCGTTTAAACGTTCACTGATTTCTTCGTGAAATCTCATGTTTACACTGTAATAAGACGTAATAAATTTTTCCCACATTTTGTTGTTAACCAAGTTTAAGTCTTAGCTAAAGGAAAATAAGATACTACATCTAAAAACTTGTTAGATTTTCTAACAATGTTTATTAAAATTTATTAGAAATTTTTACCGAAACTTCTAATACAATGTTGTATATCTCGTAGAAATAATTCATGCTTCAGACAACAAACAACACTTTGGCAAAAGCAACTAATTCGTTTTTCATTAGCAAATTCCTTTGCTGTCGGCAATTGGTTGGTTTCAATGGCAATTCTACATTTCAAACAGTTTTGTTGCATTTTTCTCTGCTTCTTGATGTCAGTTTGGTATGATCAAACTCTATTTTAATGACTTACAAACCAGTTGTTGTTACTGCATATAACCAAGTTGTAATCTTTAGCTGCACGTGCTTTAGAAATTTGTTTAGGTTTTTTTTTTTGTTTTGCTGTAACATGCAACAAATGTTTTGTAGATGATTTCCGTGTCGATTTGAACTTATAGATTATTTGCTTAACGTCAACACTTTTAATGAGGCAATTTCAATTAATGCTGAAAATATTGGTTCGGAAAGTAGGAAATATGTATACTGCAGAGGAACATCGTTTTCAAATTGTTCGTATTAATTTTGAAAAACATTTTAAGAAAATTCGACAGCTTATTGCGTTTGATACAGAGACGTAATTACTAACTTTTCGCGCCTAAGTTAAAACCCAGCAAAAATATCTGTCTACCGGAAGCAGGTTTGTAAGAAAAGATATCATTACTCTCCCTTACCAACCTGCTTCGGTATTACATGATTTTTGTATGGGATGATTTTTGGTAGGTCTGGAGGCATGAGCTTCTTCCTGCGCATCCTAGATGCATTAACCTCATGTCTTTTTTATATGTATATAATTAAAAAATGTTTTGTTCTTTATATCACAATTTTACAACACTTGGACAAATTTTTTATTTGCCATTATTTTATGTTATTTTTATATTTATTTATGTATTAAATGGTACACAGAAAAAAATAGACAAGAATTATATTCAATAAAACCATATTATTAAAAAAAAATATGAATTTCAATAACATTTATCTTTAACATAATAAAATATTTCGTTCTAAGTATTTCTTTTCCATGCCGGTTATTTCTTTTCTTTTTATACATAAGTACTTAAAACAAGTTGTATCCCATAAAAAAATAAATGGGATATGGCTCAGCTAGAGAGTGTATGCTTTACGTCCGGAACGCCCGGGTTCGTATTCCAGCCATGTCAACATTTTTTTTATTTTATATATATATTTTTATTTTGAAATAATTTTGTTATCAATATAGGGGAACTCTTTATCACAGGAAATTTGAAAAAAAAATTATTGAATACCGGGATTTTTGTTATCAAAAACGAAACTTATTTTTTTCTGTGTACAAATACAATTGGAAATTATATTACACTACAATTTACTTTTATTAAATTCTTTTTGTTCGCGTATTGAATCAGGAATCGATCCCATGATCTCCGCATGGTAGACTAGAACACTAACCACTAAGCTATCGAGGTACATTTATTTTCATACACAATTTAATGGAAGAATAAAAAATCAAATTACGAAGCAAAAATCACACTCGCATCCATATTTGTACCCACGTAAGCGAGAAATGATGCACTATAAAAAAAGTTTGAGTTGAATAAAAAACTTGAAAAATAAATAGCCGACCGAATTCATCATGTGTGTGGTAAGTTTCTTCACTCGCTTACGTTATTGCATCCTCGTAAGGCAGAGGGGATGCACTGTGTGCTTTTCCGCATCTCTGAAGCACTTCTAATTAATCTACCTGCTTCCTTGAACCAAATTTATTTTTGCTGGGAAGGTATTTTGAAGATATGAGAATCCAGCAGAAAAATGTCGTAAGTCTTTTAACTACGGAAAATCGCATATTTTCGTTTCCCGCTTTCCCGGGGAATTTCTCCGGGAATTCCCGGGATTAAAAATCTATTTATATACATAAAAAATACTGCTTTTCGCAGCCAAAAATTCTCTTTTTTCTTTAAATTATTATCGTTCATCATGAAATATTATCTATGCAAGGAGAACGAAACCAACGACGGCTCAAAGTGTATAAGATAAAAAGTTGTCTCTTTAATTAATTATTTAAAGGAACCAACTTTTTTAGTTAAAGCAACTATAATGTTTTTCAATGTGCACCAAAATTCACGGAAATTAGATATGCAGAAAATTTTTACACATGTCTTTTTTGTGCATTTACTGCCGAAGAAATTGGGGAAATAGATATGTATCATTTCAGATGACAGTGATGTTTTGAAAGAAAAGACTTTCGAAAAACTTCAAATGTTGATATTAAAAAAGACCAAAATATTGATAGCCCTACGGTAAATGTAACCAACACAAAACAAATCACGTGACCGGTCCCCAGGTGGTAGGGACCAGTCCGACTTTTAGCACTTCCTATTAAGCGGACCAGTCACTTTTACATGGGAATGGCATAGGATGGGGTTAATTGATACTTTGCATGCGCATTGTGACTTGTCACTGAACTATCTTATGACGACCTAATCAGTGTAGAATAATATAGATTATATATAAATATTATTCCGACATTTAGCTGAAATAATTAATTAATAATTGAAAGTCTATTTATTTTTTTTATTGGAACACATGCAAGTAGAAGTTGTATTATATTTTTAAGTAGAGTCTTTGATGGGACTCGAACCGACAACCTTCGGCATGGCAGGCTAGCACACTACCCACTCGACCTCAGGGGCATTTATATTTCAAATGTATGAATACCAATTAAGCTGAACTTAATATCTAAATATAGTTTCGTGACTAGTTCCTGGGTAATAAGGCGGTATAATTGGCGGAATGCCGTTTACTACAATACTATCCCGAGTCCCCACTTAATTTGCTGAAAATGGGTAATATGTGATCATTTAAACGATATGTCTTTTTTCACCACTCATAAGTCCTTACTTTGGGTATCACTCCCATTTTCTCAAGTCATAGGTCAGGTACTTTTGGATCATTTTTCACCAAATTTTCCGCAGGGAGTTTACACAACGTCCTCTTCTGTTTAGGGCGAAAGGCTTTTCTCAACAACTGAAATTGAGTTACTTAAATAAGAAACGAATTGTGAGATGCAACAATAAATATATTGACTAATTTAAAAAGCCATTTGCAACAAAGAATATAAGAGTACAAAATTTCTAAGGGCAGAGAATTTTCATCGCATACCAAAAAATAAAGGAATGAGTTTACTGTTCTAAGACTGCTCTTTGTCAGCAACATTTATCCTACACAACCTTTTAATCGCTCTTTGGATCACTGATGAACAGCGTTGCCAGAAGCTTTGCGAAGAAAATCATCATTTGGCGAAATAAAAATCATATTTTGATATAAAAAATCATCATGAATATTTTATTCCAAAATATTATTCAAAGCAAAGACAAACAATGAAACTTTTATATAAAACAAAAACGCATTCTTAAAAGTTTATATGATATCCTTACATTTACATTTCCTTCTAAATAGGAGAGTTAATACTTTTCTTGTACATTTTAAAATTGTATATAATTTTTTTTTTCAATTATACATTTTATGTAATAGTGAAAATTTGTGAAAAAGAATTAAGATTAGGAGCATTCCCCAAAATATATTAAAAATTTCCATGACGGTAAGAATGTATAAGAACGTGGCAAAACCACTTCCACCGCGAAAATGGTCAAATTCACGCACAAAATTATAAATAATCTCGGAAAACATAGCTCGAGCAAATATCAAACACATGATAATATCAGCAAAAAAAGCTTTAAATTAATCAATATCACTAAAATGAAAAATTTTCGCTAACGTTTTTTTAAATCACTAATGAAAGTCACAAAAAATGCAACAAATATATATTAGATTCTACATCTTCACAAGTTTCCCAAAAGTTTTAAATGTTAACAAATTTCCTCGAAAACATTAATTTCATAAAATATGTAACGAAAAAAACGAGTTCCGAAAAGTGTCCAAAAACATATATTTAAAGTATGTAACGGTTTTTTATGTCAAATAAATGTTTTTGTTGCTCTGGTTTACTAAAACTGCATCATCACAATGTGATTTGACATTTTTGACGCAGCCAAAAACTTAATAAATCAATGAAACATATATTTTTATACGGTGGTGGAAGAAATAATAGGGACACACAAAATTTTCAGCATTTGCTTAAATATTTATATGCTCTTGCATAAATAAAATTAAATATACAAATTATATTCATGTCCATGTAAAAAATAAAAAAAAATTCCAATCCTGCTGCATTCGGAAATTTATGTAATTCTAAAATATATATATACCTGGAAAATAAAATAGGGACATTTTATATATTACAAAACAAAACTAGTTTTTACTATTTAATCCTTATATTATTTCAATATTTGGTAGAAGCTCCTCTTTGAATACTTGCTGACACCGTGGCATCATTGAACTGACAAGATTGGCGCAGATATCCGGAGAATTGGAGTACAAAGGTTACTGAATTGCACCCCACATAATCTGTTTATTTGTAAGTTTTTACGTTCCAACTTTTTATTTTTTAGAGCTCCACAGAGGTGCTCTATGGGATTCGAGTATGATGATTGGGACTGTCAATCCATAAAATGTTTATTAGACGTTAGTGAAAAAAAAATTGCCCCTATTATTTCTTTTAGCACTTTATATCTTTCTAAAAAAATTGCGAAGCATAGCTAAGCATGGTACATACTATCGAACGCGAGTGACAGTTTTGCTCAAAATTTTGCTTGCTAGATAGTGTGGGTAGCTACTAATTTCCTTATTCAACAGTCAATTGCAAAAAAAAAATAATAATGATTGAGTCAGCGGCCATATTGGTTTTTGACTAATAGTGTGTACAAAAAAATGTCAGTAAAGAGTTTTATTGGTAGCAAAAAAATTACAAATTGCTATAAACAATGATTTGTTAAAAGAATTTCTCTGGTGCTATGATATGGCACGTTGTCTTGGGATATAACAGGATTAGGGTGTAATGGGTGATGTTAAAACAAAAGCATCTCAGGAGTTGCTAAATATATTTTAAAAATTAAATTATTATCAACGAAGTGCATCCATTTTACTCAAGTTCGATAATAAAAGTCGCTAAAATGGAAAAGTGATATTATTTTAGAAGAACGAACTAAATTCGCAGAACAGAGAAATATTATTATCCAAAATTCAAAATACTTTAGTCAGAGACGCACTGCACAATGAACTATCATCAACTTTTATGATAAAAACTATGGAAAATTATAAATTAATTGATCTAAACTATTAAAATAATCATTTAAAATATTTCCAAGTAAGTATGAAAAGTCATCATTTGGGAGAAAGAAAAATCATCATTTGGGAAAGAAAATCATGAAATCATATTTTGCTTTAAAAATCATCAAAAATATGATAAAATCATCATTCTGGCAACGCTGCTGATGAATGATCAGAAATAACTGATTTTACTAATTATTTCTATGCTTTTTTTGGCTCGGTATAAATATGGGTTTAAATATGAAGTTTCCTTAAAATAAAAATATA
Source organism: Panzeria rudis (assembly GCA_956483635.1). NCBI lineage: Eukaryota > Metazoa > Arthropoda > Insecta > Diptera > Tachinidae > Panzeria > Panzeria rudis. Next base: position 30,178,553 of record OY101449.1, on the reverse strand, counting down.
AAATAAAGCTCAGTTTAATATAAAGAATGATTAAATGATTCATTTTGCTTATATAAAAATGAATGAATTCCGGAAATTGAAATGTTTGCTAATTATTTTAGTACGTTCTTCTATTCCCGGGGTTTCCCAGGATCCCGGGAATTTCTTCTTTATTTCCCGCTTTCCCGGGAAACAAAAAAGTCCGAGAATAAAAAAACCCTACTTCTAACGCACGATGCAGTGTCCAGACAAATATTTGACAAACGAATAGTTTCACGATATGCACCTTAGGTGAAGGATGTACACGATTTGCCACCATTACTTTGCAAAATATAAGTCTTAGTTACTACTCAGCCTTAACAAGGCTGTACAAGATTCGCCAACCTTACTTTTGTAAAATACAAATGAGTGATTCCACGTAAAACGGCCCTCTATGCAAGGAAAAAATAATTTTCTCATTTTTAATAAAAATCTCTCAATTGATGTTTTTATAGAATGACAATTATAGAAAAAATGAAAAATACACTATTTAATATTTTTTAATCAATTTGAGGCACACCCGTCGGTCAAACCCGTCTCATTTTAAAAATAGTTTTTTTTATAAGAAAAAAAATTTTTTATCAAACAGTACGTAATACAATTAAAAACACTTTGAATAGATATCTATACCAAAATTATTGTGTACCTTGTAGTCAAAATTTTACAGAATTTATACTGAACGTCATAATTCTTTGTAAGGTCACACCCGTCGCAGCCTTCTGACGACCATTCTGAGCAGAAATCGTGTTCTATCAGCGTTTACCCGTTATTTAACGACTTTAAAGCTTAATGTCCTTGCAAGCCGCAACGTTTATTTAAGTAAACAGTTTTATATTCTTGATTTATAACAAAAAGTGTGTGTAAAATGGTCACACCCGGCTAAATCGAAATACTCAAATCTAACTTACTCAGCTCAAAAAACATAAAATCATTTCCTCAAAAAATGTAGCCCAACATACGTACTTTCAACCCACTGTGATTTAAATGAAATGAAACACACATAAAACAAATCATTAACATTAATATTGAATTAAAATTGACAAAGTACATTGCAAATGTCTTTATGTAGGTTTAAACAAACTGTTTACTACCGTATTTTTTAATTCACTTTGTAACATTTGTCTTTCTGTCTGTCTCGCTTCCTATCTTTGTCTGTTTTGCCGATAATGGATTGATACTGATGAACATCAATAAAAGTATCAGAGACATCAGCAAACAACACTGATCGATTTTACGTTCATCATAAGTTTTGTTTGTGGTCGTTATGCTCGAGTGCAGGAATTAAAAATATACACCAAACAAACATCCATTACACTTGACATACAAAAAAAAGGCGAACATTTTCAAATGGGCAATAAGGAACAACTTGTTTTCTTCTACTGGACTTTCAAAAAAGTCTTCAAAGTACTAATCGTACAACAAAGAAGCTAAAATAAAAAGTAGTTAAACATAAATGTCGCGTAAAGTGGAATGATTCTTTTTTTTTTCTTTTTGAAACCGGTTAAAATCTTAAATTTTTTTTACTGGAAATACTTTTGCTTTTTAATTTATAACGCTGGTACTCGTATTTAAAACAATTTAAGAAATTACGTTTTTAACTACATATTAGTTTAATTGATTGAATAACATTTAACACGCTATAACAATATTTGAGTTTAGTAAAATACATATGACTTTATAGCTACTTTTATAACAGTGCTCTTAGGTTATGATCACCACAACCATGTTTTTTCATTTCATGTAAAAACACTTCGCCATGGTAGCCACAGTAAATAACTTTATAATTTTTACACCATTCGGTACGACCAACTTTTCTATCGGAAACTTAATTTTATTTAATTTTTTATAGCTCAAATAAGCTCTAAGATTCCTTCATAATTTGTGTACAGAAATGTTCCTTTTTATATTGGTTCAAAAAAAGCCTTGCACCGACCATACATAAAACACAAGTCATTAAAAATTTTTAATTATGCACCATTTTAATATGGAGTATAATTAAAACTTAATGTATTTAAATATATAAAAAAAAACTTTTAACAAATAAATCCTTTTAAAATTCTTTGTCATTAAAATCCCACTAAAAATCGTTTTAAAAGTTGTCAAAACACTTTAACAACAAGCAAGTGAAGTGCAGATGTTACTACGGGTACATAGATTTAACTCTTCCTATCAGGTATACGCTCATAAACTGTTGTTAATTCCACTAAAAATGATGCCATTAAAATGACAACGACCAAAAAAATTTTTTCGCTTAATTTGCCATCAACATTTCAACTGGTTAATCAACTGTTTGCAAAAAAAAAGTTTATTCAATTTGTGCACCCTTTACCAAAAGTGGTATCCACGTATATTATAAATAAGTTTATAGTACCGTTTGCAATTGCTACATTATTAATTTGGAACCTCATAAATCATATATGTTTTATAAATTCATTGCTCTGACGTAATCAGCTATGTTACAATTATCGAAATTTTTTTTTATTGCTCTATTCTTAACATTTTTTGGTCATACAGCCACCCACCAAAATGTATAAGAATATCTTAATGGGCTTAGAAGTTAACAAAAGTAGCTATGTGAAAGCCATATATAAAATGTTCCTACAAAGGAGTTATGTGTATAAACTCAAACAATAAAAACTTTATTTCTAATGAAATTTAAAATATTTATTATGTTCTATAAACCAAACAGACTCTAAAAAAATATCGCAAGACTACTATATAAATTGGTTTTGTAGCTCTCCTGAAAACATAATAAAGACACATAGCTGATTTTGTCAGAGCAACGACGATGTGTGATAGTAGGGTACAAGGTGAATTAATTTTATCAGGTGGTGTTGATTCTAAAACAACTACAACATTACAATAATATTTGACATCTCAGCTCCTATGTCAACGTATACAAAGTTTGACATACGAGCATCTAATTTACGGAAAAAAAGTAGAACAGCTGTGCTTATATCACCTGTATAAATCCACCTTGGTAGGGTATTGAGTCGAATAATATTTGCTATAGTAATCGAAAAATGGTAGTCAAATAGAGAGAGAGAGAGAGAGAGCGACAAAGAAAGTTATAAGGAGAAATCACATGTTTTTCTTTTGTTGTTGCTATTTTCGGCACCCACCGTTACCGTTTGTCAACAAACATCGCAATTTGCGACCTTTTTGACGGCCAACGACCATTTGTGCGACTTTTTTAAAATTATCTTATTTTGCGACTTTTTTTCATTTTTGGCAACATTTCTCCTTTTTTAGGGATCCGTACACCAAAAGTGTAAAGGATCCCTATTATGTTCGCTACGCTGTCCGTCTGTCTGTCCGTCCGTCTGTCTCTCTGTCTGTCTGCCACAGGCTGTTTTCTCGGGAACCGCAAAAGGTACGGATCTGAAATTTTTACAGAATATGTAAAACTGTGGCCGCTACAACAACAAATATATGCAACTTAAAAATTAAAGGGGGCTCTAAAGCGAGCAACGAAAAATGTTGAAATACTAATGCAATATACAGGGTGGGCAAATTTGAGCTTAGGAAGTAAATAGGCTGCCAAATGATGAAATGTCAAGAATTGAGCATTTATTTAGAGAAAACTTGGGAAACTTTAACCATGGAACGCTACACTATTGAGCAATGAATTTTATTTACGAAAACTTAATACCAAAATGGTGAAAATTTCACTGTATCACTTCGTCAAATTCGAGCAGCTTTTCCTCGTAATCAGGCTCCTTTAGTTCTTCATAAGTGCGAAGATGAAGATCCTTATGCAAAATATTGCCCAAAGTGCCTCTGGTGATATGCAATTGTTGCAAACGTCGACGATTTGATGTACCAGGCTCATTCGAAGTGATACAGTACGATTTTCACCATTTCTTTATAGTCAATTTTCACAATTAAAATTTGTTGTTCAAGAGTGTAACGATCCATGGTTAAAATTTCCCAAGTTCTCACTAAATAAATGCCAAAGGATGACAGTTGAAATCTTGATATTTCATCATTTGACAGCCTATTTACTTCCTAGCCTCAAATTCTCCCACCCTTTATAGACACCTTAAATTTTCAAAGTTAGTATTAATTGATGTAGTCTGTAGAATATACTACACCAATTAACAGCGATATTTAAAACAATAAAAATTAAAGAGTATTCTATCAGTTAATGTAATATTGACTATGTAATTTAAACAATTAGCTGCATCTTGGAAACCGTAAGAGGTAAAATCATCAAATTTTAAAAAACGATAAAACTAAAAAATTCAAAATTGAAAAAATGTTAAAACGAAAAATCGCCAAAATGAAAAATCGTTTAACGAAAAAACACTAAAACTAAAAAAATCGCTCAAACGCAAAAAATCATCAAAACTAAATAGACCGCCAAAAACTAAAAAAACGCAAAAAAACGAAAAATGTCAAAACGAAAAAAGCACTAAAACATAAAAAAATCGCTAAAACTAAAAATATCGTCAAAAAACGAAAAAAGAATTGCCAAAAATGAAAAAAAAATCATCAAAAGGGAAAAAAGCGCCAAAACAAAAATAAAAGCACCAAAACTAAAAAATCGCCAAACGAAAAAAAGTGTCAAAACAAAAACAATCGTTACACTAAAAATATCACCAAAAACCGAAAAAGGGCCAAAACTAACAAAAAGCGCCAACCAAAACTAAAATAAATCTAATAAAACTAAATATATCGTCAAAAAGCGAAAAAACGTTAAAACAAAAAAAGACCTAAACGAAAAAATCACCAAAACTAAAAAAATCGCAAAAAAACGAAAAACCGCACAAAAACCAAAAAAACACCAGAATGTAGAAAGCACCAAAACCAAAAAAATCGCTAAATCAACAAAAAAAAATTTAAAAAAAATAAAATTAAACGAAAAAGCAACATGAAAAAATTGTCAAAATGAAATAAGGGTAAAAACGAAAAGGGATATACATATGTGTATTCGTACGGAACCCTTAGTGCGCGAGCTCTAAGTTGCACTTTACTTAATTTTTTTAATTAACTAAAAAAATAGTTCCGTTTTGCGTACATTCTCGGAAATTGTGCGAAATTTTCAATCCCGGGAATTTATTACGAGTATTTTAATGTACATCCTGATACATATAACTAAAATAGCACTGACATTTTTAATAAAATCAAGAACTTATTTCCAAATGCTTAAGTAATTTTGTACTTTCGTCTCCAGAATAGTGATATAATGACAAATTGGTAAAATACTACCAAAATGGTGAACTCTACTACTCTGATGGTATAAGAAAAAGCTTGGAGAAAATGTTATATACTACAAAAAGTAATATCAATCAAGTTCCTAAATCGAATACGATGGAAACATTGAGTTCAATTAAAATAATAATTAAAACTTCTCTGACTAACAGGTGCAAATAAAAGTACTAAAAACTGTTCGAGCATTTCCTAGCCAGACGCTACATGTGCTAAAATTTGTTTTTGAAAATCTACCACTTTTAAAATTACCGATTACAGAAGTTCACAAACTCAGGTCAACTTTTGCACTGGAGCAATGGAAAATGTTGTTTTATTATTTGGGGCGCTGAGTTTGAATATACAATCGGTTTCTTCAAATTGGAGATATTGTGAAAACTGTGGCAAAAAAATTTTAAATAGTTTGTTTTTAGGAAATTAAAAAAGAAGTTCGTGCGACTTTTTTCTGGAAATGACTTTTTGAGCGACTTTATTTTTGTAAAACGACTACTTGTGCGACCTTTTGAAAATTTACAACGGTAGCCCTGTCGACACCCCACACAGAAAAAAATAGACAAGAATTATATTCAATAAAACCATGCTATTAAAAAAAAATATAAATTTCAATAACAGTTATCTTTAACATAATAAAATATTTCGTTGTAAGTATTTCTTTTCCATGCCGGTTATTTCTTTTCTTTTTATACATAAGTACTTAAAACAAGTTGTATCCCATAAAAAAATAAATGGGATATGGCTCAGCTAGAGAGTGTATGCTTTACGTCCGGAAAGCCCGGGTTCGTATTCCAGCCATGTCAAAATTTTTTTAATTTATATATATATTTTTATTTTGAAATAATTTTGTTATCAATATAGGGGAATTCTTTATCACAGGAAATTTGAAAAAAAAATTATTGAATACCGGGATTTTTGTTATCAAAAACGAAACTTATTTTTTTCTGTGCAAGTAACCATGTAAAAAAATTGCTTACATTTGGTAGAAAAAATCTTCCAAGATCGAAAAATGTTTGAAATCGATAAAATTTCGGCAGAGATGTTTAAGATAAAAGCAAAAAAAATGTATAAGATGCGGTTGGCCTTTACAGACCATCACTGAAATTTCCTGCCAATTGCAAGCTCAAAGTGCTAACAGAATTCATAGATTTTCGGAGTGATTTAAGAAAAGCTTTTTTCAAAAATTACGACAAAGATATCAGGGGGTGGGTATTCATATATTACGTAACGCTATTTTTGGAATTTGTTCGACAAGTCATGCACGACTTGTCCTCTGTCGATTAGATTTTCTAATCGACAATTTAAAAGATAACTTCGTGCATGGAAATCTGAGAGGCAAAGTCTTTCATGTTGTCCTGTAATAAACACTTCTGATGAGGACAAGATGCCCGAAAAATGTCTTACGATTTGTCTTCAATTAATTTAGTTGAGGAAAAGATGACCGACAATATCTTACGTTTAGACTTCAATCAAACAAATGAATATGTTACCCTCATGTTTTCGATATTTTAGGTGGTGCTGCAGCAAGGTGGTAAGCGCAATAACTTGTAAACATGTACACACAGAAAAATTTCCATGTAAATTCGTCGAAAACCAGGTTAAATCAACATGATTTACAATAATCTTGAAAGAAAATTTTTCCTTTTGAATTAACTATATTTCATGTTGATTTAATATTCCAGTACAGTTACATCAAAATGAAGTTGATACTGAAATAATACGAAAAATCATATTAAATCAAAGTAATTTCGAGTTGAAACAACGTGAATTTGATATTGGAACAACACGAAGAATCATGTTGAATCAAAGTTATTTCAAGTTGAAACAACGTGAATTTGATATTGGAACAACACGAAGAATCATGTTTAATTAAAGTTATATCAAGCTGAAACAACATGACTTTAATGTATTTTTTAATTATTTTATTAATTATTTTACTTACGTGATAGTCATCAGAAAACTTTTCGTTGTAGCTGACAGCCCCAGCCAAGATTTGAGCTCGTTCCACCTGCATGATAGTCCACGCGCTAACCACTGCAGCCACAACAGCTTCAAACTTTTCTTTACTTATACACTAAATAAATACCATCATATGTAAAACGCATTTCATTTTAATTCAACATGATTTAAATGATTATTTAACATAAAACTTATTTGAAATTAAAGTTATAGTCATCTCGATTGAAAATGAAACTTAACGTTTATAACAAAATTGTTTTAACGGTGATTTAAGGTTAGATTAATCATTTCCCGATTAAAATGGATATGAAACAATGGTAATTTTAAACCAGCAGCAGTAAATATTCGCTGATAATTCGTTTTTTGTCGTATACATAGACGACACATGTAAGAATAAACAACAAAAAGTTACACAACTAAGCAGAACAGTGAATTGTAGCAATGAACAAAGCAAGTAAACACTAACACACTCAAACGACAAATTATTTCTTGTAAATTTAATATGATTTGCAATCAAGATTGCGGCGTGTGGATTTTACATTCCCTTTTTTTCTGTGTGTAGTGAACTAAACAGTCCTTAACACCAATAATTTTCAAAAACGGAAATAAGCAAGTAAGTAGCAATTTATATGTGAGTATTAGAAATATTAATAAAGTCCATTATATTATAACAAATTAAAACAATAAATTTTCTTGATGACAAAATAGATGACATTGTCGCTCATGTAATCATTAACGGCAATATAGATGGCATTGTCCTCTATGTAATCGTTGACGAAAAAATTGGCGACATTATCACTCGCGTCATATCAATAGTATTGCATGATTTTTGCGACAATTGCTCGAAAATATTGCCAACGACCTGAATTTAAGAGAAAAGAATACGAGAATTTTTAATTGAAAGATCAAATTAATAATCAAAAATTCACGTTAAATTAATTAATTTTTAATTTATTTATTTTGTTAGTTTTGTCTGCCTTTAACACTTCATTTTACTTTATAATAGTCTTTCATTTAAATTTTTTTTTTGAGTATTAAAAAAATTCACTGGGTTTTCTAGTTTTAATAGTTGCAAAACTTTTATTTCACTATCAAAATCTTTACTGGGTTATATTAGTTTAATTGTGTTTTTATTAGAGTTGAATTAAGGCAAGATAAGAGCCACTGCAGCTGCTCTTAAGTGTAATTTGACTCTAAGGTGTTGTTTACAGTGAATTTAATGCATGTAAAGTGCTTCCACAATTATTTCATGTATCATCTAACTGCAATTAATGGTGGCTTTTATTGTCTAATTTAATTCTTTTTCTACTGTTAAACAAATTTCCTTTTATATATTTGTCTGCATGTTTATTGCATATACACATGTAGTATACTATGTACATTAGACTGTCCCATATTTTATTGTAGTTTTAAATTCGTTTGTAATTCATTGCTTAGCACTCCGTAGTTCTATACTTTTTATTTAAGAAACAAATTGCATCGTTTTAATAACAAATAAAATCATACAAAAGTTACAAATTAAACATGATTCATCATGTCGTATCGCAGTACTAGCGCAACTTGTATAAACTTGACTCAAACGCAAGTCGGCACGGGTTAACGTTCATAAAAAGGATCAATATTTGTTCCTGAAATTCATTGTATAATTGCAAAAATATTTCGAGAGAATGTGTAAAAAATTATGAAACAGAATAAGTCTTCAACTTCAGGCAAAAAACGCTGCCAAATTTTCTTTTGTTGTTATTTTTCGTATGAAAAATATATGAAATTTTATTCAAACACGGCAACATTGTTGAGAGAATGCCCAGCGGGAAATGTAGTCATTGATTACATATATAATGTAAGATATAATGCATTATTTTAAAAAGCGAATCAATGCATTCCTTTGGAAGCGAGAAGGTAATTTGATCAGACACAAAAAATACACATTCATTACCACGTACATTACCACATCCAATGAAGAAGGAAGGTATTGTTTCTGCTCGTAACAATTGTTCGTGTTTTCCTCGTATTGGTTTTTAAAAAATTCGTTATTTCTCTTTGCTTTCATGACGCCTATAAACTTTGCAATTTTTATTTTAAAACACAGTTTATGTTTGAACGCATACCTTGGAAGACCGAGTAAGTACAATGAATATATGAATATGTATGGCTTCGTATATATGTATATTAAACGGAATTAATAAAGTACATATTTATATTTAATTACATACATGTATGTATGTTTATATAAGCATGTATAATTTATTTCTTCAAACATTTAACTTTTGAAAATATATGTGAGAAAGAATTATATTACGAATTAAATAGATTGAATTATAGAATTCATTCGCCAGACACTTTAAAAGAATTCATTACTATCCTATGACATGTTTTGTGTTAACAATAATGAATTCTGGAATGAAAAATTATACATGCTGTACATTACCTTCTCGTTTACTATTCATTATCTTTTCCCGCTGGGTGAGTGAGTGGCTAAAACTGAGAGCGTGAGAGAAAACGTTCTCAAAATAAAATAGATTTTATACCATGACTGCTTTTTACGGCGTATGATTAATGTCAATTTGTATGGAAAAACTCGTCTAGCCTCAGTTCTGTTTCATCATAAAAATCGTTTTGGAAACATAAGAGACAGGCTATATATTCACGTACTTGTCCTTATTTTTCGACTTCGATTTTTATTTTTGACGCATACCCTCTAAATACTTTCGTAACGATGATGTGTACTGCTGGAAAAAAATATTGGCCCTTTTTGGAAACGTTAACCCGTGCCGACTTGAGTTTAAATCAAGTTCAAACGAATTGCGCTAGTACTGCGATACGACATGATGAAACATGTTTTATTTTTATCTTTTGTATGGTTTTCTCTGTTATTAAGTCGGTGTTATTTGTTTCTTAAATAATAGCACTGAAATTACGCAATGATAAACAATGCATTACGAACGCATTTAAAGGTCCAAAAATATGGGACAGTCTAATGTACATGATTAAAAGTTATGTTAATAACAATAAAAAAGTAGCTTGAAGATTTGCATTTTAATTTTCAACTACCAGAAAAAGTAGGAAGGAAGCATCACTTGCAGTAACGAAATAATATGAACTAAAATAAATTGTCAATAAAACGCAAGTTAGAGAGTTGAAGGAAAAAATGTTTTTAATAGATCTAGAAAAAGCTTTTTTCTGACAAACGAAGAAGTTAAACTAATTATTTAAGTTTTTTCTTAAATATGCTTTAACAATTTTATCCCCGTTTCGCTCTTTTTTGATAGTTTTTGCTAACTAAAAATTCTCTCTTATTATTGCAGAAAATCATTGGTATTTTTCGCTAATAGTGTTGAATATATTTTTCCCAAATATATAAAATTGAGGCAATTGGACCACGGCTTTATGAAAAATTAAAGGGCAAACTTTGGGATTTTTAATATTTTGTATTTTGCTAACGACTTTTTGAAGCATGCAGTATAAAATACGATTCTAAAATTATAATTTCTTATTGTTAATAAATTTTATTGTTGTTCGTGCTAAAACCCTGGTCAATACTCTTAATGAACGAAAACATTAACCCCTCTATGCAATGGGACCACAATAAGCCAATTAAATTTTTACAGCTTAAAAATTTTCCAAAATGTTTTTGATTCGGCTATTTTTGTCTCAAAGTGTAGAAGGGTTAATGTTTTCGTTGGAAGTATAGAACAAAATTTTTTCACAAGAAGATCTTAATAAATCGATTTATCAGATATTTATATATTGGTGTCGCCAAATCTATATCGATAAGAAGACTTAGTGTTCCCATTTCATCAAATGGCTGCTCTGCAGGGTGGTTACTCTGTAATTCGAATCGAAAGATGCTTTAAGATTGCAACGTAAAATATACATATTCGAACAGTTTTCTTTTCGAATCGAATTATTGAGTAAGCACCCAGATTTACAATTTGCAAGTGTTTTAAGCATCGTTTTCTGTTGTTCTTTTGTAGATTCTCAGTATATCGATTATTTTTCCCTCATCTCCGACCGCAGAGCTGGACCCTATCTAAATCCATTATTATTATTGTTTAATAAAGCTGTATTTTTTTTGTGTGAAGTGTCTATCATGCTTTGCGTATGTATTAATATGGGGTAAGTATTATTGCAATACATTTTTATAATTACGAAATAATTAACACACTTTTTTCTGCAAAAAAAAAGGAAAAAACGAATTTTTACAAATTTTGAAATTAAACCGTGCATAACTTTTGACTGAGTTATGATTTTTAAACAAAAATTTTCCAGAATATTAGAAATGTTGTTATAAATCTACGAAAATTAAATTTTTGCAAATCGGACAAAATTTGATTTCTCTATTAGCAAAGCAGTGGGTAAAATGGTTAAAAACCCATAAATGGGTTAGACTTTTTTCATCTCTTGGATAGGCAAATCTGCTTACAAAAACTCTTGTTTATCAAGTCAAAAGCATTAGCTTAGCATATGTTTGAATTTTTCATAAGACCGAGGTGACCCAATTCGGGGTATTGTGGCTCCATCGCCTTTAGAGACATAAATCGCAAACTCCAGACTTAAGCTCAGCAACATCTCCTGAAATTCCATATGAAATTTTATAAGAATCGGATGCCTCGCTTAGAAACTGCAGATTTATATGAATTTTTTCCAAAATCCTCACTGTGCGACGCAATCCTACGTATTCTAGATGTAAATAATGTTAATAGGTTCATTATAAAACTTATACAAACGTCACTGACAATGTCATAAAAAATGTCTTTAAAAGAGCCGTCACACAATATTATAATGCAACTATATTTAATTAAATAATATTGAAAAACAGCGGTAAATTTCAAATGTGAAATACTTTTAAATACGATAATACAATTTATTGACTTCTCTTCCCTTTCCTACAGCAACAACAATTCAAAGCGGAGAAGATATATTGTATTGTTATTCTCTTTTCAAAAGCAAAATCTAGAAACACACCTGCATGTTTTTATTTTTTTTAACTTCAAGCTAATACAAGCTTTAAACCAGACATCATCATGCTAAGCCACAGGTGCCCGAGTACTTTTCGTAATTTTCACATATACAACACGACTGTTAACGAAACTCACTACAAAGAGTGCGAGAAACTGTAATTTCATTCCGTTGCATGCTACACTGAAAAAATTCCATGCAACATATGCACGAAAACGCTTGTATATATAGCGAAATATTTCGTAATTTCGCACCACGAAATTCTTTCGTAAAATATACGAAATGTACGAAAATAATCAAAAAATAAAAGAAAAAAAGTATGGCTCAACAGGGGCACGAACTCGCAATCTTCATATTTCAAGTCATGTACTCTACCCACTGAGTCACTTTCTACTTATTTTATTAGAGCTAAAAATTAGTTTTATTTACTTACATCTGAAATATACGTCAATTTATAAAAAAAAATATTTTAATATATTTTTTTATTTCAAATATATTTTTTAACAAGGAAAAATGTTTACGAAAGGTATTCGTTACTTTCGTAAATTTAAAAAAATATTGTCTAAATGTTTTTTCGTAATATATACGAAAGTTTCGTATATTTTACGAAAAATTCACTACGAAAGTTTTTTTCGTAAAATGTTGCATGGATTATTTTCAGTGTAGCTTTCAAACCAGCAGGTCGCCGTCGCATTTTTATGATAAAACAAAAACAATGCACATAGTTGAGATTGAAAAGAAAACAAATAGATCTCAACGGATTAGTTTCATGTCTCTACATCAGTGGTGGCCATTCTCTCAATTTCAAATACTCGCGAGTATATGCGGTTTTTTTACCATCAACACTCGTACACTGTGTGTGAGACACACAGCCTATCTATTTAGCCACGAAGCACATACACAAACAAAGAATAAGATAGTGTATGTATGGCACCACTGCTCTACATTCCCAGTTGGCCATGCCTTTAAGACATCATCAATGACGGGTGCACGACGTGCACGATTTAATGAGCGACAATGTCGCTCAGATTGTCGTTCATATAACACAAGATGATTTCGTGGGCGACATTGTCGCCTATGTTGTCGTCAATGATTATATAAACAAAAAAGCCGCCTAATTTGTCGTCAATGATTAAATAGGCTACATTGTCGTTTACTTTGTCGTTAACGATTACATACCGACAATGTCACCTACTTAATTATTGAATATTTTTGCTTATCTGTTTTTCCGTTTCATTTAAATTATTGACTGAACTAGCTGAGATTCGAACTGAGGCTGCATGTTTATAAGTTTTCGCGCTTACCACCCTGCTGCTGCTCCACTTAAAACATAGACAACAAAAGGCCAACATATTCATTTGCTTGATTGAAGACAAAATATAAGACATTGTCGCTCATATTGTCCTCAACAAAGTTAGATTGAGGACAACAATTAAGACATTGTCACTCACCTTGTCCTCCACAATATTAATGGGGACAAAATGTAAGACATTGTTGCTCATATTGCCCTCAACAAAGTTGGATTGAGGACAACTTGCAGGAATTTGTCGCTCAGATTGTCCTGAACGACGATTTCCTTTACAATGTCGAGTAGAAAAACAATCGACAGAGGACAGTTCGTGCATGAATCGTAGATGAAAATGTCGTGCAAGGCAATCTGGCCAACTGGGTTTTTCAGTATTTGTAAAAACACCAATACATTCTCATTTTAAGTGATTCTCTTTGTGATGGCCTCTGCTTTAAACACTTATAGCTCACAAGTTACTGAACCGATATTAACAATATGTATATAGATTGTACACATCTGTAAATAAGTATCTTTAAAATTGTATAAGCTCTGATAAAATCGGCAGCATCGTCTTGCTTATTAATTATATACATAGATATGTATAGATGTAACACCAAATTAATATTTTAAAAATAAACTTTGCTCTTGCTTTTATATTTTCGTAGCAATTTACAATGGCTTTCCGGAAAGCTTAAAACAAGTTACAGTTGTTAAACCAATATGATCTCAATATGATTTCTTTGTTTAACGGTATGAAGGATATTTTATAATATATTTCAGCTTTTTTATGTGATTAAACATAAAAGAAGTTTAAAGATACATCAAAATGGCTTATGTATAATTTTTCAATAGAACTTTATGTTTATTCATCTGCCAAAGATTAATGGTCGAAAATGTAGTTAAGTTTTATTAACTTCCTATATTTGAAAATATACTCGTAAATTGTAAAATCCCCATCATTAACATGACAATGACGAGCTAAAAATCAATAGATTAAGTCCAAACAACTGTATGTGGTTGCAAGCAATAGTCGCTGAAACTTTTTGCTTTAGAAATGTGCACTAAGTTGCTACAAGTGCTTGGCATTAATTTATTCACAGATCATTATGTGAATTTTTCACTAAAAAAATAAACAATATCTTCTTCTTTCATTCGCTTAGAAAAAAAAACAGATTTATTTATTTCATAAAATGTAAATAAATTGCATTTTCTTTGCGAAAAAAAAATATCTTAGAGAAAGTAAGAATTACTTAAGTATTAAGAGGAAAAACAATTAAGTTCTCACATTAAAAAAGTTTTGTAAACAATACTGCATTCAGTAGCTACAAAATGATACTGCAAAAAAAGTAAGCTAACAACAATTCTAAGTTAACAATAATTCTATTATAAAATTATAAAATTACATCAGCTGTCCGTGTCTTAAAGCCCAATTAAGGCCAGTTATTACTAGGGATGTAACGAATACCGATACCGATACCGATATATCGGCGATACTTCAGATTTTCCGATACATCGGTATCGGCGATATTTTACTGTCGATACGCCGATACTTTTAAAAAAATTTTTCAGAGTTTTTTTTAACAAATAATTTATTTTCGTTCGATTTTACCATGAATTAAATTCGCTTCGTTATTTTTTAAATCCTATTAATATCAATTTTAAAAATTAATAATATTTTATGCTGTTATTTTGTAAAAAAATTTTTTTTTTGTTAATTTGACCATGAATTCAAATTCAAGTCGTTGTTTTTAAATCTTATTCCAGCAAAAAAAAAAGATACTCCAAAGAAGACATGAAAATGTAGAATTCGCGATCTGGAAGTATTGCAAATTTTGATAATTTCTAATTAGTTTTACATATCCTTGCCATTGCAAGAAGTTCTGTTTTTCGGCTACCAATCATCGAATTGAAAGCGATGCTAGGACAATTTCTTTTTCGGTATTCTATAATGATTTTTCCTCAAGGAAAAAGGATAAAAAATTACCCATTTTCAAAATTTTTTTATGTAAATTTAAGTGAATATATATAATCTTAGAAGTCTTTTAATAAATAAACTATTAAGTTATAGAACAATATTAGTTGATAAGTGTCCTTTAAAAAAATCAATTTTTGAAAAAGCATGGCGAGTATTTTTTATAAAGAAATTAAACATTTTTTCTTGCTTTTCTACTAATTATCTGCATATTTTTAATATAAATTTTTTGGAAGCAAAGAAAATGTAGCTCCTTAAAAATTACTTCCAATGTTTTATCAATTTTAAATATTCTCTCTTATAATGTAATTTTTTATAATAAAAAATTGCACTTGAGTTTTGTTAATCTAAACTTGAACTCAATTTCAATATTCGTATCGGTATCGGAATCGGTATCGGCGATATTTAATTTTAAATATCGGTATCGGTATCGGATCGGCAAAACGGCGTATCGTTACATCCCTAGTTATTACAAGGTGGCGTTATTATTACAACAACATACATTCAAAATTGTTGTACGATTATTTTTATATGAAGGCTGACAGCTCGGGTAAAAGTTTTATTCTATTTTATATGGAGTTCGACGAATGGTTTAAATCAGCTGGCGATCAGCTGCGCTAATATGGCTACACACAGAAAAATTTCCATGTAAAATCGTCGAAAACCATGTTAACTTAACAGCTTTCGGTAGTGATTTTGCTTCATAGGTGTTTCATGTTAAATCAACATGATTTACAATAATCTTGAAAGAAAATGTTTCCTTTTGAATTAACTATATTTCATGTTGATTTAATATTCCAGTACAGTTAAATTAAAATGAAGTTGATACAGAAATAATACGAAAAATCATATTGAATCAAAGTAATTTCGAGTTGAAACAACGTGAATTTGATATTGGAACAACACGGAGAATCATGTTGAATCAAAGTTATTTCAAGTTGAAACAACGTGAATTTAATATTGGAACAACACGAAGAATCATGTTTAATTAAAGTTATATCAAGCTGAAACAACATGACTTTAATGTAGCTATTTTATTAATTATTTTACTTACGTGATAATCATCAGAAAACTTTTCGTTGTAGCTGACTGCCCCAGCCAAGATTTGAACTCGTGCCACCTGCATGATAGTCCACGCGCTAACCACTGCAGCCACAACAGCTTCAAACTTTTCTTTACTTATACACTAAATAAATACCATCGTATGTAAAATGCATTTCATTTTAATTCAACATGATTTAAATGAGTATTTAACATAAAACTTATTTGAAATTAAAGTTATAGTCATCTCGACTGAAAATGAAACTTAACGTTTATAACAAAATTGTTTTAACGGTGATTTAAGGTTAGATTAATTATTTTCCGTTTAAAATTAATATGAAACAATGGTAATTTTAAGATAGCAGTAAATATTCGCTGGTAATTCGTTTTTTGTCGTACACATAGACGACACATGTAAGAATAAACAACAACAAGTCACACAGCTAAGCAGAACAGTGAATTGTAGCAATGAACAAAGCAAGTAAACACTAACACACTCAAACGACAAATTATTTCTTGTAAATTTAATATGATTTGCAATCAAAATTGCGGCATGTGGATTTTACATTCCCTTTTTTTCTGTGTGTAGCTAGTACTGAATTCGCCTTGAGCCAAATCTAATTAGAATGAAATATACATTCAACTACTTTTCCTGTAACTTTATGCATTTTCTCTGTGTATTTGAACATAAATAACCACTGCTTGAATATCTTAATTAATTGCTAGGCGTACTGCAACATAATTATGCATTTTCTTTAATACGAAAAGTATTACAACAATAATAAATTACTTTAACTACTGGAGCCACACAGTTGGGTAATAAATTATGTGAAAGAATAAAGGTTAATTATAAACTTTTAGAAATAAATATAATAAATAATGCTGAGGAAATTATTAACGTTAAGGCTCGAATATAGAATGCTATACATACAGTCAGTGTATGGCCTAGAACTATTAAAACAAAATGCAGCCCCATGAAAAATGGCCGAAAACCAAAACTGAAAATGGCCCTAAAATTATATATAGTTAAAATATAAGAACACAAAATTTTTATATCGCTATTTTTTTACCAAAAGCTCATGAGACTATTTCATACCTTGTATGTAGTACACTGAAGATAATCCTTGCAATATGTTGCGAAAAAAACTTTCGTAGTTTCTTTTTTCTTAGAATATACGAAGCTTTTGTACAAATGTATTACGAAAAAAAGTTAAGGCAATAATTTTATAAGTTCACGAAAGCAACGAAAACCTTTTGAAATCATTTTTCCTTGTTAAAAATGTAGTATGTATTTGAAAAAAAAATTCAAATAAATGTATTTTTTTAATTAACATATTTTTCAGGTGTAAGTACATAAAACAAAATTTTAGCTCGTAAAAAATATATGCACAAAATGTCGCATATATTATGGAATATTTCGTAATTTCGAACCACGAAAAAAAGTCCTACAATATACGAAATTCACGAAAATAATAAAAAATAAAAGAAAAAAAAAGTTTGGCTTAAACGGAGTATGAACTCAGATTCTACTTATTTTTTAATACATAGATAAAATATAGTTTTATGTTATTGCAACTGAAAAATATGTCAATTTGTAAAAAGTACATTAAAAATAATCCATGAAACATTTTACGAAAAAAAACTTTTCGTAGAATATACGAAACTTTCGTACATATTACAAAAAAAATTTTAGCCAATATCTTTTTGAATTTACGAAAGTAAAAAAAATCTTTCGTAAACATTTTTCCTTGTTAAAAAATATATTTCCAATAAAAAAATAATTGAAAACTATTTTTATAAATTGACACATTTTTAGCTCTTATAAAATAAGTAGAAAGTGGCTCAGTGGGTAGAGTACTTGCCTTAAAATATGAAGATTACTCGCCCCGGTTGAGCCAAACTTTTTTGTTTACTTTTTTTATTATTTTTGTACATTTCGTATATTTTACAAAAGAATGTCGTGGTGCGAAATAACGAAATATTTCGTAATATGTACGACCGTTTTTGTGCATATGTTGCATGGATTTTTTCGATACAATTAAAAGTTATTTCCTTGTTTACAATATATTTCTCTACAAAAAAATTTTTTAAGAGAGAATTTCGATACTTTCGTAACTTTATAAAAATATTGTCTAATTTTTCCCCCCTAATATATACGTAACTTTTGTATATTCTACGAAAAAGATAACGGAACAATTTTTTTCGTAAATGCTGCATGGATTATTTTCAGTGTAGAGTACTTGCTTTGATATATGAAGAATGTGAGTTCGCACCCCGGATGATCCAAACCGTTTTTTTTTCTCTCTTCTTTTTTAACTATTTTCGTATATTTTACGAAAGATGTATGAGTGCTTTCGTGTATCTGTTGCACGGATTTTTTCCAGTGTATGTTCAAATATTAGCTATTTCATATAAAGTACCATTTTATTTTTTAGCAAATTTATGCAAAACAGAACGCTCGTTGTCGGGGGCGATCGGGTAGGAACGAAGTTACTTTCGACATAATTAAATGAGATTTACATATTTGCAGCAAAAACTTTGCTTACTGGTTGGCAAAAAAGTATATAAGGATTTAAGTCGTAATTACTTACAATTGCGATAACTACTTATTTTTGTTTGAGAAGTTGAAAAAATAAGGGGTCCCCTTATAAATGTATGTACATTGTCAGAGCAATTAACTAGTTATTATACGACTTACTTGAAAAAAAATTTAAAACACATTTGGCCAAATCACAACCTGTTGTATGTGTTGTAGATCGTATAAACGTTGCTGGTATTTTTCAAATAAACATTTGCTTAGAAATATGTTTATAAGGAAATTAACACCAACATTTTTACGATCTACAACACTTACAACAGGTTGTGAATTGAGCAATTATATTTTATTTATATTTTTGGGCACTTTGTTTTTTTAGCCTGCTGGGATAGGAACCTGTGCTCATTCAGATTTGAAGACAAGTACTTTACTCTCTCAGATATTGTTGACTTAAAAGTTTAACCGACAAAAAATTTGTTTTCATATACAAACACATGTTGACTTAAAAAGTGCTTGTCTACTTATTTTATTACCCCCATATTCATAAAATTTAAAATAAGTTAGAATTGTATTTTATTTAAAATTTGTCATACAAAATTTTCTTAAAATAGTTTCCAAATAAATTTTATTTATTTATGAATATAAGGGTTAATATACATATAACAATAAATTATTACTACTTTCAGATAATGAGAAAAATACGTACTGATTTCTTTAAAAACTAATTCTAATTTGAAGCATAGTAACAGGATAAATAAGTATTACTCATTACTTTGTAACCCATGGAAAAAGTACTATCGACTACAAAAATGAGAAAAGTTTTTGCTGTATTGTTCATGACATTTTCATGTAATTCGCATGACATTTATATATTTTCATATATCATTTACGTACTGCTAGTGATTGGGGATAAAAATTTCGTGAAAATCACCATGCGGTGTTTTGGGGAAAAGCATTTTTTTCGCTGTGGATTTTTGGGGATTTAAGTTCCACAAAAAGTTTCAAAAGTTCAATTACTAAATTGTGAATAAAATCAAAAGTTAAACATCAGTTTCAAGGAAAAAATGCTCATTTTCTTTGGAATCTAGTTAGCTACTTGATATTAGAAAATATAAGCTGATTGGTGCATTTCCTTTTTTTTTTTTTTTAATTTGTAAAACAAAAAATGTTAACATTTTTAATGAATTTCTTCATTTTTAGGCTAAATTTTTTACGATATCTCTGAAACTAATGGGCAGATTTAGAAACTTCAAGATAATTTCGTTGCCGAATTTCGGTTTTCCTTTTTTACTGAATAGGACGAACTTTTCTTCAGTTATTCTAATATATGTCGTTCAATTGCCCTAATTTTTTACATAACGGTATATCTCGAAAACTAGAGCAGATTCGCGCTCAGCATCCGAAGTAAATAAAGAAACAACATCAAGTTCTAGGCAACGAAAAAGTGTACCGAAATTTGGCTGTTTTTAATTTTTATAGTCATGGGCTTTTTTCGATATTGCTGTTTATTTTGTTAACCATGCGATTTAGATAAAAGTCGGTAAGGCAAAAGCTGTTGGAAACTATACAGATAACAACTTAAAAGAAAATGAACACACATAGTGCTTCAGCCTTCTTGGGCTTTTTTGCAGAAACATCCAGGGTCTTGGCAGGAATCGAACCTGCGACCTCTCGGTTAATAGTCTAGCACACTATCCACTACACTACGGCGGTAGAGGAAAGTTTTTTGTAAATACTATTAATTCACAAAAAAAACCTGACATAACAGATTATTAAAACAAATTTTCATATCAAAATGTGTATTATAAATAAGTCTCTTATTAATTAAAAAAATGTTTTGTGAATTAGGTTGTAAATTTATTAAGTTATGAGACATAATAAACAGAAAAACAGCATTTGCTCAAACTTTGGCGCGACATGCCTTAATCTTAATTGATTGACCTGAAATTTTTTAGGATAGTTTTTTAGATATACCCATCGATTTGCGTTATGAGACTTGAAGAAATCCAACTTTTAATTTTTAACGATTACTCTAATGTAGACATGTAGAATTTAAAGTACAAATAAAATTAATTTTAAAAATATTCAATACAAATGGATTTAATTTAATATCCAGCAAAAACTTGGTTATGTGTTTTCATTACCAAACAACATACTTTTCACCACAAACTACATACCGTCTGCATTACTTTACAGCAGTTGAATTAATTACTGACTAAGAAATAAGCAAGCCATTTATTCTTGTCTCTTCTTGGCATAGTAGTACTTTTTCTGTTTATCACACAGAAGATAGCAGTTCAACCCCTGGCGAAGCTTTTTTTTACATGTGCGCATGCTTAAAAACGGCATGAGTTCAATACTTAGCAGAGACATTTCATTTCTAATACGTTTTGTGTACCCAATAACTTCTAAACATTGAAATTTTTAATGTGTTATTTGTAATCCAATTTGGTAAGTACATACTTGCCTCTCCAATGATATCGCCACGTTCAAGTAATTTGTTCAAATGCCAAAGTACTACTTTGCCATCAAAGTGTTTGCTAGATAAATAAATGTACGCATGCTTTTTCTTTGAAATTATGTAATTTTTTTTAATTTTTAAGTTTAAATTCAATTTAAGACCGGTCTACTTATTTATTATTTAAATTTAACAAAAAGTTTATTAAAATCTAAATGTTAAAAAATTAACAGACTTAAAACCGTAAAAAATAATGATTATTTCTTTGTTTGGATCAAGTTAACTGCCACAAGCAGGGTTGTCAGATTTTTTCCGACCAATTTAACCAAATTGATTTTAAAAATCGCCAAAAGTCGCCAAAATCAATTTTATGTAGTTTTTCTTAATATTCTTTACATAATTCTATTTTTTATATAAATTTTTATAAGATAATCGAATAAAAATTTAGCAGAAAATCGCCAAGAATAGAAATATAATCGCCTAAAATTATTTCTTGTAAATTTTTCTCATCCGAATTCAAAACAATTTAATGACTACCCAGCAAACACGAAGCCAAACCTTTAAAACAAGATAATTTTATCATTTGATATCATGGACAATTCTCAAAAAGTTTTCAAAGGTTTATGTTTACAACTTCAATTCAAGTTGATAATGATTAGACAATTAGTGTTTTATCAATTTGATGTGTTATTCTCAAATTATAAATCAACGTAGAAACACTATTTAAAGCGAAACATAAATTGGAAACATTTAACAATGTGACGATCAAACTAATTTATTTATTACAACTGCAGAAAATTACATATTTACTGTTTGGTGGTTTGTGATCAAAAATTAACTATCCACCTGAATAAGAAAAAATGTAAAATATGAACTTATAAAAACCAATTTGATTTCATTTATGTTCCACATTTTATTACAATCCATATTTGAAAAACTTTTGATAAAAACGTTTGAAAGTGAGTTGATAATAAATAAATTTCTCAATTTGAGAATAATTTGCCCTTTTTGTTGAGAATGCTATGTTTTTCAAGTTATTTTCAAACCATTTTCAAACGTTTAGCGTTTGAGAAAAGGTTTGATTTCAAATCATTCTTAATTTGAAATCAAGCTTGAGTATTTGTTGGGTATAATTAATACAAGAAAAACCATCAAAATCACTTTGTTTTAATTGTTGCAGACGAGTTTTGGTGGAATTGATTTTTGAAAATAGTCTTTCAACAAAGTAATTTCCCTGAATTACAAAAAGTTTGAAGTTCAATTTTGTAAAAAAATAGCCATAAAAATCGCCAACAAATTTATTTATCGCCAGAAAAATTGCCATGTCGCCAAACAAGTTGAAAAATCGCCACGTTTGGCAAGAAATCGCCATATCTGACAACCCTGGCCACAAGAACTAATCGCAACTTCCGTAAAAATAAAAGATGTTTTTCTTATTTCTGTTATTTTTAATGTTAAATGCTTTATTGGTAAAAGGCTTATTATTTTGTATATTTAATTATTATCTTATTAATTTTATATTTTTGCTCACTGTTTGTTATTTTAATATCTACTGGGAATCGAACAAAGCTCCTTCAGGTTTGAAATCCAACGCAGCAGCTACTCGGCTAAAGCATAGTTAACATAAACTTACTCATTTTTATAAATTTAACTTTACAAATTAAAAAATAACACACGCTGGTGTATGCTGAAATTTAACGTGTGATCTCCCGGTTAATACCCAGTAAAAAATTTTCATGTTTTTGAAGCACTAAGTAAATAAAGCGGTTCATAATTAGCTTTAAAATATGAGCTTGTTCAGAAGCTGATTTCATAGCGTCACAACAATGCAGTTTTGAAGCGAGAAAAGTATTTGCTTTTTACTTATACAAAAGCTTCGTACACAAGCTATACAAAAAAGCCGATTTCATAGTGCTGATCCAAAGCAGGTTCTTAAGCGAGAATGAAGAGTAAGTTTATTTGAGTTTATTTGAGTTGAGTGGTGTCGTTTTGCAACTGTGGTTTTGGTCGAGTGATTGGTACGTTGGACTTCAAACCTGAAGGTTCTTAGTTCGATACTAGTTGAAGTTAAAATAATAAACATTGAGTAAATATATGAAATTAATAAAAGTAAAGAAAGAAACGAAACAAGAAAAATTCAAAATGGCGTTAACGACGCCAATCCACATTAAACCATTTTTATCATATATTTTCAGTTCTAGTGCTGAAAATGTTGATGATTTTCAGCGCTTCAAAAGCGCTTTTGTGAGCAAAATTGTAGTACTCCAATCCGGGAACTCGCCATACAAAAATCAGCAGCGATATCAGCAGGTTTGTCAGCGCTACTTTTATTTCATAATAGTAGAAACATGCTTTATTGGAAAAAACTTTTTTACTGGTTATCCACTACACTACTGATTTAAAATGAATATTCATGTATTTTAAATTACAATTTCAGCAAATTTTACGTACAGAATATTTTGAGTGTTTGTGTCTGCGTGTGTGATTTTTAGGCATATACTTTTTTGGTACTTATAACATAAACAACCGATAATATTGAAAGCAACCGAAAACTCTTATTAATTTGTACCTAGTTTTTTATTGAACGTTGGAATCAGTTAAAAAAAGATCGCTTAGAATTTTAAATGTTTATTCATTTAAAAATTACTGCTCGGAATACTTCTTGAATAAAGTACATTCCGTTACTGTAATAATATTGTGAGTGTATGACATTATTCTATACGTAGTTTACATAACATTTACATGTTGTTTACATGAAGTTTACATATTATTTATATGTCATTTACACATTATTTATAATGGTATTTACATGGTATTTAAATAACATTTATTCAACATTGGAGTGTGATATTTTAATGAAATTTACATGATATTTACTTGACATTTACATTACATTCAAAATTTATAGACATAACATTGACATTCATTTATTTAAGGTTTTTTCTTTTCATATTTCCGTTTCACAGTTTTGATTCATATTCTCTTTTCAGATGAAACGAAGATCACTTACCAAGTGTGTAGCAGTACACAACATTTATTTATGCTTTTATCATTGTTTAGTAAAATGCATTATTATTGCCTGTACTAGCGCATTTAAATCCTACTGCAATTATAGCTTAGAAAATACAAATAAAATATTTTCCACCAACAAGTAAATAAGAAACCCCACTGAATAGTATTGTTCTAAAATTAATCTCACACATTTTAGCTTAATAATACTACAGCTGGAGGACTTTCTGCCTGCTGCGCAAAAATAAGCTTAATAGCCCGCAACTGAGTGAAAAAACAACTTCGTCGTTTTGTGACACTTATTGTCATTAATGTCAAAGTGACAGCTGTTTTGACGGCATAAATTGAAAGAAATAAACAACTTTAACCTGTTCGTCAAAATATGTAACTGTGGATTAAAACACAACAACATCATGAAACAGCTTTATTGGGTAGAAACGAACTGGAATATGTGCGAAAGAATCTTGTCTGCTTGTGGTGGAAATAGTTTGAAGAAATTTTAAGTAGAAGATCAATATGATTTTAGGCGGCGAAATAAACTTTTAACTTTGATCAAATGACAAAAAATGTAAAAAACATATTTCTTTAATACAAATGATTATTTGCAACACTTACATATATAAGTATACAAAAACTCCCGATTAACAGATTACAAGCAAAAAGTCCAGTTGTATGTAGCATTTCAAATATTTAAAGCATTATGGAGCAGCGTTGTCAACTTCTAGATTTCCAAAAGCACTTAAACAAGTAAAAAATAAAGAAAAATAAAATAAAGAAAATTACAAATACCTTTTTCAAGTTATTTTGGCATTTTAGAGGATCTTGTAGCGGGAAGCTATGTCCTTTTTAATCACTACACAGAATAATCATTTCAATTCATTTTCTTTAAAGGAATTCAATGAAATAGTAAATATTTGTCGAGGAACGGACCAACAAA
Source organism: Panzeria rudis (assembly GCA_956483635.1). Lineage (NCBI taxonomy): Eukaryota > Metazoa > Arthropoda > Insecta > Diptera > Tachinidae > Panzeria > Panzeria rudis. The sequence continues at coordinate 30,153,171 of OY101449.1, read as the reverse complement.
CAAATTTATAAATATAGACAAAAATATCTCAACAATTTCATTGAAAAAAACTTGTTTATTTTTCAGTGAACAAATTGTTTAAATATATAAAACAATTTGTCTGAAAATATTTACGAATTATAAACAAAACAATTTACTAAATCAAACAAATGTATTTACTGGATTTTCTGAAAACAATATTTTTGTCTCAGTTTATAAAACAATTAGTCTAAAAACACTAACAAATATTAAACAAAATAGTTTACTTAATTAAACAAAAATATTTACTGGATGTTTTGTATCAAACAAAATTTTTGTCTGGGTCATTTATCATCATCATCATACATTAAGCATTTATGAAATGTCACTTTGTTAAACGTGTGCAAGTTTGAATGTTTATCTAAAGACATTAAAAAATGAATGAGAATTAATGCAACGACATTAGCGAATTGATTCACTCAAAACTCTTCAGTAAACAAACTTTGGTACAATCGCATTCCTTTTGCTATCATTGTTATTGTTATTTGTGTGTATGTCGTCATCAGGATTGTTTTTTACGACACAGTTTTTCTTGTTGTTTTTGGTGTTTGCGTCCTAAATAAGTCAAACAAACAATTCATTGATTATTGATTAAAGAAATTTTACTGAAAATTAAAATTATTTTCAGACAAACTTTTTGTTTGAAAATTTTTTGATGATAAATTTTTTCTGTGTACTTATTAAGAGAAGACTGCAACCTTTCGAATGACACCAAATTTATTAATATCCGATGACGCGCTCTAAAGTTATTCAATCTTAAAATTGACGGACATTTCTCAAAAAATTGCTGAGATGCCCAAGTTTAGACGGTTATAAAAGGAAACCATAAAAAGTATCGGAATAGTTCTTACGCCACGTGATGCACCCGTAAGAGTAGAATATGCATATGTATATGTATGTAAAATTTCGTTGAAAACGGATAGTTTTTGAAATCTGAAGTGCCAAGCAAACGAAATACGTACAAAAAATCGTTTTTATGGGTTTTCACGCATAAGATGAAACATCACTAATTGCTCGAATCCACTTGTTTAAACTTTCTGCATGAGTGCAAAAACCATGTTCAGGAAATAGTTGCATTAACAAAGAATTTTACACTTGAAAAAAATTGTTTAGATAACGAAACTAATTTTTGAGTTTTGGGTTTAGTGCCACCTTTACGAAATAAAAGCATAAAAAATTAGATTAAAAAAGCACCGAGCACTAACTCAAAAAAAGCACTAAAAACGGTGCGAAAAGCACTGAGTTGACAACGCTGTTATGGAGTTAACTCTATGTAGTATATTAATTCGCAGATTTAATAACATTTTACGACATCGACATGGCGTCAGCCACAGACATCCTTTTCAACTTAAGCCATATTACAGCCACCATAAATTCGTTCATATAACACCCTGTGCTTGCACACACAAAATATAATAATCACGTTTAATTGCTACTCCATGACCACAATGACAACTTCAATGCGCATTAACGACACTCTGCTGTCAAACGTCATATAAAATACTCGTAAAGCTTAAAATTTGCAGATGAAGGTGGTCTTCCTTGCGACTAATTATGTTTTCTTATTAATCGCGGTTTTAAAAATTACGTACATGCATTTAAATTCGCCTTTATGGTGTTTGAGAGGCATTATGGGATTTGGATGAAAGGTTATTAACGATAAGAAGCTATTAATATATTATATAAAGTAAATTAATATAAAAACTACACTGAAAATATTCCATGCAAAATTTTACGAAAAGAAATACAAAACTTTCTTACATATTACGAAAAACAATTTAAGCAATAATTTTGTAAATGTGCCAAAGTGAAGGAAATCTTCGGTAAAAATTTTCTTTGTTAAGTAAAAAGGAAAATCTTCGTACATATTACGAAACACGAAAATGTACGAAAATAATTAAAAAATAATAATAAAGAAACATTTTGTCTCAATGAACTCATATTCTACATATTTCAAGGCAACTACTTTGCCCACTGAGCCTTTAGCTACTTATTGCTTAAGAGCAACTAATTAATAATTTTTAATTATTCTCGTAAATTTCATATATTTTACGAAATATTATCTCGATGCGAAATTGTGAAATATTTCGTAATATGCACGAATGATTTCTTGCATATGTTGCATGCATTTTTTAGTCTAAGTAAACAAATTGCGAGTATTATACCGAATTTAATATCCAACACCGAATATTTTTAAAATTAATCTTATTTGTACTTTGAGTTCTAAATATCTACATAAAAGTGGACGTAGAAAATTAAAATTTGAATTTCTTCAAGTCTCACAACTCAAAGCAATGGATATTTATTAGTGCTGTCAATTATTCGGGTTTTATAATCGTTCGAATAAAATTTCATAATTTTTTAAACTTTCATTCGAATATTGAATGAATAACGAATAAAAACTTTCATTCGAATAACCACGTTAAAACCACGATTTTGAATATATTCTATCACTTGTTTCGTCTTTTTAAAGGCGTTAACAGACATTCCAAATTCAGCCAAAATCCTTCCTACATATTACTTCTTCGATTGAACTAAGATAAATTATCTGTATGTACTTGTTGTATCATTGTTCCCATATTATTCTTGTTTGGATCTTCATAGAAACTATCAATTTGTATAATGTGCACTTCACGCAAATGGTACAAGAGTGGAGAAGTTGTTGATCCGTGATAGTATAAGAGCCAGTAGTCGGTTACCTGTATGTAATAGACCAGACCTGGATTTTTGTACATTGAGTCGCCTATACCTATCCTCCTTAAAGTGGGACTCACTAAGCCCAACAGGGCTGTCGCGGCTATAGCGCAGCTGGCGTACCTGGGCCAACATTTTAATAATTTTAAATGCATTTGACCACGTGTTCCATTTGAAAATTTTAAAATATATTATTATTACACAGCTGCTAGGATGTCCCAAGAGGGGTAAAATATATCAGCGACCTCCTTAATTTTGTTTTAATTTAACATTTCTCCAATTCTTAAAAGGGCTCCCATACAAAATTTACAATACAGACTAGAAATATATTTAAAAAAAACTCCCATAACTACCTACGACTCCCCCCTAGGGGGTAAAATGTATGACCGAGCTCTATTAGTTTTTTGTTCCAAACATATTCTTATAACATACTTGCCCTTTATCTCCACCCCTTACGAGGTCTCCCATACAAATATGACTGTTTAATGAAATGCTTAAATTCGCCCCTGCAGCGCCTATTATGCCCCTAGTTGGGTCAAATGTATGATCAACTCCCATTACATACAAAATTTACAATACTATCTAGAAATATATTGAAAAAGTTCCATAACCGCCTAGGAGTCACCCCTAGGGGGTAAAATGTGTGACCAAACTCCATTAGTCTTTTGTCCCAAATATTTTCATATAACATATGTAGTTGCCCTTTATCTCCACCCCTTAGAGGGGCTGTCATACAAATATTTCAGCTTAATGCAATTCTTAAATATCCCTCTGCAGCGCCTAGAATGCCCCTAGACGGGTTAAATATATTACCAACTAACATTAGTTTTGTATCACCACTATTTTTGGTGGACATATTTACCCGCTATCTCTCTTTCTTAAGAGGGCACCCATAAAAAAATTTTAAATACAGACGAGAAATATTTTGAGAAAAGAAAAGTCCCATAACTGCCTAGGAGTCCCCACTAGCGGGTAAAATGAATGACCGACCTCCATTAGTTTTTTGTCCCAAATATTTTCATATAACATACATGCCCTTTATCTCCACCCCTTAGGGGAGTCCCAGACAAATATGGCGGTTTAATGCAATTCTTAAATTTGCCACTGCAGCGCCTACTACGCCTCTAGACGGGCTAAATATATGACCAACTAGCATTAGTTTTATATCTAAAACATTTTTGCTCAATATAACTATATCGTATATCCATTCCTTAAGGGAGCTCCCATACAAAATTTACATTTTTATACATATGAGCCGTTTGCATAATTATGTATATTGTTTTGTATGGGAGCCCCTTTAAGGAACGGAGTGATAGGGAGTATGTAGGTTCAGCAAATATGTTGGTGCTAGAAAACTATTTGGAGTTGGTCATACATACATTTGACTCATCTAGGGGCATCGCAGGCGCTGCTGTGGCACACTCAACCACCATATTTGTGTGGTGACGTCCTAAGGGGTGGAGATAAAGGGCAAGTATGTTATAAGAACATGTTTAGAACAAAAAACTAATGGCGGTCGGGCATATATTTTACCACCAAGGGGGGAATGCTATGTAGTTATGGGACTTTTTTTCAAAATATTTTTAGTCTGTATTGTAAATTTTGTATGGGATAGGTACTGGGTATGTTCTTGTACCTTCAAAATTGTCTGCCGTGATCTTAGGCGCACGATAATGGTTGCTATTGCTATTTTTCAATTATAAAAATAATAGCCCAATTCACAATCTTATGCAAATGGTCATGCATCGTAGCATTTGCAAAATGGTATTGCATATTGATACTCACCACTTAACAATTTTTAGTGGTGAGTATATATATACTTTACGATTTTGCAAATGCTACGATGCAAGACCATTTGCACAAGATTGTCAATTGGGCTAATATATTTTAAAATTTCCAAATGGCAGAGGTGGTCAAATACATTTAAAATTACTCAAATGTTTATACGTAGCGTAACTGGACTACAGCCGCGGCAGTACTGCTGGGTTCACTGAGCCCCCATTTTATAGGTATAGCCGGCTGCTGGCTCTTATACACAGAAAAAAATAAGTTCGTTTTTGATAACAAAAATCCCGGTATTCAGATAATTTTTTGCGATAAAGAAATCCGCTATATTGATAACAAATATTAAAAAAATGTATTTCAAATTTAAGTAAATTTGTTATTACAACTTGGGAGAATTTTGTTAAAAAATTTATTTACAATATACAAAAAAATTTATAAATTAAAAAAAATTTGATATGGCTAGGATACGAACACTGGCTCTTCGGACGTAAAGCATGCTCTCTACAGCTGAGCCATAAAGTTGTTTTATAGTACATACTTGCCCCTGGAAAGCATGTCAATGTATACATGGAATTAAGTACATATTTATTTGATTTAACGGCTATTTTTATTAAACATTTGCAATTTTTCAATAAATTTTTTATCAAACACTTTTTATTGCGTAATTTTTAAAATGCGCGGTATTGATGAATATTGTATTAAGTTAATGACAAATGTTATTGAAAGTAGTATTTTTTTCAAACAACATTATTCTATAGAAAATAGTTCTTATCTATTTTTTTTTTTCTATGGTACTATGAACTTTTTAACGGCGTTATTTAATATGTCAACAACCACTTACATAAATATTTATAATACGGTACGGTGCGATTTAACAACATAAAAAAGTAATTGTGAAGTAATTTTTCAAAAGGGCTTATTTCCATGTTAAGCAAAATTTCAGTAATAAGAAAATTTTTTGGGAATCTATTCTAACTTATCTGTATTTAATGTGGATACTTAAGTCTGTGATTATCACACCTGGTTAATAAGGTTGTTTGGTATCCAACTCTAACAATAAGGTGGAAATGAGCCCTTTTGTACTAAACTTGGATTTTTATCCACAGAAATAGATTTTGGTCTAGAGGCTACAGTTATGCATGAAAAAGGCGATGGCGCTCTTAAGTTTGTTCAAGTGCGGAAGTTTCATTTCATTTAAAATGCTATTTTACATTCGTAAATGTACATCAACTTTTCTAAAAAGTAGTTTAAAAAAGTTGTTCGAATATTCGACAAAACCTGTTGAATAATTTTTTAATCTAAATTGAAAAATGTTGACTGTTCGAACAAAAGTGAAAAAAGTTGTTCGTATTGACAATATTTATAAAAAACTACCGTACAAAAAATTGCAGATCAATCGGTTGAGTGAGATTAAGGCGCGTCATGTCGCACAACTTGAAGTTGTTTCTTTAGTTAATTAGGCCGCTGAACCTGAATCTTCAATTAAATTTTTTTTATCAGCTATAGTTTTAGAGATAAACCGTTATGTCAAGAATTCGACAACAAAATTAGGTTTAAGCTGAGCGAACATCATTTCTAAATCTGCCCATTAGCTTCGGGGATATCTATCCTAAAAGTTTGAGCCTAAAATTATTCAAAACTTCATAACACCCTCCTAAACTTTCAAAGAATAATATATTATTGTTCCCCTTAAATACAATGTTTATGTAACAATTTTCTAAACAATGTTCTCCAGATCTCTTCGCAGACCCCATAGAAATTGCTGTGGGCCCCCATTTGAGAACCTTTGCTCTAATGTAAATAAATAAAACAATTTTATTTTAATAAAATTTGAATATTTTACTTAAAAAGTAAGATATTAATTTAGGAAAAAGCACGTTACAAAATTAAAATTAATCTGAAAAAATTTTAGTTTATTTATTTTTTGTTTAAAATCATCAATTTATAATTTAATTACCTGTATAAGTTAATTGCTTGCACATATGTAAGTAATCCACATTGTTTCAATATTGTGCAACTCGTCTAGTTATTATGATGTTTGCATCTGTATTTTGAAATTAAAAAATATTTTTGTTTCAAGTTCCCAGCTAAATGCACTCAGCCAATTCCAAGTTTATGATAGATACAAAATTGTAAGTTTTCAATTTATTTTTCACTTATTTTACACAGAAAAAAGTTTGAGCATTTAATTTTGGTATTCTTTATTTCTTCTCAGCTGTGTTTTCAATTAGACCAGAACTTTTCTATATCATTATTATATCGTTTGACTTATTATGTAGCTACATATCGTTGAAAAGTAACTGTTTCCACTGAATATAAATGCATGCGTGTAGCAACCTTCTAGCAAAGTTTCAAAATGTTTAAAAACGAACACACATACTGCTTAAGCCTTTATCGGCTTTTCTGCAGAAACACCCAGGGTCTTGGCAGGAATCGAACCTACGACCTCCCGGTTAATAGTCTAGCACTCTATCCACTATACTACGGGGGTACCCAAAGCTTTTATTAAGCTTAAAGCTTAAATAAAATTTACACAACCTTTACAAGTAACACTACAAAAGAAATTGGGTGCCGCTGTGACTGATAGACAGCAATGCTAGTCTATTAATCCAGAGATCGCCGGTTCGGCGTCGTCAAAAGACCCTGGGTCTTTTTCGTAGACAATCTGTTCGGTTCATGGATTGTGTTTGTTAAAAAAAATAAGAAGAAAAAGTATATTAGCAATAAGATAGAAAGTTTGTTTCACCGGCAAATTATGGGTTTTAGAGTTAATGTTTTTTTCGACACTGTACTCGGACTTCAAACTTTTTTGGCAAAGGTTCTGATAGTTGATTGAATGGCGCTCGCCATTTTGTCAGATTTCTTTCGAGATATTCATAAAAAATCTATCTATCTATTCTTTCGAGATATTCATAAAAAATCTATCTCATACGCAAAGTATGTGAACAGAAAACGTTCATATCCTTATGTTTACATTATATAAGATATAAGGATGCCAAACGGGACTGGTTTTTGCAAATCCCGGGATTCGGGATTTCAGAATTTCAAATCCCGGTATCCTTGGACTTTTCGGGATCATGGGATTTCCGGGATTTTTCGGGATTTATGATTTTTCTTTTTAATTAAAACAATAAATTTATAATGTAAAATATTTTCATTCTGTGTATTCATAATAGCAACTATAAGAAATTAATAAAGAAAAGTTAATTTCAATGTATATTAACAAAAATTTTAATATTTCACTAAACAGTAAAATATATAAATTGGGTAGTAAGAACGTTACAAAATGATAAATAATTATAATAATAATTATTATTATTATAATAATTGTAATTGTCTCAACTTCTGCCGGAAATACCATCAGTTCACAGTTTATGCTGTCAGTCGGCATACCTTATAGCTCTCTATAAGATATTCAGGATCGATGAATACTCGTTGCTAACATAATGAACAGAGTTTCCTAGACAAAGCCTGTAAACACCCACTGCTTCAGAGGGCTAATTAAGGCCTGAATGGCCAAAGCTGAACATCTGACTTTGTATAGTTTGGTAGTCTCTACAGCCTGCTGAGAATTCGGCAACCATACAATCGCCCCACACGTGATCAGGCGCGGATCCAGCTTGAGCTTTTGGGGGGGAAGTAAAACATACTATTTTTCCAAACTTCTTTTAGAAACTCTATAGAAATTTACTGTATCCGCGCCTGCACGTGATACTTCGTTTGAATATAATTTTATAATTCCAGGTGCATCAAACACCACTCTAGATGCTTCCTATTATAAGAATTCTCCATAGGGACTCCAAGTCAGACTTTTGTCAAAAAAATCATACAAACTTTTGACATTCATAGACTAAGGGATATTGTATCCATTTAAAGATACTATAAGATATCACAGCCGAATTTTCCAGTTACCACGTCCACTTTCACTAAGAACGTGGAGAAGCTCGTTTATCATCACCTCCGACTATTAGAGTGGGGATAGAGGATACCCTTTGACAATCATAATACATCTAAATATGTACATAAATTAGTGTTACTTTTCATTATTAGTTTTTGTATTAGAATTTTATATAAAAAACTTAATTAAAATATTTCGGGATTCCCCTGGATTTTTTCGACAAATCTCCCGGGATTCGGAAATTCGGGACTGGTATCCCTAATAAGATATAACAAAAAAATATGCTATCCATTTAATAATTTTTTTGACTATTTTCAACGTTTCTTTAAGTTTCACCAATTTTTTCTTACTAAAGCTTTTGCTCAAAATAAAGTAATAAAAAATAAGTAAATAAAAACAAGAAAAAAGAAGAAAATGGTCAAAAGTAAAAATGAAATCAAAAATGGCTAGAATATTTCCTTGTTTTATCTTATATTATGTAAACATAAGTTTACAGCCGATTTCTGTTCACATAATTTGCATACAAGAACGATTCTTAATGAATAATAGGGTATCCCAAGAAAAAAATTACAATAACATTATCTCGAAAACTCTAACCAATCTGACAAAATGTATGCCATTCGCTTCCTTGGTCCCGTATTATATAAAGTCAACTACCAGAGAACCTTTGTCCAAATTTTCAGCTATCACAGCATTATTAATCCCTCAATTTATTGTTGCCCCTCTTGTCGCGGAAGTCCCATTGTGAGCTGGTGTATATATCCCATGGACTTCGTCTACTTCTTTTACAAACACAACCCGCGAAGCGATTAGCTTGTCTGCGGAGAACACCCAGGGCCTATGGCGGGAATCGAACCCACGACCTCTGGATTGACAGGCTAGCATCGCTACCACTCAGCCACAGGGGCACCCATCTAATTCCTCATTGGATTTTTATGCGTTTTTCTTCCAGGTACACATACATACACATGTATGTATTTCTAAAAATTCACCAGTTAACACTTGTCATACCATGAATGTGTACTGTTGCAAAAACTTGGGCAAAATAAACATTCAAAAAATCCCAGCATTGAGAATATCGATGATATTCCACGCTGGTAAGACTGAAATGAAAAAGCTTAGAATAGTTGAACATTCTAAGAAAAGACAGTTAGTGAAGTTCCGAACATTTAGAAAAAGTTAATTAATAGGTGCGACTCGCCACAAGAGGGCGACAGTCTTTTAATTGAGCTTACTAAAATTAGTAGGATTTTTGGTACAGTGTTGTTGCCGCTGTCAGTGGTAGTGTAGGTAAAGGACTCTGACGAGTAGACTTGGTAGTCACGAAACAGCTGTCAGTTCAACCCTCCGTACATCCAAATTTTTCTTTGAATGTTCAATATTCACATGCTACTGAATTTGTTTCTTAAATAAAAATAATTTGATCGAAAGATTAAACTAAAAATGAACTTAAACCAAACTAATTACATAACTTTTGGTTAAAAATCATACAGTTCGACTTAAAATTCATAACTTTTAGAAGAATTTTTAGTCTATTAAGTTATTTAGAAAAATATTAGTTGATAAATGTCCTTTACAAAATCCATTTTTTTAAAAAGCATTGCGAGTATTTTTTTAAATTATAAAGTAGTTATAAATTGTTGTACCACTTAAATAAAATTTTATTTGCTTTTCTATTAATTATCTACATATTTTTAATATAAGTTTTTTGGAAGCAATGAAAATATAGTTCCTTTAAAATTACTCCCATTTGTTTATATTGGGTTAATATCAATTTTAAATATTATGTAATACTCTCTTACACTGTAACAAAATTACATAATAAAAAATACCGTAATTGAGATTTGTTAATATAAACTTGAGCTCAATTTCAATATGCGTATCGGGATCGGTTCGCAGATAGTTCATTTTGAGCATCGGTATTGTATCGGCAAAAAGGCGTATCGTTATATTGCTAGTTATAACTAGGGATGTAACGAATACCGATACCGATACCGATATATCGGCGATACTTCAGATTTTCCGATACATCGGTATCGGCGATATTTTACTGTCGATACGACGATACTTTTAACAATTTTTCCAGAGTTTTTTTTTAACAAATAATTTATTTTTGCTCGATTTTACCATGAATTAAATTCACTTCGTTATTTTTTATATCTTATTAATATCAATTTTAAAAATTAATAATATTTTATGCTGATATTTTTTAAAAAAATTATTTATTTTTTGTTAATTTTACCATGAATTCAACTTGTTTTATAAATCTTATTCCAGCAAAAAAAAGATACTCCAAGGAAGTCATGAAAATGTAGAATTCGCGATCTGGAAGTATTGCAAATTTGGATAATTTCTAATTAGTTTTACAAATCCTTGCGATTGCAAGAAGTTCTGTTTTTCGATTACCAATTCGGTGGAAGCGATGGTAGGACAAATTTCTTTTTCTGTATTCTATAATGATTTTTCCTCAAGGAAAAAGGATACAAAATTACCCATTTTCACAATTTTTTTATGCGAATTTAAACTCAGAACTGTATTTTTATGTAAATTTAAGTGAATAAATATAAACTTAGAAGTCTTTTAATAATTAACTATTAAGTTATTTAGAAGAATATTAGTTGATAAATATCCTTTAAAAAAATCGATTTTTTAAAATTATAAAGGAATTAAACATTTTTTCTTGCTTTTCTACTAATTATCTGCATATTTTTAATATAGATATTTTGGAAGCAAAGAAAATGTAGCTCCTTAAAAATTACTTCCAATGTTTTATCAATTTTAAAGAGAGAATAATGTAATTTTGTATAATAAAAAAATTGCGCTTGAGTTTTGTTAATCTAAACTTGAACTCAATTTCAATATTCGTATCGGTATCGGAATCGGTATCGGCGATATTTATTTTTAAATATCGGTATCGGTATCGGATCGGCAAAACGGCGTATCGTTACATCCCTAGTTATAACCTTTTTTCTAGCGGCATCCTCTTGAATCTGGGGTTCTGTGCTAGCTAGCTACGATGACACAGACCAACTGATTCGATTTTAATTTAGTTTCTTTTGTTTGAAAGGTAACGTGATCTAATATCTTGTAAACTATATTTATAAAAAAAAAACTCGGTCATGCCCGAAGAAAATGGACGATAACTTCAACCATTTTCTTCGGGGTTTTCTTTTTTAATTTTTAATTTAAGAGGTATCGAACTAATTCTTCCGCTATATGATCCGCACACAAGAGTAAATTATATATGTCGAATTTCATTAAAATCGAAGAGGATAAATATACAAACCCTTGTCCTTGTGTCGTAAATTGATTATATTACTCAATATTAAAGCTAGTTTTAGACGGTTCGACTTCTGTAGAAAATGCAACCATAATATAGTATGTTGTTATTGTTTTTTAAAAATGTCCATAAATTCATTAATTACATCAGAGTTGCATTTTCTTCAGAAGTCGTACAGCTTGTGAGATAGTGTCAAAAGGGATTACAGAGCAGAATGAAACTTTTTGTGTCTGCGTTTAGGGAAAAATTAAAATTAAACATAATTACCCGATCTCGATAAGAATTTTGTTTTACATTTGTTTCGTTTTTTCATATTCGAAGTTGGCGCATTCATATTCGAAGGGGCATTATTTTTGAAGCAGACAACCCAAAAATTTTTTTTCCGAAATTCCTTGATATGTGGCATAACTATGGTTCTAGTAGGTAGAAATGTGTATGCAAAATTTTTTTCTATGATATTTATTTGTCGAGTTATGGGGTGCGAAAGTGTTGCCGTTTTTGCATTTTTTTTATTGTTTCGAAATAAAAAATAAGTGATTCTTATAGGAAATCGTCTGATCTTTTCAAAAAAAAATATTTAGCAATTGAGTTATGAATTTTAGTCGAACTGTGTGTGTTTTTTTTTTTTTATCCAAAGTTATATTAATTAGTTTGGCTTGAGTTTGTTTTTAGTTTAATCTTTCGATTAAATAACTTTTTTTATTTGAGACAGAAATTCTAAAGCATGTAAATTGAACATTCAAAGAAAAATTTGGGTGTACGGAAGGTTGAACTGACATCAGATGTTTCGAGAGCACCACAGTCTTCTCAATAGAGCCCTTTTACCTACACTTCCAGCGACGGCAGCAACAACAACCTAAAATCCTATTAATTTAGTAAACCCAATTAACAGATGTGTGGCCCCATCTCGTGACGAATCGCACATACTACTGAATTTTTCTAAAGGTTCGGAACTCCACTAGCTATTTCTTCTTTATAATGCTGAACTATTTCAAGCTTTTTGATTTTTGTCTTACCAGCGTGAAATATCATCGATATTTTCAATCCTGGGATTTTTTTAATGTTTATTTTGCCCAAGTTTTTGGAACAGTATACATACATTCATGTTTTAGCTAATTGCCTTTAGAGTTTTAACAATTGAGTTATGAATTTCAGTCGATATTTATGGTTTTTTTTATCCCAAGTTACTTTAAGTAGTTTGGCTTGAGTTCGTTTTTAATTTAATCTTTCGATAAATTTTTTTTTTATTTAAGACAGAAATTCAAAAGCATGTAAATATTGAACATTCAAAGAAAAATTTGGCTGTACGGAAGGTTGAACTAGGTTGTTGTTGCTGCCCTTGCTGGCAGTGTAGGTAAAAGGGCTCTTATGAGAAGACTGTGGTGGTCTCGAAACATCTGATGTTAGTTCAACCTTCCGTACAGCCAAATTTTTCTTTGAATGTTCAATATTTACATACTTTAGAGTTTCTGTCTTAAATAAAAAATAATAATTTAATGTAAAGATTAAATCAAAAACGAACTCAAGTCAAACAAATTAAAATAACTTTGGATAAAAAAATATTTAATTTAAAAAAAATGTTGGTTTCATGCTCAAAACCGGAAATGACCAATTGAAATAAAAATTTTTCTTATTTCAATGTTTTATTATTTTTTTAACCAAATTATCCTAAGGAGTCCTTATTATACTGTAAAAGCTTGATAATGGCATCTCCCTAAGTGAAAATTTCTTTATATGCCCCAACCTTTTACTTATCGTTATAGAGAATCGGTATAAGATATCGTGTAAACCTTACGTTTAAGGTGTTAGGTGTGTATAGCTCTTTTATGTTAAAACTCCACGAGAAATAATTTCATGGAACATTTTAACCCTCTACCGCTTCATTTTATGTGTCTCTTTTAACGCTTTCTTCAAAAATTGCAAAAAAAAACTCCCGCTCGACGACGAAATAGCGGGCTGAAATATCCTACAAAAACAAATTCTCATAAAATTTTATTATAAGTCTCTGAAGACAATAAATTTCTAAGCTCAACTGGAATGCCAGAAAAACTTGAAATGTGCTTAATTATAAGTCTTATTACTATGCTTCAAATTAGAACTACTGCCAAGTTCTTAATAAAATTAGTACGTATTTGTCTCATTATCTGAAAGTACATAGTTACAGTTTGTTGATATGTATTAATAAAATAACAACCACTTCCCAGCAAAAACTTTGCTTACTGGTAGGCAAAAAAGTATATGAGGATTTAAGTCGTAGCTACTTACAATTTGACTCGATAATTACTTATTTTTGTTTGAGAAGCCCAAAAAATACAGAGTACCCCTTACAAATGTATTTACATTGTCACAGCAATTAACAAGTTATTATTTGGCTTACATGAAGCTAAAAAATAAGTAGTCAAATAAACAGGTTAAAATAAAAACAAACTCAAACAAAAATAAGTAGTTAACGAGTCAAATTGTAAATACTTACGACTTAAATCCTCATATACTTTTTTGCCTACTAGTAAGCAAAGTTTTTGCTGGGTATATACATATGTAACTAAACATCGCAGAAATACGCTGATTACACCAGAAGAAGCGTCTTAAAAGTCTGCATTTATAAATAGTGCCACTATTTGCAAAATTGTTTTAAGTCGACTTAAATGCTTTTGTCAAAAGTCCACTTAATGTATGTATGTTTGTATATAAAACAATTCACTTGTCAAGCACATGTACATAATTCTTTTTTATTTCATAATTTAAAATTTTTTTTTTCCTTTTTAGCAAAATTTATTTAGTTATTCTATCCTTTTTACTGTATTAAATGAGTAGATCGATCAAGTTGCTTTTTTTATTTTCATCGACATAGAAATTTTAATTCCACTTAATCGTTGTGTTATTTTTCCATATTTTGTTACAAAATAATTTTATACCATATTAATTTTTACAACACAATTGTTTACTAAACACAATATATATTCTTTTTCGGTTTTCAACGGGAGGAAACCGCATCCGAAAACACATAACCGTTTGCCAAGTAAATCAATTGTCATCTAAACATTTTAATGCAATTTCCTCAAAGCATTTGCTTCCAACAAAAGATGCAACTTGTATGAGTTGTATTCATGCGTGCCGCACAACATCAATTGGTGCAAGCAAATGCCTATAAGATCAAGGTCATGCTTTTGAAGGAAATGAAGTCATTCGTATTTCGTATTCGTGTTTGATATCATCGTAAAAGTATTTCCTGTACTCTTCAGTAATTGATAATTCAGAAATTTCGCTTAAGATACAAATTGTTGTGATTTATTAGAGAAATTTGTAATATCTACAAAATACAAAAATATTTATTTTTGAACGTAGTGCAATATAATAATTTTGATTAAAATTATAAAATTAAATGTTATAGCACGAGAGCCGACTGCAAAATTTCTGCACTCATCTGTTTTTTTAACGAAATAAAATTTTTATTAATATTTTGAAGTATAGTGGAATACAGTGGTGCAGGGTTGCCTCTTAAATTATGGCGCAAGTATTTGTAATGGAATTAGCAATAATTAATTTCTGGGGGTAACTTTCGCTTATGTATTTTTTTTTAATAAATTGTGGTTCACGTCACAGAGGGATGTGTTTAATCCTAGTCCATACGAGTCAACTTTTGTTGCAGCAACTTTTATTTTCTAGAAAGAAAGAGTGAGTGAGGAATACAAATGGTATAAATATTTCTAAAAGTTGGCTCGTATGGACTAGGACTAAGGAAGTCAAAAAATATAGATTGCCACTCCTCATTAGGGTTGCATGTAGATAAGAATATCTTGGCTATAGGACATGTGACGTCACATAAAATTCAGAGGACAAAATGTTATGTTTTTCAAATATTATGTTGAAAATACGTGTCTGTTCATAACGAGTCTGTAGACTTCAACCACACTTTTGAACAGTTACAAATCTCTTATCTTATGTACAAACTTTCAAAAATCATTTAAGAATTTACAAATGATTTTCAAAAATAAGCACAGTAGGCTTTGAACTTATCCAAAAACCCAACAAATAATTTGTATTCGATATGAATCTGTTTTATTTTTATACACCTTTAGAAATACATTGGATAACAATAAAAGTATTTATAAGGCAAAATGAAAAACAAATTCTAATTAAACCTTTAAGAGATTTATTATTTGACATATTCAGGTATTTGATGAAATTCGATCGATTTCAAAAGAAAATCAAGTTTTCAAATCGACAACAGTGTGATGAATTTCAATAGATTTTATTTTCCATTTTCTTTCTAATTATATATATTTTATAGTTCAAAAAATATTGTGACACAAATTATAAATATTGAAAATTATTTTATAGAAAGCTAAGAATCTTAAAAATATTATTAAGAATAAAAAAGTCAATAGAGAAGTAAAGTATCATGCGAAATGCAAATAAAAAACAGAGTTCGGTATTTGATGCAAATGGTATTATCAGAGTGATAAATACACGAAAAGATACAAAATCGCAGATGTATTTTATAGAAACGTTTGATCTTTTGCGTTTCTACTTTCGCCAAACCACTTGTATTAAACATTAAACTCTGCTAAAATATCTTAGCTATTTCTTTCTTCATAGCCCACACAAAATTAAACATACTTCTGTGTTTGCACTTAGTTTTGCTAAATTCTATAAAGCATAATTTTGTCTGCTATCAGATTGCAAGTACAAATTGGTGTATGTTGTTAGAAGATTAAAAAAGTTATAGCCGATGGCCCTGGTAGCTAGTGCTTTCACTTCCTTATATTGATCTTATATTTAGCTATAAGTTTAACATTAAATAAATAAAAATAAAAAAGTTAAAGTTTTTTGCATTTGCATTTACTGTAGACCATATGCAGTTAGCAATAACGGAGTTCAGCGTTTGATGCAAATGCAAAATCGGATGTTAGCAATTTTTTGGGGATTTTGGTCATTTTCACGATCTATCTAATTTTCTGAGACTTTGTTATTCTTTACAGTGCACGATGGGCCAGGATCCCAGAATTTTGGCCATAAAAGGAATATTGATTTAGTGGTTTTGATTTTTAGTCTTTTTTAAAATTTTGCAATTTTTCGCGAATTTACGCTATTTTCGCGAAAAGCATAATTTTTCCAAAGTTTTTGTTTTCTTACATTTTTAGCTACAGTAATATTCAAAATTTCAGCAAGCTCTTGCGAATTTTCATAATTTTCGCGATCTTTCCCGGGTTATCGGGAAATCACATTTTTGACGAAAACAAAATTTAAATAGTCCAGGGTCAGTGTTCACTTTTGATTTGTGCATCCGCAACGGTGAGAATGTATTATTTTGACAGTTATAGTGAACACTAGAGCCTAAATTTTTTCACCTGAAAAAGTGCGGTGAATTTTTTGTTTTTAAGTGTTCACTGGTAAAAAATTCATCGTTGCGGAATCCAGCCCCAGGAGTTTACCTGGCGTTTTTTTTTCGTTTTTTTTTGCAATTTTTTTAGTTTTGGTAATTTTTTTCGTTTTGGTGCTTTTTATCGTTTCAGCGCTATTTTTCATTTTGGCAACTTTTTTTTCATTTTGGTGATTTTTTTTTGGCTATTTTTCTCGTTTCAGGGTTTTTCATTTTGGGTATTTTTTTAATTTTGATATCTTAGTTTTGGAGCTTTTTCTAAATTTTTTCGTTTGGCATTTTTTTATTTTTGGTTTTTTAGTTTTGGCTTTTTTCGTTTGGCCATTTTTCGTTTGGCCATTTTTCGTTTTGACTATTTTATTTAATTTTGGGGTTTTTATGGGGGTTTTTTGATCGGCCGATTTTTTTTTGTGTTTTGGCGATTTACTTTTCAACTTGTTTCTTGCATTAGTTGAAGGGATACCCTTTAATTATTAATTTACCCCTTAATTATTAATTTTATTTGTTTCAAGTGCCCAATTATTACGGCTCATAAGATATAGCTTAAGTGCTGTTTATAGAAGCCAAACAATCCAATTGTGTGAACAATTTGTATGAAGAGCAATCAGTTTTTCGAGTGGTTTTCATACAAATTTTCTACTCAAGTCGATTGCTTGTGTTCTAGAAACAACACATTAATCTCTAAATTATATCATCTGATAGAATACCCTTTGATTTTTGGTTAGTTTGTCTTTTAGCATTCGTTACTGTTGCTTTTAAAATGCTGCACTAGCTGTGAAAATTTCAAGAGTTTGCCTGTTACGGTTTCCAAGATACAGCTAATTGTCGAAATTATATAGTCAAAATAACATTAACTGACAGAATACCATTTCATTTTTATTTTGTTTAAATTTCAGTACTTATTGCTTTAGACCGTATAAAAATACATTAACTTTGTAAATGTCAAGTGTATATATAATATGTGTATATACATAATATAATATGTATAATATAATATAGTGTATATATGATATATATTATATATCAAGTGTCTGTATATTACATTAGGATTTCTACATGTTTCGTTGCTCGCCTTAGAACGCCCTTTAATTTTAACTTTCATAAACTTTTAGTATTTGTTGTTGCAGCGGCCGTAGTTACATATATTCTTTGAAACTTTCAGGTACGGAACCTCTCATCCTTTTCAAAATAGAAGCCTGTAACAAAGAGACAGACAGACAGACAGAAAGACAAGCAGACGGATGGACGAACAACGTAGCGAAATCAATGGCGTTCCGTTTCACCTTTGGTGTACGGAATGCGATGATTTTGAAATGTACAAATTTTCTCATTCGATAGGCAGACATACTTAGTAGGATTTCAGTTTAGGAGCTCATTCTACCATTTCACATTTTTTATACGAAAAATAAGAATATGTAAAAGAAACCCAAAGAGTGATATGGAAGCATTTGAAGTTACTTTCTTCCGCCTATTTAATTTTGGTTCTAGTTTACTTGACAGCGTTTTTCCCTGAAGTTTGCAAACTTGTGGTACTTATGATAGCTTGGAGCTGAAAGTTCGATATTTAATATTCTACTAAACTCCCTTATTTGTTTTTTATTTAAAGAACTGCAGCTGAATAAAAATAAACATAAGTTTTTCTAACCTCAATAGATCATCTAATCCATGACGTCACATAAATTTCAATTTTGTCGTTAAATCTACAATTCAAATGGGCGAGATTGATGTTTTATTGTTAAAGAAAAAATATATAAAAGATATCTGCACATATTCCTGTATATATATATGTATATATATATATATATATATGTACATACATACTTATATAAAAAGAGGTAGTAAAAAAATCTTTAAAACAATATCCCACCTGCCTTGTTTTCATTTTAGACAAAACAATGAATAACTATAAAGATTCCTAGTTTGTCTAAGTAAAAGAAGCCCTTTTTTCATTATTTGTCGTGACAGTTACAAATCATCGCTGCAATATGCCATCAAGAGGCATGATGTCAATACAAGTACATCCCAGTTGGCCAGATTACCTTGCACGACATTGTCATCTACGATTGTTGCACGAACTGTCCTCTGTCGATTGAGTTTTTACTCGACATTGTAAAGGAAATCGTCGTTCACGACAATCTGAGCGACAAATTCCTGCAAGTTGTCCTCAATCCAACTTTGTTGAAGACAATATGAGCGGCAATGTCTTACATTTTGTCCCCATTAACATTGTGGAGGACAAGATGAGTGACAATGTCTTAATTGTTGTCCTCAATCCAACTTTGTTGAGGACAATATGAGCGACAATGTCTTACATTTTGTATTCAATCAAGCAAATGAATATGTTGGCCTTTTGTTGTCTTTAAGTGGTTGTTTTAGGTGGTGCAGCAGCAGGGTGGTAAGCGCGAAAAATTATAAATATGCAGCCTCAGTTCGAATCTCAGCTAGTTCAGTCAATAATTTAAATGAAACGGAAAAATAGATAAGCAAAAATATTCAATAATTAAGTAGGTGACATTGTCGCTATGTAATCGTTAACGACAAGGTAAACGACATTGTAGCCTATTTAATCATTGACGACATAATAGGGGACTTTTTTCTTTATATAATCATTGACAACAACATAGGCGACAATTTCGCCCACGGAATCATCTTGTGTTATGTGAAATCGTGCACGATTTTCACGATACTTGTTCGAAAAGTTCATCGATGATTTGGGTCGGCTGTCCGACATTTGTCGTCGAGGATTTAACATTGTCGTGCACCCATCATTGATGATGTCTTAAAGACGTGGCCAACTGGGATACTCTGTGGCTGTAACGATGACAATGTTGGTTTTAACTGAATGTTGATGATGCATTTTTCATGTTGCATTTTAAATGTTGTGTTGCATGTAGGTATTTATTGTTTGCTTTGTTTGTTTTATTTTTTTAATCACTCTTCATTTCAATCGTTGACCGTTCATTTGGTGACATGCAACAGTAATACATTGTATTTGGAATATGTGGATTATTTGTATGTTGTATGATAATGTATTGATGTATTGATGTATTGTAATGTATTGATGTATTGTACATTAAAAACTCAATAAAGTATTCATTAGCACTAGTATGTAACAGGACTAATAAATTAATTTATGCTAAGCACTTGTTTAACGAAAGTCTGATTGTCGATCTTATCTTCAGGTTTCTACAAAATCTGGGATCCATTTCTCGAAACTACAAGTTACAACTCAGCAAAAAATAATCGAGATTTTGGAAGCAGTACAGACTTTTCGTGTTATATAAATGCGCTTCATAGTAGTGACAAATGTATTGCCTGAATATATGCACTAATGTATGGCAAGAAATGCCTAAGCTTCTTAGATTTTTCTTTTTCGTCCACTTAAAAAACAAAGTTTTGCACATTCACTTACAGTGGTGCATTCAAGGAAGCGCTACTGTAAGGCAGAGATTATAAAAAAATGCATTTTACGAAGAATGACGATGAGTTACGATCTTAAAACGACAAAACAATAGTATGATTTTATTATATACTCGATGCGCTGAAATTAGCGTTTAACATGAAATGCTCCTAAGTGGGATATCGCGAACAAATATCATACAATACGTAAGCATGTTTGTAAGCTACACCAACAAAACTCTCCTTTACAAACCTGCTTATCGCGAAGCAGTAGTTTTTGCTGGGAAGTCTACAAGTAAAATAAAAGCAAAACAACAATAGGTTTTGTAAAAGTGTTGTTGTTTTGTAAGTATTTTGCTTGTAGATTTGTAACTTGTATTTTCGAGAAATGTGGCCCAGGACACAAAGAATGCTTACCAAATCTGAATTCTAACAAATTCTGCTAGTTGTCTACAAACTCAACTTTTGCACTAGAGAAAACATTAATCATTGATACTGAATACTTCAGATAACAAGAAATTCGCGTCACATATGAAGGAACTATGTTTTATTGCGATCCCAGATAGTACACTGACTCAAAAGTTAGACCGATTTGTGATATATAGTTCTTTGATGATGCCAATAAAATCGTTTGCAATTGCCTAAAAATCTCCTAAGCTAGTAAAATTTCAGAAAAATGTTCTAAGATCGAAAGAAGCTTCGAAAAACTTTTTTCCGGTCCCTTGATTTTCGAATTATCGAGACTGGACTTTATAGAGGACCCGCGAACCAAACAACCACGAGAATCCTTGCTCCGTAGATTAGGGATGGGCAAAAAATATCAATATATCGTTATATCGATATTTTCTTAAAAATATATCGATATATATCATCGATATTTTTTATTTCGTTGTATCGATATTTTTTTCCAAATATATCAACAGTATCAAATTCGATATTCATTTTAAAATACAATAAATATGTTCTAGTTTTGTTTTTGGATTTGATTTCAAGCATGTTTCGTACGTGTTTGACATCCGGGATTCGTGTTCGGGTCGTGTCGTGTTGGAAATTTCGACACGCGCCCATCTCTAGTCTGTACCTTACTTTCAGACTTGTGGAGAATAGGCATACCAAATAAATATATTGAAAATACAAATAGTTTTTTAATATTTTATTTCAAATAAAAAATCGATTTTTAATAAGTATTCGAAATAAGAAACAAACAAAAAATACATATAGTCCTAGACTACTCTAGGACTCCTAGTCATATATATGTACACATTTGAAAATTTAAGTAAGCTATGAAATAAAACAAAATTTGCCGACTTCACTATTAAAAGTTAACGTGGACTTTAACGGCAAGTTTTGTACGCCAAACTTGCCGTTAAAGTCCACAATAATCTTTATTCGTACATTGTGAAAAGGGCCGTACATTTGACATTTGATCAAAATTTTTAAATATTTTTACCAAGCAATACAAAAGTGGCTTGGTGCTAAAAGGGCCAATGTCAATATTTTGCTGTTTTGAGTTAATCATTGCATCAGGTTTCTGTTCTTACTCTCTTTTATTTTGCTAAAAAAAGCCAATATCTAATGTAACCCAGAACAGCTTCATAAGGGTTTTGCTAGCCAATGTTACTATGAACTCGTATAGAAAACTTAAATTTAAATTGCCTTTTTCTCAAAAATTACATTGGCCCTTTTACAACAAAGCCAACACATACTACAATAAACACATTTTTATTCAGTTCAAAATAAAAGTTTTGAACGCCGTAACTGTGGAACCAAAAAATAGCGCCAAAAAAATTCACAAAAATTGTTTGTCTAAAAAGGGCTATTACCTCATGATTTTTTTATTTTCATTTTCAACAGCGTTGGTATTCTTGAATTGTTCAAAATAGATCTTTACTTTGTTAATACAAGTTGTGAAATATATTTGGATTATTTTTCACTTTAGCAAAAGAAGATAATTATTTTTCGTTAAACACAAATGCTTTTTTAATAAAAATTAGTATTTTTATTTAATTTTATGTATTATTTTTCAAAAAGGGGTAGAATGCGCAGCAAACTTTAAACATAAAAAGCATATTAAAATTTAAAAATAAATGATCTATTTTATTATCAATTTATTTGCCACAGACACACAGATTCAAGAAAATATATATGTTCTTCAAACATTGCTAAAGCAGAGCATACACTACTCCAGCATACTGGCACAAACAAGTGATGTTGAATCGTACTCGAAACATATACCATACATGCATACTGAATCGCACCAAATGCCCATACACGACCAAACTACTGGCGCCAACACTTGATTGCGCGTGCATACTGGTGTAGGCAATTTGGAATTGCCTTTAAGAGAGTTTAAAGAAAGTCGATTTCTAAAAATTCATTAGGCTAAATGTTCCTTCGACTTCAGCATTTGAGTAAAAAAATACTTAAATTGAAAAAAAACAGATATCACAAAAAGCACCAAAAGCGCCACAAAAAAATGGAAAAAGCGTCAAAAAATACTCTTTTTTTAAAAAGGGTAATCGGAAAAAATAAAAGGGTAACAAGACAAAAAAAGCGTCATAAAATACCTGAGAAGCGTCAAAATGGCAGCACTGATTTACAAACTATAGCTTTAACCAAGGCATATTGAACAGGTACGGGCACAACTAAAACAATAGAAAATTTGTTGTAAAACTACCTTAACAGATGTCAAAAAACGGGTGGTATTACCAGCGCGGATTTCTCTTGAAATAAATTTCAAACACCACACAGAAGGAAGTCTGTATATGGTGTTTGATAGTTTGAAGGTAGTGGTGATATCATGAGTATTTCATCAGCACTACTAAGTTTGACGTTTAATCAGGTGAGTCAGCTGACCTAGTGATCCCACCTGTTAGATACAACTTGGCTTTAACGCTGCAGTCACACGTTCAAGATTTGCTATCAAGTTGTTTACATATACTGCTTGTCAAAATTCATAAAAATTGAAAGCTGTGACGTAGGCTGCACGCAACTTTAAAGCAATTTGAAAACAATTTTGTAAAAAACATAACAAAAAACAATGGCGGCATAATATTTGTAGAAGAATATTGTAATCAGTTGTTTTCTTGAACGCAAATTGAAACACTCATCTTGAAAGAGAAATTGAAAGCAAGTTCGTTTCAATTTTTACAAGTATGAGTGTATTGGTAAAAAAAGTGTGAGTGTATTAAAAATTGAAACAAAACTTTAACCAAAACTTGATCGTGTGCATGGTAGAATAATATACAAGGTAGCCCTAGAACGTCAGCTGATTATTTTTTATTTGCTTTTTTATGGTACGAACTGTCAAATGTTGTGTATATGTGAAATAACTACGTTGCACACACAATACCACACGTATTTTTATGCTTCTGTTATATTAACACACACATACTCTCTCTATTAATGTTTGACATTTTCTATCCCAAAATGTACATTTGCATTAGTTATGCGACTACCTGTTATATTATTCTACCATGATCGTGTGAGCCCCAAGTAACGTGTTCCACAAACTACAGGGTGTCCGTATATGCATTTATACAGGCGAATTAATGGTGATCGCCAGTGTGGCCATTCTAGAATTTTTTATTTTGATTTAGTTGCAAATTTTCCATTTAGCAGCTGGATTTATTTTTAGCATTTTTTTATTTATTTATTTGGCATTTTTAGTTCAATAAATATTAAATTATATGAACATTTCATAGAAAAAATACTTAATTTATATGGAAGAGCAATGACTTGTACTTCAATTTCATATTTTTGTACACATTTCAGTCGTTGCAATTTTGTATTATATAACTCTCGCTTTGAATTTCAACTTTAGAAGAGAATTGAAAAAATTTCATTTAATTGTGTAATTTTATTCCTTGTTGGTTGAAATTGGTATTTTAAAAGACTCAATAGTTATGTATGTCTTATTGTTGCTAATAAGATTTTATAGCAAATAATTCGTTAGTTATTATTACAAAACGTCTATAACTTTACAGATATTCAAATTCCTTTTTGAGCTCTTTGCTGTGACAAAATATGGAAAACTGCAGTACCATTTTCAGGGTATTTCAGAATAGAGAATATATTTTTCATTATAGGGGCTCTTGCAACAGGAAGATATGTAATTTTTATTAGATATATATTTGCGAAGCGGAAAACTAATCCTTTCAAATGAGGATGATGCGCTCTAAGCTTATTCAATCTTGAAAATAAATAATTTCACTACTTGTACATTCAGACTGAGCATGTTTAAGCAGTTTTCCATATTCGTGTATTTATTTCTATTAAAATCAATATAATGAAATGTTTTATCTGAAAAGCAAATATACATATATTGAAAATACTAAAATTATATGTTAGTATGATTTACTTATTATTCTTTTTGTCAAAAATTAGCTGCTCACAGTAATAGAGATCCTGTAATATTTAGTAGCTAATAGAATGTAATATTTGAAAACTTTGTAAGATCTACACGTATAATAAAACTGTAAGAGGGGTGTGTCTGTACATGAAATATTTTTTGAAAATTTTTATGGTGGGCTAAACAGTAATCGATGTAGAGAACAAATCACCAAATTTTTGAATTTTTGTCTGTCTGTCCGAACACGCTTCATGCAAAAACTACTGAACAGATTTTCATGAAATTTGGCATGGAACTACTTTAGAGTCCTGATTCAAACTTAGGGTACTTTTTACCACGATCAGATATCTCATTTCTAAATTAAAATAGAAAAACCTGAAAATATACCAAAATTTGCTACTATAAATGTTGTTGGAAATTAGAATTTTTTTGGTTTTTTTAGCGTTGGTAGCACTGTTTCTTTTGAATAACGGGAACCGTAAACAATATTTAAGGAATCTTATATTATTGTATTTTACAGACACCTTATAGTCATAGAACAAACTTTAAGCTCGCGAAGCAGGCTGGCATACATAATTTTAAATAAAAGTGTAAACAAGGAAGCTCTGTACATGAAATATTTTTGGAAAATTTGTATAGTGGCGTAAAAAGTAATCGATGCAGAACACTAAACACCAACTTTAGAAAATTTTGTCGGTCTGTCTGTCTGTCCGAACACGCATCACGCAAAAACCACTGAACGGATCGTCATGAAATTCGGTAAGGATTCACTTTAGTGTACTTTTTACGGTGACAAAATATCTCCTTTCAAATTTAAATTAGAAAAGAAGCGAAAATACGCAATTTACCAATATAAATCTTCCTAGAAATTAGAAAGATTTTTTTATCGTTGTTAGTACTGTTTATTTTGCATTACGGGAAATTTAATATATTATATACTACCGACACCTTATACTCATAAAGCGAACTTTAAGCGCGCGAAGCAAACGCTAAGGGCTAAGAAATCAGAGCAAGATAATCTATCTTTTTGGTATAAAATAAATAAGCAATTCTCTTAATCAGTAAGCATATAAACCATTTTTCAGCGCATACAATTAGGCGTTTAAGCTACCAATACATACAGACCATATGATTTTAATCGATAGCACACTGCAAAACCAGCTATTTCTGACATTTGTCGTAGCGCTGCCAAATTATTATTGTTCAAACTATGCATAATATATGGGCAGTGATATACTGCTGAGTGTTTAGTGCAAATCATCTTGCGGAAGAGCAAATGCAAAATATCATAGCTTCTTTGTTACATCCAACAATAATATACATAGAGTTGCAGTTCCAGATTCCATAAAAACGCTACGATATTTTTCATTTGCTCTTTCGCAAGATGATTTGTTTTAAACGCTCAGCAGCATATCACTGCCCACATATTATGCCCATACGTAAAACTCATGTGCAAAGTCAATTGACAAAATTTCACTTAAGCTGTTTTTAGACTATTATACAAGCTGTTCGACTTCTGCACAAATGCTTTCCTGATGAAATGTGTTGTTATTGCTTTTTTAAAACTTTCCATAAACTCATTGGATCAGGGCTGCATTTTCTACAGAAGTCGAACGGCTTGTGAGATGGTGTAAAACAGCTTTTAAAGTTGCTTTTGGTATTGCTAGATATCTATGCCCTGAGAAAACAGTCAGCGGCGGTTGACTAATGGTGGTAGCATTGGTCGCTGCAGGTAATATTTTACAACAGCAATATATAAATATGTTTTTAACTAGCTTTGTCTATTTAATAACAATCATATAAATCTTGTACCTGTGGGCAAATCGTCGCATTCGATATCAAGCAGAATTGATCGAAATTTTTCCTTTTGGGATTACGGCATGTGATAGTCGAGTAGCTGTTGTTTAAATTCCACTCGATAGCACTAGAGCGATCGAATACAACATTTTATTTTATTGTATTTGTTTTGCAAAAAAAGCATGGAACATTACCTATAAACATTATTACAGTTGGCCAATCGACTTGGTTGTTGTACTAGCTGCTAGAAACACAAAATTTTTCTTTAATGTATTACAAATTTTTAGTCGATTCAACAACCGGTATAAAATAAACTTGGTACACTTTTTAAACATTTCGATATGATAGCTATCGAATGCGGTAATCCAACCATTCGATACGTGTCGAAATTTTATTCGATACGATAGTGTACTCGATATCGAAAGCGACGATTCGGCCCCTGTAGCAAATGCCATCTTAGCACATGCCATTTTTTAATTCTTGGCGATTTTCCAAGACTTTGTGTGTTTGAGATCACACAAGCCGGTAGCACTAAAAATAGAAAGTGTGGATTCCATTTATTAAAAGTGGGGACGAGGCAAAAAATCACCCCTGGTAGTAATTTGCTTATGCTGTGCTGCCAGAAACACAGAGTAAACTTGCCTACTCTAGGAATCTAGGTACTACTATTCAATACATTCCTCGATTACTAAAACAACGTAATAACTCAAAGAAAAACCATTATGAGCTAAACGTCAGAACATTCTTTATTTTGTTTAAAATTCATATTAATTTCTTTCCGCAAAGTTATGTTTCGTTATACATGGACAAATACATACATAATATAGACATTTGTATATCTCAAAATAATTTAATTCCGTTATCGGGTTAATATACCTAAACAATTTAATCTATTATACCATAGCTTGGGTTAGTGCACTAAAATTGCAAACATTTATTTTGCACAATTTTTCACCAGCTGAGTAACAAGAAGACATTTCTGTACTAGCACCAAAAAGGTTCATTGGTAGTGCTAATTATTGCACTTTCACTAAATAATAGTAAGAAACTTTAACCGGCACAATAAACTTCATTTACATACTCTCACTAAGCTTTCAAAAACTTGAATAAAAAATTTATTGCAATATTTTCATGTTGCAATTAAATTAGTGAAAAAAAATTTTAATAAATTGATTGCCTTTTTGAACTAAAATAATAATTTTGTAAGTGCAAATTTTTTAGAATCGCCAATGTTTAGTGGAACGACTAGTATTCAATTAACCACTAAACATCAGACAAATCATTGCAATAATTTATCACGAAGTCTAGTGGAAACTGGAAAATTAGTGTCGGCCAGGAAATTTGTTCCGGCTTTATTTTTAGTTTTTGAACTTGGACAGTACTATTAATTTTCTTTTTCACTCGGTTTCATTTATTTTTACTATTATTTAATATGCCTCTGAGAACTTTTAGCGGTTTTTACAATTTTTGAGGTTTCAGAAACATTTTTAGACCGCTTTACATAAGAGTTAACTTTATATTTCTATTGTGCTTTAAAATAGCGCTCTTTGGGCAAAAAAGGTAAATGTTTTAGAGTAGAAATTTGGCAAAAAAAATTATGTACACTTACATCTTCAATCTCCTCTTAATAAAATTTAGCCCAAAACCACAAAATTAAATATTTTTGGTTAAAACCGTAATATAATTGAGGGCTTAAAAGCAAATAAAATTCATAGTAATTAATATAAGAAAATTTTTTGACACGCATTTCATACATAATATATTTGGTTTTTAATGCATACCGTCTTTTGAGGTCATCGTACAAGTGTAAATTTTTGTAGAGTGATAGATTTTGGTATTAAGTGCTGCTTCCTGCATATAACTTAATTTTTATAATTTTGGCACTTGAACCCCTTTGCTTTTCACCGCCTCAATCAATAATGCGATTACACTGTCTTATTTTTAGCCCCCAACAAAAGAAGTTTCATAAATTTGAAATGTGTGTCCGTGTATCTGCTAGTATTTTCAATTATTGGGGTTTTATAATCGTTCGAATAATATTTCATAATTTTTTCGTGCTCTAACAGCCGAATAATTTTAAACTTTTATTCGAATATTCGAATGAATAATGAATAAAAATTAGCGGCTTCCGAAAGTGGCGCTACTCTGTTCTGCTGTGTACGTTCAAAAATTAAGTTGATGTTAATTTTTCCCTCGTTCCTTGGAATATTAATCATGCCCAATTCTTTCTCAATATAACATTACGAACCTTAGTCTAATAATCAATTTCAAGATTCACAATGAATAAAAACTTGCATTCCAATAACCACGTTAAAACCACGATTTTTAATATATTCTATCACTTGTTTCGACTTTTTAAGGGCATTAACAGACGTTCCATCTTCAGCCAAAATCCTTCCTGCATAATACTTCTTCGATTGAATTAGGATAACTTATCGTTACATATTTTGTCATTGGGCCCGTATTTTTCTTGTTTGGATCTTCATTGAATCAATTTGTATAATGTGTACTTTACGCAAATGGTACAAGAGTGGAGAAGTTGTTGGTTGATCCGTTACATTTGTAAGCTTTTTCAATTTGGTTTTTCTGATTGTCTTCCTCAAAATACTTTCAAACTAAGCTCATGCTGTAATTTAAAACGAAATCTTTAACGGCGTTACGTAATATATCATCAACCACTTATAAAATTATTTAGAATACGGTGCTATTCTTGCTTAACACGGTGCTTACTTAACACATCCTATTGCTAACAACATAAAAAGGAATTGAGAAGTGATATTTCAAAGACCTTATTTCCATGTTAAGCCAAATTTCAGTAATAAGAAAAAACATTTAGGATTCACTTAAAGAATCTAACTTATTTGTATTAAATATGAATACTTAAGTCTTTGATTATCACACCTGGTTCATAACTCTACGTCTACACCTAACTTGAAATGCTGCTGTAACTTGAAGTTATGACTGCGTTGTTAAAACAATTGCACTAACAATTATGTTACAACTTGAAAAAAGAATTAACTTGAGCAGTCTACACTTAACATTAACTTAAAGTTAATGTTAAAGTTACTCAATTTATGTTAGGTGTAGACCGCAAATAAGGTTGTCCGAGGCGTTGGATGCATGCGAATTGGCCGTAGCCGATATAAGTAAGCACTTAAAGCGACTATATATAATTCGTTTTTTTATCGAACTCTAACAATTAGGTGGAAATGAGCTCTTTTGCATTAAGCTTGTTTTGTTATCTACGGAAATATACCTTCTTCGAAATGAATTTTAGTCTAAAGGATTCAGTTAAACATGACAAATACGATGGCGCTCTTAGGTTTGTTCAAGTTCTGAAGTTTAACTAAGCCCTTTTGAAAAATCACTCCTCAATTAATTTAAAATTGTATTTTACATTCGTAAATGACCACTAATTTGTATAAAAAGCTAAAATAGTTTTATTATATAAATTATGCGGATATTCGATAAAAGTTCTAAATTGAAAATTTTTGCTCGTTCGAAAAAATATGAAAAAAGTTCTTTGAATATTTGAATAATTCTTATTCGAATGACAACACTAGTATGTTCGTGTCTGCCTGCGCCATCGTAGAGCCCAAACGCCCGGACCGATTTTAATTTAGTTTCTTTTAATGTGACTTTATCCAGAGTGTTCTTAGCTATGTTTGAAGTAAATCGATCCAGGCGTTTAGAAGTTATCTGCCGTTTCTCACTATAGCCACTTTAATATGTGTGTCTATGGTACCGTAGCTCCCGAACCACTAGATCGATCTTAATTTAGAGTTTTTTTTGTTGACGGTTGACTTGATCTAAATTCTTTTTTCAGAGGTTTTTAAAATTTTAAAAAATTTTAATATTAAAAACCATAAAAAATATTTAACAATCGTTGAAATGATTTGGATGTTTTCATTTTCGTTTATGTTTGATCTGTTTTGATTTAATATAGTAATAAAAAAATATTTTGATTAGGTATTATTCTAGTTACATGAGGATTTCCAGAATTTTGGGCATTTTCGATGCCCTTCCGGGAATGGCGATGAAATAATTTATGGCATCACTGTGATCGTTATGATTTTTTTCATTTTAACAATTGGCAACATTGATTAATTTCTTTTTATTTTATAAACGACAAGTGGACAAAAGCAACAGCTTAGCCATGTCTGGAGAAGAAACGTCAGCTGATCGTAATGTCGAAATTTGGAAAATCAAGAAGCTCATCAAGAGCTTGCAGATCGCACGAGGCAATGGCACGAGTATGATTTCATTAATCATTCCCCCCAAGGATCAAATATCTCGTGTAAGCAAAATGTTGGCCGATGAATTTGGCACAGCCTCAAATATCAAGTCGCGTGTCAATCGACTGTCAGTGTTAGGTGCTATTACCTCGGTACAGCAGAGATTGAAGTTGTACACCAAAGTTCCGCCCAATGGTCTGGTCATCTACTGTGGTACTATTGTCACCGATGAAGGTAAAGAAAAAAAAGTTAATATTGACTTTGAGCCTTTCAAACCGATCAATACGTCATTGTATTTGTGCGACAATAAGTTTCACACCGAAGCTCTTACGGCTCTTTTAGCTGACGACAATCGTTTTGGCTTTATTGTTATGGACGGTAATGGTGCATTATTTGGTACACTTCAAGGAAATACACGAGAGGTGCTGCACAAATTTACCGTCGATCTGCCAAAAAAGCATGGTCGTGGTGGTCAGTCCGCTTTGCGTTTTGCACGTTTGCGTATGGAAAAACGTCACAATTACGTGCGTAAAGTGGCCGAAGTAGCAACACAATTGTTCATAACAAATGACAAACCCAACATTGCTGGACTCATTTTGGCTGGTAGCGCAGACTTTAAGACTGAATTGAGTCAGTCTGATATGTTTGATCCTAGATTGCAAGCTAAAATCATAAAACTAATTGATGTATCCTATGGCGGCGAAAATGGTTTCAACCAGGCCATAGAACTGTCTGCTGAATCATTGCAGAATGTTAAGTTTATCCAAGAAAAAAAATTGATTGGCCGTTATTTCGATGAGATTTCCCAGGATACGGGAAAATATTGTTTCGGTGTAGACGACACATTACGAGCCTTGGAATTGGGTTCAGTCGATATATTGATATGTTGGGAAAATTTGGATATACAGCGTTATGTACTGAAGAGTCATGGGAATACCTCAACGCCTACTGTTTTGCATTTAACGCCCGACCAAGAAAAAGACAAAAGCCACTTCACGGAGAAGGATACTGGTGTTGAATTGGAATTGGTTGAATCCCAACCCTTGCTGGAATGGCTGGCCAACAACTATAAAATCTTTGGCACCACTCTGGAAATCATTACCGATAAATCACAAGAGGGCAGTCAATTTGTACGTGGTTTTGGTGGTATTGGTGGTATTTTGCGTTACAAGGTCGACTTTCAAAGTATGCAGCTGGATGATTTGGATAACGATGAGTTTGATTTAGATGATTATTAGAAAATTTTTTTACATTACAATAACTACAAGACAAACAAAAGATGATAAATTTCTAAAACGTCAAAATAGAAGAGTGAAAAGGATCAGGAAAACAGTCATTTTTAAAATTGACTGTTTTTGTTAACACGAGTATTTAATAATTATCCTTGGGGTAGAGTTAAGTAAAGGTAAATATAGTCTTCTAATGCAAAATATTTAAAAAGAAGGGTTTAAAGGCAACAACAATTTTATAATAATTGAATTGATTATAATTTAAAATTTAAATGAATTCTTAAAACTAATAGTTTTACAATCTTCAGTCAAAATAAGTATATTACGGGCTTTACACAGATTTTAGTTGACTTTTTTTAGAGTTTATTAACGAGCGACGTGAAAAGGCGTTCATAGGGGTTGTAACTCCGAAAGAGATTATTTCCCTTTTACACAGTTCGTCCATAAACTCTAAAAAAGTCAAGCTAAAGTCTTCATGTAAATCCCATATTACTTTTTTTATCGAATGTCGTCTTAGACTTAAAAACTTAATTGAAATTTTGATCGCTATTTTTACTTGTAGAAATAGTCTTTTTATTAATTTTTACTGAAAAAGTAAAAAAGTTAACTTGAAAATTGCAAAAACATCCCATGAGTATTGTGTTCATTTAATATGTTGTAGGTTTATGAATAAGAAGCGAACGGGTCTCTAAGGTCTGATTTCACATGTTGCCTAGTTTCTTTTTTTTATAATTCTATAAACCTTTAATTAGCTTAAAAAAATTATTAATGTAGTTAATACCTGAAAGATGTAGATAGGTTTCAGAGGGAATAAATTTGATTACCAATCTTAGCATCAACATATCCTTTCCAATTTAAGTTTATCATCTTTACAACAGATTCTTCCATATTTTGATAATAAAGGAATCCTTTACCAGTCAATTATTATACAGAACATCTTAATTGATCATTAGAAAAAAATGGGTAAACAATCACTCAAGTGGCCTTTTATACCCTTAAAAACTTATTTTTAAACACTAAAAAAGGCTGGGCAAACTGCCTTTGATCAAACTCAAGGATGTGTTATCAGTTTTTAATTGTTTTTATTATAGAAAATTAAATGTGGCCTTTTATAAAAAATTTAATATAAACAAATTTTTATTAAAAATGTTATAAAATTTACAAATGTTTTTAACATTTCGAATCAATAAAATTTATATTTTTGGTAATTTAAACAATAAAGTAAAATAAAATTTCCTTAAACTTCTCAATTTTAATAAAGTTTTCTTCAAAATAAAGAAAAACATGCATGTAGAAGTGTGAATGTTGAAGTTTTGCTAGCTATACAAAGCATATTAAACAGCAACAGACATTTGTTTTTTAGCCTTGTTGCGTTACCACTTCAAAGCGGTTTAAACAATGATGATTTAGTTTTATGTACAAACAAGAGAGGTTGGTTGCTGATATTTATTTTTCTTTTACCGGTACATACTGGTATGAGGTTGTTTTTTCATGTTGCAAATATTTTATTTATATAATCCGTGAGTCACTTATTGTACATATGTGTTAATGTGTACAACCAACTTTGTTTTCTATGTATAGCAAAGAACGAAAACACTTAAATAAAAATATAAACAAAATTTGTTGTGTTACACAAATGAACCCAATATTTTTTTTAATTTCCATTGAAATATCGAACTAGAAGTTAACCAATAGATTATATGTGAAAGTTACGAGCTTTTATTACAGTTGCTTTTAAGTGTGGAACTTTTTATAAATTTTTGGCAAATTAACAAGTTGATATGTTACACCATGTTACACTTTAAAAAAAGCAAATGTTTTGTTTTTTTTAATACAAACTATTTCTTGTTGGAAGGAAACATTTATAAAATGAGAGTTGTGCGTATCCCTATATTATTACAAAATTCTGCATACACATTGGCTTACGAGGGCAGTAGAATAGTCTGTGACTGTTGCTTACCTTTTTTAATCGCCTTCAAAAAAAGGCGGAGGTTATAAATTCGTTTGTATTTTTTCATAACTTCCATTTACACTAGTTTACAAGTTTTCAACTTTTTGCATTAATCTCAAAACAAGAGATACACTAATTTTTATGTTAGTACACGCATAACTCTGTCATTTGTAAATCGATTTTCAAAACTCTTTTTGTTTGAAGGGTTTGCCTGCAGTTTGGTCCCATAATTTTTTTCGGAAATCGAAGGGGGAAGTTTGCTCCCCTTTGCATAACTCTGCCATTTGTGAACCGACTTTCAAAATTCCTTTTTGTTTGAAAGGCTTTGCTTGCAGTTTGGCCACATAATTATCAGCATAATTACGGCAAAAAATGCTTGGGCTAGAAGAATTGGCGGTTGGCTACTAATTGTAAACAAAGATGTTCAAACAACTGCTTTAACTTAGCGTTATAACGAGCACGATTTTGGGTTAGCGAGCACATTTATAAATTTTACGTGCACAAAGCTACCCAATCTTAACCGAAAGCTCTACAATACAAAAGGTCTGTTTCTTTACTTGTCCGAAGTTACCAAAACTTAACCGAAAGCTCTTTTCAATACAAAATTTGTATTTAAAAAAGCTTTGGGTAACTTCATGCACGTACAGGAACATCCCAGTGATAAAAATACCCATTACACGTAATCGCTTATGTAAGCAATATTTAGTAGCAGCTAATGATGACGCTTTGGCTTATTTTCCCACTTACATTCAACATAAGCCTGTCATAGGCTGTTTAATCGATGCGCTTTCGCTTAAAAAGTAAGCTACGATGGGACCCAAGTGGGCTGGTCTTTTTAAATCTTTAAAACTGGCAACCTGCACAAAGCTACGATGTCAGTACGTGTCGGTATTGCGCGACTACATAATAAGTGAAACTGTAAGCGAGCTTGTTGTTAAATATAGTCCAAAAGTAGGCCACAATGTTTTACTTTGTACTAATAATAATAGGTACTTCGCTTCACTTACCACTGGGATATTAAATAAGATTTTAATTAACTGTTTTAGGATTATTGTTTATCTAAATCACTGGTGGACATTCTCTCAATTTCCCATACTCGCGTATAGGCTGTTTTTTTACAATCATCACATGAACACTGTGTGTGGGACACACAGTCTATCTATTTAGCTGCGAAGCACATACACTAACAAAGAATAAGATAGTGTATGTATGGACACCACTGATCTAAATTCAAGTCTATCTTCTTCATAATCTAGAAATTCTTAACAAATGTGTCTCCGCTAATCTAAAATCATGTTCGATATAACGCCAAGTAAAAAGCTTCTCTTGCAACATATATTTTCGTTGACTTGGCAGTGCTGTAATAGTACCTTAATACACAAGCCTGTTCAGATAATCGAAAAATACTACATAACATTGCAACTGTGTTATAAAAATATATGTCAAACACATTTCACAGAACTTTAATGCAAATAAAAAATTCGCAATAAATTTAATAATTAGATTGACTATAAATAATTAAAAATAAAATATGGTGGATTTGGAGAACGTAGAATCTGCGGAACCTCCGCCAGCGATAACAGCTCAACACTCCCAAGAATTATCTAACAATTTAAGAAAACAGCAAATATGTCGTCTTTGTTTACAGCAGGAAGATGAGGCAAACTCTGATAAAATTGTGGACATTTTTGAAGAATCAAGTGATGCAGCAAAAGTAAAATCTGTAGAAGAGTTGCTATACGAGTTGTTCAATATAAAGGTAAATATTACATGAAAATCAAACGTCGATTTTAATATATTTTCTTTATTATAGTATGATAAGTCGTGTCTTAGTTTGCCTCACATAATCTGTCGTCGTTGCTGGGATATGGTGCAGGCATTCAACAGCTTTCGCTGGTTAGTTCAACAAAGTGAAGAGCTGTTACAAAAACGTTTGAAATTGTTGCAGACCGATGCTTTCTTATCAGATACTGAGGACAAGCGGCCTGGTTTGAATGGTAATCCGGGTGTTTTTGTACCCGATGATGACTGCGAAATTGAAGAAGTAAATCCGGAACAAGATTTTGAAAGTTCCGAAGATGATTTTTCCATGGAATCCGACACTGAACCAGAAGAAGCAGTTCAACCAGCAAAAGTAAATGAACCTACATTATCGACAAATATTAATACAAATGCTAAGACTGTAAACAAAAAAACCTCTGGATTTGTTAATACAACTGAGGGTGAAATTGTTGCCAAGACTGAATTAAATATTCCCAAAGAAATACCTATTTCAAGTATGCCAACGGAACAAAAGAATTTCGAATTTGTGATTAAAAACACATATTCGTGTCAATATTGCGATATGTCTTTTACCACGCAAAACGATTGTACAGATCATGAATCTCGCCATGACCCAGAAGCTCCATTCCTTTGTAATTTCTGTCCCATGCGTTTCACTAGCCGCCAACCGCTGATTAATCATATTAAGGAGAAACATGATCCCGAAAGACCTTATGTCTGTGCCATTTGCAACAAGGGCTTTTGTAGACGTTCAGATCTTAAAAAACATTCTATAGTGCACACAGGAGTGAGACCGTTTGCTTGTCCCATTTGTGCAAAAAGTTTTTCACGTAATACAAATCTTACGAAGCACATGCGTATACATAGCAGTATTAAGCCTTTTGTTTGTCAGCAATGTCCGCGTTCGTTTACTACTGGACCAGAACTTTTGCGGCATGGAAGAACCCATTCTGAAATTAGAGCCTTCAAGTGTTCCAGATGTACAGCTACTTTTGCGCGCAAAGATAAATTGCAGATGCATGAGCAAGCACACTATCGCAAGGAATCGGAATTTTTACTTAACCAAGCTAAACAACCGGGACAACCAAATCAAGCCGTTTTAGTTCCTTTGATGGATAATATGGAAAACATGGTTGTCCCCATTAATCCCTATGCAAATTCGGACATAAATCTTACTAAGTCAACGGAAGATTTACAACGTTCATTATTCAGTGGAAATCAGTTTCCGCTAATTAAATCAACATTTCAGCCCAATAAAACCGCACCTCATGCGAAGTCCTCACATGGTCGCTTACATATCTGCGACATATGTAGCAAATCTTTTACCCGAGAACGTGATCTACATCGTCATCAGGCTTTACATTTAGACACACTTTTTACTTGCAAACAATGTGGTCTCGGATTTAGTCGTCGAGAGAAACTAGCACGCCACGAACTAGATCAGCATGCTCCCCAATATCCCTGCGAAATTTGTCGCATTACATTCCATAAACGTGAAGAATTAGAAACGCATTTAAAAATGCACGAACTTCAGCAAAATGCCGCTATGTCAGCTCATCAAGCTGTGCTAAATGCTGCTTGTGCAGTCAATTCGCCCATGGATTTAACACAAACCCATCAAATTTCTATATCGCAATCGTTGCCACAACCCCAACCACCACCATTGCCGCCTGTTGCTGTGTTGGCTTCGCAACGTCCGTCAGCAGCTGATATATCGTTTTACAGCAACATGGTACCAACCATGAATTTGGGCTTTTACAGTGAAACACGACCGGAAGAATGTAATGGTATTTAAATTACAATTGCTTAAAAGATTTTAGGATAGCTTGGAAATTTGTATTAATATTCTATTATTCTTTTAATTTATTCATTAATAAACTTTTCATACATATATTGGTACTTAATAATGTTGAAATCTATTTTCTATATATCGTTAGCTGAAATCCATAACTACGTAAATAAAAAATTGCGAAATAGGGTTTTTGATTGACTATAATGTATAGGTGTGCTGCAGATGGATAACGAAGTCGTCCGAACTTACCCAAAGTTACACAAACTTGCCCGAAAAGCGTTTCAGATCCAATTTGGAATACCGGAGAAAGTGGTCAGATCGATTTTTAACCCACGACCAAAAAAGAGGTGTTATAAGCTTGTAATGTGTGTCTGTGTGAGTCCACGTACAGACCAAATGCTGGGCCGATTTTGATTTAGTTTCTTATGTTTGAAATGTGACTTGATCGAGAGTGTTCTTAAAAGATATCACATATTTTCTAGATTTGTTCTGTTGAATCTGTGTGTCTTTCGATTTTAATTTAGTAAATTTTGTTTGAAAGATGGCTTGATCAAAAATCTTCTAACCTATGTTTGAAGAAAATTGGTCCAGCCGTTTTGAAGTTATCATCTATTTTCTTCGGGTGGTCTTAAAATTTCTAATTTACAGCCTTATTAAATAATTTTTTACTATTTTGTGAGTACTGGTACTGTTTCTCTGAGGAATTTTGTGAATTCCGGAAAAACTAAGATGGATTGCGGGATGGAAAATACCGCGTTTTGAAGATATTCCATCCTTTATTTTTAATCCAATTTGATATACCGGAGAAAATGATATCTATTTTTAAATAATTTTTTACTTTTTTGCGACTACTGGTACTATTCCCCTGAGGGATTTAGTGAATTCCGGAAAAACTAAGATGGATTACGAGATGGGAAATACCGCGTTTTAAAGGTATTCCATCCTCTATTGGTAATCCTATGTAACCCTATTGTAGGGCATTTACACTGTCTCGAAATCTAGTACTTTCGCGATTTTGAGCTAAATCTAGTTGGTTTTTAGTAGATTTCTTATATAAAACGAAATCTACTTTGTCAGTAGATTTGGACGGAATCAACTCAAAATCTAGTGTTCTTATTTATTTTTTACTACCATGTACAACATTTTTACTAGGGAGGTAACCGATACCGATATATCGGCGATACTTCAGATTTTCCGATACATCGGTATCGGCGATATTTTGTTGTCGATACTTTTAAAATTTTTTCAGAGTTTTTTTAAACAAACTATTTATTCTTTTGGTAATTTTACGATGAAATAAATTCATTTCGTTATTTTTTAAATCTTATTAATATCAATTTTAAAAATTAATAAAATTTTGCGCTGTTATTTTGTAACAAAAATAATTTATTTTTTGTTAATTTTACAATGAATTCAAATTCAATTCGTTGTTTTGAAATCTTATTCTCAGCAAAAAAAATAAAAAATAAAAAGACAAGACTTATCGCTATAAAATACGTTTTATATGAAAATATAAAAATGGGTAGGTTTTCAAACAAATTCTTGCAAAATTTTGAAAAAATCGGAATAAAATAAAAAATTGCATTTTCTTTTGACGATATTTCCATGAAATATAAGTCAAAACAAAATCTTTTAAATATGCACGGAAAGCTTAAGTCCTCCTCTATTCGACACTGTTTAAAAATTGAAAATCGGTGCAGAAACAACGCAGTGAAAATTGTTTTTGTCCGTGAAGTCCCAAAAAATCGTTTTTTATCGATAACTTCCGACTTTGAGGTTGTATTGCAAGTTTTTAAAATGGCAAAATGATTTACTCAATTAGACCTACAAGCCTAACTAAGACGTTTTTCACGAGCAAAAAAACATGCCATTTTGTAACAGCGTGTAATTGTTGTGGTTGAACTCTACTGACGATTTGGTAAATCGCCAATGAAATGCATATAAATAATGCTTAACTATCAGCAAATATACTTCATTTAGAATATTAGTTAATAAATTTCCTTTCAAAAATCGATTTTTTAAAAAGAATGCCGAGTATTTTTTAAAATTATAAAAGAATTACAAATTTTTACTTTCTTTTCTACTAATTATCTGCATATTTTTAATATAGAATCTTTGGAAGCTCCAATCTTTTATACTGGGTTAATATTAATTTTAAATATTAATAATCTCTTACACAGTAATTTTGTATAATTGAAAAATTGCCCTTCTTGAGTTTTGTTAATTTACACTTGAACTCAATTTCAATATTCGTAACATAAAAAGTCAAAAAGTACAAAAATCTTCCATAAAAGGTGTGTGAATTAGCTAAGCCGGTGTTTCTTGGGTTACAGTTTACGATAAATTTTAGTCAAAGCATTTTGTCTTGGATACGAAATCTTGGAAAATGTAAGTGCAAACGATATAGATTTCATTAAAGATTTCAAATCAAATTGTCTCGAAATCTAGACAATGTAAATGCAGTATAAGCTTTTTGGACATTTTTCAAAATTTCGTATCCAAGAATAAATACTTTGACTGAATTTTATTGTAACCCAAAAAGTGCCGGCTTAGGTAATACACACACCCTTTATGGAAGATTTTTGTAGAGCGTAGTATTCTTGTAGCTAACTCAGTCACCGTCTATGTAAAAATGTTGTTCAGTGTAGTGAAAACAAAACAAAAATACTAGCAGCCCAATTCACTATGTCGGTTTTACACGTTTTCCGACTAATTTCTGAATGACTTCCTTGTTTTGTATTCGCTAATAGTACATTTACATATACGCCATAAACTGTTTATAAGTGGTTTATATCGATAGACAAGTTTATTTTCTTGTTTATAAACTGTTTTTCCATATAAATCATAAACTATTTTGTAACCTGTTTATCAGATAAACAAGTTGTATACAATAAGTTTTTGTGATTTGTCCTATTCACAAACCTGTTTTTTCACATTTGACTGGCAATACTAAAAAATAAAATACATTTTCATATTGAGCTTGACATAACATTCTATGAACTTCTAAAATATTTTCAGCTATAATAGCCCAATTCACTATGTCGGTTTTGCACGTTTTCCGACTAATTTCTGTTTGATTTTTTTCATTTGCATTCGCTAAATAGTTTAAAGCATATTTTGGTCGTTGTCTTTGACAATGAAAAACTATTGCGTCCAATAAAATAATTATTTGAATTGCCACATTAAAATAATTATAAGTTGAACAAAAAATACAGGCCAACTAATTGCTTAAACTCTCATGGTCTTTGACTTGGCAGTACCTTATTTGCAATTTCTTATAGCCAAGACGAGAACCTCGAAACTCAAACGAAAAAAATAATAACGATTTACTGAAATGCATTAGTGAGTGATTTCCGTCTATAGACGTAACGTTTTATCGAGATACTGAATTGGGGTATCAGTATCTCGATAAAACGTTACGTGTATAGACGGAAATCACTCACTAATGGATATCAGTAAACCGTTTTTATTTTTTCCTTTGAGTTTCGAGGTTCTCGTCTTGGCTACAAGAAATTGCAAATAAGATACTGCCAAGTCAAAAACCATAATAGTTTAAGCAATTAGTTGGCCTGTATTTTTTGTTCAACTTATAATTATTCTAATGTGGCAATTCAATTAATTATTTTATTGGACGCAATAATTTTTCATTTTCATAGACAACGACCTAAATATGTTTTAAACTCTTTAGCGAATACAAAACAAAGAAGTCAAACAGAAATAAGTCGGAAAACGTGCAAAACCGACATAGTGAATTGGGCTATTTGTCTTTGATACGTAATCTTGGAAAATGTAATATGTAGCTCAATTCACTATGTCGGTTTTACACGTTTTTCGACTAATTTCTGACTGATTTCTTTGTTTTGTATTCGCTAAATAGCTTAGAACATATTTAGGTCGTTGTCTTTGAAAATGAAAAATTATTGCGTCCAATAAAATAATTGTTAGAGCTGCCACATTAGAATAAAATTACAAGTCGAACAAAAAATACAGGCCAAATTATTTTTTAAACTATTATGGTTTTTGACTTGGCAGTACCTTATTTCCAATTTCTTGTAGGCAAGTCAAGAACCCCGAAACTCAAACGAAAAAATAATAACGATTTACTGAGTTCCATTAGTGAGTGCTTTCCGTCGATAGACTTAACGTTTTATCGAGATACTGAATTGCGCTATAAGTTTAACAAAAAATGCAGGCCAAATAATTTTTTAAGCTATTATGGTTTTTGCCTTGGCAGTACCTAATTTGAAATTATTTGTATCCAAGTCGTGAACTTCGTAATTCAAACGAAAAAATTATAACGATTTACTGAATCAGTCAGAAAATAGTCGGAAAACGTGTAAAACCGACATAGTGAATTGGGCCATGAATTGCATTAGAGAGTGCTTTCCGTCTATAGACGTAAAGTTTTATCGAGATACTGAATTGGGCTATAAGTGTAAACGATATAGATTTTAAATCAAATTGTCTCGAAATCAATACAATGTAAATGCAGTATGAGAAATTAATTTTTGAAAGTAAAATATAATGTCATCAATTAATGTACATACATATCACTAGCATTGTTCTGAAGAACGCAAAAAGTTAGAAAATACGCGAAAAATTGATAAAATGTGTTGAAGAAATGGCTTAAGTCAAGAATACCAACGCTGTTATTCGAAGGAATAAAGAATCAAAATTTGCATTCGAATAACAGAGTAGAGGTGGAAAAGTATCGATAGTGTCACTATCGAAAATTTTCGATATTTTGAACAAATATATCGATATATCGATTCTAAGCTATCAAAAGTTTAAAAAAACTATCGATATATCGGCGATACTATCGTGATACTATCAAATTTTTA
Source organism: Panzeria rudis (assembly GCA_956483635.1). Lineage (NCBI taxonomy): Eukaryota > Metazoa > Arthropoda > Insecta > Diptera > Tachinidae > Panzeria > Panzeria rudis. The sequence continues at coordinate 30,110,736 of OY101449.1, read as the reverse complement.
TACTTCTTAGAGAAAGCACTAAATATATGTGTAAAAATGCTAAATAAAACCGGTTCTGAAACAAAACAGAACTTTATTTCTTAGTTCAATAAATAACAAAACTAAAATCCTTGCAACATTTCAATATAAGAAAAATGTCGTTAGTTCAATGATTTTTAAATCCAATTCAACTAACGGACGATCGTTGAAAAACATGTCTAGCACAACGATAGTAGTGGATCATTTACTATCGATAGCGGCAAAAATATATCGATTGATTTTAAATAATAATCGATTGACGAATAAAACCATCAATAGTCATAAAAAAATAAATATCGATGTTATCGATAGTGCCATCGATAGTTTTCCACCTCTACTACAGAGGTAACCTCATAGGTGAAGCTTGAAAGTTCTACCATAAAAGGTGTAAAAACTGCATATTTTAGTACCTATTCATTGACTCACTCAATCACCGACTGACTCATCATTATTATTGGGCACTTCCACTATAGCTAGAAAGCTTAAGATCGGTATACAGGTAGGTCTTGGTGAGGAATTAACGAGAAAAATCTGAAAACGGGCACTTTTCACCTGGGGGACTAGGGTGCCCATTCTTTTTATGGGGCACTTTCAGTATATCTAGAAAGCTGAAATTTACTGCACAAGTATACCCTTATAAACAATTAACGAAAAAAACTTGAAAACGGCAAATTTGGCCCTTCTTTATATGGGGCACTTCCAGTATAGCTAGAAAACCGAAATTCGGTACTCAGGTAGGCCCTGATGATCAATTGACGAAAAAAATTAAAGTGGTGACTTTCCCTCTGGGGGGACTAGGGTACCTCTTCTTTGTATGGGACACTTCCAGTATAGCTAGGAAGCTAACGATAAAAATTTTAAAATGGGCACTTTTCATCTGGGAGCCTATGGTGCCCCATATTTGTATGGGGCATTTCCAGTATAGCTAGAAAGCGGAAATTCGGTACCATGTAGGTCCTGATGAGCAATTAACGAAAACAATTTTAAAACGATTACTTTTCATCTGGCGGTATTAGGGAGCCCCTTCTTTATAAGGGGGACTTCGAGTACAACTAGAAAGCTGAAATTTGGTACATGGGTAGTTCTCGATGAGAAAATAGTCTGACAAATCTGAAAACGTGCACTTTTCATCTGGGGGGACTATGGTGCCCCTTCTTTGTATGGGGCACTTCCAGTACAACTAGAAAGCTGAAATTTGGTACACAGATAGGTATTGTTGAGTAAACAACCAGAAAAATCCGAAAACGGGTACTTTTTATACGGGATGGGGGACTAGAACGCCCCTTATTCGTATTGAACACTTCCACTATAGCTAGAAAGCTGAAATTTTGTATACAGGTAGGTCTTGATTTTTTATCTAGGGCTTATTGTATGGGGCACTTATTGTATCAAATAAATGCTTAGAAAAAAGGACTGAGATCCGCACAAAAACCTTAAATGTGAAAATAAAGCTAACTTCCTATCCAAAAATGTCGGCCGTAAAAAGTACTGAAATCAAAATAAGGAACAAGTTCTTGATAGGTACAATACCACTTCATTTCTAGGCAACCTGTTAGCTTGGCAACATTTTTTGCCTTTCTAATATGGGAAAGAGTTATGGGGAAAATGTTGCCAAGCTTACAGGTTGCCTAGAAATGAGATTGTACCTATCAAGAACTTGGTGCTTATTTTGATCTCAGTACTTTTTACGGCCGAAATTTTTGGATAGGAGCTTGGCCTTATTTTCATATATATGTTTTTGTGCGGATATTGTTTAAAATAGTCATAATATATTGGAAAAATAATATAATATATTGGACATTTAAATTAGGGATGTAACGATACGCCGTTTTGCCGATCCGATACCGATACCGATATTTAAAAATAAATATCGCCGATACCGATTCCGATACCGATACGAATATTGAAATTGAGTTCAATATTCGATAAACATATTTAGATCAACCAAACTAAAGTGCAATTTTTTTATTATACAAAATTACATTGTAAGAGAGAATATTTAAAATTGATTTTAACTCAGTATAAAAGATTGGAAGTAATTTTTAAGGAGCTACATTTTCTTTGCTTCCAAAAAATCTATATTAAAAATATGCAGATAATTAGTAGAAAAGCAAGAACAAATTTTTAATTCCTTTATAATTTTAAAAATACTCGCCATGCTTTTTAAAAAATCGATTTTTTAAAGGACATCTATCAACTAATATTCTTCTAAATGACTTAATAGCTTAATTATTAAAAGTCTTCTAAGTTTATATTTATTTACCTAAATTTACATGGAAATAAACTTTTGAGTTTAAATTCGCATAAAAAAATTGTAAAAATGGGTAATTTTTATCCTTTTTTCTTGAGGAAAAATCATTATAGAACACCGAAAAAGAAATTTGTCCTAGCATCGCTTCCAATTCGGTGATTGGTAATCGAAAAACAGAACTTCTTGCAATGGCAAGGATATGTGAAACTAATTAGAAATTATCCAAATTTGCAATACTTCCGGATCGCGAATTCTACATTTTCATGACTTCTATGGAGTGTCTTTTTTTGCTGGAATAAGATTTAAAAAACAACGACTTGAATTTGAATTCATGGCAAAATTAACAAAAAATAAATAATTTTTTTTACAAAATAACAGCATAAAATATTATTAGTTTTTAAAATTGATATTATTAATAAGATTTAAAAAACAACGAAGTCAATTTAATTCATGGTAAAATTGAACAAAAATAAATTATTTGTTAAAAAAAAACTCGGAAAAAAATTGTAAAAGTATCGTCGTATCGACAGTAAAATATCGCCGATACCGATGTATCGGAAAATCTGAAGTATCGCCGATATATCGGTATCGGTATCGGTATTCGTTACCTCCCTAATTTAAATTTCAGTTAAGTTTAACTAAACTATCGTTTAACCCTTCACTGATTTATTAGACATAAGCAGTTGCGTTCTTAAACTACTGTGTGAATTGTACCTATGTACTTCAAAAAGTTTAAGAACTCCTTGAAAAAAAATAGCAAAAACAAAATTTCGTAAAAGTCGTCAAAGGTCGTTTTTGGGTCTTAAAGTCGTATAAATTACGACAAATCACAAATCTGGCAATTTAAATTTACTATGCAGTCACAAAGGCTACATTGAAATTATAAGAGTATATAATGTTAATTGTACTCTGTTATGAAAAAGAAGAGCATATGTAAAAAGGAATAAACCTTGTACCCTGTAGATTTAGTTTCTGTAATTACATACATACATATTTAAATGCAGAATACAGTTTATATTATACACTGTATAAGAATGTAGCATTTGTGGTGGTGGTGGTGGTGGTGTTGTTGTTGTTATTATTTTTCCTTAGAATAATCATAAGAGACAGGCATGCTTTTTGTGAGTTTAATTGAATTTAATTCAGTTTCATACTGACATTTGGTTCAACACCACTCGGTTATTTGTGGTGGTGTTGTCTATCTATTTATTTTTTTTAATCAAAATAAATTTAACTGTCTGTCTATACCGTGAATTGACTTGATTGCGTTTTTCTAAAGCATACCTAGTTAATTTTTTTTTTTAATTTTGTGTTGTAATTTTTATATGGGAATGGTTACAAACCGAGTGAACTTCTTCCTCTGTAACGGCTAAAAAGAGTATGTACATACAATATACTATACGCGTTAAATAATAAAATAAAAAATTAAAGTACGAAATAATGGAAATTGTGTATAGTATTGCGGTTAAAATTTGATTAATGTTAAGTGTACGTACGTACATATGTATATATAAATTATAAATTATTTACAACTAAAGAAGTTATTCAATAAATATAATAGAAATTCCAGAGTATCCCACTTGACCAAGAATTTCGTGAATGATATTGATTTCGAATATACATACATAGTTATCATTTATCGTGTAAAAGTTTCGGGAATGACAGTCTAAAATAAATTGAAAAAAGTTTGCCTGTAACGCAGTTTTGTTTCAAAATACCAATGGATTTCAAAGGTTCGCTCACGTATAAATAGCGAATCTTTAGCATATCAAAGTGAACCGATATCGAATAAATTTCGATATCGCAAAAAGGCAGTAAAAATTAATTTTTCAAGATATTTTTCTGACTGATTTTTTATTTATTTTAATAGCCCAATTCACTATGTCGGTTTTACACGTTTTCCGACAAATTTCTGACTGATTTCTTTGCTTTGTATTCGCTAAATAGTTTAGAACATATTTAGGTCGTTGTCTTTGAAAATGAAAAATTATTGCTTCCAATAAAATAATTGTTTGAATTGCCAGATTAGAAAAATTATAAGTTGAACAAAAAATACAGGCCAAATATTTTTTTAAACTATTATAGTTTTTGACTTGGCAGTACCTTATTTCCAATTTCTTGTATGCAAGACAAGAACCTCGAAACTCAAACGAAAAAATAATAACGATTTATTGAAATGCTTTAGTGACTGCTTTCCGTCTATAGACGTAACGTTTTATCGAGATACTGAATTGGGCTATAAGTACATATTGTCTATATACAGCATTTCATTGGTGCTTTACCAAATCGTCAGTAGACTTCAAACACAATTTTAAACAATTACAAACACTTTTTCTTTTGTACAGACTTTCAAAAACCATTTGAAAATTTACATATAATAATTTTTTAATTTATTTATTTTAAAATGTAAATAGAATATGGTACAATAATCTTGTTTTTGTTTTATGTATTTATCTATTTACTCTGCAGTCAGACAAACCAGACCCAAGGGGCTATTCACATATTACGTAACACTTCAAGGGTGGTTAAAGATTTGTTACGGATTAGATAATTTATACTGAAAATGTTCTAAAAGGCGGAACCAAGGTGGGGGGTATAAATACTCCGAAAATAGCGTTACGTAATATGTGAATAGCCTCCAATGCACTATAAGAAACTTTACCACTTTTTGTGGTCCATTATTAACTACAGCCAGACGGCAAGACCGATTTGAATAATATTTTGGGTTCGACCTTTGGTAGCCTCCCTCTTAAGGTCCTTAAAATTTGTTATCATGCTAACTCTCATGCTCACTCCTCACGCGTGAGAACCTTGCAGCACCCCTTTTTTAGACCCTTTTAATTTGTTTAACCGTGCATTAAAGAAATTTTGGCTTCAAACAGGATTCTATAAAAAAATTTATTTTTTATTTCTACCCCATACAGTAACTATTTATTATTCTAGTACGTTTAGTTATCATCCATTTATTAAATTCTAAAATTTATAAAATCTTATTGCTGAAACCTTCATTGGAAATGTCATACAGTCCGTGCTTGTTAATGCTGACTTTAGACGACATGTTTTTTACATATGGCTTGTTAGGTGTGTGAGACATATGTAACTTCGCATGTTTGTCAAAATTGTCAATTTACAGACGGCTTACAATATTTGCTTTCACACGTACATGTGCAATTACATCTGACATAACCTCTGAGTGTTCACAACGGCTTAGTTTTTGCACAATTTTCGTAAATATATAAAGCGCTCTTTGCTTTTTAATGTTTTTTCAGCCAAACCGCACTTTTGATAATTTAATACAGCTGATGTCAGATACCTTGTCAGATGAAAATAGAACACGCTCTAATTGAAAATTTTTCATCTGACTTTGCTTCTGTAAATGTCATCTGAAAATGTTTCATATGTTTCACACGGCATGTATCACTTTTGCAGTGGGAAATTTGACAAGTCAGATGTAAAATACATGTCGTCTAAAGTCAGCATAACTAGGGGTTTTCCTGGGATTTCCCGTCCCTGGAAAATCGTTTGTTTTCGTTTCTCGCTTAACGGGACTAAAAATCTATATATGTACATGAAAACATACTGATATTGGCACCCAAAAATTCTTCTTTTTTCTTAGTTCTTGTCATTCATCATGAAATAATATCTATGTAAGGGGAAAGAAACCAACGAAAGCTCAAAGTGTATATTAAATTATTTTGGATTTAAGAATGAATAGAAAAATGTTGTCTCTTTAATTAATTACACAGCACAAACAAATCGATTTTTTCTGTGTTGTTTGAATAAAAATAGCTGATCTCTATTAGTTTTTCCCTAGCGGCTCTAGTTTTAAAGATATAGTGACATTTAGCATTTGCATAATTTACACCACTTTTTGTATTATTCGCTTAATATTTCACGAATAGTGCTCCAAACTTTAAAATACTTTCTGGATTATTAATCCACACAAAAGTCTCTTTCGTTTGAGTAGAGTCACATTGATGAGTATATCAGGATATCTTACTGTTATTGCAAGGATGTTAAAAATCTTCTGTTCTTGATTTAGTCCTTAAAACTTTTTTCATTTTAATTTTTCTTTTCGTCCACTTTACTATTTTTCTAGCACCTCTAGTTTCAGAGATATTGTGCATTATAACAAAAAAATATTTAAAATGTTCATTTCCTCACGGAGATATGGGGAAATAGATATTACTTCAGATGAGAGTGTTTTGAAAGGGAAGACTTTCGAGGAAACTTTAACAAAGCAGCTGAAATTATTTGAAGACAGCGGAAAAGGCATCAAATATATTGATAATTTATACAACGCCTTTTTACCTATCCGCGCAACTTCTGTCGAGGGCAAAAGACTTTTCTTAACAGCTGAAAATTGTGTTACTTAAATAAGAAACCGTTTGTGAAATGAAACAGTTCATACATTGATTGTTTCAACCAGTGATGCCATTAGGATACGAAAGATAAATTTTTCGTAGCTTTTGATGACTTAAGGTACCATGTATAATCCTGACATTTTTCGTATCTTTTGAATCTGTACGCAAAATGTACAGAAATAAAATATACTTTCCGTCTGACAAAGTCTTTTAAAGTTATCATTTCGTTATGAGTACTAAAAAACGCCTTTGCTCGTATATTAATTTTTACAAAAATTATTTTGTTTTGACAACATCCAAAGATAGTTACATATAACTTACTGTATTTATAAAAATTACATACCTAATATTTATGACTTAAATAAATATAAAAATGAATTTATATGATATCATTTTCTTTACAATATTCATTAAATATGAAATAAAAATGTTATGTTAAGATATTAACCCCTTTGCGGGAAATTATCGAAAGTGACATTTTGTAAAAAAAAATATTTATTGAAATCAAAATTTTATGAGGATACCCATAGTTTAAAATTGTAAAAATATCAAAATTTTTGATAACTTTTGAAATACAGGCAATAAAATTTTATCGTAAGCGACAGTTTATAAATCATGTTTAAATACAATAAAAAACCCTCCTCCTGAAAAATTAAATTTTTGCCGCTTACGATCATGTGGCGGTAAGGAGTCGATATGTTAAACGTTAAAAACGGATTTTGAAAATTTTTCACAATGTATCTTTTTTTGGGAAAAAATGTATCTTTTTGGAAACTAAAATGTATCTTTCTCGAAATTTCACTGGCAACACTGGTTTCAACAAATAATATAAAAGTATAAATTTTCTAAGGACAGAGAATTCTGATTGCATACCAAGAAGTAAAGGAGTGAAGGACTGCTCTTTGTTAGCAACACTTATTATAGACAACCGTTTAATCGCTTTTTAGATCACTTCCGCCCTCTGACAACCACGTGTTAAAATCATTGATGAATGATCAGAAATAAAACTACATACTTTAATTTCAGTTCATCAGCGATTTGTATGCTCTCTTTTTGCTCGGTCTAAAAATAGTTTTTAAATAAGAAGTTTGCTTAAAATTTCGATAAAAATATTGTTCTTTTATACATAGTTTACTTTTATAGCCCGATTCAGTATCTCGATAAAACGTTACGTCTATAGACGTAAAGCAATCACTAATAGCCCAATTCATAGCCCAATTCACTATGTCGGTTTTACACGTTTTCCGAATAATTTCTGACTGATTTCTTTGATTTGTATTCGCTAAATAGTTAAGAACATATTTAGGTCGTTGTCTTTGAAAATTAAAAATTATTGTGTCCAATAAAATAATTGTTTGAATTGCCACATTAGAATAATTGTAAGTTGAAGAAAAAATACAAGAACCTCGAAACTCAAACGAAAAAATAATAACGATTTATAGCCCAATTCAGTATCTCGATAAAACGTTACGTCTATTGACGGAAGGCAGTCACTAAAGCAATTTAATAAATCGTTATTATGTTTTCGTTTGAGTTTCGAGGTTCTTGTCTTGCCTACAAGAAATTGGAAATAAGGTACTGCCAAGTCAAAAACCATAATAGTTTAAAAAATTATTTGCCCTGTATTTTTTGTTCAACTTATAATTATTCTAATGTGGCAGTTCAAACAATTATTTTATTGGAGCCAATAATTTTTCATTTTCAAAGACACCACCTAAATATGTTCTAAGCTATTTAGCGAATACAAAACAAAGAAACCAGTCAGAATTTAGTCGGAAAAGGTGTAAAACCGACATAGTGAATTGGGCTATTACTGAAATGCATTAGCGAGTGCTTTCCGTCTGTAGACGTAATATTTTATCGAGATACTGAATTGGGGTATCTCGATAAAAAGTTACGTCTATAGACGGAAATCACTCACTAATGCATTTCAGTAAATCGTTATTATTTTTCGTTTGAGTTTCGAGGTTCTCTCTTGGCTAGAAGAAATTACAAATAAGGTACTGTCAAAAACCATAATAGTTTAAAAAATTATTTGGCCAGTATTTTTTGTTCAACTTATAATTATTCTAATTTGGCAATTCAAACAATTATTTTATTGGACGCAATAATTTTTAATTTTCAAAGACAACGACCTAAGCTATTTAGCGAATACAAAACAGAGAAATTAGTCAGAAATTAGTCGGAAAATATGTAAAACCGACATAGCGAATTGGGCTATTAATCTTTTTGTTTTTTTTTTGTTTTGCTTTTTATCCCATTTCTTTAGAAATTGTTTTGTTTGTAAAATACTTTTAAATTAAAGCTAGGTTTAAAATAAAGAATGATTTAAAATGATTCATTTTTGCTCTTATAAAAATCAATGGATTCCGGAAATTAAAATTTTTCGTACGTTCTTTATTATGTTCTGCATTTCCCGGGATCCCGGGAATTTCTTTTTTATTTCCCGCTCTCCCGGGAAACAAAAAAGTCCGGCAATAAAAAACCCTATTGCTAACTCATTTAGGAACCGGCTGCATGATCAATTAATTAAGTCTATGCATCTCTACAAGAAAAATGTCATAATCGTGAAGATGTCAAACAAATGCCATATATAAAAAAATTTTTTAGGTTTTTTATATATGAAGTCCGACATCTTTACGATAGTAAACAATAAACAGCTGTTGAGTTGAACTGACCTGATTATTGGATCCTGACCGCATGGAAAATATATTATAACGTAACGGTAAAGCAACGTGACGGAAAAATGTAAGCAGATATGTTTAATTTGTTACATTCATATGTTTTATATATTATATAGTATTAAAGCAAACATAATTGCGATTTTTCAATATTAAGTATTTTAGTTTTGGCCAGAAAAAGAGTAAAATTTCCTACAGTGCAAGGCTGAGAATTAAACCCGCTACCTCCAGGCTGACAGAGTAGTACACATCCACTTCCCTACCGGGCCACATGATTTTTATTCAATTATTGTGTGTTATTTGCACATTAACGAAAATAGTTTTTATAAATTTTCGTCAATTTCGAGAGAGAGAGCGAAGTACGCTTTAGCGATCATTCGATTTTTTTTCTTAGATTCGCGGGCATTTATACGGGCACACAAAAAAATAAAAGTGATGTATTTATGTATGCCAAGAACCATATACATATTTCGACGTACTGAATCCGAATCTGTTGTGCGTGTGGCTCGTACACCCTCACAGTTTCGAGTAAATTTCGAAAAACTGTATATTTTTCGAGATTTGGAAATACATGTAGATAGATTGGTCTGGTAATATGTATGTGCATCTCACTTTTTCTGTGCCGGTACTATCGAAAAATTTTGTTTCGAAAATTATTTTCTTTAACGAATGTTCACTAAATTATTTCAAATCTCAGGTCTAGTGGGATATCAACTTGTTTGTACATACATATATACATATGTACTATGTATGTACATACATACGTATGTATGTGCATTAATAAATTTATTATACAGCAACAATCAAATAAAAATAAAGTTTTCAAAATTAAATTAACGAACTTTTCTACCTAATTAAAATTCCTTAGATTTTTTTTAATTATTACAAACAAAATTGCCCAAAACAAATTCCATTTCTTCAGAACAATGTTTAAAAAAATATTATGTGCATACATACCTATGTATGTATATGTATGGAAATTCATACATACATATGCCACTGCAAATTCGCAACAACAATAATAAAGCAACCTATATTAAGCTGTTTTTAGACTATTCCACAAGCTGTTCGACTTCTGTTGTTATTGCTTTTTTAAAAATTTCCATAAACTCATTTGATCAGGAATGCATTTTGTACAGAAATTGAACGGCTTCTGAGATAGTGTAAAACAGCTTTAAACTCATTTGATCAGGGATGCATTTTCTACAGAAGTCGAACGGCTTGTGTGATAGTGTAAAACGGCTTTTAACAACACAAAAGCCACAGATAATAAGATCTAATAGCTGTTTTACACTATATCATAAGCCGTTCGACTTCTGTAGAAAACGCAGCCCTGATCTAATGAGTTTATGGGAAATTTTAAAAAAGCAATAAAAATACATTATATCAGAGTTGCATTTTCTACAGAAGTCGAACAGCTTGTGGAATAGTCTAAAAACATCTTAATAAAGCCAAATCTAAATTTGAATAAAAAGGAAAATAAAAAATACATACATATGTATGTAGATAAATACGTATGTACATGCATGTGAACTTTTTACATTAAGGATATTTTCATAGAATTTTTATAAAAGAAACAAGCCGCTCATTAGTTTTATTTGTTTTTTTTTTGTCAAAGGATAAATAAATTTTAATTAAACAAGCTATAACATCAGGTGAGTGTGAAATATCCTTGCTATTCATTCATATTCATTGGTACTTTTTAGTTTCATACAGATAATTGATAATCTGTATTCTATTCAAGCTTATGTGCCCTGTAGGCCCAGTTGCTACCGATGACATTTTCATCGATGATGTCTGCACGATAATCAATGATTTGTCGCCTATAAAACACATTTAGAAATAACTTGGGCGACAAGGTGGTATACGTTGTCATGTATAACGAATTTTTTCTAACAAGATTATGAAAATTTGTGCTACAAAGCCTTAAGGTACTGTTACATTTGGCAAATATTCGCCGAAGAAACGTAACCAACAGACAAGCTAAAACTTTAGTTCCTTTAATTCCAATACTTTTTTAAATATGGGTTCGCATTTATTAAAAATAAGATAAAAATAACTTTTTGCAGCATAATTAACTTTATTTTGAGATACAAAATCCAATTTAAATCACACTAATTCTCAGCAAAAGTAGTGGTTACGTTGTTTTGGGCAAATATTGGCCAAGATGAAGAATATGACGTCTGTACCGTTTTGTTGCCGAGCAGAAGAGTAACAACTGCATCGAAGAGGTTCAGTTGCACACAAAACGTGTTTTTGTATAAAGTTTTGTGAGTACCTATTGACGACAAATTTAGTAGCATGCTACAAACATTGTTTTCAAATCAGTCGTCAATAGTTGGCTTGATAGATAGTTGTTTCGCACATGCATCGAAGATGTCTCGAAGACCTGCCAGTTGTTCCGATTTTAATCTCCTTAGTAACCAGTGTGACCATTTTTGAGGCTAAAGCTAAGATATTTTTTCAATTTAGACACAAAATTTTCGTTTAGCATTTTTAAACTATTTATTGAGCATTTTCCAGCTTTTTTCAACTAATTAACTTCAAATGAAAAACACTAGATTTTAATTATAAAACACAACACGCAAGTGAAATGCCGTCTCAACTGATTTGCCTTTTGTGAGGGCGTGTTTGGAGGCTGATAGGAGGTTCGGAAAGATGATAGGCCAATGGATGCGAAATCTTTCGGGTTTTGCGTGAGTGGTTTTATCACATTTATAGATAATTACCACGGTTTATTAGGTCCACCCTATCGGAGTATGTGACCAATTTAGATAGGCCGAGTATATCCGAATAAGCCGTGGAGTAGTTATATTAAATCAACTGGTAAAAAGTCGTGGGAACCCGGTGATATGAACGAATCAAAGCTGTTAATGGCCCACAATATTTTTCCCTGTTTAGGAGAATTTTAGACGTGGTAAAACTTAATGGTTGTGTAGTTACATGTTCGCCATATAGGGAGTGCAACCGGGAAAGTGCATGTCCATCAGTACCTCTTGGGTCTTATGCCCACTATCAGTCCAGTTGCACCATGGTTACTTGGAAAAATGGTCAAGATTTTGCGGAGGTGCATGGTCTCAGAGGAAACTTCTACATTAATTCAGAAGGACCACCATGGCGACCGCTTTGAACTCCTAACAAGGTTCTTGAACTAATTTAAAGGCGCCCAGTCTTTTTACCTCATTGAAAAGTCTGCGACTCTCTTTACGAGCGCTCGTATTTTAGAACTCTACCATGGTGGTTTACTCTTACCGCACAAAACACTACGTCTACGCAACTTCGACGTCGCTAAATTTAACGCAATTCTGAAGTTGTCAGCCGCGATATTAATGTCGGGCCTATCGTTGATGATTGGCGGGTGTGGAAGAAAGTCAGAGAGAAAAAGCCTGAGTACATTCCTAAATTCAGTAATTGTGCAGTAGTCAAAGTTCTGCGTTCGAAAACCAACACTTGGCAATACTTTTCTTCGTCAAAACTTTCTTTACGCAAACAATTGACAGACTTGCCATAGATTGCTGCAATTACGGCAGCATTTTTATTGGTTTTGCAATAGTTTACAGACCGGTTGCACTAATTTACTGCATTTACGTATTCAGCCCTTTTGCTCTTCCCAGTTTGTTTTCCTCCTCTTTCTTATGGCCAAAGCCATATCTTTCACAATCCGTATTTTGAGACCTTCTATTCCTTAATAAAAAAAACTACCGTAATATCTGGAACCTCCTTCCTATTTGAGGCAGTGAAAGTGGGTTCTGATCTGACATTTGAAACGTCTAGATTACTACAAACAATAAACCAAATAAATACTGACCCCTTGTATTAATGTCAGAGCTTCCCCATACGACATGATGTGCATCTGCTCCAAAAATGACTTGCGAGTTCGCATTTGTGCGCCATGTAACTTGAGATGACTATAATCGGGGCTCATAGTCGTCTCCCAGGCTGCTATTATGGTGTCTTCATCGCTGAAATCAGATAACATGAAGCTATTTAAGTTCCCTCTGACTACTATACACGCTCTGAGCCTACCTGTATCATTCGCATAAAGTAGGATGAAGCTTTTCGTTCTAAGTCTGCAAACCCTGCATTTATATAGCTTGGATTCTTTGGTTGATGGGAGCTCCTCCCCTCTCTCTCTACTAACCGGAGACGATGCTGCTTTATAATGGTGAAGGTTCACCTGAGTTACCTTCACCGCCATTGTTATACGGTGTAATTGAGACGTTGATGCTCTCCTGGTCAGAGTTTAGAAGATCATCCTCGTCAACTGTCTCCTCAAAGAATTCACCAACGCAAGCCGAGTTGGATATGGCGTCTTGCATCATCAACGATGGACATTGCGTTCGGATTTTGTTAGTCATTTTTTTATCCCGTTTTTCCTTTTGTCTCCCTTGTAAATACTCGGGAAGATGGCCTCATGACCATTGAACATATCCCATTATCTCTCCCCGAGTGCCAAAATGGACTGGTTGTTCAGAAAAATTACAGCCCTTCTGTATGCACCTACTGGGTATGTAACCGTGCAACCTTCCAGTTATGGTTAGCTATGTCGCTGTCATCAGGTATACAGGTAGTGGCTCCAGGTCGACGTGGGTCCTCATTCGAAGAAACCACATCAAGTCTAGACCTTCCAAAAGTACAATCGCTTGTTTTGAGGTGAGTAGTAAGCGCGTTTGACTACAAACCATAAGGTCTTGAGTTCAAGACTAATTTCATGCAAGCCAACAACATCACGCATTTTTCTCATGTGTATTGGTGTGTTACTGTGTTGGTTGTTGTCGGACTGTTAAAGTGATGAAGGCATAGCACTGATCACTTTGGCAGTACCGGCAGCGATTAATACTAACATATCCTAATGCACTTCACAGCACCCTCCTTTGTCGGTATTGTAGCAGAACCGTCGGCGAAGTAAAATAACTAATAAAATGGGTACACAGCTTAAACAAATCAACACTGCTCTAAAAAACGCCCAATAGCAGGGTTGTAAATGAATTAAGCTTTCTACGTCTCTCCCACTTCACCACCTGTTCTCTATACACTATCCCTTTCCCAAAGAAGGTAACACATTAATTAATTAACTGGTAGGCATTCATTGCCTGATTGTGTTGCTTCTCTAAAAAAAATTATAGCATGATCGACAGCTCATCTGAGAATACCATAAGCTTAATACGCCACGCTCGATTCGAACCGGCGTCTACAAATTGATGGTCGGACTTTGAGATGTGGACTTTCTAGAATACATCCATTAACTTCTTTGGAAGCAGGTTCCACAGCAGCACAGATTAGCTGGCTTATGAAATAATCTGCACCATCTGAACCCAGTAGAATTTGTCAGCACGGCTGCTGTTTTTATTATGGTCCTGGTTGCAGCGGTTATCGGTTTAAGTCTTGCAGAGATTATTGGTTTAAGAAATGTATTCAAGCAGAACTTCTAACAGACCAACCTAAATTACGACGCAAAGCGCAACGTGATTTAACGCTTAGCTTTTACGCTGAAATGAGTAACCTAAATTAGAGCGCTAGCGTTGCGCCAGAAACAGTAATGTTTACTCACTTTGATTAATAAAAAACTCTAAATAGAAATAAGAAATAGAGATGAAGACGCTTAATTGACCTAAAAGTAACTAAATTTACATTACTTAACAAAATGATATGTGTATGTGTGAGCATTAACAAAATAAACAACAGTACTTCTGCAGCCAACTTCACTTCTTTACGCGCTGTCAAAGTTGGATTTTCCTATTGCAAAGCGTTGGCGCCGCGTTATAGCGGTTGGTTTCATACATTTTGTATGGGCATGAGAAATTTTGACAGCCAGACAACGCTTTGCGTCGCAATATAGGTTGGTCTGTAAAGCTTATTGCTTAACTTATCTTTATATGTATCTATTTAGCCTCTCAACTGATTTCAATTCCTAATTCAAACGAAAATCTAAAATTGGATGTTTATTATAACATGGTATTTTACTTTCAGCTATTGAAATCAATTGAAAACTCAGGCAGTGTAAAGACATCTTTAAGTGAATAGAGGGTGTTTTTCTAAACGCATGTTGCTTTGTGGTAATATTGCAACTTGTTCCTTAATGTAACACTTAAAGTTATGACAATGTAGTCTGTTCCTAAACATATCATTTCTCTTGTCAATACGCATAGAAGAGCAAATTGTGTGTGTATTCATAAAAGTTTGGATGCAAAGCAAGACACAAACTAAAGCTGAAAGTCCATAACATGCGTTACACGCTTTATCGCGTTATAAACGTCTGTCCAAAAAGTAGAATCAGTGCAATTGTATGTGACAAGTTATATAGCACAAAGCGTAAAACGCTTTCTACTTTTGTAAGCATCATAAGTGACTTGCTAAAATGTCAGCTGGTTTTGATAGCTAGATATGATAATTAGAGCTTTCTTTTTAGCGCTATCGATGAAATGTTTATATCGTCTATTTGCTTCTATTACATAGTGAAAATAAGTTTTAAAAAGAGTGTAAAACTTTCGTAGTAGATGTTAAATATATTTCCAAGCATAAAATTATTTAAATTGAATTCTTTAACACAATTATTCCATGAACAAAATTTGCATTATTGTTATCGATAATTATTATGTTCTTAATGTCATCTCTCAACTTTTGTTTATTAATTTTAATAATTTGAAGCAATCAGAATGGAGGAAATATTTATTGAAGCTGTAAAAAAACACGAAGTCCTTTACAAAAAAGTTGCGGCAAAAAATCCAGTCACTTCACGCTCTAAGTACAAGGGACGCACCCAAAATCTTTTCATGTTCTTTTGGAGCTTTTTCTAAACACTTATAGCATAAAATATTTAATTGACAAACTCAATAAATTCTAGAAGTTCTTTAAAAACCTCAACTTTACTTTCCATTTTTTTAACTCTTTTAACGTTTTCAGCTTTTTTTGTATTACCACTGTATTGATACATTCTAAACATAAGTTTAGGAAAACAGCCATACTTATGTAGTTCGTAGTGATTTTGGTTTGTCAACCATACCGTAATTATGAGGTTCATAGCTTATATGAATCAAACTGTCTACAAAGCAATTGACAATGCAATGTGTATTCTGCATCATCATCACATTCCTTCGATATTATCATTTATATTATAAGCTCAGTAAAATATGTGCATATATACATACAAATATACATAAGCTTATAATAAAGAGAGTCTGATTTTACCCAGCAATTGAAATATTCATCTAAATGTAGCTCTGCATTCTATGTATGTATAACTATCGCAAGCACGGTCACCACTACATCTCGTTCAAGTTCTGATAATTCTACGAGAAGTTGTCTTTGAAGCGTTTGTGAAAAAACTATTAGAGAATCTGCGGAAGATGAGGCCCTTTCCAATTTAAGTTGTAATTCTTCTAAAGAAAAAGTCTAGAAATACCTAAGATCTTATAATATTTAGTGATGCAGTTCCGCTTATTTTCTGGCGCAATGACGTCTACAATATACCCAAAGTGGAAAACAATGGCGCAGCAGTACTTAAGATTTTAAATGAATTCTGTCACACTGTATTTCTGAAATACTGTTTTTTTTAACAAAAATCTTAATAATATTGATTTTAAATACTAATAATTTCTTGTGATGGAATTTAGTATAATAAAAAAATTAGATTTGATTATCGTCGATATTTTTGTTTGAGTATCGGTACCGTATCGCAAAAAAGGCGTATCCATGCACCCCTATTAAACGGTAAAAAACGCTATCAGCACTACTAAAAAGCAGTTAAAACTGGTCGTTGCGAAATTACTCTTGATAGCAGCTACGAAGCGTTTTATTGTTAATAAAATGTTGTGGTTTTAAATTTCTAAACCAATGCAAAATTAAGCGATTAAACCTCAATTGCGTTTAACTATTCGTCCAACTAAAGCAGAAACCAGATTAAATGAATCCCCTAATATTTAGTCAACGTTCAGACGATGCAAGTCTTATTGATCAGCTTCTTATTTTGTGGGCGAGAGAGGCAAGAGGAAAGAAACAAGT
Organism: Panzeria rudis; assembly: GCA_956483635.1. Classification (NCBI taxonomy): domain Eukaryota; kingdom Metazoa; phylum Arthropoda; class Insecta; order Diptera; family Tachinidae; genus Panzeria; species Panzeria rudis. The sequence continues at coordinate 30,093,421 of OY101449.1, read as the reverse complement.
ACACAACCCCATGTACTCATGAAATTCGTTTTGCTTTCTCATTCGAAATGTAAGAAACGCACACATTCATTCACATTGTATATACATACATATATGCACAAGAAAGAAACAAATAAGCGATAAGACTTTCATCGTCTGAACGCCAAAGAAAGTTCAAAGAAGAAAAAGTAAGAAGCTGATCAATAAGACTTGCATCGTCTGAATGTTGACTTAAGCTATGTACAGACGATTGTCAGTTCTTACAATATAGTAAGTAAAATGTGCTAAAAAGTTCTTACAATCGTATGAACTGAAAATTTTTGTCTGACAACGTTGGCAGAAAAAGCATTGTCAGTCGATTTTAATACTATCTGCTGACAAAAAATTTTCAAACATCTCATAATCGTGTGAACACATCGCGTTACCATTGTCAGATAATTGTCAGACATTTTTTAATTGTCAGATGTGTGAAGTTTCTGCATCTGAGACTTCTTTATATTGGCAGCACTGCACACATCTTTTTTTAGGGAAAAAGGAAAATAAAAGAAACTATGTAGCTAAAATAGTTAAAATTGCTTCTTTATGTTTAATACTAATTTATATTTTCACTGTTTAAAGTTAAAACAAGCACAGATGATAAATAATTGATAATTTCTGTTAAATGATTTGAGTCTGGCAGCGCCAAACAACAGATGTGACAATTTTTGCATCTGATAATCGTGTGAACTGCCAATTTTTTTACTGACAATATTGTCAGATAAAATTATTGTCAGACAATTGTCTGCCACTAAATTGTAAGCTTTTCTAACAACTTTGATACAACCGTGTGAACTAACAATATATGTACCTTGTGCTGACAATTTTTTATTGTCAGTACATCGTCAGCACATTGGCAAATCTGACAATATTGTAAGATCTGACAACCATCTGTACTGGGCTTAGCACTTATTTTTCTCCCGCAAAGATATCCTAATAAGTTTTTCCCACCCTTTTTTATGACGCGTTAGTGTTGCTTATTTGAAATGCATGTACAGGCAAACTGAATTAATTATGGCTTTTTACAGACAAAATTAACTTAACTATGAACCTTTTAGCATACTTTAATTTTAGTATACCATAGTGACGTGCATTTAAACAATTTTGAGTAAATGTGGTTAGTACATGTATTGATTTATTTATTATTTAATATATCCTTATTTCATGACCAATACAAACATTTTCATTGTAACAACTGAATTTTTACCTTATTATTTGATAAACGGTTTTAATAATTGAATTTTTTTTTTCTTTCCCATGCCTTAATCTTGAATAAACGATATTTACTTTATTCAATTAATGATTTTCATGTTTAAGCACTCAATTAGCTTAATAGGTTACCTATCAGATAACAGTATGTATCTTGAAATTTGATGTCGTGCAGTGAGTATAAAATATGATGGGTACCGAATTTGGAAATGAAATTATTTAAAATCAATAACGTTTGTGATGTACTCATCATTTTGTTTATATATTAATATTTACTGTGCCTGATTGATAGTAATGCTTGTCAAAGAGTCCAGGGGTCTAATCACGGCATTGATATCGAGTACACTATCGAATATTTAAAATTGATATTAATAAGATTTAAAAAACACCGAATTGAATTTCATTCATGGTAAAATTAACAAAAATAAATTATTTGTTAAAAAATAAGCTCAGAAAAAAATGTAAAAAGTATGTTCGTGTCGACAGTAAAATATCGCCGATACCAATATATCGGAAAATCTGAAGTATCGCCGATATATCGTTATCGGTTACATCCCTAGTTTAAGTACAATAAAAACCCTTCTACCGAAAAATTTAATTTTTGACGCTTACGATCATTTCGCGCAAAAGGGGTCAATATGTACATAGTAAACCAAAAATATTCCAACACTTTTTTTCGTCACAAATACATATTTTTCACTTGGATTTAATTTTTTTCTGTTGATTTTAAAGGACTTCTTTGTTTTAAACCATTATCTGCCTTTCCCTAACTATTTTTTATTTCTACTTTCAAGCACATCCGAATTATTAATGTTTGTTTATTTTATGAATAATATACCGCAATTGACTATGAACACAATGAAACTTAATATGTAGTACATAATATGTACAATGTACATATTCGGTTGGCAACCGAAACGAATAACATATCGGTATTGATACCAAGTTTTTATTTCGCCATCGGTATTTGAGTTTTATCGGTATCGGTTATCGGTAATATCGATACCGAAACCGGTACAACGCTAATACCGATGCAGAAATAAAACTATTACCAATGCCGATACTGTTATTTGTTTCGGTTGCCAACTTGGTGCATATAAGAGAAAAGGATAAATATAAGAGAATTCGTACTAATTGTTTGAAGGATTCTGCGCAATATCATAGAACATGTTTATTTATTGTTTAATGCATTATTTTTAAACATATGTTACCTACATATATACATATGTACATATATTGCTGTCATGTTAACCGGCATGTAAACATGACAATATGTATGTATGTATATTATACATACATACATATGGGGGAGGTGCACCACCGCTACAAAGTAGTTTTTATTACTATATCTTGAAAACTATAACAATAGTGGACTTCAAACATAGAGCTACTCCCCATACCAACTATTTATGTGCTTTCTGGAGAGCTATAATACTAAGGCCCGAATTTACAGTCATTAGTTAATTATCAGTAATATAAAATAAAATTATAAACTTTTGTTTATCTAATACTTTATCTTCACAGTTAATTATTTAACAAAAAATTTTAATATGGGTAAAGACTGGTAACTAGAGATGAGCGATTCCGTGATTTCTAAAGAACATCGTGAACAGTGAACGTGTTTTAGAAATTACTGTTACTTCAAACTGTGACTGTGATCAGTGTTTTCAGTTCTCTTACAGCAGCGCAATTGTCAAGTCATATAAAAGAAACATATTTTTACTGTAGAAATATACCAAGGCAGATTTAAATGCGGCTTAAAATATACTTTAAATTTTAAAAAGAAATATGTACTAATAAGCAAGGAAACAGCAAATATGCAATTGCATGGGTTTTCCTGTGCGATGTATGTAGGTACAAATAAGATATATGTATATACGTTTCAGAACTTTTTTAAGAATTTTGGCATCGATTTGTTAGTGCATATTTTTGCATATTTTACCCTTTACAGCATGTTTTTGCATATTACACACTTAGTCGCATATGTAGGACATTTTTTATATATATTTTTGTGTCATATTTGCCTGTTTTCCTGCATATTTTGACTTTTTTAAATTGTAATATGCATATTTACAAAAAACCCCAAAAAATCTGTTTCGCCATCGAAAATTTTTAAATTTTCCCACATATAAAAAATTTTTCTTTTGCGATTTTGAATTTACTCTAATGTATTTTTTTCCCCAATTTCTAAAAAATTTTCATCATTCCATTGATTTATTCCCAGTTTATTCACAGCTTCAAAAATGTTTAATTGTTTAATCATTTAAATGTTTAATAGCAGGACTAGAATAGTCGCGTTTTGCGAATGTTTAAGTTATTTATGCGATTTTGCTTATTTGTTCCTAATAGAAACCACAAATATGTCTTTGTGTCTTGATGCCCAACATTTTCTATTCGGAAAGGCCAGGCTAGCATTGTTAAACCGACTCTCGTACCCATAAGTCCAATGAAATAATGTCCATAGACGTTACTCCCACGTTGAAAAGGAAATAATGACCATTAAAAAAATGCAAATAAAATGCATGCAAATGGTACTGCCGAGTGAAGATTGACTGCTATCCGGGCTTTGGACGGGATTAATTGTTTTCTTCTCTGGATATGTCAAATAGTGGCTTCACAGAGTTTAGATTTTTGACTAGGAAGAAAATATTTACTCTGCGAAGCAGCTATTCGACATTCCTTTTTGAAGTAGAAATTATGTCCGTGGACATTATCTTGTTGGACATTATTGTATGCGAACTAATGGTCTGCATCGAATCTGTTAAAAGGCATTTAAATGCATTCACATGTTTTCAACTACGCAATGGATTTCATTCAATGTTGAGAACATAGCTGCCAGAAATGACGATTTTTTACGATATGGCAAAATACGATATGACATACTGTGTTGACATATCGTAAGTTTTGTACGATATGACAACACAGGGAAAACAATACACCGTGTATGCATAGCTGCCAGAAATGAAGATTTTTTACGATATGACTAAAAACGATATGACATACTGTGTTCTCATATCGTAAGTTTTTTACGATATGACAACACTGAGAAAGTCATACACGGTGTATTGTTTTCTCTGTGTTGTCATATCGTACAAAACTTACGATATGTCAACACAGTATGTCATATCGTATTTTGCCATATCGTAAAAAATCGTCATTTCTGGCAGCTATGCGTGTATGACTTTCTCAGTGTTGTCATATCGTAAAAAACTTACGATATGAGAACACAGTATGTCATATCGTTTTTAGTCATATCGTAAAAAATCGTCATTTCTGGCAGCTATGGTTGAGAAATCAAACAACAAAATCCACTTGTTGCATTCCGATCGTTTCTGTTTTGCAGTCTTCAGATTCCCTTTATTTTGTATTTCGTTTTTACAATGATAAAGTTTTTATGCCTTGAGGCGTTCGTTTACTCTTGTTTTTAGAAGCAAAGCTCACATCTAGCTTTTTATTAACATAGACAGCTCATGACTAAATATATATTTGACGCTCCTAAAAGTATGTACGTTTTTTAGTATTTACTGCGAATGAAGTTAGTAGAAAAGTATTTTTTAATTCCACTTTGAAAGTTAAAAGTGGTTTGATTACGAAGAAAATTTTTGTTTTTCGTTTTCTGAAGACACAATTTACGGAAATGAAACCTCTTCCGATCGGAATGATATTCTGTGACACGACTGAATAAATTCAGTTGCGTAACTGTTGTGTGATTGTTATAGAAACGCACAGTTGCACACAAGAGTTGAGTATTTGCTGCAATTCTTTCCATCATAAAATTGTTTCGCTACGTTCCCATCCAGACTTGCAATTTTCGTTGCTAGAATTTACTTCTACATACTAAGCCATCAATATTTTTCTCTGTGCTTCCGGTTTAAGGGTGCTCCGGAAGGATTCTTAATAGTGCATCAGCATGTTTTTACCACTTCTGTAATATGTTTTTACAATAATTAAATGTTCTTCGTTTGAATATTTCTCCTTACAAGAAATCGTGTGGCCTATTTATATATAAGATTCTCAAATCGCGTGGTCTCTACTTGACGGCTGTCAAAAACAATCACTGTACAACTCGTATTAACAAAATAGTGGCAAATTTTAATCTGACGCTCTTGTTGGGACACCCGATGTATGAATGTATAAAAATTCATAAATAAGACTACCAGAATAAAAATAATGTTATTTTTGCACACTAAGTTTCTCAAAAAAAAAAATTCATGGCTCATCAAAAATAGCCAACAAAATCGCCAAAAAGTCGCCATATCGACAAATCGAAAATTTAGACGCGAAACAAGTTTTAAAATTACCACTTTTGGCGAGAGATCTGCACATCTGACAACCCTGTTTCGCATCTAAAGCTTAGTGCCAGGGTTGTCAGATATGCCGATTTTTCGCCACGCTTTTGCAACTTCGGTATACCAAATCGGTATAGCTTTTTTGTATTGCAATCTCGCAACTAACATTTTGACAACTGAAAAAAAATTAAATAAAAAATATCTACAAAGATTAAAAATTTTTTACATAAATATTAATGAAAATTAAAAAAAAAAACATAAAAATTGGATACACGGGACAATAAAATTTCCTTGGAATCTGGATGTAGCCACTGAAGTGCATGTGTTGTATGTGGGTATTTAAGTGTATGTGTAAATTTTTATTTAGTGTTTCAAAGTGAGTAAAAGAATAGCTTACGAATAGTGACAAAGGCGTTGCAATTGCAAACAGTTGCTATACAAAACGCACCAAGCATCGAATATCGCTAATGTGTTTGTTGTAAATTCCATACGAAAAAAGTGCTGCTCATATTATTTCGCATGAAGTCCCAAAATGTTGTAGATACATTTCATATGTTTTTCACAAAATAAACAGAGTACTACTTCTGCAACAATTTTTCGTGAGCAATTCGTGTAAATTTTTTTTTATATGGACTTTTGACAGCACTTCGTACGAAATGATGAACAGAGTACCATGCTTAAAACATAAAACTCCAAGTCACACTTTACAATGTTTTGTATATCCGACCGTAAGCCGACGATTTTAATTTGGCTGCCGCCGCTGAATTTTTGTTTGCTGTAGTGGCTTTTATATATTTTTGGTAAGCGGCTCTCGGGTTGCCAATGATAATTGGATTCGTGCTATATTTTCTGACAGTTCGAACGTAACAACGTAATCATTTCTCGTCATGAGCTACAGACAAAGTTATTTCTAGCACTTCGAGAAACGATGGAATATTTTGTTTCACAACTTTTCGTTGCGAGAAGCTCTGCTAAAGTTACAGAACACGGGCACAGGTGTCGTTAAAGCCCTTTCAAACAAAAAAAGAATTTTGAAAATCGATTAAAAAAATACAGTTATGCGTGTACAAACATAAAAAAGGAAAAAAAACATACTAAAGAATTGATAGCCTCCTTCTTTTATGAAGTCGGTTAAAAAGGGGAATGATTGCTGCAAATTAAACATACATACGCTGAAGTCGGAGCCTGTGAAAGAATATTGGGAAGCCTACACAATACCAATTCTTGTAGAACCCGTGAGGTTTTGCAACCTCATCAGCCCTCATGTTCCCCTGGATGACTTTATGCCCTAGGATCCAAATGACCCATATATTAAACTGTTCAGCCAACTCTTTTATTAACCAGCGGTAGTCTGGTTTTTTATTCTCAGAAGCGGTTGAACTATCAGAGCATATGTATGTTTATGGCGGTCGTTGATATGACATTCTTCCATAAATAAGAGTTTTTTGTTTTAATTTTAAAAGAGTATATGATTTTTTTATGCATTCGAAATTTTATGCGATACACTGCAACATTCTATTTGACTGCATTCGGATGTATATACATACATACATGTAATATCCCTTCATAAAATTTAATCCACATACTTATAGTATTCTTTGTGTCAAAGCTACTGCATTTTTCAGTAGCAAGGACGATTTTATTTCAAAGAAAATTACAAAAACTGTGTTTATACGATATTAAAGTGAATAAAAATTATAATTTTATATAAATATTTATTGTCTATATCGCAATACCGTGGAAATGTGTATGATACTCTAATTTGAAAAGTACTTTGCATGGTTATTTCTTTATTTTAATATGTGCCGCAAAATTGCATTTAAAATTTACATTTCAATGCAGGATATTAAAAGAGTGTGCCTACTTCTTCTACACGTTTTTATTTATTTGTACCTACATATACGTTTTATTTATGCAAAATTATTATTATGACAAAAAATAATATGAGGAATAACAAATTTATTAGTAGAGGCTCGTTAATTTTCTTTTTACTTTTTAGCATTTTGCAGTATGAAGGTTAATATTTGAATTTTTAAGAATTACATATTCATGGTCAAGGTCGTAATAGGCAAGCTTTTCCACCAAAAATATTTTTACTGAGTTTATCCGAGTATACGTTTTCAGTTAGATCCGGTCCTGACTAGACAACTTTTGTTGCAGTAACTCTTGTTTTGTGTGAGAGGGATGAAATAGAAATATATACATTTTTTATTCCTCTCTCGCTATTTCTCACTACAAAATTAAAAGCTGCTGCAACAAAAACTGAAAGTCTGGACGGGAACTTAGTCAAGGTTCACACACAGCAAGTTTTCTTGGGCAAGTTTTAATTCAGCTGAGAGAAAAAAGAGAAAGGAATGCTACTTGTATATATTTCTATTTCACATGCAATTTAAAAGCTGTAGCTGTTTTGGTTAGAAAGCTACCCAGCAAGCACAATGTCAAGCGCTTGAAATATGAAGCTGCGTTGTATTTCCGTAGGTAATATTTTATATATATTAGGGTATTCATTTAATCGGGCTTCTGCTTTAATCGGTTAGTCACTCGAATAATTAATCGAGGTTTTGGCTTAATCGGTTAATAATCGGTTTAGTTCGGTATTAATCGGCTAACCGATTAATAAAGTTTCCTCATAAATCAAGTAATTTCAACAAATAAATATGCATAAATTATTTATTATTTTGAGTTTATTATAACAAACATAAGAATTCGTCAACTTAATCAACAAAAAAAAATCATAAATATGTGTATACTCATTAAAAAATTGAGAAGTTTATGAGATCATTTTATTAGTTATTTCAATAATTTAAGGAGATCTTCTAAAAGAATCTTTCAGAAAATTAATTTGGTTTAAATTTTTATGATTTAAATGATTCTTTTCTTTAGTTTTGATAAAACTTGACTTGGAAAAGTTCTTTCACTTATCGTTAAAGATATCGAAAGCAATCCATAATACAGAATATCTAGTTTCTCAGTCCTTTTCCTGGCTTTCTCTAAACATATAAAATCTTCCATTATGCCATTAAAGTCCGGTTTTAATTTTTTTCAAATTCTTAATACTAATTGTTTCGGTTATAATAATTCCCCCAAGTTCAAATAGGATAGCAGAGTCTTTACTAAGCTCTTTTATAGCCACGTCTAAAGGCTTTAAAGTTTTACTTAAGCTAAGATCACTGAACACACTTCTTTGTTTGTATGAAAACTAATTTTTAAACACATACCTTTTGTATATGAGATAAAACAAATAATTAAACACACAAAAAATACGTTATAGTTAATACTACACAATGTGAACAAATTTTGCTACGTCGGTTAATCGGTTAATCGACTGAAATTAAGCAGTTTAACCGCTAATCGAAAATAGCAAATTTTAAATTAACTGATCAGTTTATCGGGTAGTAATTAACCGGTTAACCGATTAAGGACTAACCGAATGAACACATTAATATTTATACATACATATATGCCAGAGTACGAAAAAACGCAGTGCAGTGCCGCTGTTTTTGCTTTTTTTGCGCTTTATGCAAAGGGAGGAGCCAATTTATTATTGTGCTTGCTCCGCGCTAATATTTTCGCCCTGCGCATAAAAGGAGCATTTTCCTTTGCGCAGCGCTTTTTTGCGCAATACGCAAAAAGAGCCAAAGAGCATAAAATGCGTATTTACAGTAATAAAAAATTTTGAAAAAGCAATGGCCATTTTTTCAAACACCCCGTATGGCTGAGACCAAGTACAAATAACAAAACGGATATAGCAACAGTGGGATGCCAGTACTGGTTCCGAAGTTCCGCCTGAAATGGGTCGGAATTACAGTTCGCACGTCCGGTTTAGAGACTGAACCAGAAGTTTCGTCCGTAGTGCAGTTCGTACTTCTGCTTTATGGGTTGAACCGGAAGTTGGGTCGATAGTGCGGTTCATATTTACAGTTCTGGTCTGGACAGGAAGTAGGGTCGGTAGTGCAGTTCAACTTCTGGTTTGAGAGATGGACTGGAAGTTGTGTCGCTAGTACGGTTCAGATTTCCGATTCCGGTCTAGACAGGAAGTTGGGTCGGTAGTGCGCTTCATGTTTCCGTTTCCGGTCTGGACCGGAAGTTGGGTCGGCAGTGCGGTTCATGCTTCTGCTTCCGGCCCGGAACTTTTACCCGTCTAGAGGAATCACATTTGTATAGGATCAAGAATAAAAGAGTAAAGAACGATATAATGCAACAAATAAAAATTTCTTAAAATTATGTCACTACAAAAGATGTATTTTGCAGCACTGGATAAACTCAAACTAACCACTAATGGTATAAAAAAGAGCATGCGTAATGCGCAGAGCAAAGCGCTAGACAAAAAATAAAATGCGCATTGCGCAAAGAGCGGCGCTAATAAAAGCGAAAGCGCTTGCGCTGTGCTTACCAATTACTCTGTTTTCCGTTCCGCTTCTTGCGCTTGTGCGCATTTTTAATACGCTTGTAAAAAGTGCGCAATAAGCGCACTTCGCAAATCCAAACCGTAATATATACTTTAGTGCAAAAATCAAACCAAAAAATGGTTGACTTAGGGCTATACCACACGCGCGTTTCTGCTTTTTTGTATTAAATTTGAAGTTTTATAAAATTTAGAACTTTCAAATTTAATATAAAAAAAGCAAAAACGCGCGTTTTAAAAACGCCCGTGTGGCCTGGCCCTTAAGTAAAACAAAAAAATCGGAAAAATGGATATGAAGAAAATTAAACCAACGGTATGTAACTCTGGGAATTGCTGTGGTAAATCAGCAAATTAACATCAATTAAAATGACAATTCTCTTATGAAATTTTCACGAAAAGTTTGTATATATGTACATATGTATAAGAATTGCAATCATATTCAATAGAGCCATCTCACACGTGGTGATAAGTAAAGTACATATGACCGCTGATGATGGAAGTGTAGCGGTTTCCGAAACCAGCGTTGCTATGTTCTGCTGTGTACATTGAACATTTAAATTGACTTTAATTTTTCCCTTGTTCCTTGGAATATTAATCATGCCTGATTATTTCTGAATATAATGTTACGAACCTTAGCTTAAAAATCAATTTGGGTTCATTATTATTAATTGTCTCATATTTAGAGAACTACATATAAACATACATATGTACATATATCATTAACAGTCTTCAATTTTTGACTGATCTTCTTTGAGGCTAGCGTACGTAGTCACAAAAAAATTTACAGGATAGGAGCGGTGCGAGGGGTACCTCCCATACAAAGTAATATTGGAAATTAAAAAAAAAAGTCATATGTGATATACCCTTCCCCCTCCGAACCCGACCATCTTTTGTGTGACTATGTACGCTGAGTAATTTTGCATCTCATACGATTAGTTGTGAAATAAACAAATGTTTTAAATTATTACTATCATCATTTAGCAGCACACCGTTATCAATTTAATAGAAATATTCCTAGTCATACACAACAATCTATTGCGAGACGAAAAGTGTGTTTTTTGGGAGCATACAAAAGTGTGTTTGGGGAGGCTTAATCAGCAATCATTTTGTCATAAATTAGCATAAATATAAATAGTAGATGCACGCTAAAATTAGATTCATACTACGTAATTTAATTAGATTATGAGATAGGTACTATAGAATGTAGCCACATTTTCTTTTTTATTTGATCACACGTTAAAAGCTAAATATTTAAAATTACCTTTCACAAAAGATCTTAAATAGGAACTGAAATACATATCTGTAGATGGAAGGTAAACTATACCAAGTGACATTTTTTCAAAATACGTTTTTTATACTGTTGGAATCAGCATTTTTTCCTTTGTAAGCACAGAAAAAATAGACAAGAATTATGTTCAATAACACCTTGATATTGAAAAAAAAATATGAATTTCAATAACATTTGTCATTAATTTATACAATATTTCGTTGTATATATTTCTTTCCCATGCCGGTTATTTCTTTTCTTTTCATACATAAGTACATAAAACAAGTTTTATCTCATAAAAAATAGATGGGATATGGATCGGCTATAGAGAGCATGCTTAACGTCCGAAAAGCCAGGGTTCGTATCCCAGCCATGTCAAAATTTGTTTTTTAATTTATATATTTTTTTCTTTTGTAATAATTACACAGGAAATTTAAAAACAAAATTGAATACCGGGATTCTTGTTATCAAAAACGAAACTTATTTTTTCTGTGCACTAAGTCGTATATTTTAACCGACAGTAGTACTGCACAAAACCATCTGGGAGGTAAAGAACACCAAGTACTTTTTAATAATTAACGGTAACAGTATATGACGGAGTATTATTAATATTATATATAAAAAATATAATATTAGAGTCATATAAAATATTTGGTGTAATAATACTATATTCACACTGCTATAGTTTAACGTGTTTCGACAAATATTTTAAGAAACTAAACAAAGTTGTTCAGACTACAATTTTATAAACTTTCTGTTTACAGCATGATGAATTCATAAAAGGTAGTAGCAAACCGCCAACAAAAAAATTTTTTTGTGTCCGAAATATTAATAATTTTGCGAAGTTATTAATTAGAATTTTAAATGTATATGTACATTTTCCATTTGAATTGAAAACTTGAAAAAAACGAGGTTTTTAATACTTTTAAGCCAACACAAATCATAATTTTCAGAATACAGTGCTTGTTGTTATAGAAATGATACAACCTTTTTTAATTTCGACTTTGTTTACATATTTTGCCGCCATAACAAACTGTGTTCAATAAGCACTAAAATCAAAAAATCGACTGAACATACATCAAGAAGTACTTGGAACCCTGCCTTATACTGGTTTTTGAATGAGTTTAATTTTGAAACACGTAAATTTTTTGACAATTGATTATATGGGAAAACATCTAAAAATTAACGTGTTTGGCTCGTAAATACTTAAAATGGCCATAAGCACGGTAGTGTGAATTGCCTATAAGTCAAATTGTTAATCCTGCAGAAATAGAACCATTTGTGATTTTAAACATGTAAAATTTCCAAAATGTGACTTGGTGTAGTTTACCTCCCACCCGCAGATATACATACATACATATGTGTATTAGAATGATTAAAAAATCGACTATTTGATTTTTCTAAAAGCTCGCACAGAAATATCTTTAGGATACCGAAAAAAGACGCCTTTGGAAACCAGAGCTTTTAATTTTAATATACAGAAGCCACGCATCGAGAATGTCTCTACAAAAAATGCATGTATGACATAAATTAAATTTTGAGTTTGAATAATTTTTCAACTCGTCGGTTTATCGAAAAATTATGCAATAGGGTTTTTGTAGAGCGTTCAATTTCCTACAAAAATATATATCGTGCATAAAAATCCTGTTAAATAGCTTTTGAGCTAGAAAATTGTAAAAAAAAGTTTTTCTTCCCATGTTATTTATATGGGAAATAGAAATTCTGGATGCACGACCTCTAAATACTAAAATTACGAGTTCCGGCTTTAACAGGCGTCTTTTTTCGGTACCCTGAAAATATTTCAGTACGAGCTTTCTGAAAAATCACATAGTCGATTTTTTGAATCACCATAATGTACGTATTTCAAAGCATATATATGTATGTAATGAGTTTCAAATTAATCATTATTTTTAGGAAAATAAATTGGCATGAAATTGTATTTATTGATTATATACATGGGTGATTCTCATTCTAAACGTACATTTTGTGTTTTAAGGGTTCCGTACACCAAAAGTGTAAGGAACCCCTATTGTTTTCGCTACGCTGTCTGTCTGTCTGTCACAGGCTGTTTTCTCGGGAACCGTAAGAGGTACAGACCTGAAATTTTCACAGAATATGTAAAACTTTGGCCGCTACTACAACAAATATATGATAGCTAAAAATTAAAGGGTGTTCTAAAGGGAGCAACGAAACATGTTGAAATACTAATGTAATATACAGACACTTATAGACACTTTAAATTTCCAAAGTTAGTTTTAATTAGTGTAGTCTGTAGAATAGACTAACCAATTAACACTTATATTTAAAATAATAATATTTAAAGGGTGTTCTATCAGTTAATGTAATTTTGACTATGCAATTTCGACAATTTGCTGTATCTTGGAGAGATCATGAAATTTAAAAAACGCTAAAAATAAAAAATTTCAAAATTAAAAAAATTTCAAAACGAAAAATCGCCAAAATGAAAAAAGCGCTTAAAGAAAAAAACACCAAAATTAAAAAATCGCTAAGACGCAAAAAATTAGCAACAATAGAAAGATCGCCAAAAAACTAAAAAGTCGCCAAAACGATAAAAGCACTAGAACCTAAAAAAACGCTAAAACTAAATATATCATCAAAATCGCAAAAAAATCTTCGAAAATGGAAAAATCACCAAAACGAAAAAAAGCCCAAAAAACGATAAAACTAAAAAAAATCGCCAAAAGCCAAAATAATCGCCAAAACGAAAAAAGTGTCAAAACCGAAAAAACTCTAAAACTAAAAAAAATCGCCAAAAACCGAAAAAATCTAAAAATTAAAAATATCGTCACAAAGCGAAAAATCCGTTAAAGCGAAAAACGGCAAAACCAAAATATCGCCAAAACTTAAAAAATCGGCATAAAACGAAAAAGCACAAAAAACTAAAAAATCAGTAAAATGAAAAAAAGCGCCAAAATTAAAAAAATATAAAATTAAAAAAAAAGTTAAACACTAAAATTGCCAAAATAAAAAAGGGCAAAAAACGAAAGTCAAGTGCGACTTTGGCTCGCACACGATATCCCTTACTTAATTTATTAATTTTTTGTTTACCAATGTACGTAATAGAAATATGAGAAGGTAGGATTCATATTATAGGTTTCGCCTTATTCAATGGATCCTGAAATAAATTTATATTTTTGATTTTTTAGCATATTTGTGTATTGAGCGTTACATTTGCATTCGCGGTTGTTCTGGAATGATTTTTGCGAAAAAAAATTCACCACACAAATGAACATGTATAGGGATTGAAAGGACTACACATCTACTCTCTAAAAACAAAAAATTCTAATAGTCGCAGGTGTAAATTAAAAGTTAGGGCAACTTTTTAAATTTTAACTTGGGTTCACATGGAAAAATAAAAAATTATATTTTTATTTGTGACTATCGAAATTTTTATTCTACAATCGACTAGTATTTGAAAACAATCTATATTTTTTTGCCGCTATCGATAGTAAATGATCCACTACTATTGTTGTGCTAGACATTTTTTTCAACAATCGTCAGTTAATTAAATTGGATTTAAAAATGATAGAACTCACACATTTTTCTTGTATTGAAATGTTGCCAGGACTTTAGTTATTTATTGAACTAAGCAATAAAGTTCTGTTTTGTTTAAAAACCTGTTTTATTTAACATTTTTCCATACATATTTAATGCTTTGAATGAGAACAATAAAACATTGACAGTATCACGATAGTATCGTCGATATATCGATAGTTCCTCTAACTTTTGATAGTTTAGAATTGATATACCGATATATTTTTTCAAAATATTGAAAATTTTCGATAGTGACACTATCGATAGTTTTCCACCTCTAGTGTCTACCTTTCCACTGCTGTTAGCTTTTTTGGCGTCCTAAAATTTATAAATAAATTCTATTTAGTAATACTGTTAATAACGTAACGCTCAATGCGTTTTTATAAGACTTCAATACAGAGCACACACTATATTTTAAATTTAAAATAATTCCTTAATCATTCTCCAAAAAAATTTAATTGCATTAAAAAATATGGATAACACTGAATACATTTTTTTGGATATAATCCATGATTGATTGATGAAACGTTTTGCAATATACATAATACTATTTAAAGAAGTTCACAAAACTTTTAAATATTTAGAAGTACAAACCTACGCTGTTATTTTAGTGTACATAATAATAAGTATGTTGTTAATGCAATTTCAATAATTAAACTGAGTAATAATGAATCATTCTACAAAAGAGTAACGGTCAATACACAAGACTGCGGACAACAACAATTTAAAAAAAAACATATAGGTAGTTTCTAATAATTTTAAAAAAATTTAGGTGTGAAATAAGAGAAGCGAATGCAAATATTCTGAAACCGTTATAAATTTAATCCAGTTTTTGGAAAAATTCATACTTTCTTAATGTGGAAAATCAAAAGCATGCCTTACAGACACCCCATTTTTTATGAAGAGAGTGTAAACAATATTTGCGTTCTTGCTTTTAACACATAATGGACAGTGTTACACGAAAGAAAACGTATCTACATTTATTTATAATATACTAAATCATGTTAAAGCAATTTTCATTTTCAAATTTATGCGTTGATTGTATGAAATATTTTACTATACTTTCAACGGACACGAAAAAAGAATTTAAAATGAGAATCACCCACATATGTATGTATACCCGTATTTTGTTTTAAATTGCGGATAACAGAGCTAATGCAAAAAAGTCATAAATGACAATAAATCATAACAATCCTAAATTAAATGCTTATCATTATTATCAAAATCAAAAATCTTATGCAGAATATAAATTATTTAATTATTCGGCATATATGTAGCCGAATAATGTATACTCTTCAATAAAGTGTGAATTTTATATATATGGGGCTTAAAATTTAACTGCAAAATTTTGACGTTGTCGATAATCTGTGGGTTTTAATTCTTGCACCAATTGCACCTTATACGCACACAGAAAAAAAGGGCATGTAAAATCAACATGACTCAATTGTGATTTGAAATCATATTAGATTTACAGAGTAGGAAAATAAACTAAACGAAACGTGTGCTTTCGTTTTGTTTTGTATTTTTCAATATGTAAAAGAAAAACAAAACAAAACAAAAACAAGGAGAATGATAGTCCCATTTAGTTTTGTACAATTTGTGGTTGTGTGCATTAAAGGGGCTCTTTGCACATTGAACATATATCGCCAGCTCAGTATTGTTTTGGCCCGCCCATATGCCAAAAAGTCGGAATGAAGAAAAAACAACAAAGAAGATTTACATAAAGTTTGCTCAAAATATATCCGATAGAATTTTTTTGTATTCTCACCACTGCTTGCGGCATATGTTTGGAAAAAAATGTACATTTTTGGGAACTTTCATCAATTCGATTAGAAAGTTGAAAATATTTCTCTAATAATAATAAAAAATTAAAAAAAATATTTTCATATTATTTTAGTTTTGGTACTTTGTTCGTAGGTAAGTGCATATTTTTGCCCATATTTTTAATTTTTAGGGGCATTTGTTAAGCGATTAAAATCAAATGTTAGTTATATAAAAGTCAGAGCCCTGGTCATTAATTTTCGTCCACTATCTGGCATCCTTCAAATAAATAGCTCTATATAATCGGCTACAAATTAATCATACGATGTATTTGCGATCATCTAAATAGGTGTTACTTATTTAAATAAAGACGAAGTTCAAGATCAACACACGCCGACGGGCTCGCAGAAGAATAAGATTGCACTGATCACAGCCAACAATAACACAGTGATACATACACTAAAATTATTTAGGGATTATCATGTACCAATTCTATTTTGTTGGAGTCCATATAGAACGAAGTAGTTAATATGCATGTTTAACTTATCTGTTGACTGTCTGTCAGTTTAAGCATGTAAATATAAAAACAAACAAACAAACAAACAAACAAACAAACAAACAAACAAACAAACAATCAAAAAGCTTTGATTGCAGGTATTGATCAAAATGCCCATCAAAGCGAAAAACAAAAAATTATAAGAGCTTGTGAGTGTTGTATTAAATCAGATAGGGGAAATTTCGGCTAACTAAGTTGAGTTAAAAGAAAATGAATGCAAGAATTTAAATGAAAAAAGTTTTGTATTCTATTTCGTGACAAAAATTTGTTAAATAGTTGATGTTTCCTTGTAAAAAGCATCCAACTTCATAAGTGGTAAAAATGAACAAGAACGCTGACGAGACGTTGTAGCGGCCTATCGAAATCAGTAGTACTGATCCGTTCTGCTAATCTGATTTCAATATTCCAACACTCCACTCTTAATACATATAATTTGAATTTACATTAATTCAAATATTAAACTAAAAGCCGAAATAATAAATTTCAGACTTATAACTAACTATTCAGTTCAAAAAATAAAATTACGTAAAAAAGAATAAAAAAAAGTATTTGCATTTTACTTAAAAATTTGTTTTAAAAGCTAAAATTATTTGTTTTATATTCAATAATTTCATACTACCCAATACCTTTGGTTTTTTCTAGTTCAATTCGTAAAGTGATTTTATAACGGATTTAGGGGCTATTCACATATTACGTAACGCTATATTTTGAACGATAAGTATGAGAAACGCTTCAAAAGACCAATTAAATAAATATTTTGTCTGGAAACGGATGTGCAAAAATATTTGCAAATACAGACAAAAATGTCTCAAAAATATTTTCAAACTCTAAACCAAATAATTTACTGAATCAAACAAAACTATTTACTAGATTTTCTTTAATATATCAAACAATATTTTTGTCTGAATTTAAAAAACACTTTGTCTAAAAATACTTACAAATTCTAAACAAAATAGTTTACTGAACCAAACAATATATTTACTGGGTTTTTTGTAATATATCAAACAAACATTTTGTCGGAGTCAGTAAAAAAAAAATTTTTATATTTTTAAGTTTTAAATAATAACAAAATCATACATTAAGCATTTATGAAATTTCACATATATGTTCAACTCTGTATGTTTAAGAAAATTAATAAGAATTAACGCGACAACATTAAAGAATTGATTCACTCAGAATTCTTCAGTAAACAATAGGGTATTCATTCGGTTAACCGTCAATCGATTAACCATTTAATTACTACCCGATTAACTGACCGGTTAATTTAAAATTAGCTTTTTTCGATTAACGGTTAAACCGGTTAATTTCAGTCGATTAACCGATTAACCGACGTAACAAATTTTTTCGTATTTTGTAGTATTATAACGTATTTTTTGTGTGTTTAATTATTTGTTTCGTCTCATATACAAAATGTATGTGTTTAGAAATTACTTTTTATACAAACAAATAAGTATGTTCAGTGATTTTAACTTAAGTAAAACATTAAAATCTTTGAACGTGCCAATAAAAGAATTTAGTAAAGACTCTGCTCTAATTGAACTTGAGTGAATTATGTATTAAGCTTTTGTTTAATAGCTTTATAAAATCCAATAATGCTGTTGCCAAAGATTTAATCAAAAATCTAAGAATTAGATTTAATGAGAGACGAATTCAATTATTTTATAGCTCCACTCAGGAATATTTCCTTCTAGCAACAGTATTTTAAAATACAGCTCTGCCGGCATGAATTAGATGATGACCTTACTTACAACAGAAGAAACTATCGATAGTAATACAAGAAATGTTTTAACAGAATTAAGCGAAACAATTAGAAGTGTTAAGAATTTGAAAAAAAAATTAATTAAAACAGTACTCTAATGGCATAATGGAAAATTTTATAAGTTTCGGTATATTTAGAAGTTGACTTTTAGAAAACGCCAAATGGGTGATTTCGAACAAAATCGAGACACTCCTTTTCTATATTAAGCCAACGTAATCCTCAATTTGAATAATAAAATTTATAATTATTTGGTTAATCAGCATTTTGATTAATCAGGATTATTGAGTAATCGCAGTTTTGATTAATCAAAAAATTCGATTAATGGCACATCCGTAGTTACAAATTAATAAAATTTCCAGTACTTGTGTACTTTATATATATAGAGTTTTATCTCCGTTGACTTAACATTTTCTGCTAAATATGTATATTCAAAAATTAATTCCATAAATAAATTTACTGAACCAAAAAATTTCAAATTAATGTGCACTATTTTGTTTATCTATCACCTGCGTAAATGTTGGAAATATCTTTGTTTATGTTAATAACTTTGATTATGAATACATACTGTATATACTCTTTGTTCTCATACCATCTAGTAATAAAACGCCAATGCAATTTTTAATGTTAAAGAAAAAATACACATAAAAAATATGTACATAAATAAATATTATTAGCTATTCGTATTATTAACTTTTTATTTAACGTATTTATATTATTTTTTACTAATATTCACAAGTATAGTCACAAAGTGTTGTCACAAAGTTCAACGATTTCAGTCCATTAAGGTAGATACACTGCGATAAATTTGTTGACAGTTTTTAAACTGCCATTTTAAGTCTTTTTGGTAGTACCTCTTCATTTGGATATATGATGTGCTGAGAATATATGGTTAAATAAAACGCAAAAAGCCCTATTTTACAAAAAATTCTAATCGGATATTTAGTAAATTCCAATGTATTTCACCAACATACATAGCTACTATAAAAATCAGACTTACCCGAATAAAAATAGCGATAATATTAAGGAAATCTAAAAGGAAAAAAACTGACCAATAAATAATTATTTATAATTTATAATAAACTAGCTGAGACCGGCAAACGTTGTCTTACCCCCAAATGTATTGTTTGTTTAAACTTCAAATAGGTTTTTCCAAAATAACTCCCCCATGGCCACCTATTGGGCCCGAAACAATACAAAAACCTAACGTAGATTGAAACGAACCTGTGTTAAACATTTCAACTCGAAAACTGTTATATTTCCGAAGATCATGCGTTACTAACAAACACACAAACGATTTTTTGTATATACCCAGCAAAAACTTTTATCATTTTTGTAATCGGTAGTACTTTATTAATGGGTTACAAAGTAATGAATGGTACTTATTTATCTTGTTACTATGCTTCAAGTTAGAACTACTATGTACTTAGTTTTTAATATAATTAGTACGTACTTTTCTCTTTATCTGAAAATAGTTATAATTTGTTGTTAATTAATAAAACACATAAGTAGACAACCACTTTTTAAGTCAACATGTCTTTGTATATGAAAACTAATTTTTATCGCTTAAACTTATAAGAAGTCAACAATAGCTGAGTGAGTAAAGTTCTTGTCCTTGAATCTGAATGAGCATAGGTTTGTATCCCAGCTGGGTAAAAAACAAATAATAATAATAATAATAATAATAATAATAATAAAAAATATTTAAAAATAATGTGTATACAATTGTTTTTAGTTTTATTTTTTTGCTTCAAGTTAGCCCAATAATAACTAGTTAATTGCTGTGACAATAGTTGTGTTCGATTACCTACTACAAGTTACTACATTTACCATATTTTACTACTTTTACTCCAAAAGCGTTCGAGTACACATACAAGCAGTAAAAGTAGTAACGAATTTAAGAGAAAAATAGTTTCTCTTTTACTATAAATTTACTACAATTTGCTGGAAATTATGTCAAATTCAAAAATATGAGAAAATACAAGAATGTTTAAAATTATAGATACAAAACCAATTATATTTTCCTTTTTAGAAAAAAAAATGTATTTGTTTATTATGTGCCCAAAATAATTGATACATTTTAAATATTGTAGTTCCTTGAAATACATTAAGTAGAGACCGAAGCAATACATGTTTAAGATTTTTTGATATTTTCTCGGTAGCCTGTGATATCTGAATTCTTGATCTAAAGCCATTGCGAGATCCTTTGCTTCATTATCTTGCTGAAAATCCTTTTAGGACCGTGAAATGGACGTGAGACGTGTTCGTGTTCTCATAATGGTTTGGAACTGTTTTTATATATACTTTGGTACTAAATGATGGAAAAGTTGACGAAACGGCTAGTAAAACGGCTAAAAAAGTGACTACAAAGAGTTTTAAATACTAATCCAATAATTTTCAGCATGTTCAGCATGTTTTTAGAAAAACAGCGAAATAAAAAATCATTGTTTTATGAGGCAGTATTGTGTGCTTTAAAGTTTTAGTTTTTCAGAATTTTCAAATAAAAAGAATTTCCGTTGTTATACAATAAAATATTTTTCTTGTAGCTATCATTTTGAGCAGAATTTGTATGAACAATATTTTCTTTCTCATGAGTACACCATTTTAAAAATTTTTCTTTTTATACATTTACTACAAAAAAGTAAACAAACAAAGCTAATGTAAATATATTTGTAAGGGGTAGTCCTTATTTGTTGGAATTCTCCAACAAAAATAAGTATTTTTTCGAGTGAAATTGTAAGTAGTTACGACTTAAATCCTCATATACTTTTTTGCCTACCACTAAGCAAAGTTTTTGCTGGGTAGATTATAATTTAGCATATTTTGCGTTTCAGGTGACGATATGTAGCTTAAATTGTCATGGGGCACAATCGGAGACAGCAGCTGCTTTCAAGAAAACCTTACACTAATTGCAGTATTTTTCATAGAAAAATATGACGTTATCAACCCAGCAAAAACTTTGCTTACCGGTAGGCAAAAAAAAATATATGAAGATTTAAGTCGTAACTACTTATAATTTGCCCCGATAACTACTTATTTTTGTTTGAGAAGTTAAAAAAATTAGGGTACCCGTTACAAATGTACCTACATTGTCAGAGCTATTAACTAGTTATTATTTTACTTACTTAAAGCTAAAAAATAAGTATTCAAATAAGCAAAATAAAATCAAAAAATATATATTTTACATTTTATTTATATATTTTTACACTTTTTTTTACCCGGCTGGGATACTTACCGTGCTCTTGCAGATTTGAAGACAAGTACTTTACTCACTCAGCTATTGTTGACTTATAAGCTTAAGCGCCAAAAATTAGTTGTCATATACAAACACATGTTAACTCTGGTTTTCTTGAATAAGCGCGGATGTCCATTTCTGTCGATTATGAGTTGTTGATGCCAAATTGCATTATTTTATATGCTTTTTTACATGGACCGAAAATTTCGGTAATAACATTAATTTCTGAAATTTTTTTTTTCTAAAAACAACGTAACTGCTTAATTTATTCAAGTATTTTTCAATTCTAATCAGCGTTGTCATATCGTACGCGTTTTTACGATATGACAAAACGGAAATATCCACACAGTGTCGTCATATCGTCAGTTTTTTACGATATGACAACACGACGCTGTATGACTATTTCCGTTTTATTATATCGTAAAAACGCGTACGATATGACAACGCTGTCTCTAATGTACTAAATCGACGTACAATTGCGTGCTAGCTATTCATTATCGTTGAAAAAACACATAGCCACATGCGTTGTTACTTTTGAACACATTTCCGATATATTTTTTGATTATTGTTCAGTTAATACTAGGAATGCCAATACCGATCCCGAAAATCCCGAATTCCGGGATTCGTCAAAAAAAATTGTAGTTGGAATACCTATGAAGAATTATTTATAAAAAAAAGCCTCTAAAGTTGTACTGGGTGCAGCTGGATGTAGTATGAGCCCTAAAATTATCGTGTGGAATTATGAAATTATACGGGTACAATCTCTATTCCATGCGGAATAAAAATGTTCGGAATTATCAAAGCATTGTTGCTGCAAATTATTATTTATAGCAACAATGCTATGGCAATTCCGAACACTATTATTCCGCCTTGAATATACAACAAGCATGAATATCTGGCCAACTATCACGTACGTCACGCTTGTATGGTGGCCGAGAATTCGGCTGATTGTAGAAGCTAGTAAGCTATGCAAGGTCAAGATGTTGGCATATCTGCTTGCTACCGGTGTAATGAGGATGTGTAGCCGTTGCCATTCAGCCCTTAATTATTCCAACGCCTTTTCAGATCTTCATAAGTTCCTCTGCATCAGTGGCTGCTTACAGGATGGGTCTTGGAAACACTGTTCATTGTGTTGGCAGAAAGAACTATAAGCTATGCCGAATGACAAGCATAAACTATGAACTGAGGCTTGGAAAATATTATGTTGCTTTCATCTTAGGGCGCTCAAGGCTAGGTGTGAGAATGTTGGTTCACCTGTGGATTCCCGAAATATACCGTGTGATGCTGCGTGAGTCTTTGGACTCAATGTTAAAATATATGCTTCCATGTGCAAATGGCATACGGTATTTCAGGCAGATATTGAAACAATTGTAACATGTGCCGTCATTATTTTAAATAAAAGTCCTAAAGGCTCACATAAAGCTACCAGCAGCTCTGAAATCTCTCCTTTTATGGAAATTATCATCCGAGCTTGTGCTAGAGTGGTTTAACTAACTACAAAAGCTATAAATAGGTAAAAAAAATTTTTTACTGAATATCTAGTCATAGTGTACTCAGAGCACTTTTCTGCCGTCATTTGGTCAACGGATAACTCAGTAATAGAGGGAAAAGAAATTTCGATCGCTAAAGGAGCAATATGAATAAATATTGTTGTAGCTAATACATTTTCTAAAATCCTAGTTCAATCAATTAACTTTTAATTTTGTAACGTCCTCTCTCCCAAATTTATATTTTACTATTCACATTTATCTCTAAATAAAAATATAATTTAATTGAAAAATTAAATTAAAACCGAACTTAAGCCAAAATAATTAAAATTTCTTTGAGTATTCAGTAAAATATTAAAATTTGTTTTAAGATACATTAAAACTAGCTTTTCTTTCTCAATTTTTTTATATTTGTTATTAATAACACATAAGGAAGATATTTTACTTTATAAATTGGGTGTTTTATTAAAAAAGAAAAATCCCGATAAATCCCGGGGTTCTGAAAAATCCCGGGATTTAAAATTCTGAAATCCCGAATCCCGGGATTTACAAAAACCAGTCCCGTTTGGTATTCCTACTTAATACAAACTTGAACTAGTCCTAGATTGTAGCCTAGTAATAAGATAAATAAGTACCACTCATTACTTTGTAGAGTACTACCGATTACAAAAATTGCCAAAAGCTTTTCTGGGGAATTTAAGAACAGTGGCCTTTAAGAAAAACTCATCAACAAGAAGTGATGATTGAAAAAGCAGGATGGAATAATATTAATTTAATGAATATAAAAAATTTCACTTAACTCTCAAATTTTGGGCATTCCTTACAACATTCATAACTGCGAAGAATTAGCGAAAGAAAAATGTTCGAAAATTTAAAACAAAGGTGAACGTTCACCACTGCGAAGAATTAGCGAAAAAAAAATGTTCACTGAATGTTCGAAAATTTGAAACAAAAGTTAACATGAAGAAATAGCGAACTTAATTTTGAGTAAGTTAGTTAAAAACCTTTATCTTCGCCAACTTCGCAACAAATCTTTATAAATGATATTGCGGTCTTCTTTTAGCGGGCATAAATCTTTAAAAGCAAAAATGCTTTGCAAGAAAGAAGCAAAACAAAAAATTAAGAGAGAAAACTTAAAACTTATGGAGAAGTTGCAGAAGCATCGCTCTCGAGCTCTTGCCAAACTATTAAAATCGAGTACCTAGAACTATATTTCGTGAATATTTATTGATATCGTTAAAGTTGTTCGTTTTAGATATTGATAAAGATTCGCTATTAATACGAGTATCAGAGAACCTTCGAGATCGAAAGATTTGCTGCCACAAACTGAGCAGCGGGTGAACTCTATGAGTTTTTTTCGTTTCAGTAGCAATAGTCGTTCTCGAACGTTTTATCAGAGAAACATTTGCCAATTTTTCGATAGCGATATTATTTTCGTCTGCCTTGGTCAAGCGGGTAACGTTGCGTACAATAAATTAATAATGTTGCTAATTCCTGTGTTCTCTCTTCTTCCTTATTAGTATTTAAAATTAAAAGTATATTAAGGCGCATTTAAATCTTCCTCGGTACAAGTTTTCTTCAGTAAAAATGTTTTTGTGTAGAGATAAGATGCATGTGTATGTGCTTGACAATTACCTTGTTATAAGCGAACTGAAAACAGTGATCACCGTCACAGTTTTAAGCAACAGTGATTTTTAAATCACGTTCACCGTTCACGATCTTCTTTAAAAATCATGGGCTCGTTCATCTCGGCAGTAAAATATCGCCGATACCGATGTATCGAAAAATCTGAAGTATCGCCGATATATCGGTTACATCCCTAGTTATTAATCTTTTATATTACATAATTACCTTATAACTTTGTGAAGGGTAAAAAGGATTCGGCATAGTTGAATATATTTTACTCTATTTAGCTTATCTGCCGAAAACACTCAGGGTCTACGGTGGGAATCGAACCCACAACCGCTAGACTGGGATAGGCGGCTGACTTGCAGCGATGAATACTTGCTACTTGTTAAAATGTTAAAATGATGATAAATTTCCTTGAGTGTATAAACAAAAAAAAATAAAAATATTACTAACGTAGTATGTAATCGTTTATGCATACTAATATTTAGTTGATAAGAACTTTTTTTGGTTTTAGGAGGCAAATTTTAAATAATCTACAACAGGTGAACTTTAGTATTGTTTAAACAGTCGATAAATAATCTCCAATAATTCTGCCCTGTAAGTGAAGACTTTAAGTCTACTGCAAACAACAAAAAAGGCAATTTCAAAACAAAACAAATTACAAATGCAATTGTGTTCATCATTACAAATGGCAAATATTTAAGTAAAGTAATGAAATAGTAAAATATCATTAATCGTTAAACAAATGAAAAAAAATCTTTTTGCTTTGTAAACGGTTGACTGATTAGTTGAATATATTTCATAAAAGTGAATAGAATTTATCATTGTGGTTTTATTATTATACGCTTTAAACAAAGATAACGCGTTTCGAACAAAAAGTTAGCTCCAGATATTACACGGAGGCGCTGATCGCAAAATATATAGCAATAAAAATAAAACAATAACTTTTTCAATATTTTCTATGAAAAAAAAAATTTATTTAATTTAAGAAATAAATCTTTCAGGTATTTTTTTATTCTAAAAGACAAAATAATTAATAGCATACTTAAAAAAGAAATAAAAGGTTTTTGTTTAGAAAAATCTAACTGAACTAATTCCTAAAAAAACCGATTCCAAGGCGGAAAACGTGCGGAAGAGCAACAAGTCAACAATTAAAAAAACAGCTGGACCAATCTGGCGTGTGTGTACTCCTCCATATAAAATAAACATTTTTCAAATCGTAAAAAATGCAAAGGAATTAATAACCTTTTCATTTTTAGGGGTCCGAACACCAAAAGTGAAAAGAAGCCCTACCATTTTCGCTACGCTGTCCGTCCGTCTGTCTGTCACAGACTGTTTAATCGAGAACCGTAAAAGGTACGGACCTGAAATTTTGAAAGAATATTTACATATAACTATGTATGTCCGCTACAACAACAAATATATGAAAATTAATAATTAAAGGGTGTTCTAAAGCGAGCAACGAAACATGTTGAAATCCTAATGTAATATACAGATACTTATATATGTAGACACTCGAAATTTTCAACTTTAGTGCATTATTATACGGACTACACCAAAATAAATGCAGAAATTTAAACAAAATAAAAATTAAAGGGTATTCTATGAGTGCATTTATTGTATTGCAGCTATGATTTCATCTCAAACATGAATTTTTGTTTTTGTTTACCTTAATATGAATTATAAGTTAATTTTTATTATATAATAAACAACAACTAATATAATAAATAATTCTGGCAAAAAAAACCGACTCCAGTACGAAAAGCAATATACTTGATGGCCTTTCATATAAACAATTTTGAAAATCGGTATGCAAATGGAGGAATTGTGCTCTAATAAATATTTTGGGTGGAGGCATGAAAGACTTTCCCCACCGATTTTCGTAGGAAAATTATGCGACCAAACTCTAAGCAAATTTCCCCCTCCGAT
This sequence comes from Panzeria rudis, assembly GCA_956483635.1. NCBI lineage: Eukaryota > Metazoa > Arthropoda > Insecta > Diptera > Tachinidae > Panzeria > Panzeria rudis. The sequence goes on along the minus strand of OY101449.1, from coordinate 30,066,328 downwards.
TTTCGATATAAAATTTTGGTACCAATTTTTGTCAAACCCTTTCAAATAAAACAAGAATTTTGAAAATCGGTTCACAAATGACAGAGTTATGCGTGGGGAGAGCAAATTTCCCCCCTCCGATTTTCGAAAAAAAATTATGTTGGTTAAAAAAATTGCAGAAATAACCACATTAACTGAAGCGCTTTAGGAAAAATTCTAAAGTACGTAAAATTTACGTGGCGTTAGTATTAACGTAGTATTAAATAGCGTGAGTATTGTAGGGTTAAGTAAAAGAAAGAATCTTAAAATTTAAGTATTAAAAAAAATAAATCAAGTCTGTTCCAGGATCGAAAGAGAATATATAAACCTGGGGCCGAATCGTCGCATTCGATATCGAACAGAATTGATCAAAATTTTTCCTTTTGGGATTACGGCATTCGATAATCGAGTAGCTGCTGTTTAAATTCCAATCGTTAGTACTAGAGCGATCGAATACAATATTTTTTGTTTTGCAAAAAACCATGGAATATTATCTATGAACCTTATTACAGTTGGCCAATCGCCTTGGTTGTTGTCCTAGCTACTAGAAACACAACATTTTTCTTTAATGTATTACAAATTCTTACTTAGTCTATTCAACAGCCGGTAGAATATAAACTTAGTACACTTTTTAAACATTTCCATACGTTAGCTATCGAATGCGGTAATCCACCCATTCGATACGTGACGAAATTTTATTCGATACGAAAGCCTACTCGATAGCGAATGCCCCTGGGGTCTAATCGCCGCATACGATATCGAGCAGAATTTATCGAAAGTTTTCCTTTTGGGATTACGGCATACGATAATCGAGTAGCTGCTGTTTAAATTCCACTCGATAGCTCTGGAGCGATCGAATACAATATTTTCTTTTATTGTGTTTGTTTTGCAAAAAAGCATGGAACATTACCTATAAGCCTTATTACAGTTGGCCAATCGACTTGGTTGTTGTACTAGCTGCTAGAAACACAAAATTTTTCTTTAATGACGATTAGGCCCCAGGATGGTCTACATCTATCAAGTTCCCACTCCAAAGCCATCCCATATCTGCGTTAAATCAAGCCTAGCACGCTCAATCTTAGTATTTTTGTTCGCTCAAAGTCAATCTAGGTCAGACACATTAATCAGAGCATACACTACTCCAGGGGCCTAATCGTCGGTTTCGATATCGAGTATGGATTACCGCATTCAATACATATCGATTCGAAATGTTTAAAAAGTGTAATAAGTTTATTTTATACCGGTTGTTGAATCGACTAAAAATTTCTAATACATTAAAGAAAAATTTTGTGTTTTTAGCAGCTAGTACAGCAACCAAGTCGATTGGCCAACTGTAATAAGGTTTTAAGGTAATGTTCCATGGTTTTTTGCAAAACAAAAAAAATAAAAAATAAAGTATTGTATTCGATCGCTCTAGTGCTAACGAGTGGAATTTAAACAGCAGCTACTCGATTATCATATGCCGTAATCCCAAAAGGAAAAATTTCGATCAATTCTGTTCGATATCGAATGCGACGATTCGGCCAGAGTATACTGTCACAAACAAGTCTATTACTACGTTTATACGCAGGAATTATTTGCAAATAAGAACGTAAAATGCTGCCAAATACCTTTTTATTGTCATATATTAAATCACTGAATATTTATCTATTTATTAATATATTTATCTGTTTATTATTTTTTATGAACAAACATGTGTATAGGTCTCATCTCACACTTCTTATTTGCAAATAGTGCGTTAATCAGCAATTGTTTTGGCGAGTTAGTAAGTTACAATAAAAATACATACTTGGCAACACTACGTTTTTATTTGCAAATAAGCCCTGCGTATAAGCGTAGTATATGGCAATAAGGAATAAGTGCTTAAGTCGAGAAAAGGAAATTATGAGTTAATATAATCATTGTATTCTCCATATTTAAAAGCACCTCGGGGCAAATTTTCATTTATTTCGTACGATTTTTCAGGAAGTTATAGCGTAATGACTTGCTGATTATCTTTTTTCAACTCATATAGTACGTTTATACGCACGAGTTATTTGCAAATACAAACGTAGTGCTACCAAGTATGTATTTTTATTGTAAATTAATAACTCACGAAAACAATTACTGATTAACGAGCTATTTGCAAATAAGAAGTTTGGGTTGCCTCCTTTACATATCGCACCTGTTCATCAAAAGTAACACAACTCAAAAAATTCTATTTTCCACTTTTTTGAAGGAAACAGTGTATGATTACCATATCTAACCAGGACAAAGAGAAATACATTTTGTTATTTTATTGAAATATTATTGAGTTTCCTTTACAACGGTATATTTGTTTATAACGGTATATTTGTTTATAACGGTATATTTGTTTATAACGGTATATTTGTTTATTTTTTTGCCTCTACTAAAAACTTTGTAAATTTTGAGTTGTGTTAATTTTGATGAACAGGTGCGATATGTTTGTTAATAAAAAAATAATAAATAGATAAATATATTCACAAATAGATGAATAATCAGTAATTTAATAAGTTACAATAACGTTTTTATTTGCAAATAAGCTCTGCGTATAAACTAGGTAATAATCTCATATCGTCGCGTTTCTTCTTAAACCACGTAAGCGCAATTTTTTCGAAATTGACTTTTTTGGTTTTTATGGTAGAAAATAACATTTGTTTGAAATAAAAAGAAATAAAAGCCATTTCGAAAACCTCGTAAGCGCCATACAAAATGACATTTGCATGCAAAATAGAATTCTTTTTATATTTAAAGCTGGAAATGTTTCAGTCTCACCCACCAAATTCTTTGTTTTTGAGATTGAAAAAAATCTGGAAAGTTTCAGGCCAATCGGAGCATTTTTGGTAACTCAAAAACTATATATCCTAAACAGCACAAATGTTCCTCGAAACCCCATTATTTTAATAAAATGCATCTTTTTTCCCATAGAGGGTTAATTTATTTCTAAGACAACCCAATTATTTTGATATAACCAACATTTATTTTAAAGGACTCAAAGCGCTATCTGTACTCCTTAGAGTAGCTCCCATACAAACCGTAAAATCTACGGAAAAACATGAAATTTATCGAATTTGAGTTATTATTTTTTACGCAATATTATGAACATGGCATGTTCTACAAATTGAATTTTGAAAATTTTTGTCTCCCCATAACAAAAATTATGTTGGTCTCAATTCACTTTACAAAAGCTCCATTGGCATTAAGAAGGAAAATATGAAGATTTGATAAGTTTGAAAGAAGTAATGCCGGCAAATAGTTGACCGTTTTTTTTAACAACTTGTTATTAATAATAAATAGTAAGATTTTTTCAAGTGTTTTTTTGCATAATGTACGATTAAAAGTTAACGTGGACTTGAACGCAAAGTTCGAAATACAAAACTTGTCGTTAAAGTCCACGTTAACTCATTGCTTAATTCATTTTCAAATTTAAACTCGCAACAAAGGAACACTTATTTACTACCAAAAAATACAACAGAGAAATATGTTATTGTTTTCGCACGCATGAGAAGAAAACAAACTTTCGTCAAAGCTCCAACCATTTTTCAGAGATGAAAACAAGGCATTTTGTTTTGTTTACATTCATATTCGTTCATCTATTCAGAAGTCATACACAGCAAATCACCGAAAAATAGAGGTCAGAAAGGGAGGTTGAAACTTTCTGAAATAACTTGCATTCAGAACTTATACCCGGCAAGCTTTTTAAAAATTTTCAAAAATCGGTGAGCGCAATAAGAGCTAATGGCCGTAAGAAAACTTTTTTTACCAATGGAATGTTCTTTTTTTGATATTATACCTTCAGTTTATTTGTTAAATTTTTTCAGCGTCACAATATTTTGAATTTTGTACGTGAGCTTATGAGTGAAATAAATAATAAGTAATAAGTTTATTTGTATAGAGAATAAACATTTTCTTTGAAAAATATAAGAATAAATGTTAATCTACACACAGAAACTTATGTTTTTTAATCTTACAAAACCTCACAAGCGACAAAATTTGCGAATTGCTGTTTGCGCCAAAAACACGTAAGCGACAAATTTGGATACAGTTACTTGTTAGTAATAAATTTTTTTCAAGAAATGATGCTAAACCCTTCAGAGAGTCGTAAAGCCATGTTTTGTAAAAAAAAATTTTTTTTATAAAACACATATTTAAAAAGTTATTAAGTTTTTTTCGTTTTCTGAAAAATTAGTTGTTGATGCTTACGTGGTTTAAGAAGAAAGGCGATGATATGGAATAATTGCTTAATTCATTTTCAAATTTAAACTCGCAACAAAGGAACACTTATTTACTACCAAAAAATACAACAGAGCAATATGTTATTGTTTTCGCACGCATGAGAAGAAAACAAACTTTCGTCAAAGCTCCAACCATTTTTCAGAGATGAAAACAAGGTATTTTGTTTTGTTTACATTCATATTCGTTCATCTATTCAGAAGTCATACACAGCAAATCACCGAAAAATAGAATTCAGAAAGGGGGGTTGAAACTTTCTGAAATAACTTGCATTCAGAACTTATACCCGGCAAGCTTTTTAAAAATTTTCAAAAATCGGTGAGCGCAATAAGAGCTAATGGCAGTCGAATAATAGCTAATGCCAATCGATAGGGGGCAAAAATACAATTGAGAAACGGTGGTTGTGCCTTTCTGAAATACTTGCATTCAGAAGTTATACCCAGCAAACTTTTCAAAATTGTCAAACATCATCGAAAAGTGTTTCGTTTATAAAAATAAAAATCATCGTTGAGCGCAATAATGTCTAATGCGGGTGCTAGACGGATCAATATTTTAGCTTCAATATATGTGTTTGTTATGAAAATCAAAAGCGTTTTGATATTCTTCAATTTTTCCCCTCCGTGTATCTGTACATATTTTTTGTAAACAAACGCACACAAACATATATATTGAAGCTGAATATTGACCTGTGTGGCATTCGCTTAATGGCAATAGACAGGCGGCAAAAATACAATTCAGAAACATGGGTTGTCACTATCTGATATAATTGCATTAATAAGCTATACGCAACAAACTTTTTAAGATTAACAAAAAATATATGAAAATGGTATTCGTCATTTTTAGGAAATTTTCTAAACAATCACATTTTTAATTTTTTCAGGGCTGTTGTTTGCACAAATAAATATAGGAATAACAAAAATAGTTTTGTATTTGTTTGCCAGCATAAATAAAGAAAAATAAGAACGAAAAAATTTGTTGTATTGCAAATTATTTATGTTACGTTTTATTTGGAATGTGATAGTGTAGAAACAAAATGTAATGAGAAGATTTTCTTTAAGATTTTTTGACAGTCAGACTGATTTTGATTTAATTTTCGTTTTACAAAATCTAATACAAATCGCAAAGCTTATATTAGAATGTGAAAGGGCCTCATGCAGATGCTGTAAAACATTTCGCTTCCAAACGCTTCAAATTTTTATGAAAAATAACTCAAATACTTTTCAAAAAAATTTTTTTCATACAAATTTCAAAACGAAAAAAACGTTTGTATTTACAAAACCTCGCTTTAACTCTCAGTTTGCTTGAACTTAAGTTTTAACTGAAAGTTACAAATTTTCTTTATCAATTTTTGTGATAAATAATATCATGGACCAAACGCATCTGAGTACGATTTCTGCATAAAGGATTGCTGCATTCACCTGAAAGCTTGGAGTCTGTAATTCTTAAAAATTTGTGTTAAATATTTTGAACATAACAAAAAATTGATTTATTTTCAAATGTCAATGTTTTCTTCCAGTTAATAATTTAACCTCAAAAAATTTCAGTTAAATTCAATTAAAATTTAATAAGTAAATCAACTTTGAGTTAATGTGTTTTTATTAACCAACATTTAAATTTTGAGTCTAGTGTTAACTTCAGGCTAATATTTTTTATTGTTAACGGCCCTTTGTAAACTTTTAGATAAAACTAATATAACTGAATTTTATGTTAATGGGGGCTATAATAATAAAAAATGTTGATTCAATGACCTTCAGCCAAATACAATGAGTTTATAATTAGCACAACTCAGATCAACTAACATTAACGATTATTAAAAAATGTTTATGCTTGATGTAGAGTTATTCTTAGTGAAATCGCCAAACCGAAAAGCAAGCATACACAGCTTTTACTTAAACCTTGTGGATATGTTCTTTAGTGTCCCAAGGACGCATGCATTCAGGGATTTAAATTTTAGGCGCACCATTCGCGATCCCCACAAACACACAAAAATAAAAAAGAAAGTATTATTTTTTGAGATTTGCGGTTTTAGCTGTATTATTTTTCTTAGATACATCAATCGTCTTAGGCTGAGGCCACACGAGTGTTTTTAAAACGCGGCGCTTCTGCTTTTTATATTAAATTTGAAACTTCTCAATTTTTCAAAACTTCAAATTTAATATAAAAGCAGAAACACCGCGTTTAAAAAAGCCTGTGTGGCATCAGCCTTAGCTTTGACGATATACCTGCAGATAACGCGACTAGTCTAGCATATACTATTGCAACCGTTAAAACACGAACACTTCTCGCTTAACTACAAACACTTGTTTGCAAATGACATGGACCATGGCTGCATTACATATGACCATGTTATAACTAGTCCATTTCAGCAAAAATGGACCACGTAGTCTAATATTGTCTGCATGGATTTTCTATGGAACAAATAAATGCTCGCATAGGTCATGTCCATTTAAAATAATGAAAATCTGTATTTTTTTGTGAATTTTCGTAATATTTAACTTATTATCGAATTTAAAAGGTTGATAGAATTGAACACGGGCTCCTCTTCCTTATCGAAAATTTGGGCAGAGGTTCTGATAGTTGAACTTATATATTTTGGAAAAAATATATACCATTCATTTTACTATTCTTTTAGCCTTTTTCGATTCTATTTTTAATTTTGACAATTTTCTTATTTTTTCTTACTTTTAAAATATTTATTACTGAAATTTTTGCTCAAAATCAAGTTAAAACATATCGTCACTGCTTGCTAAATATGAAATATTCGAACCAGATAATCGAATATACTAGCACATAGGCAAATATGTACATATGTTTCAAAGAAAACGAGCATATATATTATGTACATACATATGTATGTATGTATGTGTATTAAAATCGATCTACAATACAACTTTTGATTTTATTCGCAATTAAGTGAGGGAACTCAATTGATAAGTCACAATTTTTATACAATAGTAAAAGGACTGCAACCTCCTAACTGCTCTGAGTTGCCCGCAATAGAAAGTTTTTGAGCAATAATAAAACAAATGCTGAGGAAAGCATCTAAAGAAGTCAAGAACGAAAAAAATTGTATGAAAGAAAAAAGTTTATACAGTTTCACGGTTAATTACCCCAAGCTTAAATGCCTTTCACGCTTATTTACCTTGAATTTTAAATCGCCGTTTTTTCTCCATTTTTCAAGCAAAAGTCCACGTTTGATTGCCATACGCATAATTCTCCAATTCGGGTAAAAATTAGATTTCCACTAAATTTTATTTGTTTAATTGCCTCAGTATTATGTGACAACAACACTACAAGTAATGCAACCAAGTTTACATGTTAATCATAAGTATGTATGTATGCGTACGCTTTTGTTAGCAAGAATTATAGAATACAAGATGACGACATTCTGTACATACATTTGTCACATGTGTCACTATTGACGTCACTAACTGCGTTCCTGTTGGTTAATAGTTTTCAGCTGTTGCGGGGCTACCACAAAATCGCATACATTGCTCTGCATAAAAGTATACTGGCTTAGTGACACATTGACTTGACAACCTTTTTAATTGCACCAAATACATCCGTGAAATTTTCTCCGCATGTGTCACCAATGACGTCCTTAACTGTGCTCCCATGGGTTAATAAGCCTATATTCAATATCCTCTATATTCGAATTTGAGGAGAATCACTTTTTGATGGCAATATATTGCGTAAATTAAGCCGCATCTATGGTATAAATTTAAGAGTAAAAGTATTTGTTTTTGCGATTTTATCGTCATTATTTATTTCTCTTTCTTACGCAGTTAACTTTTTACGAAGGCAAAATCCTCTATCTCGTAAAATATTAATTAAATAAACTCAATTTAAATTGAAATTATCTGATTTTTTTATAATATCGTATGATTAAAACTTGCTCAAACTGTAAGGAATGTCAAGACCACGGGAAGTATCGAGAAAAGTACGAAAATTCGCAAAAAATTGCTGATATATGTATTAAGAATACTATAACTTTCGGAAAAAATACGCCTATCGCGAAAATTCGCGAAAAATTTGCAAAACTTTAAACAAGCCATAATTTTGATTAAAATATTTTTAAAATTGTAAGGAATGGCAAAAATTCGAAAAAATTGCGAAAATGGCGAAAATTTGCTAAAACTTCTTAACAGCGGCATGATAACAAAGTCTAATATGGTTTAAAAATCGTGTGAACTATAAAGAATCGGCTTTTTCCACTTACCAACATCTACCATCAATATGCGAAGATAACATTTTTCCATAACAATTATACAGGGCAAAAAATCTACATCTTTAGAAGATGTTCCTATCTCATTTTGTATCATCTTACATTTTTCGATAACTTTGGTGTCACCACTAGAAAAATTACGTTAAATTGCAACGAAATTTAAAACTAGTGACCAGGGATGGCACAGGGGAGATATTAAAATTAGGAATGTAACGAATACCGATACCGATACCGATATATCGGCGATACTTCCGATTTTCCGATACATCGGTATCGGCGATATTTTACTGTCGATACGACGATACTTTTAAAAAAAAATTCAGAGTTTTTTTCTGACAAATTATTTATTTTTTGTTAATTTTACCATGAACTAAACTCATTTCGTTATTTTTTAAATCTTATTAATATCAATTTTAAAAATTAATAATATTTTATACTATTATTTTGTAAAAAAAATGATTTATTTTTTGTTAGTTTTAACATGAATTCAATTCATTGTTTCTTAAATCCTATTCCAGCAAAAAAAGACACTCCAAAGAAGTCATGAAAATGTAGAATTCGCGATCCGGAAGTATTGCAAATTTGGATCATTTCTAATTAGTTTTACATATCCTTGCCATTGCAAGAAGTTCTGTTTTTCGATTACCAATCACCGAATTGAAAGCGATGCTCGGACAAATTTCTTTTTCGGTGTTCTATAATGATTTTTCCTCAAGCAAAAAGGATAAAAAATTAAAATTTTTTTTATGCGAGTATGGCCAGTATTTTTTTAAAATTATAAAGGAACTAAAATTTTTTATTGCTTTTCTACTAATTACACTATGCGACAAATAAAGACTTTTGGATAAACACAAAAACTGGTCAGTACAGGTTCGATTGTACTACAATGGGGTAGTAAAACCCTTTACTCAGTTTGGCGAATTTGGTGACCAATTTTTTTTGTGGACCTCCAAAGTTTCTGAAAATCAGTGGGGTCTCAAAAAACGGTGTCATCATTATTTGGCCAACAGCTAATTCAAACTTTATAATACCGCTTAACTATATATGGCAATAATGTAGCTAACAGTCTGTTTAACAGATTTTTTTTAGCATTTCATGCCAAAAAAATTTTTTCGTGAACTTTTTGTTGACAAAATTAAGGAAAAAATAGTTTTTTCACTTTTGTCAGAATAACTTACAGGGACTTGTAATTTTTAACTAACAATATTTGGCAAACTTATAGTTACGGTAGAACTGAACAACTTTTGTGAACATATCAATACAATCTGCACGTATCTAGGCACTCTAATAGCACACACAGACCACTTTTTACCTTAAAAATTGTAGTTTATCACTATTTTTTATGCTGAAAAAAATTTTGTTTTGAAAATAGTATATTCAAGTGCATACTTCTCTGTTGTGATTCACTAATAATATGTGCCTGTACTTTTTTTGAAAAAAAAAATTTAACAAAATTATTTAATTCACTTTTTTCAGTTAACTTATAGGGACTCCAAATTTTTCATTACAATTATTTGGCAAAACAACAACAAACAATAAAAAATAGTAAATACTAAAATCAGCAACATTAGAAGTGGAAAATAACAAAGAAAGCAAAAAATGCAATAAAAATATATATAGCCTAACTCGTAAGGTAGAAATTAGTTTTTCTGGGCTGTTTAGGATGCCCAGATACATTCAGATTGTATTAACATGTGCACAAAAGTTGTTCAGCTTTACCGTAGCTACAACTTTGCCAAATATTGCTAATAAAAAATTACGAGTCCCTGTAAGTTATTCTGGAAAAAGTGAAAAAAGTGAAAGAAAAAATAATTTTTTGGCATAAAATGGTAATACAATCTGTTTAGCAAACTCTTAGCTACATTATTGCCATATATAGTGAAGCGGTATCACCAAGTATGAATTTTCTGTTGGCCAACAGTTGATGACACATTTTTTTGAAGGCCCGCTGATTTTCCAAAACTTTGGAGGTCCATAAAACGAAATTGGTCACCAAATTGGCCAAGCTAAGTGTACTACCCCGTGGTAGTACAATCGAATCTATACTGTCAAGTCCGTGTGTTTTTTTGGACTGTTGCACTGTGTTATCTGCATATTTTTAATATAGATTTTTTAGAAGCAAAGAAAATGTAGCTCCTTAAAAAATACTTCCAATTTCTTATACTGGGTTAATATCAATTTTAAATATTAATAATCTCTTACACTGTAATTTTGTATAATAAAAAAATTGCACTTGAGTTTTGTTAATCTAAACTTGAACTCAATTTCAATATTCGTATCGGTATCGGCGATATTTATTTTTAAGTATCGGTATCGGTATCGGATCGGCAAAACGGCGTATCGTTACATCCCTAATTAAAATTATACCAATTGCTGTCTAAAATTGTACTTTTTTAAAATTAATTGTACCAACACACCAGAAACATGTATTAAGTGGCTATTCACATATTACGTAACGCTATTTTTATAGTTTTAAACTCTGCGACTACCTGGTAAATAAATCTACCTTGAATTTTAAACGGGTAAAAAAATTTTGTGGAATCCATTTAAGCGCAAACTACTGTAAACGTATATTTTTACTGCTTGATTTCGAAAAGCTCGTCTAACCGATTTTTACTGCTAAAAAATCGGACTATTCGAAGTTTTTAAAAATTGACTTATTGAAAAACCGATTGCCGTACAAAAATCGGTGAAAAAAATAAGTTGATGGCCCTAATGCTAACCATAACATTTTACTTAAGAAATCTATTATCTGTTATCAATTTACTTTATGATGAAGAACTAAAACACATTAATTTGTTTAAGTGTTTTCTTTAAATTTAATATTTGCATTTTTAAAAAACAAACAACTATTATTGATTTTGAGATATTAAATATAATTACATACCTTTATTGTAGCGATAGCATGTGTAATCTCAACAAATTTAATAAACAATAAGTGTAAGCAAATTAAGTAAAACTAATCTGTAAATTATGTAGAAATAATGTACTTATGGTCTAATTATTACCGTGAAATTGAGTATGTAAGTACCCTGCGGAAAATTTGGTGACAAATGATCCAAAAGTAATCATCCTATGACTTGAGAAAATTGGAGTGATACCAAAAGTAAGGAGTGCTGAATGGTGAGAAAAGATATTAACTTCAGCTTAACTGGTATTTATAATTTTGTGGTAGTCGTAATAATATTTATGTCGTAATAATAATAATAATAATAATAATATAATATATATATATATATATATATATATATATATATATATATATATATATATATATATATATATATATATATATATATATATATATATATATATATATATATATATATATATATATATATATATATATATATATATATATATATATATATATATATATATATATATATATATATATATATATATATATATATATATATATATATATATATATATATATATATATATATATATATATATATATATATATATATATATATATATATATATATATATATATATATATATATATATATATATATATATATATATATATATATATATATATATATATATATATATATATATATATATATATATATATATATATATATATATATATATATATATATATATATATATATATATATATATATATATATATATATATATATATATATATATATATATATTTATATATATATATAATTTATACTATTCTACACCGATTAGTCTCCATAAGATAATTTAGTGACAAGTCAAAAGGTGCATACAAGTCAAAGGGTGCAATTAACCCCATCCTAGGCCATCCCCATGTAAAAGTGACTGGTTCGCTTTATAGGAAGTGTTAGAACTCGGACTGCTGCCTACCACCTGTGGACTGATCACGTGACTAGTTTTGCATCAGTTCCATTTACCATAGGGTACTGATACTTCTTAGCTATGTATCGCATTTAGCTTATTTTATATATTTCCAAGATAACGGATATTTATGTCGCTTACGTCTTTTTGGCAGAGGCCATAAACAAAAGAGTAGATGGTATTGAAGTACAAGACAGTAAGTTCGACGAAAAACTCGCAGAGCTAGAAAATAAAGTCCATAATCCTAGAGCTACATCTAAAAACCGTTGATGAGAAATTGCATGATAAGAAAAGAAAATGATTAGCCTGCATTGCCAAGGCGGACCAGTGCGAGCTGCTCCATAGATTTCTAGCAGAATAAAGACGCCTTGCTTTGATGGTAGTACACCATCGAACGTCTTTAAGTTCCAGTTCAATACAGTTGCTCGCAAAAATAGATGGGACGGACAGTAAAAAAAAACATAGATCTAATATTGGCCTTGCAATGTAAGGCAGCAGAAGTGCTTTAAGCTGTTGTAACATGCAAAAGTCCGGGAAATCCCAAACCCTACATGCGATGCGCGCAAGAGTAGAAATACATATGTATAAGTATGTCGAATTTCATTATAATCGAATTGGGTAAAAATACTGACCTTGTCGGAAATTTATGAAATTACTCAAACTAAGAATTTTTTTAAATAAAATGAAAAAATAAAATTTTTAGTGCATTTATTTTTTATGGCATGCAATAGCGTCCATGGAAATAGTGGGTGGTATGAATAAAAAAAAGTATTTGCTATTTACTTAAAACTTTGTTTAAAACACAAAATTCCGGAAATTATCTGTCTATATACATATATAAAATCGTTTGTGTGTTTGTTAGTAACACATGATTTTCGAACTATAAGCTGAAATTTTTAATACAGGTCGGGTCAATCCACGTTAGGTTTTGTTTTTGGCCCAATAGCTGGCCATGGGGAGGAGTTATTTTGAGAAAAAAAACCTATTTGAAGCTAAAAAAAACAATACATTTGGGGCTAAGACAACGTTTGCCGGGCTCAGCTAGTTCAATATAAAATTAAGAATTTTTCGGTTTTAAAACAAATTTTTAATTAAAAGCAAATACTATTTTATTCATACTACCAAATGTCCATGGACGTTATTTCCATGTTGAAAAGGAAATAATGTCCATCAATAAATGGAAATAAAGTCCATGAAAGTAGTATTGCACAGTAAAGATTTTTTGTCCATAATGTTCGCAATTGTCATAGTATTGTTGTTACAAGCAAACATGTTCATATAACAACACTGATATGACAATTCCGAATGTTTTAGTTTCACTGGAATTCAGATTTAATGATTTTATTGGTAAATAGATTCATACTTTTTAATTGATTTTTTAGCAAATACCAACACACATGTTTTTCATAATGTGTACAAAATCATAAAATTTTGAGATTAAAATATTTCGAAATTTATTTTGAACTTTTGTAAAAAAATAAAAAAGAAATGGACTACGATTACTTTCGTCTGAAGTAAAGAAGATCAAACATTTTTCAGTGCTAAAGTATGAAAAAAGTCCACACACAAAACAGAAGTTCAAAGACTGAGTGTCTGAAAGAAAATGTTTTCTTTCCCCTACGGTAAATTGAACTGACACAAAACAAGTCACGTGACCGGTCCCCAGCTGGTAGGGACCAGTCCGAGTTCTAACACTTCCTATGAAGGGGACCAGCCACTTTTACATGGGGATGTCCTAGCATGGGGTTAATTGATACTTTGTATGCACCTTGTAACTTGTCTCTGAAGTATCTTATGGAGTCCTAATCGGTGTAGAATAATATAGGTTATATTTATATAAATATTATTCCAAAATTCAGCTGCAATTATCGATTAATTTATTTTTTTACTGTTACAAATCCAAGTAAAAATTTTATTTTATTTTTAACCGGTGTCTTTGATAGGATTCGAACCAACAACCTCCGGCATGACAGGCTAGTACACTACCCACTCGACCACAGGGGAACTTATTTTTCAATGTTATAAATACCAGTTAAGCTGAAGTTAATATCTGAATATAGTTACGGAACAGGTTCCTGAGTGGCATGGCAGTCTCATTGAAGGGAGACAATTAATATTATATAGATACTATGTGATAGGCCTTAGATCCATGTGCATCGAATTTGTTCAGTGCCGTTTACTACAATACTAGCCGGAGTATTAACTAAATTAACTGAAAATGGTTAATATGTCACCATTTACATAATATGTCTTTTTTTTACCATTCACTCACTACTCCTTATTTTTGGTACCAGTCTCATTTTCTCATGTCATAGGACGAGTACTTTTGGATCATTTGTCACCAAATTTTCCGCAGGGTCCTTTCTAATTTTCATGCATATAATCGACATGAAAACACTATTATAAAATAAAATTCAAATCACATGGAATAAATTTTAAAAGTTAATCAAAATAATAAATTTTCTTTTTACAGATTTCTGCAAAAAAGAAAAAATCTAAAAATGGCGTGTTTTTGTGAAATGATTGGGATCGCCTGTTTAGTGGCGCTGCTTATGAGCTTCTCCAATAAGGCACCATATCAGCTAAAAATGGCAATATTTTTAATAGGTTCGGGAGCGATTGTACTTATTTGTATACCATTTATGATTTTTAGACCCAGGGACTATAAAAATGCACTGTAAGCTAAATAATGCAAAAATAATTGTGGTTTTCCTATTTGTCCGTTTTAATTTAACTAGTGGACCTGCCTGGGCTTGTCGGCAACTTTGTAAAGGCTTGGGCGTCACAATGAAAGTGCGAGGTCTAGAAAATATACGCAAAGATACTGGTAGTGTAGTTTTAATGAATCATCAAAGTGCTTTAGACCTTTTAGGTAAGTTTTAAATTTTCAACACGGTTGTATTTACTTAACATTATATAGGAATGTATGTACATATGTATTGACTTATTTTGTTCTTATTTTATTTGCAGTATTAGCTTATCTTTGGCCGGTGATTGGTCGCGCTACAGTAGTTTCCAAGAGAGAAATTTTATATCTACCATTTTTCGGTTTTGGTTCCTGGCTTTGGGGTACATTATTTATCAATAGATCCCGCAAGTCTGACTCCATAAATGCTTTACAAAAAGAGTCCAAAGCCATTAAAGAAAGAGGCTGCAAATTGTTACTCTTCCCAGAAGGTACTCGTAATTCCAAAGATACCTTATTACCTTTTAAGAAAGGTTCCTTCCATATTGCCCTCCAAAGTCAATGTCCCATACAACCGGTGGTCATTTCCAAATATTGGTTTTTAAACAGTGAAGAGAAAACCTTTCGTTCAGGCCACGCCATCATACAAATTTTACCCGAAATTTCCACAGCCCTCTGCACAAAAGATGATATGGATGCAATGATCGCTAAAACTAGAAATATTATGCAATCAGAATACACTAAACTTAGTCAGGAAGCTAAGGCTTTAAATTCTAAAAAACTAAATTAGATTCACCTTTACATGAACGAAGTAAAACAAAAAATAATAATAATAATAAACAAACGACACTAAAAAAATTCTAGTTTTAACTCAGGTATTGTAGCATCATTTTCCTAACAAAAAAACATTTTGTATTGATTACAAAAAGCAACTAAATAAATATCTAGAGCAACTAAAATATTGCTGAAGCAATTTGAGGAACAATGCAATGACATAAAAACGTTTCTCTGAAATAGAATTTTAACTATTTTCTTTTGCTTTTCGTATCGAAGTAATTACAACGTTCCAGTAACTTGTTTGTAAGAGAAACTTTATTTTTTATTATTGTTTTAAGTTATTAGATATGGTATTTATTCTATACTTGAAATAAATTTATAAATAGTAAATTTAACTAATTTTAATAAATGCGTTTGAAAGAACACATACAAATTATGGATTAAATCTTTGTTTTTGTTTTATAAAATTTTTAAAAGTATGCATAATGGTAATGAAAAATATATGGTTAAATAATTTACTTTCAGTTTTTATTTATTTTTGAGCGGCTAGCTAGCTATACAGCATAATTCCGAGGTCTACAACGTGTGCTAAATAGCGATCAATGAACAAATTTGAAAATTCAGACAAAACATTTTAATATATTTACAAATTCGTTTTACTGAAAAAAATTGTTGTAATCCATAACCCTACGTCTTTACCTGATATATTTTTATCATGACAACTAACAAAACGTCGGCAGAACAGATGTCAATTTTTTGTTATTTTTAGTATACATGTGAATACGTTGTTGTTTTTTTGTTATGATAAATCACAATTTGTTTGGCGTCGTGAAGGTAGTTTATCACTATTCATGCACTATTTCACTTATTTTTTCATTAAACTGCTTTTATTTAATTAATGCATTCATATTTTGCTTTATTCGTATATTATTTTTTAAAAATTTTGTAAAAATTTTAGTTTTTGAAAATAAATTGAAACGTCAAACAGTTTGTTTACGTTTTTTATCAAGACAAATTTGTCTGAGCTTGAGGTCTGACAAAATTGTCAAGACACTGCAATAACACTAATAAATGCAGTCTATACCCGATAAATTTTAATCTTGATAACAATTTCACATTTATCATGATAAAAATTTATCATATATATTCGTTTTACTGAAAAAAAATTTTTGTAATCCATAACCCTACGTCTATACCTGATATATTTTTATCATGACAACTAACAAAACGTCGGCAGAACAGATGTAAATTTTTTGTTACTATTAGTATACATGTGAATACGTTGTTGTTTTTTTGTTATGATAAATCACAACTTGTTTGGCGTCGTGAAGTTAGTTTGTCACTATTGATGCACTATTTCGCTTATTTTTTCATTAAACTGCTTTTATTTAATTAAAGCATTCATATTTTGCTTTTTTCGTATATTATTTTTTTAAAAATGTTGTAAAAATTTTAGTTTTTGAAAAGAAATTGAAACGTCAAACAGTTTGTTTACGTTTTTTATCAAGACAAATTTGTCTGAGCTTGAGCTCTGACAAAATTGGCAATAACACTAATAAATACAGTATATACCTGATAAATTTTTATCTTGATAACAATTTGACATTTATCATGACAAAAATTTATCAGGTATAGACTCACTCTAATGAAAAAAAAAACCAATTTAAACAAAAACATTTACAGAATCAGATTAAGTAATTGTCTAAAAATGTTTTTGAGAACCAATAAAAGAATTTGTAAAATCAAATAAATGTTTTACTGAAAACGGACTAATGAAAGATTTCAAACAACACCTTTACTGAAAAGAAATCTGTGTTTTGTTCTTGTATTTGGTGTAAATAAGACCTCAAAATGACACATATTTATACTGAATCAGACATCCTATTTATTAAATTTAGCTGCCTGTCCCACAATGTCGACAAGTCGATTTCGTTCTCATATTTATATTAAAAACAAAAACAAATTTAAGTTTGTATTATTGTTTTCAATATAAATATGAGAACGAAGTCGATTTGTCGACATCGCGGGACAGGCAGTAAAAGTCAATTCAGGCAAATGTTTGTCTGAAAATATTATTTCGGTGTGGGATACCCTGTTCCTATGTTCTGTCACTAGCAAGGTGGATTTATACAGGTGATATTACAAGCATAGCTGTTCTACTTTTTTTTACAAATTAGATGCTCGTATGTCAAAATTTGTATACGTTGACATAGGGGCTGACATGTCAAATGTCATTGTAATGTTGTAGTTGTTTTAGAATCAACACCATCTGATAAAATTAATTCACCTTGGTAACTACCCAGCAAAAAATAACATGACAAATCATGTGTATAATCATGGGTGCAAGTGATGACGCATTGGTTCGATTTAGGTGAAACATGCATGATTTTTACATTAGCGTGTCATTGGAGATCATGTGTTTACATGAAAATTTAGAGAACTTGCTCGTCATTAAAATGAATGAATTGAACCCATGCAAGTTCTCTGATTCGATGACGTTTTTTCATGTAAATATAAAAATGGAATAAAAAAAATATTGCTGCAGCTGGGATACGAACCATGTTTGTAGGGTGATTTATAAAATAATTACACTGAATATATCGTCCCCAAAAATCCCCACTAAAAATAATACTACTTCAATTTCAATTATTCTATTAACTTATGAATACTTTATTGGACTGTAGTTCATTTTATTTGTACATATGGTCATACGTTGGCAACTCGTAACTGATTTTGTATTATTTTTCACAAAACGCAGAAAACGTTATGTAAATTGCTAAAAACTTCAAAATATAAAACCGAAATTATTTAAGATTATGTACTAAATAATTTGCAGTTATTTAATTTCGCTTCCAGCCTATTTATTCACTTTCAGCCTATTTATAATGGAAATTCTTCAACTGAAAAATTTTAAAAATCAGTTACGTGCTGTCAACATATGACCATCGATGTAGTGTATATTTAAGTATATGTTTGTGTGTGTATTTCTAACATATTAGTTAAGCTGATTAATAAAATCGAAAGTTCGAAGTCCAAATCGGCTTTAGGTTAAACAATTTCACTATTTCTGGATATGAATCAAAAGTGTCACAATAATTCCATTATTTTTAATATGTGTACTAATTGCCAGACTTTGTAAAAAAATCGCTTCTAAACGAAAATAAAAATCCCCTAAATCTCCTAAAATCCCCCAATGAGTTCCCCAATCCACAAACCAAATTTCTTATCCCCATTTCGAAAAGAAAATCCCCAACACTGTGCTAGGGCTATTCACATATTACGTAATGCTCAGCGGGGGCGTTAAAGATTTGTTACGGATTGGATAAATTATATTGAAAAATTGTTTAAAAGCGTTACGAAGGGATTTGTGGGGGGTTATAAAAACTCCGAAAATAGCGTTACGTAATATGTGAGTAGCCCCTTAAAGCAAGCAGATGAGTGAAAAGCCAGTTGTATTGTTTGCAATCTTTGTCATTGCAAAAGTATTTGTTTTGCTTTTGCTCATGTACGAAACGATTGAAAATATTTTAAAAGTTTGTGTCTTCGGATGAAACTTTTGCGAAAAGTTTTGTTTGTTTGCACACTCTGATTAAAATAATCAAAAAATTCAAGTTTTTTTCTTACTCACTTTGTGCTCTACAGGAGGATACCAATTTACTAGCATTGAAAAGTTCTCACGTTCGTTACAGAATATGGATACTGGTAATATTAGTTGTGTACTAGCTAGGGTATTCATTCGGTCAACCGTTAATCGGTTAACCGTTTAATTACTACTCGATTAACTGATCGGTTAAAAACGGTTAAACCGATTAATTTCAGTCGATTAACCGACGTAACAAAATTTTAATTTTTTGTAGTATGTATTGCATATAACTGATTTTGTGTGCGTTTAATTATTGGCTTCGTCTCATATACAAATTATTTTGCATACAAACACAGAAGTGTGTTCAGTGATCTTAACTTAAATAAAACTTTAAAATTTTTGGGCGTGGCTATAAAAGAGCTTAGGAAATATTGCTACTCTAATTGAACTTGAGGGAATTATTAAGTTTTTGTTTAATAGTTTAATGAAAGCCAATAATACTATTGCCAACGATTTAATTAAAAGTCTAAGGATTAGATTTAATGATTGATACACGAATTCAATTAGTTTATACCTCCACTCAGGAATATTTCCATCCAGCAACAATGTTTTAACATACAGTACAAAAACGGAAACTAAGGAATTCAGAAATAACTTTTTTGCAGAATGTTTGCACGGAAAGGTGTTGCTCTGCCAGTATTAGTCGGATAATGACCTGCGAACACAAGAAACTATCGATAGTAATACAAGAAATCTTTTAACAGAATTAATCGAAACAATTAGAAGTGTTAAGAATTTGAAAAAAAACAGGAATCTAATGGCATAATGGAAGATTTTATATGTTCAGAGAAATCCAGGAAAAGGACTGCGAAACTAGATATTCTGTATTATGGATTACTTCCGATTTCTTCAACATCTACGATAAGTGAAAGAATTTTTCTAAGTCAAGTTTTATCAAAACTAAAAAAAAGAATCGCTTAAATCCTAAACATTTAAACCAATATATTTTCTGAAATTGTTTTAGAAGATCTCCTTAAACTATTGAAATAGCTAATGAAATGATCTCACAAACTGTTAATTTTTTAGTTAATACATATTTTTGAATGCTTTATTTTTTTCTTGATTCAGTTCAAGAATTGTTTTTTTACTAATAAACTCTGAAGAGATTAGCGGGAGCTATCGAAACGTCAGTTCAACCCTCCATGCAGTCAAAAATTTTCTTTGCCAATATGCTTCACATTTATCTCTAAATAAAAATATAATTTAATTGAAAAATTAAATCGGCTGCGGCTGAGCCGCGGCTGTGAGCCAATCGGCTTCGCTCTCTGTTCGCAATCACGATTCAGAGAGCGAAACTAGTGGTTCATATTCCCGTATGAAACTGGTATAAAAAGCTTGTGTACTTAGTCGACGTTTAGACGACGCAAGTCTTATTGATCGGCTTCTTATTCAACTATGAGAAAGACAGAGAAACGAAAACAAATTTTTCTTTCGCTCTCCCAGCTGAAAAAGAATCTGATCAATAAGACTTGCATCGTCTAAACGTCGACTTAGTGATTAGAAGATAGAAAATAAAATTACCGGCTGTAAAGTGAATTTTTCCGTTTCCTAATGGAAATTTTCAGAATTCAAGCTCAAACGGATTTCATGAACGCAATCATCGAGAAATGGCTTGTAAAACCTTTATTTCAAATCCATTTTGTTATAATAATTTTTTTATAATTCTCATCAATAAAACGACCAAATCCTAGTTTTGCAATTTTTCATAACAAATTGTTTAATCACACAGGTACCGGAGTTTGATCAAATCTATACATATTGTTACGTTTTTAGTCCTTTACATAAAAACGGTTTTATTATTTTCACAGGATTCGTTGAATTGCAATAAAATAAAACACGGATATTTATTTTACAAATAAATTCTCAGTAACACTTTATTTATTACTTTAAAAACACGTACAACTAAACGCGATGTACACACTAACTATTCTTGGCGATGTTTACTCGTCTAAGTTTAAAAACACACTTCTCTTTGTCGTCTGGCAGCCTCCCCTTATATAGTCAATTATAAAACCTTCTGGTAACTTCGCTAACTTTCTGGAATACAGCCGTCTCTCTTTATCTTTAACTGTCCTGTAATTCAGGTCTCTTTTCATCTTTAAGTGTACGGCATGATCATTTTGGTCTTGCTATGGTGCAATGTATGTGCGTGTGTAGATGCATGAGATTATTCTTCTGTTGGTTTATCTTCGCACACACACATACTATAATGTTTGCAACTTAACAAATTACGCTGTCATCAAGTCTACATCTCTTGCAGTTTAAGTTTAATGTCACTGTTTGTAATTGCGATTAAGCAGTCTCGAATAATCTTGAAAGTTCTAGCTACCGTTTCCTGAAGATTCCGGAAACTTCCATTTTCCGTTATTTTGAATTCTATTGGCAGTTGTCGAGTGATGCCAAGTTTAATTGTGGTACTTGGTTGCCAGGTTTTGATTTTATTACAGTGATTTAGGGGTATAAAGCAGATAATGATCGGGTTGTCAGTTTGTGTCGCTACATTTGAATCTGCATTTTCATTTCGTAACAATATGTATAATAAAACTATAAAAAGGGCGTGTCTGTACATGAAATATTTTTTGAACATTTTTGTGGTGGCGTAAGCAGTAATCGATATAGAGAACAAAAAACCAAATTTTGGAATTTTTGTCTGTCTGTCTGTCTGTCTGTCCGAACGCGATTCACGCAAAAACCACTGAAGCGATTTGCATGAAATTTTCTATAGTGGTACCTTAGAGTCCTGATTCAAACATAGGGTACTTTTTACCGCGATAAAATATCTTATTTCTAAGTTAAAATAGAAAAAAGCGAAAATTATACCCAATTTTACTAATATAAATGTTGTTGGAAATTAGAGAAATGTTTTTGTTTTTTTCAACGTTGGTAGAACTGTTTGTTTTGTATAACGGGAACTTTAAAAAATATGGAAAGAACGTTATATTATTATATTTTACACACACTTTGTCAGAGAACTGCGCCGTGACGGCTCACAGCCGGCTGAGCCGAGCCGCCGATAATTTTGGACAGTCACACCGACGCCGAAAAAAGTTTGGCTTACTTCTCCTGAAAACTAGCCGCCAATTGTCCTTATACAATATGAAATAATAATTTTTTTTATGAATTTTTTATTTATTTATCTTCAATTTGATTTGATTGATGTTATATGCTCTCAGCCGGCTGAAGCCGAATTCGAGCCGCCGCCGATTTTCTCATGAGCCGCCGCCGACAAAATCGCTCGGCGCAAGTCTCTACACTTTAAGGGCAATATACACGATCAATCAGCTTGATGTCAGATTCGTGTACGTGTGCTTGACGAAAAATTAATACCAAGTAGATTTTCCATCAAGCGTCGTCGGTGTCACTAACACTAACGAAATTTCACACATACTATTACCACGCTTGTCCAGCATGTTGACTGTGTATATTGCCCTTTATAGTCATAAGGGCAGGACACTCAGAGGTTATGTCAGGTGTGAGAGCAAAAATTATAAAACCGTCTGTGAATTGACAATTTTGACAAACATGCGAAGGGCCAAATAAACTACACAAGCGGCTTGCCAAACATGACAGAAATTTGCGTTTGTACAAGCCGGTTGTGTAACATATGGCGACGATTGATAAGCGGCTTGGCAAGCTGCTTGCAGAAAAATCCCAAAATGTAGATATTTGGACTGCCATATTGAAGTTGTGGCAAACTGATTGTATAGTTTATTGTAAAATTAGCTCATTTGCAACAAAATTTCCATAGAGTGAGGTTGTCGTGGAAAATTAGAAATTAAATCAGTGATTAATTTGAAAAATCTTTTCTTGTAAGAGCTAGTTTTGTGTAGTCTGTGTGCAAATGAAAAGAGTATGTTTGCCAAGCCGCTTGCGTAGTTTATTTGGCCCTTTACATATTGTTACGTTTTTAGTCCTTTACATAAAAACGGTTTTATTATTTTCACAGGATTCGTTGAATTGCAATAAAATAAAACACAGATATTTATTTTACAAATAAATTCTCAGTAACACTTTATTTATTACTTTAAAAACACGTACAACTAAACGCGATGTACACACTAACTATTCTTGGCGATGTTTACTCGTCTAAGTTTAAAAACACACTTATCCATGTCGTCTGGCAGCCTCCCCTTATATAGTAAATTATAAAACCTTCTGGTAACTTCGCTAACTTTCTGGAATGTAGTTGTCTCTTTTTATCTTTAAGTATACGGCATGATCATTTGGTCTTGCTATAGTGTAGTGTATGTGCGTGTGTAGATGCATGAGATTTTTCTTCTGTTTGTTTATCTTCGCACACACACATACTCTAATGTTCGCAACTTAAGCAAATTATGCTGTCATCAAGTCTACATCTCTTGCAGTTTAAGTTTAATGTCACTGTTTGTAATTGCGATTAAGCAGTCTCGAATAGTCTTGAAAGTTCTAGCTACCGTTTCCTGAAGATTCCGGAAACTTCCATTTTCCGTTATTTTGAATTCTATTGGTAGTTGTCGAGTGATGCCAAGTTTAATTGTGGTACTTGGTTGCCAGGTTTTGATTTTATTACAGTGATTTAGGGGTATAAAGCAGATAATGATCGGGTTGTCAGTTTGTGTCGTTACATTTGAATCTGCATTTTCATTTCGTAACACTGCCGCCCACTTAAGCCTGTTCGTCCCGAATAGGCACACAATCACCTTTTCCATAGTGCGCCAGTCGTTCCAGGTGTACGATTTTCATTTTGGACCTTGGGCTATTGTACTTCTGTATCCTATAGACGACATCGTTCAACCTTTTAATAACCTTATACGGTCCATCCCAATGAGTCTGCAATTTTGGAGACAATCCCTTCTTTCGTTGTGGGTTGTAAAGTAGAACCAATTGACCCTCATTGAATCCCTCAGAATTTGCAGCTCGGTCATATCTAGCCTTCATCTTGTCACTGGCCATTCTAATTCGGTTGCGTACAAATTCATGTAGCTCATTTAAATTTTCTTGCTCTTGGGAAGAGCTGGTGCCTTCTTCACTTGTTGGTGTAGGCTTAACGCCAAATTCCAAATCACCAGGCAATTTTAATTCCGTCCCGAAGACAATTTTAGCAGGTGTTCGTGATGTCGAGTCATGTACAGCTGACCTATATGCCAACAAAAATTTGGGAATGTGCTCGTCCCAGTCCCTTTGATGCGCGCTTACCACTTTTCGCAGGTACTCCTCTAGAGTGCGATTAAATCTTTCTACCATGCCATCGGACTGTGGGTGCAGCGGCGTCGTTCTTGTTTTCTTTATCCCATATAATTCGCACATTTCCCGGAATATAGCAGACTCGAAGTTTCTACCTTGGTCAGAATG
Source organism: Panzeria rudis (assembly GCA_956483635.1). Taxonomy (NCBI): domain Eukaryota; kingdom Metazoa; phylum Arthropoda; class Insecta; order Diptera; family Tachinidae; genus Panzeria; species Panzeria rudis. Next base: position 30,041,575 of record OY101449.1, on the reverse strand, counting down.
TAATTCTATTGGAACACCATAGCGACATACCCAGTTGTTGACAAATACATTCACAACTGTCCTTGCTTCTTGATTGGGTATGGCATATACTTCTGGCCATTTACTAAAATAGTCCATCACCACAAGAACATAGCGATGCCCGGCGTCGCTGACGGGAAAAGGACCTGCTATATCCATTGCTATCCGCTCAAATGGTGCACCTGAGTTGTACTGTTGCAGCTGTCCTCGACTTTTTCTTGCTGGTCCTTTTGCTGCGATGCACTGTGGGCAGTTTGCTATCCAGTCGGCTACGGCTTGTTGACATCCAACCCAATAAAAACGCTGTTTTAGCTTCTCCAGCGTTTTTGTCACTCCCAGATGACCGCCACTAGGACCATTGTGAAACTCGTGCAAAACCTTATTCACCTTGGAGGATGGCACAACTATTAGGTTGGAAGCCATTTTACCATCTGCACTTTCCCATACGCGGTACAAGCACCCGTTTATCAGCTTCAGGCTATTCCACTGAGCCCAATAAGATTTCACAAGTGGGCTTTCAGCTGATATTACATTGCGAGCAGGTCTTCTATTTTCCTCTTTGGCTGCTATAATTGTCGCCAATATGGTGTCGTTTCTCTGTGCCGCTGACCAGTCCTCATCGGAATCGATGTGCGTTAGCCGAACATCAATAACGCATTCCTTCTTTTCGGCCTTAACACAATGTCTGCACTCCAAGCTGCAGGGCCGTCGTGATAAAGCATCTGCATTGTTATGCTTTACGCCCCTTCTATGCTCGATGCTGAAGTCGTAGCTTTGAAGACGTTCAATCCAGCGCGCTAGCTGCCCTTCAGGATTTTTAAACTGCAACAGCCATCTCAATGCAGAATGGTCGGTCCTCAGCGTAAAGTGTTGGCCATACAGGTACTTATGGTAGTGTTTTATGCACTCCAACACTGCCAAAAGCTCACGTCGTGTCACACAGTAGTTTCTCTCAGGCTTTGAGAGTATACGGCTATAATAGCCTATCACTTTTTCTGTGCCATTGACAACTTGCGACAACACACCTCCTATGCCATAGCCGCTCGCATCGGTATCAAGCAAAAATTTTTCTCCAGCGATGGGGTAGGCTAGTACTGGTGACGTACTCAGTAAATCCTTTAGTGTCTGGAACGCATTCTCCTGCTGTTCGCCCCAGTGATACGGCCTCGACTTCTTGGTCAGCTCATGCAGGCTTGCAGCGACGTTGGCAAAATTTGGTACAAAGCGTCTGTAGTAGGTACAAAGGCCCAGAAAGCTGCGCAGTTCATGAAGATTTTTCGGACGAGGCCAGTCCTTTACTGCTCGTATTTTATCTTCATCCGTTGAGATTCCGTCTGCTGTAACTCGATGGCCCAAATACTTTACTTCTCTCTGGAACAATGCACATTTCTTCACGCTAAGTTTTAAACCAGCTGATGATATGCGTTGAAGAACCTCCGCCAAATTTTTGAGGTGCTCATCAAAAGTCTTTCCCATCACGACGATGTCATCAAGGTACACCAAGCAAGTCTTCCAGTGAAGTCCTTTCAGCACTCGTTCCATTAGGCGTTCAAAAGTAGCTGGAGCATTGCAGAGCCCGAATGGCATAACTTTAAACTGCCATAATCCATCGCTCGCGCTAAAAGCAGTTTTCTCCTTATCTTTCTCTGCAATCTCCACCTGCCAATATCCGCTTTGTAGGTCTAACGTGGAGAACCATTTCGTTCCAGCCAGCGTGTCTAAGGTGTCGTCAATTCTTGGTAGTGGATAACTGTCCTTCTTAGTAACGTCATTGAGCTTTCTGTAGTCAACGCAGAATCTCGTACTGCCATCCTTCTTTTTGACTAAGACAACGGGCGAACTCCAAGGACTTGAAGATGGCTCGATTACACCACTCCGCTCCATTTCATGAACAAGTTCTTTTACCTCATTCCGTTTTGCTAGGGGTACACTTCTGGGTGGCTGTTTGATCGGCCTCGCTTCGCCTGTATTTATTTCATGTTTCACTATTGCCGTTCTCCCTTGGCTTTGATCTTTCAAGGCGAAGACGCTGGTGTGCCTTTTTAGCAGCTGTTTAGCTTTATTTCTATCAGGAGCTGCTAATCCTGCTACCCACTTCCCCACATGCTCTTCAAATTGTTCACGTTCTTTTGCGGACATATTGTCTGGTTCTGGCTTTCGCTCGCAGTTTATTATTGCCTCTGGTGGAGTACATTGGCCCATAGCAGAATTTCCGTTGACGACTTTTTCGTTGCCTGATAAATTAAGTACTCTTATAGGGATCTTTCCTCCTTTGCAAGTTTTTACGAGGGCTTTTGCTGTTAATAGCTCGCTCTTAATTTCTGTTGGTTCTACTACCCACAACCGATTGTCCTCACAATCTCCCTCCATGCGTGCCCATATTACTGATTCAGACTGCGGTGGTATCGTCTGGTTTTCAATAGCAACTAGTTTCCTTACGTGCGTTTGATTGTCATATCCAACATCAAGCGGTATTTCAACATTACGCCAAATCATCACTTGTTGCCCCATATGCAGGTTGATGCCATGGTTTATCATAAAATCGGCTCCAATAATAACCTCGTCAACAATATCGGCAACGATAAACACATGTTTCACGCTTATATTGGCTATAGTCACCTTCGCTTCAGTCTTACCGTAGACAGTGGCAGGCTCCCCAGTAGCTGTACGTAGTCTTATATTCCTTAAAGGTTCACACTTCCCCTTCACTATATCGGGCCTGATTATTGACTGCGACGCTCCTGTGTCTATGGTGAAGATGTGCTTTTCGCCGTTGATGTATCCACATGCAGTAAGGTTGCTATTTTTCTGCTGCATTACTGATATGGAGATTGTGGGGCCGTCGTTTGTGGGAGCTAGCTCTTGCCCCTTAGTGCTAGCTCGTTTTAGTTTAACGGGGACTCTTGTGTTGTTTGTTGGTTCACCCGTTTACTATTCCTTGGTGGCGAAACAGATCTGGCTCTTTTTCTTGGCACCTTGCAGTTGCGCTGGTAATGGCCGACTTTGCCACAGTTATAGCACTTAACCTTTTCTCTATTTTGACTTTCTGCTAGCGCCTGTATTAGTGCCTCTTTCATCTGGCTAAATAAATTGTCCTCCTTTTCAGCAACGACCTCCACATTTCGCACTTTGCATACCTGCGGTTTCCAAATCACCCTAGCAGTTTCCTGAGCTAGTGCAAATGAAACCATTTCCGCAAAGGTAGCCTTTTGTGTAGCACACACTGCAAGCTTGATGTCAGGATCACGGATGCCGTTAACAAACGCCTCTGTTTTGACGTGATCCAGGAATGGATGGTTTTCGCCTGGATACGTAAGCTGCACTAACCGCTCAATTTCCATTGCGAAATCTTGTAGAGACTCATTGGGCTTCTGTCCTCTACATCGCAATTCCATGCGGTATATATCTCGCTTATGTTCGCCACCATATTTCCGCTGCAGTGCCGCCATTATGTCATCAAAATTATTTCTGCAGCTCCGTGGTACGGTTTCAAGTACTTCTGCTGCGGCTCCTTTTAAGGCCAAAATCAGCTCTATGGCCTTTTCTTCACTGTTCCAACCATTTTTGCTGGCAACTGTTTCGAACTGGAACTTGAAGATGTTCAAAAGTGCGCTGCCATCGAAACAAGGCGTCTTTACTCTGCTGGAAGCCTCTGGAATAAATCGCACTGGTCCGCCTTGGCACTGGAGATTACTCACTGTTATTTGTAGCTCGTGGAGTTTCTCATTTACATCTCTTTCTAAGTCTGAGAGTTTCCCGTCAAATTTGTTGACTTGTACTTCAATGCCATCTACTCTTCTATTTATGGCCTCAGAAATTTCTTGAAGTTTCTCATTTGTGGCCTTAGATGTTTCCCGAACTTCAGCAAGCATTCTCTCATTGTTGGCTCTAGATGTTTCTTGAACTTCAGCCAGCATTCTCTCATTGTTAGCTCTAGATGTTTCTTGAACTTCAGCCAGCATTCTCTCATTGTTACCTCTAGATGTTTCTTTAACTTCTTGAAATTTTTCCATCATAGCGGCGAACATTGTGCTTAAATCCATGTTGCTTGTCGTGGCACGAGTACATACCTCTATTTCCTCTTTATCCTCAAATTCGTATGTCCCGATGTCGATGCCACGCTGCTTGAACTCATCTATCAGCCTCTTCTGAAGTTCCACTTTATTGCCTGTTGTTGGCAGTTCCAGCTTACTCAGCTCTTTTTTTAGCTGCTCAACTTTTAGCTCTTCAAACTTCATGGCTTCTATTTTTTTAATGTCCTTTTGTAATTTTTATTTTAATTAATAATGTTTTTTTTTATTAATGTCCTTTTTATTATTATTAATGTCCTTTTTATTAATTAATAATGTCCTTTTTTTATTTTATTAATTAATAATGTCCTTTTTATTTTGCAATCCCACTTCTGACACCAATTGTTACGTTTTTAGTCCTTTACATAAAAACGGTTTTATTATTTTCACAGGATTCGTTGAATTGCAATAAAATAAAACACAGATATTTATTTTACAAATAAATTCTCAGTAACACTTTATTTATTACTTTAAAAACACGTACAACTAAACGCGATGTACACACTAACTATTCTTGGCGATGTTTACTCGTCTAAGTTTAAAAACACACTTATCCATGTCGTCTGGCAGCCTCCCCTTATATAGTAAATTATAAAACCTTCTGGTAACTTCGCTAACTTTCTGGAATGTAGTTGTCTCTTTTTATCTTTAAGTATACGGCATGATCATTTGGTCTTGCTATAGTGTAGTGTATGTGCGTGTGTAGATGCATGAGATTTTTCTTCTGTTTGTTTATCTTCGCACACACACATACTCTAATGTTCGCAACTTAAGCAAATTATGCTGTCATCAAGTCTACATCTCTTGCAGTTTAAGTTTAATGTCACTGTTTGTAATTGCGATTAAGCAGTCTCGAATAGTCTTGAAAGTTCTAGCTACCGTTTCCTGAAGATTCCGGAAACTTCCATTTTCCGTTATTTTGAATTCTATTGGTAGTTGTCGAGTGATGCCAAGTTTAATTGTGGTACTTGGTTGCCAGGTTTTGATTTTATTACAGTGATTTAGGGGTATAAAGCAGATAATGATCGGGTTGTCAGTTTGTGTCGTTACATTTGAATCTGCATTTTCATTTCGTAACAATATGTATGTCTCACACACCCGACAAGCCATATGTAAAAAAACATGTCGTCTTAAGTCAGCATAACAGGCAATTTACACAGTGCATTTTTCGCCTGGCCTTAAAGGCAGGCTTTTTTTAGTTTGAGAGCGGTAATATGGTGTTCAGGCATGGATTCTTAATTGAGTCAATATTCGGTTTATTGACAAAATTAATTTAGTGTTCAGATATACAGAATTTACTCAATATAGCTAACTCAATAAGCATTTGACAGCTGGAAATAACATTGTTTTTATTTTTTTTTATAAATAAAATTTTTTTATATATTGTTTTGTTCTATTTTCTTCACATTTTGCCATTGTACATAGTTTTGCTCACCAAACACACTTGTGAACAGTGTTGCATCTCTAGTCTTACTCAATATTTATAACAATTTCGTACTTATTGAACAATAACTAAATTAAAATTTTGTATGGAATATTGAGCTCAATAATGCCATTTATTGCGATAATCCCAATAAAGGCGCATGTCTGAACACCACATAAGAAAAAAGGCACAAATTGAAATTTGAGGGGTTTTTTGTTATTTCTCTTTGCCATTTTCGTACTCTCAGCATTAAGCATGTGTATAATCGTCAAAAAAGGCATGGATAAAAGTCTGTAATGTAAATGAGAAACTTTTCGTAGGGGACTTAAAAGAGAATTGTCAATAAAAGCCAGGCTGAAAAGGCGTAGTGTGAAAAGTCTCTAAAATATGGACACAGACTACTTTGTGTTATGGGCAGGGAAACAAGTTGTTTTGAAAAAGTGAAAGGAAATAATATTTCAAATTATTTTTCTATATTTTTTACAGCAAAAGCAAATTTCTGCGCTTGCAATAATCATCAAAAACATCTAAATAGCCCCTTACGCGGGTTTTATATTACTTTTTTAGCTTTATTTCTTTAAAATAAAACAATTTCAAAAGAAATCGACCAAAAAAGTTATACAGGTGATATTATAAGCACAGCTGTTCTACTTTTTTTCCCGCAAATTAGATGCTTGTATGTCAAAATTTACACTGTTGCAGTAATAAGGGAGTGAGAAAATATTTGATGGTATCATTGCATAAACAATCACTTAATATTTTCATCCCATATACTATACTGCAAATTTAAAATTATGTACATATTTATAAAAAACTTGAAAAAACTTTATATAAAATTAAAACTTTTTGGCATCTCAAAAAACTTGCAAAAAAAGGGAAAACTTGATAAATGGCAACGCTGCATGTGAGTGCCAAGGCAAGGCATATTGAACAGGTACGGGCAGTACTAAAACAATAGACAATTTTTTGTAAAACTACCTTAACACATGTCAAAAAACGGGTAATATTACCAACGCAGATTGCTCTTGAAATAAATGTCAAACACCACACAGAAGGAAGTCTGTATATGGTGTTTGATAGTTTGAAGGTAGTGGGGATATCATGAGCATTTCATCAACACTACTATGTTTGACGTTTAATCAGGCGATTCAGCTGACCTAGTGATCCAACCTGTTAGATACACCTTGTGCCAAAGAAGATGCCTAGCCGTCTGCCCCTATTTAGTTGTTTCACCGCAGCCAACCGTCATGTGTTGTTGGCATCGTTTTCAGTTCAGAATTGTTTTTATGCACGTATGTGAACAAATCAAACTCCAACAAACCGTAACAGCTGTTTGTGTTTACATTTTTCATTGTTTTCTTTTATTTGCTGTAGTGAGTTTTAAAAACAAAACAAAATCATGCAAAGACAAGAAACGTACAGTACAATTGTACAGTAAAGCTCGGCTATAATAAACACGCCGATATTTTAATACTTACTTGTTATTGATTAATTTCGTTACAATCAAAGTATATAAAATAATGACTGTGCACAAAACAAAGAAATACCAGTATACAGTTAAACTCCTTACAAAACGAACTGCGTTACACCCAAAAAGTATTTTTGCTGTAAAATCTAAAATAATTCTTGTGCAAGATTAAATCAAAAGCCAAAATCAAGCTTAGACCAATAGAAAACAAACTACGTACAGTTTTTTGGGTAAAAAATAAAACTATGGGGCGATAATCACCAACAAACTTTTCCATTCCGCAAAAAATGCTCAAAAACACCCAAAAAGTATTTTTGCTGTAAAATCTAAAATAATTCTTGTGCAAGATTAAATCAAAAGCCAAAATCAAGCTTAAACCAATAGAAAACAAACTGCGTACAGTTTTTTGGGTAAAAAATAAAACTATGGGGTGATAATCACCAACAAACTTTTCCATTCCGCAAAAAATGCTCAAAAACACCCAAAAAGTATTTTTGCTGTGAAATCTAAAATAATTCTTGTGCAAGATTAAGTCAAAAGCCAAAATCAAGCTTAGACCAATAGAAAACAAACTGCGTACAGTTTTTTGGGTAAAAAATAAAACTATGGGGTGATAATCACCAACAAACTTTTCCATTCCGCAAAAAATGCTCAAAAACACCCAAAAAGTATTTTTGCTGTAAAATCTAAAATAATTATTGTGCAAGATTAAGTCAAAAGCCAAAATCAAGCTTAGACCAATAGAAAACAAACTGCGTACAGTTTTTTGGGTAAAAAATAAAACTATGGGGTGATAATCACCAACAAACTTTTCCATTCCCCAAAAAATGCTCAAACACACCCAAAAAGTATTTTTGCTGTAAAATCTAAAATAATTCTTGTGCAAGATTAACTCAAAAGCCAAAACCAAGCTTAAGCCAATAGAAAACAAACTGCGTACAGTTTTTTGGGTAAAAAATAAAACTATGGGGTGATAATCACCAACAAACTTTTCCATTCCGCAAAAAATGCTCAAAAACACCCAAAAAGTATTTTTGCTGTAAAATCTAAAATAATTCTTGTGCAAGATTAAGTCAAAAGCCAAAATCAAGCTTAGACTAATAGAAAACAAACTGCGTACAGTTTTTTGGGTAAAAAATAAAACTATGGGGTGATAATCACCAACAAACTTTTCCATTCCGCAAAAAATGCTCAAAAACACCCAAAAAGTATTTTTGCTGTAAAATCTAAAATAATTCTTGTGCAAGATTAAGTCAAAAGCCAAAATCAAGCTTAGACCAATAGAAAACAAACTGCGTACAGTTTTTTGGGTAAAAAATAAAACTATGGGGTGATAATCACCAACAAACTTTTCCATTCCCCAAAAAATGCTCAAACACACCCAAAAAGTATTTTTGCTGTAAAATCTAAAATAATTCTTGTGCAAGATTGAAACAAAAGCCAAAATTAAGCTTAGACCAGTAGAAAACAAAATGCGTACAGTTTTTTGGGTAAAAAATAAAACTATGGGGTGATAATCACCAACAAACTTTTACATTCCGCAAAATTTGCTCAAAAACACCCAAAAAGTATTTTTGCTGTAAAATCGAAAATAATTCTTGTGCAAGATTAAAACAAAAGCCAAATTGAAGCTTGGATCAATAGAAAACAAACTGCGTACAGTGTTTTGGGTAAAAAATAAAACTATCGGGTGATAATCACCAACAAACTTTTCCATTCCACAAAAAATGCTCAAAAACACCCAAAAAGTATTTTTACTGTAAAAAGCTAAACTAATTCTTGTGCAAGATTAAGTCAAAAGCCAAAATCAAGCTTAGACCAATAGAAAACAAACTGCGTACAGTTTTTTGGGTAAAAAATAAAACTATGGGGTGATAATCACCAACAAGCTTTTCCATTCCGCAAAAAATGCTCAAAAACACCCAAAAAGTATTTTTGCTGTAAAATCTAAAATAATTCTTGTGCAAGATTAAGTCAAAAGCCAAAATCAAGCTTAGACTAATAGAAAACAAACTGCGTACAGTTTTTGGGTAAAAAATAAAACTATGGGGTGATAATCACCAACAAACTTTTCCATTCCGCAAAAATGCTCAAAAACACCCAAAAAGTATTTTTGCTGTAAAATCTAAAATAATTCTTGTGCAAGATTGAAACAAAAGCCAAAATCAAGCTTAAACCAATAGAAAACAAACTGCGTACAGTTTTTTGGGTAAAAAATAAAACTATGGGGTGATAATCACCAACAAACTTTTCCATTCCGCAAAAAATGCTCAAAAACACCCAAAAAGCATTTTTGCTGTAAAATCTAAAATAATTCTTGTGCAAGATTGAAACAAAAGCCAAAATTAAGCTTAGATTAATAGAAAACAAACTACGTACAGGTTTTTGGGTAAAAAATAAAACTATGGGGTGATAATCACCAACAAACTTTTCCATTCCGCAAAAAATGCTCAAAAACACCCAAAAAGCATTTTTGCTGTAAAATCTAAAATAATTCTTGTGCAATATTAAATCAAAAGCCAAAATCAAGCTTAAACCAATAAAAAACTAACTGCGTACAGTTTTTTGGGTAAAAAATAAAACTATGGGGTGATAATCACCAACAAACTTTTCCATTCCGCAAAAAATGCTCAAAAACACCCAAAAAGTATTTTTGCTGTAAAATCTAAAATAATTCTTGTGCAAGATTAAGTCAAAAGCCAAAATCAAGCTTAGACTAATAGAAAACAAACTGCGTACAGTTTTTTGGGTAAAAAATAAAACTATGGGGTGATAATCACCAACAAACTTTTCCATTCCGCAAAAATGCTCAAAAACACCCAAAAAGTATTTTTGCTGTAAAATCTAAAATAATTCTTGTGCAAGATTGAAACAAAAGCCAAAATCAAGCTTAAGCCAATAGAAAACAAACTGCGTACAGTTTTTTGGGTAAAAAATAAAACTATGGGGTGATAATCACCAACAAACTTTTCCATTCCGCAAAAAATGCTCAAAAACACCCAAAAAGTATTTTTGCTGTAAAATCTAAAATAGTTCTTGTGCATGATTAAATCAAAAGCCAAAATGAAGCTTAAACCAATAGAAAACAAACTGCGTACAGTTTTTTGGGTAAAAAATAAAACTATGGGGTGATAATCACCAACAAACTTTTCCATTCCGCAAAAATGCTCAAAAACACCCAAAAAGTATTTTTGCTGTAAAATCTAAAATAATTCTTGTGCAAGATTGAAACAAAAGCCAAAATCAAGCTTAAACCAATAGAAAACAAACTGCGTACAGTTTTTTGGGTAAAAAATAAAACTATGGGGTGATAATCACCAACAAACTTTTCCATTCCGCAAAAAATGCTCAAAAACACCCAAAAAGCATTTTTGCTGTAAAATCTAAAATAATTCTTGTGCAAGATTGAAACAAAAGCCAAAATTAAGCTTAGACTAATAGAAAACAAACTACGTACAGGTTTTTGGGTAAAAAATAAAACTATGGGGTGATAATCACCAACAAACTTTTCCATTCCGCAAAAAATGCTCAAAAACACCCAAAAAGCATTTTTGCTGTAAAATCTAAAATAATTCTTGTGCAATATTAAATCAAAAGCCAAAATCAAGCTTAAACCAATAAAAAACTAACTGCGTACAGTTTTTTGGGTAAAAAATAAAACTATGGGGTGATAATCACCAACAAACTTTTCCATTCCGCAAAAAATGCTCAAAAACACCCAAAAAGTATTTTTGCTGTAAAATCTAAAATAATTCTTGTGCAAGATTAAGTCAAAAGCCAAAATCAAGCTTAGACTAATAGAAAACAAACTGCGTACAGTTTTTTGGGTAAAAAATAAAACTATGGGGTGATAATCACCAACAAACTTTTCCATTCCGCAAAAATGCTCAAAAACACCCAAAAAGTATTTTTGCTGTAAAATCTAAAATAATTCTTGTGCAAGATTGAAACAAAAGCCAAAATCAAGCTTAAGCCAATAGAAAACAAACTGCGTACAGTTTTTTGGGTAAAAAATAAAACTATGGGGTGATAATCACCAACAAACTTTTCCATTCCGCAAAAAATGCTCAAAAACACCCAAAAAGTATTTTTGCTGTAAAATCTAAAATAATTCTTGTGCATGATTAAATCAAAAGCCAAAATGAAGCTTAAACCAATAGAAAACAAACTGCGTACAGTTTTTTGGGTAAAAAATAAAACTATGGGGTGATAATCACCAACAAACTTTTCCATTCCGCAAAAAATGCTCAAAAACACCCAAAAAGTATTTTTGCTGTAAAATCTAAAATAATTCTTGTGCAAGATTAAGTCAAAAGCCAAAATCAAGCTTACACCAATAAAAAACAAACTGCGTACATTTTTTTGGGTAAAAAATAAAACTATGGGGTGATAATCACCAACAAACTTTTCCATTCCCCAAAAAATGCTCAAAAACACCCAAAAAGTATTTTTGCTGTAAAATCTAAAATAATTCTTGTGCAAGATTGAAACAAAAGCCAAAATTAAGCTTAGACCAGTAGAAAACAAAATGCGTACAGTTTTTTGGGTAAAAAATAAAACTATGGGGTGATAATCACCAACAAACTTTTACATTCCGCAAAATTTGCTCAAAAACACCCAAAAAGTATTTTTGCTGTAAAATCGAAAATAATTCTTGTGCAAGATTAAAACAAAAGCCAAATTGAAGCTTGGATCAATAGAAAACAAACTGCGTACAGTGTTTTGGGTAAAAAATAAAACTATCGGGTGATAATCACCAACAAACTTTTCCATTCCACAAAAAATGCTCAAAAACACCCAAAAAGTATTTTTACTGTAAAAAGCTAAACTAATTCTTGTGCAAGATTAAAGCAAAAGCCAAAATTAAGCTTAGACCAGTAGAAAACAAACTGCGTACAGTTTTTTGGGTAAAAAATAAAACTATGGGGTGATAATCACCAACAAACTTTTACATTCCGCAAAATTTGCTCAAAAACACCCAAAAAGTATTTTTGCTGTAAACTCTAAAATAATTCTTGTGCAAGATTAAAACAAAGGCCAAATTAAAGCTTAGATCAATAGAAAACAAACTGCGTACAGTGTTTTGGGTAAAAAATAAAATTATGGTGTGATAATCACCAACAAACTTTTACATTCCGCAAAAAATGCTCAAAAACACCCAAAAAGTATTTTTGCTGTAAAATCTAAAATAATTCTTGTGCAAGATTAAATCAAAAGCCAAAATCAAGCTTAGGGCTATAGAAAACAAATTGCGTACAGTTTTTTTAGTAAAAAATAAAACTATGGGGTGATAATCACCAACAAACTTTTCCATTCCACAAAAAATGCTCAAAAACACCCAAAAAGTATTTTTGCTGTAAAATCTAAAATAATTCTTGTGCAAGATTAAATCAAAAGCCAAAATCAAGCTTGGGGCAATAGAAAACAAACTGCGTACAGTTTTTTGGGTAAAAAATAAAACTATGGGGTGATAATCACCAACAAACTTTTACATTCCGCAAAAAATTCTCAAAAACACCCAAAAAGTATTTTTGCTGTTAAGTCTAAAATAATTCTTGTGCAAGATTAAAACAAAAGCCAAAATCAAGCTTAGGGCAATAGAAAACAAACTGTGTACAGTTTTTTTTGGTAAAAAATAAAACTATGGGGTGATAATCACCAACAAACTTTTACATTCTGCAAAAAATGCTCAAAAACACCCAAAAAGTATTTTTGCTGTAAAATCTAAAATAATTCTTGTGCAAGAATAAAACAAAAGCCAAAATCAAACTTAGACTAATAGAAAACAAACTGCGTACAACTTTTTGGGTAAAAAATAAAACTATAGGGTAGTAATCACCAACAAACTTTTACATTCCGGAAAAAATGCTCAAAGTTTGTTGGTGATTATCACCCCATAGTTTTATTTTTTACCCAAAAAACTGTACGCAGTTTGTTTTCTATTGGTCTAAAAAGTATTTTTGTTGTTAAATCTAAACTAATTCTTGGGTACGAAATAAAGAAATGTTTTAATATATGTAAGAGCCTTTTAAATTATTTATTTTATTATATTCATTGCTTACTGTATCTTTTCTCAGTTAAAATAATTCACCACTTTTCAAATAATACAATAACAACAACAGAAAGAACAGCGAACAGCTGTTACGGTTTGTTGTGGTGAGTTTGATTTGTTCACGCCGATTTTTTATGCGTTTGATTTGATAAAGTAATTCATACTTTATACATACATTTATAAAATTAAATTTACATAAAATGGGAGTAACAGGCCTATGGAAGTTAATAGAGCCGTGCGGGAAGCCCGTGCCTGTAGAAACTTTAGAAGGAAAAATTTTGGCAGTCGGTAGGAGCTTGTTAACAAATATTTGTGAAATAAACTTTTTTTACATTAACTTATCTAGATATATCTATATGGTTGCATCAGGTCGTAAAAGGTTTCCAAGATAATAAGGGTGCCGCCCTTAATAATGCTCATTTACTGGGTTTATTTCATAGATTATGCAAATTGATGTATTATCGTGTGAAACCAGTATTCGTATTCGATGGATGTGTGCCGCAGTTAAAGAAGGATACTATAGTAAGTTTAACATCTTAGTACATAAAGTAGTCACTTCTCATAAAATAATTTGGAATAAAATAGGCAAGACGCCAACAACAACGAAGTAAACTTAATAGTGAAGCGGATCGTGTACAAGCTTTACTGTTGCAGTCTTTGGCTAAAGAAAAAGTAGTTCAGCAAGCATTAGGTTCAAATGCAGAGCTCTTGCTTAAATCGCCTATTAAGAAAATTGGGGAAAATAAAGCTAGTCGTAAAGATGATACTATGGATGATATGTTCAAGCTCCCCGAATTGCCTTCAGGTTCTAAATGTAGTCAAAATAATGCGGATGAGAACACAGACGGGTCTTTTAATGAAAACTCATTTTCCTCGGAAGATTATACCACCACATCAGCTTCGGCTGATGATTCCTCCTTCGAGGAATCGAATTCGCGCCATGCTTACAGTTCAAATATTCAATCCATAGATGTAAAAAGTAAAGAATTTCAACAGCTGCCTGCAGATGTCAGGCATGAAATATTGGTAGATATTAAAGAAACACGAAAGCAATCATCTTGGGGTCGTTTGCATGAATTACCTTCACATAGTGATGATTTTAGCAATTTTCAAATGAAACGTTTACTTAAAAGACGTGACGTACAAGTAAGCCTTGAAGCAGCAGAGCAGGAAATGGGTGGTCGTACCTTAACATATGCTGAACTTACAAATATATTTAGCGAAGAAGGCATCTTAGAGACAGACATTGTGGAAAAAGGCACAAAACAGATTACATCAGATGAGCATACACGTTTTCTTTTAGTTAAAGATTTAAAAAAGAAATTAGCAAAAGTCAAAGAGGAACCAATTAAAGAAGAAACGAAAAAAGAACCAACGAAATCAAATAAAAGTGAAGATATTGCATCAACATCTAAGGATGAAAGCAAAAATTGGGGCAACGAATATGATGCAGATATGGAATTAGCTATTGCCTTATCGCTTGAAGATGATTCAAACAGCGTATATGACGAAAGAGACTACGAGTATGATTCGGATGAAAGTCTAAAATTGTCAAAAGCACAGCGTCAACAATTACAAAATGCTGCCAAGGGACCAGCTCGTTCATATATGATCGAATATGCTGGCATGAATAAGGAAGAGGTTGCAGGCATATTGGAGAAAACACTGGCAAATGCGGAACTTGATGATACAGATATTACACGACTTATTGGTGAAAAAGAGCAAACAGTTGGGTATGTATTTTAAAATATGAACAAAATATGTGAATATATGTATATACATACTAGAGTTGAGTAGTCCACTTGCAAACACCGCTATGTTAATATATCGAAATTTGTAGAAAATCGATTAAAACTTCAAACAACAAATAAAATGGCGGCTTTTAGCGAATTTTATTTTTTCCAACTTAGCGGACTACTTAGTTATCGATGGCTTAATTAAATAAGGCATATCTGAATTTTTTTGCGAAATTGTGTTTTTAACGTTTTCTGGTAGCCAACTTCTAAATATACCCTCCCTAAAAAGCTAAGTAAGTTACTGTTGAAAATAACGGTTTTATGGTCGCTTAAAAATTATTATTTGTATGTACATTAGAGCGACTCAACTTGTATGGAAGAGAAAAAAGTAATTTTGTTACCCCTCTGAAAATAAAGCTTGATATGTTTTATGATGATTTCCAAAAAAATTTGGTTCTAGCGTTAACCATCCGTAAACTGGACCATTTTTAAAAAAGGTATTTTTTCAGTTTTTCGATTTTTTTTTGTACTTTGCTAAATCAAGCAAAATACCAAGTTTCATCAATATTTACTTTTTATTACATGTAAATATCTTTTCTAATAACATTTATACGCTTATTTCCGATAAACAGTAGGAAATTTCATATCAACAACAAGTTACCCAATACACAGCAGTTAGTATGCACATGCAGAACAAAAAGCTACTTTTTACAAATAAAATAAAAAAAAGTGGCTAAAGGTCTATTCACACTCATCCGTTCCGTATCAGTGCCGTGTCCGTTCAGTGTCAGTGAAAATCGGATGGTAGTTCACACTCATCCGTTGTACGTTTGGTGTTTTAAGTGAATAAAGATGACTTATTTTGCGGATGATGAATTGGCAATTATTGCCATAGCTCTAGACGATGAAGAAAATCAATTAAAAAGCGAAAATGGGTTCACAAGGCTTGAACAAAACGTGAAAGTGAAGGAGAATTTATTACACTGTATAAGGAATTGGTGGAGGAGGAAAAGTTTTTTTAATTTTGGCGCTTTTTGGTTTTGGTGTTTTTTTCGTTTTGGTGATTTTGTTTCCATTTTTAGTGATTTTTTTCGTTTTTTGATATTTTTAGTTTTAGCGATTTTTTATGTTGTAGTACTTTTTTCGTTCTGATGACTTTTCGGTTTTTGGCGATTTTTTAGTTTTTTTTATAAAACTTGGCCACTTGCGACCTACTAATTTAAATATTTCAATAAATACATATTTTCGTTTCGGGTTTTCATACAAATTCTACGTATTTGGAAATAATGTTCTGCTTTTCAAATTGAATCTGTTTGTAAATAATGTTAATTTATTTTTTTTTGTGATTATTCACATAAAACGCGAAAATCGCGATATATTTTATCTTTTTTAAAATATAGGCAATATGGGTATCGAAATTTTTCATTTTTCAAATATTAATTTTTTAATTAAAAACATATTAATCTATTTATAAGGTGCACCATAAATTTATAATATTAGACTTAAAACTAAATTTACGAAAACACTAAAAATGGATTTTTCTCCTGTTCAGCTGAATAAAACTAAGCTTCCGACAAACTATGACAAAATCCAGCATTTGTTATTTTTGCGACCAGTCATATGGACTCTCAAAATTTTATAAAGCAACGACTACGGAGTTTGTGAGTTATGTAAATTTGTTCAAATTCCGGTAAAAAGTTTTCCAACTAATGGAAGAAGCTGGAATACCTCACAAGGAGATATCGGGACGTCAAAAAGAATCCTAGGCATTATAATATAAACGATTGGAACGTACTTTTTAACATTTCAAACAATGTATAGAGTGGTGACCGATAAAAACATTGTTTTAAGTTGTAAACGGTTTTGGTACTTGGTACTGGTAAAGTCTCAATTTAAAAACTGTTTATAGAGATAAAACTAACTGCTTCTTTTATCGAAATTAATTTAGAATTTCCATGCCATTCGCAAAACACGGAACGATTTGTTAAGCTAGTAAGCCAATCATGTCCTTCTGTTATCGAAAGTAATCGACCAGGTCATCTTGCAAACAAAATGGAATCGTGCAAACTTTATACAAAGATAGAATCGCGACAAAAATTTTTATAAATTTTATATGTTTTATTGTAATTATATTTTTCACATTTTGATAAATGTTTTAATTTGTAGTTTAGTTAACTAATTTAATTTCTTCTGTTAGTAACTATTTTTCTCATTTCATATATGTATTCAACTATAAAATTAATATTTAAAAACTTGAATTTATCTCACAGCATCCAGGGTTTGCAAACGGATCTTTTGCTTATCACCAGGTTATTATAATTGAAAAATTAAAAATTTTGATACCCATATTGCCTATATTTGAAAAAAGATAAAATATATCGCGATATTCGCGTTTTATGTGAATAATTACAAAAACAAATAAATTAACATTATTTTAAAACAGATTCAACTTGAAAAGCAGAACATTATTTCCGAATACGTAGAATTGGTATGAAAACCCGAAACGAAAATATGTATTTAGTTAAATATTTCAATTAGTAGGTCGCAAGTGGTCAAGTTTTATATACCATTGGATGCTGCTTCAAAAACTCTTTTCGATGATACCAAATTTTATTTATGTCGTCTTGGAGCAAAGTACTAAAAAATTCGAAAAACTGAAAAAATACTTTTTTTTTAAATGTTCCAGCTCGCGGATGGTCAACGCTAGAACCAAAATTTTTTGGGAATCATCATAAAACATATCAAGCTTTATTTTCAGAGGGGTAACAAAATCACCTTTTTTTTGAGTCGCTCTAATATACATATGTAAGTGGTCGAAGAGAACAGACATATGTATGTATACATATACTATATATATGTATATATAATATATATGTATATATAATATATATTTAGCCGATGGCCCTGGTAGCTAGTGCTTTCACTTCCTTATATTGATCTTATATTTAGCTATAAGTTTAATATTAAATAAATAAATAGTATACTTTTTAGTTGTAAAATCTAATCTGAGTTAAATTTTTTAAGACCAACAATTGAAGACACGTCCAAAGAACAAATAAACAGTGAAAGTCAAGAAATTCGCCTGTGTGTTACGGAAGATTCTGACGCAACAGACACAGATTTAGAAGAGGTTGAAGATAACGATAAAGGCACTGGCAAATCTGCTGCTGGAATGAAATATTTAGTTAAACAAAATTTATATTTTGAAGAAATAAAAGATTCTGATGCAACTGATACTGATTTAGAAGACGTTGAAGACGCGATAATTTCGAAAAATAAAATTGTTAATAAAGCTCTTGACTTAGAAGAAGAATGTGTAATAGAAGAAACGCCACCCTGTTTGGCAGATGAAGAAGAAGTGAAAAAAAACCCTTCCAAAGCCTTAAATATTCAAATCGATTTAACTAAGCCACTTGGACTTGAAGATGATTTATTTGCTGATATATTTGAAGACATACAAACAGAAGGAACAATAGAAGAAAAATCGTCAGCTTTTATTAAAGTGAACGACCATTTAAAAGACGAAAAACGTTTAATTTCGAAAGAAAACAAAATAGAAGAAAACTCTGCAGATTTGGCTGACAACCGGAAAAAACTTAAAGAATCAAAATCATTAATTGTGAATGATGGCATATTAAACGTGCAAATTAGAACTCCACCAAAAACAAAAGCAATTATTTCAATTTTAGATGAATTAAAGCAACAAGCTGAGGATATTAAAAATATAAGATTGGATAATATAAAACTTAGCGATTCCGTAATTGAAATTTCAGATGATGAGGCATGTTCGATGGTTTCTAAAGGTACAAAGGAAATTATAGAAGTCTGTGATAGTGATGAAAATGAAAAACGTTGCTCAACGCCACCGCTCCAAGCAATGAGTTCAATAAATCAATCTCCAAAAGTTAATACTAGATCCCCAAATTATAGAACTCCAACCAAGAATCATTCAATAACAGAATTTTTCAATGTAAACTATGTAGTGAAACGTACTCCAGATAAACCAGAAGAAGAAAACAATGAAATACCAAATGTTAAATCACCTTTTTTTGTCCATAAGACACCAAAATCTGGACGCAAAAGTAGTAGTAATTCTCCATCGCTGAATGAAAAGCCATCAAAAGCAAACAAAACTTTATTTGATAAGGAAATTTCAAAAGATAAAATTGACAGTTTGGATAATGATTTTATACCTTTAAAAGAAGATGGTGTACCTGCGAATGTAGAACAAGTTCTTAATGAAGCGGCAAATATTTTAAAATCACAAAAAACTGCAGAAGAACTTAGCACTATAGCTTCAGATCTATATAAAGAAAGACAGGAATTGGAAAATGTGCGTAATCGCCAAGATCGCATGGGCATGTCAATAACACATCGCATGAATTCGGACTGCCAAGATCTATTGCGGCTTTTTGGTATACCCTTTATTGTGGCTCCTATGGAAGCTGAGGCGCAATGTGCATTTCTTGATATAGTTCAACTAACCAATGGCACAATAACAGATGATAGCGATATTTGGCTTTTTGGGGGACGTACCGTTTATAAGAATTTTTTTGCTCAAAACAAACATGTTATGGAATATCGTTCGGAACAAATTGAAAAGGATTTCAACTGTGATCGTCAGAAATTAATACAATTGGCATGCTTAGTGGGAAGTGATTACACGACAGGTGGATTAATATTATATATTTGTTTGTTTTATACAACTAGTCTTTAAAATTTTAGGAATTCATGGCATTGGAGCAGTAACTGCACTAGAAATTTTAGCTTCATTTACTCCTAAGGAAACACCCATACAACAAACATCCATACAAAATATTTTGGCTACCCTCCAAACGTTTCGCAATTGGTGGCAATCGTTTAAGTCTGCTGCAGTACCACCTGGTAATTCAGCCCGCTTAGCCTTACAGAAAAAACTAAAAAATATAGAACTTCATGAAGGTTTTCCCAATACAGCTGTTATAGAAGCATATCTCACGCCCAAGGTAGATGAAAATAAAGATGCTTTCTCTTGGGGATATCCAGATGTGGAATCATTACGAGAATTCGCTAGAAAAAATTTTGGCTGGACAACCAGTAAAACCGATGAAATTCTTACGCCAGTGTTAAAAAAACTCAATGAGAAACGTACCCAACAATCTATACGTAATTACTTCAATGTAAAAAATGCTTTGAGTCGAAGACAAATTCGTGTAAGTAAACGTGTACAAAATGCAATTGAAAAAATGTCGGGCAGTGTAGATCATGATGACGGAGCAGACAACCCCACAAAAGTTAAAGGATCTAGAAAATCTAAAATGGCGGCTGCTAGAAAAAAGAAGGAAGAGTCAGATAAAGCAGTAGATGTAGATGTAAATCAGGTAAATGAATTAAATTTAAGAATAGAACCCAGTTCTAGCAATCAAGCGGCCAGAGGACCAGTTAAAAGAACCACCAATCGAATTAATATAGCCGAAACCAAGCCAATTATACCTCAGCGTCAGAAGTATTTAGCACAAATGGAAGCTAATAAAAAATTAGCAGCAGAAATTTTGAAAAATTCTGCCAAAGAACCTAAGAAAAAGCGTAAGGCATAAATAAAATGGATGAGAATGATTAAGTTAAAATAAGAAATTAGTAACTGTGTAATTTTTCAAATTAAGCATGTGTTTGTTTTTACAAAAAATAAATATTTATTTATATTGTGTATGTTACATATGTACATATAATTAAAAAGATCCTTTGGGTCGCGCCGCTTATGGCTTTTACATAATAATAATTAATCCCCGCCTCGACTAGCAATAAATATGTTAACATATATTGTAGCTCATTGCCGGTGTTTACAATATACATATGTATGTTGCAAAATTGCCAACGAATTTTTGTTAACAATTATTGCAAACAAAACTTAATTTTTTTTAGAAATTTGTCATCCACATTTTTGTACTGTGTCTGACTTTTTGATAAAGCTAATGGAATTGAGAAATATATTAAAATAATAAATTATATTGCGAAAAAATTTTGTGAAAACAGGTTTTTTGTGTTCAATATTACCTTTTATGATTAAACAAAAATACATTGGCGTATAATCATAGTTAAAACAAAGTATGTTTTAGGAGTGTAAAACCAGTATTTTCTATGGCAATACTAGTTTTAAATTCTTAAAGTATACTTTGTTTAGGACTATGAATATGCGCCATTGTTTTGCTAAAGCTGGATTCACCCATTGTTTCCGAACAACATTTTTGTACGGACAAAATTTATTTTACTGAGAGTTTTTTGCAACACGATTCACCTATTTCGAACAATTTGTCTGGAAAATCAAAGCTACCATATGTTATATGTAAATAAAAAATAAACATATCGGACAAATTTTTTTTAGCAATTGGATAAAATACAAGTGTTTATGTTAATAACTATTAATCTAAATACTATGATATTACTTGCATGGCACATTTGTAGAAATAAAACAAGAAATTATAGAATTCTTATAAAATCATTATTTGATGTGGCAACTCAGTTCAACTTTGTCCGGACAAAAATTAAAATTAAACCAATTCAAGCTGAAAATGTTCTGAACAAAATTATTTCTCTTCTTTTCTCTCTCTCAAGAAGAGAGACGTCAAACTACATACATATGTATAAAAAAAATTTTGTCCGGACAAAAATTTTGTTCGGAAACTATGGGTGGGTGAATCCAGCTTAAGAATACAGAAGAACTTTTTTGTTTAGATTATTTTAAATTCTGCGGTAACATAGCGATTTTGCGATTTCAATACGTAACGTATTGAAATCGCAAAATTTCAAAAACGAAAAACAGTGTTCTTTTAATCGTACAATTAAGTGCAGTCGAAGTTAAGTTCGGATAAAATATATCAAACTTCTAAAACATGAAAACCAATTAAAAATGCAATGGGATAGCTTTTTAGTTGGTTCTTTCCTAAATTTGGTGATTTCAAACAAGTTTTCAGAACATGCCGGGATACGTTTTTGTGTTGACGTTATTGCTTTATTACTGAGATATTAATTTCTAGTGGAGAAGGAGGTAAGACAAAAAATAAATATACATATCGCACTTGATCAACAAGAGGGTATAACTCAAAAATTTAAAATTTTCAGTAGAGGTCAAAAAGTGTTTGTGGTTACATTTTCAGAGAATTTGAAAAACCGAATACATCATAGTAAGCAAATTCCATTCGAAAATATATTTACATTGTTTTTCTTTTAAATGTTTGCAATTATTGCAACATTGATCAACAAAACAGTGTCAACTCAAAATACAACCAAATTTAAATGAAACAATTGATTATTTTAAACTTGAATAAAGGCTCAAATCAAAATAATACCTTTTTTATGAAAATTATACGATGCGTTTGTATTTCAACTTTTGTATTAACTAAAAATAATACCTTTTTGTTGATATAAAGGTACTCACTACACTATCACGAAAATGGTTTCAAATGTGGTTTTCGAGATGAAAGAGTAATCGGAATACGTTGAAATTGTAACAGTAGATAGATATTGATGCTGTTAGTTGATTTCTTACAAAAAGTGAAATTTTGAGTTGATACCCTCTTGTTGATCAAGTGCGATATGTATTTATCACTTAAGTAACAATGTGGGAAATACTTCAGATTTTATATAGATTGTTGGAAAAAGGTCACAAAGAAAATTAATGTGAATTTACCTTGTATGGGCGTGACCCTGCCCATTTTTCAACGAGACCAATCTGGAAACATCCTTTTAAAGGATGCCCCTAGGGTGCCCCTGTGGAAGAGTGGTGGCGACGCTAGCCTGTCAGTCCAGAGGTCGTGGGTTCGATTCCCACCATAGACCCTGGGTGTTTTTCCGCAGACTAAATAAAGAAAAAAATCTGAAATCGCTTCATAAATGGCGCAGCTTTGAGGGAACATACATAAAATAAAAAAATGAAAAATATATGAATTGATAACCTTTCTCCTTTTTTTTTTGAAGTCGGTTAAAAATACCCAAAACTATATCCTATGCCTAAATTTCTACAAAACCCGATTTATTAAAACTGAAAATAAAAATCATGCATTTGAGGGTTAAGCCGAAATTTTATTCGTCGCCGATTCGTGTTTGTTCACGCCGCCGTCGTTTACCGGTACAGACTTTGATTTTATATTTTCCGCAAGTATTTCGCATCAAAAAACATTAAATTGTGTTTTTTTTCCAAAAAAGAGAATAGTGTGTTAACAAAATATATGTAATAAATAAAAGTACATATATTAAAATGTCTTCGGCGATATATTTAGAAAATTATCTGGATGGTAAGTATAAGATAATTTTAAATATCTTACCTTTCCATCTTCCATTTGCACACAATGCATACTCACTAATTTTGTTTTTACTTCCAAACAAATAAATAACATCCATCTATCCACTATACTTACATCCAATCTTAAAAAATAAATAATGAAATCAACAAAAATATTACAACGTTCTACTACTAAAGTCTTATCCAATATAGGATTAGAGTCCTTACCCACTGAGTTAGAAAGGAATTTTAAACTTATGCGCAAATTAGACGACAGGGCTCAAACTGCCATGAAAAGTATAGATAGTTATGCCAAGGAGCTTATGCGCAAATTGGCCGATAGTAGTAGCACAATGACAGATGAAGATAGACGAGAACGACTGGCTAAAATACAGAAGTTGTTTGGCCAAGCGAAGGAATATAGTGATGATAAAGTACAGTTGGCTATACAGACGTATGAACTGGTTGACAAACAAATCAGACGCTTAGATAATGATCTGGCTCGCTTTGAAGGAGAGATACAAGAAAAAGCTTCATCCACCAGAGGTAAATCGGAGGAAGCCCAAGTCAAAAGTAATTAACGTTATTTATTGTAAAATTGGTTATAAAACTACATATTGAAAATCTGTTTGCAGAAGGACGTAAAAAAACAAAAGATTCTGGTAAAGCAACGGCTAAAAAGAAGCGCAATACATCTTCTGATGATGAGGCTAACAATAATTCAACAATTGCGGCTGCAGCGGCAGGTGGTCAGGGTGGTAAAAAGAAAAAGCAGAAGGTAAATCAAGAAAAAGAAACTCGCAAGGGGGGTCAAAAGGTAATCATCTCATTATTCCATTTACATAGCTTTTAATTAAAGTTGGTTTATTTTTATTGGATTGGTTATGATTTTGATACTTTAATTCATAGACATATGCAGATTCAAATCTGCTTATATTACTTTCGAAAAGTACCTTAAACTCGATTGAAACATATCTGTAGGTTTGTGTACATCACACCATGTCAATTTTTTCAAAATAAGTTTTTGTATACTGTTTGAATCAGCATTTTTGTCTCTATCGTTGGGTAAATTGCAGTAAGTCCTGTGTTTTAAGGGACATAGCACTGCTCAAAACCATTTGGAAGGTAAAGAACACCAAATCCTTTTTAATAAGTAGCGGTAATATTATGTGACGTAATTGTATTAAGAATATACCTATCTTCGATATAAAAAATAATAGCTGTCTGTGGGTAAGACTTGGGCAGTAATGATTACATTTTGTAATTGATTACACATGCGATTACAAAATTTTTGTAATTTTAATTGAAAGTTTTCAATTACAATTACATTTTGTTGTAATTGAAAATGAAAAACAAAAACAATTACATATAAAAGAATTGTGAGGGAAAAAATCACAATTACATGTAATTGTAGGTTTTCAACTACAATTACATTTTGTAATTGCTATTAATTTTTTTTAATTACAATTACATTTTTGTAATTGTACTTAAAAAAATTTCAATTGCAATTACACGTAATTGTAATTGAAATAATTGGAATTGAAGTTGCCCAAGTCTGGTGTGGGTACTTGATAAATTGTAATAATTTGCACAAAGTATTAACCGAATTGTACTGGATTGGCTTTAGCCTTTTTTTTCTGCTGTAACACCCATGGTATTGGCAGGAATCCAACCTGCGACCTCCCATTAGTGCATGAAGTTTGT
This sequence comes from Panzeria rudis, assembly GCA_956483635.1. NCBI lineage: Eukaryota > Metazoa > Arthropoda > Insecta > Diptera > Tachinidae > Panzeria > Panzeria rudis. The sequence goes on along the minus strand of OY101449.1, from coordinate 30,016,847 downwards.
TTTAGCAATTTTTGTTTAAAAGCGAAAATTAAAACTAATTTATAGCTTTTTCTATAAGAAATATATAATTCACTTGCGTCTGATTTATCATACGACACGCTATAATGGGTTAATGGTTTACCACATATCACCGCACTATCGGGGCACGAAACTTTTTTTGCTATTTATTACAAACGATTTTTTACTATTTATCCAGTTTTTACTAGATAATTACTGGAAAAGTACTCAGACACACCTAATACTAGAGTTATTTAAAATATTTGGTGTAAGCCAAATTTTTAATACTACAGAGACAGAATCATTTATTTTCAAAACTTTTTTGCGGTCCTGTCAAATTTCCAAAATGTTACTTGGTGTATATATTCTTAAAACTGTGGGCAAGGGATTCGCAAATGTTTTTTTTTATTTCTGAGAATTATGTATATACTGACGTATTTTGGATTATTTGATCAGTTACGATTTCTTGCAATAAAAGTTTATTGTTTCTGCTTTACTAATAATAGTCACTTAGAACACAATGGCCATGATTGTGGTACGCAAAAGAAATAGTCCTATTTCTATAAACCAAGTTTATGTTAGAATATTTTTAGCCAAGGAATGAAACAGATTTATTTTTCTTATTATATTGCATGATAACCTTTGTTTTATTTATTTCACTTCACTCATACTTTCATTAGTAATATTTAATTAGTAGTATGTTGCAACCCTCTTTCTGTAAATCTAAAACTTTTGTTTCTATTTTTTAAAGCAGAAGAATGTTGATTTAGATGATTCCGAAAAAGAGTCATGTCTGAATTCAGCGACACATCCTAGTGATGTTTTAGACATGCCTGTTGATCCAAATGAACCAACATATTGTTTGTGTCATCAGGTTTCATATGGCGAAATGATTGGATGTGATAATCCAGATGTAAGTGGAATGCGTTTTCGTCTATTTATATTTATCTTGTTAACATATTTGTATTCTTTTTATATTTAGTGTCCTATTGAATGGTTTCACTTTGCTTGTGTTGGTCTTACGACTAAACCGAAAGGGAAATGGTTTTGTCCAAAGTGCACACAAGATCGAAAGAAGAAGTAATTTGCGTATGAAGTATTTTGTACTAATTTTAGAAAAAAAATTTTATGCTGTAACCAATTATAACTTTTTGAAATATATGTACATAAGTTTTACAAAAAAAAAACAATTAATGGTTGCATTAACAGTCTGCTGGTAAGGGGCTGTTCACATATTACATAACAAAGTTTTCATTTAATCGCTTTGGTGTATGTCTGTTCGGGTGGAATTTTGTAATTAATTTTAAAGTAACTTCCTGAATTTTATAATCAAAAAGAGGGCAGCGCCACGTCTACAAAAATTAAATATGAGTTTTGAACTATTTCTACTTAACCGATTTCTATGAAACTTTGCACACACACATTTGGCTTTTGTGACCGGCTTGGGGGTAATAATTACATTTTGTAATTAATTACATATTCAAATATACATTACATGTAATTTGTAATTGGTACACTGCAATTACAATTGCTTGTAATGTGTAATTGAACTACATGAACTACAGTTACATGTATTTGGGCAAAAGTAATAGTAATTGGCCGTAAAGAGGTAATAATTACTTTAACAATAAAAATTACTATAAATGTATTTTATTACAAATAAAATTAACTGGAAATAGCTGCAGCTCTTAAAGAGGATAAAAGCTAGCAAAATTACTTACATCGCGAAAATGAAAAAAGTTGGCGAAAAATTTTGAACAGCCCCTTAAATTCAATTGTCGCGGAAATCGCGAAAAATTGTATATGTAATTGCAAACAAGCCCTAAAATTACTTAAGAATATCTAAAATTATATGGAATACAAAAACGGCAAAAATCAAGCATATGACGACAATTCGCAAGAGCCTTGCTAACATCGAAAAAATTATAAAGTTTTATATGAATTAAAAATCGAATATTTGTACGTAATTATTATTCGAACTGAAATGTGTATAAGTCGGAAGTTATTATTATTCGGTTTAAGTTCAATAATTGAATTAATGTAAATTCAAATTGTTTTTTTTTAAGAGTGGAATATTAGAATAGCTAATCAGACTAGCAGAACGGATTAGTACTACTAATTTCGACAGCTGCTACGCCGTCATCGTCAGCGTCCTTTGTTCGCTTTTACCACGTTTGATCGTGGATACTAGTATTAATGAAACATCAGCTATTTAACCAAATTTATGAGGAAATAGAATATGAGTATCTCATTCCTTTTTATCAATATGGTAAGCCGAATTTTCACCTTCTTTATTCTAAATAATCTAAGAAATGGTGAAAAATCACTATCATCGCGAAAACAGCGAAAAATTAAAAAATTTCAAATTACTTGTATTTACTTGCAATTACAAATTAGTTGTATGTAATTGAAGTGAAAATGTAATCATTACTCCCCAAGCCTGATACATACACATATATTCATGTATTCATATATTTATTTACATATTTTCTTTTTTTAATATTAATTTTTCTATATATTGTAATAATTTTCTAGATTCCAGGTTTTGTAATATTATTTCTTTGGCAGCAAATTCTTTATATTACTAAAATAAATATATAAATAAAATAAATAAATAAAAAGTTTTATGTATATTTCACAAAATTTTTCATTTATGTATTCTTTTAATTTGAAGAATTTAAGCAAAATTTTACAAGAAAAGATATTACTAATTAAATAACATTACATTAAATCGTTGCACTGAAGCAATTATTTTATATTTATAGCGCCACTTTTCACAGTTACAAAATTTCAGAAAAAGTTTCAATTTTTATAAAAATAAGTAAATAAAATAAATAAGAAATAAAAAAATCATGTTGCTTGCGCCTTTTTTTGGCTGTAAGTGATCTACATATCGTCACAGAAAATGCAAAAATTACTATCTAACATTTTAAAAGTTTTACAGGAGAAGCATAAAACTTATTTAAATGAAAAATGTCTGTGGCAATAAGGAGAAAGTGCTTAAGTCATATTTTATAGTTTTGTAGGAGAGCACTATTAAACGTTCAAGAGTATATTTATAAATATATTCCTATTGCACTTAATGTTGACTTTTCGTTCTTCGATTCTTTTAAGTTAGGAATATATGGTTCTTTCTACTATAATAAAGATATTAAATTTGAAATTATATATATTATAAGCTGAATTAAGCGCTTATTCCATATGAGATTATGAGTTGAAAAACGATAAGCAGCAAGTCATTACGCTATAACTTCCTGAAAAATCTTACGAAATGAATAAAAAATTTTCCAGAGGAACTTTTGGATATGGAGAATATAGGGTACGTTCGTAAATTCAGTAATTGTGCAATAATCAAAGTTCTGCGCTCGAAATCAAACACTTCTTTATACTTTTTTTGTCAAAACTTTCTTTATACAAACATTTGGCAGTGCTGCCGCAGATTGTTGCAACAACGGCAGCATTTTTATTACTGTTGCAATAGTTTGCAGAATTTACTGCATTTACGAATTCACCCAAAATGGTTATATTAACTCAAAATTGGCTTATATAGACTTAAGCACTTATTTCTTTCTTATTGCCACAGATATACTGACAATTAGTGCAAAATTTTTCAATACAAGTAAAAAAGAACCAATAAATTTAAATATTTATTGTAAAATTTTGCACTAATTTTTAATATATTTTTTCATTTAAACAAGTTTTAATCTTCTCCTGTAAAACTTTTAAAATGTTAGATAGGGCTTTTTGCATTTTCTGTGACGATAGAATCGTTACATGAAACGAAAAACCAATGTAATTTTTCTGTTTATGATATCGCCGGCCTTTAAAACATAAATAATTCATAAAAACCTCGATTTTGAAAATTTTGTTTTTTGTTCCATTTAACGATATGTGCTTATACCATTAGAATTAAATACCGATTTCGAAATGTAGACTAAAGATATAAATTTAAAACGACAAAGTTCTCTTTTACCAAGATATAAGCTGCAATGATGAGTAACTTACTATTTTAATATAAAATGGAAGTTTTTTCTATTTCACATACATATTACATTTTTACAACATGTGACTATAGGATAGGATTTGTAAGGAAAATAATAAATATCTATGTGTACTACAAATTATAATAAATATTTATGTGTACTACAAATTTTATAAATTTTATGTTTTTTAATAAACTGTTATGTGTAAATAAATGTGCTGTTGCTTCTGTTAATTCCTTTTTGCTTTGGCATGACAGCCTGAAAACACACCAAATACGACAAAACGTTTTTGTCTTATACGTCTCGTATGAATATAACGAACATAAAAAAAATTGGTGTGTGTCGTCTGATAAGAACTAATGTTCTGTTGTCGTATAAGTCACAAACAACAGTTTTGTCTTATTCGGTGTGGGATCAGCCTTAGTGGACTAAGTTGATATTAGGAAAATTGTTTGCGAATAATCTGACTATGTGGGACAATAGGGAGACACGATCTTAATATTTCGAATTTATGTTGTAAATTATAAATCGAAAACATTTTTTATTTTCTTCCGGTCATCTTCAATTTTATTAATAAATGTTCACCGCCTTGGGGCTTATTGAAGATAATAAAAAAGGCACCATAAAATATTTAGACTTTTAAGATATTGTTCTTAAGATCTTTCTACAATTGAAATATTCTTAAATATCCTTTTATTTGCTTTTGTCTATACTTTCATTGCTACGGTTACGCCATAATCTTTTTAACCAACTTTCTCTTGATTTATTTGCTTCATAATCGTTGCTCATCGTACTAAAACTATTGAAGACGTCTTTCATGGCTAGAGCCTTTTTATAGGAATAATTCTTGGTAGCATGGTACATTTTCTGTAAAATGTCAGGCATTTGTTTTTGAGCTACCCACGATTTAATGCTTTGGGGTATAGGCAATCCCGGATCATCGTAATAGGTAAGTATATAATGAACGCCAGGCTCTTGAAAATTGCGGAAGGGTTTAATAACAACATAACTCCAATAATCAGTAACACGGACTTTCCCATTGGCCTGCGGATATTGTGGATGTTCGGTACCTCGGTTGGCCACCATCATAACTTTACGTTTGTCGTCACAAATAAAGCGTCTGCAGTAGACGTAATCTCGATTGCTAAAAAACTTTGGCCACTGCATTTCCCAATATATTAGATGAGAGTTGGTGCCTGGCACAGGATCCTCTTCAATTAAATGTAAAGCTACAGCTGTTTCATCCCATTGCTTGCGATAATCCAAATCGATTTGTACATGCAATAAATCAGATGCTGATATATCATTAAAGCGTGCATAAACCTTATAGGAGTACATAGCAGTACGTTCTTCTCGCTTCCATATGTCAAACTCATTTGTACAAAAGTATGGCTCCCAATTATTACCATTGTCACTTTCTATCATGGCAATACCATTACCAGCTGCACCGTCAACAAAATTTTTTCCAAAATACCTTTCAGATGTACTATTTTTGGATGAGTTTTTTCCATCGCTGGATGTACTTTCCTTATTTCCCACCAAGCAATAACAATATTTCATATTGTATTCTCTACATCGTTCACATAATTTATTGCGATGTATAGTATTAATAAACTCCAAATCAGGTTGGCATATATCGAAATTAGCTAAGCTTAGACGTTCCGAGTTCCATTCGAAACCTGAGCTTCGGCCATTTCCTGTTAGGCATCCCACGACGCCAACAGCACTTAAAACCAAATTTGTTCCCTTGAAATGTGGCAGTTGTCGATGATAAGATCTAATAAGCAGCTTCAAACCTTGGGATCCATAAACTCGGTGATAAAATGTAAAGAATTGTTGCAGACGTCTAGACCTTTGGGCCAATATTGATTCACACTGATAGCTCCAAGCTTTTAATGTAGCATTAGAAGAATGTTTTATATTCATAAGCATACGTTTGAATATCATTGCTTATTTTATTTTTTTACTTTAATTTATTTAACACATATTTACAAAATTGTTTTTATATTCACTTGCATAACACGTCTCCGAAGCAATTATTTTGTTTACCCGGCTTATATTATTCGAAATTTTTGTTTGCTATCAATTGACAGGATGCAAGCTTTGGATTATATTTTTATTATTTGTACAATTAATTTGCAAAGTACATAATTATTTTAAATTTTGGAATAAAAAGTTTTTACGGTCCGAAAATGTCAAAAATGTGCCAATACATGTGCAGTGCAATTGTCAAAAGCAGTCAAAAGCAAAGAAATAAACAAATGAAATTACATATATTTAGAGATGCCAATCTACAAATTCTGTGTATTGATCGTTACTACGGATAAAATCAAGGCGAATTAATTGTAGAACGTGGTGTTATACAAGGCGAATTAATTTTACATGCGGCATTGGCGGTTTCTAATCAATGTTGGGGCTTGTTTTCGATTTTGCATATTCTCGCGAATTTTCGCAATTTTCTTAATAGGATAAAATTTTTGCCAGTTGTTAGGCTGTTTACAGTTTACAAGATTTTTAGACCATATTAGACTTTGGTATCATGTCGCTGTTAGCAAGTTTTTGCGAATTTTCGCCATTTTAACGATTTTTTTTCAAAATTTTGGCATTTTTGAAAACTTTAGACATTTTTAATCAAAACTATGGCTGGTTTAAAGTTTAGCAATTTTTCACGAATTGCCGCTATTTTCGCCGCTATTTTTTGCAAAGTTTATGGGTTTTTTACATTTTTGGAGCTTTTAATCAATCGTAACATTGTAATCTTTCATGTACGAATAAGTTTTTGCAAATTTTCGTAATTTTCGCGAGTTTTTGTAGAATTTTTTTAATTTGGACGTGAATTAATCTTTGTACTCTCATTGTATTAATTGATTAAAAACGTGTTCTATATGTGCATATAAACATTTTTTTTATTATTTTACTGTTTTCCTTATATGATTTTTTTTCTTACAACACATTTTTATTATAGTACATATAAAATTTTTTCATCCCATGAAGAAAGTTGAAAATATCATAAACGATAAATATTAAACGATTTTTATTTTATTTCCTTTCGAAAAAAAGAAAAAAAATGCTTTGTTTCAAATTAAAAGTCTAAATGGATAAATATAATTTTTTAATCACAACTGTTTTTGTTTTTTGATTCGAAAAAAAGCAAAAAATATGGTTTGAAAAGTATTAAAATACGGTCTCTGCTTGAAAGTAATTTTAATGTTTTTTTTAAATACAGTACAAAAACAGAAATAAAGGAATTTGTTAAATGAAAAACAAAATAGCCATCTTATAGGAAAATTTAAAAATAACAAGAAAATATACAATAAAAAAGTTGGCGGCAACCCATATTTTCCGAGTTATAGGCCCCTGAAGTTTTCATATAAAACTGTGATTATCTTCTCTATATACATACATATGTAGAATAGTTAGTGGCTTCGCTGAGTAAAGATTCTCTGCCAGGCTTAAGGATTTCCTCTATGCAGTGATGTCAGAATGAAGATTTTACCTTTATTTTGAAGATTTTTTGGTCAAAATAACAATTGAAGATTTTTTTTCCAAAATGAAGATGCCTTGTTTTAATTTATTAATTGTATTTACCATTTGATAATTTATAGAAAATACTTAGGTACATAAAAATGGAACATGGCGCTTTTTAGACCAAAAACAGTACCTCAAAAACAACCTTGGTTGGGCTTCGCTGAAGAAAGATTTCTTGCATAGCCGGCCTTCGTTCGGGCTCAAGAATTTTCTCCTCTAGGTATTCCGAATAGCGGCTTCGCTGAAGAATGATTCACTGCATAGCCGGCCTTCGCACGGATTTAATGATGCTTCTTACTAAAGATTTTCTGCATAGCTTTTAAATGACACCAATATTGACCTTTTAAATTTATAAATGTAATGATGCTTCTTACTAAGATTTTCTGCATAGCTTTTAAATGACACCAATATTGACCTTTTCAATTCATAAATGTAATGATGCTTCTTACTAAGATTTTCTTCATAGCTTTTAAATGACACCAATATTAACCTTTTCAATTCATAAATGCATAATCACAGTTTTATATGAAACAGAGGATCATCACTCGGAAAATATGGGTTGCCGCCAACTTTTTTATTTAATTTTTTCTTCTTTTTATTAAATTTTCTATCATATAGGCTAATTTTTATTTTGTATGGAGCAACTTCACTAAAGTACATTTAAGCCAAGTTGGCTAAACTAGATTTAAGCTGTACAAATTACCAAGTACACGAACAAGGCTAATGAAAGTTTTTAAAATTATGAATTCCGCATTTTTATTAATTCTACACATGCGTAAGTATATAACACAATAAAATAAAAAGTAAATTTACTCACTTTTATAATTATCCAGTTCAAAGTGAAACAATGAAAAACACAAATTTCAGTACGCGAACAAGGCTACAAAATCTTTTTAAATTATGGCGCACACGATATAAAATATTTAATAATTCTTCACCAAAATTATATCAAGCACCAAAATTAATTTAAAAACCACTGAATATAATTTTTATTTTTAGTTATACTAAACAAATATAAACTTTGATTATTTTCACAATCGTAACACAAGCGTAACACACACATAAAATAACGTTTACATTTATTAGAATTGATATTGCCATACATACAGTATAAAGAATAAAACATAAACGGTTGCCACTCGGTTCTTTGACTTTGATGAATACGGTATTACCGACTTCTAGTTTCCTTTTTACAGATTTTTGTTAATTATCAAACATTAAAATGGGTATAGCTTCTGAATGCAAGTATTTCAGAAAGTGATAACCCCCATTTCGGAATTGTATTGATACCCTCTATTGATCGCCATTAGCCGTTATTGCGCTCACCGAAGATTTTTCTTTTTATAAGCGAAAACTTTTTTCAGCGATTTTTGCAAATTTTCAAAAAGTTTGCTGGGTATAACTTCTGAATGCAAGTATTTCAGAATGTGACAACACCCGTTGACAAATTGTATTTTTGTCCTCTATCGATTGCGATTAGTCATTATTGCGCTCACCGAATATTTTTCTTTTTATAAACGTAACACTTTTTGGTGATTTTTGCATATTTTCAAAAGTTTGCTGGGTATAACTTCTGAATGCAAGTATTTCAGAAAGTGACAACCCCCATTTCTGAATTGTATTGATGCCCTCTATTGATCACCATTAGCCGTTATTGCGCTCACCAAAGATTTTTCTTTTTATAAGCGAAAACTTTTTTCAGCGGTTTTTGCAAATTTTCAAAAAGTTTGCTGGGTATAACTTCTGAATGCAAGTATTTCAGAATGTGACAACCCCCGTTGACAAATTGTATTTTTGTCCTCTATCGATTGCCATTAGTCATTATTGCGCTCACCGAAGATGTTTCTTTTTATAAACGTAACACTTTTTGGTATTTTTTGCCTATTTTCAAAAGTTTGCTGGGTATAACTTCTTAATGCAAGTATTTCAGAAGATATGTAGGTTTAATGGCTAACGTATTTTTAAAAATGTGTTATTATTAATATTAAAAAATGTTTAATTATTAAAAAACACTAGATTTACTGCATTGTGTGTGTATACGCAAGGGCGTACACGTATACAGTAATAGTACGTTTTATGCAACTCTGAAAAGTTTGTTAAGTGAGTGAAAAAGTTTGCCAAGTGCAAAAAAGGTTGATAAAAAGTTTGATTTCTTCACGGTGATGTAAATAAACTAAACAACAACTTTTTATGTATGCATTTAACATGACAGATTGGTAAAGTCCAGTTGTTGTTGCACTAATAAGGCCACTTGGTATTAATACGCTTTGGTCAATAGCATACATGATCCAATAATACAGGTCTGTGCAGCAGTCAGAGACCTGCGCCGTGACGGCTCACAGCCGAGCAGCCGATAATTTTAGACAGTCGCGCCGCCGCCGAGAAAAGTTCGGCTTACTTCGCCTGAAAACTAGCCGCCGATTGACCTTGTACACTATGAAATAATAATTTTTTTTATAATTTTTTTAATTTATTTTTTATCTTAAATTTGATTTTTATGTTATTTGTTCTGAGTCAGCTGAAGCCGAATTTGAGCCGCCGCCGCCGATTTTCTCATGAGCCGCCGCCGCCGACAAAATTTTTCGGCGCAGGTCTCTGGCAGCAGTGCAACAAAAACGCCTTACTCCTGTGATTGTCAAAATAACTCTATATATAAAAATATTTTGTTTTTTTGTATGAAGTTTGACAAGCACAGCATGAAAACAAAGGGAGCAGCTGTTCATCAGCTGATCTCTTACACAGACTTGTATTATTGGATCATGGACTGTGGTCAATAATTCCTGCAATGCGTGAACATTATTTAAATTAATTAATGAAAATTATTGTTAATTAACAGACAAAATACTATAATGGCAATGAGAAGACCACGTATAAAACCAGTTGCAAACATACTATTGAACTCCAAACGTAAGGCAAAATTAACAACAAATGATGTAAAAAGTAATATAGTTGGAGAAAGCGATGTAAATAGTGTGCAGGAAGCTGAAAAGATAATAAATGATGTTTCAACGCAGGAATCAAAATGTGTCGGTGGTATTGAAAATACGGTACAGGCCATAGCGGAGAATTCAGTTGACACGACAGCAAATAGAAATAACCTAAATAAAAATAACGCATGTGGAGGAAAGGAAAGAAATGGTATAGGATCAGATGTAAAGGAGTTACAGAATAAGGCAAGATGTATTATAAAGACGAAAACGGAAAACGAAGAAAATGTTGCAATAGAAAAAGATTTAAATTATAAGATAGAGACTCCTTCAAAAAATTCTTATGTAGGGGTAATAGAGACGTTGAATGATTCGAAAGCCTTTAAATGCCCCCCTGAAGTTGGATTTCAACGAACAATCAGCCATACTTCAAACAGTGGAATAGATGATGTTTTCTATTCAGATATAGAAGAAAATGCTTTACAAATGGATTCTGAGAAGTCGGTAACAAATGTTTGCCCAATGTCGCCCTCCAAAAACTTGGCTAGACAACGAATTCGGCCCACACCCCATTTTGGTCAACGGCGAAATAGTTTTGTATGTTCCTCGCCATCCCCCCATACATCGGCAAATGAAGATAATCATCCTGAAAGCAATGTGAACAATGATTTGGTACAAACAAGACGAGAAAGACATCATTCGGCCTCATTTACAGCCAATAGCCACTCTTCCGCTTCTTTACATCATCATCCCCATACCGCTCATAAATATTTACCAGCTGGTATAACAAATAGTGGTATGGGACGTATACGTACGGAGTCTGGCTGCTCAGTTTTTTCTGATACTAACACCTCGACTCAAAAGTTGCGTAAAACAGAAGATCACAAACATCGTAAAGATTTTGAAGCTCGCTTTCACAATAGGGTGCCGGAAAAGAATGCACTTAAAATGTATGATTTAATATATTATAATCCAGCCACCAATCCCATGGAAAAAAAGCCAAATCCAAGTGAAAAACTAGAAAAAGTCGAAACTTCGCCCATAGATGCTAAACCATTTGCTGAAGAGGTACAAAAAGACACCGACAATGAAGCTGTACCAGTACCGCAATTGAAGCTAAATGCCAAGGGAGAACTTATTCTAGATGATAAGTCCTTAGTAATTGAAACCACTGCTGAGCAGGAAGCACGTAAAGTTTTAGCAAACTCTTCTCTTATTTATCTTGATGAATGTACAGGCATGAATGGTTTTTACACACGCCGAAAAGGAACACGTAAATGGTCACCTTCAGATACAATTAAATTCTACCGTTGTCTACAAAATGTTGGCACAGACTTCTCACTTATGGTTGCTTTATTTCCAAATCGTACGCGGCGTGATATAAAATTGAAATTTAAGAAAGAGGAACGAAAAAATTCCCATCTCATTAATAAGGCTATAGTGCACCCAAAATTATTTGATATTGAATCTTTGAAGCAAGAATTAGATGAAGAGGAAAAGAGACTAGAGCAAACTGTAGCTGTCAAGAAAAAATCCAAGAAATCGATAAAGGTTAGTAATATTCATCTGATGTAGTTTTCCCATTTGTATTTATTTTAACGAAAACTTAAATTTTTTAGCAAAACAATAATGCAAAAAGTAAGGCATGTCGTGTTTTAAGGAAGACAGAAGGTGTCTATGAAAATGAATCGATCGTAAACCCAAAAGTAGTTAGTACAACGGGCATCAACAGCGATAAATCTGATGCTATTGTTCAAAATGAGAAGGAAACTACAGCAACCCGTAATGATTCAATTGAAACAGAAATAAGTGAAGAAATTACACATAATAAAAATGAACGTAAACGAAAAAACAAAAGGAAAAGGAAAAGGGAATACTTTATTAAGCAATTTAAAAGAGAGAACGAATTTCGGAGACTGAACTCTATTTATGATGACAATTGGAATTGGAATTTTCACATAACTAGAGACGACAGTGTCTATCAACAACTGCGAAGGCATAGCCCTAAAAAAGCTCAAAAGGCAATTATTAAAGAAGAAATAATTAAAATTGAAAATAAACAGGAATCTACCCAAACATCTGATTCAACTGAATATCAGGATACCAAACAATTGCAAACGGAAATAGATGAATTATTAGGTTCGGATGCAGCAGACATACAATATGATAATACATCATATGATACATCAGCTGCAAATTTATTTGCTGACACTTCTGAAGTCGAACAATATAAGGAACAAACTAATAGTGTGCTACATAAAGCACATGAGGAGGATTGTACTGAATACGATACGGACATTGACAAATATGAACACACATCATTTGTTAATTTAGATGACGGTTCTGTAGAAGTGTACAGTAATATAAAAGATGATATTGTTTTTATAACGTCGCCCACAATAGCTTCACCTTCACATCCCAATCGATCTCAATATCCACACTCAGCCTCCCAATCACCTATAGGTGTATTTGAAATTGATAATGCTAACGAAAACAATTCGTTAAATTCAACAACTCCGGAACTGGATATAAATAATGATACCTGTTCGTCTGTGATATCCGAACGTGAACTAAGTGAGGGTGATATACAATCTATACTCAGAGAATTAGCTGAAGGCTCGTTGGTCTTAGTTTCCACTTTAGATCCTGATGATCCTGATAAAGTCTTAAACGAAATATATATGGTGGACAAAAATACGGGTGACTTGTGTGATGAACCTTTAAGTATACCCGATAATATTGTTCAGTGTATTTTAACAGTAGTCAGCTAAAAATTTAATATGTTTATCGATATAAACATGCATATCGTCACCTTAAATCCAAATGTAATTTTTAGCAAACTGCAAGTTTGCGCAAAATTTTAGACTCTTGCCATCAGCAACGGCGATTTTGTTATAGAAATTTAAACGGACGCAACTACAAGTTAATGCGAAAAAGGCGTATGAAAAACATACAAACATGTGTACATATTGTGTGAGCTTGTAAACAATCGTTCAAACTGTGCTTTGAATTTGTCGTTTTTCGTGCTTTTTTTCTTGTCATTTATAAAATTCTAATAAACTCAAAATTTTACGGCATTATGTATAATGAAAAATTGGCACGAAATTAGCATGTGACAAAATTGAACATAGTCTTAATAAGTTCTTCCATATAATTTGATATTAAAAATTGCCGCAGAATGTAGTTCTAACTTAAGACTACGTCCTAGCGTGATTTGTAATGACAAATTGTGTGGAAAACCTCGTTAAGACCATGTTCAATTTTGTCACTTATGCTAACTCATGCCAATTTTTCAATATACAGTGTACGTAATGCTGGGTTTATTCTGTAAAAAAAATAAATGTAGTTACGCTCATTTGAATTTAAGGTGACGATATGTATGTAAATAGTACATATCTACTTATGTATGTACATACATGCGTATGTAGTTAATAAAGCATTTTTTAATATTATATAAACTCGCCTGTATATACTCGCATTAATTGAAATATTTATTTTACTTGTGCCAATTTTATAATTGGTTAATTATAATTGATTTAACACTGGGATAAATGGTATCCAAAAAAGATTAAATTAAGAAATTCCCTTAACTTATGTAAATTTTAAATATTTAGAAACAAAAATATACCACAAGACTTTGTTAGTGGAATTAATCTCTGTGTAATCTTCTATGTAATTTAAAATTACTTTTTATTAAAACTGTGAACTTTTTCAATTATTTATATGGGCATTTACACAGAAAGGCACCATTTTGCCACGTTATGTCACCAATCAATTAAGCTTAAAATACATTTTTTATTTTCTTTTATGTGTTTTGGTGATTAAACTCTACGCTTAGTTAGAGGGGAAAAAATCTAACAGCATCTAAAATACATGATAATTGCTTGGTGACGTAACGTGACAATTTTATGTGGAAATGCCCATATCCGGAGATGCTACCGTTGTTAATTTTTATTTCAAATTCGATGCCAGTCTGTCCAAACTTTTAAACTTATGCTATTATATCCAAATTTTTTTCTTGTATACCGAGCCTTAACCGCAAGAAAATTGTAAATAATATGATTTCCCTAATTTGGTTGTATGGCCAATGTAAATTTGTATTTGTTATATTAAAAATGAGCTAATATGGCCTAAAACTTAACTCTTTTGTTTTATTTACATGGAGAATTTTAGGCCATTTTATGTATGTCATTTTTAAAAAAGGGAGTGTGGTAGGTTCAATAATAATATCAAAGAGAAAAAATTTCCTAGACTCCGATCTATCTATGTTTTCAATTTCATCAAAATTATTAGATAGTTTCAGAAGCAAGAAACTGCCCGCTACCACTCCTCGTGCTCCCATTTTTGAAAAAAATTTATAGCCTATGTGCATTTCTAGATTCAGATCTATCTATGTTTTGAATTTCATCAAAATGGGATATAGGTCGACTTCTTTGAAACATCTATCCGATTTTGATGAAATGCAAAACATAGATAGATCTGAGTCTAGAAAAGCACTTAGACTATAAAAAAAAATGGGACCACGAGATGAGGTACGGGGAAATTTCTTCCTCTTTGAAACTATGCCCGACTTCCTAAACGCCAAAATGCATTGCAGTGATGCGACTTTACATTGTTTACAACAAGAAATCACATAAGACTTTGCATCACTGCAATGCGTTTTGGGGTTTAGGAAGTCGGGCATAGTTTCAAAGAGGAAGAAATTTCCCCGTACCTCATCTCGTGGTCCCATTTTTTTTATAGTCTAAGTGCTTTTCTAGACTCAGATCTATCTATGTTTTGCATTTCATCAAAATCGGATAGACGTTTCAAAGAGGAAGAATTTTGCCCCTGCCTCCTCTCGTGGTCCTATTTTTGAAAAATGTATAGCCTATGTCTTCTTTAAGACTCAGATCTATCATGTTTTGAATGTCATTGAAATCGGATAGATAGTTTCCAAGAGGACGAAATTTCCACCTACCTCCCCTGGTGGTCCTATTTTTTTTTTAAATATATAGGCTATGTCTTCTTTTAAAACCAGATCTATCTATGTTTTGAATTTCATCAAAATCGGATAGATACCCGCGGGAAATGTTGTCCAATTGTCTTGAACGTACTTGTACTATGACTGGTAAAAATGGGAATGTGACGAAATGTTCCCGAGTTGTGACCGGTGAAAAGAATTAGATATATTGCAAGCACTTTTTTCAAATTAAAAATATATGTTTAAAGTACAGTAATTTAACTACTATTAAAGAGCCCATCACTCGATAAGGAGCTTAAGCTTGAGTCTAGAACCGATCACTGAGTATCTTAATTATGTCAATTGACCCACTCCAATGACAACCCCATTTAAAATTTACCTGTCCCTTTCATATAAAGTTCCGGAACTCGAACCGGTTGCTAGTCCTTGGGAACTAGTCACGTCACCTGTCTTATGACAGGTTCTTTTCCCTCTAGGGTAGTTTCAAAGAGGACGAAATTTCCCCCTACCTCCCCGCGTGGTCCTATTGTCGTGGGCCTACGTCTTCTTTTAGACTCGAATGTATCTATGTTTTGAATATCATCAAAATCGGATAGATAGTTTCAATGAGGAGGAAATTTCCCTCTACCTCCCCTCGTGGTCTAATTTCTTCGTTTATACTCAAATCTATCTATTTTTTTAATTTCATCAAAATCGGATAGATAGTTTCAAAGAGGACGAAATTTCCCCCTACCTCCCCTCGTTGTCCTATTTTTTTGAAAAATGTATAGCCTATGTCTTCTTTTAGACTTAGATCTATCTATGTTTTGAATTTCATCAAAATCGGATAAATAGTTTCAAAAAGGACGAAATTTCCCCCTACCTCCCCTCGTGGTCCTATTTTTTTAATGTATACCTATGTGTTCTCTTAGATTCAGATCTATCTATGTTTTTAATTTCATCGAAATCGATTGGATAGTTTCTGAGAGGCAGATATGTGAGAGCTGCCACGATTATGTGGGAGCTGTCACGCCAACTAATTTTTGTCTGACTATTTTCTCGAACAATGAAGTAACTTCTACAAAATTTTAGGTGTTTTACCGCATTAGCTCCCCTGATATGTCAAAATATATAATTGCTATATATGGGAGGTGCCACGCCCACTTGTCCACTCCTTAATAATATCTCTATAAAAACATTATAAAAAGAGTTACTCACACAAATTTTGACTTCTTTAAAATATCCTAAGATAAAAATTTCTTCTATATGGGAAGTGCCACGCCCACTTATAATATTTCAAACAAGCATACATACAAACAAACAAACAAACAGATAGTCACTTTTATATATCGCATTTGATCAATTTTAAAATTTTCAGTAGAATTTTCAGTAGAGGTCAAAAACTGTTTGTGGTTACATTTTAAGAGAATTTGAAAATCTGAATACATCATACTAAGCAAATTCCATTTGAAAATATGTATGTTAAATTGTTTTTCTTTTAAATTTTTGCAATTATTGCATGAAAATGGTTATAACTAAATTATTTCATGAAAAGGGAAAAATGTAAACAGTTTTATCATAAAAAGAGTGACATTTCGAATTAAAATCATAAAGTAAAACAAATTTTATGAGCAAAACAGTATCAACTCAAAATACAACCAAATTTAAATAAAACAATTTGATTATTTTTAACTTGAATAAAGGCTCAAATCAAACCTTTTTTATGAAAATATACGATGCATTTCTATTTCAACTTTTGTATTCAGGTATGTGATGGAAATCGATTTCGAATGAAAATCGAAACAAAAACGAAGAAAGTTGTATTGTTTTCATATCGATTTTACTTAAAATCGAATTCGATTTAATTTTTGCAATCAATTCGGCTTGTTTCGCTTTGGAGGTTTCGCCTTTGCCTTCTAAATTCACATAGCCAATTAGTGACGAATGTGGTTCACGTATTACTACTAGGTGTGGTTCTTTTCGCATTGTAGTGTGATATACTTCATTAATTTTCTCCCGAGTTAATGAATCATTTTTGCGACCATCAAAAGAAAAAACGATCAACGATTCACCATCGTGATTTGCTCGTAAAATATCGTGTCTCGATTTTTCGCGCTCTCGGCTCACTTTTCTTTGATCCATAATAATGGTTTCACCTCGCTCATCCTTAAACTGTATGTCAGCGAATAAAGCTGAAGCCAAAACAGATGCTAATCGATCGGATACCCCAAAGCGATCGCACATCATTGCAAACCGTGGTGTACTATATCTTGGAGTATACATTATTCCCACGGTTGGTGTATGGATTTCCGAACCAGGAGGTTCATAGTTTTCCAATTCATGCACATCTGATGCGGTTGGTTGAAATATTGGATCAGATGATGCACCTGAATATAAAGATGGTAGCACAGTCGACTGTTTCGACTGGCAAATATTCAGGTATTGTAAGTCTGCGTTCGTTATGCTGATCCAACATGAATTCATGGAGTCGGTCAGGAATTTCGCCACAATTGCATCGAGCTGTTTTAAGCTGGCATTTACATTTTCCGATGTAAAATACTTTCGTTGTGCTGTCAAAAAATTCTCTGAATTTAGCATAATTTTTTGTTTGTCTCTTACAAGGTTCACGGTCATTTTTAAATAATCTGCCCAATTTCTTAATAATATTTTTTTTTCAATAACCTCAATATTTAATTTGTTCCAAATTTGTCGCAAACGTATGAAAACATTTTATTTCACCGTAAACGCTGTTTAAAAACATGCACAACAACAATAGCTTGATTTATCGTAGGCGGAGCTTACGTACAAGCAAAAACCAATAAAAATAAGAGTTGGAAAAATTGGAATATAGAATGAGAAGGTGAAATTTGTTCGGCTCACCATATTAATAAAAGGAATAGGACTCATATTCTATTTCCTCATAAAATTTGGTTAAATAGCTGATGTTTCATTAATACTAGTATCCACGATCAAACGTGGTAAAAGCGAACAAAGGACGCTGATGATGACAGCGTAGCGGCTGTCGAAATTAGTAGTACTAATCAGTTCTGCTAGTCTGATTAGATATTCTAATATTTCACTCTTAAAAATAATTTGAATTTACATTAATTCAATTATTGAACTTAAGCCGAATAATAATAATAATAATAATAATAATAAAGGATCACACTCTAATATTCCACTCTTAAAAATAATTTGAATTTACATTAATTCAATTATTGTGAACTTAAGCCTAATAATAATAACTTCCGACTTATACACATTTTCAGTTCAAATAATAATTACGTACAAATTTGTTAGTATTTTTAGACTGTTTTGTAAACTGAGACAAAAATATTGTTTGATTTTTTCAGTAAATCTTTTTGTTTCATTTAGTAAACTGTTTTGTTTACAATTTGTAAATCGTATGATCTTTGCCTGGGTTAGGTATCATGGTAATCAGCGAAACCTTCCATTCTGCGGGATAGCATTTGAGGCGTAAAATACCATTGTAAATTAATAGAATTATCCTTTTTGCAGTATAGGGTAGCTCTAAGACCATTTTATTGCTTATTTTACAGTGTTCAATCTCAGGAATATTGAACCTCAAGGTAACATCTGGTATAGCGAGGACTGGTGGCAGCTCAACTATAGTATCAGACGTATTTGGAGTAAATACCCAGTGAACACATGACCTAATTTTGACATCACTGGTAAATCATAGCTAGGTAATCAAATTTTACGTAATTTTGATCTACCAGTGATATACATTGCGACTAATAAATCCTAATATTAAATTCTAAAATAATTTAATAAAAAATGAAGTCTCAATTGTAAAAATTGATTTCCAAAAATATAGCAAACTAAACAATAGGAAGCTGTAGGAAAACGAAGAGAGGATATGAGTTATATCCAGGCAGGACTATAATGCTATTAAATGACATTTAAAACAGAAGAAAAATGAAAGCCAAAATAGGAGGATATTTCTAAGCAGGATATTACTAAGAAGCCAGATGAATTTAAATGCAGCCTGTTAAATGTATGTAATGGGTGATTTTATAAGAACTATCGGAAAGTAAAAAAAAAAAAACACATAAAATTCAGAAAAATGCATGAAATATTTATTTGGATCGATAGTTGGGTCGATATAATTTAATGTTTGAAGATTATTTCATGCAAATGTTGGCCGCGGCTGCGCCTCAAATGGTCCATCCGCTTAGTCCAATTTTGGCATACTCTTTCCAACATTTCGGCCGGTATCTCACGAATAATGTTGGCAATGTTGGCTTCCAGTGCGTCAATCGAAGCGGGCTTGTCGCTATAGACATTAGCCTTAACATAGCCCCACAAAAAATAGTCTAGAGGCGTTAAATCGCACGATCTGGGCGGCCAATTGACTGGTCCCAAGCGTGAAATAAACTGTTCACCGAACTCGCCTCTCAATTGGTCCATTGTTTCGCGTGCTGTGTGGCATGTGGCACCGTCTTGTTGAAACCACATGTCATGCAAGTCAAGCTCTTCCATTTTGGGCAGAAAAAATTTCCACGTAGTGGAGTAACAGAGGCCCAATTGCTGCGAACGGCGCCGAATCGATAATTCACGGTCATCACCAACACTGGCCGATACGGCTGCGATATTTTCTTCAGTTCGCACTCTACGTAAACGTGTTGGTGGTTTAATGTCCAACAATGTAAATTTGGTGCGAAATTTTTTTACAATAGCCCGAATAGAAGCCTCAGTAGGTCGATTAAACTGACCATAAAATGGAAGAAGCGCGCGATGAACTTTCTTAACAGAGCACGCATTTTGGTAATAAAATTCAATAATTTGCAAGCGTTGTTCGTTTGTAAGACGATTCATGATTAAATTATAGACCAAACTGAAGATGTTTGACAGTGACACAAGATACAAAACGTGCGTGAGCTGTCAAAACTAGTGTTGCCAAAAAGATAATAGCAAAAAAATCACTCGTTATATTAGTGAAAGTATGTATGTATGTACGTTACAACTGCCTATAAAGAATAATTTCAAAATTTGTCCATAAAAATGTTCAATGTTTAGAACGTTTTGTTTAGCAATGTAGGGAGGGTCTTATGTGTGAAATTCATATAGATGTGGTTTGGAGTAATAAAGAAAATATAATTTTATAATGAAATAAAAGATCATTATAATGTCAGGTTAGCATCAGTTTTGTGCCATTTCATGTCAGTATCTGATGTACCTAAGTGCGAAATTATGAGTTATATATGAGTCAATAATGAGTCATTTCTTATGTAAGGTATGACATTTCATGATATCATGCTGACGTCAGAAAGATATCAATGTGTTCACTGGGTACTTTCTGCAAGTGGTTTACAAACAGAGTACCCTTTTCAGAGTCAGTTCTTGCCCAGTCTCCATTCGAAGCTCGCAATGGATGCTTATATATAACTGGTCTTTTGAGGCTTTGGGCTGCTCTCCATAACGAATAGTCTGTTTGAGGTGTTGCGTCGAGCCCATTCAGAAATTTTGAAGAGAAGAGGTTTTTTGATATTCTAGTAAAGTTTTAAGCTGTTTGGTACATTCCTTCAGCCTAGATTTTAGCTGAGGGGTTCTGTAGCGTAGCCATTCTCTACGAACTCTTCTTTTTTCAGATAAAAGCCGTTCTACATCTGCTGAAATTTTATTATATCTCACCTGAAGATTTGTAGTAGTAGCATTTAGAGCAGCTTGTTTAAGGTTTGCCTCAAACATTCTAATAGAGTCATCTATGTCAGCAGGCGTTTTTAATGGAATATTTTCTGTGCAATGAGCACTCAAATATTTTTTGTATTTCAACCAATTAATACGTGTGTTTGTCATCGTTAAATCACAAGTGGGTGAAGAAGTTGTATGTGAATAGTTGATGAGTGATCAGAAGACAAAACTAAAGATGCTTCAACTTGGATTATTTCGCTGGGGACACCCTTTACCACTCCAAAATCAATAATATCAGGTATTTCTCGGCGATCTGTTGGCCAGCAAGTTGGCTGCCCACTTGATATGACATTCAAACGCATCAAATATATGTAGCCCATATTCAAAATATATGTACCCCATACCTAACTCGATTTTTTTTAAATAGTCGGTGGGCCAAAACAGCAATGAGGTCGCGATGTTTTATTCGTTTCCTGAACAATTTTGTTTTTTGCTGTTACTTTGTTATGAAATTGTGGAGCCGTACTTAAAATCTTTCGTTGGATTTGTTTTTTGTGGTCTGATGCATTTTATGATAAGTGAGAAACTTATTCATGCATGCTGTTAGATAAGCGATGAAAATAATAATCCTCAATTTGCCACGTTTTGAAACTACCAAAAGAGTACGTTTTGTTCCGAGATTCCACATACACATACATATAAATTTTTAATTTAAAATCAATAAAAACATTTATTATAAAGCTTGTAGTAAATTAAAAAAATATTTATATACTCTGCATTTCAAATTGTCTATTCATTTACACATAACAAAATTCTTAACAAAATACAACTTTTGTCAAACTTACAAATTGTCACCAGAAATCCAAAATACCGCTACTAAAAATTATAAATTTAGTTAACGAAAAAGCACGTATACTAGGGATAGGCAAAAATATCGATATATCGATATTTTCTTAAAAATATATCGATATATATATCGTCGATATATCGATATTTTTTTCCAAATATATCAACAGTATCAAATTCGATATTTTTAAGCTTTGGTTTTGTTTTTCGTGCAATTTTTAAAAATAGTTCGGCACAGTCTTCATCAAATAGAATATTACTAACAAATCTTTTGTTTTATTTATTTATTATCAATCTTTGAGTGTAATTTTGTTGATGTATGTTCCGTGAAATATTGATGGAACAGTAAGGATCTTGGAAATTAACTCTTTCCAGCTTAATTATTTATAAGAAAGGTAATTGTTTTGTTTTATTTTTAACAAAAATTTGGGGACTACGCATGAATTATCATTTGATGATAAAATATCGATATTTCGATGTTTTTCTATTCGATACCGATCGATATTTAAAAATAGATCGATATCGATATATTTTTCACTTGCCCATCCCTAACGTATACGTTCAAAAACTAGATTTTGTAAACGAAAATTATGATGATATTTAGTCTTCTTATGAATATTGAAATAGAAAAACGAAGTCTTACAACAAGGATGATTAAGTTTAAGATATGATCAATTGATTTCTTTTATAAGATTTGACTAATTCATTCAGTAAAAAAGGAATGGAATTTTTTGACTTTTAGAAATTAATCAGTTCAAACCATTAATTTAATGAAAAAAATTATTAATGAACTGTACATTCGCGGAAAAAAATATTCTTCAAAAATAGTCAATAAGACTAAATTTACACGATGAAATATTTCATGAAATTTGTGGCATGAAAATTTCTTTATTTGCTAAAAGAATGGGAGGCAAACAATTAAGAAATGAAAAATTAGTAGGAAATACAATTTGTATATTTTCTTTATCCCATTTGCTTTTCCGCGCTTTCAATAAGCAAAAAAAAAAGTTTCACAAAGAAAATTTCATGAAATATTTCATCGTGTAAATTTAGTATAGTTTCAATTATCGTAATGAAAAAGCAAAATATTTTCTAAAATTTTTGAGTAATTTGTAATTTTAGTGTGTATGGAATTGTATGTATATACATTAGACCGTACCACAAAAAAAGGCCACAGTAGACCTTCGAATATAAAGTATATTTGCAAGACAATGTCGAAAAAGATTATTTTTTATTTTTTTGCCAAGGTAGATTAAACAGGTAACAACATAAGATGAGCTGACTTAGTAAATTTGAGAATGTGTGCGTCACACAGACAGTAGATTTTGACATATTTCTGGTGTGTTTCTATCAACAAAGTACATGTGTTAGTAAATTTGAGAGAGCTTATTATAATGGATTTGACATATTTCTGGGGTATTTCTACCAATAAAATACATGTGTTTTTTGATATTGTATTTGTTTTAGTTATGGTGATACCTGTAATGAATATGCCTTGTTTTTTGCCGCTCACCTTTTTAAGTTTTTCGTTAGATCGTCATTTACATTCGGATCTTCAATTTTTTGCTCTAAGGGTCATTGGCTTCCAAAAAAAAGAGAATCTCTACAGTCGAAAAAAAATATTTCTGTTGTAATTATCGAAAAGACTCTTAGCAAAAGTTTAATGATTTTTTGCGAGCTTTATTTTTTTCGGACATTAGGGTGTGGGAACTGAAATATTGTGGTTAAATCAGCGTTGCCACTTTCTGTTGTATAGTATAAAAACTGTACTATTTAAAATTTTTTGTGCTATCTTGGTACCATGAAATTTTTGTACTATTTTTCTAATTGCTGAAAACAAAAAACAAATATATATATTAAAACCGAAAACGTTGCTCAACGTTTCACAAACATTTGCTTGAAAAAAAACTTCTTAACACTTACTTACTTTATTATTTACATTTGGCAGTACTACACTATGTAGTTGCTTCTATTTTTTTCGCATATACCTTGTGAATTTCATAAATATATTTTAATGAGAATAAAAAAACCGTGTTGGAAAATGTTTTGTACTTGATTTTGTAAAATTTTTGCTCAGTTGCTGTACAATTTACAGACTCTTTGGTGGCAACACTAGGGTAAATGCTAGAACGGGATACTTTAGGTCCACATGGCCCGTAAAACAAAAAATTGGTTTCCTCGAGACAAGAACATCGATATATTATATATAAATAGGCCACACAATTTTTTGTCATACACTTTTAGGTATCTTATTGTCCACCAATATTGATGAAACATATATGGTTTAAAAGGTATTTTTCTCTAGATATGCACAATATATTTTTTTGCCTAAAAACGGTTACGACCAAACCTGATTACGGATCAAGTGGTCGAATTTCGACCACTGGGCGGGATCCTGGTATATAAATAACTGTAAATGACGATGTAACGAAAAACTGCCTTGCAAAGATACTTTATATTCAAAGGTGTACGGCGCACTTTTTTGTCTGTAAGGTATATATAATTTCCTATGTAGGTTAAATTTTAACAATAATAATAAGATTGGAATTGAAATTTGTAATTCGATTCCGGATGTAAATTGACAACTGACAGTAGCTAGTTAGTGCGTCTTGGCAACCCTGAACGATCAATCACTAGTACACACACCGGTTTTGCAAAGAAAAATAAATTTTTATGAAAAGCAGACATATGGATTTTAAAAATATCGAGCAGTAAATTATAAATGGAAAATTTTAATTTTATACATTTTAGCAATTTTTTAAACTGATTGTAAAAAGGGTCTAATAATCGATTAAATAATCCAATTGAATATACTAGTTGATCGAAAAATTTGTTATTGGCTTTGCATATTGTTCACTAAAACTGTATACAAACTGTTTTTTATGTACGATTTTGCTTCTCCTGTAAAAAAAAATTAATTTAGTTACAGCTTTTTGCATTTTAGGTGACGAAATGTTGAAAGTGGACATAGTGACATGACAATCCACTATAAATAACTTTCTGGTTTACTTTTCTATTTTTATATACAGTTTTTCAGTTTTTTAACTAGTGTAACTAACTATTGAATTTTCGATAACAACGAGGTTACATGAGTTACTTTATATTATGACCTCGTAATTTACCCTCAAATCCAACAGTTAATAGTTCAGTAGGTGTGAGCCAACCACAATCTCGTATAAAATGCCGGCTATCATTATTTTCGTAAAATATTGTGTGTGTAGATATTCTAGAAATTTTTACAACATTTGAATCACCAATGACAGCTAAATTATCTCTGAAAGTAACAAAATAGATTCCTGGAAAATGAAAATTATTTATTTATCTTACCCATTTGGTGATATCTTCTTTATAGGACGATCAAAATATCTAAATGTAGTCAATATTTCTTTTGGTTTACGAATATCAGCCGTTAATACGTTACCAGACTCATCGCCTAAATAAACTGAATTTTGTACAGGATCTAAAGCCCAGCACACATTTGTAAGGCGGACATTGTGTTCGCTATAAAGAGCTTTTTGTAATTGTAAACTCATTATGTTGATTTTAATTGTTGAAAATAATTATACTTACCAATCGCCGGTCTAGTTTCTCGAACATCCCATAGCAGGCATGATTTGTCCAAAGAACAAGTAGTAAATATTTTATCATTTGTCGGAGATGAAGCTAAACCAGTAATTACATCCAGATGAGCATAACGATAACTTTGCGTTGAAAATAAATCTGCTTTTCCCATATCCCAGATCTAAAATATAAGGATGAATTAAATTGATGTATGGGTAAAACTAGGTATAAATGCTTGCTGCTACATATCGCTACTTCATTTCTGGTTTAGCTCACATGCCAAACAGTCGGAATGGAGAAAAACGACAAAGAAGATTTACATAAAGTTTTCTCAAAATATACTCGATAGAATTTTTTTGTAGTTTCACCACTGCTTCCGGCATATGTTTGGAAGAAAATTGTAAATTATTGTGAACTTTCATCAATCCGGTTAAAAATTAACATATTTTTACTGAAAGTAAAATATCTTGTTTTGCGCTGCATTAGCCACTTTTTTATTTTATTCGTAAAAAGTAGCTTTTTGTGCTGCATGTGTGTACTAACTGCTGTGTATTGAGTAACTTGTTATTGATATGAAATTTGCTACTGTTTATCTATACATATAATAAAACTGTAAAAGGGGCGTGTCTGCACATGAAATATTTTTTGCACATTTTTATGGTGGCGTGAACAGTAATCGATGTAGAGAACAAAAAACCAAATTTTGGAATTTTTGTCTGTCTGTCTGTCTGTCTGTCCGAACACGCTTCGTGCAAAAACCACTGAAGCGATTTTCATGAAATCCTGATTCAAACATAGGGTAATTTTTACCGCGATAAAATATCTTATTTCTAAGTTAAAATAGAAAAAAAAAACGAAAATTATACCCAATTTTACTAATATAAATGTTGCTGGAAATTAGAAAGATGTTTTTGCTTTTTTTAACGTTGGTAGCACTGTTTATTTTGCATAACGGGAACTTTAAACAATATGCAAAGAACGTTATATTATTATCAGGGCCAAAGTACCAAAACTAAAATAATCAGGTATGTGATACAAATCGACTTGATTTCAAATGAAATCGAAAGTTGGAAACGAATGAAATAGTTTTAGGTGAGATGGATATCGTATCGATTTCATTTTCCACTTTTGTTTCTGTTCTATGTATTTCTTTATATAAAAACTTTTTTGACATGAAATTATTATTATTTTTTTAGTATTTATACTTATTTTTAACAAAATTTGGAATTCCTATACGCAACCGCATAATCTTTAACAAGGTTAGATGTCCTAATATGTCTTATAAAAGTTTACGATGAGTATGCAATAAGTAATCTACAAATCTTTTAGCTTGTTTGTACATTGCTGTCATTAGTTCTTATTTTACACTCTTTCTTTGCAAAAAAAAAAAAAATAATAACTTATGTTATTTAATTAGTCTTCAGCAGATTTTAAAATATGTAACTTCAAAGGCATCCACGGAAATCACTTGCATATATGGTAGATATTTACCCGATATATGAGTATATTCCTTTTTTGGGTATTTATTTCAAAAAAGTTAGCGATTTTTCGTAACCATGCGGCTTTGGCGGTTTCTAATAAATGTTAGGGCTTTTTTCCGATATTGCGACTTCACGCGAATTTCAGCAACGTTCGAGATAGAAGCGTCTTTTTAAAATTTTTTAATCTCTTTATAGTTCACACGATTAGACTTAGTTATCATGCCGCTGTTAAAAAATTTTTGCGAATTTTCGCGATTTTTTCCGAATGTTTTGCATTTCTTACGGTTTTAGCGATTTTTAATTAAAATTATGGCTCGTTTCAAATTTTGCAATTTTTGGCGATACGCGTAAGTTTTCCAAAGTTTTTGGTTTTTTTTTCAATATTTTGGGCTTTTAATCAATCGTAACATTGTAATCATTCATATATAGTTATAAGCAAGTTTTTTGCGAATATTCGTAATTTCACGATTTTTCCTAAAGCCAAAATGAGCTTCAAAGTTGCGTAACCCAAAAACTTGCTTATATAAAAATGCCGATATACAGTTAAAACTTAGAAAATGAGTAACGCGAAAAGTAGCAAAAATATTGTGAAAGTCCAAATTTTTTTTCATTTTATTTGTTCTGGTCAGGGTGACCGTTGAAAATTTTTCGAAAAAAAGGGGCAACTTTTTTAAAAAGGGAATAATTGAACCAAATTCTAGTATTTAATGAATTTCTAGGGCATATAATGCTTTTGAAATAAAATTAATAAATTTTGATGTTTTTTTTCTATCTAAAAAAGAAAGAGTTTTCAGCACCAACGAAGTACGCCGCTTTATAACGTATTACTTAAACAACACATGAATACATACATACGTAGTTATACCTGACTGCAAAGCAAAGAGAAAGGCAGCCAGATAACAAGTTCAATATAATAAAAAATACAAACAAATTCATAGTATTCTCCGTTTGTTGGTATCGGTCAAAAATAATTGTTGCTTTTATGTATAAGAAATGTTGCCCTGTCACTCACTTTTTAGTGTTTTTTTTTTAAGTTTTAGCACTAATATTCGTGTGAATGTAAAAATGGCTATGGTTTTAAATAATATCTTTCTTGGCTATCCTACAAAGAATGTATTTTGTAACATGCATGATTATTTGCGAAAACCAAAGATATATGGGGAAACGGCTTATAAGTTTAATTATAAAAATTCGGCAATCCAAATTTTCGAATTGCGTACAATTTTAAAACGTTATTATTACTTTATCTTAGAGGTTGATTTAGTAAAAATAAGTCTAACGTTCACTCAAAAATTTTCATGAAAATCACTTTAAAATATTTAAAACTGCATGCTTTTCATACAAGAACGTGTTGCTAGTTCTTGTTCGTATTAGTTTCTAATAATTTTAGTGCAATAATGAATATTTATAGATCTCAACTCTTAAACTATTTCAAAATAGTTTTTTTGCCTTTATAAAGAATGGACCCGAAAACACATTTTTGTCTTAAGATTTTTTTATAAAAACACTTTCGTACCGTAAAAAAGCTCATATTAAAACAAAAAGTATCACTTCATAAAAAAGGGGGATAATGTCGTAAAAAAGTGGCAGATTTAGGTAATTTTAAAAAAGGGGCACTAAATGTGGCAGGGCAGTTGAAAAAGTGGCGAATTGCCACTTTAGTTGCAAAACGGTCACGCTGGTTCTGGTATAAATTTTATGTTTCTTCTTGCTGTAATTTTAAAATATTTTTTTAATTTTGTTGACATTTGTGTGTTGAAATTTATCAAAGTTTTCAACCATTTTTTTTATTCGACAGTATTGCATTTTTGTTACTATTCGGGATAAATTTTTTTAGTACCAAATAGAAAAATATGTTTAGCGAATCAAATTTTTTTGAGCTCAAATGCAATAAAAATTATTCTAAATTCATATTTACATTAATTAGTGAAAAATTAATTGTATATAACAACTAAAAATTCGTGTTTAAAAAATATAAATTTTGTAATATACTTTTTGTACAACTAAGTATGGTTTTGGTGTTGTGGGGAAATTTCTATTTAAATCAATATTAATACAATATGTTCCGTTTTTCTTCCGACGGATTTGTTTGAATTTGGAACAATTTTCCGTCATCCTACGTCAAATTTGGTTGATAAACAGACGGATTTCGGCTATGTGCCATCTTCAGTATTCTATTTAATACTAAATCGTTTTCTGTTATCCGTTGTTTCTTTTATAATTCGTTTGTATACCTAACTTCCTCCCTTAATCCCTTTGTATTCTGCTCTCTATTTCTGCTCTCTATTTCTCTCTCTCTCGCCTCTATATGCTTATTGTGTTTCCCTACCTGGTACCCATAGTTGCCAGATGAAATAGGGATGAATTCGTCAAATTTCGAGCAAAAAATTGTCCGAAATCGTCAAAAATTCGTCAGTATTAAAAACATTTTTCGGGGTTAATAAAACAAATTTTGTATGGAAATTGCTTTATAAGCAGAATAATAATGTATTATGAATACCATAACCAATAAATTCACACCTTTTACATAAAATAAACGAAATTATTATTAATTAAGAGATCAACTGTTGTTTTAACTGAATAAACAGTATAATCACACGTTTAGAAAAATAATATACATACATACCATACACATTAATTAAAATACATAGGAGAGGCTTAGTGCAATAACTCGTTAAGCCACAAAAACAAAATATTGAATAAATCGACTTTTAAGTTTTAACAAAAGTATTTGCAAAATACTAGAATTATTTGCAAAATACTAGAATTCGATTAAGTTCAAAATTCTTTTAAAGTTCTAAAAAACATCGGTGTCAACTTATAATTCTTAAAAATCGTCAAATTTAAGGTAAAAATCCTCCAGTCGTCAAAGTGCCATTTTTTACATCCTAAATCGTCAAAATGATAATAAATCGTCAAATCTGGCAACCGTGCTGCTACCTGTTTTTCTTACTTTCGTCTTACTATGTTTGTTTGTTTATAATCTGCTTCTATTACTTATCAGTTGTTTTATCCATACAGCAGATTTGTAATTAATTATGGGTCTCATTGGCGTGCTTGGCTTGTGTATCTTCGGTAAAGCAATCATACATGGAGCGAACGTTCTACTAATGCATTCTTAAACTTAGGTTTTTTTTGACAACCGACTTAGTTTCTGAAAACTATGTGCGACCAGTCAGTCTTCTATGTTTTCTATGGTTTAAACTACAAATAGTTTTTGTTTTGTATTCCAAATAAAAAATTTAAATTTTTCATTTTATTTCAAATAGAGGAACAAAAAAGCATTTGTATTTTAAACTATAAAACTTCAAAAACCTATTTTCCACAACTCTGATTATAACGCACTTTTTTATGAAAATTGGCAACAACAAAGATACAATACTGCATAATTAGGCGATTCACACAACACATACGACCTTAGTACGAGTTGTGAATTGAAAAATTGAAATGTTACAGGCATTTTAGTTTTTTTTAATTTATTAAAATAAGAAATAAAGTTCTGTTTTGTTTAAAAACCTGTGCATTCAGCATTTTTACATACGTATTTAGTGCTTTCTCTGAGAACAATAAAATTTTTATACTATGAATATATCGATAGTTTTTCTACTTTTGATAGTTTAGTATAGATATATCGATATATTTTTTCAAAACATCGAAAATTTTCGATAGTGACACTATCGATAGTTTTCCACTTCCACTATCGATAGTTTAATTTACTATCGATATTTTCAGAGCTATCGATAGTAATATCGACAGGTTGCCATCACTACTATGTATATCAGTATATTTCAGTGTAACTCCAGAATCAATTAGCCACCAAAAGATGCCGAATAATATTAGATTTAAGTGATCCATACATAGTTTTTTATATTTTCAATTGTTTCGAGGTTACTCCGAAATTAGCGGTGAAAACTTCGTTTTTTTATAAACTGTTTTTCATTTTCAATATATCATGTAAAAAATTAAGAGGGAGAAAGATTTACATTTTTATCTTTTATCAGAATGATATATCAGCAATTACATAAGCAAAAAATCATTAAAATGTATTGAAAATATCAATTTTATTTACAGCTAGCATTTACCCGCGACTTCGTCGGCGAACTACTGATTTAAAAAAATGAATAAAAAAAGTACCAATTTTTACCCGTTTTTACCCCTTAAAAAGTACCCTACATTTTAATCTGGGCCCTCCCAGATTAGATCCCTCTTTTGTTCTATTTATTTTGGCAACACTCGGCTGAATAATTTATGGGTACTACATTTACATATCTTATGGTTGAGCTTTATAAAACTAAGTAAAATGTTCATTCAATTTGCAGATATTGTGAATGGCGTCGTCGACGTAACATCAGGACGACTGTAAAAAATATATACTTCTTTACTCGTTGTCGACAACAATACTATTGACAGCCTCTTAATATTTTCTAAGATTTATAAAATATGCTAATATTAGCCATTTTTTGTCGACAAAGGACAGACAAGTGGCAATTGTTTGCTGTCGTGTTGAAGTGACGTCGACGACGCCATTCACAATAGGAGGGAATATTTCGATTAACTTCTTTATTTATATAGAATAAAGTTTCGGTTTCGGTACTCGACCAAAAATTTGGCCTATACCTAATATCAGCCGAAATCACAGTTTTGGCCTAGTCCGAAACAGAATAATTGGTCGGACTCTAGTATGTACATATATAATCAATCTTACCTTTAAAGCACCATCTTTACTACCGGTTACAGCCTTGTAGTCATTCGTTTTGAAGCCAGTCAGACATGTTATTGGTTTCATGTGTTCACATTTTTCACCGATCAAAAAGGGGCAATAAGGATTTTTCGCACAACGAACTTCGGAATGGGTAGACCAAACTTGCAGCTTTCCCGAGTTATACGCTAAAAGTATCTATATTGGAATAATATATATATATATATATATATATATATCTATATATATATAAATATATATATATATATATATATATATATATATATATATATATATATATATATAAATATATATAAATATATATATATATATATATATATATATTATATACTATATATATATATATATATATATATATATATATATATATATATATATTATATATATATATAATGATAATAATAATTAATAATATATATATATATATATATAGTATATATATATATATATACTATATATATATATATATATATATATATATATATATAATATATATATATAATGATAATATAATATATATATATATATATAATAATATATTATATATATATATATATATATATATATATATATATATATATATATATATATATATATATATATATATATAATATATATATATAATATATATATATAATATATATATATATATATATATATAATATATATATATATATATATATATAATATATATAT